>CM056050.1:165246262-166575637 GCA_029574335.1 Rana kukunoris
AAATAACTGATATTTTTTTTTCTTCAAAATCCAACATTCTATTAAACAATAAGAAATATAAAATTGTTTAAAAACAAACACAGAAGATAATGTTGCAAAACTGTTCAGTCTCCTGATTTCTAATTGTTTTTGTGTAAATATAATATATTACTTTTTTATTTCTGGTGTATTTTTTGTGTAGCTATATTTCTTGTTGTTTGCCCTCTTTAACACATTCTTCCTGTCTGGTTTATCTGAGAGTTTGTTTCGTTTGCTTGCTGTACCACAAGAAGGGAAGTGACTGTTCCAGAACAGCTACCGGTATATGCTAAAGTTACAATTTTATAGAAGAAGCCCCTTCCTTTCCAGTGCATTACTGAAGAGTTCTGCTCAACACCCGCTTACGTTTCTTCAGGCAACATTACAAGAACTTTAGTGCAATTTGAGGACAACAACTCTTATATTAAAGGAAAATTAGGTTGCTTCTGTTCTGAATATGCTAGTTCCCTGGCTGTTTTTGGCTTTAAAGCGGACCTCCAGTCAGTTTTTCATCTTTCCATCTATTAAAGGATTTTTTTTTTTTTATAACAAACATGTTATACTTACCTCCACTGTGCGGTTCGTTTTGCACATGGTGCCCCCATCCTGCTGTTCTCGGGTTCCTCAGTGGCTGTTTTGGCTCCTCCCTGCAATAGCCAACCCCCCTCTGGGAAGCTCTATCCCTAAGGGGGTTAGCTTCCTGTCATACACGCTGTGTCCATAGACCCAGTGTATGACTCGGTCCCGCCCCCCGGCAGACGCGGCATTGGATTTGATTGACAGCAGCGGGAGCCAATGGGCTCAGGTATGTTAAACAGGGGGCTGGGGGGGGGGCCGTGACAGTGAGGTGTTTTTTCACCTAAATGCATAGGATGCATTAAAGGAACACTAAAGGTTTGTTTTTTATTAGATCAATTGATTGCTGTAAGCTAGAGCATTTAAATATCACTTACCTCGTTTTTCCTTTTGACCTCCAAAATACAGTAATCCAGGTTTGAAAATGCCATTTCCTGTCTCTCCTCTTCTTGCTTTCCACCAGCACCTGAGCTGTTTTGCATGGTGGAAAGCAGACGTGCTCACCCCTTCCCTATGACTACAGCCCCGTGTGAAGATGCTCTCTTATCCCTCACAGGCATGGAGGCTAAGCCTAATGGGAACTTTAGTTCCCATTAGGCCGTGATGTAGCAAGAATGAATGCGCACCGCAAACCAGGAAGTCAGTGAGAATAACGATTCATGAGTGCTGGAGGTGAATAAAACAGCTCGATTTCAACAGGTATCAAACTAGTTATAATGCAAAACGTTACTTTTTACTTTATCAACTACTGTCCGACCTTAATTTAAGAGGAAAATATTTTTGTCTTTACAACCCCTTTAAGGTGAAAAATCATGAACCTTTTCAACCCTTTTAAATCTTCTGCCCTTGTTGTTTTAACTTCGGATAGTACATTTTTTTTGTCTGCCAATATATACCTTATACAGCCCACTTCCTGTTTTTCTTGTCTGGTCATTAGCCTAGGCTTATGTCATTATGCGCAGCTCTCTCTCTCTCGTGATATTTCCCCAGGAAGCAAAGGGGAGATGAGTTATACGAGGGCCAATGAGACCTGCAGAGCTGAAGGTGTGCCTCTGTGTAAATCCAGGAAGTGAACAGGCAGTAGCTTCAGCTGCCCACAGTTAACATGACTCCAGGCAGACTCAGTGGAGGGAGATTTCTGCAGCATATTTGGCAAGTACAGAATCACAGTGTATATAAAATATGCAAAGTGGTTGGAGGGAAGCTTCAGAATGGCAAAGCTGTTTTTATTACAAATTATGTGAGCAGACTTCAGTTCATCTTTAATGGCCTAAGACAACAATGTGTGTGTGTGTTTTTTTTTCTTCAAATAAATCCCTATGGAGACTCCTTGGATCCTATGCCCAGGCTGTACATGGGACCTCAGCTTCAAAATTAGGACCCACCACCCATCACTAGCCCTAATCCCCGTCTTTCAAGCATTATGCCAGAGGCCCTAATGCCCTCTGTAATTCTGGTATTTCATAATTCTGACAATAATAGTTCATTAGCAACAGGAAGAAGGACAACATTCCAATTGGGGATACATTGAGCCCCATTCACAGCATGACACTGAGAGGCTCCACAGGGATATATTTTGTGGCTCTATCATGAGAAAATATGGGGCTGCCATTGCTGACCTTTCCTTTTAAGAGTGATAGTTCTCGATGGCAATGTGTTGCCATCAGTGCTTTCTGAGCCTGTGAACTAAAGATAAGAAATTCAAAGCGGCAGCCACCATACTTTTTTCTCATTATAGTCGCTTTTAAGACTTATGCCGCATACACACGACCGTTTTTCAGGTTGTAAAAAAACAATTTTTTTTAATGTCAATAAAAACGATCTTGTGTGGGCTTCAGGGCATTTTTCGGGTTCTGAAAAACAGGCAAAAAAAATTTGAACATGCTCTATTTTTTAACGTCGTATTTAACATTGTCGTTTTTTGGGTAGTAAAAACTGGTCATGTGTGGGCTTCGACGTGAAAAACCTGCACATGCTCAGAAGTAAGTTATGAGACCTGAGCGCTCGTTCTGGTAAAACTACCGTTCATAATGGACGCAAATCTTCTTTTACGAACACAAAATCAGCTAAAGCAGCCCGAAGGGTGGCGTCATCCGAATGGAACTTCCCCTTTATAGTGCCGTCGTACGTGTTGTACATCACCACGCTTTGCTAGAGCATTTTTTTGTTCACGATCGTGTGTAGGCAAGGCCGTTTTAATGATCGGGTTGAAAAAAAACGTTGTTTTTTCTAGAGCCTGAAAAACTTAATTTTTTACAACCCGAAAAAGGGTCGTGTGTACGCGGCATAAGGGCTCATTCACATGGGTGTACAGATTAGTACACCCACACAGTCACCTGCCTGGGAGGAAGGTGGCCAACACAGCCGCATGCAGTAAGCTTGTTAAACTCAATGACAGGCGGACGACTGCAGGGATCTTCACTGATCTTTGTACACATCCCTGGGTGTATATCCATGCAGGACAGACTGCGTCTAGAGCTGTGCAGATGTACATTTGAGGATGTGCGCAAAAATCTGTGCAGCTATCAAACTGCCATTGATTTTAACAAGCTGCCTGGACCACTTATGCCTCTTGGGTGGAAAAACACAGCCCTCTGCAAGGTGTAAGGATCCATATGCCCGTATAAATGAGCCATTGCACAAGTACTTACAACTACTGCTCAATGTCTGCACTTGTAACAGCATTGTTACCTTTTAAAGCATTTTGGGTCAGTTCAATTACATTTTTAATGACCTGGACCACATAAGCATATTAGGACCCCCTGACTTTGGAGTACGTGTGCAGGGATAGTCCATGAAAAGTATAGATGTCTGAGAATCATGATGGCTGCCATCTTCGGGAGGAGATCACCAATGGCTGCCTAAAAAATTCACTCTATACAGGTTTCCTTTAGTATAAATAAAAGTTTGTGCGCCCCTATTGTGTCTAACATTTAACATGAATTAAAAAAATGAGAGGCATGCGCGTGGGCGCTTCTCCTCAGCCTATCCTAACTGCCAGTGATGGGTGTGGATACAAATAGTTTTGGGTGTTGGGGGATGTTCTAAATGGCATTTAACCACTTAAGACCTGGACCAAAATGCAGGTAAATGACCTTGCCCCTTTTTGCGATTCGGCACTGCGTCGCTTTAACTGACAATTGCGCGGTCGTGCGACGTGGCTCCCAAACAAAATTTGCGTCCTTTTCTTCTCACAAATAGAGCTTTCTTTTGGTGGTATTTGATCGCCTCTGCGATTTTTTTATTTTTATTTTTTGTTATAAGAGAAATCAAATAAACAAAATTTTAGTCAATCATTTAGGCCAAGATTTATTTAGCCACATGTCTTTAGTAAAAAAAAATCGCAATAAAAAAAAATTAGCTACCTAGCGGGAACAGCGACACTAATACAGCGATCAGAAAAATTATCGCTTAGTGACGCTGGCAATAGGGAGTGAAAGGGTTAACTAGGGTGGTGATCAAGGGGTTAAAACTTTATTAGGGGGGGGTATGGGGGCTACCCTGAACCTAACACTAACTGACTGTCACACTGCCTGTCACACTGACACTAAATACAGTAATCATACATGTATGATTACTGCATTCAGTGACAGTGTGACAGGGGGGAGGGGGGCGATCGCAAGGGGTTAATGTGACTATGTGTAGTGTGTGTCAGTGTAGTGTTAGTGCAGACTTACTGTGCGATGTGATCTCCACCTTCAGCGGTGGTTGAAAAAAAACGCTGAAGCAGAGATCACATCGCTTCCTTCTTCCTGTGTTTACACAGGAGGAGGAAGTGACATGGCGGGGGGGGCGCGCGGATTGTCTGAGAGCGATCCGGAGGGGGCGGACAAAAACGAATAGCCGCCCCCTCATCCTGGATCGCTCGGCCAGCTACAGGGACCGCCGTATGTACTGGGGGGGGGGGGGGGGCGGTCCGATCGAACCCCCTCAAGGCACCAACGTGTATATATATATGTTGATGTGCCTGTCGGTGCCATTCTGCCAACGTAAATGTACATGCGGCGGTCCAGTTAAACAGTGTTGCTATTAGAAATGATGAAAGGTTGTACTGTAGTCCAAGATTTCCTCTTTCTAACTTTCTAAAAGCTGCAGAATCAAATGAAAGGAATGAATCCTTCAAACACTTTCACAAGCACCCTAAAACTTGGGGCACTCATATGTAAATGTAAAGCTTCCTCTTACCTCCCTGATGGACCGTTTCTGTGATCAGTGGCCTCGCCAACCTTGAGGCACGGAAGGCTAGATGCGTTTGACTGCGTCTGGAGATGTCATTTGTATATCAGAGTTTCTACATTCATGGAATATTATTACCATTATACAGGATTTATATAGAGCCAACACTTTTTTCAGTGCTTTACAATACAAAGGAAGACAGTACAGTAGTAATGCAATTCAAGAGGGTTAGGAGGGCCCTGCTCCAGAGAGTTTCCACTCTAATAGGACGGGCAGGTGGAATAAAAAGGTAATAACCGAGGGATGAGCTGATAAGAGAAATAAGATGCAGTTGTTGGCTGAAGGCAGGATAGGCTTACCTGAAGAGATGAGTTTTCAGGGATCGTAGACGGAGTAGGAGAAAAACATGCTGATTGGAGTAGAGAGAGTACCAGCGGATGGGAGCAGCTCTGGAGAAGTCATGGAGGGAAGCATTGGAGGAGACCAGAGAGTTAGAGAGGGAGGTATTGGGAGTTGCAGAGAGAATGGTTTGGGTGATTTGTTAAGGCAAGATTGGTGATGTAGCTCAGGGCAGAGTTGTAAATGGCTTTGTATGATGTTGTTAGTATTTTGAATTTTTTGCTGGGCAGTCAGAAGCTAGTGGAGAGATTGACAGAGAAAGGTGGCAAACCCTATACCTGTAAAACTCTCTATTTTGTGTACGTTTTGTAGCTTTGAGAAAGGTACAGCCTGCTCTAAAGGACCCTTTCTTAAGCTTGTTAACGCGAGGTCCCAGATTTGGGTGGAGAAGAGTGGGACGTTATGTGGAACGTTCCCTTCACTCACTAGAGATCGATTAATTCAATTTAAATTCCTGCACAGGATATATTAGACCCCAGAAAAGTTATCCAAAATGTACTTGGGTACATCGGCTGAATGTTGGCTCTGCTCACTGTCCCCCGCCAATTTTAGTCATGTCTTTTGGCATTGCCAGGTGGTCAAGGAATTTTGGTCTGATGTTGGGGGCTGTAAAACGGAGATTACATCTATACCTGTGCCCTTGATGGTGGTGACTTGGCTTGGTGGAGGGCTTGACACATACTACCGTATCTTCTCGAGTATAAGCCGATCCGAATATAAGCCGAGGCACCTAATTTTACCACAAAAAAATGGAAAAACTTATTGACTCAAGTATAAGCCTAGGGTGTCCATCTGCATGCCTCATTGTGCCTCACTGTGTCCATGACTAGACACATTTAACATGGTAGTATATAAAGGGGGTGCCCGGCTTTAAAAAAATCGGTGCTCCCCAGCCGTAGGTCCCCCAGACAGCAAACTTTGCACACTTATATAGGAGAACTGGGGCTACATGTGTGCCAAGTTTGGGGTCCAGGGGACTTGGCTGGCCGGTACCAGGTCCCCAAAAGTCCGGGAGATTAGACACAAAAAGGTGACTCGAGTATAAGCCGAGGGGGCATTTTCAGCACATTCAGACATTGTGCTGAAAGACTCGGTGTTGATACTCACATTGCCACTAGAGTATTATTTTCCTGTAGATTGTAAAAAAAACTGGTTGACCCTGCTATTCACTGTTCCTCCCTCCTTGTCTGTGACCGCACTGCAGCCTGAGGCTGTGTAGACTAGCTATTGCCACATCTACTGAGTATGCTGCAGTTTCAGTTCTCTTCTAAAGCTGGCCATAGATGAGTCCGTTCTTTTTTTTGTTCAACCAGTGGATTGATTGAAAAGACTGACTTGATTCCCCCATGCACACATTCGATGTGAATGGGTGAATCCTCCCGATGTGTCATTGTAGTCTGATGGCAGGGAGGCTTCCCCACTGTCAAAGTACACAGATCAGATTGATTGTATTCAGCAGGGCAGTTGAACAGAAGTCAGACGGTAGATCAACATCTGTACAACCACAGTGCCCATACAACGATCAAGATCTGGCTGGTCCCTGCTGTACCAGCCAAATTTCGAACCATCTATAGACCGCTTTAGCTGTACATGGATTACTTTTTCTTATCTGTGTGGCCCATGTGATTATAGAGTCGCACATTTAAGCTCCTATGCAAGGGTAACTTACTCTGTAAATTCTCGGTAAAAATGCGCAAGCTCGTGGAATGGCAACAAATTACAGTACCTAAAAATCTCCATAGCTGATACTTAATTTTTTTTACAGGTTACCTGTTTAGAGTTACAGGGGAGGTCTAGTACTAGAATTATTGCTCTCATTTTAACGATTGTGGCAATACCTCACCTGTGGTTTGAACATATGTAGGCGTGACTCACGTATGCATTCATTTCTGCGGGCGAGCATGGAGGGATAGGGCGCTTTTACATTTATTTATTTTCACGATTTTATTTATTATTTTATATTTTACACTGTCCCTTTTTTTTAATCACTTTTATTCCTATTACGAGGAATGTAAACATCCCTTAATAGAAATAAGCATGACAGGGCCTCCTTTATTGAGAGATCTGGGGTCAAAAAGACCCCAGATCTCATTTACCTATAGAAAAAAAATCATTTTGACTTTAACAAAAATAAATAAATAAAACTCCCCTTAAGGCCATGAGGCATTCGACTTCCTGCCCATCCCTCCAGCAGATCGGATAGCATAAGACTTTACCGATCTCTCCAGTAAACTGAATCTATCGGGAAGCCGGGGGTCTTGCGTTGAATCCGCCACTGAGACCACTTTTATACCGCTGCCATAACAATGGCATTTAGCATTGCAGTAATGACATAAATACTGTGGGCGTCAAATGTTAAATAGTGTTTTTGTTTTGTTCTCCGATACAGTGAAGATCCACTTTAAGTGCATAGACTGCCTAGTGTGAATGGACTCTAAGGCCCCATGCACACGAGATGCTGGTAAACTCGAGTTCAGAGGCATTTGAACAGTTTTTTCAACTGCCCTGAACACATTCAATGTTATCAAATGTGTCCATGCACACAATCTCGTTTATTGTCGTTTTTAGGCAGTTCCGTTTATCCTAGTTTTTCCAGAAGCAAACAAATTGGTTCAGATGCAAACGTTTTCGCGTTTCAGACACAAAAAGCGGCTAAACGCGGCAAAACGTGGTACCTTTTTTTTACGGCGATTTCGTTTATAGGCGTTTTTAAAGGTGACCTATTTTTTTACATTAGAAATCTCAAAAATGATGGCAAATTATGAAAAACCATTAAAAAAAACAAACAACTGTAATTGCTTGCATTGCATCGTGGACAGTCCACAACTTGTGGCAGGTGACGTGGCCAGTGGACAATCCACAACTTGTGGCATGTGACATGGCCAGGTAATGTGGCAAGTGGACAATCCACAACTTGTGGTAGGTGACGTGGCAGGTGATGTGGCCAGGTGACGTGGCAGGTGATTTGGCCAGGTGACGTGGCCAGTGGACAATCCACAACTTGTGGCACGTGATGTGGCTATGTGACGTGGCCAGATGACATGGCAAGTGGACATCCAAAAACTTGTGGCAGGTGACATGGTCAGGTGACGTGGCAAGTGGACAATCCACAACTTGTGGCAGGTGAAGTGGCCAGTTGACGTGACTGGTGACGTGGCCAGTGGCCAATCCACAACTTGTGGCAGGTGACGTGGCTAGGTGACATGGCAGGTGACGTGGCCAGTGGACAATCCACAACTTGTGGTAGGTGACGTGGCCAGGTGATTTGGCAGCTGACGTGGCAAGGTGACGTGGCCAGTGGACAATCCACAACTTGTGGCAGGTGATGTGGCCAGGTGACGTGGCCAGGTGACGTGGCAAGTGGACAATCCACAACTTGTGGCAGGTGACGTGGTCAGGTGACGTGACGTGGCCAGGTGACGTGGCAGGTGACGTGAACAGGTGACGTGGCAAGTAACGTGGCCAGGTGACATGGCAAGTGGACAATCCACAACTTGTGGCAGGTGACGTGGCCAGTTGACGTGGCAGGTGACGTGGCCAGTGGACAATCCACAACTTGTGGCAGGTGTGGTGGCCAGGTGCTGTGGCCAGGTGACATGGCAAGTGGAAAATCCACAACTTGGAGCAGGTGACGTGGCCAGTGGACAATCCACAACTTGTGGCAGGTGACGTGGCCAGTGGACAATCCACAACTTGTGGCAGGTGACGTTTTGAGCTGTAGATGGCTGAGATGTTTTTAAGCTGCAAATAAAAACCAGGACCAGTGCGTTCTGAAGCTCCAGCAATAGAGCTGTAAAAACGCCAGACATTAAACGCTCAAAAACTTTCAAAAATGCTCAAAAACGCTACCGCTGCGTTTTTGAGCTCCAGCTCAAAAAAAAAATATATATATATATATATTTTTTTCTAAAATAAACATGGACAGGCGTTTTTAAGCTGTAAAAAAGTGTCTGTAAAAACGTCCATGGAAATGAAGCCTAATAGTTACAATAAATGATTGATTTCTATAATTGACAACCCATGACATTGGGGATTATTAACGAAAGGCAAATCCACTTTGCACTACAAGTGCAACGTGCACTTGAAATTACACTTAAAGTGCACTTTGAAGTGCAGTCACTGTAAATTTGAGGGGTAGATCTGAAATGAGGGGAAGCTCTGCTAAATTTAACATCCAATCATGTGCAAGCTAAAATGCTGTTTATTTTCCTTGCATGTCTCCCTTAGCTCATTTATTTAGTAAATAACCCCCATTGACTAAATATAGGAACGTGTTCATATAAGGGCACTGACATCATCAAGCTTCACCCCTTGTGCATGTGATGCAAGGCGGGGCATGACCTGGCTCAGAGCTGATTTGATTTTTTTTTTTTTAAACTGTAGTTTGACAGTTTGGATAGGGATGTGTTCGGAGGACTCCCAAGCTCAACTCTGCCTATAAAATGAATGATTGAAATACGATTGAATCCATGAACAAAGTATCTCAGTGCTGCTGCAGTTTGTTTGAATCCAATCTACAGTATATCAAATCTAAATCGATTGCTAGGGGAATTCTTCCTATTCCATTGTTTGCTGATATGATCAGATAATAAAATCAATTCCTAAATGCCCACCATAGGACTGCCACCTTGTTGGTACACATCAGAGTTCTAAAATCCTTCATGCCCAGCGCCTTTGGTTGTCTGTTTGTTTTTCTGCATTGACTAGTGTTGTAATGAATCAGATATTTCATTTTATAGCCTTCCTATGCTGTAGTGACAATGTCACTACTCTGTTCTGTCAGTATTTCCATCTGCCTGGCTCATGCACTTTGCTCTGTAAGTGGTTAAGGTGGGGCAGGGCGTTCCTCTTCCCATCCTGCACTGTGTGTTGTCTTACCTGCACATTTGCATGTTTGACCTAGCAGGATAATTGGGCCCCAAGCAACATGGGCGTTCCCTTCTTCACAAACACTCAGTTTCATGTATGACTCATAAGGCTGAGGCAAAGATACCACTTCCCTAATCTATCGTAGCCATTTTAACACTGCTGTCTTTTAAAACCCTTTTTCTGCCGTGCGACTTTTGGAAACGTATGCATTCAGGGTACAAAGAAAGCGATGTCAAGGTAAGTGCTGTCTGTTTAGTGTCAGCCTTGAAAAGGCAAAGATGTCAGGTAAACAAGGGCTGCCTTGTATTACACCGCTGTCAGAACTCAGGATAACAATGCTAGAAGTCATAATGTAAGGAGTCTTTATGTAGTTGTCTGTACCCTGAGAAGGGCATTGGGGGGACCGTAAACAGTGTACCCTACTGTCACACCTATGGCATCACTGGCATGCAGTGCCTTTCTTTAGAGCAAACATGATCCTTGTTGCTGGTCCAGTGACATGTTTGCTCAGTGCAGTTCCTGCCTGTCATGGAGAATGAAAATATATAGTTTATAAAATAGGAACTGTTGCGTTAATGTACAATTTGATAGAACTGTATCGGTTCTTTTAGTTTATCACTAATGATGGACATAACTGTTAAGCTTGGGCATACACACACAGTTTTTCATCGTTCAACTAGCAGGTTGAACGGAAAAAGAAACTTGAAAGATCTCTGCATCAACACAAGTGATACGGATGCAGGGATATATTGTATTCTGACAGGGGGTGCCCCCCCTCTTTTGCAGATTACACTGATGTGTGTCGGCAGCCATTGGCTGCCTGCGCTAATTGAATGCCGTTTTTTCCAGCTAGACCGTTTGACTTCTGTTGAACAGAGAAGAGTGTACACATGATGAAAGTTGGCTGGTGCCTGCTGAACCGACTGACTTTTAATACATTTAAATACAATGCCAATGTATAAGCAATAAAAAGGGGTACCTCTGTCCTATCGAAATGGAAAGGTTTGTATTTGTACCTTCTGTACTGCAATTGTGCTGTCCCCCCTCTACATTGTAAATCGCTGCGTAAACTGTTGGCGCTATATAAATCGTGTATAATAATATTTGAGGCTAATGGACTTTAATGGTATCGTAACAATTTAGATACACAATTATATAAATCAAACATATAATTATTGACTTTTAGTACATGTGTGTGTTTTTTTTTAATTTAAAATAATAAACACATTCAGGGGTGGACTGACAACTCATGGGGCCCCCGGGGAATAGAAGATAATGGGGCCCCCGGACTTACAGATGGCCACCACGCCAGAAGGCATTGCATAGGCAGGGCAGCTAAAATGTCAGGATTTTAACATCAAAAGCATGTCGGTTTTGGACATATCAGGGACAGATGTAAAAAAAAGCACAGATTTTTACATACTGTCCCTGGTTTTATTGAGCCTGGCAACCCTGATGGGGCCCCGAAGTGGCATGGGGCCCTCGGGCAGTGCCCGAGAGTCCCAATGGTCAGTCCGCCCCTGAACACATTATACTTGCCTGCTCTGCAATGTTTTGCATAGAGCAGCCCCCGATCCTCCTCTTCTCGGGTCCTCTGCTGGCGCTTCTGGCTGCTTACACTTGGTGTGTGCCCCCCAACAAGCTGCTTGCCCTGGGGGTACTTGTGCGTGCTTGCTCGCTCCCTAGCCGCCTCTGTGTGACTATGGGACATATAGAGCTTGGCTCAGTCCCATCCCTCACTCCCTCCTAAAGTGGCTTCTGCTGCTGTATCTTAGCTAATAAGTGGGGGGGGGGGACTCGGGAGAGCTGCTGCTCTTGTGTACATTGCTGGATCAAATAAATCTTCACCCTTAATATCTATAGTATAATATATTATGGATGTACTTGTAACCAAAAATAATTATTGTCTGATAGCTGAGCTGGACATAGACGAATAGATTTCTTCCATTCATCAGATTGCTTCATCCACACCAACATCGCAGATGGACGGCTATTCCGCTGTGGGATTCTACACTCTGACAGCCGGTGATACCAATTGTAAGACTACCCTGAGCACTAAGTGTCTCTGACAGGGTGGAGGTGCTGTTAGGACAACAATTTTCCACCTGCCTCTTATGAGATTGGACATCAGCTTTGGTTGATATGGGTGCTGTCTTTCAGGGCTACCCAAGAAGTGATTTTTGGCCAACTTGGCGTGAGTTGGCTGACAATTGATGTGCGTATGTCCACCCTTGTCCATTGACATCTATAGGCTGTCTGCAGTATATTTTTAACTAAAGTTGGCCACATACAAATCAGCTCAACATACTGTTTAGAAGATGGAAGGAGCTGCATAGAATATTGTTGTCTGAACAGTGAGCACAGTCAGTCTGCAGCCTCGCTGTTCAGGTATTTTGATGTCCGTGGGCGCCAGCTGTCAGAATACAATAGGAGCCAGGAAAGATCCGATCCGTGGATGAAGGAATCTCTTATGCCTCGTACGCACGGTTGGCCTGCAACCATGCAAAAGTCCGCCGTGTGTCTGTCGGAAAGATAGAGAACAGGTTCTCTATTTAGGTCCATCGGACCTCCGACAAAAATGTCTGATGGAGGCTACACACAGCCAGACTTTCGGAGAAAAAAGCCCGCCTGACCTATTTTTAGGAAAGTCCGACCACGTGTTCACAAGGCATTAGACGACTTTTAGTTCAACCTACAGGCTGAAGGAAAGAAATTTATGTGTGTACGGCCAACCAAAAAGTTAAATCAAACCTGCCTTCAGGTAATGAAGGATTTCATTTTTCCTACGCAATAAATCTGCTCCCTGCCCCAATAAATATTATCCTTCTGGTGGTGTTATCATTGTTTTTGTCAAAACTAACTGTGCTATAAAGACTGAGCAGTATAAAGATACTGTGGTTAAAGTTGACATTTAAGTGACGTTGCTCTGGCCATTAGTATCTCTGACATTCTAATTGCTTGGTAGGGTAGGTCTTCTTGACACCTTCCTTTCATTATGATATACAATGCTATGGTTTAGAAGAGAGCTTTGGCAAGGCTTATGCCGCTTACACACGATCGTTTTTTCGGCATGTAAAAAAACGTTTAAAAAAAATGTCATTTAAAACAATCGTGTGTGGGCTTCACATAATTTTTCGGGTTCTGAAAAACGACAATTTTTTTTTCTCGAACATGTTGCATTTTTTAACAACGTTTTAACCGTTAAGGACCGCCTCCTGCACATTTACGTCTGCAGAATGGCACGGCTGGGCACATGCACGTACAGGTACGTCCTCTGTTAGTGCCCAGCCATTGACCAGGTCCGAAGATGCGGGACTCGCGAACCCGATCCCTGCTGGAGTCCCGCGATCGATCCCCAGGGATGAAGAACGAGCTGTGTGTAAACACGACTTCCCCGTTCTTCACTGTGGCGCCCACATTGATTGTGTGTTCCCTTTTATAAGGAGTCACAATCAATGACGTCACACTTACAACCACACCCCCCTACAGTTAGAAAAACATATGAGGTCACACATAACCCCTTCAGCGCCCCCTAGTGGTTAACTCCCAAACTGCAATTGTCATTTTCACAGTAAACAATGCATTTTTTGCTGTGAAAATGACAATGGTCCTAAAAATGTGTCAAAATTGTCCAAAGTGTCTGCCATAATGTCGCAGGCACGAAAAAAATCGTTGATCGCTGCCATTAGTAGTAAAAAAAAAAAATTAATAAAAATGCAATAAAACTATCCCCTATTTTGTAAACACTAGGGTTGTCCCGATACTACTTTTTTAGGACCGAGTATAAGTACCGATACTTTTTTTCATGTACTTGCCGATACCGAATACCGATACTTTTTTTAAATGTCATGTGACAGTTTTCAAACCACAATACAGACTAAGGATATTTTCTTTAGAATTATGAAGAACTCTAACTCAAGACATTATAAAAGAATAAACATGAGTAAAAATGAATAAAAATGTTTTATTTTCTTGTCACGCAGTAGTAAAACTCAAAGAATTTTCACAGAACATGTTGATAAATACAAAAAAAGTATTCTATTTAGGTATCGGGATCATTTGCGCGAGTACAAGTACTCCCGCAAATACTCGGTATCGGTCCCGATACCGATACTAGTATCGGTATCTGGACAACCCTAGTAAACACTATAAGTTTTGCGCAAACCAACCGATAAATGCTTATTGCGATTTTTTTTTTTACCAAAAATATGTAGAAGAATACGTATCGGCCTAAACTGAGGAAAAAAAAAGTTTTTTTGTATATTTTTGGGGGATATTTATTATGGCTAAAAGTAAAAAATATTGATTTTTTTTTTAAATTGTCGCTGTATTTTTGTTTAAAGCGCAAAAAATTAAAACCGCAGAGGTGATCAAATACCACCAAAAGAAAGCTCTATTTGTGGGAAAAAAAGGACGCCAATTTTGTTTGGGAGCCACGTCCCACGACCGCGCAATTGTCAGTTAAAGCGACGCAGTGCCGAATTGCAAAAACTGGCCGGGTCCTTTAGCTGCCTAAAGGTCCGGGTCTTAAGTGGTTAAACGATGTCTTTTTTCAGGTTGTAAAAAAATATTGTGTGTGGGCTTAAACAACGTGAAAAAACCCGCGCATGCTCAGAAGCAAGTTATGAGACTGGAGCGCTCGTTCTGGTAAAACTAGCACATTCATCACGCTGAAACAGACTGAAACGCGCAAATCGTCTTTTACTAACATCAGCTAAAGCAGCCCAAAGGGTGACGTCATCCGCATGGAACTGCCCCTTTAGCCTGCATTCACACCTAGGCGTATATGAGCCTGAAGCGCAACGCTCGTGCCGCTGGAGGGGCGAATTTACATTGATGTCTATGAGATGGTTCACATCTCACGCCAAAATACCGTACGCCTGCCACCTGAAAACAAGTCCCGGACCCTTTTTTTTAGGCGGCTTTCGGCGTTCGACATAGACATCAATGTAAAATGTTTTGTGAAAAAAAAAAAGTTTACAAATCGCGGAAAAAAACGCCGCGTTATAGTGTGAATGTAGCCTTATAGTGCCTTTTGTATGTGTTGTACGTCATCGCGCTGTGCTAGAGCATTTTTTTTTTTTAAACGATCCCGTGTGGGCAATGTCGTTTTAATGATGAAGTTGGAAAAAATTACGTTTTTTTCTAGAGGCTGAAAAACGATCGTGTGTACGTGCCATTAGGCTGAAATATGCTTTTTTAAGTGGTAGGATTTCTTGAGTTTCAGTAATAAATATATGGCTTCTTGCAATTTGTTTGGTTCAGCCGCTGAAAATTGGAGACCTCTTCACGTATGTTGTCGTCTTTAGATACCTCCTACATGTTATATGTTTGTCACCTAATTTGACCTTTATTAGAATAGACTAGACATTACTAGGATGATGCTGATAATATCAGAGCAAATACCCCCTGCTGATCTTTCCAAAAAGGGAGGACCAGTCAAGCCCTATATTTCCCTGTCAGGTCACTACTTTTATTCCAAGGTATGGCTGTCACTGGGAATTTCTGCTTAAAGGGGTTATAAAGGTTGTTTTTTTGTTTGTTTTCTTTTTTTTTTAACAAGAGATTGTTTTTTATTTTCTAAATAGGTTCCTTTAAGCTAGTGCATTGTTGGTTCACTTACCTTTTCCTTCGATTTTCCTTTTAAATGTTTTCTTTTTCTTTGTCTGAATTTCTCTCTTCCTGTTCCTCCTCAGTAAGCTTGCCCCTATCATCTGAGCCATTCTGGTAAGGGGTTAGTCAGCGTGCTCACCCCCTTCCTTGGGACTACATCCCTGCGGGGAGACACTGTGAACATAGCGTCTCCCCGCAGGTATGTAGTCCCAAGGAAGGGGGTGAGCACGCTGACTAACACCCAGCCACAACAGCTCGGATGATAGGGGCAAGCTTACTGAGGAGGAACAGGAAGTGAGAAATTCAGACAAAGAAAAAAAACATTAAGAAAGGAAATCGAAGAAAAAGGTAAGTGAACCAACAATGCACGAGCTTAAAGCGGAGGTTCACCCTAAATATACTCTTTCCCATGTGATCCAGCATACTGGCGTCGGCGCCAGTATGCTGGTTTTTTTTTTTAAATCCCCCACTTACTGTGTAATCTTTATTTTTTATTTCTTTCCCCCGCGGTGGATGGCGCCTGTATAGCCCATCACGGCTTCTGAAAATAGCCGATTTTGGACTCAGATTTTTCCGGTGCAATGCGGCGCCTGCGCACAGACCTAGGAGCTGACTGCGCAGGCGCCTTATTTCTCCGAGTCCTATTTTCGGCTTTTTTCGGAGGGCGTGACGCGCCATAGCCGTAGGAGTCGGTCAGCTCCTAGGTCTGTGCGCAGGCACCGCATTGCGCCGGAAATACCCGAGTCCTAATTCGGGTATTTTCGGAAGCCGTGACGCGCTATACAGGCGCCATCCACCATAGGGGAAAGAAATAAAAAATAAAGATTACACAGTAAGTGGGGGATTTAAAAAAAAAACAACATACTGGCGCTGATGCCAGTATGCTGAATCACATGAGAAAGACTATATTTAGGGTGAACCTCCTCTTTAAAGGAACCTATTTAGAAAATTAAAAACAAACCTTTACAACCCCTTTAACCTGTGCATGTACAATTTGACTTTTTTTGTTTCTACCCAGCCTTGGCTATTTAATACTTATGTGTAAATCAACTTGGCATGGCATATATTATGTTCTATTTAAACCCAATCCATAAAATCTATTAACTTTTTTTTAACGTTATAAACCGTACAATACAGTATATATTAGTAACGGTACATGAAAACATTAGTGACATAAATCATTGGTCGCTAAGGAACCGGTATAATGTAATATTCATTTTTAACATTTTAATCTACTTTTAGAAATAATTTTCAATATTTTTACATGTGATCTTCAGTCATCCAGTTGTCCTGCCTTTTCCTCTTTACCTGTAACACCAGCTTCTGCTGGAAACTACAAGTGACCATTTAATACACATTAAACTGGTAATACACTATATGAATTTCCTAAGGAAACAGCTAAAATGGGTGGTCTTGTTGACCAAAAAGCAGTTGCAGCCAATCAGATGCAGTATCCCCGTGCCTATTTTGACAGCTGGTGTTGCAGGCAAAATTCAATAGCTTCAGGGGGAGATCCGTACATACGGTGGGCAGAAAAATCTTTTTTTTTTTTTTTCTGTGCGGCCTACAGAGTGAAGGAACAATTATCAGTGTATGGCCAGCTTTACACAGGCTTGGTGCACTGTTGTCACTATCAGGAAACTCACCACAAGAAATGCCATGTAGACAGGAAGTGACTAAAGAAGCACTGAGAATGCAAGAAGCGATGGGAAAAAAAAAGGCCAAGACTATTTTTTTTGAACACCATGCTAGTACTAGATCTGCCGTGTGACCTATAAATTGTACAACTCAGTTGAACATCAAACTGAAATCTTTAGATGGAGGGAAGTAAAAATAAAAAAATAAAATAGTATGGTTGCATAAGTGTGCACACCCTAATACTTTGTTGAAGCACCTTTTGATTTTATTACAGCACTCAGTCTTTTTGGGTATGAGTCTATCAGCATGGCACATCTTGACTTGGCAATATTTGCACACTCTTACAAAAACACTCCAAATCTGTCAGATTGTGAGGGCATCTCCTGTGCACAGCCCTCTTCAGATCACCCCACAGATTTTCAATCGGATTCAGGTCTGGGCTCTGGCTGGGCCATTCCAAAACTTTAATCTTCTTCTGGTGAATCCATTCCTATGTTGATTTGGATATATGCTTTGGGTCGTTGTCATGCTGAATGATAAAGTTCCTGTTCATGTTCAGCTTTCTAGTAGAAACCTGGAGGTTTTGTGCCAATATTGACTGGTATTTGGAGCTGTTCATAATTCCCTCTACATTGACTAAGGCCCATGTTCCAGCTGAAGAAAAACAGCCCCAACGCATGATGCTGCCACCACCATGCTTCACGATGGGTATGGTGTTCTTGTGGTGATGTGCAGTGTTTTTGTGCCAAACATATCTTTTGGAATTATGGCCAAAAAGTTCCACCTTGGTTTCATCAGACTATAACACATTTTCCCATATGCTTTTGGGAGACTTCAGATGTGTTTTTGCTAAATTTATCCAGGCTTGGATGTTTTTGTTTGTTTTATTTCTATTTAAAAGATTTCAGTTTATTTAAACTGAGTTGTACAGTTTATATGTCACATTAAAGGTGGAAAAAGTTCTGAAATTATTTATCTTTGTCTCATTTTTTTTTTACATCACAGAAACCTGACATTTTACCTTTAAGGAGTGTGTAGACTTTTTATGTCCTCAGTATGTTTTAAGAAACCCAGAAAACGGAGGTAACCTTAGGCCACATCCTTTATGTTTTGGAAGATCAGAGAACCTAGATGAAATGACAAGTTTGTGGTTGTAAGTGAAAAACAACTCAAGATGCCCCATAAATACGGACTGAAAACTGCTTTATTAACCCAAATGATTCCTATTTATTTCCCATCTGCACACACCAGTTCAGCAGTATGATGGCTCCAGTCAATCTATGCATGTATCATTTATTTTCTCCACACTTTATACATTATGTACATCCAAGTTACAATATCTAATAGGATAATTCTTAAGTAGGCCTTGTGAGATTTGACTAACTGTCACTGACAGACTTCTGGAAAATGTAGTGCAATCGGAGGGTATTGAGTGCCACTATAGGGTTTATTTACCCTCTTTGCACTGCAAGTGCACTTGGAAGTGTAGTCGCTGTAAATCTGAGGGGGACATGCAAGGAAAAAAAATATATATTTTAGCTTGAACATGATTGGATGATAAAATCGGCAGCTCTTCCCCTCATTTCAGATCTTCCCCTCAGATCTACAGTGACGGCATTTCCAAGTGCCCTTTAAGTGCAAAGTGTATTTGCCTTTAGTAAATCAACCCCTATATATCTCAAATTAATCTGCTTCTCTACAGCAACCTTTTGCTAAGAATTTTCACTGGACTTTGACCCCCCCCCATCAAGTTCATAATTTCCATCTAATAAGTATGGCTATCTGTGTCCACCAAGAGGAGGAATCTGCATGATGTTTGATACTAGAGAGTGTAGGCAGAGTGATAGGTGTTGACAGGGGGGTGGAGAACTCCTCTGTCATTGCTGTAACCACTGGCAGCATTGTTCTGCTACAATAGGAAGTCTGCTTAATGCTGGAGTGTTTCTTCTGCTGAATTGTGAATGGCTCTACCTCTGCAATTTGCTTAATTTAAGTTTTTTTTATTATTATGAATCAACTTTACCCAGTCTGATCAAGACTGATAAGGACGTTGGTGGCACAATTGATACATTTTTTTAATAGCGATAGATACTTGCCAACCGATATGTAGCTTTATGGTTGTTTGTATCTGCAAGAGGAAAAAGTATGTAAACCTAAAAGGTCTTCGATTCAAAAAAGCTTTTCAGGTACCCACAGATATGAGATGATCTATACAAGGCCTTAACATTAGAATGAACTGAAGGTGTCAACAGCGGCTCTCTATAATCTGAATTAACCATGCAATTCCCCCTGTTGTTCCAGCTCATGTTACCAATGCATGGAAGCTGTTGCAAGCTCTTTTTTCCTTCTTCTTGTGTGTCACTCGCTAGCAATCCCTAGATGTGAAAACTTAGACTGAAAATCACACTTTTGAAATCCTGTTTTTCTGATTGGCTAAAAATATATTTTTTTATGGGTTGGGCCAGGCCGATAGAAGAAATACAATTATTCCAGCTTATAGTGAAAGGGGGAAGTAAATTGGGTTTTTACACTGAGTTTTCATAGCTGCTATCTAGAGATCGCTAGAAAGCTGTACCCTAAGGCCGCGTACACACGAGGAGACATGTCTGCTGAAACTGGTCTGTCCGATCGTGTGTACGGCCTAGTGGACAAAAGTTTCTAAGCATGTTTGGAAACTTGTCCGCTGGAAACCTGTCCGTTGGACATGTCCGCTGGTTAGTACGCCTAGTACGGACCGAAATCCCGCGCATGCGTCGAATTGTTTTTTTTTTTTATAATCAACATTTTTTATTTTACTCATTACATTTCATACAAGATTATACACATTCTTATCTTTTGTTAGGTACACCGTTACAGTTGTCTTGTTAAAAAAAATACTCCAAAATTACATTTCCCGTGGATGCCTACCTGTCATTCTACCCCCCCCCCCCCCCTATCGAGAAAACAACAAAGAGACGAAAAAAAATATATATCATTCTCTCTCCTCCTTTTCACTCCTCTTGTTGCCCTTTCTCCCCTTCTCCTCTGTTCTAACCCTGAACTCTCTTTGACTTACTGAGCTTGACAGGAAAAAAGGGAGACATATGTGTCTGTTACTTCTTTCATACTTGAATATATTGACCCTTACCCTCCCCTTGCAAGGGGTCTTGTAATCATAGTGTTAAATTATATGTGCAGGTGTTAAAATAACATGTTTCTCTTCAGCTTAGTTACTTCTATCTGATTCTCTTAAGAGGCCCGAGGGCCAAGGTGCAAGTGTGTGTCTGAATTGATTTTACAAACTTGTGATACTATAGTAGTGTCTTCAATTTTCATTCTCTCTTGTGATCCTATTGAACTACTTCTTATTTTGTAGTTTACTCCTCCTTGTCCCCCCAACCCCCGAATTGATTTGACGCATGCGTGGAAGCATTGTACTTCC
Organism: Rana kukunoris; assembly: GCA_029574335.1. Taxonomy (NCBI): domain Eukaryota; kingdom Metazoa; phylum Chordata; class Amphibia; order Anura; family Ranidae; genus Rana; species Rana kukunoris. The sequence goes on from CM056050.1 coordinate 165,266,973, forward strand.
TTGTTTGCGCGCGTCACCGCCACGTCACCGCGTTCTCTGTCCGGGGATTTTGGTCTGATGGTGTGTACACACATCAGACCAAATTATCCCAGGAGACATGTCCGATAAACGGTCCACGGACCGTTTTCATCGGACATGTCTCCTCGTGTGTAAGTGGCCTAAGGCTCCATTGATACTTGTGCGACTTGTCATCTAACTTTAGACATCAAAGTTGCGTGACAAGTCGTTCTCCATGTTTTCGAATGATAACTATTCATATATGACTTAAAATTGCAGCAACTTCAAAGTAGTTCATGCGCTAGTTTGGTCCGACTCTCATGCAACTTGAGGGCCATAGACCGCAATGTTAAGTCTTAGAAGTTTTATGAAAGTCGTACCTGTTTGTTATCAATGCAAATTGTGTGTTTGTCAAAGCCAAAGTCGTATCCAAGTTGCACCCATTCAAAGTTGCAACTTTGCAGTAGTACAAGTGTGAATGGAGCCTTATAAGGCTCTGTTTCCACTACTGTGAGTAGTTGTGCGACTTGACACATGTCAAGTCACATAACAAGTCAAAATCCATGTATTTCAATGGCCCTCATTCTAATTGGTGCAACTCAAAAATGTTTTTGTACTACTTTGTTTTGACTTCGGTGCGACTTGTTTTTCCATGGTTTTCACCAGTTGCATGACATTGCATCAAAAATCGCATTGCAAAGTCACACTGAAAATCATGCGACTTTGGGGGTTGCAATAGTGGAAAGTTAGCCTAAAGGAAGCAATAAACAACTTATAAAGCCTCTGTGCACAGGTACTTCTAGATGGAATAACATAGAATGGCACAGTTCACTTTAAGTACTTCCTAGACCTGTTGAAAAAATTCTCTTAGGGCCAGTTCACACGATAGAAACACAGTCCAGATACATTTCAGATGCTTTTCTGCATGTGCGTTTTTTATGTGTTTTTTTTATGCAGTCCAGTGCATTTTTTTCATCCTTAACTTTAAATGAGGACGTGTTTTCCAGTGGGTTCTAGTGCGTTTTTGATGCATTTTACAGTGTGTTCTACTTTTTTTTTTCTTCCCTAGAACGCGCTGAAATTGCAAGCACTGGTATTAACTGTGCCATTGAAAACCATACAACCTACTTTTCATGCGTTTTTGATGAAAAAATGCACTGGACTGCATGTGGTCTGAACTGGCCCTTAAAGTGAAATAAGAGACAACCCAGATAATCATCGGCCTTGCAGCGTGTGTATTGTAGTGCACCAATTGTGAACAGTAACTGACAACGTTTTGTAAACTTTGCTGTGTTCAAAACGGGGATGAAAGTAGATATCTTAGCGTTTTGACCTGATGGCGTTCATAACAGGTTTATGTCTGGTATATAGAATTTGGCATTCTGAACATTTTGTAAACAATAGTAAATGAGACCAGTGATAGGGAGACTTTTTTTTTTTTTTTACAGGACGAAGCATGACTTTTGCTCTCCATCCTACCAAGGCCTTTGCAGCCAACTGCACACTAGGGCCCGGATTCACAGACATCGGCGCACATTTATGCCGCCGTAGCGTATCTCTTTTACGCTACGCCAGCACATCGCGGAGAGGCATGCACTGAATTCAGCAAGCTATTGCTCCAAACTTTGCACCGGCATAGCGTATATTTCCAAGGCGCAGGCTGGCGTAGGTGGAAGTAGAAGGAAGTGGGCGTGACCCCATGCAAATGATTGGCCGGGTGCCAGACAAGTACTTAAAACGAACTGCGCATGCGTCGAGACATGGACGTATCCCTGTGCGCATGCGTACAACCACGTCGGAACAACTGCCTAAGATACGCCAGATCACTGTGTACGCCGTGAACGTAACCTATGCCCAGCCAGACCCACGTCGGCCCATAATCACAGACGTCCAACGTACAACACGTAGGCTTGTGTTCCCTGGTCCATACCTTTGCATGGGTTGCACCTCATCTATGGGGAATAACTTTACGCCGGACGTAAAACATTTACGCAAACCGCGTATATCCTGCACCAGGCGCAAGTACGTTTGTGAATCGCCATATTTCCCTCATTTGCATATTTTAATGCCTAATGGGAGAAGCAACATACGTCCACACCATATTTGCGCCAAAACGCCACGCCGGCGTAAGTAAGATACGTCTGGGTAGGATGGCCTATTTTTAGGCGTATCTTGGTTTGTGACTGTGGCGCACATTTCCGCTACCCCGGGAAAAGGTGAGTTATGTCGGCGTAAGTTCCTTTGTGAACCCGAGTGTAGAACTGCATTAAAGATGCTGCAATACAATTCTAGATCACTGCATTGGCTACGCTGTTTGTAGAAGCCAGCATAATGAAAAAGCATTGGTATCTTTGAATAAATTGTTTTTATGTGAATGCTTTGTTCACTCACAATTTATTAAAAGATACATATCACCCTTATAACCAGGAGTAAATGTTTACCCAATGCTGAGTTACCATGCCAATCCAATCTACCTGTGGTTGGCATGCACGTAAAGCACTCCAAGCACAATGAAGACTTTTGTGAACTAAGGTCTAGATAACCAGTACACAACAGTTATTAGCGGGGACATTGCTGTCACATCTGCGATGCTGGTTATTATTTTTACCTTTTTAAAATGAACGTATTTTGTTGCTTTTGCTCTTAAAGGGGTTGTAAACTTTGTGTTTTTTCACCCTAATGCATCCTATGCCCCCCAGCGCCCTCCCCAGACAGGGCAATCCCTCCTGCCGAGCAATTGTCTGCTCCTAGCAGGGGAGAAGACAGTGATTATGATTAGCGGCTATAGCAGCCTCTAGCAATAATCTTAAGTGAATCCGGCAGGCTGGTTGTACCCAAGTTGATCAATCATTAATTCTGCCCATTAACGGTTGGAAAACTGGCCAGTTCAGCAGAGACTTGAACCGTGTATGGCCGGCCTTAGTCAATTATTTAGTACAAATATTATTTTGCACTTTCTAGCCTTCTCCATTTCTGGGAGTGTATATTCCTTCCCTTTGCAGGCCCAGCTCCTCTGCCCCTACCTTCACCTCCCACACAACCTTTTATGTAGGGGGAATGCTATAGAGCAGTGATGGCAAACCTTGGCACCCCAGATGTTTTGGAACTACATTTCCCATGATGTTCATGCACTCTGTAGTGTTGTGGAGCATCATGGGATATGTAGTTGCAAAAGATGTGGGGTGCCAAGGTTCGCCATCACTGCTATACAGTGTCACTTTACTGACCTCCCTGAGTCTGCAGGGTTTCCTAGAGTTCAGTTTTCATAGTAGGCAAAATCTTTAGTAACCTGTCATTACTCTGGAGTTTTACATCTGTTTAACATTAGCAGTCATACTGTATAGAAAATCTATTGAGTGTGAAGCTATTGTCTTTCAGGCTGTAACACAGCTATAATGGACTACGCTCATTAGGCTGGGCTTCTCCTAAGGGTCACAGGAGTGCAATTAATTTTGCACCCCAGTGACCCGTTTTCAGCAGAGAGCGGTCTGCTCTCTGCTGACATCACCAAGATCAGTCCAGGTACAGCATCATCCCTACTTTGGACGTCTGGATCCACCAGGTGCCTGGACAGATGGCAGTCTCAGCCTCTCAGCAAGCCGCTAAGAAGACTGCTCCCCGCCCCTCCACAGCTCAACGCTTCGGTGAGCGAGGAGGAGCAGAGGAGAACTGCTGACCAACAGGCGGCAGCTCTCTGTTCAGGGAGGTGAGAGAACCGAGCCATCTACGATGTTCGGTGGCTCGGTTCTCAGCAAAGAGGCAGAGGGGAACAGATGCAGCATCAGACCGATGCTGTATCCACCTAGGTAAGTATGATTATGGGATAAAAAAAAATCCCATACTTCTCTTTTTAAAAGGAGAAGTTTGGGATTCCAGAAAAAATAAACCTATATTCTCACCTCTATGCTGCAGCACTGGTGTGAAGCTGCAGCTGCCCCACGTCAGCTCTAATGCCGCGTACACACACGATAATTTTTCAGCATGAAAAAAATAGTTTTTCAGCATGTCCAAAAAACAAAGTTTTTCCAACTTCATCATTAAAAACGACGTTGCCCACATACCATCATTTTAAAAAATGATGAACAAAGCGCGGTGACGTACAACACGTACGACGGCACTCTAAATGGGAAGTTCTATTCGCCTTTGGGCTGCTTTAGCTGATTCCTTGTTAGTAAAAGACGATTTGCGCTTTTCTGTCAGTTATAGCGTGATGAATGTGCTTACTCCATTATGAACGGTTGTTTTACCAGAACGAGCGCTTCTGTCTCATAACTTGCTTCTGAGCATGCACCGGTTTGAAACGTCATTTTAGCCCACACGTGATCATTTTAAATGATGTTTTTTAAAAACAACGTTTTTTTCATGCCAAAAAATGATCGTGTGTACGGGGCATAAGACTGAAAACTGAGCGATCACATTACTGCTGCTCACAAAGTTCACAGTCTGCTCAGAGCGGTGAGCAATGACTGTTAGTCACCCCTCTCTACTCTGAATAGAGAACTAAGAAAGGGTGTTTAAAAAGTTTTATAATTATGGGATTTCTATAAATATTATATATTCTGGTTACATTTTAAGCTTTAGTTATCAAAACTTTCTATATCCCTCCTTTACTAATTTTAGTATAGCTAAAAAAACAAGTAGAGTGATGCATTGTAATGATTTGTATGTCAAATGAAAGCAAATTTAGCTTGTCTGACTGCCTTCAATGGGCAGTACCACTATTGTCATTGTGATCATTCAAGCTTTACCAGCTGCTGTTGTGACCCACTAAACACACTACTGGGCAACCATCATTGTGCACTCATGGATATAAACAATAGGAAATGGTCTCCCCAGATAGAACGTTGCATTGTGATAAAGAATACAAATAATTACCAAGCAGCCCCTCTACTACTAAATAATGTATTCTTCATAGACCGACATATTGCCCAGTCAGTATTTTATTGCAAGGTCATACTGGTCCGCACTGTAGAGCATCTTATAGAAGCCCAGGGTCATACACAGGTATTTAAGTGTGCCTATCTTGGTTTATTCCAGGTGATGTAAGAGGATCCAAAGGGCAGTGACTGAGCTTGCATGGGCTGGGATAAAGCAAACAATCCCCAAGGGCGTGTATGACCACGGAGACAGTGCAGTTGGTGTTTAGAATGTAAATCACAATGCTTGGAGAGATCAGTGCTGACATACCGGTTTAGGACACCGTGTGTCGTTTTAGAATCCCTTGTTATTGTGCTTCTTCGAATGATGTTCATGCACCTGTACGTGAAGACCGGGATTACAACATACAGTGGATGTAAACAATGTCACAATGTAGAGTATAAGATTTCCTATCATCTGTGCCCAGTCTTGCCACACAGAGTTAATCCAGATCTGAGTAATCCTCTTTTAATGTTCAGTGCAAATTAACATAATTCCAGATAAAAACCTGCCAAATTATAAAGTCCGTTTCTCTGTTTTTGCTTTCAGTGACAGCTTATTTACATTTCTAGCTTGGACATCTTTATCTTATGTTATGTTTTGTTTATAATAACATGAGGTGATCCAAAGTTCATTGTATATTACCAGGATGTGTTATGTGGGGGAGGGGTGGATTTCTCACTTTTTATACCTCATGTTATGATAAACATAACTGAGCTAGATATGTAAATAACCTGTCACTCAAAGCAAGAAGAAAGAAAACTGACTTTTTATTTAGGCAGGTTTTTATCTTGAAGGCTGTTCATTTTACTGAACATTTAAAGAGGATTACTCAGATCTGGATTAACTCTGTGTGGCAAGACTGGGCAATTTTATACTCTACATTGTGACATCAAAAAAAATAAAAAAAATTTTTTGGGTTTACATCCACTTTAAGATCACCAGGCAGTGATGATACAAAGTGATGTATGGCTGATTTACCTTCAACGTTACTTTTCTAGGTAACTGCAGCCAGAGATGTCTCAGAAACTTGAGAGTGAAGCTACAGTATATACGTAGGGAATTTCCAAATAAACCGGACACAATTTGAGCTGTGGTCTTACCAGTCCTGACTGCCTTAGATCTGAAAATTGAAGGAGCCAGGCAGAGCATTGTCAGTCAAACAGCAGCTGCATCCAATCAGATGATGCCAATCTTTGATTAACCCAGTGGTCTCCAAACTGCTGCCCCTTGCTTGCTTTTATCCAGTGAGGCAATACTTCATTATCTCACACAAACAATGGGGCACAGTTCCTCCCAATGACACCAATGATGGGGCACAGTTCCTCCCAATGATGGGACATAGTTCCTCCCAATGACACCAGCAATGGGGCACAGTTCCTGCCAGTGACACCAACAATGGGGCATAGTTCCTCCCAGTGACACCAATGATGGGTTATGATTCTTCCCACTCAATGACACCAACATTTGGGCACAATTCCTCTCACTGACACCAATGATGGGGCATTGTTTACTCCCACAGTCTGACCCCCCCCCTTAAAATCGGATCCTTTTAGTTATAAAATTTGGAGACCCCCTGGATTAACCTGATGGCTGTGGGTGCCATGCGTCAGAATATAATGGCTGGGGGAAAGGGTGGTCATTACTTCATCAATGCTGTTTAGCATGGATGGGGTGATCAGTAGATTTTTCACATTAATGAGCATGATCAGCTGAAGGTTTGTTTTTGGCCTATATACTTGGTATAATAAGGATTTCAAATTTGCTTGTTAGGTCGGCTAAATATCTTCAATTTTCTTGAATCCTTAGGCTTCATTCACACCTGTGCGTAGTGCAGTGACTGATGCATTGCGTTTTTTTGTTTTTTCCCTAGCTTATTCTTTTTTTTGTGTCATGTTTTTTGGAGCGGCATCATGCATTTAAATGGGTCTCCCTTCGCCTCCGCTACAAAGAAGCTCATGTAATCTTGATGATTTTGTTGCGATTTTGTCGCTCAACAATCACGGCAAAATCGCACCGTGTTTGGAGTGCCAAGAAATAATGGCATCGCAAATGCGTCTGTGTTTTCCTGTGATTCTGGAGTTGTGATTTCCGCCCATGATTTCAGTACAGGTGTGAACACAGCCATAATGTATTATATAGTAGGCGAGGTTGAAAAAAGACACAAGTCCATCCTATGTGTGTGATTATATGTCAGTATTACATTGTATATCCCTGTATGTTGTGGTCGTTCAGGTGCTTATCTAATCGTTTCTTGAAACCATCGATGCTCTCTGATGATATCACGGCCTGTGGAATGGAGTGGCCATGTGTCTTGTTAAACTCTTCCGCAAATAAGTTTTATCCCTATTGTGGGGTCAACAGTATTCCCTCCTAAGCAGGGCCGATCCTAGTTGGGGTGCACAGGGTGCTTTGCACCCAGGCGCCTGCAGAGGTGGGGGCTCCGAAGTGCCAGATTTCTCCCCTCCCACCTTCTCTCCTTGTTTGTGTCCGTCCAGAACTAGAGTTCTGAGCATAGGTGTGTGTCCGTCCAGAACTGATGTGTGAGCATAGGGCAGTCCGTCCAGCCAGGCAGTGCTCGGAGGAGTGGCCGCTCCTCTTCCTGACACAAGGGTTCTAATTTTTAGTGGCTGCTAAGTGCTGATGTGCAGGAATGAATTCCTCACACTGGGAGTCTTGGATCCCACTCTGTCTCCACCAACTCCAGTCGGAATGCCTCCCCCTCCCATCTCTATCTCATGCTGCACAGAGAGAGAACCAAGGTACAGTAAGTCACAGTGTTCAGTGTGCTGGGGGATGGCATCCCCAGCATCCCTTTACACATGCTCTGGGCTGTCCCTGCTCTAGATGTTTTATGGCATGATAGATTGCATAGGATACACAGCCCCTGCCCATTCCTGCGCCTCAGTAGTCCATCTACACATATGATGTATAATGAGATGTACCAAGAGCCCTTTCACACTGACAGTGTGGGGGTGTTGGGGGGGTGTGGGGGTGTTGGCGGTAGAGCGCTGCAAGTTTTATAGAAATATTTCTGCACCCAGGCATCTGTGACCCTGCTCCTAAGTGTCTCTTCTCTATGGCTCATGCACAAGAAGACGCAAGATTTGGAAGTACATTGTGTGCACAATTATTAGATAAGTTGTATTTTTGAGCATTCATTTCATTATTGAACAACTACAGCGCTCTCGGTCAATCAAAATATTAACCTCAAACCCGAATATTTCAGAAAGTAAAAAAAAAAAATTATGTTTTGGCTTTCTTAGGAGATTAGCTGTGTGAGCACAATTATTGGGCAACTATTGGTGTGCAGAATTTGTTACGCAACTAAATGAAAAACAAAAATGTTCCCATCTCGCTTGTTTATTTTCATCTGTTAGTGAGAATAATAAACAAACAACTCAAAATTTACAAATAAAAATTTCTAACATTTAAAAAAAAATCTGTTACCAATATAGCTAGCCTTTTCAATACAGGTCATAAGCCTTCCATTCATGGAGCCTGACCGTTTCTTGGTCTGTTGACAGGCCATGTCATTATTCTTGTTTCAGGCCTGGAGTACTTTTGATGAAGCATTGTCCTGCATAATTATCATGGTCTTCTTGGGAGATGCACTTTTTTTTCCTGTACCACTGCTTGAAGAAAGTGCCTTCTAAAAACTGTCAGAAGGTTTGGGAGTTGATTTTGAGTCCATCTTTAACCCGAAAAGGTCCAACTAGCTCATCTTTAATAACCCCGGTACCCCACCTCCTTTTTGCTGGCGTCTGAGTCAATGTGGAGCTCTGTGCATATTACTGATCCAACCACAGGCCCATCCATCTGGTCCGCCAAGAGTCACTCTCATCTCATCAGTCCATAAAACCATAAAAAAAAAAAATCTGTCTTTAGATATTTCAACTTATGTATCTTGTATCTTGTTCGGTGGTGGTCGGGTTTCAGCCTTACTTAGACCCCATTCACACTGAGTAGTTTTTCAGGCAGTTTAGCGCTAAAAATAGCGCCTAAATAGCGCCTGAAAAACTCCTGCCCTGCAGTCTGTGTGAAAGCCCATGGCGGGACCGCTCCAAAAGTCCTGCCAGCAGCATATTTGGAGCGTTGAGAGGAGCAGTGTGTTTACCACTCCCTCCCACTGAAAACAATGGGACACAGCGGCTATACCACTGGCAATGGGCCTCTGCAGAGGCGCATTGCCAGCGGTATTAACACTTTTTTGGCCGATAGCAGGGGTTAAAACCACACTGCTAGCTGCCAAATACTGCAGCAATTCCGAAGGTATAGTGCCGCTAAAAATAGCGGCGCCATACCGCCCCGGTGTGAAATGGGCCTTACCTTGGCCATGTCTCTAAACACTGAACACCTTGTACTTCTGGGCACTCCAGGTAGGTTGCAGTTCGCAACAAGTTTCTCGCGACCCTGTTGACTATTTGCAACAAAACATTTGATGGTTATGTGATCACGCCCCATTAACTTAGCAATTTCAAGAGTGCTGCATCCCTCTGAAAGTTACATTTTATGTTTGACCCATTTTACCTGAGGAAAAGAAGCTGCCTATTATTTATACACACCTTGATATAGGATGTTGATCTCCGTAGGCACGCCCTCCCTCATTACACAAATACACATCACCTGATGTTTTTTAATCCAATAGGTATTCAACTTTATAAAGCTTGGAGTTGGGCAATATGCATAAAAATTATGATTTGATCAAAATACTCACTTGCCTAATAATCGTGCGCACAGTGTATTGTTCTGCATTGTGGGTATGTACTACAGGCTCAGAGTTGTTGCTAGCCACATGATCTACATTCACAACAAAGGTAGTAGGACTTTGGTTAACTATCCAGGACAATGTTGGGTAATCTTTCAAATCAATTCAATGATTATCAGAGGAGCATCTTTCCCAGGCGAAAGCATTTTTTTTTAACCAACTGCCTGTATCAACATGCTTATAACTAGGTATATACATGTTAGCTGAATCAAGCAATGGTTCTTTTGGCTGTGAGTATTAAGGAGACTACTAATATTACACAGGATATAGAGCCAACAGGTTGTGCAGGGCTTTACAACATGAGGGTAGACGGTACAGTTACAATACAATTCAAAATAGGAGGGATCAGAGGGCCCTGCTTGTTAGAGTTTGCAATCTAGAAGGGAGGGTCAAGTGAGAAAAAAAGGTAATAATTGGGGGGGATGAACTGATGGGAAAAAAAGAACAATTGTTAGGTGGAGGCAGGACAGTCTTCTCTAAAGAGATTTTTTTAGGGATTGCCAAAAGTGGACAGGGTTGGCGATAGTTGGACAGATTGGGATAGGAAGTTCCAGAAGATGGCAGAGGCTCTAGAGAAGTCCTGCAGGTGAGCATGGGAGGAGGTGATGAGGGAGCTGAAGGGCATAAGGTATTGGGAGGAATATAGATGGGGCAGAGTTTTGGATGGCTTTGTAACTTGTTAGTATTTTGAATTTAATTAGTTGGGTGGTGGGATTGGCAGAGAGGGGTAGTAGATACTGTTGGTAAGGTGGAGGAGTCTGGCAGCATTCATGATAGACTGAAGGGGGGATATCCTGTGTAAAGGTAAGCCAATAATGAGGGAGTTGTAGTAGTTGAAGTGAGAGATGACCAGGGAGTGAATTAGAAGCTTTGTGGTGTCGTTGGTTAGGAAGGGGTGTACTTTTAGAGATGTTACAAAGGTTGAGTCGACAAGATTTGGAAAGGGATTGGATGTGGGGCAGGAAGGAGAGTTCACAGTTCAGCATAACACCCAGCACCCTGGCATGCGGCGATTGGTTGATGGTTGTGCCATCTGTCTCAATAGAGAAGTCAGGAGAAGGGACACATGGGGGAGGAAATACTATGAGCTTTGTTATGAAAAGACTGAGTTCGAGGAAGTGGTGTGACATCCAGACTGATATGTCTGTCAGTACTGTATATTAGTGATGCGTGCGGAGACTGATGGAGCAAGTTGAGGGGTAGAAAGATAGATTATGCTAAATACCCCTATTTTAGATAAGGTCATACTTGGCATTGATAAGTTGGGGCCTAATTTTAACTTGGGCAGAAATCGTAGCACCAATTTACAGCCTGAGCTTCAGATCCACGAGGCTTCACATGGATGGATCGAAAGCGAAACACAGGTATATGGTGCCGACACTCATGTTACCTTTAGGTCAAGTCTGCTTTACTGTTAAGGAGGCATAAACTCTAATAGAATGGTGTTTCGTTTGCTAAAGCCACTGGGTGCTTGTTTTAATATTTTTTTTATCCTTTGTTGCATATAAGAGCTGCAAATTCAATTACCAGGCTCTTCAGGTCTGGTATGGATATTAAGGGGAACCCCGCCATCAATTTAAAAAAAAATTACGTGGGGTTCCCCCAAGTATCCATTCCAGACCCTTCAGGTCTGGTGTGGATTTTAAGGGGAAATCCACCCCAATTTTTTTTTTAAAAATGGCGTGCAGTTCCCCCAAAAATCCACACCAGACCCCTTATCCAAGCACGTTAACCTGGCCGGCCGCAGAAAAGAGGGGGGGACAGAGTGCGGCCCCACCTCTCCTGAACCATACCAGGCCACATGCCCTCAACATTAGCAGCACCTTTTTGAAGCAGTGTTAAAAATCCTGCTTGCTGCATTTTCGATGCTTATTTGGTCAGTTAAAAAAAAAAGAACTGCACCAAAAACTCCCCATTGAAATGCATTGAAAACACTGCAAGAACGCATCAAAAATGCACCGGTTTTGCATTTTTGATGCATTTTTTGAGTCCCATGATCTATGAAAAACACACCATAAGCACGTTAAAATTGCACCGGCATTTTCAGCTGCCATTATCTGCACTTTTTTTTTTTTATTCAGCACAGCGCTAAAACCCCTAAAATAGGAAAGTTGCACCATTTGCTCAAGCTTGGCTATAATCAACCAACATTTTTTAATCCTATATTAATTTCCCCGCCACCCAGTTATTTTTTAGCCTACTTCTATTAAGCTGAAAGATCTTGAACTTTGTGAATTCTAGAATTCTGCGATACACATTTCCTATGCCTTGTAATTAGGCACTGCTATGTCTCAGAACTCAGAACCTACCTTCAGAACTTTTGGAAGCCGGAATCAGTACAGGAATCGCCGCTTGCAGGTGTTCTGACGGATTAGGCGACCTGTCAGATTTGGTAACGAAAGTGACGTAATCCAGCAAAAATTACTTAGGCCCCTTTCACACTTGTGCGACTTGTCCTGCTACTTGGGACTGCAAAGTCGCATGACAAGTCGTTCTCCATGATTTTTAGTGAGTACAATTCATATCTGTGTGACTTCAAAGTAGTCCCTGCACTACTTTGGTCCGACTTTGAGGCGACTTGAGGTCCCTAGACCTCAACCTATCATAGGCATTGCTTCAAGTCGCAGCAAAATTGCACAACTTTCAGGTTGCACAGGTGTGAGGCGTATGTGAAATGAATGGCTGCTATGCGTTCCAATAGGTTTTCTATTCTGTCTGAACACAAAGGTGGCAGCGGACATCTTGTTCCATCCAGGCAAGTCTAGAATTTCACACTTGTTTTATTAGTAAACTTATATAGTGGAATATTGTTATACTGTTTTCATGTTAAATTTAAAAACCAACAGCAATGCTGCAGTCAGAAAGTGGCGACGGCCATCTTGGTACACCCTGCACTGCTTACCACCAAAACTGATAGTCATAAGGAACCCAGTACATTTTTGGACACCCTCAGTCGGTCGCGTTGATTGTAACAGCTTTCGTGAACGTGAGTGAACCACAACTGCGGTTAGCAAGGGCTTCAATACACTTCGCTATGTGAGAATTCAGTATTGGACCCCAGGCATCACTCCAATCAGAACACAGGAGTTTGGGGGTTCTCTACATCATCTCTCTTTCACATAAGGGAATGTATTGAGCTACTAAGGTTGGACGTATTACAACATGAGACCTACCTTAGCCTTTAAAAGTATACAATACACTTGAAGATTCCAAACGCAGATTCCAAACGCACGTCTAAATGCAAGTGATTATCAGTACGGGACCCCAAGCGTCACTCCAATCAGAGAACAGGAGTTTAGGGGTTCTCTACATCATATCACGTTCGCATAGAGTAGTGCATTAGGTCACTAAGGGGGCAGGTATGAAAAGGTATAAACAGAACGTATGTCAAGCACGTAGTAAATAGGCATTGTGTAGGCAACTTATAATTGCATAAGAGAGGCAAATATAGCTCAGCTAATTTGAAAGTATATGTCCCTTTACGATGTTCCTCAGCAAACAGCCATTGGCATAACAGTCAGTCCCAAGTAGTATGTTAATAGCTACAAGCCATAGTTAATAACAGCAATTGTTTTTAGGAGCAATATATGCAGCAGATCTTTCTATAGCACTACAAGTGAAACAATTGCTACTTATCCGTTTGCAGGGCTTGAGTGTAGCAGCAAGGGATTCCGTAGTCTAGGGTGTCAGCAAGGAAGATCTCTTGGGTTGTCACTGGCAATGGCAGTCTGATGCAGTCAAGGTAACAGCAGACAACGCTGGAGTTGCAGCCTGGATTAGTTTGCAGCATGGGAAACAATGGCACCGGTGTCTGTAGCGTGGCTACGGCTGACAATAATAGAACGGCGCGTATAATACACGCCGCTCTGTTTATACTAAAGCAGCATGTAGTGCCGAATGCAAGCCTAATTGCACTCGGCCCTTCCGCGTTCCAGGCTGAAACGTACGCAGGGCAGGGCGTTCCAGCGTAGAACGCATTACGGCGCCACGCGCCCATTACATTGATATACTGTATTTCAGTATATATAAGCTCAGTTTACTGCTAAAATAAGTGACATTCACAACTTACCTGGGTATAACAAGATGTCCTCTGCCGCCTTTGTGTTCTGTCACATTAGGAAACCTATTGGAACGCATAGTGACCATCCTGGAATGCATTGTGCATGCGCAGTACGCAAATTTTGTGGTAACATCACTTCCATTATCAAATCTGACGGGACACAGGCAGCAAGGTACCATGGGACATGTAGTCCTTAGAAACTGAAAGTAAAAAGCAGAGGAGAAGCTACAAAGCATGCAGGGAATGCAGGAAGTTATGGAAAGAGATGGCCAGCAGACAGGCCACACTCACAACATGAATGAAGATTTTTCAAGTAAGCTTATATTGGATTGTCAATAATAACTATTTGTATTGCTACGTCAATATCGATGTTCTAGAATGAAAATGTATGCTGTGACCACAGAACTCCTCTCACTATCCCCGTGTGGTGTACATTTTATGCCTCATACTTTTACCTCAGTTTTTTTTTCTTTGGGCCGGATGACGGGAATGTTAGCAGTGAATTACCCAAATCTTTCATAAATTGTGATACAGTAAGATTGCACTGCTCGGAAAAGAACGTTATTGTGCAGTCACAAAGCATATCAGTGGAAAGGGTACTGTTAGATTCGTTTTAAATTCCAAGGTCAGTCAGAATGCTGTAAAACATATTAACAGCATTTTTATTACTCAGACAAGGGAAATTATAGTTCTGTAAACAAAATTGTAATCTAGTCAAAAAATACAGTTCTTAGTCAGTGGGTTTGAAAACTGCCTATGTACACAATTTTATATTTAGGCCTTTGTCCTCCCCTGGAATTGTATCTAATGATGGCCTTTTCTCAGCCTGCATTGTTTCAAAATGTAAAAGTATTTCACAAAATGTTTTTTTGTGTTATTTTGGGAATCTGGCCATAAAGTGATAGAATTTTGCTATTATAATGTTTACAGGACACCTGGTGGAAATGTTCTAAATGCACAGTACCCATTTACATCAATAAAAGGCTGGGTTCACACTGCTGCAAATTCTATTACGGATTTGAGCCGTTGCGATTTCTCAAATTCGCAAGTCATTTAAATGACATAGTTTAATATTAGTGCCGTTCACATCAATGCGCTGCGAATATAAGCAGGGTCCTCTGCGAGTTTAAATCGCGTGCGATGCAACTTCAGCTCTATAGACTGGCACTCCCTGAAATCACGGCCGTGCATCGCAGAAAATTTGCGGCAAAAAGGCAGCCACGAAATCGCTGTAAAATCACAATTTTACCATGATTTTGAACTTGCAGCAGTGTGAACCTAGCGTTACATAGTGCACTGCGATTTTTGAAAAGATGAAGGTGCTTCCTTTGGTGCAGCTTATGAAAACCCTATTTTTAGGTGGATTTAGAGGACATTTTTTTTTTTATTCATTTTTTTTCTTTGATATAGAAATGAAGTTCCACTCAATGTGAACAAGTATCGAAGCTTGTGAGGCCTCATTCACATGGTCATTGAGGCGCATAAACTGTTAATATGTAAGGCCTTTATGGGACTGTAGGTCACACCCGCCCACACCTATTCCCCAGATACAATCACACAAAACCAACACCACAACATGTTTATTTGGCAGAAATGGCCGCGACACTTTATTGGTTTAAAACATATTTACATAACCATTATAACTGAAACTCCTGTATAATAATACCATAAACAGCACATAAACTCTGCCCAGTTTTTGGAAATTGGGCAGCTTCAATGTATTACCAACAAATACGCCCCCCCCCCCTGGAATCCGGGGTGACCCTACCACATAAAATGTCGTGACAGGAAGGGAGGGATATCCTCTTCCGTGTTTCCTGGTTTGCTGCAGAGGACGCCCTAGACCCCCTGTAGCCTTTATATAGCCTTCCCAGGGGAACCAGAATCTTCCCCTGACTCCAATTGGGACGCTCCCACCTGCACTTCACTAATTAAAGGGGCAGTACCGCCCCCTCTTCCACCTATACTTCACTTAACCCCTCACTATCCAGAAGGAGGGGCCAGGTGGCCCCTGTCCCAAGAAAGCGGCCCCCGCTTTTATAATTTCATATAGACTTTTCGGTTTCACTTCATGAATTTAACTTAAAAAGCGTAGATGTCATAAGGAGCATCTAAAAAATGTCAACCTGAAAACTGTACTGGGATTCCTTCTCAAACCTAGCAATCCACTTCCTGGTATGCGATGGTGTCACGGCGCCCCTGTATATCTGCATTGCTACCTTGGATTTGGTGGTGTAACTACTTCCCTGTTCTCCGTACTGAAGGCTCTGACATGACAATTGGCACCCGCTGCTCTCAGTAAAGCCCATAAATGCTGGAAGAGAGCAGAGCGGGGCTGCCAGCGGGGACAGTGCTGGGGTGAAAGAGGTGTCGGGTAAGTGATTGGGGTGGGGGGGGGGGAGGGAACAGAAACATGGAGGTTTTTTACATTAATGTAGAGAATGCATTAAGGTTCAAATCTTCTGCCTTTAGAACCACTTTAAGTTATGGTTTATTTATGTGTGTTTTTCAGTGCAAAAAAGCAATTTATTAGCCCATTCATGAGACGTGATGTAATGAGAAATGTAGCGGTCTGTGGTCCTCTGGGACACGACTGCACGTAGTTGGCTGGGTTTCACAGAATCACCAGTCAAGCATCTCCTGAAAATGATTTAAAAATACTGGCAACAGTGAACTTGTCTTTCATAAGTGCTGACTTTGTTGCCTTAAAGGGTCAGTGCAGTTTTGGGCCCGAAGCTTCATATGTCCTCTCCACTCTGTATAGCAAACTAATATGGAAAAAAAAGCCTCTGATGTGGCTACAAGGGACTATCTATCCATTGGCTGGCCTGTCTGTGATCTTCGCAGGACTGACAGGCCACTGATGCTGACTATAGATAATAATTGAATCAATTCAGCCACTTCAGTGGCTTTCTAGGGACAACTCGCGCTTCATTTTTACGCTCATATCTATCCTAGTTCTGCAAGTCTGGTCCTGGTTTACACCTTGGCTCCTACTAGGGCTGTTAGTGTTATTAGGTTTGCTTTAATATTATCCTAGGAAAGCCATAGTTCTAAAGTCTCCTTTGGCCCCCCACTTTGAACTTCTGGAAACACCTGATCAGTGTAGTCATACCTCCTTTATAAATTTTACGTATAAATCTAGAGGCTGCACCAAGAAATTCTCCAAAGTTTGGAATGATTAAAAAAAATAAACACCTTTAAAAAAGTTTGAATACTTGGAATAATTTGTCCTTTACCAATGCCTCATCGGAGATGTCTCCTTCCAGTTGGTTGGGTTGTGAGTGGTTGATCGGGGATGCCATCTTTGGCATTAAGGTACCCCCTGTTTTAGTGGGTGAGAGATCATTCTGGGAAATCTGGGTGCGTATTGCTATTCTTAGGAAAGCTTCCAGCATGTGGGCGTTTTATTCTTACTTTCAATCTTCCCTATTGTTTGACCAGAGTGCCTATTGTAATAAGCTGCTGTTTGTTTTTTAGTATTGCGTACCTTTTGAGCCAGGATATGCCCACACTGCTCTGTTTTGTACTACAAACACAATAAAAAGAACTTGGAAAATAAGCAGCTGCAGCCACTGATCAGAGTGCAGCTGTCAGAATACAATGTTCTGGCAGGGGGGATTCCTTCACCCACCTCATTTGGGTAGAGAAATGTGTTTCTTTTTTCTTTCAGTCGGTTGGCTGAATAAGAAAATAACTAACAGTGTATGGCTTACTTTATACTCTGTGGCTAGGCTCTGAACATGCTAGGCATCTAGTTGTTCAGAAGTCTGATCTCCTGTTTTCTGTAGTCATATTCCTTGTGAGAAAATATATACAGTGTTTGCTATTACTCCCCCAGTACTTCTGTGCAAGGACAGGAGGCTGATACCAAGTTAAAGCGGAGCTCCACTGAAAAGGGGAAGCTGAGTTGTCTGCTACCTCCTCCCCGCCGCTGCCACATTAGGCACTTTTTTGAGGTGGGAGCGGGTACCTGGTTTTGGCCCTCCTTCCCCTGCTGCTGGGCCATTCACAAAGTGCAGCACGCTTCGCACATGTGCAATAGGGAGCTGGCTGTGAAGCTGCAAGACTTCACCGCTGGTTTCCCTTACGAGACTTGGCAGCAGCAGCACCAGAGAGACGATTGGCTGGTGTGAAGATGGCCCTTTACCATATGATCAGCTGTTGGCCAATGACATCGTTCCCACACAATCACTAGCATGCTGCTAACCAGTGCCACCTATCAGTACTGCTAACCAGTGACACCAATCAGTGCCACCTCTCGGTGCCTTTCAGTGCTACCTATCGGTGAAGCCTTATCAGTACCCACCAGTGCCACCTTATCAGCGCAGCCTCATCAGCAAACATCAATGAAAAAGAAGAATTACCTGTTTGTAAAATGTTAGAACAAACTGTGAAAACTGTATTTTATTTAATTTTTCCACATTTTTGGTCTCAGTGGTGATTAAATACCACCAAAAGAAAGCTCTATTTGTATGAGAAAATGCTAAAACTTTCATATAGGTACATTGTAACATGACTGCGCAATTGCCATTCAAAGAGTGACAGCGCTGAATGTGGAAAAATTGGCCTGGGCAGGAAAGGGGTTAAAAGTGGCCAGTAAGCAAGTGGTTAAAAGTCAGCAGCTACAGTATTTGTAGCTGCTGACTTTAAAATTTTTCTGAAGGAGCCCTGGTGCTCCTCCTTTATAATCAGGATTTTATGCCAGTTACATTAATAAATGCACGCAAATTACCTTTTTATAATCTGTACTAACTGGCTCTGGTAACTGGTATGGCGCATTTTGAGTATGATTTGGGTGCAAATTTCACAGCGATTTCAGTTTGTCAGATGCGGTTCAATTGTGAACTGTAGAAATCGCAGCCGTGCACAAGCCAATTGTTATGAAGCGGAGCCGCCTCGTCCTTAACAACCGATGATTCATCAACTGTCTCTCCCCCTGTGGGGTCTCTGCCTGCAATCCATACCAGGCCCTTCAGGTCTGCTACGGATTTCTAAGGGAAACTCCATACCAAAATTTAAAAAAATGACGTGCCCCCCCCAAATCAAGGAAGGGGGGGATATTATCGATCGCCTCCCCCTCCCATTTCCCTCCTGAACCATACCAGGCCACATGCCCTCAACATGGGGGGTGCATTGGGGTAGGGGGCCCACCCAAAGCACCTTGTCCCCATGCTGATGAGGACAAGAACCTCTTTCCCAAAACCTTGATCCAATGGTTGGGGCGGTTACTTATCGGAATCTGGAAGCCCCCCTATGTGAATGAGTAGGGGTACATTTAATTTACCAAAACAGTGTGAAAAGTAGATAAAAACACACACACACACACATTTTGACAAGTCCTTTATATTTAAAAAATGTGGTTGTGGGGAAGAGGTCCTTGTCCATATCGACAAGGTGCTTTGTGGGGCATGTGGCTCAACTCACCCCCCCCCCCCCTTTCCTTTCCTGGCCTGAATGCATCCCTGTAATTATAGTAGAGATCATAGACCAGTCTGAGCCTAAATTCTGGGCACAGATACACTGGCACCTGAGAGTGTCTGCTTTTTACATTCATGTTGATTGCTTTCCAATTTGTTATGCGGAAATGTTCACTAGAAGACCCCATTCACTACTCTTTGCAATTAATCACTATTGACATTAGATGAGCAGTTGAACTACTGTGTACTCTAGTTTTATGACTGGTATGAATACGAGGAGGAGGCATGTCTTGCAAAACAAATAAAAAAAAAAAAGATATTTCTTTTGTTCAGTCTATTGTACTGTTCGTGTACATAGGGTGTATTTGTAAAATGTATGCAGAGTCTATACAGCTTATGCTAGGTTCAGCTGCTGATCCTATCAGTCTGCCTTGCAGACACGTTGAAGTCAAAGGAAACCTGCATTTAGTCTAGGTTCACATCTATGTGGCAACGCTTGATGCGTTTTTCAGGCACATTTTGGAGTGCATTTTGCATTTTTAAACCCTCATTTTTTTTTAAGTGTTTTTGAATGCCGTTTTCATGCTCCCCCCCCCCCCCTCTTTAAACACACTGTATATAGCTGGTTGCTAAGAAGGGGAATGGGAAGCCAGCCGCAACGTCTTTACCAACCAACAAGTCATCAGCTAACAGCTAAATGTAAAAAAATAAATTGCAGTCAAAATAAAATTGCGTTTTTTTAGTATTTAACATTCAGCATTCAGCGAGGAATCCCGCTGACAGCTGAAGACTTGTCGGTTGTTAAGGACGTGGCGCCAGGGCCCCCTGTTTGGCAACCAGCTTTATACAGTGTTCAAATGAAAAATGCAAAACCACATAAAAAACACTTGCTTTTCTGGTGTGGTTCCGTTTAAGTTTATTACCTGCAAATCGTGGGGAAAAAGTCCCCAACCCTTTCCAAAAATGCACCGGCCACAAATCGCAAAACAGTGTGGCCTTGTACCTTAGGAAATCGGAGCGTTTTTTAAAGGGATTTCTCAAAAAAATAAGCATGATAGATAGAGGAATTATCTTTGAATTACTATTGAATTAAATAGCATTTTTGGTTTGTGGATCCGTTTTAAGGGAGAAGAATCTGAGGGGATTGGCCTTGCAGGATAGAAGAGCCTGCAGGGAAGATCAGGTAAATAAAAGTGCATTTCCTGGTCCCCTAGACATAAATAAGCAGTTAAACATTGCAGTACGGGGGCATCCCCACTGCAAGGAAGGATTTTTACTTTCTCTGGACTTAATTTTCAAAGGGTAACTCCACTTTTATATAAGAAGAAATGGCAAATACATTTTTTTATATAGCATATATTATAGCAAACGGTCTCAACTCCCGTCCTCAGGACCCACTAAGGCCCCTTTCACATTGAGGAGTTTTTCAGGCGGTACATCGCTAAAAATAGTGCTGCTATACCACCTGAAAAACTCCTGCCAAGCAACCTCAATGTGAAAGCCCGAGGGCTTTCACACTGAGGCGATGCGCTGGCGGGAGAGAAAAAAATCTCCTGTCAGCAGCATCTTTGGATCGGTGAGAGGAGCGGCGTGTATACTGCCCCTTCACCGCTCCTTCCCATTGAAAACAATGGGAAACCGCGGCAATAACGCCCGCAATGCTAGCGGACACAACTCACGGCAAATCCGACGGTATTTTTAGTCAATATACGGCCTCCCACCGCCCGGGAGGCGCGCGCCAGCCGTGTCACATAGGTGCCGATGCACGTGCCTGGCAGCGGCGATGTCCGCCTGGCACCTGCGATCGACAGAGACAGGGACATGGATCTCTGTGTGTAAACAGAGATCGACGTCCTGTCAGGGAGAGCCTTGTACATAGGGACAACCATCGGTCACCTTCCCCAGTCAGTCCCCTCCCCCCACAGTAAGATTCAAACCCCTTCCTTGCCCCCTAGTGTTAACCCCTTCCCTGCCAGTCACATTTGTACAGTATACTGCATATTTATAGCACTGTTCGCTGTATAAATGTGAATGGTCCCAAAAATGTGTCAAGTGTCCGATGGGTCCGCCGTAATATTGCAGTCCTGACAAAAATTGCAGATCGCTGCCATTACTAGTAAAAAAAAAAAAAAAAAAAAATGGCATAATTCTATCCCCTATTTTGTAGGCACTACAACGTTTGCGCAAACCAATCAATAAACGCTTATTGCGATTTTATTTATTTATTTTTTTAAATATGTAGAAGAATATGTATCGGCCTAAACTAAACTTTTTTTTTTTTTTAATTGGATATTTATTATAGCAAAAAGTAAAAAATATTGTGTTTTTTTTTTTTTTTTTTTTTTAAAGTGTCGTTCTATTTTTGTTATAGCACAAATACCACCAAAATAAAGCTCTATTTGTGGGGAAAAAAGGGACGTCAATTTTGTTTGGGAGCCACGTCATTCAAAGCGTGCTGAAAGCTGAAATTATGCTTGGGCAGGAAGGGGGTATATGTGCCCAGTAAACAAGTGGTTAAAGGGGTTGTAAACCCTTGTGTTTTTTCTGGTGAAAAAACTTCTGGCAGTGACCGGCCCCCTAACCCCTCCGTATTACTTACCCCCTTTATTCACTCGGCGGAGACATGCTCTCCCTCTCTGCATGGGGCCCCTCTGTGCAAAACGAACTGCACAGTGCAGGTAAGTATGACATGTTTGTTATTTTAAAAAAAAAAACAGGAAGCTTTACAATCACTTTAAGAGATGTTAAAGAGAATATTTTTCTAGTTAAAAAACAAATATATATACATAAATATATGTATACATAAATATAAATTAGGGGTTGCACGAGTTTAGTAAGCCCTCTGGACCGCACAAAACCTAAATACACGACTGTGTGTGTATATATATATATGTGTATATATATATATATATATATATATATATATATATATATATATATATATATATATATATATTGTATGTATGTATATATAGTTAGTAACTTCTGCCTAGCAGCGCTAGAGTCACCGGTTTGAATCCCAACCACGACACTACCTGCCTGGAGTCTGCATGTTATTTCTGTGCATGCGTGGGTTTCCTCCTACACTCCAAAGACATGCTAGTAGGTTAATTGGAGCCTATAAAAACTGGCCCTAGCATGTGCGTTAGGGACCTTAGATTGTAATCTCCCTGAGGGCAGGGACTGATGTACATGTACTATATATATATATATAATTTATATCTGCATAAATTGACAGTGCTATATAAGTACCTCTAATAAATAAATGATGGCTGTAAACCATTTTCAAACATTGGTGATACATATTTGCGTCAATAAATGTAAAAGTAACACTTCAAATGTCGGTGAGAGAAGGTGGTAAAAGGAAGAATTTACCTGCAACCTGTGAGGCCGCGTACACACAATCAAATCTATCTGCTGAAAACGGTCTGACAGACCGTTTGAGCAGACAGATTTGATCGTGTGTACGGGCAGACAGACAGATTTTGCCAGCCGACAGATTTTAAAGCATGCTTTAAAATCTGTCTGCTGGGAATCTGTCCATCCGACATGTCTGCTGGTTAGTACGCTAACCAGCAGACATATCTGAAAAACGGTCCGCTCCGTGTGAAAGGAGCCTAAGTCCGTAAACGGACTTAGAATGGGGCCCTATGGGAGCGGATCCGTTAGCGGATGATGCATCCGCTAACGTCCGCCTAAGATCCGCGTCCGTCTGGATCCGTTTTGCGGACGGAAGAAAACCCTATTTTTCTTCCGTCCGGTGGATCGGATCGGATGCAAACGGACGGTCCGTTTTCATCCGATTCCCCATAGGGGATAGCGGAGGAGAGACAGGGCGGTCCCTGCACAGTGTGCGGAGACCGCCCTGTCCGCCGACAGCTGAGCGGGACCCCCCGCTGAGCCGACGGACACACACAGAGCGGACCAAAAAACGGTCCGCACCGTGTGAAAGAGGCCTTAGAGTAACTCTACTTGTGTTAAGAAAAAAAATCACCTGGGTGATCAGTGTACATAGCAAGGATTTTAACCAACGTTGTAGCAGATTCCCTTTTTTTGTTACTGTGAAGAGATACACTAGGTCTCTTTTGTCATCAAACTGATGGCATACTCATTCTGAATGGGAGCGATGGATTCATTATTATACAGCTGAGAAAAGCAGCGTGTCTGCATCCTTTTAGAAGTGATTAACCCCTGGGGAGTATCTCATCAAAGCTTGTTTCGCAGTGGTGCCTAAAATCTGATCTGTATCTTGGTGCAGGAAATTACATTTTTGGAGATGATCTGTATATCAACTCTGAGCAGAACACCTCCAGGTTGCCATAGTGCATTGAATTTTACAAAATAATGACAGTGCTGCAGATTGAAAAGTAGAGGTACTTTTTAATAATACTAAATTACAACATGGCTCGGGTAGCCAAATTGCATTTTTTATTTGCTATATTTTTTTTATTGTTGCACGAATGTAGTTACCCTTTAAGTATGTTACATTTATTATATTCTTTCAAATGCTGTGTGTGTGTGTGTGTGTGTGTGTGTATATATATATATATATATATATATATATATATATATATATATATATATATATATATAATATACAGGTGATACTCAAAAAATGTGAGTATCGTGCAAAAGTTCAATTATTCGCTAATGCATCTTAAAAGGTGAAACTAATATATGAGATAGACTCATTACATGCAAAGCAATATAGTTCAAGCCGCGATTTGTCATAATTGTGATGATTATGGCTTACAAATCATGAAAACCCCAAATCCACAAAAAATATTGTGAAAAGGTGCAATATTCTAGGCTCAAAGCGTCCCACTCTAATCAGCTAATTAAGCCATAACACCTGCAAAGGGAAAGGGTTCCTGAGCCATTAAATGGTCTCTCAGTCTGGTTCAGTAGGAATCATAATCATGGGAAAGACTGCTGACCTGACAGTTGTGCAGAAAACCATCATTGACACCCTCCATAAGGAGGGAAAGTCTCAAAAGAAGTTGGATGTCTCTAAAGTGCTGTTGTATCAAAGTATATTAATAGAAAGTTTTGTGGAAGGGAAAAGTGTGGAAGAAAAGGGTACAGGCAGCAGGGATGACCGCAGCCTGGAGAGGATTGTCAGAAAAAGGCCATTCAAAAGTGTTGGGGACTTTCACAAGGCGTGGACTGAGGCTGGAGTCAGTGCATCAAGAGCCACCACACAGAGACGGATCCTGGACATGGGCTTCAAATGTCGTACCCCTCTTGTCAAGCCACAAACAACGTCAGAAGCGTCTTACCTGGGCTAAAGAAAAACATACCTTGTCTGTTGCTCGATGGTCCAAAGTCCTCTTTTCTGATGAGAGCAAATTTTGCATCTCATTTGGAAACTAAGAACCCAGAGTATGGAGAAAGAATGGAGAGGCACACACTGCAAGATGCTTGAAGTTCGGTGTGAAGTTTCCACAGTCTGTGTTGATTTGGGGAGGCCTGTCATCTGCTGGTGTTGGTCCACTGTGCTTCATTACGCCCAGGGTCACCGCAGCCATCTACCAGGAAATTTTGGAGCACTTCATGCTTCCTTCCGCAGACGTGCTCTATGGGGGTGCTGACTTCATTTTCCAGCAGAATTGGCACCTGACCACATTGCCAAAAGCACCAAAACCTGGTTCAATGACTGTGGGATTACTGTGCTTGATTGGCCGGCAAACTCGCCTGACCTGAACCCCATAGAGAATCTATGGGGCATTGCCAAGAGAAAAATGAGAGACATGAGACCGAACAATGTAGAAGAGCTGAAGGCCGCTATTGAAGCATCTTGGTCTTCTGTAACATCTCAGCAGTGCCACAGGCTGATAGCTTCCATGCCACGCCGCATTGAGGCAGTAATTGCTGCAAAAGAAGCCCAAACCAAGTACTGAGTACATATGCATGCTTCTACTTTTCAGAGGTCCGATATTATTTTATGTACAATCCTTGTTTTATTGATTGCATGTAATATTCAAATTTTCTGAGATTGTGGATTTAGGGTTCTCATGAGCTGTAGGCCCTAATCATCACAATTATGACAAATCACGGCTTGAACTATCTTGCTTTGCATGTAATGAGTCTCTCTCATATATCTCATATATTAGTTTCATATTTTAAGTTGCATTAGTAAAATAAATGAACTTTTGCACAATATTCTAATTTTTTGAGGATCACCTGTGTGTCAGTATATTTCAGTATATTTTTAGACAAGGAAACCCCACTCAAACCTGGGAGAACTTTCAAATTATGCTGATTAACAATACAGTACTTATATTGTAGCCGAGACATTGTTACAAAACTGGCTTTTCTATTATATACGTTTTGAAATTAATTTTAAAAAGCAGGATAAACATTTTGGTATGTGAAAAATCACCAAGCTGCCATTAATGTTGAAGAACCAGCTGTCTAACAAAATACAGTACTCTGTTTATCATCTATCATTATGTCTGACATTTAAAAGTTGCCCTGAAAGAATCTCAATGGCAATATGTCACGGTCACAAACGGATAAAAAAGTTAACGAAAAAATAAATAAAATACAAAACATGTATAAGAAAATACCCCCCCCCCCCCAAAACAAACAAAAAAAACAGTAATGCCGCGTACACACGATCACTTTTTGTGATGAAAAAAAAACGTTTTAAAAAACGTCATTTAAAATGATGGTGTGTGGGCAAAACTTTGTTTTATGTCTTCTGAAAAACGACAAAAAAAAATTCGAACATGCTTGAATTGTTTGTGTCGTTTTTCAAAATGCCGTTTTTTGTGTCATAAAAAGTGATCGTGTGTGGGCAAAACAACGTTTAAAACAACGTTTTTAAACCCGCGCATGCTCAGAAGCAAGTTATGAGACGGAGCTTCAATGGAACAGAGTGCCGTCGAACGTGGTGTACGTCACCGCGTTTAGCTAGAGCTTTTTGGAAAAACTATGGTGTGTAGGCAACGTCGTTTTTTAAAATTAAGTTTGAAAAACGTTGTTTTGTTTCGTGAGATAAAATTACGTTTTTTTTTCATCACAAAAAGTGATCGTGTGTACGCGGCATAAGACTCGATGGTTCGCTTGGTCTTTTTTCTGCCATCACTTTTCTAAGTTTCAAAGTGGTCATGTCAGGGGACTGTAAATGATCAGGCTGAATGACATTTGGCCCTCCCTGATTAAAATTGTGGGCAGTTGGGCATTTTACTTACTGTATATGGATAGATGGGCAAAGTAATGTAGAGTTCAGTAGCTAGGCAGCATATAATTTCATGGCGCTCATATGCTCCCTTGGGTGCTGCTATCATGGTCAAATATATAGAAGTTTGTGTGCTGAAATAATTCAATTGCCATGCCAGGGAGAGCAATGCAAGTGTAAAAAATGTGGCATGCCGAGTCATTGCGATGTAAGGCAAATGCATCACTTAGCTGTTTGTAGCACAGTACGTCTTCTGGGGCAGCACACGGGTAAGACTAAGCAGAATATGTGAGATGTCGCACACACTGTTTTTAAAATGGAATGTGTGATGTGACACACGCGTTTAAAAATGTGCATAAGGGGCAAGTGATTATGCACCGCAATTAGTAAGAAAATAAGATATAATTTATTTTGTTGCGGGTGTTTATACAGTGCCAACAGTTGGCACCCTTTCACATGGGCGATCCAATCTAGTCCGCCTGTCCGTTTTTTTTTTTTTGAGTTGGACCTGATCAGAAGGCCCATGCATTCCTATGGACTGGTGGTTGTAAACACACAAGTCTACCTCCATTACTGATCAGGCCCGCTAAAAAATCGCTGTGTCCTTTTCTGTTTGGGTTGAGCAGATCAGAGGCAGCTGGGTATAAATGGACAGCGGAGTCTATTTACACCCAACCACTTATAGAACAGAACGGGTTCTTTCCGTGTCTGCTCTGCATAAACGGAGTGGGCACGGACCTGTCATCCAGCTGCTTTGCTTAAATCAGCAGTGGATCAGCTCACAGATTCCTTGCTGATCAAAACAAAAGGGCCCCTAATGCAGTGCTTTACATATTAACATCCATCCCTGCCCTCAAGGAGTTTACAATCAAAGGTCCCTATCTCACATGTATACACACACACACTTACTAGGGCCAATTTAGATGAGCAAATGAACCTACAAGCAGGTCTTTGTAATTTGGGAAGACATTGGAATACCCAGAGGTAACCCAAGCAAGCCCAGGGAGACCATGCAAACTCCATGCAGGTAGTGTCCTGATTGGCATTAGAACCGAAGAATGGTGCTGTACTGCAGAAGTGCTAACCACTAAGCCAGTAAACAGACACGTGTGTGTGTGTACACACATGTAGATCAAAAGCCCCCAAAAAAATAGTTTTCTGATACGTAAATTATAGACAGAGATGTCCTTCTATGGAGTTTATAGCATTGATATAATCTATGTCACAAATAAACAATTTAGTTCTTTTAAACATGGATGTTTTCTCTAGCCAGTCTATATTTACCTGTCCTCGTTTTTTGTGTGTGTTCTATAACTGTAGTATTTTATCTAGTGAAGAATTAAAACTGGTGCCGGAAAGGCAGGAAATATTTGTCGCTTGTATTGCATATCTGTGTTGGTGCTTCCTGTCAGTTGAACCACCAGCAATTACAGATGTTGCAAGGACTGCAAGCTTCATTGCAAAACATCCAGCCCATCGTAGGATTAATTAAGCTGGACAGAGATGTCTTATGGGAAAGGCATGGCATGAGTATTTGTAATGGGATTTTCAATGTAGAATGTTTGATATTTTTTAAGTGTTCATAAGAAAGCCAATCATTTTATTAATGGAAAACAGTTTTGAAATCGCACTCCTAGAAAAGTCAGTAGGGATTTGCTGCTATCTGTGAACTGTCGCCTTGTAATGGGTGAAGTGTTAAAGAAGATGATATGAATTGATTCCTCATGGGAAAATGCAGGTACCTGCAATGGCACACTGAAAAACAATAGTTTTCCATTCTATTTTTTATGTATGTGCATGCATTTTGATGCACGTTTTTTAATGCACATTTACATGCAGCTGATGCACATATTTCCTTGGAGGTCATTTCTCTCTTCTTTGGCCTTTTATGTGCAGTGCACTGTATTGCAATGCAGCTTGCTGTACTTTTTTCACTGCATTGCATTGCACTGCGATAGTGTTAGCTATGCCCATGGGATAACCTGGTTTTAGACTGCCTATGCAGTTAAAAATGCTTTTAACTGCATCTGGTGTGAATGGGCTGTTAATTAAGTGTCTGTTTGCACACTTCAAATTAAGTTTAAACAAATAAAGGGAGCCGTGTGCTGCTATAAAATGCCAATCACACTGCACGGCTCTGGAGGAAGTGGGAACACCTTGTAATCCCTTGGAAGCGAGAGTCCCCACAAGTAGCTGTAAACAAAATAATAATAAATATAAATATATATATATATATAAATTACAGTATCTCTCAAAAGTGAGTACACCTCTCACATTTTTGTAAATATTTTATTATATCTTTTCATGTGACAACACTGAAGAAATTACACTTTGCTACAATGTAAAGTAGTGAGTGTACCAGTGGCAGCTGGTGCTCAAAATTTTTTGGGGGGCGCAAACTGGAAAAAAAACATCAATTGCCACCACTGTGCCCATTAAACACAGCCAATGTTATCATCAAATGCCGCCAGTTTGTGCCCCCAAATGCAGCCAGTTTGTGCCCCCAATTGCCACCACTGTGCCCATTAAACACAGCCAATGTTATCAAATGCCGCCAGTTTGCCCCCCTCCAAATGCAGCCAGTTTGCCCCCCTCCAAATGCAGCCAGTTTGCCCCCCTCCAAATGCAGCCAGTTTGCCCCCCTCCAAATGCAGCCAGTTTGCCCCCCTCCAAATGCAGCCACTTTGTGCCCCCAATTGCCGCCAGTTTCCCCCCAGCCTGGCACTTACCTTTCTCGGGTCAGCGCCATCCTCTCCACACTCCCTCGATGTCTTCTCCCACCCTCAATGTTGATTCAGCCAATCAGGTGACCGGTAACCAGACCCGGTGCACCAGATTGGCTGAGAGGCGGAGAAGTGTTAGGGAAGCGGTTCCCTAACACAGCACTGTTTAACTAGGGAACGCACAGCCTGTGCGCCCTCTAGTTAACCATTTGGAAGCTGATTAGAACCCACAAGCTCTAATCGGGAAGCCTATTAGAGCATCTCAGGCCCCATACACACAAGCAGACAGATTTGTGCAAATCGTTCAGGCAGATCGATTTGAACAAATCTGTCTGCTGGGGACGTATTGGTTTGATCGTGTACACACGATCAAACCAAAATCCCCGCCGGCAGACGGCGTGGTGACGTAGCGGTGACGTTGACACCGCCACGTCACCGCACCAGGAAGTAAATCACTTCCGCGCATGCGTCGAATCCATTCGACGTGTGTGCGAGAAGACATGTCTGCTGGTTAGCGTATTAACCAGCAGACATGTCGGGCGGACGGGTTCCCAGCCGACAGATTTGAAAGCATGCTTTCAAATCTGTCAGCTGGCCAAATCCGTCTGCTCGCCCGTACACACGATCGAATCTGGCAGACCGTTTCCAGCAGACAGATTTGGTCGTGTGTACGCGGCCTCACTCTAATCAGGCACTTCCAAAACACACATACCACTGTTATTCAGATGGCCGGCACTCAACAGGGGGCCAGACACCTGAATAGTGGGCGGCAGCGGCGACAATACATAGATTCATGCAATGCATGAATCTATGTATTGTTGATTGATGGGTGTAGGAGAGAGGGGGTGGCGCTCCTGCGCCCACTATGGACGCACCTCCACTGGAGTTTACAGGTTGTATAACAGTGAAAAAGTTTTTGTCCGCTCAAAATAACTCAACACAGCTATTAATGTCTAAACCGCTGGCAACAAAAGTGAGTACACCCCTAAATGAAAATGTCCAAATTGGGCACAATTGGCCATTTTCCCTTCCCGGTGTCCTATGACTCATTAGTGTTAAAAGGTCTCAGGTGTGAATGGGGAGCAGGTGTGTTAAATTTTGTGTTATCGCTCTCACTCTCTCATACTGATCACTGGAAGTTCAACATGGCACCTATTGGCAAAGAACTCTCTAAAAATCTGAAAAAAATAATTGTTGCTCTTCATAAAGATGGCCTAGGCTAAAAGAAGATTGCCAAACTGATTGCTGAAACTGAGCTGCAGCACGGTGGCAAGTTCCACCCAGGACAGGCCTCGCCACGGTCGACCAAAGAAGTTGAGTGCACGTGCTCAGCATCCATTCCAAAAGTTGTCTTTGGTAAATAGACGTATAAGTGCTGCCAGCATTGCTGCAGAGGTTAAAGGGGGTGGGGGTCAGCCTGTCAGTGCTCAGACCGTATGTCCACACTACATCAAATTGGTCTGCATGGCTGTCGTCCCAGAAGGAAGCCTCTTCTAAAGATGATGCGTAAGAAAGCCTGCAAACAGTTTGCTGAAGACAAGCAGACTAAGGCATGGATTACTGGAACCATGTCCTGTGGTCTGATGAGACCAAGATAAATGTATTTAGTTCAGATGGTAGCAAGCGTGTGTGGCAGCAACCAGGTGAGGAGTACAAAGACAAGCGTGTCTTGCCTACAGTCAAGCATGGTGGTAGGATGCATGAGAAGATCATGCTTTATGCCGATGACATGCTCCTCTTTTTGGCAGATACGGAAGACTCCCTGACCCAAGTAATGTCCCTTATCACTAGGTTTGGACGCTTTTCAGGCATCACCGTCAACTAGACTAAGTCCACCCTGCTGTTTTTGGATGGGCCCCCCACGTCTGGTGATGGGCTTCCTTGCCCGGTCCCTGTCGTAGCCTCCTTCAAATACCTGGGGGTCTACGTCTCCCCTAGGGTGACCTACTACTGTCGCTTAAATGTCTTCCCCTTATTGACCCAGTTTAGGGATAAGATCCACATATGAAACGGGCTGAAAATGTCTGTGGCAGGCAAGACTAACCTCATCAAGATGATTTTAATGCCGCAGTTGCTGTATATGCTCCACAACTCCCCTGTAGTTAATACCCTCAAAATATTTAGAGTTGTTAACTCTCTTTTTAGGCAACTGCTGTGGCACACTAAAACCCCAAGGATAAAGCTGGAACAATTACAACACCCCAAGGAGGGAGGGGGGCTTGCCCTTCCCAACCCCTGGATTTACTACCTAGCTGCGCAGCTACAGCACCTGACTGGTGCTATGTCGCCAGTGCCGGTGCGCTCCACGGCCAGGCTTTTATTGCTTGGTTCAGGAGCAGACTCGATACCGGAGGGGCTGGAGGCCCAGCTGTTGCAAAAAACTAATAAGGGAATGCCCACATATGCGCTCCTTCAAAAGGTCTGGAATAAGGCGAAACAGCTCCAGAGGGTCACGGAGTTCACTGCATTCAGCCCACTGTGGGGGAATAATACATATGTTGAACTGGCTAAGATAGACCAGGGCCCTAGATGGCGCCTTCTGGGCATAACACTCCTCAAACAGGTTTTCCATAACTGCGCATTACTCCCGTTCAGTACTTTACAGTCCTGCTTTGCGCTTCCTCCCTCTGTTATTTTACTATTTGTAACTGCAACATGCAATTAAAGCATTGTGGTTGGGGTGTCGCGGTCTGGGGCTGCATGAGTGCTGCTGGCACTGGGCAGCTATAGTTCTATGAGGGAACCATGAATGTCAACATGTACTGTGACATACTGAAGCAGAGCATGATCCCCTCCCTTTGGAGACTTGGCCACAGGGCATTATGCCAACATAACAACTCCAAACACACCTCCAAGACGACCACTGCCTTGCTAAAGAAGCTGAGGGTAAAGGTGATGTTCTGGCCAAGCATGTCTCCAGACCTAAACCCTATTGAGCATCTGTGGGGCATCCTCAAACAGAAGGTGGAAGAGTGCAAGGTCTCTAACATCCACCACCTCTGTGATGTCATCATGGAGGAGTGGAAGAGGACTCCAGTGGTAACCTGTAAAGCTCTGATGAACTCCATGCCCGAGAGGGTTAAGGCAGTGCTGGAAAATAATGATGGACACACAAAATATTGACACTTTGGGCCCAATTTGGACATTTTTACTTAGTACTCACTTTTGTTGCCAGCAGTTTAGACATGAATGACTGTGTGTTGCGTTATTTTGAGGGGACAGCAAATTTACACTGTTATACAAGCTGTACACTCACTACTTTACATTGTAGCAAAGTGTCATTTCTTTAATGTTGTCACATGAAAAGATATAATAAAATATTTACAAAAATGTGAGGGGTGTACTCACTTTTGTGAGATACTGTGTGTATATATATATATATAATATATATTAGGGCTGTTACTGATCAAAATGTTTGTGTTCGATTAATCGATTTGTTTTTTAATTGATTAATCGACTAATTTTGATTAATGATAACGCACATACAGATCCAACTACTTTTAGCTGATCTCCTTGCAGGCTGATTCCCAGTGCAGCTACCAACCACTGGAAAAATGGATAGCAGGATACAAAAAACACACAAAGGCTGCGCTCGATGGGAATAGCATTTTTATAGTCTTCAAGTAGGTAACCAAATAAATATTGTACTGGAGATAAAATCGATGTAGCTACATAAACTGTAAAAATGGTGCGAGTAATACCAAACGGTACCAAAAGCAGTCATAAAAACATGTAGCCAAGTATGATACTGGTATAAAAATGTGTACAACTATACCACTGCTGAATCCAGATGAGGAGGGGTTAACATCAGTCCGTCGGCATGTAGATGTCCCATGAAGGGAACTATCACAACTCCCAGTGGATGGTTGTAAAATCCCAGGTTGATAGAGGGAAGTGATAGAGGGAAGTGGAACAGCCCTTGCGTGTGGCAGATAGTAAGGTCCCGCCGACATGCAGATATGAAGGCACAGCAAAGGCGCACTTCAGATGGACACGGCAAGCCCCGCCGGTGTCCGCGACATCACCGGATCTCCGACGGAACACCCTGAAGGCCCAGAGAGGTGAGTACCAATCAAAAGAATTTTGATCGATCAAAAAAATTAAAGATTAATCGATTAATTAAAAGTTAATTTGCACAGCCCTTATATATATATATAATTTGTGCTTAACATTGAAAGCTGTATGTGCTCTTTGTGCATCCACAAAACACACAGTACATGTCCTTAGTGTGTAATGTGTGTTGAAGCTGCTTGTTTGATTTTCAAATTTTACATGGAAATAACAACAAATGATGACAGTGACTTCTTGTTATTTCTGTTAAAAAGCAAATGCAGTTCAGAAAATGATCAGCAGGTGCAAAGCAGATGAAAAGAACTTCCCTATACACACAAAGGATCATGTTTTCAGTCTTGTCACATGACTTGCTCATTTTGGTTTGTACCTTTGAAAAACCTAACGCTGAGATCCAGCCTTATCCTCAGCCTTGCACGTGTACAGGCTCCTCTCCTGTACTGAAGTTGCTTACTCTAATGTTTACAGGACCTTCTAAACAGCCTGGATCTACCTGCATTGCAGATAGAA
The DNA here is from genome assembly GCA_029574335.1 of Rana kukunoris. NCBI lineage: Eukaryota > Metazoa > Chordata > Amphibia > Anura > Ranidae > Rana > Rana kukunoris. The sequence continues at coordinate 165,300,622 of CM056050.1, forward strand.
TAATTCTAAATCTGCAATACCCAATGTTCCTGCCATGGAGGTCTTTGTTTGGGGTCCTCCTGTTAATAATTTGGCTCCTGCATTGTATGTCGCCCGCTCACACGGACTTCAGTGCAGACTTTTCTTGCCTATCTAAAAGTTGCAGATGTTCAAACTTCATCCAAATATGTGAGCAGTAAAACGGTTGTCAATATCAGTTGTCACCAACCTTTTGGACCTCACGGACCACTAGACTCCCAATTTTGAATCCTGCGGACCCCTAACATGTATTTGACATGCCTTATACGCATAATGCACCAGCTCTCTGTCCCCCCCCCCCCCTCGCGGATCATACTGCTGCCCTACACACACAATGCTCCAGATCTCTGCCCCCCCCCACCCCTTCCTGCACTCTGCATCACATTGCTGCCTTACACAGACTCCTCATTGGATCCCTCCTCCTTATACAGCCATGTCCTGGAGCGCCATGTTTCCTCCCCACAGTCTGTAATCAGCACTGCCTGTGGAAGTCCCCTCCTTCACCTCCCGCTCTCTGCACTACTCCCAGCACCTCCCTCTGAGTTCACAGGAGCTTGAATTAGAGAGGAGGAGCACAGTGACAGCTTTGAGAACAACACTGAAAACAACATTGGGCGGCATACATCTGCCACAATCTTGATTTGTAGCAGAACCCCTGGGGACCACCAAAATTTTCTCGTGGACCATTGATCACAGGTTGGCGACCGCTGGTCTATATGATGGTTACAGCAGACTGATGGGCCATCCTACCTGTTAGGCTAAAGCTTTGTACACACGTTCAGACTTTCTGCAGACAAAGCCTCAGGCTTTTGTCTGAAGGGCATGAACTTGTCTTGCGTACAAATTGCAAAGAATTGTCGGCCAACAAACACGAAAATACGTGTTTTTGTTCAACTCTTTAGCGCCACCCTTTGGGCAACTTCTGCTAATGCTGTGTTATGGTGAGCAGCCAAACATACGTGTTTGTACTTTGGACTTTTGTGCAATGGACAATTTTAAAGCATGCTATCCCACATTTGTTGGTGGAAAATCCGATAACAATTGTCCGATGGAGCGTACATTATCCGACGACAGCCTCACACAGTTGCCATCGGATTATCCGATCGTGTGTAAGTACCTTGGGATGAAAGAGTGAATAAAATACCTAGTCTAGTGCGTAAGTGTAGTAGGAAGTATGTTGTTTTTATTGGCCAATAGCATCCTTTCTTGATTCACCTGGTTAAGGTATGGGGACTAGTCTTATTCCTGTGACTGTTTTCCGAGGCTTGTGAAGAATCGCAGCGGTCCATAAATCGTGTGTTTGTCTGTATCTGGATGTCTCGGCTTCAGGCACAATGTTTTCATGAATAAATGGGTCACATTTTGCAGGCTCTTTTGCCATAACTACATTTGTAAAGAGCTGCTGGTCATGTGTCACACATCACACACAATGCGTTCTGCCAGAGACTGATAAGCACTTGGTGAAGTGTAGCGTCTCTATCAGAATTACTGGAGGCAATGCCACCCCTATGCAAAATGTATTCAAGTATAATGCAAGAGCTATGTTCTTTTTGTGCAGTACCCATGTATAAAGCGTATCCAAACTCAAAATAACGTAATCTATTACATTTTACCAGTTCTTGGATGCAGTGGTAGTATTTTTATTTAATTTTGTATTTATTTTTTTATTGAATTTTAATCTGGTGGCCCTGCCAGTAACACATTTTTGTCCTAAGAGGACAGTGCTTACTAAGGCCTCATTTACACTTGCGTTGCTCTCTAAAGCGCGATCTGCATTCATATCGCTCTTCAGAGATTTGACAGGTGGGGAGGACACGTTGTATTGCCTGTCAAATTCTCTTTGAGTGGTCTGCAATTTGGATTGCAATTTAGAGTGTGTAAACGAGCCCTAAGGCCCCTTTCACACGGGGCGGATCAGTAATGATCCGCCTCCGTATGCTCAGCGGGGATCGCTCCGTTGATCCCCGTTGATTATGTTTATCATAACAAGAGGTGATCCAAAGTTCATTGTATATTACTAGGATGTGTTATGATGTTATATCACCTCATGTTATGATAAACAAAACATAACATATGATAAACATGTCCTAGCTATATTTGTAAATAACCTCTCACTCAAAGCAAGAAGAGAGATTCCGGACTTTTTGTTTAGGCAGGGTTTTATCTGGAAAGCTGTTCGTTTTCACTGAACATAAAAGAGGATTACTCAGTGCTGGATTAACTCTGTGTGGCAAGACTGGGCAGAAATGATAGGAAATCTTATACTCTACATTGTGACATCAAAAAAAAAAAATTTTTGGGGTTTACATCCACTTTAAGTAGCCCCCAGAAACTTGGAAAGCAGATAACACTGAGTTTTCAGTTTAGTACACAGAAAGTTACACAAGATGTCAATTTTTTTGTATTTGCAGAAAATGTACATAGCCTGAAAAAAGAAAACAGACGCAGCCGCCACAATCAAGGACTGGTAAGCAGCATTATATTACTATTTTGTTTTTGTGTTTAGATATTTTGTGTTGGACTTTTTTGTTTCGTTTGTTTTCATTTATGTATACAGTGAAGAAATGTTACGTTTTCTGTTGGTTTTGTATTATTTTAGTGAGATTTCCTCTTCCTAGCCTAGTGATTTAAAAGTAAAACCTATTGTGGGAGAAATACGGGGCCTCTCATTGCGGATACACTTCTCAAAATGCAACCCTTTGGCTTTAATATTTTCTCAGTATAAGTCACTGATCTAGTATCAAATATTAAGTCACAAAAACTCAACGAAAAGTAAGAATTTCTTATTCGGGAGCTTCTCCATAGTGATTTGTTTGAGCCAGGTAACTAGCATTTTCAGAAGGAGGGGTTGGTAATGGCTGTCTCTATTTTAGTAAATCCTTTTTTTCTTTATGATCATGACAATATTTTTTTTTAAAGTAAACATTTCTATTTTTGAGCCCAATAGTTATAAAATACTGTATATACTCGAGTATAAGCCAAGTTTTTCAGCACATATTTTTGTGCTGAAAATGCCCCCCTTGGCTTATACTCGAGTCACCTTTTTGCGCCTGATCTCCCAAACTGACTTTGGGGACCCCGTAACGGAAAACTTGACACACATGTAGCCCCACTCTTCCTCTACAATTGTGCAAAGTTTGTTGTGCGGAGAACCTACGGCCGGGGAGCACCGATTTTTCAAAGCTGGGCACCCCTTCCATAGACTCGCATGTTAAAAGGTAATTTCTCCGGTGAATTTGGGGACCTGGTACCGGTGGCTCATAGGTTTCCTGGACTTAGCACACATATAGCCCCATTTCTCCTCTACAAGTGTGCAAAGTTTGTTGTCTAGGGGACCTATGGCCGGGGAGCACCGATTTTTCAAAACCAGGCACCCCTTCCATAGACTCCCATGTTAAAAGGTAATTTCTCCGGTGAATTTGGGGACCTGGTACCGGTGGCTCATAGATTTCCTGGACTTAGCACACATATAGCCCCATTTCTCCTCTACAAGTGTGCAAAGTTTGTTGTCTAGGGGACCTATGGCCGGGGAGCACCGATTTTTCAAAACCAGGCACCCCTTCCATAGACTCCCATGTTAAAAGGTAATTTCTCCGGTGAATTTGGGGACCTGGTACCGGCTGCTCGTAGGTTTCCTGGACTTGGCGCACATGTAGCCCCATTTCTCCTCTACAAGTGTGCAAAGTTTGTTGTCTGGGGGACCTACTTCTGGGAGCACCGATTTTTTTCAAAACCAGGCACTCCTTCCATAGACTCCCATGTTAAACATCAGTCTAGTCATGGGCACAGTGAGGCAGGGGCACAGTGAGACATGCACATGGACACAATGAGGCAAAGTGAGGCATGCAGATGCACACCCTAGGCTTATACTTAAGTCAGTATGTTTTCCCAGGTTTTTTTGTGGTAAAATTAGATGCCTTGGCTTATATTTGGATCGGTTTATACTAGAATATATAGGGCCAGATTCAGGTAGAGTTGCGCTGGAGTAATTCGATATGCGCCGCGTAACTGTGAAGATGCGCCGTAGTTTCTATGTGGCCGTACCCACCAAACTAGATGCGACAGAAAACGGGCCATTTCCGATCGGCTTAACTTTCCGACGCCAGAGTCTCGTCAGCGCATAATTTCGCTTGGCACATCAGTCGCGCCTATTGATTTCCCCTGCAAATATGCAAATGACGGAGATTTTCCCATTCGCAAACGGATTAGCACCATACGCCGGCTACATGCGCCGCGCGTATCTCGTCCGTCCGGCGCAAAGTTATTTCTACAAATAGTTGCTTTATCTTTACTCCAGACGGCCACAGGTCAGCAGGAGAGCAGCTACAGCAGCGTTACCGACGATAAGAGCTAGCTGAGCACCCCCACTTGTAGGACAACACCTCTGTCCATGCTTGTCTGTCAACTTTTACAGCCATGGAGGAAGACATCATAGGTCTCCATAGCCGAGATGACGGCTGACAGCTCCTGGCCTTTAGAGTTCAGCTTTCTCCTGTGTGTTTGCGGGGAATGGGAGCAGCCATCTCAGAACAAAAGTAACATCACTGCGGGGAGGGGGAGCAGGATATACTTTAGTGCCGGAATGGCGCATCTACGGGCGCATTTAAATGCCCAACGGAACGCATTGCAATGACGTTTCCCGTGAAGTGGTGCCGACGGAAGTTGTGAGCATGCGCACAAGGGGGCCGAGTGAAGCCTCACTTACTGCGCATGCTCCGTGGATGATGCGCTGAACGTAACCCTCTGCGCTGTGCTCCGCCCATCATTTACATATGATCACACCCACTTCCACTTGCGTCGGGTTAGGCCAGCGCATTATCGTTACTCTGGCGCAAGTTTACGCGCAACTGCTATGTGAATAACAGTACTTGCGCCGAAAGTGACGGCGGAGTAACGTAAATGAGAAACGTTACTCCAAAGTAAAGAAGCGCCCATGTACCTGAATCTGGCCCATAGAGTATATTACATTTACTATTATACAGTGTTCTATTCAGCCAGCTTATGGCGCTGTAGTCTCTATTTCACATTATTAGCATGATGGCCTAAAGAAATGTGTTGTTTACAGACTCAGCCTCCATAGAAAACTCCCCATCCGCCGCCTCTCTCCATGAGATAGTAGTCTGTCCCACCCACATTCCAAACAGAAATAATAGTAGAGCATACAGTGCAAATTTGTTCAGAACAGTAATATAAAAACCAGTTTGGACCCCACATAGGGTAGCCCCCAAACAAGATAGCTGTTAGGGTCATATTATCGGGGACCTACATAGCAGCCGATGTACAAAAACAGAAAGCAGATAGCCTGTGGGCCAATTATGCACTTAAAGGACAACCAACTCTTACTTACACCGAACCCAGCTCCAGCAGACGCCCATGTACGACTAACCATTCTTCTCAATTGAAAATGTCCCACAGCCCCAGACCTTCTCAAACTTTGGACAGCCTCGGTTCAACTATGGGGCCTTGGAAGTGCTGCATTCACTAGTCCCTTCCAGGTTTGTAATGATGGAGACGAAGGTTTCTTGCAATGTAGAATAGCCTTACGGGTATAGTATGAGAAAATGCTCAGCTTGGTTCTTTGGGCTATCATATTTACTAAGCCACCTATCAAGCCTGTTTAAAGAGTTAACGGGGTTGTAAAGGTTTGTTTTTTATTTTTTAAATAGGTTCCTTTAAAGTGGAGTTTCACCCATTCTTTTATGTTTGTCTGTGCTGCATGCCCTAATCTTATAGTGTTCAGAATGGACAATTTTTATTTATTTTGTTTCTTGTAAATACCTTTATTTTGTAGTCCTTCATTACTTCCTCCTCCTTATTAGCCTAGGCTATTAAGTCACGGGGCCATTTGCAAGGGTTTCTGGGATAGTTTACTGTTTTTACTGTTTCCCAGTAGTCCTTGCAAACCTGACTGAAACCTATTACATTGCTTGTGCAGCACTGAGCATGTGTGAGATATGCAAAGCTGAAATCTAGGAAGTCATACAGTCTGGCTTCATGATGCCCACACTTAAGATGGCCATGGTCTATTTCTAGATTATAAACTATCTAAATGCTGTAACAACCTAACAAAACGGACCTTAGTTTACAGACTAACTTTACTAGAAAATATTAAGCTTGTGTATTACAGGGGTATTTATATTTAAAAAGTGAAATTGTGGGTGGAACTCCCCTTTAAGCTAGTGCATTGTTGGTTCACTTACCTTTTTCTTTGATTTCCCTTTTAAGGCCCCTTTAACACTTATACGACTTGTCCCATGACAAGTAGCATGACAAGTCGTCTCCCATGATTTCCAACTACAACCATTCATATTAGTACGACTTTAAGTCGTTCCGACTTCAAAGTAGTCCCTGCACTACTTTAGTCCGACTTTGATGGCACTTACACAGACATTCCCTGAAATCGCGGCAAAATCGCGGCCACAATATCGCGGTAAAATTGTGCAACTTTAAAGTCGCAGTAGAGTTAAAGGGCCTTAATGTAAACACAACGTCTTCCCACAGGGATATAGGCCCAAGGGAGGGGACGAGCACGCTGACTAACCCCCAGCCAGAACGGCTTGGATGATGGTGGAAAGCTTACTGAGGAGAAACGGGAAGTGAGAAATTCAGACAAAGAAAAAAAACATTTAGAAGGGAAATCTAAGGAAAAGGTAAGTGCACTAGCTTAAAGTAACCTATTTAGAAAATAAAAAATGAACCTTTACAACCCCTTTAAAGTAATCTTATTGGGTAAATTAAAATGACTGCAAAACGCTTTCTGCAAAAGAGGATATATACATACCTCTTCTACTTCTTCCACCACCAATCTGGTCCACTGAGGACAAATCTTCCTTTGAAGTAGGCTGAGAAACTGACACTTCCTGGAGTGTCGATCTTTTGGTTCCTCCCACTGACCTCCACATCACTACTGTACTGGACACAGAGATGCTGGCGAGGTCCATGACTAATGCTGTCAACTAATTGTTATGGGTGTCTTGTTTCTGGGGGGGAGTCAGATTATTCCAGCAACATGCACAATAAAGCTTATACATTAGGTTTTTCGATAAAGCCTTTGCATGTTATAATCATGGAATGTTCATATCCAAGAAATTCTATGGCACACAGGTCACTATCCTCCTTGATTGACAAACAACATTAGGGTCTGGTTCCCAGCATGATTTTGGCTTTCTGTATGTGTTTTTGCAGATGTTTTTTATTGCATTTTTAAATAATTTTCAAAGCGTTCCTGGGGGCCTTTTTTCCTTTTTTTTTTTTTTTTTTTTTTTGTTTGACACTTGGAAAATCTTTGGACTGTGTTTTTTTTATTCTTGTGTGTTTATATACATTTTGACATATTGAAAGCTAAAAAAAAATGCAGCAGGTTGTACTTTTGTGGAAAGCACTGGAACTGCCTGCACTGGTGTGAACTAGAGCCATTGGAATACAAGGCAATTATTGGACATGTGTTCCAGGTATAGTTTAAAACTTCACTGGTTAAGGATTAAAAAAAAAAAAAATTAAAAATTTTGAAACAACTTGGGACCAGCTGCTCCCTCGCCCTCTCATATATCCAGCACTAAGCGCCTGAGATCAGCCAGGGATCTCCTCCACTGGCTGCAGCCTGGGTCTTCTATGACTGTTCATCCATTGTTTCGCAATAAGGAAAAAGGCAGGCTGGCAATAAAAAAAAAAGAAAGAAAAGCTTTTACTAGCTTCTGTCCAAAGAAAATAGTGGATTATGCATAAATTGTTCGTGAAAGCTTCCATGGAAAGTTTTGTACAAAACATCAATTATGGTCATACAAAACAAGCAGGTGTCTGTGAGATAAAAAGGTCTGCAGTGCCACCCCATATAGGGGAAATAGCTAAAGTGAACCTGTCTTAAAAGAAAAATTTCGGCTGCTACTCCTGATCACCTGAAAAGTCTAGTTACCTGGCTATAATGCTGATATGATGGCTTCAAAGGTTTTAGGGCTCATTCATACTAGCCACTGCTTTGCAACACAGCAGCTGCTATACATTGCAGTCCAGCCAGACCAGCACTTACACTGCTGATGCACCTATACTGGCGCATTACACTGTTCACTTTTTTTTTTTTTTAAGAGTTCTATCAACTGGCCTATAGTGACGCACGCTGCATTGAATAAAAGTACTGCACAGTCCTTTTTTTCAGCGCACATCACCTGCACACTACTGCAACACAGTGGTATGAGCCGGCCACACTGAAGACCGGGCATTTTGCTTTGTCTTTCAGTGAGACTGTGCTTGAATAGCCTGTCAACACAGTCCTACTGCACCTGGTGTGAACGGATCCTTAGTCCCTATTCAGGAACAAGTATGCAAATTCTGAGTTTTGATTCCACCAGTGGCGGTCCCTAATGCAGGGCGCAGGGGCGCCGCCCCCCCTATCCATGTATCATCCAGCCCCCTAATCTACACGCGGGTTGCCAAACGCATGGATTCCAATGGGCACATGAGCCCACACAGTTGTGTGACATTAGCGAATGGATATTCGTTATTGTCTTCCTGATTCTCCTCTCGGGCCAATCAGGAAGCGCGTCCTGAGACCGGTCATGCGATTGCCTATGAGGAGGAGGGAGGAGATGCACAGCAGAAGCCGCCATGATGCAGAGAAGAAGATGCAGGGGAAGCCGTCGCCCGGAGGAAGCGCTGCCCGATAGATGAGGAAGTGCAGGCTGTTGGCAGCCTACATATTTCTATGCAACTAATCTATACGCCTAGTAAAGCAGCCAGCTGATGACATCAGAGCACCATTTTTTTGAGCATAAAAACCACAGGCAGCCTGAATTTTGCCTTATTCCTGCTGAATCAGCCAAAATATAACTTGTGGGTGGCCTATTTAAACACAGTATCTGAGCACCACAAACCAAAAATACTGTTTAGGGAATTTTTAATATTCAAAGCAAATTTTCCCATCCAACCATGTCTCCATGCTTTATTTTGTTGAGAAATCACTTTGAAAAACACCTTTTAGCATTTTTGGGTGTGGCCATTTTGATTAAGGTCCATTTCACACTGGGGCATTTTTCAGGCGGTACAGCGCTAAAAATAGCGCTGCTATACCGCCTGAAAAAATTGTACCCTGTAGTCTTCAATGTGAACGCCCGAAGGCTTTCACACTGAAGCGGTGCGCTAGCAGGACCGCTCCAAAAGTCCTGCTAGCCGCATCTTTGGAGCGGTATAGGAGCGGGGTGTTTACCGCTCCTTCCCATTGAAATCAATGGGAAACCGCGGTAATACCTCTGCAGAGGCGCATTGCGGGCGTTATTAACCTCTTTTACGGCTGCTAGCGGGGGTTAATACCGCACCGCTAGCGGCTAAATACTGCAGTAAATACGACGGTATAGCGGCGCTAAAAATCACGCTGCTATACCGTCACTGCGCCTCCCGCTGCAATGTGAAAGCAGCCTAAGTGCAGATGAGCCATGTAGCATTCTTCCTGGAATCCATCTCCCCTTTGCTCAAGCATGCAGGCAGGAGGGTGTGTTTAGCTGAGAAAACCCCTACTTCCTTTTTGAAGACTCCTGGGATGTATGACATCATTTGCCTGGGCATGGAAACCTAGAAGTAGCTAAAGAAATGTGAAAACAAAGTTTAAAACAAGTAACTATGATATACCGTACTTTCCTATCTATTTACTAATGCTAGGATTTAAAATAGTCAATGTTGACTGAGCAAGTGAAGTTCCGCTTTAAAGAGCAAAAAAAAAACATTTTACAAGGGAGTTGCATCATTAGTTCCGCTGTGCTGGACATTGTGAGCACACACATTGTTATTGTATCTCTGCTTTAGGTGTATATTGAGTGAATTCTCTGTCTGGTTTTGTTAATATTATAATGGGATTCTTTATTGCTGACCTTTGACTCCAGGACATTTACCTTAAATGTTAGGTAATCGACCATATTGTTCTGTATATAATTAGAAACACTTTGATCTTTTTCTTTATGAAAGGTGGTGTAGCTAAATAACGTGACTAGCTTCAGTGTAATGTACTCTTGTCCTAAAACAGATTATTATTTTTAATGACCGTTTTCATGCTGTTGCTCTACCTGAATATAGCATTTATATATAAATATGAGCAATTTCCCAATATAATCATATTTTAGAATTTATTTAAGGCTGCTTTTATCAGCAGTGAATTGCCAGACACCTTTTTTTTTTATAAACTTACGTTAACTATGTCTAAAACCTTTAGGTTTGGTTCACACTGCCGCTACATGAAAGTCACGCAGCTTATGGTGCGACTTTGCCAGGTGACTTGCTGGCGACTTGAGTACTACTTTAATACAACTTGACGCTACTTTAAAAGCGACTTTTTCAAGAATGCCTGGGTAATCTTGCTGTAATGTCGGATCCAAATCACATCAATGTAGATGACTTGGAGACAACTTCCGTTAAATTCTATGGGCACAAGTCTGATAGAAGTCGCCTTGAAGTAGAACAGGAACGTTTTCTAAAGTCGTGCTAATTAAGTAGACTTCAGTAGTGCTAATTAAGACAGTTCTCATTGCATAAGAAAAGCAAAAAAACTGCGCTAACCGTGTAAAATTACACTAAAACAGGAAAAGAGAAAAAGGCAGCGGCTGTCGTGTGATAACACAAAGTACAATACAATGTGCACGGCTTTGCTAAATTGTATAGCTCTCATTGCATAAAATGGGATTTCACATGTCAAGCGCCTTGGAGTCTCACAAGTAGGATCCCAATTTGCGGCAGTGTGAACTGAACCTTAGTGAGCCTGAAAATGAGTAACAACTTTGCTGAAGTGCAGGCGCAGTAGCACTTGTGTTAGACATGGTTAGACATGGTTCAAACAGGGCGTACCACAGCGTAAGCCCATGCAAGGGTCGTGTTTACCCACATGAGGATGCACAAGTGTTCTGTGCATGCCCGTGCAGACTGATGTCATTTGAGGCAAAGTGGGTGCATGGACAGAGACACTACTCCCATTTTTTACATCTGTGCAGGTATACGGTCCCAAATGCACACCGCCTTCAGGGCCATGCACCCCACCCACATGGATTGGGAGCAACATCTGTGTCCATGCAGCTGCTGTGTCCCTATTGATATTAAAAGGACTAAAAGGACTACCTGCACAGGAGAGCACAAAACACTTGAAAAGCGAAAAATCGAGTAACCAAGACATGCATGCTCGAAAACGAAAGAATACATTCCATCACTTCCAAATTTGTATTCTGTCTTATGGGAATTTTCGTAACTTTAGTAATCTGTTTGCTTTCGATATTAGACTAACATGAAAAAAAAGCATGATCAGTCCGATATTCTCATTGTGTGTACTAGACATTAGTCTCACAAGAAATGAACTGAAATGAACTTGAACTTACACCCTCCCACATGTACTCCGTTTCCCCCATCCCTGTTGTGCTTTCCTCCCTAGGTGATTAGCTGTCACTTCTCATGCAGCCGGTGCATTTGAAATACTCACCCTTCTCATTCTTTCTTTGGGGCTTCCAGGGTGGGTCAGATCGATTTAAGATTGGTCATATAACAGCATCACTCTGATCTGTCCCGAGAGCCCTAAGGAAAGAAGGGGGCAAAAAAATCAGGGCTTTCCAATCCCTGGACCATTACATCAGCTGCATGGGCAGTGGTAGCTTAAAACCCCTGGAGGTAAGTGCAGGTTTGGGTGTTGGAAGGGGGGTTGGGTGCTAGTTCACATTTTTATTTTAAACATTTTTTTATAATTCCTTTTATTTAAATATAAAGTGCATTCAACAATTAACACATATTGCAGAGATACATAATAAAAATCAGACAGAAAGATCAAACGTGGTCATGAGATGAGGTAAACATATCAGATACCCCGGCTTTACACGGTAAATAAGGCACATGAAAAAAGTACAGCATAGAGATAAAGTCTGTGTGCAAAGCTGGGGAGGTATCCTAACAAATACTTGCGCAAGCCTAGAACCGATAATAATGTATGCAAAGCTATATATTACAATAATGTTTTTTAAAGTTTTAACAGTTGTTTGGGATGCAAAGCAACCCAAAGGCCAGGTGGGCCCAAGCATGGGACACATGAAATAGGTAATGCACCTTAGGATATTAACAGTATCTGATCAAAACAGCCTATGATTGGGTAAGAATTAAGGGGAGGGGCCGTGTACCAAGGGGGGAAAGGGTGAGGTAGAGGGCCAGACTACCCTAAGAGGGACAAAAAACAGGGGAAACGAGGAGTGAAATAAGGGGTAGGGAGGGGAGAGGAGAAATGGAGGCATAGTAGAATGTGAGGGCAGATAGCAGAAAATAGAGGAAGAGTGGAGGATCTTTATATTTTTTGTGAAAAGGTAAACTTCCATTTTAAATTGAATCTGTGGAGCCCCTAGGACAGAAGGCCTTGACTTCTGTCCAGGTCCAGATTAGGCCCTGCCTCCTCTAGGTGCTAAACCCCATGTATATAGCCCAAATACTCATATTGCAAAAATGTCAAACTTCCCAGCAACTATTCAATGGTCTGAAGCGATTTATTGTAATTTAAGAAGGGAAGAATTGACATATAAGCAGGAAATGCCCCAAAAGATTTGGTCACGATGGTTAGACTCTAATCTGTCTGCATGAATAAGATGAGCCTGCTGATGAGTTTAATGATAGTAGAGTGATAGATCCTGTGTAGGCAACAGAAATACATATAAGCTGTTAGGAAGTAATTAGCATAAAAACTTGAGTTATAAGGTTGCAAAGTTATTATAAAAAGGTAATTATTAACCCGTTGCTTAGTCTTAGATGGTAGGTCTAAAGTAACAATGAATGCATAATTTGGACGTTGCATAGTCTATTAGAATTTTTTTTTTTTTTTTGTAACTTTTAGTCGTGTGATGGGCATGTATTGTATGTATTAGTATTGTTATAAGTTGTAAATTCTAAAAAAAACTTTTTCTAATCAAAAAAAAAAAGTATCTGATTAAAAAACAAACAAACATTGTTTTCTTTGGGAAAGGCATTTGTTTTAGTAGAATATCCAAATTGGCCAAACTGATGGTTGTCTGTGTTTTTGTGGTAAATATGTGTTAAAGTAACATTAAAACTTTTTTTTTTTTTCTTTTACCACTTAAGCCCCGGACCATTAGGCTGGCCAAAGACGAGAGCACTTTTTGCGATTCGGCACTGCGTCGATTTAACTGACAATTGCGAGGTCGTGCAAAATTGGTGTCCTTTTTTTTTTCCCCACAAATAGAGCTTTCTTTTGGTGGTATTTGATCACCTCTGCGGTTTTTATTTTTTGCACTATAAACAAAAATAGAGTGACAATTTTGGAAAAAAAAAAAGGAATATATTTTACTTTTTGCTATAATAAATATCCCCAAAAAATAGACATAACATATTTTTTTTTGTCCTCAGTTTAGGCTGATACGTATTCTACATATTATTGGTAAAAAATATCGCAATAAGCGTTTATTGATTGGTTTTCACAAAAGTTATAGAGCCTACAAAATAGGGGATAGTTTTATGAAATTTTTATTAATATTTTTTTTTCTACTAGTAATGGTGGCGTTCAGCGATTTTTATCGTGACTGCGGCATTATGGCAGACACATCGGACACTTTTGACGCCATTTTGGGACCATTGTCATTTTTACAGCAATTGCCACTGATTATTGTAAAAACGACACTGACAGTGAAGGGGTTAACCAGTGAGTTGAGGTGCACTTTCTATAGCGTGGTCAATTACCCCGGAGGATCCCGACACGCTGGACCAGTGAGGGGGGCTGAAGAGGTTAAGTGTGTCCTAGGGAGTGCTTCTAACTGTGGGGGGTGGGCTGTGTGTGACACAACACTAATCACCGCTTCCGAATAACAGGGAGCTGTGATCTGTGTCCTGTCGCTAGGAAGAATGGGGAAATGATTGTTTTCATCAGCATTTACTCGTTCTTCAACTCTGTGAGACGATCGCAGGTATCCCTGCGGACATCGAGTCTGTGGGAACTGCGATCTGACTCACGGAGCTCACAATGCCACTTCTTAAAGGGGACGTACCTGTACGCCTATATGCCCAGAGGAGCCATTGTGTTGGCGTATATCGTCGTGCACTGGTCCTTACGTGGTTAAAATAACAAGCATGTTATACTTGCCTGCTCTGTGCAATGTGCTCTGTGCCCTGATTTTCCTCTTCTGGGTTTCCCCGCCTGTGCCCCTGGCTCCTCCTCCTTGGCGAGTGCCGGTGTTCTATCAGAATACTGCTACCCATCAGAATATGTAATGTCGCCAGCATCTTGGTACACCCCGCTCTCGGCCGCAGTAAGCCTGCAGTCAGAAGGAGGCAGCGGACATCTTTTTACACACCCACCAAAGTTTTGCATTTCACTTATTTTTACCAGTAAACTCGGCTTATATAGTGTAATACAGTATTTTGAAATCCGTCAGACTCGTTTGATGTTGAATTTTAAAAGCAGCACAGTGTTCTGTCAGATTAGCAAACCTGTGAGATCAGGCAGACTTGCCTCATAAATTTAACATCAAAACAGTGTCATGGATTTCAAAAGACTGTATTACAATATATAAGCTCAGTTTTCTGGCAAAATAGGTGTGAACAGCAAGACTTGGGTGGGTGTAAAAGATATCCGCTGCCACCTTCTAAATGCAGGCTTACTGCGGCCGAGTGCGGGGTGTACCAAGATGGCAGTGACGGAACGTCACTTCCGTTACATATTCTGATGGGTAGCGGTATTCTGATAGAACACCCCATAGCAAGCTGCTTCCCATGGAGGCACTCGTGTACCTATTTAGCAGCACACCTGAATACACAGGTACAATTTTCCCACTAGTCCAAACTAGAGAATGGAAAGCACCTATTGCTCCAGCATACAAGAGTATTCGTATCTGTGCATGTTATTATTGGATCTCATTCACACGGGCACAGAGGGCTGTACGCCCTATTAGTGTATTTATGTGCCTGGGAGTCACAGGTGTGTTCATCCAGCCACCCATACAAATCAATGACGGGCTGCGTGTGTACACTGGTTACCAATCAGAAAACACATGTACTCTTGAATGCAAAAATATACACTTTTATACGGCTGAATAAAGGGCCATACACACATTCCTACATCTTGGAAATACCTAGTATAAATAGCGGTAAAACAAGCAGACACCAATTTTAACGGTGACCAAAATTTGACTTTAATTGTGCAATTGTGGTTCAATAGGACACAGCAAATAGATGTAAAGAAAGTGTTATACTATTTTTTGCCACAGTCTAGTATAAAAGCACCATTTTATTTTTACAGAGAAACTCCAAGCAAACTGCTGTAATACCGTTTTACAAAACTGTAAAAGGATTTTCTTTTTTTTTTTAAAGTGTATTTTTTGTGCGTGAACTCGAGAGAGAGGAGCCGGATTGCCAGAGTTGGGAGTAGGCAGACCCTCCCCCCGGAGGCAATCGCCATCCTTCTCCATGCCCCCGGTGGCAATGGCGGATGTGAGGGGGGGCCTCCCACTCACCCCGCCCTACCTGCTCCACTTGGGAGCCCAACTGGGGCCCAATGGGACCCCAACGGGGCAGAGGGTCTCCCCCTATGGGGGAGTGAGGGGGCCTACCCCACCCAGCCAGCCCCGTAGGTCCTTCGCCTCTCTTTATTTTAGGAGACCGCATGGCCAAAGTGCGTGCTTGTTAAACCAATTTTGTGTGCGTGCAAGTGTGGTGGTTTTTGTGGGGGGGGGGGGGTGGGCGTACTAAGCACAGGTGTACCTTGCATAGCACACCCACCGGGAGTCGGGCTGAGACCACCAAACTCAATTCACATGTAGCCGAGACCGGGATCCGAACCCTTGGCTGCAGAGGTGAACGGCTTGTCAGCGCAGTGCTAATCACGTTGAGCCACCACAGCTCCTGTGAAAGGATTTTCAACTCTGTTCGTCCAGGCTTGCAATTTACACAGCACTGCGCAGACAGATAATGGCACACTAGTTTTCCAATAGCTTTCTTTGTCACTGCTCTGCCTCCAGCCCACTCACTGGACAAATAATCTCCATGATAACCTCTGTCTTAGAAATCTAAGAAGTTGTAGGCCTCTTGCACACAGGCATCTGAGCCAATGTATTTTAAATTCCAGCATATTCCCCCCAACCTGGAAAGTGCAGGAGCTGTATACAACTGCCCATAGACATGAATGGTTGTACTTAAAGGATCACTAAAGGATTTTTTTTTTTTACCGTACTGCAGTACTGGTTTCATGTCCTTATTATTCGTTTTTGCTTTGAAGTTGCTGTAATCCTGCTCTGTTCTCCACACTTCCTGTCTGTTTCCTTATAACCACCATACTGGGAGCTTTCTCACGATGGTTTAAGCTGTCATTACTGTGTGTCTAAAACTTCCCAGAACCAATCAGATTCATTTTAAAAACAAAACACTGCCCTGGATTTGTTTGTTTTTGTTCTGGGTGTCTATTTCTACTTTGCAGAAACATGAAGCCAGTTCAAAAGTGAAACTAACCTGCAGGCACATTATATGATTGATTTTTATCTATTTTTAATCATTTTGAAAAGGAATCGGTTAACTTTTATGTCTCTATACCCTGTAAACAGTCATTTCAGCAAAACATTTTTTTTCCTTTAGTGACCCTTATTAAGTATACACTCGTGCTCATGTAAACACTTGTGTAGCATACAGATTTAAGTGAAATTACCGTACAGCATACACTCCTATGCTATATAAGCAGTTACCTACATACAGTGATGCACAGCCATTCATGTCTATATGGATGGATGTACACAGGGCAGCCATCGCAAATATTGGGGCCCCTTACACAGCTTTAGGCAGGGCCCCTGGGGAGAGAACCGGGGAAGGGGGGTCCTGACGAAAAAAAAACAAGTGTAGTCACTTCTCTCCTGAAGCAAGATAATAAAGGGGGGGGGGGGCTGGGGACCATTGGGCCCCTTACAGGTGTAATGCAAAAAAAATATATAAAAAAAAATGGGAGGGGGGCCAGCCGGGCCCCTGGGGACCACTGGGCCCCTCACAGGTGTAATGCCTGCGCCCCCCCTGATGGCGGCCCTCGATGTACGCACTTGTTCTTTTCAGGTGAAGAAGATATGCCAGAATTTAGAATGCACGGACTCAGGTGCCTCTATGCAAAAGGCCTACCAATTCCTGAATTCATTCCTGCTAATTATACAGAAGTTAGCATGCAGGTTGGAGGCTGAGCAGTGACAAAGAAAACTTTATTGGAAAAGCAATGTGCCCTTCTCTGGCTGCATAGGCCAGATGAGTTGTGAAGTTCGCAAACCTGGCTGGACAGAATTGCAAATCTTTTAACTACTTCAGCCCCGGACCATTTGGCTGCCAAATGATTCGGCACGGCGTCGCTATAACTGACAATTGTGGGGTCGTGCGACGTGGCTCCCAAACAAAATTAACCTCCCTTTTTTCTTTTTTTTTTTTCATTTGGTGGTATTTGATCACCTCTGCGGTTTTTATTTTTTGCGCTGTAAACAAAAATAGAGCGACAATTTAAAAAACAAAAAAAAAAACAATATTTTGTACTTTTTGCTATAATAAATATCCCCATTTCTTTTTAAAAAAAGCATTTTTTTTCTCAGTTTAGGTCGATACGTATTCTACATATCTTTGTGAAAAAACTGCAATAAGCGTATATTGATTGGTTTGCGCAAAAGTATTAGTGTCTACAAAATAGGGGTAGTTTTAGAGTTGAAAATATTTTTATTGGTATTTTAGCAAATGGAAAAAACAACAGGAGAAGACACCATCCAAAAACAGTCAAAAGTACAATGGGGTAAGAAGTCAGTCCAGCGGCTATCGCCCACAACAGGACTCCCTCCGACATATAATGCAATCAGAACAGGAGTGACTTCAACATGGAACAATAATTAAATGCAACCACAAGGATCCTACCGTAGACGGCAGAATTGTGGCCAGGGTTGCTAGTAAGAGAACAATAAGACAACAAGAAAAACATAAAAAAATAAAAAATAAATAAAAAAAAGGACAAAAAGGACAAAAAATCAAATTTAAAATGGGAAGACAAGAAACTGGGGCATCAGAAGATAGGGAGAGAAGAGGGGGGAGAAGGAAGAGGAGGGGAGCAGAGGAAAGGAAAAAGGGAGAAGGCTAGCGAGAGATCAGAGCAAGGGGTTCGAGTTGCTGAAAAATCAGTCAGGGGGGACAATATAGGGCGTGCGGGGGACGAGGGACCCACCACGACCTAAGGTAGTGAAATATCAGAAAGTGCTCATGACTGGGATGACAACATGTTAGCCAGAGTGTCAGAGGAGGAGAAGTGGAGCCAGATGAGCCACAGTAATTTATAGGTATCAAAAGTATCGTTGTCGAGAGCCAACATCTCCTCCATTCTCATAGTGTCGTTCATAATTGATACCCAGCGCGATAAGGGCGGGATTGTGGTCGACTTCCAATAGGAAGGTATGAGCTGTCTCGCTGAGGACATGAAGAAACGGAGGAGACTTCGCTTCTGTGACGTAACTGATCCCGGTAGTATAGAGAGAAGAGCAATTTTAGGGGAGGGAACCAGTGATTCCACATACATTTTGTTGTAACACTCAAATACCTGTGTCCAGAAGGGGCGGATCCTCTCACATTCCCACCAGACATGAAGGTAGGTCCCAGTAGCAGCAGAGCATCTCCAGCATATATCCGGAGTGGATGGAAATATTTTGTGTAACGTAGAGGGGTCCCTGTACCATCTCGACAGAATCTTGTAGTTCTTCTCCTGTGAATAGCAGGAGATTGTGGACTTGTGAGTAAAATAAAAAGATGTCTGCCATTCCGGTTGCAGGATGTCCTCACCCAAGTCTGCAGACCACGTCCTAGTGTAAGAGGGTAGCTCGGTGTGTGTGCGTGCTTGTAAGAGGCCATATACGGCCGATAGAAGGTGTCTGGGGGTCTCCGGCAGGGAGCACAACCGTTCAAATTCCGTATTGGGACGATGTATTTGGGAGGATGAATGTAAGTGTTTTGTGAACGTGGATAAATGTAGTTCAGTGAGCCAATCGTGTGTTCCCGTCGGAGTCACCGGTGACCCTTGCGTAGGATGTACGAAGGAGTGTGCCCGCGGCCACTCAGACCGTTTAAAAGGGCCTAGTGTTGATATACCGATACCCTGAGGAAAGGCGGGATTGTCAAATAGGGGGGACAATGGGGAAGGATCAGAGGATAGGAGGGAACATAACCCCCTATTATACCAAAGTCTGAGAGAGGCCAGTGTAAGCGGGGAGGGAGGGGGCATACGCGCTAAATCAGACCTGTAACCCCATAGAAGTGCACGGAGGTCCACGTGGGCCAGATCCTGCTCTATGGTGACAGAGGCCTTTAAAAAGGGACGCGGGAACCATTCCAAGATACGCGCTATATGAGAGGCCTTATAATATGTCTCGAAGTCAGGGACGCCAGCACCGCCCTGTAGCTTCGAGCGAGTGAGTAAATTGAATTGCACCCTAGGCATCCCTCGATTCCACAGGAATCTAATGGCGAGAGAGCGTAGCGAGTTAAAGAAGGGTTTAGGGATTGTAATGGGGACCGTTTGGAGAAGGTACAGAAGTTTGGGAAGAGTGTCCATCTTCAGGGTGTTGATTCGTCCGAACCACGGTAAAGAAGACCCTCCCCACTCCTCCAAGTCCTTCCGTAGGCGGGAGAGTAAGGGGACATAATTTAGAGAAAAGAGATTGGAGAGATTACAAGGGATAACGATCCCAAGGTATGAGATTCCCTTCGTCTGCCACTGAAAGGAGAAATTCGCTTTAAGCAAGGACATCGTACTGGGGGGAAGGGAGACATTGAGAGCCTCTGTCTTGGACATGTTAAGTTTAAAGTTACTAAACGAACTAAAGCGGCGGAATTCAGCAAAGAGGGATGGCAGAGAAATATGGGGGTCTTGCATGTACACCAGGAGGTCGTCGGCATAGAGAGATAGTTTGTAATGAGAGGAGGGAGTTTGGATACCGCGAATCAAGACGTTTTGTCTAATGGCGCAGGCTAAATGTTCGATCACTATGACGAACAGGAGGGGGGACAGGGGGCAGCCCTGCCGAGTGCCATTAAAGATGTCAAATGGTGCGGAGGCAGAGCCATTAACTAAGACTGAGGCTGAAGGATGGGAGTAAAGGGACATCACCTTGGAGATAAATGGCAGTCCTAGACCTAACTGTTCCAGCGAGAGTCGAAGAAATCTCCAATTAACTCGATCAAACGCTTTTTCAGCGTCAAAGGAGAGGAGACAAGCCCTAAGCCCCTTACGTTGGATAAAGGAGATTAAATGAATCGTCTTGGTGGTGTTGTCCCTAGCTTCACGGCCCGGGACAAATCCCACCTGATCGTTGTGGATTACACCCGGGAGTAGAGGGGACAAACGACTGGCCAGAACCTTAGCAAACAACTTTAAATCAATGTTGAGCAGAGATATGGGCCGATAACTGCTGCATTGAGAGGGATCCTTCCCTGGTTTGGGTAATACGGAGATATTAGCGGACAACAGTTCCTTGGGCGGGGCGGGGGAGTCCTCCATAGCATTAAATGCCTTAGCCATCAAGGGGGACAAAAGCGGGGCAAAGGTTTTATAGAAACGAGGGGTGTATCCGTCTGGGCCGGGGCACTTGCCCACCTTCAGGCCTTTAATGGCGCCGAGAAATTCAATAGGGGTAGTTTTAATGCATTTTTTTTTTTTTACATGTTATGGCGGCAATCTGCAATTTTTAGCGTGACTGCGACATTATGATGGACACATCGGATACTTTAAGCGCTATTTTGGGACCATTCACATTTATACAGAGATCATTGCTATAAAAATGCACTGATTACTGTGTAAATGTGACTGGCAGTGAAGGGGTTAACCAGTAGGGGGCACTGAAAGGATTAAGTGTGTCCTAGGGAGTGGTTCTAACTGTTAGGGGGCGTGGCTTACTGTCACACGTCACTGATCGCTGCTCCCGATGAGAGGGTGCAGGCAATCAGTGCTGTGTCACTAGGCAGACAAGGGAGATGTCTTGTTTACAAAGACATCCCCCCATTCTGCCGTTCCGTGACCCGATCGTGGGACACTGGCGGACATTGAGTCCACGGGTCCCTCAGGCATGGTCACATAGGCCGGCGGGCGCGTGCACGCCAGGGGGCAGGTTTAAAACAACATATATATAAATTGCTTTGCCTGCCCGTCCCATTTTGCCAACGTATATCTACGTGAGGCGGTCAGCAAGCTGTAAACAAGTAAAGCTGACGTTTAATAACTGTATTTACAGCAGTTTTCGTGTAGTTTCTAATTAAAAGTAAAACAATGATTTTATACTATACTATGGGAGTTTGTTTCATGGGCTCAGGCACCGATTACAACAAACTGGACCAGGAAATGACAGTCCTAGCTGTGCAGTGTGGCGGATGTGTGATTCACAAGACTGGCCAAACAAAATTCCAGATCCATCGACATTTTTGTATTTCAGCTCTGTACTGTTTGCAAGGAGTTAATAATAAACATTTCAATCAAGTGAATTTAATGACTTACATCATGAGGATCTTCCTAGCTTCCCATATTTCTGAATTGCAGATCCTCTTTCAGTGTTATTTAGCGATTCTTGTGAAAGAAACCGGGAAATAATTAAAGAACATACGAACAGGGAGCTAGGCAACCTTTGTGTATTCAAATCCTAAACACAAGATAATAATAAAATACACATATTAGCATAAAGGATTGGAGCTGCTTGTCACAAGCCAATGTAAATGATCTGACAGCCATTCGTGGGCTGTGTGTAAGGGAAGCTCTTTCTTGATCCTTACAAGAAAGCAGAACCTCAGACCCAGGAGGGACTGGAAAGATGGCGCCTTCCAGCTTGGAAACGGCTCACACTTCCAGGTTGTGGGGAAGCAGGAACTTTGCTGTGGCTACTCAATTCTGGGGATTCATCTCCTTTTTTTTTTTAATCAAAAATAGCCCTATAAAAAATTAAACATCACTTTCTCTGTTTTATCACTGTTTTTCAAGCAGTACCTAAAACTCTGATGAAGGCTTCATAGCCGAAACATTGAACGGGCCTCTTCTGTATGCATCCCCGCCCCTTGCGCAGTTCAATTAATATTACACACACCGTTGCAGAGTTGCACGAGCATCAGAAGTGTGCGGCTGAATGTCATGTCATTGCGCTGAAGATCATTTGCGCTCACGGCCGAATGTTCGTTTTTCAAAAATGGGCTCGGACGATTTTTCGTATAGTGTATGGCCAGCAACAGATTGGATAGTTAAAAGCAGCATGCTGCTTTGATGATTCATGTGATTTCCCTGTGGGATGAGTTTTTAAAACGGTGTATGCAATTTTTTTTGTGGAAAACAGCATAGGCGTGTACCAGGATTTGAGGCCAGTGTCCTGACAAGATGGGTCCCCCGTTGGACAATGCCCGCCCTGGTGCAGCGCTTACGTAGTACAGAGCATAACGGAGCTGCCGAAAATCGCTGAAGATGCACAGCTGTGAATCAGGTGTACACAGCGCCTGCGCAATGAACACGACATTCAGCCGTACGCTCCCGATGCTCGTGCAACTCTGCAAGGGGTGTGTGTAATATTCATTGAACTGTGCAAGGGGCGGGGATGCATACAGAAGAGGCCGCATGATGGGCAGAGCTCATACGATGGGGGTGGATGTATTATTGAGTTATTATTGAGGATGTAATAATAAGACATGATGGTCATTGTAAAATACGGCGTCTTCTGTAGGCATCCGTCCCTTACACGCTTTTCAATAATACATCCACCCCTTTCAGAAATCCACCCCCTTCAGAAATCCACCCCCATCGTATGAGCTCTGCCCATCATGCAGCCTCTTCTGTATGCATCCCCGCCTCTTGCACAGTTTAATGAATATTACACACGCCCCTTGCAGAGTTGCACGAGCATTGGGAGTGTGCGGCAACGTGTGGCACAATGTCGTGTTCATTGCACAGGCATCGTGTACAGCTGATTCACAGCTGTTCATTTTCAGAGGCTCCATACTGCGCGAGCGCCGCGCCTGCGCAGTACAAGGCGAACATTATCCGACGGGGGACCCATCTCGTCAGGATACTGGTTTACACTACATGCAGTCCAGTATGTTTTATTTGTTTTCTGTATGAAAAATGCATGGATAGTAGGTTATATGGTTTGCAATGGCATAGTTCACACCAGTGCGGTCAGCTCCAGTGTCTTCCAGTATCAGAAAAATAAGTAGAACATGTTTTATTTTTTTTCTGCACAGAACTGTACAGGAACACAGTAAAATGCATCAGACACACATTGGAATACACGTAAACACACAACCTCATTTAAGGTGAAGAAAAGGAGGGGAAAAATGCATTGGAACGCATCAAAAAATGTGCATGTAGAAACCCATCTGGACTGCGTTTCTATGGTGTGAATTGGCCCTTAAAGATTTGTATGCTGAAAATATTCCATTTCTGTTCTTGGATTTGATTTGCTGATGTAGAGCCTTATCTTATTTTTATTAAATTTGATACTTTTTCTATAAGAAATCTTCAGTTTTCTTATCTTGCTTCTTTTTTATGCTGCCAATGCTAGCATCAGTATTACAAGATAATTGGTAACAAAATATAGAAGAATTGGATGCAGAAAGTGGGGGTGGGTAGCTGTTGTCTGTATATAGAGCCTTCCCTACACTTGGGAGGGGGAGATCCCAAGGGCATTCTGCCATGTAACACCATTCTGACTTGTGAATGTATACATAACAGCTCACCTGATTAGTTCTTTTAATTATAGTTCAGAATGACATGTAAAAAAGAATACAAAGCTAGCCAGTACTCTGAGAACTAGGACGTGTCATCTGAGGATCTAAGGGATGCTGTGTGGTGTAATGAGACACTGGTAACATGGCTGATGTCTTCACGAAAGCCACCGGAAACTCGTTAACTCGAAAACTCGTTAACAGACGTTGGCATCGTCTTCATTCATAGGTCGGAGAGGGATTTGGAATTCACTACACTACAAATGCATAGTTTTGGGTCAATAAAGCGCTATTTTAGGTAAAACATACAGTTCATGAAAAGTCCAAACACATAAAGTGCTATAAATAAGTGAAACGTCCACAAATTCATGAAGGAACAACCCAGCCACATAAAGTGCAAAAGAAATGTAGAAAAGTGGTCTGGAATAAACAAAAAAACAGCTCAGGTGTCCCTGGGGAACCATGATCTTCACCACTGTGCATTGAGTGAGTGAAAAAACGTATAGAGTGCAACGCTTCCGAACTGATTCGCCTCTGGGCGCTGTTTGCATTCCTTGGATAAAGGAAGGCTTTGCCTCAGAAGAGATGAGTTTTAATCATTCTCCTGAAGGCCAAGTGGTCCGACTCCAGTCGGATGGTAGTTGGTAGTGCATTCCACAGTCGCGGTCCTTGGACAGCAAATCTCCGATCTCTTTTGGATTTGTATCTTGCCTTTGGTATGTGCAGGAGATTTTGATTTGTGGATCGCAGAATGCGATTGGGGTTATGGGCTTTTATTTTTTTGCATAGATATTGGGGGGCGTTTCCTTGAATACACTTATGTGTTAGGCAGAGTGCCTTAAAAGTGATTCTGTCTCTTACTGGTAGCCAGTGAAGGGATCTAAGTGAAAGGTAGATTGACTCCCATGTTTTTTTGCCAGTCACTAATCGAGCAGCCGTATTTTGAACGACTTGCAGACGAGTGATTTGGTATTTGGGAAGTCCTAAATAGAGGGCATTTGCATAGTCGAGTCTGGAATTGATGATTGTTCCCACCACGACTGCAATGTCCTCTTTAGGAATAAAAGGGGTGAGTCAGCGTAACTGGCGCAGAAGATGATGGGATCCGCTGACTACCGCCCCTATTTGTGCATCCATTGTCATGTAGGAGTCAAAAATGACTCAGACTTTTGACTTTGGCGCTCGGGGTGATAATTTTTCCCAGGATGGGTGGTGGGGTTCAAGTTGAGGTGGGGTGACTTTTCCTGTTTGCGTGAAACAGGAGAAGCTCAGTTTTTGAACCTTTGAGTTTAAGATAACTGGATGTCATCCACCTATCTATAAGGGTGAGAGTTCTCTCTATTCCGGGGGAGTGATCCTTTCCGTTGCTGACGCAGAGATACAGTTGAGTGTCATCTGCGTAGGAATGGTAAAGTAGCTTCTGGTTGCTGATGATCTCAAAGAGAGGACGAAGATAGATATTGAACAGTACCGGCGACAAGGGAGAACCCTGAGGGACTGCGCATGATACCGTACGCATTTCTGATGTGAAAGAACCCAATTTCACTGTTTGTGATCTGTTTTCCAAGAAGGAAGAGAACCAGAGCAGATCCTTTTCCGTGACTTTGGCCACTTCAGCTAGCCTAGCAAGTAGTAGTCCGTGGTCTACCGTGTCAAAGGCCGCACTTAGGTCCAACAGGATCAGGAGAGAGGATTCTCCTTCATCTGCGGCCTCTAGGACGTCATCCCATATTTTTACCAGAGCAGTTTCGGTTCTGTGCCCTGGCCGGAAGCCTGATTGAAACGTATCGAGTAATTTTTGGGTTTCTAAATGCTGTTGTAACTGTTCTTTCTCCATTATTTTGGAGAAAACATTTAGACCCGTTATGGGTCTCCTATTGTTGGGGTCTCCTATTGTTGGGGTCTTTCGGGTCAAGGGTGTTTTTTTTTCCGGATAGGTTTTATGGTCCCTTGTTTCAACAAGGCAGGCACCATGCCCTCCTTGAATGATTGATTTATAAGCTGCGTGATAGCAGGTGCCAGTAGATCTGCAATTTCTTTCAGCAGTTTAGTGGGAATGATGTCATTGGGTGCCAGGGGCGGACTGACCATTGAGGAACTCGGGCACTGCCCGAGGGCCCCATGTCACTAGGGGGCCCCATCAGGGTTGCCAGGCTCATTAAAACCAGGTACAGTATGTAAAAATCTGTGTTTTTTTTTTACATCTGTCCCTGATATGTCCAAAACCTACATGCTTTTGATGTGAAAATCCTGAGATTTTAGCTACCCCGCCTCTGTACTGCCACCTGGCTTGGTGGCCATCTGTAAGCCTGGGGGCCCCATAATCTTCTATTTGCCGGGGGCCCCATGAGTTGTCAGTCCGCCCCTGTTGGGTGCTGTGCTGTTGCGCAGAGTCCCAATGATATTTTTAGTGGCAGCGATGGAGATGGGTTTTAAGGTGAATTTCTGTGCTTGAGGCGGGTATATAATGGTATCGGGGTTGGGATTCGGAGGGCGGGATTCATGCAGATTCCATTTTGCTCAATGCTTACCCGGATTCTTTCAATTTTTATTAATGAAATAATCCGATAGTTCGTTGCAAAATTCTTGTGAATCAGCATTGGGGGGCTCTAAACAGGCTGGATTCATCAATTGCGAAACCAGCTTGAAGAGTTCGCGGGGGCGGTTAAGGGCCTTGGTGATGATGTTGGCGAAATGATTTTTTTTTGCCATAAAGATTTCTTTATGATATTTCTTTGTTATTGTCTTATAAATGGTGTAGTTTCTATCTGAAGAGCTCCTTTTCCATGCAGCTTCTGCTCTTCTACGCTCATGCTTTAGCGACATCAGCTGGTCGTTAAACCAGCTGGCGTTGTTTTTTCCGAATGCAAGTTTTGCGTTTTGGTGCCACCCAGTCGGCGGACTGAAGTAGCGCCTTGTTGATGGCGTCCAGTATTGGGGAATTTTTTTTTCCTAGGGTCGTTTTGAAGAGTTCCGAGTGGAGCTTCTTCTGGGACCTAGTCCAGTGAGTTATCACCGCTTTTCTTGTTTTATTTGGCCTGAGGTGGTTGGCGATTTTAAATTTAATGGCATGGTGATCGGTCCATGGTAGTGGCTCATTTTCCCCGATCTCAATTTCCAAATCCTGTTTGAAAATGAGATCGAGGGTATGGCCTGAGGCATGAGTGGGGCCTTGTATTAATTGCTGCAGACCTAGTCCTTCTAGATGGTCGATGCAAGCGTCAGCGACTGGATCCAACGAGGAGTTGGCCCAGAGGTTGAAATCCCCAAGCACCAAAAGGTGTTTGATGCTTAGGGTGTAAGAGGAGATGAATTCTGTTAATGATGTGACAAGGTGTGTTTTTGGGCCAGGAGGTCTATAGCACAGTAGCATATGGACCGTGTCTTGGGGATTTGATTGCAGCTGTAGAGTGAGGGTTTCCATGAATGGAAGCGAGTATTGGAGGACTGGTTTGGTGATCGAGAGGTGAATCTTGTGGATCACCGCCAGACCTCCCCCTCTTTGCCCCACTCTGTTCTGCATTTGGATGCGATAATTTGCAGACACCAATTCTTCCAGAATGGTGTTGCAGTCGCCTGTGAGCCAGCTTTCTGTGATAAAGAGGCAGTCTATATCATGTAGAAGGATGAAATCATGGATTTCTTGCCGGTGTTTTACTGCTGATCTAGTGTTGACCAGAGAGCAGGATATGCGTTTGGGCTGGTGTGTTCTAATGCGATTTTTTACTGTTAATCGTCTATTGATTCTTAACAGTTGTTCTCTTTTTAGAGCATTTTCGGTGACCATTGGGAGTGTTGAGGCAAATGGT
The DNA here is from genome assembly GCA_029574335.1 of Rana kukunoris. NCBI lineage: Eukaryota > Metazoa > Chordata > Amphibia > Anura > Ranidae > Rana > Rana kukunoris. The sequence goes on from CM056050.1 coordinate 165,328,140, forward strand.
TTTAATTCCCAGATGGTTTCTGCAGAGTATTTCAGATAACCCATAGTTGCAGAAAAAAACGGGAAGTATTGATGATTATAGGGGGGGGGGGGTTTTGGCGGTGCTGGGGAGGAGGAATAGCGAAGCGAACCTGTCACTTCTCTGTCCTCCCTTTTTGCAATTGGTCCAGAGGAAGGCGAAAAACTCCAGGCGTGCTGTGCCAATCTGCCTTACCTGGGGAAAAAATTCCTTCCTGATCCCAATAGGCGATCGGTCACAACCCTGGATCAATTTATGAAAAGAGGGGTGTTAGCTTTCAGATTGAAAAACAAGGCCTATGCCAGGAAGGGTGAGGGGGGAGTGTGGGTGGTGTATTGTAGTGCTGTAGGTGTACCAAGATGGCCGCTGACCCGGACTAGGCCCGAGCCGGGGGCTAAAGTACAGGAAGGGGGCGCGGGGGGAGATGGGAGGTGATTCCCTTTTATCTCTTATTATAATACCCCTCGGCGTGCGGGAGGGGCGTCCCGCTAGGCCGTGGGCGAAGCCACGGACTTTCCTGGGATGCCCTCCCGCAGTCGTGGCCGCGATCCTGGTTATGGAGCTGTCTGAGAGCCCCGAGGGTTGTGGTCATGAGGTGGAGAGCGGGGGGTCTCGGAGGGGTGAGGAGAGCGGCGGGATGGAGTGTGGGATGCCGGGGGTGGGTCCCGGTCGTCCGGTCGTTTGCTCCCCGGAACTTGGAGAGCCACGGCTATACTGAGGACGGCCGTATCCAGTCCCAGGGGGTAGACCAGGCTGAACAGGTGATGGCTTACCTTGGAGTGAGAGTGTCAGGGGGAGAGGAGGGTTGCTGCTCCTGGGTGCGCTGCTGTGAGGCTGGGCTGGGACAGAGAGCTGAGACCTGCCTGCCTGCATGGAGCCAAAGCATACACGGCCTACTGCTAGGGAGTCGTGTGCCGTAGTGTGCTCCTGCTGCTAATCCACCAAGAAGGATATCAAGGCATCTTAGCAGATGTTTAGACATCCAATATATGAGGATATCTGATACCGTATATACTCGAGTATAAGCCAAGTTTTTCGGCAACTTTTTTTGCGATGAAAATGCCCCCCTCGGCTTGTACTCAAGTCATCTTTTTTTGTGCCTGATCTCCCAGACTTTGGGGATCCGGTACCGGCAAACTTGCCACACATGTAGCCCCACTCTTCCTCTACAAGTGTGCTAAGTTTGTTGTCTGGGGGACCTATGGCCGGGAAGCACCGATTTTTTTTTTTTATTTATTTTTTTTTTATTTAAACCCGGGCACCCCTTCTATAGATTCCCATGTTAAATGCCCATTTCTCTTTGGGGACCCGGTACCGGCTGGTCATAGGTCCCCACATGTAGCCCAATTTCTCCTCTACAAGTTTGTCTGGGGGACCTACGACTGAGGAGCACCGATTTTTCAAAGCCAGGACCCCCTTCCTTAGACTCCCATGTTAAACATCAGTCTAGTCATGGGCACAGTGAGGCATGGACACAGTGAGGCATGCAGATGGATACCCTAGGCTTATACTCAAGTCAATACGTTTTTCCATTTTTTTGTGGTAAAATTGGGTGCCTCGGCTTATATTCGGGTCGGCTTAGACTCGAGTATGTACGGTATATATATAGGAGGTCTAACAGCATTTTAGGGGAAAATCCCACAGTGAATGGAAGAGTGGATGACCACCTCCGATCACGAAGTCAGCCAACAAGGTTAAAGGGTGGAGGTGTAGAAAACAAGCCATCTACTCTCATAAGAAGAAAATATATCAGCATATTTCCTAGACATCTAACACCCCGGCAGGCGTGATGATGTCACTGCTGTGTAGCTCCACCCTATGTATGTGGTCACTGAGGAAATTACCGTGGCAGTGCAAATCCTACTTAATTGTTTCTTAAAGGGAATATATCATAATTTTGTATATGTATATATAGTGTCAGCAGGTGGCATTTTTGGCTTCTTTATTGTTTTTTCAGGCATTCCTTACCTAGTTTGCTTAAAAACAGTCTTTTAGTTGCAGAGCAAATATTGTCTAAATACTAAAGTGATGTGTAACTGTATTCTTACTTAAATCTTGTGGCGGTTTATGTATTTCTTCCAAATTTTTGTGGTAGTTCAGCATGAAATTTGACCTCTGTAAAGGAGCTTCCTGTAATAAAGACTAATTATGCTTTCTCTCCGTGTGCAGGGTGACTGGTCTTGTCTCTGCCCCCCTCCCCATAGTTTTCCCAAGGCACCATGTAGTGCAGGGGTGCCCAACCTTTTAAAGAACGAGGGCCACTTAAGCATCTTGGTAACCAGTCGTGGGGCCACAATGAGCGGAGCGGGCGGATGACAAGTCACGACTACGCTATAGGCCCTCCGATTCGATCTTCCCAAATGGAAGGGGACGAATTCCCTTCTGTTTTTTTTCTTTAGTGGATCGGATTGGAGGTAGGCGGTCATAAACGGACAAAAGTCTGTTTACATTTATCGCTCTGTAAAGGTGAATTGAGGGTTTCGTTTGTTCAGGCTGATTGTGTGAAAAGGGCCTAAGACTGCTTTCACACTGATGTGCTGAGTTTTACCCACACTGCAAGTGCAGCATATTGCACCTGTGTCTATCCTGCGGGTTAGCTGAACTTTGCAATAGATTCCGCCTGTGGCAAAAGCCAGCCCTGTAGAGGAAGCATCGGCTTATGGGGCTCTGCTCCACAGCCGGTTTCTTCCTCTACCACTAGCTTCATTCACAACACTGATGCTGTGGTATGGCGGGTCGGTAACCTGCAATCTGGGCTTGTCAACCTGCCATTCCAGAGCAGGAAGTCGCGGGCCACATCAGGGGGCTCCGCGGGGCCACATGTGGCCCCCGGGCCACTGGTTGGCCACCCCTGATGTAGTGGTAGGGGCATGCTGGGTCCCCCCTACAGCCCTGCTGTCTGCACAGGCTATATACAGCACCACTGGCGTAGCGAGGGGGGGGGCAGGGGGGGCTCCTGCACCGGGCGAAAAATTGCGGGGGGCGAAATCCTTGCGTCCGCGGAATGCGCCGCCGCCGCCTCAGGAAAGGCCGCGGCTTGGGCCTAGCACTGGAGCTGTCGGCCATCTTGGCACACCCGGCGGCGGCGCGCCTGGTTGGCTGGTGGAACTGTCTGTCTCCCTTGATGTGGGAGTGGCGGGAAACACCAGCCAACCAGACAGAAGGGCGCGCTGATTGGCCTAGAACATGTGTTTACAGCGCGGCGCGGCGGCGGCAAGTTTCTCCAGCAAGGTAAGAAGGGGGGGGGGTGTCGGTGTAAATCTTAAGGGGTGCTCTGCCTGATCCCCACCTATCCACCTCAGAGCCTGTTATTTTAGTAAGACTGCTGGGACTTGTAGTTCTCCTGGGGCTCATGGAGATTGGAGAACTACAAGTCCCAGCAGGTTATACATTATCATACAATAAGGCTCTGAGGTGGATGGATGTCCGGACACCCATCCATCTCGGAGCCTTGTATTATAACCTGCTGGGACTTGTAGTTCTCAATCGTCTCCTGGGGCTCAGGTGCATGCGATCCACCATCTATGGGACTACAAGTCCCAGCAGTAAGAAAAACTGAACAAAGATGGTGGATTGCATGCACCTGAGCCCCAGGAGACGATGGAGAACTAAAAGTCCCAGCAGGTTATAATATAAAGCTCCGAGGTGGATAGATGTCTGGACAGTGACAATTGGTGGCTCAGTGGTGACAATTGGTGGCTCAGTGGTGACAATTGGTGGCTCAGTGGTAACAATTGGTGGCTCAGTGGTGACGATTGGTGGCTCAGTGGTGACAATTGGTGGCTCAGTGGTGACAATTGGTGGCTCAGTGGTGACAATTGGTGGCTCAGTGGTGACAATTGGTGGCTCAGTGGTGACAATTGGTGGCTCAGTGGTGACAATTGGTGGCTCAGTGGTGACAATTGGTGGCTCAGTGGTGACAATTGGTGGCTCAGTGGTGATGATTGATGGCACAGTGGTGACAATTGATGGCATGGTACAGTGGTGGCAATTGATTGGCATGGCGCCCTGTGATTGGGCGTATGTGGTCATGCGCTAGCGCCGGGGGGGGCGAAAAAAAAGTTTTGCCCCGGGCGCCAATAACTCTGGTTACGCCACTGTACAGCACATGTCCGTACTTTTACAAGGTAATATCTTGAATTGCAAAGGCATTTGGTAGAAACAAAGAATAATAAAAAATAAAACTAATAATAAGTAACAACAGTTTAATATAGAATAATCAGAGAAGTGACTCCCCCATCCCCCTGCCTATTCAAGCAGAACCTACAGAGATACCATTAGAGCATCACTGCCGAAGGCCTGCAAAGCGCTTCAGCAGCAGCACTTTTCTGTCTCATTTAACCTTTTCTTCAGCCGCTAGCGGGGGTTAAAAGCACCCCGCTAGCAGCTGAAAAGTGCAGCTAAAACTGGCGGCGCCTTCCCGCTAATTCGGTAGCGCTGTGTGTATGAAAAGGGTCTTATAGAGAAGAGCGGTGCCTCTAAGTGTAGCAATATGTTACTAAATGCTGTACCTTCAATAAATATAACCATATTGCTACACTTGGAGTCTCCTCTCTTCTCTTTTATACTCAGTTGTGACATGACGCCACTCTTATATCAAGACATCGCTTGTATATCAAGTTAAAATGTTTTAAAAAAACTTGCTGGTCTTGAAAAATGTTCTTAAACCAAGGTTTTTACTGTACTTTGACTACCCAATTCTCGTTTTTACCCATTTGTTAAATTATAAATAAAATATATATCTCTTTATACACCTATCTTGAGTGTGGTGCCATAAAGTCCCAATTCCCCTCTTTCTATGCTATAAGTGTGAAATGTGCCAACATCTGATCTCCTTTGTGCTCCTCGTGCTGTGAAGTTTTTATTTTGTACCTTTTGATATGTCCCAATGAAGAAATTGATGTCCTTAAGGAGTGTGTGGCCATCTACTTCCTTCTTATTTCTGCTACTCTGAGGCGAGTCGGGTGGGCACCATTGCCTTTGGACATGATATATGGGCCTTGTGCACATACACCTTGAGTGGTGTTTACTCCTGTTGGAGTAATGCAGACCTACCTTGGGGGGCTCATAGAAAACATGCGTTTATGTGCCCTTTTCATACCAACAACACTGCGGTGATGAGCACTGTACAAAAATCCAGATATTTCTCAAGTTTTCACAGCGCACCTCCCTGCACCACATGTCAGTGCACTGCAGCAAGTCGCAGTGTATAGACTTGAATGACGTGACTTTTTGTGACTCCTCAATAAAGTTCAAAAAGAAAAACAATTAAACAGTGCGATGTGTTGTAACAAAAAACACACCACTCCTACACAACAGATGCCAACCTGCAGCATTGAAGTATAAACAAGCCCTAAAGGACCCAGACAACGCCCATACAAATGCCTAGCATATGGGATGGAGATATTCCCAGTATTTTATAAATTTTCTAGATTGTAAGCTCTAATGAGCAGGGCCCTCTGATCCCTCCTGTATTGAATTGTATCGTAAGAGCCGGTTCACACTGGGGCGATTTGTCAGCCGCCTGACAAGTCGCGTCCCATTCTTTTGAATAGAACCGTTCCAATACAAGCGACGCAAGTCGCTCTGACTTAGAAAGAGGTTCTTGTACGACTTCGGGGGCAACTCAGGGCGATTTGCATTGACTTCTATACAGAAGTCATTTTGCAAGTCGTCTTCAGGACGCCTTGCCGAGTCGCCCCCGAAGTCCTGCCGCCCCAGTGTGAACCAGCTGTTATTGTACTGTCTGCCCTCATTTTGTAAAGCGCTGTGCAAACTGTTGGCTCTATATAAACCCAGTATGATGATAATAATAATATGTTTAATTCAGGATAGAGAAAAGGATTGGGGACAGTGACACTCTGCCATCAGAGCAATACAGTTTGGCCAAATCTTTTACTGGCCATACACTATACGAACAAAATTGGTCAAAATTCGGTCATTGAGACAGTTTGTTCGTTTTTCGGACAGTTAATGGGCACACAATCGATAATCGTTGGGACATTTTTGAGCCGAAAAAAAACGAAGAACGAGTTTGGACATTTTTTGGCAAACGAACGATAAATTGAAAGGTTAATGTGTTTCCCGTCCGAATTGTCTGCACTAGGTATATATATATATATATATATATATATATATATATATATATATATAAAAAAAAATTATTCATTGATCGGTCATTACATGATGGCACTATCATTTGCGCTCCCGGCCCGAATGTTTGTTTTTCGAAAATGGGCTCTTTTTCTGAACTGTCTGCACTAGGTATATGTAAAAAAATTTAAAATAAAAAAAATATTAATTTATCGGTCATTACATAATGGCACTATCATTTGCGCTGACTGCCGAATGTTAGTTTTTCGAAAATGGGTTTGGCCGATTTTTCGTATAGTGTATGGCCAGCATTAGATTGCATAGTTAAAATCAGCAGGCTGACTGATTGTAAGGATGAGCTCCGGCGTGTTCGCACAGCCCACGTGCAAAGCCCGCCAGGAAGTTGGCACAGGCAGTGAGACATTTTCCCGATGTGCGGCTGCCGAGATTGGTAAATGTCTCCCTGCCTGTGATTAGCGCAGTGCCGAATTCCTGGCGGGCTCTGCACATGAGCGGTGCAAACACACTGGAGCTCATCCTACTGATCATTACTGATTAGTTATATCTGTGCTCTCTCCTCCAATCAGCAAGCTCTATTTGTTGCACTGTAAAGCCTGAATGTTACAACACAGGGTTGATTACAGGAGGCATGTGCAAAGACAGAAACATTTTACTCTTTTGTTTCATCATTGCACAGTGTTTTAGATCTGAATATATGAACACATTATTATCCATGTATCACTTTGTCTTTGCAAGTTTTTTTAAGTGGAAAAAAAAAAACGAAAGCATAGAGTAAAATGATACTAGTCGGAATAGACGTATAAAAAAAAAACATGCTTTGTTTTGTGTCGGGACCAGGGAGGAAATGGTTAAGTATGAAGTCAACAGGTAGAGGCACATCCAGGTATGTGATGTGTTTGTTTTGCAAGGTGCTACAAATGCTGGCTCTGTGCAATCTGACACCATGTAGGCCGGCCTGACTTGCCTAGGAAAGCAGGCAGCAATGTAAGAGAACTGGAATTTCAGGTCTTGGTCAGTAATAGCAGCCGGCCCTCCCAGGGCTGAGACTGGCGATTGCTGTCAGTTTCAAACTCAAAACAGAAATAAGGGACAGAGATGTATTCCAGCGTCTGATCTGCCCACAGCCAGCTCCAGGGGGAATATTATGAAGGTAAGTGGTGTTTTGTCTCTAGAGTACTATAGGTAGGTGCAGGTTTCTAGGCCTGATCTCTGCAGGGACAAGTGTATGTTTGTTGCCATCGGTAATCTAATGTCTGATACGGTATGAATCGTGTGCATGACTTATTACATGCAACAGTATGTTGTGTGATCACTAACCTTGTCCTAAGGATTTCAGGTGACTCCGTATTAGATAAGTGATTTTTAGGTGAGTCGCACATGTTTGCCAATAGAACTTTGGCCCCCAAGCATTTGTGTATCGCAGAGAGCAGTTTATTTACAAATGGTGGGATCGTGTACTCATTAATGTTACATGGTAGGTCTAAGGAACACAGACTTTGTACTGGATTCTGTAGTTTGTGAGATGTTGGTGAACTAAAGGAATAACAGCCGAGCTTGTTTTAGATCAGGGCCTGTGCGTGGTAATTCATTTTATGATCAGATATGGAGTTCTCTGCAACTGGCAGACTATTTCAGTGCTAGGCAAGTCGGAGGAGTCTTCTACTGTAAGGAGTCTAGGCAGCAATAAGATACCTGTACCCAGCACCCCCGTGATACCCCCATCTATCGCTATATTAGAAGATGCCTCTGCCCAGCACCCCTGTCACACCCCATCTATCGCTAGATTAGAAGATACCTCTGCCCAGCGCCCCCCGTCACACCCCATCTATCGCTAAATTAGAAGATACCTCTGCCCAGCACCCTCGTGACACCCCATCTATCGCTATATTATAATGTGGTATGGTTCTTATACCAACATGACTGTATACATACGCCTACTTCCTACCTACTGCCAAAGAATTTTCTTTTAGTCCCCATTGCCGCCTGTGTGATCTGTCAGGCTTTGGCCATCGTGTGACAGTGCCAGTCCTATTGTCTATGGGGCCTGATTACACCTGTACACCCCATCTATCGCTATATTAGAAGATTCCTCTGCCCATGCCCCCGTGACACCCCATCTATCGCTATATTGGAAGATTCCTCTGCCCAGCGCCCTTCGTCGCACCCCATCTATCGCTACATTAGAAGATACCTCTGCCCAGAGCCCCCGTCACACCCCATCTATCGCTACATAGAAGATACCTCTGCCCAGCGCCCCCGTCACACCCCATCTATCACTACATTAGAAGATACCTCTGCCCAGCGCCCCCCGTCGCACCCCATCTATCGCTACATTAGAAGATACCTCTGCCCAGCACCCCCGTGACACCCCAGCTATTGCTATATTATAATGTGGTATGGTTCTTACACCAACATGACTGTATACATATGCCTACTTCCTACCTACTGCCAAAGAGTTTGCTTTTAGTCCCCATTGCCGCCTGTGTGATCTGTCAGGCTTTGGCCACCGTGTGACAGTGCCAGTCCTATTGTCTATGGGGCCTGATTACACCTGTACACCCCATCATATTAGAAGATTCCTCTGCCCATGCCCCCGTGACACCCCATCTATCGCTATATTAGAAGATTCCTATGCCCAGCGCCCCCGTCGCACCCCATCTATCGCTATATTAGAAGATTCCTCTGCCCAGCGCCCCCGTCGCACCCCATCTATCGCTACATAGAAGATACCTCTGCCCGGCGCCCCCGTCACACCCCATCTATCGCTACATTAGAAGATACCTCTGCCCAGCGTCCCCGTCGCACCCCATCTATCGCTAGATTAGAAGATACCTCTGCCAAGCACCCCGTGAGACCCCAGCTATCGCTAGATTATAATGTGGTATTGTTCTTATACCAACATGACTGTATACATACGCCTACTTCCTACCTATTGCCAAAGAATTTGCTTTTAGTCCCCATTAACACCTGTGTGATCTGTCAGGCTTTGGCCATTGTGTGACAGTGCCAGTCCTATTGTCTATGGGGTCTGATTACACCTGTGCAACACATTTGGAAATGGGTACAGGTGTCTCTTTTACCTCAATAGACTTCAATGGGAGCGCATGAAAAATGCATGAAAAGCGTATAAAAACACAAAAATGTCATAAAGTGTAGCCACCATAGACATGAAACAACTATTCATACATCCATCTCTCACTTTAAATCTAAATAAGCTCTCGGTAGGCAAAGTGCTTATTTGCAGGGTATAATGTAAGGTTCAACATGTTGAAAGAGTGGAATTAAAGCAGTTGTAAAGCACTTTTTTTCCTGAAAATAAAAATCAGGTTATACTTGTCTGCTCTGTGCAATGGTTTTGCACAGAGCAGCCCCAGGATTCCTCTTCTGGTGTCCCACGCCTGTGATGTTGGCCCCTCCTCTGAGTGTGCCCATAGCAAGCCGCTTTCTATGGGGGCACTCGTGCGGGAGCCATGGGCATCTATTGGCGCACACACACAGGGCTGCTTGGCCCCGCTCCCTTCTCACAGGAAAAAAGGGGGGAAGAGCAGCTGCAGACGGGCACAGTGCTGGGTCAAGACCAGACTCAGTTGATTTTTTAAGGGGGGCTGGGAGAGCAGTTTTTGAAAGTGTTTATTTTATATACACCTTAAGCCCTGGTTCACACCAGTGCGGCTTTGAATTTGCGTTACTTCAGAGCCATTTCAAAGCTGCGGATCAGTGCGATTTGAATCTCCCACTTCATTGCGGCTAGCGACTTTACTTTAACAGAAAGTCAATGCAAGTTTCGATAAAATCACAGAAAAGTAGTGCAGGAACCTTTTTCAAAGTCGCTGCGACTTGAGTCGCAACCATTTGCTTCCGTTGCCGAAAATAGGGTGTGACTTGTCATGTGATTTGTTTTATTTTTTTGACAAATCGCATTGGTGTGATCGAGGGCTAATGCATTAGCGTAAAAAATCTTTTGCCTTTTATTACCACTTTAATATGGAACTAACTAGCGCAAGATAGGAAACGGTGACAATTTTTTTTATAAAATAAATTCAAAACCCATCAAATCTTAACCACATCAGCAAATTCTCATGTAACATGTTAATGCATTTCCATATTTTTAAATATGCAGCTTTTATCAATATAATACCTGGTAATCCTGCTATGACGTTCTGTCATAAAGTGACAACTGTCTCCCAGTTGTGCACCTGAGATCACAAGCAACTTTACCAACACACATTGTGCAGATATGGTCCACTGTTGTTAAGGAATTCAGTAGCTAAAAGAGTCTGGAGGAAATCTGCAGCATGTAAATGCAACAAACTATTCAAACAAGTGTGAAAATTTGTATTTAATGGTAAACAAGTTGCAGCAATGCACAAGTGTATACAACCATCTGTGTACATGTATGTAGTAAAAAGTGTGCATGTTGCACATAGATACCATTAACTATTCCACTTGTCACTTTTGCTGTCAAGGTTTGAAAATGATGGTTCCTTTGTAGTACACCGCTCATGTTTTCAATCAGTACTATATAGCAGATGCAACTAAATACTGTACATTTTAACTGATATACTAAAAGGTCTATATATGTTTGTACATTTATCAACTTGGGTACAGCTAGCATTGTAGGATTTTTAGGATGCAACAATCAGCCTGCCCATACATGGATTGTACCGTCTATGGCTGGCTTAGATTTAGTCTTGGTTCACACTGTTGTAATACGGGAACCAGCACAATTCCTGTGCAGGTTCCCGCATCGCATCTGACTCGCAGGCAGTTCAGACTGCTCTCTAAAAAACCATTGCGGGTGTCAATGTAAAGTTAATGGCACCCCAAAATCGGTTTGCAGAGTCACGACCTCCACCCGATAGAACACCTTCGGGATGAACTCGGATGCGAGCCAGGGCTTCTTGTTCACATTAGTGTCTGACCTCACAAATGTGCTTCTGGAAGAATGGCCAAACATTCCCAAAGGCACACTCCTAAATTTTGTGGACAGACTTTTCAGAAGAGTTGAAGCGATTATACCGGCAAAGGGTAGGCCAACTCTATATTGAACCCTACGGACTAAGACTGGGATGCCATAAAAGTTCATGTAAAGGCAGGTGTCCCAATACTTTTGGTAATATAGTTTAGGTGATGGTAGATAATATAACAGCCTAAACTGTACAAAAACCTGGGGTGTAATGTAAATGAATCCTCATGATGTGACCAATATGCTCTACATGTTTCACAGACAATTCTGCTTCTTCAGGAGTCCTTTTGCAGATACCAATCCTCATTGGTAAGCGCTAGAGCTGCACGATTCTGGCCAAAATGAGAATCACGATTTTTTTTGCTTAGAATGAAGATCACGATTCTCTCACGATTCTCACGGCGTAAAATCTTTTACATTTATAGAAAAAAAAAAATGGGCAAATTTTACTGGCTACTTTTTTTTTTTAACCACTTAAGGACCGCCTACTGCACATTTACGTCGGCAGAATGGCACGGCTGGGCACATCAACGTATATATACGTTGATTTTAGTACCCAGCCGTGGGTCACGGGCGCGCGCCCGCGACCCGGTCCGAAGCTCCGGGACCGCGGGATTCGCGGACCCGATCGCCGCTGCAGTGCGGCGATCCGTCCCTGGAGCAGAAGAACGGGGAGAGCCGTGTGTACACACGGCTTCCCCGTGCTTCTCTGTGGCCGTAGCATCGATCGCGTCATCCCTGTAATAGGGGGACGCGATTGATGACGTCATACCTACAGCCACACCCCCCTACAGTTGTAAACACACACATTAGGTCACATATCCCCTACAGCGCCACCTGTGGTTAACTCCCAAACTGCAACTGTCATTTCCACAGTAAACAATGCAATTTAAATGCATTTTTTGCTGTGAAAATGACAATTGTCCCAAAAATGTGTCAAAATTGTCCGAAGTGTCCGCCATATTGTCGCAGTCATGAAAAAAATCGCTGACTGCCGCTATTGGTAGTAAAAAAATTTTTTTTTATAAAAATGCAATAAAACTATCCCTTATTTTGTAAACGCTATAAATTTTGCGAAAACCAACCGATAAACGCTTATTGCGATTTTTTTTTTTACCAAAAATACGTAGAAGAATACGTATCGGCCTAAACTGAGGAAAAAAAATGTTTTTTTATATATTTTTGGGGGATATTTATTATAGCAAAAAGTAAAAAATATTGAATTTTTTTTAAAATTGTCGCTCTATTTTTGTTTATAGCGCAAAAAATAAAAACCGCAGAGGTGATCAAATACCACCAAAAGAAAGCTCTATTTGTGGGAAAAAAAGGACACCAATTTTGTTTGGGAGCCACGTCGCACGACCGCGCAATTGTCGGTTAAAACGACGCAGTGCCAAATCGCAAAAAGGGGCAAGGTCCTTTACCTGCATTTTGGTCCGGGTCTTAAGTGGTTAATTCAATAAAGTAATAAAAAAAATGCATTTAAAAAGACTGCTGCGCAAATACAGTGCAACATAAAATATTGCAACAATCGCCATTTTATTCTCAAGGGTCTTTACTAAAAAGTTATATAATCTTTGGGGGTTCTAAGTAATTTTCTAGCAAAACAAATAATGACTTTAACTTGAAAAGAGCTGTCAGAAAAAGGTTTGGTGTTTAAGTGGTTAAAAATTGCTAATTTACATACAGAAGAAGTTTATTCCTTTGAAGAGATACAATGTTTTCAAAACTTGGCAGGCTGCCCAGACTGACTTTTGGCTGAGAGCAGACAGGAAATTCTTTGCATACCAAAGTGCAGAGAGAAAATTATTTTCATGTCAAAGATCGTGAAACCCTGTATCAAGAATCGCAACGGGAAAAAGATCGCGATAACGATTCTTGACGATTAATCGTGCAGCTCTAGTAAGCGCATGTAACTTACCACCACTACACCTCCAGTGTTACTGTTTATTGTGTATAGCACTTTACTTAGTTTTCTTTAGGACGTTATCCAAAAACACTCCTCCTGAAAAAGCGGAAATGTCCAGGAAATATGTTGAGGATATTGGTCACACCATGAGGATTAATGTACATTACACCCCAGGTTTTTGTATCGTTTAGGGTGTTACATTATCTAACATCACCTATGTTTTTACGCTTTAATTGGTCTTTTTGAGCAGCGATGACGTCACTCCCGCACATGCGCACGGGAGCCTCCACTAACGCCATGATGCAGTTGGTAGCGGCACGCTCAGTACGCCTGCACCGTTGTCTATGGCGACATTGGTGCTGTCTTTCTTGGAAATATCTTCCTTAACCGTGTAGGTTAAGGAGACATTTCTTGAACCTACAGGTAAGGCTTAATCTAGGCTTATCTGTAGGTCAAAGTGGTCTGTAAGGGTTTACAACCACTTTAATTTGCATGGAAGGCATTGATGTGCATTTGTGGGGTATCCTGCCGAGAAGCTGTCCATGCCAATAAGCAGTCATAGGTCACAGTTGCAGGGTGGGGAATGCCGCTGCCGATTTTTACAGCTTCCCGGAAGGCTAGCTTAGGCAGATTCCGACTTGTGTCTGGCTCATCCCTAGTGACAGACAGAATAAAAATTTGGAAGTAATGTATTGTATTTTCGGACACAAATCACACCGATTAAACTAAAATCATATGAGCTGGTAACGTATGAGAGAAATGTTCGTATTTGTCCCTTCAAATTTTTTTGGACAAACTGTCGTGATTGGCTCTCAAAAGCTGTGTACAAACGATCAGATTATCATACGATCGCTTCGAAACCTGATTGTGTGCTTAAATCCCCCCCCCCCCCCCCCCCAAAGTTCAGCTTCAAAACCACAAAACATATGATGCTTTACAGTTCAAACAAGCTGTTTGAAATTGACCATACAAGAAGCAGGTGCACTTTGTTAATAAGTCATTGAAAAAGGACTGTGGGATTGTAGAAAATTTGCTTAAAATTTTATGTATTGTTAGAACATTTTTAAGGGAACCAGAAGCCGAATCTCCATGAATTAATTTATATATATATATATATATATATATATATATATATATATATATATATATATATATATATATATATATATATATATATATATATCTCTATCTATCAGAACCTACATAAAATGCTCTTCTGCCGATATCCCCAGACAAGTGTTCTCTGTCGTACAAAGGTGGTTTCATATTTCTAATTTTTGTCTTATATTTTGCTGTTGCTATCCAGGTTGCATGTATTCATAATGGGGGCTGGGTGAGGCTCTCTCTGAACAGGCCTCACCAGTTTCTCTACTTGTAGCAGCAATAGTCTTTTTTTTTTTCTTTTGGGGTGGGTCTCATTTATCTATTGATCCAGTGCTATGAACTGTATTTTTTGTGTTTCAATATATAACGTTTGCAAAGTTGCAAGGGTAGTACAAGCAAGTGCTGCTAATACAAATCCAGGTAGTTAATTTCTAATATAAGATAGATGTACAGTGCAAATTTCAAAGGATATTGGGGGCATTTATAAGCTCTGCATGGCACAGAGAGTATCGGTTACTCCAGTACCAAGAAAATGAAGTTTGGTAGAGGAAAAATAATAAAAAAACAGGGCCACATCTCTGATAACCTGTGGTTTGCTGGATGTCACCTCAATTACAGGTCGTTGTGTTCAAGCCCAAAAGTCTGTAAATTGGATATGGTGAGATTAGAGAACAAAAGATTTGAAAATAAAAAGTAACATTTAAGCCCCGTACACACGGCCGAGGTTCTCGGCAGAAACCAGCGAGAACCTCGCTGGGATCCTCATTCTGCCGAGAACCTCGGCCGTGTGTACGGATTCGCCGAGCCCAACCCGTCTGGAAACACGTCGAGCAAATAGAGAGCAGGTTCTCTATTTGCTCGACGGCCCGTCGGGATGAATGGCTGGTCGCCTTTCCCGACGGGCTGGTCGCTGAATCTGATGGCTGGCCGAGAACCTCGATGGGCGGAACGATGTGTTCCGCCCGTTGAGGTTCTCGGCCGTGTGTACGGGGCCTTAGAAGAAGAGGTGGAAAATCGAAAAGAAGGTTTTCCGGGATGGGTTGAGGGCAGGGAGACTGGAAATGTAACCACATCACCTTGTACCTAAATGTAGGCCAGCCCTAAGGCTAATTAAATGTGTTAAATGGGTAACAAGGATGGGTCGAAGTCGTTCAGTATCCAATTTACTTACTTATGAGCTTGAGCTATTTTTGCAAAGCAGAATGGGCAAAAATTCACTCTAGATGTGCAAAGCTGGTAAAGACATCCCCAAAAAAGACTTGCAGCTGTAATTGCAGTGAAAGGTGGTTCTACAAAGTATTGACACCACACTTTTCAGATAAATGGTTTTCAATTGTTTTTACAAATAATTATCAGTTTCCTTCCACTTCACAATTATGTGCCACTTTGTATTGGTCTATCACATAAAATCCCAATAAATACATTTACATTTTTGGTTTTAATATGACAAATGTGGAACATTTTTAAGGGGTATGAATACTTTTTCAAGGCACTGTAGATTCATTACACACGCGGGGCTATATTTCAAGCATTTCTTTTAATTTTGATGATCATGGCTTACAGTTGGTAAAAACCCAACATTCAGTATCTCGGAAAAGTAAAATATTGTAGACTCGTGGTGTCACACTCTAAGCAGCTAATAAACTCGAAACACTTGTAAACCTAAAATGGTCTCTCGGTCCGGTTCAGTAGGTTACACAATTGTGGGGAATACTGCTGACATTGGTTTCCCCCACAAGGAAGGTAAGTCACAAAAGGTCATTGCTAAAGAAGCTGGCTATTCAGAGTGCTGTATCCAAGCATATTAATGGAAAGTTGAGTGGAAGGAAAAAGTGTGGTAGAAAAAGGTTCAAATGCAACGGTGATAACTTCATCCTTGAGAAGATTGTGAAGCAAAGGCCATTCAAGAAATTTGAATAAGGTTCACAAGGACTATGGCTGGCATCATCAAGAGCCACCACACACACAGACGTATCCAGGACATGGGCTACAACTGTTGCATTCCTTGTTTTAAGCCATTACTAAACCAGAAACAACGTCAGATGCATTTTACATGGGCTAAGGAGAAAAAGGACTGGACTGTTGCCCACTGGTCCAAAATGCTCTTTGCATTTCATTTGGAAATCGGAGTCTGGAGAAAAAGTGGAGAGACACAGAATCCAAGTTGCATGAGGTCCAGTGTGAAGTTTCCACAGTCAGGCCTCGTACACACGAGGCAATCCATTTGTTCAAATCGGTCGGACCGACCGATTTGAACAAATCTGTCTGCTTGGATTTTGGTTTGCTCACGTGTACACGCGAGCAAACCAAAATCCCCGCCAGCAGACAGCGCGCTGACGTGTCAGTGACGTGGCGGTGACGTTGACGCCGCCACGTCACCGTACCAGGAAGTAAAACACTTCCGCGCATGCGTCGAAACCATTCGGCGCGTGTGTGAGAAGACATGTCTGCTGGTTAGTGTACTAACCAGCAGACATGTCGGGCAGACGGGTTCCCAGCCGACAGATTGGTAAGCATGCTTTCCAATCTGTCGGGTGGCCAAATCCGTCGGCTCGCCCGTACACACGATCGAATCTGTCTGCTGAAACGGTCTAGCAGACCGTTTCCAGCAGACAGATTTGATCGTGTGTACGAGGCCTCAGTGATGATTTGGGGAGCCATGTCATCTGTTGGTCCACTGTGTTTTATCAAGTCCAAAGTCAGCGCAGCTCTCTACTAGGAAATTATAGTGCACTTCATGCTTCCCTCTGCTGACCAGTTTTATGAAGATGCTGATTTCACATTCTAGCAGGACTTGACACACACTGCCAAAAGTACCAATACCTGGTTTAATTTTCATGGTATCACTTTGCTTGATTGGTCAGCAAACTTGCCTGACCTAAACCACATAGAGCAGGGGTGTCAAACTCAATTTCATCGTGGGCCGCATCAGCATTATGGTTGCCCTCAAAAGGGCCGGTTGTATATGTAAGATTAGATGTCCAGCACATCCCTTCCCCTTACTTTAGATGTCAAGAGCCCCCCCCCCCCACCATTAGAAGTTGAGTCCCCCCCCTCTCCCTTACATCACAGTGCACCCCCCTTTCTTTATGCTGCTGCTGGGAAGAAGTTGGATGCATTGCTTGAAAGCAGAAAGTAAGGGTCTGGAGGATGACTGGAGAGGTGCGAGGGCCGCATGAAATGGCCTGGAGGGCCACATTTGGCCCACGGGCCTTGTGTTTGCCACCTCTGACATAGAGTATCCAAGGAAGATGAGACACCAGACCCAAAAATGCAGACGAGCTGAAGCCCGCTATCATAGCAACCTGGGCTTCCATAATATATCAGCAATGCCACAGGCTGATCGCCTCCATGCCATGTCGCATTCATGCAGTAATTTATGCAAAAGGAGCCCCGACCAAGTATTGAGTGCAAACTATACTGTAGTGTACATGGACATACTTTTCAGTAAGCCAACATTTCTGTATTAAAAATCTTTTCTTTTTTTTTTTAATTGGTCTTATGTAATATTTAAATTTTCTGAGATACTGAATTTGGGTTTTCACTAGATGTAAGCCATATTTATCAGTTAAAGAAATGCCTGAAATATACCACTCCGTGTGTAATGAATCTATATAATACGAGTTTCACTTTGTGAATCGAGTTACTGAAATAAATTTTACTTTTTCATATTTAAATGTTTTGAGATGCACAAGTCTCTGTGTGTGTGTGTGTGTGTGTGTGTGTGTGTGTGTGTGTATGTATAGTGGATGTAAAATGTCAGGTTTCTATGATGTAAAAAAATTAGACAAAGAGAAATAATTCCACCTTTTAATGTGACCTATAAACTGTACAACTCAGTTGAACAACAAACTGAAATCTTTAGGTGGAGGGAAGTAAAAATTATCGAAAATAATATGCATAAGTTGCATAAGTGTGCACACCCTAATACTTTGTTGAAGCACCTTTTGATTTTATTACAGCACTCAGTCTTTTTGGGTATGAGTCTATCAGCATGGCACATCTTGACTTGGCAATATTTGCCCACACTTCTTTGCAAAAACACTCCAAATCTGTTAGATTGTGAGGGCATCTCCTATGCACAGCCCTCTTCAGATCACCCCACAGATTTTCAATCGGATTCAGTTCTGGGCTCTGGCTGGGCCATTCCAAAACTTTAATCTTCTTCCAGGGAAGCCATGCCTTTGTTAATTTTGGGTCGTTATAATGCTGAAAGATGAAGTTCCTCTTCATGTTCAACCTTCTAGAAGAAGCCTGGAGGTTTTGTGTCAATATTGACTGGTGTTTGTAACTGTTCATATTTCCTCTAAGGCCCCTGTTCCAGCTAAGGAAAAACAGCCCCGAAGCATGATGCTGCCACCACAATGCTTCACGGTGGGTATGGTGTTCTGTTGGTGATGTGCAGAGTTTTTGCGCTAAAGACATCTTCTGGAATTATAGCCCAAAAATGTCAAACTTGGTTTTATCATCCCATAACATATTTTCCCACATGCTTTTGGGAGACGTCAGATGTGTTTTTGCAAAATTTAGCTGGGCTTCGATGTAGAGTCTTGCCACTCTACCCCATAGCCCAGACCTATGAAGAATACAGGAGATTGATGTCACATGTACCACACAGCCAATACTTGCCAGATATTTTCTGCAGCTCCTTTAATGTTGCTGTAGGCCTCTTGGCAGCAAATTTTCTTGTCTTTTCATCAATTCTGGAGAGACGTCCATTTTTTTGTAATGTCACTGTTGTGCTCATTTTTTTTTTACTTAATGATGACTGTCTTCACTGTGTTCCGTGGTATATCTAATGCCTCGGAAATTCTTTAGTACTCTTCTCCTGACTGATACCTTTTAACAATGAGATCCCTGTGATGCTTTGGAAGCTCATGGCTTTTGCTGTCAGATGCGAGAAAATGTCAGGAAAGACCTACTAGAACAGCTGAACTTTATTTTGGGTTAATCAAAGGCACTCTAAATGATGGCAGGTGTGTACTGACTCATATTTAACATTAATTTGAATGTGATTGCTTTATTGCTGAACACAGCTACGACCTCGGTTATAAGAAGGTGTGCAAACTTATGCAAACACTTTATTTTATTTTTACTTTCCCCTCCCTAAAAGATTTCATTTTATTTGTTATTTTACAATTGAGTTATACAGTTTTTAGGTCACATTAAAGGTGGAAAAAGTTCTGAAAATGCTTTCTTTGTCTCATTTTTTTATTTCACAGAAACATGTCATTTAAACAGGGGTGTGTAGACTTTTTATATCCACTGTCTATAGGCGTGTGTGTATATGTGTGTATATATATATATATATATAACATATAAAATCAATAACATAAAAAAAAAGTTTTATCATATGACCTCTGTTCTCAGCTGCATGAGTGACTCCGACCTAGAAGACAAGTAGCATTACACTGATCTTCACAGAGAATGACTGTGAAAGGGGGGGGGGTGTATCAGGGCAAGTTTAATCATTGGAAGAGAGCAGGCTGAGTTCTCAGCACAGAGGGATTCCACAGAAAGGAAGCAATACGAAGAGAGCAAAATATGGTACAGCAGACACATATCAAGGGTTTGAAATGTTGGGGTCACATATTTTTTAATACTGAGAGGTTACATACAGTTTTCTTTCAGATAGGTTAACATAAGGCTTAGAATTCACATGATGATATCTGTCCTTTTTCCAATATCTGAATGAAGTTGGCATCTTCTGGTAGTTCAGCATTCTCTAGTATAGAGATGATAATCACCAGATACCAATGTTTATCAATCTCTGTGTTTTGGCTTTTCTCGTTGTGTTTGTACATCTCACACTCTAGCCCACCATAATCCTTAAATTGTCTGATAGGAATCTGGCTTTGCAGGTATTACGTGTTTCAGATCTATGGAACAACAACATGCATTTTCTTAACCTCCATTCTCAAGGATTATGGTTCTAATGACTTTAAACTTGAATGTTTCTTTAGGAGCCAGATAGCAACTTGACCGGGTGGTTTCTGGATTTTCATGTTATGTAGGGAGTTACTAAAATGGCAATTTCCAGGGAGCAAGCAAGAGCAATCAGTGCGCTAAAAAATCCAATTCACTGCACTATGCACCAGATCATAACATTCACTCAACTCAGGGGGCTCCTTTACACTTGCTGTTGGGGGCAGTAAAAACGCAATGTATTCTGACTGGGGGGGGGGGGGGGTACAACAGCACATCAGTGGAGATCCCTGTATCCACATCACTTATGTGCAGGGATCTGTGTGTTTTTTTTTTTTTGTTCGGCCCGTTGGTTGAAAGAAAAAAAACTCACTAGCCCCCTAGTTTTGTGGCAGGGTGCCTGCGGGTCCCGTGAACTCGATGTTCGCAGGCGGCTCGCGATTGCTGTGTGGAGAGACAGAATGGGGAGATGTAAACAAGGCATTTCCCTGTTCTAGCTAGTGACATGACAGGGATCTACTGCTCCCTGTGATTGGGAGCAGTGATCGCTCTCATGTCAATGGTAGCCCCCCCACAGTTAGAATCACTCCCTAGGACACACCTGACCCCTTAATCGCCCCCTAGTGTTTAACCCCTTCCCTACCAGTGTTATTAACACTGTAACCAGTGCATTTTCTATAGCACTGTTCGCTGTATTAATGACAATGGTCCCAAAATAGTGTCAAAAGTGTCTGTATCCGCCATAATGTCGCAGTCCCGATAAAAATTGCATTACTGGTAAAAAAAACTAATAATACAAATGCCATCAAACTATCCCCTATTTTTTATTTTTTTTTGGCTCTAAGTTTTGCGCAAACCAATCAATATACGCTTATTTCCTTTTTTTTTTTTTTTTACTAACAATATGTAGAAGAATACATATCGGTCTAAACTGAGGAAAAAAATATTTAAAGAAATAAAAAATAAAAATTGTGATATTTATTATAACAAGAAGTAAAATGTGTGTGTTTTTTTTAAATTATCGCTCTAAAAACCGCAGAGGTGATCAAATACCACCAAAAGAAATCTCTATTTGTGGGGGGAAAAAAAAGGACATTTTTTGTTTGGGTACAGAGTCGCACAACCGCGCAATTGTAAGTTAAAGCGACGCAGCTCCGAATCGCAAAATTGGCGTGCTCATTGGGCAGCCAATTCTTCGGGGCTGAAGTGGTTAAGCTTTTCTTTCCTCTAGAGCTCCAGGTATGACTCCTGCCTGAAACTGGGGCTCCACTGCAGTGTCACAGGCTTAAGCTTGCACCAGCAGTAAATACACCAATCTCCTCCATGGCACCGAGATCAGTGCAGTCCTGCACTCCTACTGATACCTGTAACATGAGCAAAGCCACAAGGCTCCCTCCAGTCAGTTCTGGCTGCTGCTCTGTACAAGTTGGGAAGCATGGTGTGCATCACTCCCCCGGGACTGTCGGACACCCAGGGAGGTCAGAGCTGGCTATAAAAGGACCCTGCATTCCTACTGCTCTGAAGAATTGTGTTCCTTCACTGACTTGAGTAAGCACCAAAACATACCACTGTCTGCAGGGATCCTAAAGGCTGCACAGTAAGAGCCAAGGGCCGCAGGTTGGGCACCAGGGTAACTTTTTTTTTTTGTAAATGTTTATATCGGGCTGTAATTTGGGACTGCATCTTAGAAGGTTAACTAGGAATAAGAAAATATTGTCACTTTTATGATCAGATTGCCACAACACTCTTCTGTTCAGTTTGTGAGCCTGTCTTTGACCTAGGACCAGAATGGTTAAACCGGAAAAACATTTTTTTTCATAAAGTTCTCTTAGAACATTTCCAATAAGTGAGCTCTGATGTCTGCCCCAGGTCCTATGCAAATATGTCATGAGAAAAGTATACTTTACTCTTCTGCCGTGATTTTGGGGTTGGTGAGAAGAACCACCTAGTGCTGTGTGGGACCAGAAAGTGGATAATTCTGCAAGTATTGCTTTCTGAACAAACGCATGTCAATGGATTGGTGTTCAGCTGTGTAGGTGGCTGGAGAGAGATTTTCTTTTGTTTACAGGGAACACTTTTACTGACAAAGCTAGTTTGACAACTGCATTAAAGCTCATCTCAGGGCAAAAAAAGGCTTTCTATTGGCATGTTGGCAGTTGCTTACCTTTTTGTCCTCTATTTGAAGATTTTCATCAGCTCTGCTGGGCATGTCACTAGTTAGGCTCTTTGTGCATAATTTCCTGTCCATATAACCAGACACCGTGCCAGCTCTATGTGCAGAACAGCGACTTTTCTTCTTAACACCCATGTGAAATCTTCTTCCTGGGATGGATAGCCATCCTCAAAGTGATTGAGTGATCCCGAGTCCAGCATTTGTGTCCATAGTTGCCGAATGCGTCGGTAAGTGCAAATGTGCGCCGGCGTATCTGTGCGCCGGACCCACAAACCAACTTAAGCCTAAAAACCTGGCCACCCTACGCCGACGTAGCTTACATACGCCGGCGTAGCCTGGGCGTACTTTACGTCTGGACGCATGTATTCAAATATGCAAATGAGGGAAATACAGCGATTCACGACTGTACGTGCGCCCGGCGCATGCTACGCGAGGTGCGTGTAAGTTTTACGTCTGGCAAAAAGTTATTCCCCATAGATGAGGTCAATAGACAGACAAAGGTCTGCACCAGAGAACACAGGCCGGCGTATTGGGCGTACGTTACATTCACGGGGTACGTGGTGATCCGGCGTAGCTTAGGCATTTGTGCCGGCGTGGTTGTGAGCATGCGCATAAGGGTGCTGTTTCATGCGTTCACGTCACAGCGCATGCGCAGTTTGTGATACGCCGGACGTAAAACACTGCACCATGCTCGGTCCATCATTTGCATGATCACTCCCACTTCCACCTACGCCGGCCTGCGCCTTCGAAACTTACGCCATGCCGAAGCAGCGTTGGGAGCAATAGCTTGCTGAATGCAGTGCTTGCCTCTCCGCGATGTGTCGGCGTAGCGTACAGCTTTGCGCTACGGCGGCGTAATGTGCGCACAACTCTCTGTGAATTTGGGCCAGGGTCTGTCATATTTAAAGTGTTCCTAAACCTAAAACAACAAAATCGGTCTGTATATGCAGTAAAGCATGCTTGTTATACTCAATGTGGAACCTAAGGGGTTAATCCTCTGCATTGCATAAAAGGCTGTTTGATCCTGTCTTCTCTGATCTTCCCCTTCTTCCACTGTCCCCAATCTATCTCCTGATAGTACGGAGCCTTGTAGTCACTCTGCACATGCTCAGTTTGGTGTATATTGCTAGAGAGTTTTGTGTTTTGTTTAGTCAGAGCAGAATGAAAACTGTTCCTACAAGCTGTAACCAGACACTGATAGAAGTCACAAGACTGCTATATAATGCTGATGAAAAAAGGGTATTTAGCAGTTTATATTTACTAAAATAATTGCATTTCCACAGTCTGTGTACTATGAAAGACCAGATATAGTGAATGCAGGGTCCTGGGTTTAGTAACACTTTAAGCATACCTGCAGCCAAAATAGTTTTTAGATTGAGTAGAAAAGTGTTGGAATCATTGGCCATTGTTTTTTTGCTCTCTAGGTCCTCATTGGGTAATTTTTAACTTCCAGTCTTAATTATTCCAACTATTCCGAGGCTAGAAAAAAACTGCTATTTGAGGAGAAATCTCCCCACCGTTGGCAGATGTATGCTGCATAGAGAAGGTTATATAATAGCTTGCCAGCAGATGATGCAAAAGTATAATTGCATTAAATATGACTAATTAATATAGATTAATGGTGTTTGTCCATGGCTGGTCTGCTGATGAGTTCACCCAGTGTGCCCCTGTGTGGGTGTGCCAACACGTCACAGAATTCATACAAATGTTTCTTACATTTGCTTTTCCTGAGCATGACTTATTACAGCAGGATTTTTTAACAAGAAATTTGTTAAAAATTTAAAAAAACCCTGAATATTGTGTTTTAGGAATGCCCAGTTTTATTATATCAATTTATTGGTTATTACTGATATCTTTTATTTTTTGGGAGCATAGTGGGAGTCAGAATGAAATGCATCTTCATTTGAAAAAAAGGCAGAAAGAAATTGCATACTGTCGCTGGCCATAGATTTAAAGCAGAGGTTCACCCAAAAGTTAACCTCCGCTTTTCGGAAACCCTCCCCCCCTTCGGTGTCACATTTGACACCTTTCACTTCCGGTTAGGGTTGTCCCGATACCACTTTTTTAGGACTGAGTACAAGTACCGATACTTTTTTTCAAGTACTCGCCGATACCGAAAACCGATACTTTTTTAAATTTGTCCCCAAATGCAGCCATTTCCCCCCAGCCATGTCCCCCACATATGCAGCCATGTCCCCCACATATGCAGCCATGTCCCCCACATATGCAGCCATGTCCCCGCAGCCATGTCCCCGCAGCCATGTCCCCGCAGCCATGTCCCCGCAGCCATGTCCCCCATACCTATCCGCCGAAAGCCACTGCCGCCGCACGGGGAACATCACAGCTTTCATTTGAATAGCTGTTTTCCCCGCGCGTATAGACATTCCCCCCTTGCTCGGGATTGGACAGATCACGATCACCCATCCAATCCCGAGCAAGGGGGAGTGTCTATACGTGGCGGGAACACTACAGCTATTCAAATGAAAGCTGTGATGTTCCCGCACACTGTTTAACCCATGCGGCGGCGGCTTTCATTGCGGCGGCGGCGGGAGGGGGGGGGACAAGTATTCTATTCAGGCATCGGGGGTATTTGCAGGAGTACAAGTACTCCCGCAAATACTCGGTATCGGTCCTGATACCGATACTGGTATCGGTATCGGGACAACCCTACTTCCGGGTATAGACTCCCACGGGAGCCCGGCCCCTCCACGACACCCACCCGTTGTGTTCAGCGGCCACGCTGGACAAGTAAGTGTTAATTTTTTTAAAGTCAGCAGCTGCTGTATTTGTGGCTGCTGGCTTTTAAAAAAAATGTTTGCAGGTGAACCCCGCTTTAGCCCAGGTTCACACTGGGTACGATTTGGTTTGATTTGAGATGCGATTTCATGTGAAATCGCATCTCAAATCGGCGGCATTTGTCGGCAATGACACCGTCCTAATCGGTGCAACGTCGCATCTGCACCGATTTCAAAAAGTAGTTCCTGTACTACTTTTTGCGATTTCGGGCCGCGATTTACATTGACATCTGTGCAGAAACCCGCACAGATGTCTCTTAAATCGCGGCCGAAATTGGGACTGCCAGCGGGAGTGAAATCGTGCGAGGTTCAGCTGAACTTGCACGGCTTCACTCATTCTGGCTGATCTTAACTGGATTCATTGACCATCTCAAGTCTGTGGCAGCAGCAGGCCCCCCTTGTTCCCCATACTCTTAGATCCCTTTCACACTGAGGAGTTTTTCAGGTGGTTTAGCGCTAAAAATAGCACCTAAAATACTGCCTGAAAAACTCCTGCCCTGCAGTCTGTGTGAAAACCAAAGTGCTTTCACACTGAGGCGCTGCGCTGGCGGGACCGCTCCAAAAGTCCTGCCAGCAGCATCTTTGGAGCGGTGAGAGGAGCGGTGTGTTTACCGCTCCTTCTCATTGAAAACAATGGGACACCGCGGCTATACTGTCAGCAATGCGCCTCTGCAAAGGAGCATTGTCGGCAGTATTAACCCTTTTTCGGCCGCTAGCGGGGGGGGGGGGGGTTAAAACCGCACTGCTAGTGGCCGGATACCACCACAATTCCAACGGTATAGCGCCGCTATACCGCCACTGCACCTCCCACCCTGGTGTGAAAGGGGCCTTAAGCTGGGTATACACATATTGAAATTTGCCAGATTCAGCAAGAATTGGCTACATTTTTGATCTATGTGTAGCCCTGTGTATTCAACAGAAGCCAATCATTAGACCAGTTTCTGTCAATCAGCTGTTTGACCAGCATTGATCACTGTATTCTGACTGGGAAGGGATTGGGTTGCATTGCATACTGTATATAACTTAACAGACAGACTGAACTGAAAACCAAGCCCTCTATCATCGATGTAGGCGCTTTCATCTGCTCCTGGTCTTAATTCAGGGTTTGCAGGCCATATGAATGGCTGAGCCACGATGATGGCTCGGTGCCCCTGCGACAGTGACATGATCGCGCCACCACATTCTGAATGGAGGGCATATGCCGTCTATTGAGAGCACAGTGTGCCTGCGCCTGTGAGGTCATCCGGCTGCAGAAATTGTAAATATCTCTTAAATGGTGTACGTTTAGGAGATATTCCTTCCGCAAAGACGTCACTCCCACGGACTGCACAGTCCATTCAGAGCCCAATGCTCATGTGCTGGTAATGTACCCTTCTGCTGCCAGAGCAAATATCTCTGAAACGTTTAGGAGATAATTACTGTATCTATAGCTAAGCCGCCTAATAGGAATCAAATAAGTGTCTTTCTGCCACTTTAAGTAACTGCTTTGGATACAGAGTCATTCAGATGTCATATAGAGTGGTCCAGTGTGCATCGATCATCTTGCAGCAAACTTATCAAAGAGGTTTGACTAACTCTTTTTTTTTTTTTTTTTCCCTATTGTTTTCCTCAAGATAAGGTGGTGCCAGGAGCGGTTTGTTCACTCCTTTCTTCTTCTTTCCTCTTTCATTCACTTCAGCTGACTTTGTAAGTGATTCAGTCCAGTGGGCTAATAGGACAGGGGTCGACAATATCCGGGCGCCAGGTCGCAATTGCAACAAGAAATTGTGACCTGGCGCCCGCGACCACCGGTAATTGAGGCTACGGCTTTGCGGCCTCAATTACCGTCCGCCACGATCGCGCGGCGGGGGAGGTGGGGGGCGCACGGAGGCACAGGATCCTGTGTCTCCGCGCACCCCCACCTCCCCCGCCGCGTGATTGCAGGTAATTGAGGCCGCGGCCTTGTGAAGTCCAAAGCTCTCCCTTCTGTGAGCTGGTGCCATGTGGTGGTGGCCGTTGGCATTACACGTTAAACAGCAATTTTGTGTAATTTTTCACTGCCATCTCCTCCCCTCACATTAGAACCCCCAAACATTATATATATTTTTGATTCTAACACCCTAGAGAATAAAATGGCGATTGTTGCAATACTTTCTGTCACGTCGTATTTGCGCAGCGGTCTTGCAAGCACACTTTTTTGGGGAAAAAATACACTTTTTTTAATTAAAAAATAAGACTACAGTAAAGTTATCCCAATTTTTTTATATTGTGAAAGATAATGTTACGCCGAGTAAATTGATACCCAACATGTCACGCTTCAAAATTGCGTCCGCTCGTGGAATGCTGACAAACTTTTACCCTTTAAAATCTCCATAGGCGATGTTTAAAAAAATCCACAGGTTGCATGTTTTGAGTTACAGAGGGGGGTCTAGGGCTAGAATTATTGCTCTCGTTTTAACGATCGCGGTGAAACCTCACGTGTGATTTGAATACCGTTTACATATGCTGGCGCCACTCCCGTATGTGTTTGCTTCTGCACACAAGCTCGTCGGGAAAGGACGCGTTTTCTGGCTCCTAACTTTTTTAGCTGGTTCCTAGATTCCAAGCAAATTTGTCAAACCCTGTAATAGGAGATTTCCTGGTGGTTGGTTGGTGACTGTATGATAGACCACCATATTACAGTATGTCCATGGCCAACTTATGACCTTGCATGTCTATCAGATTGTCTTATACCTCCTTCTGCCTTTATTTTAAAGCACGATCCAGCCAATAGATTTTTACCTCACAGTATCTGCCAAATGTGAGCGTTCCAAAGCTAGACACATCCAAGAGCCATGTAACCAATCAGAAAAAAAGACAACTAGTGCCTAACCCCCATTTTCTGTAGTCCTCAAGATGTGTACATCTTTGTTGGCTTTAAATAACTGCTTATTGGCTCCTAACTTGCAGTAACTGGTTCTTTATATCCAAGTACATCTGTTTACTCTTGAGGTATCCCAATAGATATTCATGTACATACTTCGCAATGATAATGTTTTGGTCACCTTCAGATTAGAGTATCCTTTATACATCAGGGGAACCCTAAAAAATATATTTAGGTTTCGGGGAATTAATTTATTGGAGATCAGTGGGAAAGAATGTCCCATGAATTAGTGGTCATTGGGACGTATGCCCCTCTTACAGATGGCTAAAAACGATCAATTACGTCCTGCTGCTGTTTCTGCCTTGTGTTGTTAGACCCAGAACCACATAGGCACCCTCAGATAAGAGATTAATCACACACTTAGCCAGTTCTTCTGGATTGCTTATCCAGGTTGATTTTTTATTTTTTCTGGCTTATATCTGTTGTTGGATGCTGCGTAATCGGTTCAGAGCAGGTAACACAAGCATTTATGGTAGTACATGGTGGAATTGCTAATGCCATTTTATGACTTATGGAGCTGCCATACATCTAAGAGAGTTTGAGAAAACTGATGTGGCCTTTGAAGACTTGTGAAACCTACAACAAATCTGGCTGATTTAGATGGCGGAACCTATACATGACCTGATCAGCACAGTTGGAATTGTGTAGTATCTGGACATTACGACAGTTGAGGATTGACTAATGCCCAAATTACTGAAGATACATGATCTGGGCAGTGCCGAGTAACAGCCCAGTAACCACTGCAGAAAATGTATGCCCATATATACACTGTGATTTTATAATATGAACTGACCTTTAACCCCCTTTCACACTGAGGCAATTTACAGGTGCTATAGCACTAAAATAGCGCCTTTAAAGTGCCTGTAAACTCCACTGCAATGTGAAATCCAGAAAAGCGCTGCTAAAACTACGGTAGAGCACTGCTAAAAATAGTGGCGCTTTACCACCGACGCCCGGGCGCTGGCAGTGTGAAAGGGCTCTTAATAATAATCTTCCATTCAGGAATCTCCCTTGCTACAGGTATTGCTGTCCCAGGTGGAGTTCAATTCTATCACTCCACCTGTAACAGGAGCCCGCGCTATACAGGAAGCATCGGCTTATGTGGCTCTGCTGCCTTTGCAGCCTTGCTTCTTCTAGCACCGACTCCATTCAGAACACTGATGCTCTAGGATGGCGGGTCAGAAACCAGCGATCTGGGCACCCCTGCTCTAAATAATAAAAAAAATTCCCCCTGCAAGTCCGTGGCATAATGTGCTAGTATGCACCGCATCTACCACATTATTAACTGGCTGCCGACCAGCCGCCCCAGTTGTACGGCGGCAGGTCGGCTCCCCTGCGCGAGAGCCCGTAGCTCTATGTCGGCTCTTTAAGCGGCCACTAGGGGGCGCGCGAGCGCACCCCCTGCTCGCCCCCGAGTCCCGTGCGTGTGCCTGGCGGGCGCGATCGCCACGCCGGGCACTCGCGATTGCTCAGTACAGAGTGAGGACCGGGAGCTGTGTGTGTAAACACACACACAGCTCCCGGTCCTGTCAGGGGGGAAATGCTAATCTTCTGTTCATACAATGTATGAACGGAAGATCAGTGATTTCCCCTAGTGAGGCCACCCCCCCCCCCCATACAGTTAGAACACACCCAGGAACATACTTAACCCCTTCCCCGCCCTCTAGTGTTAACCCCTTCACTGCCAATGGCATTTTTATAGTAATCCAATGCATTTTTATAGCACTGATCGCTATAAAAATGCCAATGGTCCCAAAAATGTGTCAAAAGTGTCTGAAGTGTCTGCCATAATGTCGCAGTACTGAAAAAATCGCTGATCGCCGCCATTACTAGTAAAAAAATAAATATTAATGAAAATGTCATAAAACTACCCCCTATTTTGTAAACGCTATAACTTTTGTGCAAACCGAACAATATGTAGAAGAATACGTATCGGCCTAAACTGAGGAAAAAAAGTTTTTTTATATATTTTTGGGCCATATTTATTATAGCAAAAAGTAAAAAAATATTGATTTTTTTTCCAAATATTGGCTCTATTTTTGTTTATAGCGCAAAACATAAAAACCGCAGAGGTGATCAAATACCACCAAAAGAAAGCTCTATTTGTGGAAAAAAAAAGGATGCCAATTTTGTTTGGGAGCCACGTCGCACGACCGCGCAATTGTCAATTTAAGCGACGCAGTGGCGAATCACAAAAAGGGCTCTGGTCATTGGGCAGCAATATGGCCTGGGGGTTAAAGTGGTTAAAGCCCCGCTTACAAAGAAGCCCTCCAACAGTGCACTGTCACCACTACAGGACTGCCATCTTTACCTGGTCTTCCTTTCAGGTTAGCGGGCTCCGGCCGTTTAAATGGCTGAGCCGCGATGATGTCACTTCCGCACATGAGCACATCGCTCTGATTGGATGGCATACTCAGAGCAGGTTTAAAAGAACACAAATTCTTTACAATCACTTGAAGTGCATATCACATGACCTTTTTCAAATTCATCACTTTGTTTCTAAGCAGCGTGTGTCAGATGAGGGAAAACCAATCCAACACCGCAGTCAAGTTGATGGAATTGTGATTGACAGTTCTGGTCTCTGGCAGCAGGGGGCCGTTCTGACAATAGGGCCACCAGTCAGATCAGAAGTGCTATATTTTTATTTGTAACAATAAAAAAAATAGTTACATTTTAACATCTGCATGATATATTTGTTGACAGTTGTGAAAGTTTTGCTTGGCACTACTATAGGGAATAAGAAATTAGTTTTACATGCATGTTTTTAAAAACTGTATTCGTATTGTGCATTGTTGTTTGGTCTGCTGCCAAGTTGACAGTGTATGTGTGTAAAAATAAGGTCACCTGATCGCCCCCCTCCCAGACATACTGACTTGATTACCGACTCATCACATAACTAACACAGGAATGATGGGTTAGCAGTTTCCAGCGAACAGGGAAGCAGTACATTCATTTCTTGTGAATTGTGCAATGCAGAAGAACTTATGGTCTTACAGCACAAAGTAGAAACGTCGACACAAATGCAAAGTAAAAAGCCACTGCTGGATGAAGGTCACAGTTGGTTAATAAGAGGAACAACAACGCCCAGCAGGGGACACCTGGAAGAACACTGGTGGTACTAGTAGCGCTGCAGGAGACAGAACAATTGACTTTCTGCCCATCAGAAGGATATTTAATATGTTCTTTTACAAGCGAACGCTATTGGTATTGCGTTCTCCTATTAATAAGGTCACTTTAAGCATGCAGGTGTGGATCAGATGAACATGCAGGTATATAGAGAGGAGAGAACCCAGCAGACACCCTAGGAACTGAATTTTCTTTGGGAAAAACAATAGTGATCAGCTGAGGAAATCTATCTCGAGTTCTCGCATACAAAGAGGAGGTAAGGCTGGCCATAGATCTGTCATGGTGGTGTTTTTTTTTTTTTACTCAGCAGGCTGATTGCATAAAGACCAACAGATTCCTCATCCACACAAGCAATGTGGATGGAGAATCCTCTTCGCAGTGCTATTGTAATCTGACATTGGGGACGCCTCTGCTGTCAGAATACACCAATCGGCGCTGCCATTGCTGGTGTAACAAATTTCCAATATTTACGTTTGACAGAAGTCCGTTGTGCAATCAACTTCCATAGATGAATTGAAATTCAGCCAAACATCTATTGGTAGGAAGATATTGTACGGTTGTTACCCAAATTGACTGTTGCAGGCTGGACCTAGTGCTGATCATGAAGCGTCTCTAGGCAGCCTTATGGGCCGTAGACACGAATGTTACGAAAATCATTGGTACGCAGTAGGGTTGTCCCGATACCAGTATCGGTATCGATACCGAGTATTTGTGGGAGTACTTGTACTCCCGCAAATACCCCCGATACCAGAATAGAATACTTTTTACGCCCCCCACACCCGCCGCATCGAAACCCGCCGCCACATGGGTGAAAACTTCATGCGGAAACATCGCAGCATTCATTTGAATAGCTGTAGTGTTCCTGCCCGTATAGACACTCCCCCTTGCTCGGGATTGGATGGGTGATCGTGATCCGTCCAATCCCGAGCAAGGGGGAGTGTCTATACGGGCAGGAACACTACAGCTATTCAAATGAATGCTGTGATGTTCCCCGGGCGGCGGTGACTAGGTAGGGGTGACATGGCTGCATATATGGGTGACATGGCTGCATATATGGGTGACATGGCTGCATTTGTGGGGGACATTTAAAAAAAGTATCAGTATTTGGTATCGGCGACTACTTGAAAAAAGTATCGGTACTTGTACTCGGTCCTAAAAAAGTGGTATCTGGACAACCCTAGTATGCAGCATGCAAGAACCAATCGCGACAATTCATGCCAAATTATCCGATGGGACAAGCACAACATTTTCTTTGTGTGACACCAGATTATACGATTTTCGTTTAATCAGTACAGTTGTCATTCCAAAATATAATACAAATACACCACAACACTGCCCATAAAACATAAGAATTTTATTTTGTTCAGGCTGGAGGCTGGACGAAAAAAAAACAAAAAAACAAGCAGATTCCTCCATCCACCCTAAAGCAATATTAACCACTTGAAGCCCAGGCCAATTCTGACACTTCGCTCCTACATGTAAAAATTTTTATTTTTTTCGCTAGAAAATTACATAGAACCCCAAATACTATATATGTTTTTTTTTTTTTTGTTTGTTTTTTTTAGCAGAGACCCTAGAGAATACAATGGCAGTCATTGCAACTATTTATCTCGCACAGTATTTGTGCAGCTATTTTTTTAACGCGTTTTTTCATGCTTTAAAAAAACAAAACAGTTAAGTTAGCCCAATTTTTTTTAAATAATGTGAAAGATGAAGTTACACAGAGTAAATAGATACCTAACATGTCACACTTCAAACTTGCACACACTCGTGGAATGGCGCCAAACTTTGGTACTTAAAATTCCCCATAGACGATGCTTTAAATGTATGAATGCAGAGGCCTTGCATGACATCATAACATCGTGCCCGGCCTCTGACGATCATAGAGACTCCAGCGACCATCTGGTCCGCCGAAAATCTCTATGATCACAATCTGGGGCCGGCAGATCCTGTCTCCGACTCGCCGATCGCAGCGGTGAGTCTGGAGAAGCACCAGAGGGGGGGGGGGGGGGGGAGTCCCATTTTGCCGCTATGATCGTTCTTATGGTGAAGGGAATCGCTGGCTGAAAACTTCAATATCTGAATGATGCCTGTAGCTGCCCCCATCATTCAGATATACCACCACAAAACCCAGGATGTCATATGACTTACCCTGGACGCCAAGTGGTTAAACCCTTATATACAGTGTGTGTGTGTGTGTGTATATATATTGCAGCTTACCAGATTCTTCTGTCTTTAGGCTATTTTCCTCGGTTTTTACCTGGTGATCTGGCCAGTAACACACTTCCTGTATTAGAGTGCCCCCATTCTGAATGAAGGGGCACAGGGGCATCTTTGGACTACAGGGAGGGAGGAATGTTAGATGTACTAGCAGATTTATATACACTGACAAACAGAAACCAGCTCTCAGGGTGCACTTTCAGAAGTTTTTTTTTCTCTTTTGGAATAAAGATTTTACATGAATAAATTAAAAAAAGGCTGATCATTGTAAGCATCCCTGTCGGTAGTAAATGATTTTTCTCAACACAGGAAAACTTGCCTTACTGACTGTCTTAATAGATGGCGATAAAGCTTAAAAAAGGAAAAAAAATGCAACCATCACATCTAGGAATCGCTAAGCTGCAATATAATAAATGTTTGCTTTTGGGTTTAATAGCACTTTAAGCAGTGTGGACGTATCTCCCAAATAGCTGCGGCTACTTTACTTTGAAAAAAGGTGCCATTGGCTCCAGACTTTAGCGACTAGCAATAATGACTGGGCTATCCTAGCAGGGACGGCCCCCCAGCCACCCCCCCCCCCCCCACTGAGAATACAATAGCTCTGCTGGAGGGATTCCCCCATCAACACTGACTGGTTGCAGGAAAGTAAAAATGATCATCTATGGCCGGCCTTACACTTTGCAGGACAGTTTTATCTGAGTCTGGATGTGGTGGACTTTTATTTGTAGATCTGTGTTTCTGGCTGCAGGTTAGTTGGGATCTTTATTAAATTAAAGAGGGAATGGGACGTTTATACAATGAAAACAGGTAAATATTTAACATTCACTTCTGGGGTCATTAAGAGTCGGTTCACACTGGGGCGACACGACTTCCAGCACGACTTTCAGAAGCAACTTCAACACGACTTGAGCATGAACCACAGGGCGATCTGGGGAGATTTACAACACGACTTGAAGTCCTTTTCAGGTCAGGAGACATTCCAGTGGCCAATAAAACAACAATCAGCTCTGGGAGAGGGAAGGGGAGGGAGGGGTTTGCCTGAGAAATGTATGTTATCTTGCTGAAAGGTCGCTTCAATTAAAACAGTGATCAGACTTGGAAGCGACTTCCATTGAAATCAATGGGTACAAATCGCCTAGAAGTCTGATTGAAGTAGTACAGGAACCTCTTCTGAAGTCGGAGCGACATGAGTAGTGTGTATTAACATCGCTCCCATTCACTTACATTGCTTTTCTGGACAGCACGACTTGGGACGACTTGAGACGACTTCAAGTCTGATCCCAAGTCGCCCCAGTGTGAACCGACTCTTAGGCTTCAGTTGTAGTGTGTCTGTCTTTACATGGCTGTTTATCTTGGTGAATGCAGGCCCTTGTGCGGTGAGGTCAAGGAGATCTGTGATCTCATTCCCAAGCTGCCTGTAATTCTCCATTAGTTCCTGCTGTCAGAGCGTCTGCACACACACAGCTGGGCGGAGGGGGTGTTTACATGAGATATTGGAAGAATTGCTAACTCTCCCGTTCATTATTGACACAGTCTGATCATGGGGACTCGGGGGCCTCTAAACTTGAAACCAATTTAGCCTAAACTTTCTTTACTAAAGTTTTCAGCATTGCACTTGGTATTGGCGAACTCCTTTTGTCGGGATTGTCATTGTAAATTTGCTCAGTTGAATAAGCTTCAAGATATGACAGAATTGCCAGCTGGAGCTATATTACAAATTATATTTGCATGGAAAATGACAGCTTTATTAAACTCTTGTTTGCAAATCAATCAGCAGTCATTGATGATTACTTAAAAATCTATAAATAACCTTCGATCTAATTAAATGGCGTAATATTGTTTTGAAAGTAGAAGCCACTTAAAGCAGAGGTCCGCCCACCCCTGCAAAAATTAAATGCCAGCAGCTACAAATACTGCAGCTTCTGACTTTTGATAATAGGACACTTTTCTGTCCTGGAGTCCAACAATGTTGGCACCGCAGCTGATGTTTCCATCAGCTGTGGGGTGCTGCCGCCACCATTGCGGGTAAGGGAACCTGGTAGTGAAGCATTACGGTTTCACGCCGGGTCCCTACTGCGCTCTCCTACTGGCCCAGTGGCAGGGGGAGGAGGAGGGAGCTGAGTTGATGACGTAATTTGCCGCTACCTGATCTCCAGGTAACCGCCCCCCTCAAAAGGTGCCAAAAGTTGGCACTGGAGGGGGGGATTGCTAGGTTTATGGAGACAAATGAGTGGAAGTTCCATTTTTAAAAAAACATGCTAAAAAGTGCTAATGTAACTGATTTAAAGAAGAGCTCCAGGCTCCCCCCCCCCCCAAAAAAAAGATGAAAAGTTAGTTGCTACAAATACTGAAGCTGCTGACATTTTTAATATGAGAACATTTACCTGTCCAGGAATCCTACTTTTCTACTGTGCATGCTACGCTGTGAATTGTCCCGCTGTGAATGGTACCTGTCATGTGTCCAAGAAGGCTGCGGGGGAAGTAGGAGGGGGGGGGGGGCAAACTTCCAGCTTGGATCGCCATGGTGCATCTGACCAGAAGTGGGAGTGGGTATCTGTCATAACCAGGTACCCCCCCCCCCCAAAAAAAATGACAAATGTGGTGGCAGAAGAGAGGGGAAGTAAACAAGCGGAACTTCTCCCTTTAGCGTGAAGTTCTGCTTTAACATATTAGACCTTTTGAAATATGTGTCTGTGCACAGAATAAACAAAGTGAATTGCACTGCAGCATGAGAGTTGAGCTTTTTTTTCCCCTCCTGATTCAGACCTCTGACGAGATGTGGTCACAAAGAATTGAACTCTGAAAGCTGTGACCAAAAAAGGCAGGCAGAGGACAAGTCACCAGATGGCCATCTTGGTAGAGGCAGGAGTTTGCTTCCTCATGTCAGAGCTTCCAGCAAGGAGAACAGCGAGCAGCACAATAGTGACACTCCGAATCTCATGAGAATAGCACTCAGAATCAGCAGTACCTTAGATCTCGCGCTGCAGATATACAGCTATGAGGCTGTACCAGGAAGTGCAATACTGGCTGGGATAAGACTGCAGAGTGCCAGACACAGGGCATCAACATGTATTTTATTTATTAGAATAGTTATAACCTAGTATATTTAACTAAGATAGAAGCAAAATACGTTTTCTTTCATTGTTGCGTATATTTTAAGCTTCTCTTAGAAAAACTTTTGTGTTTTTTTTTTTTTTTAAATTGTTACTTTTGGTTATATTATACCTATGTTTTTTAGGGCATCTTTAAGCTTTTATATAGCTTTTAATGTTTTTTTTTTAATTTTCCATCTACTTTGTTATTAATAATTTAGGCTAGTGAGATTTTTTTGAGCACAAGAGGTGTGGCTCATTGACCTTCAGTTGGTAATTCCTGTCATTGTCACCCAGGAGGCAGCCAGTGCGTATCATGTCACTCGCTTGACGCTGAAATTTTCAGTCAACATGGCCTTTAAATTCCTGAAGTATGAATGTGAACTTTATGCATATTTTGCAGCCATTACTTACAGCTATATTGCCTTGTAATGTTAAAGGGTTTGTAAAGGTTCGTTTTTTATTTTCAAAA
Source organism: Rana kukunoris (assembly GCA_029574335.1). Taxonomy (NCBI): domain Eukaryota; kingdom Metazoa; phylum Chordata; class Amphibia; order Anura; family Ranidae; genus Rana; species Rana kukunoris. The sequence goes on from CM056050.1 coordinate 165,364,956, forward strand.
TGGGTTTCCTTTAAGCTAGTGCATTGTTGGTTCACTTATCTTTTCTTTCAATTTCCCTTCTAAATGTTTTGTTTTCTTTGTTTTCTTTGTTTTCCTTGTCTGAATTTCTCACTTCCTGTTCCTCCTCAGTAAGGTGTTCGGTAAGCTGTTCTAAATGACTTTCCACCGCTCGGATGATGGTGGAAAGCTTACTGAGGAGAAACAGGAAGTGAGAAATTCAAACAGAGAAAAAAACATTTAGAAGGGAAATTTCAGGAAAAAATAAGTGAACCAACAATGCACTAGCTTAAAGGAACCTATTTAGATAATAAAAGACGAACCTTTACAACCCCTTTAACTCCTTTTGGTAAGTGAGGTGTAAAACTGCTACTGCACGTTCTATGTATTTTGCATATTATTACCACAGAGTAGTCCTTTTTAGGCCTGGTTCACACTTCCGCGACTTGTCATGCGTCTCCAGAGTTCAAAGTCGCATGACAAGTCGTGCCCCATTAAATGCAATGGAACCTTTCTAATTGGTGCGACTTAAGACGCTCTGACTTAGAAAAAGGTTCCTGCACTACTTTTGGTGCAACTTCAATAAGACCTGCATTGACTTCTGTGTAAAGAAGCCACAATGAAGTGTGGCAGAGATGTTGAATTCTAAGTCGCGGCAGTGTGAACCCAGGCTTTAGGCCTCAATCAATAATTGTCCCCTGTGTTGACCAATGAAAACTGTGGTGGGCAGTAAATATTCCCTAGATAAGAGTAAAAACTTACTTGACTGTGTTCTGGTTAAAATATATATCAGATACGTTTCCTTGTGAGACATATAAAACTACATTAAAACTTTTGTACTAACCAAATAATATCTATTTAATTATTTTTTTGCTGCAATACAAAGCCCCCCTTGGTAACATTTCCTTTTTTTTCTTCATTAACCATCGGGGGTGTGCAGCACTATACCCACTTTTCAGTATCGCTTTTTCCTTGCTAGATACAGTGCCTTGCGAAAGTATTCGGCCCCCTTGAAGTTTGCAAACTTTTGCCACATTTCAGGCTTCAAACATAAAGATATAATTTTGTGAAGAATCAAAAAGTGGGACACAATCATGAAGTGGAACGAAATTTATTGGATATTTCAAACTTTAACAAATAAAAAACTGAAAAATTGGGCGTGCAAAATTATTTAGCCCCTTTACTTTCAGTGCAGCAAACTCTATCCAGAAGTTCAGTGAGGATCTCTGAATGATCCAATGTTGACCTAAATGATTAACGATGATAAATAGAATCCACCTGTGTGTAATCAAGTCTCCGTATAAATGCACCTGCACTCTGTTAGTCTCAGAGGTCCATTTAAAGCGCAGAGAGCATCATGAAGAACAAGGAACACACCAGGCAGATCCGAGATACTGTTGTGGAGAAGTTTAAAGCCGGATTTGGATGCGAAAAGATTTCCCAAGCTTTAAACATCCCAAGGAGCACTGTGCAAGCAATAATATTGAAATGGAAGGAGTATCAGACCACTGCAAATCTACGAAGACCTGGCCGTCCCTCTAAACTTTCAGCTCATACAAGGAGAAGACTAATCAGAGATGCAGCCAAGAGGCCCATAATCACTCTGGATGAACTGCAGAGATCTACAGCTGAGGTGGGAGACTCTGTCCACAGGACAACAATCAGTAGTATACTGCACAAATCTGGCCTTTATGGAGGAGTGGCAAGAAGAAAGCCATTTCTTAAAGATATCCATAAAAAGTGTCATTTAAAGTTTGCCACAAGCCACCTGGGAGATACACCAAACATGTGGAAGAAGGTGCTCTGGTCAGATGAAACCAAAATGTAACTTTTTGGCAACAATGCAAAACGTTATGTTTGGCGTAAAAGCAACACAGCTCATCACCCTGAACATACCATCCCCACTGTGAAACATGGTGGTGGCAGCATCATGGTTTGGGCCTGCTTTTCTTCAGCAGGGACCGGGAAGATGGTTAAAATTGATGGGAAGATGGATGGAGCCAAATACAGGACCATTCTGGAAGAAAACCTGATATAGTTTGCAAAAGACCTGAGACTGGGACGGAGATTTGTCTTCCAACAAGACAATGATCCAAAACATAATACAAAATCTACAATGGAATGGTTCACAAATAAACATATCCAGGTGTTAGAATGGCCAAGTCAAAGTCTAGACCTGAATCCAATCGAGAATCTGTGGAAAGAACTGAAAAGTGCTGTTCACAAACGCTCTCCATCCAACCTCACTGAGCTTGAGCGGTTTTTCAAGGAGGAATGGGCAAAAATTTCAGTCTCTCGATGTGCAAAACTGATAGAGACATACCCCAAGCGACTTACAGCTGTAATCGCAGCAAAAGGTGGCGCTACAAAGTTTTAACTTAAGGGGGCTGAATAATTTTGCACGCCCAATTTTTCAGTTTTTTATTTGTTAAAAATGTTTGAAATATCCAATAAATTTCATTCCACTTCATGATTGTGTCCCACTTATTATTGATTCTTCACAAAAAATTACAGTTTTATTTCTTTATGTTTGAAGCCTGAAATGTGGCAAAAGGTCGCAAGTTTAAGGGGGCCGAATACTTTCGCAAGGCACTGTAAGGGCCCTTTCACACGTGTGGACCGTTTGTCCGTTGTTTTACGGATGAAAAACGGACGGCAATGCTTCCCTATGGGATAGCAGATGTTAGCGGACGATCCATTTAACATCTGATCCGCTAACATCCGTTTTCATCAAAGTATGTAATAAAAATAAAGTTCTAACAAAAAAAAACGGATGAAAAACGGGCGATAAAAAACGGATCTAAAAAACGGTCCGCACATGTGAAAGGACCCTAAGGCCTCGTACACACGATCAAATCTGTCTGCTGGAAACGGTCTGCTAGACCGTTTCAGCAGACAGATTCGATCGTGTGTACGGGCGAGCCGACGGATTTGGCCACCCGACAGATTTCAAAGCATGCTTTGAAATCTATCGGGTGGGAACCCGTCCGCCCGACATGTCTGCTGGTTAGTACACTTACCAGCAGACATGTCGTCTCGCACCGGCGCCGAATGGATTCGGCGCATGCGCGGAAGTGTTTTACTTCCTGGTGCGGTGACGTGGCGGCGTCAACGTCACCACCACGTCACCGACACGTCAGCGCGCTGTCTGCTGGCGGGGATTTTGGTTTGCTCGTGTGTACACGCGAGCAAACCAAAATGACAGCAGACAGATTTGTTCAAATCGGTCGGACAGACCGTTTTGAACAAATCTATTGCCTCGTGTGTACGAGGCCTAAGAGTAATGAGCCACATATGAGGTCTTTGCAGAACTGCTTCCAATGATCCTTGCTGGATTGGAGGTTCACATAACCATATCTGTTAGGTTAGCCAAATGTTGGCACATCCATGCCCTGTCTGTATTAATGCCGACTGTCTTGTAATACAAAATGGGAAAGGTGGCACATAGTGAGCTGATTGCTTTTATCATTGTATTTTAATGGAGGGGGTGTCTCTATGCCCTGTGTGTGCACCTCTGGCTGTCTCTCCCCCATTCCTCCCTCATCTCCCTCTATCTCGTTCCAGAGCCTTCCTCGGAGTTGCTTCTTTCACAACAGCCAGAGCAGGGGGGATTCCAGTCATACTTATACCAGTACAGCTGTTTCCATTCTGCACTTCTTTTTTTTTTTTTTCACAGTGTGTCTGGGTGGGGTGGTTGTGGTGTGCAGATCTTTGCATGTTCGCGTTTGCCGTGACGTGGTCATTGCTTGTTTCCTTCCTGTAGTTCACAAGCTTGTTCTTCAGATAAGAATGTATTTACAGTGCAGACAAGACCTGAAAATGTCAGAGGGACAAATGCTGAGAACTCATGGTTTTGTTATCAGTTTTATTTGCTCGGGATGTTATGCATGACATTCTCAGGTTCTCTTTAAATGTGCTCTTTAACTACCATTCCTTTCTAATGTTAGGTTGCAAACAACAGTTTTTTTTCTAATGTAAGCATTGGAAATGAACTGAACCTCTTAATTGTAGAAAATGTAATTACTTATGGGGAAGGTGACTGAATTTTGTGGGGTTGATTGACTTGTTATCACACTATTTGTCCTAGTAAGTCTTCATAACGAAGGTTGCTGACCTTGTTTGTAGCACTGCCATTAAATATCATTAAGTTTTGTTTCTGTTTTGATATCTTGCAGGTCCTGACAATCCCATGAAAAGAGCACTTTAAGAAATTTTTTGTCTTCATCTAACGAAAAAAGTCAAGAAAAGTGGAATATTTATGTAAGCTACAATAGCTTAAAGACGCACTTAAAAACCCACACTGCCCATATTGCTGCTTGTTGCCTTCTAAAAGAAAAGTAAGGCGACCCATACTTCTCATGAGGAGTTGTGGGAAGGGGACGCACTAGGATGGCCACTGCCGTGCAACCGAATGAACTGGTCTTTGAATTTGCAAGCAATGTCATGGACGACGAGAATCAGGTAGGTGACGCTAATACAGATTTGTTTTCTGAACATAACCAGTCTTAAAGCAGATTTCCAACCTCACCTGTTTTACCCCATCTGTCTTTGGTGCTTGGGGGGGAAAAACTTTGCAGCTCTTCAGTTTTCCCCCACCTTTCCACTGTGAGCCTAACATTTTTTTTTATTTTTTTATTAAAAAACATTGCAAAACACTTCCACAAGACCCACTGACTGTCTTTAACATGCCCCCTGAGATTAAGGGGGTGCCATTCACTTTGAGGTGCATATGACTCCTATGGAGCCAATTTCATCTGGATGAGAATTACTTCAGATCCTGTTCACACTGAATCCTGTTTAGGAACTGCAGATGCACTATCTATAAGTTGTTGTGTTGCTCTCTCTGTGAATGCAGTGGTTTCTCAGCGAGTACAACTGCTTTGCCATGCTGCTTATTGTATAGGATGATAATGTGGGTTGTCCACTTATGCAGAGGCAGTAATAAGTATGGAGGACAATTTAGTGTGCAGTGTGTACTGGGACTGCAAACATGGGACATGTAACACACAGCATGACCTACTGTTTACTTATAGGAAAAGCTGTGTGTATTAGTTGGGATAGGTGTGATGTCTATTAAATGTGAATTTCTATTGAGATGGCTCCACCTTATTACTCCCACAGGCCAGTGCAAAGCATGGTAAAAAGACCAGGGATGGTCATTTTTCCAAGATGTGGTCATGCCATCATTTTCTCTCAATTTTTACGGTAGAAAACCTCAAATAAATGTTAAAATTAAAGGGGAGTTCCAGTCCCCCCCCAAAAAAAAATTTTTAATGACTGCTCTGTAATTTTTAAAACCTGGAAAATAACATTACTAACATGGCATATTTTTTTGCTCCGCCGAACAAGCACTTTGTACGCCGCCACCTCGGACCTCCTCTTCCACCTCTGGGAGGTATGGTAGCTGGTGCTGTCAAGCCGTCACCTCATTCCCCCCCCCCCCCCCCCCCCCCAGACAACGGCCGTGTGAGAGGAGGTGAGCTGCGGGCTGTCAGAATGTTTCGTACCGCTCGCACCCTCCTCCCTTTCTCCTGTCATTGGCCATTCGCGTCATCTGCAAATAACGCGAGATCTCGGCAGTAGGCGATATCCCAGAAACCCGTGTAATCGCCTAGGCTATTAGGGGCGGAAGTCAAGAAGAAATAAAGGTAAAAAGGTATTTTTAGACAGAAAAATAAATAAATAAATGCCAATGTGAAAATGATTCGTTTAGGAGATTGAATATAGATCAAGTTAAAAAAATGGGTGGAACTCCTCTTTAAAGAAGAAATCTCCACAGTATACAAGGAGTGGACTATAAAAATATAGATTTCCGTAGACTTGAGCTTTTATCATACAAAATCGTGACTGGTTGAGAAAATACAATCTAGCGTCTCAATCTCTGGGACCATATTCACACCTTTGTCCAAAGCAGTAATGTTCTGTCTCCAATGTAGTCACTCTGCCAAATGAAACATATATAGAAAATAGGCAACCCCGGCTCAAGCACTGCAATAAGCATTCGACTCACTGGGCCACAATGTCCTGCAATTTTGTGAACTGAGTCACATTTAGGTACATCACTTGGGGGTCCTTGGCAGTAAAAGCTCTTGCCACCCATCCAAAAAGCAATCCATGGTGGATTACTTTTTAGAGGCAATTTACAGGCTGTGTGGAGGCATAATGTCATTCCTTCACTACCGTGCTGCAACCATATGCATTACATGTGGGTGCAGTATGACCCTATTTACTTGAATGGGTCACGTTTAATGATGGTACTGCCCTTCAATCGTGACAGATGGGATCATTTGTGGCATTAATACAGCCCAGTCTGACTCCATTTTGTCACGTGTAGTCAAGGGATGTAAAAAAACGTGTCTCAACTTCTTGTTTTTACTGCACACTGACCGCAAGAGTAAACGAGCCCTTACAGTATAATCATTCTTGACCCACAATATAGGATGACAGTAGGACCTCTTTGATGTCGGATGTAGTTTTGCAATTGCTACATCTCTAATCTCTAAATGATATGGTGTCTTTTGTGCCTTCCTGACAGAAGTGAAACCAATCAGATTTGGAGAACATTTATGTATATCCTGGTCCTGGTGTGGAAATTCACTTCAAATTATGGTGTAGGTTAGGCATCATGGGTGATCAGTTGACAGGAATCCTTGGTAATTGGTAAGCTTGTAGATCAGGGGTGAGAAAAAGAGTTTAACCTCTCAAAAGTCCCAGATAACTAGATGGTTAGATCCAAACACTTGGGTGCCGGCACTGCAATGATATGCAAAACTTGTAGAGAAAAACTAGGACAGCCGCACTCCAAAAAAAAATATGTTCCTTTTTAATAAAACTGGTCACAAATTAACCTGTCACAGCAAAAAATCAGATGAAAAAGCTGACGCGTTTCACACTATCATACAGTGCTTATACATAGCTCTTGTAGATCAGGAGTGTTCAACCTTTTGAAGAGCGAGGGCCACTTAAAATTTGTCCAGTAGGCAAGTGGTTACCCCATTCCTGCTCAGGCCAATTTTCAGCGCTGTTGCACTTTGAATGACAAATGCACTGTCATGCAACACTGTACTCATATAATTTTTTTTTTTATCATTTTATTATTTATTTTTTACAGATAGATCTTTTTTTGGTGGCATTTAATCACCACTTGGGTTTTTTTCATTATGTGTACCATTGTTATAACAAAAAGACAGAAACATTTTTGAGTTTCTGTTATAAAATTTTGTGAATAAGTAATTTTTCTCGTTTACTAATGTGTGAACTGATAGGCAGCACTGATGGGCATCTTTGACAGGCGACACTGATGAGCACTGACCGCACGTGAGGAGAGGACTGCCGATAACTGGCAAATCCTGTTTACAAAGGATTGGGCACAGCTTGTCACATGGTAAAGAGCCGCTGAGATTGACTCTTTGGGCCAGATTCAGGTAGGAGCGCGTATCTTTGTGTGGGCATAGCGTTTCCTATTTACGCTACGCCTCCGCAACTTTGACAGGCACGTGCATTATTCACAAAGCACTTGCTCCATAAGTTGCGGCGGCGAAGCGTAAATTGGCAGGCGTTAGCCCCGTCTAATTCAAATGTGTAAGAGGTGGGCGCGTTTTATGGAAATGAGCCGCAACCCCATGTAAATGAAGCGCCAATCGTACGTAATTTTTCCCCTAAGTTACGCCGGATTAATGCCTGTGACGTGAACGTAACCTACGCAAAGCCCCATTCCCGTACGACTTACGCAAACAACGTAAAAAGATACGCTTGTTCCGACGTCCATACTTTGCATTACCTGCACCTGCTATAGCAGGGGTAACTTTACGCCGGACGTAAGCCTAACGTAAACGGCGTAGCGGGCGCAAGTACGTTCGTGAATCGGTCTATCTGCCTAATTTACATATTCGACGCGTAAATCTATGGAAGTGCCCCTTGCGGCCAGCGTAAATATGCAACTACGATACGACGGCGTAAGAGACTCCGGCGTATCTTGCTTTCTGAATACAGAAAAAAGATACGCCGGCGCATCCTAGAACTTACGCGGCGTATCAACAGATACGCCAACGTAACTTCTTACTGAATCTGACCCTTTACCCTGATCTGTGATCAGCTGTGTCTGAAGGACACAGCGATCACAGAGGGCTCCCCGTGCACGCCACAGGGTGCATGTGGGAAATGTGATCACGGGTGGACGTCAATAGACACCCTCCTGAAAATGTGCGATTGTCATTTGGCTAAAGCGCAGTCATGAATAGGGAAAATTATTTTTCAGGATAGTTCAGGATTTCAAATTTTTTTTTTTGAATAGCATTATGAAGATTTCAGACAACGACCAGGATAATCATTTTCTGTGAGACCAGTCCCCTTTGGATGTTTACTGTTTATTTACAATCACAAAAAGGGTGGATGACTCTAATGTGAACACTGTTTACATTTTACAAGGACTCTGTCTATTTTAGCGGTTGCAGGAGGAAAATGAAGAGGATTGGTTCCTGTATATGCCACCCCCTGTAAAACCGAATGGAAAAGGGAGCCCGCCATTGTGACTCCAGACGATTCCCCAGTGGTTAGGGGTGTGTGGTAAAAACACACGTCTGAACTATGAGGTTTTACCGCTCCCTAAACCACAAATGTATACAAGCCCTTACTGTCCTAAGCCCCCCATAAGGCCCCTTTCACATTTCTACGACTTGTCCTACAACTTGGGACTGCAAAGTCGCATGACAAGTCGTTCACCATGATTTTTAATGACAACTATTCATATTAGTCAAAGTATATTCATATTAGTCAACGTAGTCCCTGCACTACTTTGGTCCGACTTTGATCTGTAGGATCAAAGTCGGGTCGTCGTCTTTACTGATCTGACTTTGGCATTCAACTTGTGCTTTGATGATCTTGAAGGGAAACTCCACAAAAGAAAAAAACGGCATGGGTTTCCCCTCCAAGAACATACCAAGCCCTTCCATCTGGTATGGATCTTAAGGTGAACACCCACGCCAAAAATCCATACCAGAGCCTTAGGCTGCATTCACACCTTCGTGTAGGCGTTTTGCAGCGACAAAAAATTGGCGTTTTGTCCAGCGTTTTTAACCGCGTTTTTTTTACATTGTATTGTCGACCATTGCGGAACGCCGAAGCCGCCCGATACGCGCGTCGGAAAAGGGTCCGGGACTTGTTTGAAATTCGGCGTTCTTTCGACGTTTGGCGTTGGGAGATGTCAACGATCTCCATAGAGAATAATGTAAATCCGACGGTCCGGCGTATCGTAGTGTCGAGCGTAGGGCGACAAAACGCCTAGGTGTGAATGCAGCCTTATCCAAGCACAGTCAGTAAAAGTGGGGGGGGGGGGCGAGCGTATCACACTGCATGCCTTTTAACATGGGGGGGTGGGTGCTTTTTCACCCACAGTTTTTTCGGCGTGGGGGTTCAGTATAAAATCCATACCAGACCCAAGGACATGGTATGCTCTTGGAGGGGGAATCCATGCCGTTTTTTTTTTTTTTTATTATTATTTAATTTGACGTGGAGTTTCCATTTAAGATCATCAAAACACAAGTCGCATGTCAAAGTTGGATCAGTTAAAGTGGAGCTCCATCAAGATTTTTATTTTTTATTTTTTTAAATGCTAGGAAAAAATAAATGTTGCTAGGCAGATCGTCCTACTCTGCCACTTCCTGATCAGTCTTCATTCTTCTGTTCCTCGGCTGCCTCCTGTGGAATGGTGGAGCGGTGTCTTCTGGGACATTGTGTGTCCATTCATGTTGCGCTGCCATTCATGTTCGCACATGCGCAGTAGGGAATCGGGCGGTGAAGCCGCATGGCTTCACTTCCTGATTCCCTCACCGAGGATCGTGGCGGGGCAACCAAGACCCGAGCATTTGTCGGCATCGGCTACCGTCAACGCGGGCACCCTGGACAGGTAGGTCTCCTTAGTAAAAGTCAGCAGCTACAGTGTTAGTAGCTGCTGACTTTTATTTTATTTTTTTTTACAACCGGACCTCCGCTTTAAGATGGATATCCAACCTTGACCCAACTTCAGTGATATGTAATGGGGTGAAGTAGGATCAAAGTCGTGCAGGGACTACTTGAAGTCATACTAATATGAATGACTTGTCATGTGACTTTGCAGTCCCAAATCGTAGGACAAGTCGTACAAGTCGTGAAAGTTTACTGCACTGGACTGTGCAGTCCAGTGCAGTTGGTATCACTACAGGAGCTTGCGCTACAGAGGAAGCGCCGACCTATGCGGCTTCTGCTCCCTCTGTGGACGTCCGCTTCCGGTGCGGCCTCAATGCAGTCTGGTGCTCTGGGCTGGCAGAAGGCAAACCCAGATCACGAACAACGGTTTCGTCCCCGAGCATGTGCTAGGCCACATCAGAGGGCACTGCGTGTTGAGCACCATTGTAGATTTACTGCAACAGACACCTCACTGGTAACTGATCTCAGAGGGAAGAAGGGCTTTGTTGGAGTATCTTGGCCTATAGACTTTTGCTCCTCCATGATCTACAGTGTCTGCAGAGTGCATAGACATGCTGGCATGATGCAAAGCCAGGCAGCAATGTGCAGCCATTCAGAAATCATCTCTTTCTTCTGCCATCACCAAGCTAATAAATGTTGAAACAAGGCTAACTGCTCATCATTACTTTCTTGCATAATTAAATATAAAATGTTCCAGCTACATTACGAGCCAAGATGCATTTTTAATGAACGCTTGTCACCTGTAGGAGCATGACTGAAAAAAAGTGAAGGCAGCAATTATGAAGAAAGACTTATTTTTTTGATTAGTATTTTATTTAAACCGTGGCAGCAGAATGGTACTTGTGACCCCTTAATTAGGTTGAGGAGCCTGCAATCTGAGATGTCCAGGCAGTAATCTGACATGATAATGAAGATGTGTGCTCATAACAAATGTCACCTGGGAGCTGAGCAGACACCTCCCAAAGTTGGTTTAGAGCAAACAGATAAAGCAGTGACTGATCTGCTTGCTGACCAAGGGCAATATGTAATCTGTACCTTGACACACCCAAAACTCTGGCCCATCCACTTTATGAGCCTTTGTTAGTCTTTGCAATGCTCAGGTGATCAGCCCACGTCACCGCTGAGTGGGCGTTTCATAACATTCGTGGTTTTTGTGCAGACTAATGATTCACTGATCTTGCATGTCTGCACAGTGAATAGCCAATATGTGTCTTCCCAGAGTGTTTAGTTGTCTTTTGCTGCCTTTTGTACTTGAACAGGATATTGTTATAGGCTTTTGTATTTGACTAAAGTGAAATGAAATTGAAATCAGAAGAAAGTTATCTGATTGCCTTTTTTTTTCTACTAAAAAGATACCATATATGTCTATTTTATTGGTCCTGAGCATTGCTATGTGTACCATCGTGGCTATTTCTGATAGTTTTACGGGTCCACTTGTCTCTCTAAAAAAAAAAGCATTAGCTGTCTATGGGCACAATTCACTAAGCGATATTTTACCGCATGAGTATGTGGTAAAATAACACACAACGTTCTGAAAAAAAAAAACTGCAACTCATAAAAAAAAATGCTCCTTAAAATCTTGCATGCGTTATCTTTCCGTAGTATGCCTTAAATACTGCATGAAACCATGCGGTAAGTTATCGCAAGCATCTGATATGATGTTTCTCCAAAAAAGTGTAAAGCCCCATACACACGGTCAGACTTTTGGCCAACCAACTTCAAAATCTGCAACTTTTCAAACTTGTCTGATCGTGTGTACGCTCCATCGGACCAACTTTTTCAGGTTTCATCCGACAAAAAGTTTGGTCTGTGAACGGACCAACTTTTCAGCAACAAAAGTCCGATGGTGATTTGTGTGACCGTGTGTACAGCAATCCAACCAACTTTTGTACAAAGTGCAAATACGCATGCTCAGAACCAATGTTAAAATCAACCAACAATAGCAGCAGTTAACCAAAGGGTGGCGGTAAAGAGCAGAAAAACCATGTGATGATAGGAAAGTTTTAGAAAAGTTTGCAGAAAAGTCTGACTGTGTGTATGCTATGGGTGTGACCGGACAAATCAATTAGGACAAAAATCCAAGGGAAATTTTGTTGGATGTCCGACCGTGTGTACGGGGCTTAAGGCAGCCAGCAGTTTAGTCAAGGCTGGTATGGCATGGCTTTTCTGGGTTGAGGGCTCAAGGTACCCTTTCAGCTGGGTATAAAACTCCATGATAAGTGGTTTGGATAACCTGAACTTCTACAGGGTATCAGAATTTGTGAATTACTCCAGCAGTGTGCGTTCCCTAAGACCCCTTTTACACTGAGGAGTTTTTAAGGCGGTACAGCGCTAAAAATAGCGCTGCTATACCGCCTGAAAAACTCCTGCCCAGCAACGTCAATGTGAAAGCCGGAGGGCTTTCACACTGAGGCGATGCGCTGGCAGGAGAGAAAAAAATCTCCTGTCAGCAGCATCTTTGGAGCGGTGAGAGGAGCAGTATGTATACCGCCTCTTTCACCGTTCCTTCCCATTTAAAACAATGGGAAACCGTGACAATACCGCCCGCAATGTGCCTCTGCAGAGGCGCAATACTGCGGGCGGTATTGACCATTAATCAGCCGCTAGCTGGGGTTAATACCACACTGCTATTTTAAGCGGCTCTATACCGCCACCGCGGCTCCCGCCCCAGTGTGAAAGGGGCCTAAAGCTTCTTTCCTTTAAAAGAACCACTTGAGATCTCCTCCTCCATCTGCATTGCTTTAACCACTTCAGCCCCGGATGGTTTTACCACCCCCTAATGACTAGGCCGTTTTCTGTGATATGGCACTACGTTATTTTAGCTGACAATTGCATGTTCATTTGATGCTGCACCCAAATAAAATTGATGTCTTTTTTTTGCCTACAAATAGAGCTTTCTTTTGGTGGTATTTGATCACCGCTGCGGTTTTTATTTTTTGCGCTAGAAACAAAAAAAAAAAGAGCAACAATTTTGAAAAAGGACTATATTTTTTAATTTCTGCTATAAAATACATCCAATAAATAAATTCTTCTTTATTTTCTTCATCAATTTAGGCCAATATATATTCTGCTACATATTTCTGGTATATATTGATTGGTTTGCATAAACGTTATGGAGTCTACAAACTATGGGATAGATTTATGGCTTTTTTTTTTTTACTAGTAATAAATTTTTTAGCAGGACTGCGACATTGCGGCAGACAAATCGGACACTTTTTTTGTGAACCAGTGACATTATTACAGTGATCAGTGCTAAAAATACACAGTTATTGTAGTAATGACACTGGTGGGGAAGGGGTTAACACCGGGGCAATCAAAGGGTTACGTGTGACCCTAGGAGGTGCTTAGCAGGAACACAAGATCTCTTATCTTCTTCCCAGTCAGAATGGCGATCTGCCTTGTTTATATAGGCAGATCACCGTTCTGCCTCTCTAGGGAGAGATCGCCAGTTGCCGGTGAACATTGGGTCTGCCCGACCCACTAATTGGCTCCCCCTCTGTTCACTGCCCCCAGTGTCTATTGCATGAAATGGTACATTGTTTCATGCAATAGAGCCGCCCTGCCGCAGTATATCTGCGGTGGGCAGTCTTTAGGTGGTTAAATTCCAGAAGACTAGACTCAAAGGGCCCCATCCTCTTTGCTATGCTGTGTGCCAGCTTCCAGAGACAACTGAATAAAATCTAGCTCCAGCTTGCACTTTCCAGCCTATTTTGTAAACCAGTCGCTCGGGAGCGGGTCTGACCATTGCCATAGTTATCGCACAGTTATCGCAAGCTTGGACCAGTACTTAATTATCGCATTAATTTATTTCTGCGAATTGGGTGTAATGTTTTTTATGCGGTATGGTGTTTTTGGTGTTTGCACTAAATCACACCGCATATGAGCAATAGTGCGTTTACATTTTCATTATCGCATGCGCCATGCGGTCATTTGACCATCATAACGCATGCCATAACCTTTAGTGAATGGTACCCTATATATTAGACTGCAGTTAGGTGGGATAGTCTGATAGTAAATCATTGGAGTGCTACAAGTTTACATCAGTGCTTCTATCTGGGGAGAACAGCTCTGATCATCACAGAACAGGTTTTCTAACCTAATTATCATTCAACAAAAGAGCTATCTGCTGGCAGGTGTCTGCCTGCCCTACAGGACCTGAGGTGGAAATCTAGGAGGAATAAATTCAGGAGCGTCACACTGTAATGTTGAAATCCTAAAGTGTTTATTCCCATTAAAGTTTAATTAGAAATCAGTATATTAATTCAGCGTGTTTTAGAGCCTCAAGGGTGCCACCTTTTATCAAGGCTTGATCTAAAAGTACAATGTCAGGAAATGGGACTGTTTGTGAATTGTAAGAATTATGAGGAAATTTGAATGCATGTATTGCATGCAGCTAAGCAGACACGCAGACACGCTCATCAGCAAGGACACTGCATTGCACTCCATGATTTCCACACTATTTTGGAGGAAACAAAACCATCTTGGGGATCCAGCACCACCCATCATTCTCTCTAAATGACAGTGACTGTCAATACAATTAGGGTCGCCACCCATCTGGGATTTACCTGGACAGTCCGAGTTTTTAATAATGTGTCTGGGTTTCACACCGCCTGGAACACAGACCAGATTGTGACTCTCCAAGTAACCGGGTAACTGCCGAGTGCATAGGCATATGCATGGACCGAGTATGCCTGGGCACAACCTAATCACTAGGGTTGCCAACCATCTAGAGGGCTGGCTACAGTTGTCTAAGCTGAGTGTCTGTGACACTCTCTCCCACTGCCCAGAGAGGGCTTGGTCTGTTCCTCCTCCTCCCACCCTTACTTTTCTGTGCCTGCCTGCCCATACTCCAATCCCTGGCATGCTGTGCCTCTGAAAAGTGATGTATGGGTGGGAAATTTGAAGCCCAGCCACCGGAAGGTACATTATGTGTGAAAGGTGCCAATGCCTGAGCCTACATCCTTTGGGTGAGTGAGCTCACCATTCACTGTCTGAAGTTTTCCCCTCCCTCCCTTTTCTTTTCTGCCCCTAAGTCAGTAAGTACACTAAGGTAGGGGGGATTCAGATGTAAGAGGGGCTTTGGGAGCCATGATTTGGAGGGAATGCCGGGTAACTGGTGTAAATGGGGACCTTGGTGAGCAGAACCCCCCCCCCCCCTAACACCAGAGTTCACAGCGGTTTTTTTCCCTTTAAAAAATAAAATAAAATAAATGTTGTGCGCCACTAAGTGTTTGGCTTGACGAAAAGGTGTCAACCCTACACCACATTTATGTGGCCTGCTTTACTATTAGTTTAAAGGGAAATATTTTAAATCTTCTATAAAACGGACTGGATTAGGTGTCATAAAAGCATATAATTAGGAAGGGGAAGAATGAATTAAGAAGTATCTTAGATGAGCCAACAAACACTAGACGAAACACTGCTTTATGATACCCTTGTATAATAAAGGTAGTTTCAAGGCACCTTGGACGACTGATCAGGCTGTAATTAAAATCCCAAAAATGTATACTTTAAAAGCATAGAGTATCTCTGAATTTCCCACAAGGGGAGACCCAAGAATATGGGGGATTTTTTAATGTGCCACAACCAATAGTAGACAAGATAAAGATATGTTTGAAAAAAACAAAACGTATTAGCCCATAGAAGAAGTATAAAAAAGTGTACCATCTTGCCAAATTTGCCACACAGTCAACAGAACCCAGAGCGATGGTGGGATCAGGCTGATTTGTGCCCAAATTCATAGTAGACCTCCCTGAATAACTTTTATAAAGGAAAGTTATCTCCCAGGTTGGAATGTTTTATCCACCATTAATTATATGGAACAGGTCACTGTCATGTCAGTAGTGCTATATATGAATTCTCCTAGGACACAGCATGAGTCTATAGCAGTGGCCACCAACCCTGTCCTCAGGACCCACTAACAGGCCAGGTTTTATGTATTACCTTGGGGAGATGCAGACCAGAATACTTCAATCACTGAGAGCAGCAAATGATATCACCTGTCATGTATTTCAGTTATCTTGCAAACCTGGCCTGTTAGTGGACCCTGAGGACAGTTTGGATGACCACTGGTCTATGGCACAGATCCCATTGAGTTATGGTTCATATTCTTAAATTTTGAGGTAAAACAAAATGCCAGTGGTCAGTAGACAGAAATGCACTACACTATTCACTGTAATCCAGGGATAGCCCAGATCATTGAGCTGTGCAGGTAAATAAATGCGAGAACTGTCCTCTGAAAATGAGTAATGGTCATGAGTTGTCTGGGGTCCTCCCCCGCATCAGATGACTCCCTCTGGGAAGCGCTTTCCCAAAGGGGTTACCTTTTCGGGCGCGCTCCTGAGTCCAGCATTTGCGTCCATAGACGCGAATGCCAGACTCGGCCCCTGCGCTCGTGTCATTGGATTTTATTGACAGTAGCAGGAGCCAATGGCTGCACTGCTATCAATCTATCAAATGAAGCCCTCTAGGTGAGTAAACAGGGGGGGGGGGGGGGGGTTGCTGGGGTGCAGTAAGTAGCGCATGTTTTTTCCCCTTAATACATAGGATGAAAAAAATGGAAGGTTTATAACCCCTTTACGATTATACAGCTTGGAGTTGGACAATATGCATAAAAATTATGATTTGGTCAAAATACTCACTTGCCTAATAATTGTGCACACAGTAGAGCTGCACGATTAATTGTGGAGAATCGTTATCGTGATTTTCCGCCCTCCGCAATCTCAATCCCGGATTTGAACGATCTTTTAGGGTTAAAAAAAAACAAATTGTCAGCTTACATTGTAAAAAGCATGCAGCGATCAATGGTGTCCATTTTAATAAAAGTGTTTTTAAATACCGCACTATGGAGATTACAGTATTTGTTTTATATATGGGTTTCCTACACTAGTGTGATGAGCAGAGTAGTTGTAGAGACCTGATCCTTTCTGGAGGAGAGCGGTGCCTAGTGGCTATTTGGGAGTACTTCATCTTTACTTTATATTACCTGTTCAGCAATAAGGTGTCATATAATTCTGGTGAGAGTTCTGTTGGTATACTAGTATGGACACTGTGGTGGAAAAAGCAGAACAGCTCTAATGTATTTGGATGTAGATCACCCTTTGTATTGATGGAAGGATGCTCATTTGTGCACAGAATACATTTTTTAATAGCACTGGTAGATTTATTCCATTGGTCATCATTCAGGGGGTTCTCAAAAAATTTGCATATTGTGATAAAGTTCATTATTTTCTGTAATGTACTGATAAACATTAGACTTTCATATATTTTAGATTCATTACACACAACTGAAGTAGTTCAAGCCTTTTATTGTTTTAATATTGATGATTTTGGCATACAGCTCATGAAAACCCAAAATTCCTATCTCAAAAAATTAGCATATCATGAAAAGGTTCTCTAAACAAGCTCTTAACCTTATCATCTGAATCAACTAATTAACTTTTATAAAGGAAAGTTATCTCCCAGGTTGGAATGTTTTATCCACCATTAATTATATGGAACAGGTCACTGTCATGTCAGTAGTGCTATATATGAATTCTCCTAGGACACAGCATGAGTCTATAGCAGTGGCCACCAACCCTGTCCTCAGGACCCACTAACAGGCCAGGTTTTATGTATTACCTTGGGGAGATGCAGACCAGAATACTTCAATCACTGAGCAGCAAATGATATCACCTGTCATGTACTGTATTTCAGTTATCTTGCAAACCTGGCCTGTTAGTGGACCCTGAGGACAGTTTGGGTGACCACTGGTCTATGGCACAGATCCCATTGAGTTATGGTTCATATTCTTAAATTTTGAGGTAAAACAAAATGCCAGTGGTCAGTAGACAGTAATGCACCATTCACTGTAATCCAGGGATAGCCCAGATCATTGAGCTGTGCAGGTAAATAAATGCAAGAGATTTTCGAGAACTGTCCTCTGAAAATGAGTAATGGTCATGAGTAAGCGCTGAGATGGCTTGAAATGCATTGACTTCTCATTCAGCTCACAAAGTGTTTTGCTTTTACTATTGAAGATGTCAATACAACAATAAAGCAGATGATTTTTTCAGAGTGCAGTTGTCCAAGCAGGAGCAGGAGAGAAAAAAGCCTGTCAGTCTATTGGAAGAAAGACAAACTGCCCCCACATTGGTGATCAGTAGGAGATTGGCTCTTACACACAGGCTTTGGAACTGACAGGCAGGGAGGGAGGGGGAGAGAGAGAGACTCAGGCAGCTAGTGGAATGACAGAGGCACATAGACTAAACACAGTATCATGAATCGGCAGCCATGATTATCGTGGTCAGCTCACACAGGGGGACACGTGATTGGGCAGAATCAGACAGGCATTTTACAACGTACACTGTGTGCACAATTATTGAGGATCAATTTCATTATTGAACAACTACAGTGTTCTCTGTCAATCCAAAACGTTAAACCTCAAACCTGGATATTTAAGAAAGTAAAAGTGAGATTTTGTTTTTCTTAGGGGAATATCTGTGTGAACAATTATTGGGCAACTTTAGTGTGAACTATTATGCAACTAAATGAAAGGATCACTAAAGGATTTTTTTTTTAGCTAAATAGCTTCCTTTACCTTACTGCAGTCCTGGTTTCATGTCCTCATTGTTCATTTTTACTTTGAAGTTACTGTAATTCTTCTCTGATCTCCACACTTCCTGCTTGTCTGGCTCCTTATGAAAAATCTCATGGCAGCTTTTCACTGTGGTCCAAGCTGTGTCTAAAACTCTTCAGATTAATTTTAAAAACAAAACACTGCCCTGGGATTCAATTTAAAAACAAAACACTGCCCTGGATTTGTTTGTTTTTGTTCGGTCTCTCTCTCTACTTCACATAAACACAAAACCAGTTTTAAAACGAAAGTGAAACTAGAGGCACATTATATGATTGATTTTTATCCATTTTTAATCATTTTTAAAAGTAATCAGTTAACTTTTATGTCTCTTTACCCTGTAAACAGTCATTTCAGCAAAAACAAATTTTCCTTTTAGTGATCCTTTTGAAAGACGAAAATTATCCATCTCGCTTGTTTTGTTTTCATCTGTTAAAATGAGAATAATAAACAACTCAAAATTTACAAATAAACACTTGACAGTTTTACAGAGCAATACAAATTGGTGATCAATATAGCCACCCTTCTTTTCAGTAACCGTCATCAGCCTTTTATTCATGGAGTCTATCAGTTTCTTAATCCGTTGATCAACTTTTAGTGCAGCAGCAACCACAGCTTCCCAGACACTGTTGGAAGAGTTGTACTGTTTTCCATTACCGTAAATTTTCCATTGAAGAAGGACTCATAAGTTCTCAATAGGTCAGGTGAGCAATAGGACCACACCATTGTTCTTTTATCCTTAGGGCTTTACTGGCTAGCCACACAGTGGAGTACTTGTGGTGGAGCATTGTCCTGCATAATTATCATAGTCTTCTTGAAAGATAGAGGCTTTTTCCTGTACCACTGCTTGAAGAAAATGCCTTCTAAAAACTGGCAGAAGGTTTGGGAGTTGATTTTGAGTTCATCTTCAACTCAAAGGTCCAACTAGCTCATCTTTAATAATGCCAGCCTATACCAGTACCCCACCTCGCTGGCTTCTGAGTTGGAGGTGGAGCTCTGACCCTTTTGACAATTTGCAACAAAACGTTAGATGGTTCTGTGTTCAGGCCCTAATATCATAGCAATTCCAAGAGTGCTGCATCCCTCTGAAAGACTTTTTTTTTTAATTTTTTACTTTTCAGAGTCAGTTAAATCTCCTTTTTGGCCCAATTTTCCTGAGGAAAAGAAGCTGCCTAATAATTATGCACACCTTGACATAGGGTGTTGATCTCCTTGGGCCACACTCTGCCTCATGACACAAATGCACATATTCTGATATGCCTGAATCCAATAAGCAATTAAAGGAGTTGTAAAGGATCAAAACATTTTTTTTTTAAATAAAAAACATGTCATACTTCCCTCCGCTGTGCAGTTTGTTTTGCACAGAGTGGCCCCGATCCTCGTCTTCTGGGGTCCCTAGGTGGCTGTCTGGGCTCCTCCCCCGCATCAGATAACTCCCTCTGGGAAGCGCTTTCGGGCGAGCTCCTGAGTCCAGCATTTGCGTCCATAGATGCGAATGCCGGACTCGGCCCCTGCGCTCGTTTCATTGGATTTTATTGACAGCAGCAGGAGCCAATGGCTGCACTGCTATCAATCTATCAAATGAAGTCCTCTAGGTAAGTAATCGGGGGGGGGGGGGGGGGTTGCTGGGGTGCAGTAAGTAGCGCATGTGTTTTCCCCTTAATACATAGGATGCATTAAGGTGAAAAAACTGGAAGGTTTACAACCCCTTTACATTTATACAGCTTGGAGTTGGACAATATGCATAAAAATTATGATTTGGTCAAAATACTCACTTGCCTAATAATTGTGCACACAGTAGAGCTGCACGATAAATTGTGGAAAATCGTTATCGCGATTTTCCGCCCTTCCCCAATCTTAATCCCGGATTTGAACGATCTTATAGGGTTAAAAAAACGAATTGTCAGCTTACATTGTAAAAAGAATGCAGCGATCAAGGGTGTCTATTTAATAAAAGTGTTTTTAAATACCGCACTATGGAGATTACAGTATTTGTTTTATGGGTTTCCTACACTAGTGTGATGAGCAGAGTAGGTGCAGAGACCTGATCCTTTCTGGAGGAGAGCGGTGCCTAGTGGCTATTTGGGAGTACTTCATCTTTACTTTATATTACCTGTTCAGCAATAAGGTGTCATATAATTCTGGTAAGAGTTCTGTTGGTATACTAGTATGGACACTGTGGTGGAAAAAGCAGAACAGCTCTAATTTATTTGGATGTAGATCACCCTTTGTATTGATGGAAGGATGCTCATTTGTGCACAGAATACATTTTTTAATAGCACTGGTAGATTTATTCCATTGGTCATCATATATGACCAAATTACCTCTCATAAGTCAGAGTTCCTGATCTGCATGCTTGGTCCAGGACTGTAAGCAATAAAATATTGAGGCATGTTTTCACAGAACAGTCAGGTCTGTAAGCAATAAAATATTGAGGCATGTTTTCACAGAACAGCCAGGTAAAAACAGGGTTTTTTTCAGCAGGAAACCTGGGGTAACGCAGTTCCCGCAACTTCCGTACTAAAATCGGTGGCAGCTGATGTGTTTTTTTTTTGGGGGGGGCAGACAACCCCCCCTCAGTCGGCATCCCAGCCCCGCTTCCCTCTGTTGGTCGGGTCACCCGCCCCCACTGTCGGTCATCCAGCCTGGGACTTGTCCCATCTAGGTTGTGGGAGGGCATCGGCTGCTGTGTCGGCAGAGGCACCTGTGTCCTCAACTTCTCTTCATTAATGAGGCTTCCACCATGCCTCTCCTCCTCCTAGGTGTCCAATAGGATTGCTTGTCCTTTCAGCCAATCGCCTGATGGGTCACAAGACATGCTTCCTGATTGGCTGGGAGGAGGATCAGTGTAGCAGTACCAAATATTCATTTACTATTGTTACACAACTAGGTGGGCTTGGAGAGTGTGCTCTGCACCTCAAACCCACCCTTTTTTTGAAGCCCATTAGAGCCTCTGGCTTCAAAAGAAAAACACCCCCCCCCCCATTGCAATCCATAGTCTGGTGAACTGTAGGTAGATCAGGGAGCCGGGAGCATGGATGGGGGGGGTGTGCACGTGCGCTCCTATTGGATGGGCCGCCACTGGCTGAAAAGTACTGTATGTAATGGCAAGGGATGCTGCAGTGTGCTGAAGGTTCTATTAATGCTGGCTGCTGGGGGATCTACTGTTCTATTTTTGCACGGTGGTTGTTGCTGGGAAGGTCTATTTTTGCTGGATGGGAGCTTATGTTTCTAGGGGTCAATTGTTGCTGGATAGAATCTGCTGTTAAGGGAGGGGTCTATTAATGCTGGCTGCTGTATGATCTGTGGTTGCTGGGGAGGATCTATTGCTACTGGCTGCAGGGGTTTCATTTTACTGCTTTTCTTGTTATTACCAAATTCCATACAAATTACTTAGTACCTCTATGTGGGATACAATTTATATTTTGTTTGGGTACAGCGTCGCACGACCATGCAACTGTCAGTTAAAGCGACATCGCTGTATCGCCAAAAAATGCCCTGGTCATTAAGAGGGCAGAAGTGTTTCATTTCTACAGAATACTTTGTTGCTCTGGCCAAGCCAGTCATCTGTTTTCAACTGTGTCCTTGGCTTTACTATTGTTTGAGACTTGTGGCAAATCTCCAATCTTTTTCTAGCATGGTGATGGACTGCAGGTATCCCCTATGGTGTATCCTTAGATATACATGTACAGTAAGACATCTGCTTGATGTGTTTAATCATTGTATTTTATTGTTTTAGAAACTCGGTTAAGTATTACTTTCTATATTTTATATACTTTCTATTATACATGTACAGTACGTGGGGGTGGCCACCATATTTAAGTACCCAAAAAAAAAGCGAAAACGTAAAAGCCAGAATTCCACTCTACTTGTTTCTAGTTCAGTGACTAGTTGGGGTATGGGCTGCAGAAAGCACTAGACAAACAGTAGGCCATCAGATGCCTTGGTGATGTTGATTAATATGTAATATTTACAAATGGTCAACCTTTTTTACTATATACACCAATCAGCCATAACTGTATGACCACTGATAGGTTAAAAGAGAAGTATGGAATTTAATTTGTTGAAATGTTTTTGATCATACTTGACTATATGAATGTAGCATTGGTCCCCCATCGGCTTTAACACTGAGAACTAAGCTGGTGAGCTTTGCTCTGTCCCCTCTGTCCCCACTGGGGCGGTGGGCTGGAGCATCCGGCTCTGTGTCTCAACAGCTCGCTGAGAGGCTGAGCCAGGTGCTGGTCCAGGCTTGTGGGTGGATCCCGACCATATAGTTGTGATCTTTTCTGAACCTGGACTGGCTTGTGATGTCACCCAACAGTGGGCTTCAGTCCGCTGTCTGCTGAGAACAGGTCACAGGGGTGCAGAACGAACTGTGATCCACAGGAGAAATACAGCCAAACAAGCTTTGGTTGTTCTTCTCCTTTTAAGTATGTAACATTATTTTGTTACATTGGCATCTGAAAGTTGGTTGGATATATTTAGGCAAGTAAACATGTTGTCCTTGAAGTTGATGTGTTGAAAGCAGAAAAACGAGCATTACAGTTTATGTATGGGGCTGCAGGGAGCTCAGGCTAACCTGTATCCAAAGCCAAAAGCACCTACATCAGAACTGGACCACGGAGCAATGGAAGTATCATGGTTTCTTGCACATTATGTAGATGGCCCGAATACATGTGCCTCGCTTACCTGGGGAAGAGATAGTAACACAATGCAGTATGAGAGGAAGGCAAGCTGGCAGAGGCAGTATAATGCAGTGGCAATGTTCTGCTGGGAAATCTTGGGTCCTGCTGGATGTTACTTGACATGTACAACCTACCTAAATATTGTTGCTGACCAAGTGTACTCCTTAATGAACACTATTCCCTGATTGCTGTGGCCTCTCAGCAGCATAATGCACCCTGCCACACTACAAAAATGGTTCAAGAATGGTTTGAGGAACACAGTAAGGAGTTTAAGGTGTTGACTTGGACTCCAAATTCTCCAGATCTCAATACAATTGAGCATCTGTGGGATGTGCTAGAAAAACAAGTCAAATCCATAGTGGGCTCACCTTGCAACTTACAGGACTTAAAGGATTTGCTACTGATGGCTGAATGTGAGATACTACAGCATACTTTGAGGTCTAGTGATATCCATGCCTCAACGGGTCCGGGCCGTTTTAATCCCAAACGGGGGGCCTACTCAAACTTAGATGGGTAGTCCTACAGTAATGGCTGATCGGTGTATATTCTAAATTGTTCACCTTTTAGATAAGCAATTCTGCCAGGCCAACAGTTTTTTCCATGAAAACTTAATGAATCCCTTTGACTTTCATTGCAGCTTGATGACCCTTCCATCTTCCCCGCTGTCATCGTGGAGCACATTCCAAATGCAGATTTACTGCACACTTATTCCGGTTTAACTTGTGTTGATGATCCAGATGACATGATTGCTGAAAACTCCCTGGATGTAGCAGAGGAACAGATTATAGAAGACGATGACCTCACCCTTACAGGTTTGTAGTTGTAGTTCTGCCTATTCAGTTTTCTGAAGCCCTATATGCACATGCTGGTCAGCAAACTATGCTGGCAGTTCCAACTATGGCAACAGTGTAGGTTCCTTTTCAAGGACTGCTACCTTGCAGGTGTGAAGTGTGAAAGTGTGCTTTAAAAAGCATTAAAGCGGAGTTCCTCCCAAAAATGGAACTTCCGCTTAATCCACTCCTTGCTCCCTGTATTTTTTTTGGGGGGGGGGGAGTGGGGGCTTCAGTAGGAGTGGGACTTCCTGTCCCACTTCCTCCTTCCACACAGGAACCGCTTAGGCGATACGTCATATCGCCTTTTGGTGGCCCCTTCCTTTAGGCGATCACCTGTCCACTCAGGGAGCGCTGCGCCGTTCCCGCATGCACAGTGAGTGCCTGGTTGTAAAGCCAAAAGCCAACAGTTACAATAGAGGAGAAGGGGTGGAGAAGGGGGGAGACGAGCGGAGCTCCGGGCATCGCGTCACTGGAACGCTGGAGCAGGTAAGTGTCTGTTTATTAAAAGCCAGCAGCTACACTTTTTGTAGCTGCTGACTTTTAATAAACATAAAAAAGTCTGGAACCTCCCCTTTAACCAATATACTGCTCTAACTATCTTTTTTTTATATGCACAATTGTGTGTTTTTTTTGCAGGAGGCTGAATGTTGTCATGTAATGAATAGACTACTGCGCAGAAAACACACTGGGGGTTATTTACGAAAGACAAATCCACTTTGCACTACAAGTTTAGTTTACTTTAAAATAAAGCAAACTTTAAAGTGCACTTGGAAGTCCGAGGGGGACATACAAGGAAAATAAAAGAAACAGCTTTTTAGCCTGCACGTGATTGGATAATAAAATCAGCAAAGCTTCCCCTCATTTCAGATCTATCCCTCAGATTTACAGCGACTGCACTTCCAAGTGCACTTGTAGTGCAAAGTGGATTTGCCTTTTGTAAATAACCCCCCACTGTGGGGCTTTTAGGTTTTGCAGAAAAGCATGCAACACTGTTACTGTGGGGTTGATTTACTCAAACTGGTGCAAAATATGGTGCAACTCTGCTTTGAAACCAATCGGTTTTCAGTTGTTTTTTTATCAAAAACTTAATTGAACAAGCTGAAGTTAGAAGCTGTTTGGCAGAGCTGCACCACATGTTGCACTTTTCAGTTCTGGTAAATAAACCCCACAGTGTTGCATGCTGTTTTGCAAAACTCAAAGCTCCGTACACATGAGCTGAATACTGGCGGAAAGCAGCTGTTACAGTATAAGCCGGCTGACTTTTGGCCCATGTCTACAGCTGCCCATCCGACAGAAACCCATCTTGTGTGCTGGCTTCTACTGAACGAGCATGCTTAAAAGCAACAGCCAATCGGCATTCAATCAGCGCTGCAGTCAATGATAAAACGATGGTAAAGTGCCGCTAAAAATGTCGCCGCTTTACCGCTAATGCCCCCACCGCCTCAGTGTGTCATTTGTAGCTACTGACTTATTTTTTTTCTGAAGGAGGCTGGACCCCCTCGTTAAATATTGTATGCTTGCATTCTTTTCTCTATAAATAAGCAAAACCGTGGTGACATTATAAAAAATCTGTATTTTTAGTTGAAGCATCATGTCAGAATGGAGATGAGACCATGGAAACAATTGAAGCAGCGGAAGCACTTCTTAATATGGATTCTCCAGATGCATTGCTAGATGAGAAAAGATTAGGTAAGTTTGGGATGCCCTTTTAGCCTTTCATATGATACACTGTATTATCACAAATCGCCAGCTATATACCAACATTTTAGAATGAGGCGGGCAGAGCATTGTAGGGGTTGAGCACACGGTATCATTTTTTCCACCCTCCTCTCTCCTATGTTTCTGGAAAAAAAGGAGAGGAGCGATTTCAATGCATAATGTATCTAAACTTGATATAGTCAAACTAGCTGTTTCCATGGAAAGAGGAAATTGTGACGTAATGCGCTTTATGAAGATGCTCCAAATGTTGTATTCTTGTTCAATAAACTATTTTCTATAGCACTGATCTAATCTGGAAAATTATCTGAATTAATGTAATCAAATGGACTCTATTTATTGGTATTGATTTGTAAAAAATGGAAGCTAAATTAAAACTTTGGATCAAGTTCAGGCTCTTCTTTCTAGTGTAGCAAATAAACGACCGTATTTATCGGTGTCCGTCTGCGGCCTTGCGCGGGGTCCGTCCAGCCTTGTGGGTGTTCGTCTGCTGTCTTGCTCGGCGTCCATAGTCAGCCTTCTCCAGCATCCGTCTCCGGCCTTGCGCGGGGTCCATCCAGCCTTGTGTATTCCTTGCCCGGGGTTGCAGCGTTGTGTGTTTTTGAGTTTGGCGCCGAGCCGGATTTGCTGTGTATTCGGCTTCTCTCGCTTGGCTGCGGGCGGGGCCGAGCCTAGCCGAGTGCGCAGTACACTCGGCTCGGCTCGGTCTATGTCAGCGGACAGCGGGGATCGGCGCATAACGCGCACCCACAATTTCCCCCTGATTTTAAGGGGGAAAAAGTGTGCGTTATTCGCCGATAAATACGGTAATCAGTTTAAAGTGGCTCTTCAGTCATTGTTTCAACCACCCATTTATTAAATCTTCTGCCCTTGTTTTAACTTTGGATAGTAAAAAAAAAAAAATTCTGTCAGTAAATACCTTATACAGCCCACTTCCGGTTTCTTGTCTGGTCATTAGCCTAGGCTTGTGACATCATGCACAGCGCTCTCTCTCTCTCTCTCTCTCTCTCTCTTGTGAGAGTTTGCCAGGAAGCGAGGGGGAGGGGGGATGAGTCATAAGATGGCCAATGAGAGCTGCAGAGCTGGAGGTGTTCCTCTCTGTGTAAATCCAGGAAGTAAACAAACATTATGAGTGGGTCCCACTCTCCTTGTTGGTTTTTGTCTTCATTTTATGTTATAAATAAGGTAGAAGGTAATTGAACATACAAATGTGGAGGAGAACATGTGAAACTCCCTTTAAGGACAGGAACTAGAGGCAAGAAGTGTGACAAAATGATGATGTTACTGTTGGAGTACCCATGTTTAAAATTCTTCAGCTGCTCACAGTTAAAATGGTTGCAGCCAGACTAAGTGGAGGGAGATTTCTGCAACATATTTGGCAAGTACAGAATCGCAGTGTGTGTGTATATATATATAAAAGCAAAGTGGTTAAGGGGAAGCTTCAGAATGGCAAACATCTTTTTATTACGAATTATGTGAGCAGACTTCAGTTCTTCTTTGATTGCTCTATTTTTCCAATGTTCATTAGCCTGGTTGTGTTGCACCTTATTATACAGAAATATACATACACAATTCCAGTATGATATATTGCATTGATATCTTTTTATTTCTTTTCTTTTAGCTAACATTTTTGGTACATCTGACGATGACCTTATGGGCACTCCCATTACACATGTTTCTGTCACTGTTGATGGAATTCCAGAAGTGATGGAAATTCACCAGAGCATGTATTCAGATCCAACAGAGTATCAGCAGGATGAACAACCAAAGAGGAAGAAAGGTATGGAGGAAATAAATGTACACTTCAATTGTCTTAAAGATGAATTCCAGGTATGGTATATAGTTACATTTGTCCAGCTTCGACCAATGTATATACCACACCTGGCCAATGCCCCTGGAAGCTGAAAATAACTAATGTAGACACTGCTAATCCAGTGATCTCCACTGGCTTCCAAGTTCTGTGCTGAGCACCTGGCCTGATGCATTCTGAACACAGGAGGTCAGTCAGTCTGCACGGGTGCCATTCAGAGAATGCTTTGCATTTTCTGAATTAATGCAAAGCCGTCTCTGATAGACTAGGTGGAGAGCTTGACATTACCACCCCACTTCTCCGCCTTTTCCTATCAGAGGACACTTTGCATTCATTCATAATGGTGCCCATGCTGAGCATCCGACTTGCTGAATTCAGAATGCATCAGGCCAGCCACTCAGCATGGGACCCAGAAGCGAGTGGAGATCACTGGTGTAACAGTGTCTTCTTGAGTGACTTCCAGCTTTACCCACTTCCCGCCCGGCCTATAGACCAATGACAGCGGGTCATTCACTCTTTCAGATGGGCATCATATGGCATTCACCCGAGCCTGGCACACAGGCTGCACTGTGGTGCAATTTATCACCTTCTGTGTCCACCAGACACAGCGGAGGACTGGTCGGTGCATTGGCTGCTGCAGGTACCATATGATTGCTGTGACCAATCACAGAAGATCATATGGCCTTTATTCCTGCCATCTATTGTGTACTATAGTGTTGATCTATGTGGTCACAGTGATCACATGGTACAGATAGGATCAACCATGGCCCCTCTGTACCATGTGATTAGCTGTGGCCAATCATAGCTAATCAGAACAATACACGATGAATGAATCTATTTCGTTCAGGAAAAAAATGGTTGCTTTTACCAGTGAAATTTGCTGGTATAAGCAGTCATAATATATAAAAATCCTGATCACTTCCCCAGAGTAGTGCAGTGTTACTATGGTAACACTGTATTGTTATGGTCACATTGTAATAAAAAAAAAAAAAATCATAAAAAGAAAATAAATGTAATATAAAAAAAATAAGAAAATGTTAAAAATATAAATAAAATACTGTCTTTAACATACTGTCACCAGTGTCCCTGCTCCCTGCCACACCAGTTATATGAAAATGCTGTACTGCACTGGTGACCTTATGTAAAAAATAAATAAATTCAGATTTTTTTTTTGATTTTTTTTTTTCTTAATTTTCCAAAGACTGTGACAAAAAATTACAACTTCAAAAACATTACCATGCCTCTTACTAAATACCTTGGACCGTCTACTTTCCAAAAGGGGCCATTTGGGGGATATTTGTACTATTTTGGGCATTTTCGGCCCTCAAGAAATGATCGATTTTTAGACTGTATATACCATAGTTTGTGGACTCTATAACTTCCCTACAGACTAAGTAATAAACACTGATTTGAGTTTTCACCCCAAACTCATGAAGAAAGAACATTTACTTGCAAAATGTTATAACCGAAACAGTTTTGTTTGTTTTTGTTTTCAGTCTTTTTTAGTTTATATAGCAAGGAATAAAAAATCCAGTGGTGATTTAAATGTCACCAAAAGAAAACTCTATTTGTGTGAAAAAAGTGCTAACATTTTTATATGGGTACAGCGTTGCATGACTGCACGATTGTCCTTTAAAGTGTGACTGTGCTGAAAGCTGAAAATTAGCCTGGGCAGGAAGGGGGTAAAAGAGTCGGGTATTGAAGTGGTTAAGGGACATTGACCAGGTATGGTAAAAACTTTATTACATTGGTCCGTGCATACCTGGAATTGTTCTTTAAACTTTGAGGCAACAAACCAGCTCAACTTTTTGTTTTGCTAATATTTTCTTTTAGGGAGAAAAACAAAAACGCCTCGTCCAGAGTCACCTACCACTACCCCAAATATATCTGTAAAGAAAAAAAGCAAGGATGGAAAAGGTAATGGCAGCAGTGATAGGTTACTATGTAAAAGCTCTCTAGATCAGGGGTGTCAAACTGGCGGCCCTCCAGCTGTTGCAAATCTACAAGTCCCATGAGGCATTGCAAGGCTGACAGTTAAAAACCTGACTCCCACAGGCAGAGGCGTGATGGGACTTGTAGTTTGGCAACAGCTGGAGGGCCGCCAGTCTGAGACCCCTGGTCTAGATGGTTTTGTCATAGAATACACAGGCTTATGTCTTAGGACAGTCATTGGCGAGTTGCAACATGGATGCTGTGATGTTTTTAGACAAGATTCAACCTCAGTCTGTTTAATAAAGTTACTCTAAAGCCTTATACACACGTTTAGACTTCCATCGGACTTTTACGTTGATATTGGTGCGAAGGGCGTTGGCCGTGAACTTGTTCTGCATACACACGGCAGAACATTTTCAGCCAACATTCACCAAATCATGTGGTTTTTCAGCTCTTTACTGCCACCCTGTGGGCAACTTCTGCTATTGTTGTCTGATGTTTAGCATTGGTTCTGAGCATGCGTGTTTGTACTTTGGATTTTAGTCTGATGGACTTGTGTACACACGAGCGGATGATTCAACGAAAACACATTTGTTGTCGAAAAATTTGAGAGCATGCACAGTGAACATTTGTCCGTGGAAATTCCTACAACAATTGTCGGAAAGTCCGATCGTGTTTATGGGCCTTAAAACATATATAGGTCCATTTATAAAGCAATCTCATTAATCTATGTTTGCTTTTTGCATCTAGGAATGCACAGCTCTGCACACTTCTAGCTAGGAGACCCTGCCGCCACGAACAGCTTCAGGTCTCCACTAACATGCCAATCGCACAGCTTTGTTCATAATCTCATGTCAGTGACAATTGCAAGTGTTCTGTAATTACCGTTATGTTCACTGTAATTTTTTTCACACATGGTGGATCCACCTGAGCAGAATATACCTGCTCAGCAGTGGATCTCTCCGCAAATCCACGCTGAGCAAGCAAATGATGTGTGCAGAGCGGACAAGGACAAAGCCCGCTTTCCTCTATGGGGCGATCAGATGGAAACGAACTGCATGTACGTATCCATCTTATTGTCATCCAATCGAACCCGCTGGACGGATGGCGTTACGGTATTGCCATACATCTGTTTTTCAGCGAATTTTGTCAAAGCGGATGCTAGGCAGGTGTCATGTGTCCACTGACATCCGCCTCCCCATAGAGGACAATAGTTGGCCTGATCGGGTACCCCCGAAAAATGCACAGGCGGACCCAATCGTGTGAGGGGGGGGGGGCATAAGATGCATTAAGAAGATCACAGTTAAAAATGAATGAGTAAATAAATACAAACTTTTTTTTGTCCAGTTTTCAGTCTACAGGGTGAAATGTGAGCAGATATATATATATATATATATATATATATATATATATATATATAAAAATTTTAACTTTGTAGAAAAAAACAAGCCTGATATATACTGTATTTATCGGCGTATAACACGCACCCTAACTTTAAGAGGGAAGTTTCAGGAAAAAAACTTCCCACAGCCCCCTGCGTATAACACGCAGGCACAGTTTACCCTCTATTTTCAGGGTAAAAAAGTGAGTGTTATACGCCAATAAATACAGTACTTAAAAACCGTGTAAAAATATTTAGGTATGCAGATTGGTTATAGTTACTTTCATGTTAACCAACATGGTCTGGATAATTAGGTTTCAGTAACCTCTGGTTATAACTGGGTTAAATTGGGGGGGTCAACCCACACAGATATTTTTTTATTTTTTTAAAGAAGCTCAATAGCTAAAGCACCCAACAGTTTCTTATACCTCTTAAGCCACGTACACACGATCGGTCCATCCGATGAGAACGGTCCGACGGACCGTTTTCATCGGTTCACCGATGAAGCTGACTGATGTGCCTACACACCATCGGTTAATGATCCGATCGTGTCAGAACGTGGTGACGTGCTGAAAAAAACGAAGTTCAATGCTTCCAAGCATGCGTCGTCTTGATTCTGAGCATGCGCGGCCCTTTAACCGATGCTTTTGCATACTAATGATCGGTTTTGACCCATCGGTTAGCCGTCCATCAGTTGAATTTTAAAGTAAGCCATCTGTTTTTTGACCGAAGCATAACGGACCGATGGGGCCTACACACCATCGGTTTGGACCGATGAAAACGAACCTCAGTCCATTTGCATCGGTTTGAACCGATTGTGTGTACGAGCCTTTATATGACCTTTGTACTTCAGTTACTGTCTTTGAAAACCTGAAGTGGCCATTATGAGTGTTTTCCCACTCTCCTTGTTGGTTTTTGTCTTCATTTTATGTTATAAATAATAGGGTTGTCCCGATACCACTTTTTTAGGACCGAGTACAAGTACCGATACTTTTTTTCAAGTAGTCGCCGATACCGAATACCGATACTTTTTTTAAATGTGTCCCCAAATGCAGCCATGTCCCCCCTCATATTGCAACCATGTCCCCCCCCACATATGTAGCCATGTCCCCCACATATTGCAGACATGTCCCCCACATATTGTAGCCATGTCCCCCCCACATATTGTAGCCATGCCCCCCCCATATATGTAGCCATGCCCCCCCCCATATATGTAGCCATGTCCTGTCCCCACATATGTAGCCATGTCCTGTCCCCACATATGTAGCCATGTCCTGTTTCCACATATGTAGCCATGCCCCCCCCCCCACATATGTAGCCATGTCCTGTCCCCCATACCTGATGTGCCGCAAACTCGCCGCTGCTGCTGCTAATCCCGGTGCATGACAACGGCGAGCATTACAAGCTTTCGCTTGTATACTTGTAAAGCCTGCGCTGCCATGTATAGACACTCCCCCTCTCGTGATTGGACGGATCCGTCCAATCACGAGAGGGGGAGTGTCTATACATGGCGGCGCCGGCTTTACAAGTATACAAGCGAAAGCTTGTAATGCTCGCCGCTGTCATGCACCGGGATTAACAGCGGTATGCGGCGGCGGGGGGGGGGGGAGTATTCTATTTCGGTATCGGGGGTATTTGTGGGAGTACAAGTACTCCCGCAAATACTCGGTATCGGTCCGGATACCGAGTATAGTATCGGTATCGGGACAACCCTAATAAATAAAGTAGAAGGTAATTGAACATACAAATGTGGAGGAGAACATGTGAAACTCCCTTTAAGGACAGGAACTAGAGGCAAGAAGTGTGACAAAATGATGATGTTACTGTTGGAGTATCCATGTTTAAAATTCTAGGGCTGACACATTACAACATATATTTTGTAAGCTGGATTGTGTCTGACCAGTTAAATGCCATATAATGGCCACCAATGTTTTGTTTGTTTTATGGCATCCCTAAAGTGAGGTTGTGTTCCAATGGGGAGAAATAAAGAACATGGGGATTTAAACGAGAAGTTGTGTGTTTTTCATGTTTTAATCTACACAATTGTTTTCAATTTATATTATGCACGCTATAATGAAATATTCTTTGGTCTAATTGATCGCTTTTGTTTTTTCAGGTAACACCATTTACCTTTGGGAATTTTTGCTAGCTTTGCTCCAAGACAAGGCTACATGTCCAAAGTACATAAAATGGACTCAGCGAGAGAAGGGAATCTTCAAACTGGTAGATTCCAAGGCAGTTTCCAAGCTATGGGGAAAGCACAAGAATAAACCTGACATGAACTATGAGACAATGGGCAGAGCACTCAGGTAAGAATAATTATCACAATGTTAGGGGGTCACATATTTCAAGTACAAAATATTCACTCATAATATGGGAATAAAATAAACCTGAGATTTGTTCCACTTTTTGATAAAGTTTAGGATAAGGGCCACCATATTTCGAAAAAAACAATACTTCAAAATGTCCTTTTTATTATCACAAATGATCTGAATGTCCGATCCACTTTTGAATGTATGAACACAAATTTGGCATCTTGTGTTGTAGATTAATCTTAAACAAAACTGAGGAGCTGCGGGAACATCACCCTCGCTTCGTGTATAACGCACTGCCCAAATTCTTGGTGTCGTATTGCACTTCTGCACTTTAAAGAGAAAAAAAATGTTAGGGACTTTTTACTGCACTGGGTTGCCTTCACTGAAACTAAAACGGATGCTAAAACATATAACAAATGAACCCAACTGAAAAGTATCTACCGTCCTAGTAATGATCCAAAACAAACTAAATGTATTTTTGTTTGCTTTAGGTACTATTACCAAAGAGGTATTCTAGCTAAGGTGGAAGGCCAACGCCTTGTATATCAATTCAAGGAGATGCCAAAGGATCTTATTTATATTGATGAAGAAGACTCAAGCCCTGCGGAATACTCAGGAAATTTGTCCTCAAATATGTCTTTGCATTCACCGGTTTCGACTCCAAATCGAAATCATGCAAAAGCGTCTAAAGGTCCTTCCAACACTGGATCAAGAAACGGCTCAACCCCTGTTCTAAAATCACCAAAGTCTTCAAAAGTGAAAGAACTAGTGGAGCCTAGTCAACCCCAGTTGTCCTTGCTTCCATCGGATATGTTGAGGACAGTGACTCCTTCCCAGACATCTCTGCCTCACCCAACCCAACTTTATCGGACAGTCCACTTAATGTCTGGACAAACAGTTCCGGAACAAGGTCTAACTTGCACCATTCAAAATGACGCACTTTCTTCTGCACAAACTATCAGGTGAGTCTTGCACTACTAGTATTTATGGATTTATTCCAAAGCATGTACATAATTTAAACAAGCAGTGGAAGCAGTTTAAACACCTCTTTAGCAAGTGTTTGTTTTTAACAGTGTTGTCATGTGGTTGTTTTGCATCATAACCTGCTGTCTTGAAAAAACGTAATGC
The DNA here is from genome assembly GCA_029574335.1 of Rana kukunoris. NCBI lineage: Eukaryota > Metazoa > Chordata > Amphibia > Anura > Ranidae > Rana > Rana kukunoris. The sequence continues at coordinate 165,399,330 of CM056050.1, forward strand.
AACAGTGTGAACGCAAACCATCAGGAAAAAGACAAATTGCCTTGTCTTTGTATTGGGACTGTGCTGAGCATTGCTAACAAAGCAAATGGTGTAAATGGACCCTGAAAGTCTTTGTTTTGATTTTTGTTTTTAAAAGTATTTTTAGGGCTACCTCACTCCAGAGAGCCATGCTGAATGCACAAACGCATGTATGCACTGCAGTTTACAATACCAGTATGCCAGTCACGGCACATAGTACTTTTTTTGACAGAATATTGCAATGCCACAAGTGAATTTTCAATAGATTTTTATTAACCACAGCCGCATTGCATTGTGATGCATTGTGCTGCATGCAGTACAGTACTTTTTTTTTTTCAGTTCACACCACAGCAAATGACACCATTGGAAACCAGGCATTTTGCCTTGTCTATGCATTGGGGCTGCACTGGAAATGACAGCCCCAACACATCTGGAGTGAATGAGCCCTTTTTATTTTGCATATTGTAAAAAAAACATTATAAGCAAACAATAAGCCAGAAATAGGCAGCTGCTTTAAACATTGCAACATCCCACCCAGTCCATAGGGCAGTTAGGCAAGGCACATGAACATCAGGGAGTCTAAGAAGCAAGAAGGGGAGTATCTGGATGACAACTTGTGGTATGGCCTTCATCCCACACCTAGAGTGTCCATCAGCACGACCAGTGTATGGTGCCCCCTGTCGTCACCTCATCGTTGCTATCTGCAATGAGTGCATAAAATCGAACGCTTAAAGTGGAGTTTCCATCCCAAAATGTTTTTTTCATTATTGTGTTCATTAGACCTAAAAAAGGAAAAAAATATATATATATATATATTTTTTTACTCATCTGGAAATGCCTGTTGCTATGCGGTCCCACAAAATCTGCCTTTGAAATCACCTAGGATTCTGACATCATCTCCCTCTAATGCTCCTGGGAAATGTGTGTCATAATTTCCCAGGATGCAGTGCACTGTCCAATTATCACTCCCCATCCAAGACTTCCAGGAAGTAAGTGCTTGTTGGCTTCACAATGCCCACAAGCATAATGACAACGGTGTGGACATAGTTTTATAAACTATCTTTTTTGAATAACTATGCAGAGCGGCGGCGGATTGTAAAATAGTAAGTGACCGGATTTATATTATAAAAACGCAGGATGAAAGGACATACATTTAAAAAATGCTAATTGTGGTTGGAACTCCGCTTTAATAAACCATCATCAAGCAGCTACGGGATACTGTCAAAAAATACTTTAAAAGGCAAAAGGAGCTTAAGCATTAGATTTATAGTGAATCCAAAAAGCAGTTACATATTTTACAATTTATTTTTATTTTTTTAGACATACTGAAGTATCATATGTGGCCTTCTAAAGATACAAACATGGGTTTTTATTTATTTTTTTCCAGTAAGAGAGGAGGTAGATCCATATTCCATCTAGGAATAAAGGCTTTCCTGGCATACAGATATTCAGTAACATTTGGGTTGCAGTGGGTATAGTCTTTCTAATAAACCCAACAGACAAATTGGGATTGTAAACTGAACCTCCAATTTGGTAACAATAAATTATGGGTGACCTCCATCCAGAAATGTTTTGTTGCGATCTTTGAGAAAACAATTCTACCACAATTTAAGTATCTAGAGAGGTCAAGGATAGTTTGTATTTAAAGCGGGGTTTCATCCAAAAATATACTTTCTGACATTAGCTACATCCGTCCAGCATACTGCTAACATCTGCAGTGTGCTGTTTTTTTTGTTTTGTTTTTTCGGACTTATCGTTATACGAGCCCTTGTTATCCGGCTCCGAGCGGGGGATTACTTCCGGGTAATGTCGTTTCTAAGCGAAGAGGAGTTGATTGACGGGCTGCTAAAGCGCGTCACGCCTTCCGAAAATACCCGAAGTGACGCTCGGGTGTTTACGGCGCCTGCGCAGTCAGCTCTACACGGCAGGCGCCGTAAACGCCTGAGCATCACTTCGGGTATTTTCGGAAGGCGTAACGCACCTTAGCAGCCATCAATCAACTCCTCTTCACTTAAAAACGCCTACTCCCCGCAGGGCTTGTATAACGATAAGTACGGAAAAAACCCCAGCATACTGCAGATGTTAGCAGTATGCTGGAGTTAATGCTAGAACGTGGATTTTTGGGTGAACCTCCGCTTTAAGTACTTTTCATGCTTGTTAAGAATATATATTTTAATATACAGTATATCATCCATTAATGTCTATAGTCCAGACAGGGCTGCAATTTATATTGATTTATCAGATACTGTATATTTAAATAATACACATATATGGTGGGACTGTACTGAACAGATATGCAAGATATGCATAGATGGTTCGAATCTGGGCAAGTTCAGCAGGGACCTGCCGAGATTCGAACCATCTATGGGCAGGCTGATTGTACCAAAGTTTGTCCATCCCGTGGTTGCAGGAAAGAAAATTGCATCAACTTTGGCCTGCCTTGGGTTCAAAAGAAATTGTGGGTCTGGGTTCAAGGGGGCTCAACCGAGAATGATTTGAAACCTAATATACCTAATATTGCAGATACCACATACATAACAAGACTAACACAGATATTTGTAGATACCACTTACATAAAAAAGAAACACATCTTTTATCCTTTATTCCGTCTTAACCACTTTAAAGAGGAAGTAAACCCTCCTGAAAGTTTTCCTTAAAAAAAAAACATGCAAGACAAAGGCATAATTATTATTATTATTATACAGGATTTATATAGCGCCAACAGTTTGCGCAGAGCTTTACAACATCAGGGAAGACGGTACAGTTACAATTCAATACAGGAGGGATCAGAGGGCCCTGCTCGTTAGAGCTTACATATCTAGAAGCATAATGAGCTAGTATGCATAGCATACAAGCTCATTGTGAATTACTTACCTGAGATCGAAGCCCCCTCAGCGACCCTCGTTCCTCTCCGCCACCACCGCCATTACACCCGGAGTGACTTCCAGGTATCGCTGCTCCGGCACAGTGACTGGCCGGAGCAGCGATGACGTCATTCGCGTGGAAGCCATCAGGGACAGCACGGTCCCGTTTCTTAACGGCACGCTCGGTGCACCTGCGCCGTTGTCTACAGCACGCATTCTGCGTAGACAACAGTGCAGTCTTTTCTGCAAATACCTCCTTAACCGTATAGGTTAAGGAGATATTTCTTGCACCTACAGGCAAGCCTTAATCTAGGCTTACCTGTAGGGCCAAGTGGTCTGTAAGGGTTTACAACCACTTTAACCACTTTGTACGGCCGCAGTGTGGATGCCAATTGCTGGAAGACCGTCTATATGTATCTTGAACACAGGGACACAGATCGGTCACCTCCCCCAGTCAGTCCCCTTCCCCCACAGTTGGAAACACTATGCAGGGTACACATTTAACCCCTTCCTCAACCCCTAGTGTTTACCTCCTCCCTGCCAGTCACATTTATACAGTAATTAGTGCATATTTATAGCACTGATCGCAGTATAAATGTAAATGGTGCCAAAAATGTGTCAAAAGTGTCCGATATGTCCGCCATAATGTTGCAGTCCCAATAAAAATCGCAGATCGCCACCATTACTAGTAAAAAAAATAATAATGAAAAAAAAAAATTCTGTCCCCTATTTTGTAGGCGCTATAACTTTTGCGCAAACCAGTCGCTTATTGCGACTTATTTTTTTGTAAACAAAAATATGTAGAAGAATACGTAGCGGCCTAGACTGAGAAAAAAAAAAAGTAAAAAAAAAAAAATTGGACTATTTGTTATAGCAACAAGTACAAAATATTGAATTTGTCGCTCTTTTTTTGTTTATAGTGCAAAAAATAAAAACCGCAGAGGTGATCAAATACCACCAAAAGAAAGCTCTATTTGTGGGGGAAAAAAGGATGTCAATTTTGTTTGGGAGCCACGTTGCATGACTGCGCAATTGTCAGTTAAAGCGACGCAGTGCCGGAAGCTGAAATTTCGCCTGGGCAGGAGGGGGTATATGTGCCCAGTAAGCAAGTGGTTAAGACCAGGCCAATTCTGGCACATGTTTGTGGAATGGCATCAAACTATGGTACTTAAAAATCTCTGTAGGTGACACTTTTAAATCTTTTACCGGTTACCCATGTAGCGTTACACAGAAGATCTGGTGCTAAGTATTGCTCTCGCTATAATGTTCGCAACTGTACCTCACATGTGTGGTGCGAGCACTATTTACATATGCATGCGTGACCTACGCATGTGTTCGCACGGGAGGGGGGGGGGGGGTGTTTTAGAAAAAAAAATATTTAAAATAAAATCCCCACCACCTTTACACTGTCCCTTTGTTTATCACTTTTATTGTTCTCGCAAGGAATGTAAAAATCCTGGGTGACAGCAATAAGCAGTGACAGGTCCTCTTCTTTTTACTGAGACATGCTATAGGCATCATCCCAGTATAACACTTTTTTTTTAATCACTTTTATTGTTGTCAAAAGGAATGTAAGCATCCCTTGTGATGGCAAAAAGCAGTGACATGTCCTCTTTACTGAGACATGCTGCAGGCATCATCCTGGGATAACACTCCAAACTAGCGACATAAATGTACGTTTGCCAGGCTGTAAGTAGTTAAAGGACATGTGCACTCTCATTGAAGTTGAAGTGGGCTTTAGGACACCTATGAAGGTGGTGTGATGCAGTCTTTGGAAAATGTTGCAGCAAAGCCGTACAAAACTGCGCAGTCCACATGGCAAAGACCTATTTGTTGCATAATGCTCAACGTGAAGTAGAAAAGCCATATAATGCAATTATCTTTTATCCTTTACTTGTAATCACAGCTAATTTGCATGATACTTTTGGAGCTGTACTGCAGCTGTGTTCCAGCCCCATGTTTATAATAGGAAAGTATGAACCTTCTGTGTGCAATCATGTGCAATAAAGCGACTCCTAAAGAAATGTGTGCCCTGCAAAGTAAGTCGGTAATGCCCACCCACCTATCTGGCAACGCTGCGTAACCCTGCTGTATTGAAAAGAGAATATTTCTGGAAAATTTCCTGATGGAAGTGTTGGATGCTGGCGTTCCTTGCTATGCCCAATTTTTTTTCCCTGCGTCACTACAGCACACTGTATTGGCGTGGACATTGGAAGGATCTACAGCAGGGGACCACGATTCCGACACACCCAGAAGGTGCCAGATGCTGACGATCATTCAGTGGGCTTTTTTCTTCCACGCAGTGGTATATGGTGGTGTGGGAAGAAAAGTAATGCTGGGTTTTTAGCAGGGTGATTCTTGCAAAATTATTTTTTGTATGGATGCATATACACCACAGTGCACGGTCGTGCAATTGCCCTGCAGTGTTATGTTGCTGTGTTTTTTTTATTTTTTTTATGACATTCCCTCCCCCCTCCTTACTGAATGAATGCTTTTACCATGCATGTCAGAATGGCCTGCATAAAAATGCTATGGGTTCCTGGTGCATTTGCATGGTGACCATCTAATGGATTTACACATGCCCATGATTTTCTAACAACCAGGACGTTTCTTTCCTGGATTTCCTTCTAAGAAACTCATGAGGCTCCCGCAGCAGAAGTTTACCATTATCTGCCATTACCAGCTTGTAAAGCATCTGATCTCGGTTTCATCAGATGCTTTTGAGGGCAGAGGAGAGATTTGGGTCCAATAGACCCCAGTAAAGAGTACCTATCACTGCCCATGTTATCATAAAGGATGTTGTTTATTGCTTATGATGGCGATAAAGTTGATTAAAAGAAAGTGAATATGGCCCCCGCCCTCCCTACAGATATATAGATAGGGTTTTGCACTTAATTTGTTCAGGTTTTCTGTACACATCTTGCAACTTTGTATTAACATCCTAAACAGTGAAATTCTTGCGAGCTAGCGTATAATACCTATTCATTAATCAAGTCAGCTGCTCGCAAAGATCACGTCTCATACGATCATGCACAACAAAGTGAAATATAGAGAAGAGCGCTGCACTGTCTTAACCTAAAATTGTGATACCTTATTAAACAATAGATTCTCCTGTTGCAAATCATACAACTATTGCCTGTGCAATAATATATTACAATGTATATATTTATAAACAAGTCCTTTTAAAAATTGATTCAATGATATCACAAAAATTGTGTTCCAGTGCATTAAAGTGCTGCATGTGATTTTCTTCATGCTATACAAAGTGTTAATGTACATATAAAGTCCATTTCAATTCCATCAAATCCAGGTGATAAAAATCAAACGTGCATATGTGTCCACTCTGGTGCTCCCCCTTCAGTTATGCGCTCACCTTAGAGCGTGCAACCTTGCGGCTAAGCTTGGTCAAAAGATGCTACTGAACCACCTCTGGGTTCAATGTGTATGCTGGGATCCTGGGTTGGTTTATGGTACAGAATGCATTTCCCCCTGAGGAAGATATGACAAAAGTGCCGGCATTGACACATGTAGGGGAGTGGACAGGACGGTGTAGGAGGCAGAGTGTTCTCAGTGTGGCATGCCACTTCAGCGGCTACAAGCGGCTTTCGTTACCTGTATAGATTGGTGCACTATAGCACCCATTAAATGTAAGTATCCTAATATAGAGATTGGTGCATATCAATAAATATTTTTAAATGATAATGCACTATCAAGTGTTTTCTATTATACCTATTATGTGGAAAAACGTACCATAAACCAACCCATGGTCCCAGCAAGGTCGCACGCTCTGAGGTGAGCGCCTAACTGAAGGAGGAGCACCAGAGTGGACACATATGCACGTTTGGTTTTTATCACCTGAATTCACGGATTTGATGGAATTAAAATGGACTTTATATGTACGTTAACACATTGTATAGCGTGAAGAAAATTGCACGCAGCACTTTAGTGCACTGGAACACATTTTTTGTGATATTATTGAAGCACTTTTTATAAGGACTTTGTTTATAAATATACACATTGTAATATATTTTTGCACTTTTTATCACGTGGACACTTTAAATAATGCATAAGGCAATCCTTGTACGATTTGCAATAAGAGCATCTATTGTATTAACGTCCCCTGAACTTGTGCACACTCCAACGATGACTGAACATCAGCGTTAGTACTTGCTTACACTGGCTTTACCCTCCGAAAATCTGTGGTGGATCGCTTTAATCCTAAAAACACACACAGCGGCGCTGCAACCACGTGCCACATTCACTTAAAAAGTTCATGCTCAGTGGACAGTACTGCCCACTGAGCAAAATATATGTACACCCCCCTATAGCTGCCTTTGCAGCTCAACTACTACTTTTTTTTATCCTGGCTTACCGTGGCTGCAGCCAGACATGCCAGCACATTGGTGTGCATTCATCTTAGGAGCAGGCAGGAAAGAGTGACGGTGCCGCAGCTCACCCAAGTGTTGTCACGGTAGAAAAAGTGTTTTTATTGAAAGAGAGAAATATAAAGAAAACAAAATATTCAATCTTTATTACATTTACACATCATATTTGGTTGGAAGAGAGAACATAGCTGGTCCTATTTTATATATCGGACTACACATCCATATGTACTATCTATTGTTTTATACGGTGTGCTGTTTCAACGTTTGCTTTCTAAAGGTGCCAGCTGTGTTGAGATGCTTTTATAGCACCACTTTCTACTTTCAAAGCACATTGGCTATATTTTTACATACGGATGTAACAAAACTTTGCAATTGTATAATTATGCTGCGTGAAATAAATGCTTTTTTTCAGCTCTTGTTCCTTTTTAAATCTGTGCAGCACTGTACTGTTAATATCCCCCCGATTGCTGTGTGCAAAAGCTATCAACACTCTAAGCCAATATTATGCTAGGAAGGTGTGTTATGGGTAATAAAGTAAAAATTGCAAGCAGATTAAAACATCTGTTCGAACTGCGTAAGTGTGCCAAGTGCATCATTTTCAGAAGATTTCATCTGGTAAGACGAAAATAAAAATATAGATGTTTTTAGCTCAAAATGTGTACAAACTTTGTGTAAGAGGGCGGTAAATAAACTCACCACCATATTGCCATCTGTGCATTCTGATAAATGGAGCTAGGGATAGCAAAAATCGGCTGATGGCAGGCACCAACCATGAATATTTCATTTGGTACAGGAAAACACATAGAAATAAAAAATATAAATTGCGCTACCCCCTAACCATGTGATGATCTTAATAAAAAGAGTAAAACACCAAAATTGGAAATACCAAAGAATCAAAACAGTGGTATACAAATGTATAACTAATGGCATATAATATAATATGATACTTAATATGTCCAATAGTATAAAGCATCTCGTGCCAGTTGGTAAATGTAAAATATAAAGTGACCATAAAAGTTGTGTTGATGACAATTAAATAAATTAAAAAATATTGAACTAAAAATTGGTTAACAAAATATAGTCCATAAGTGCATTAAATGATTTGTCAAAAAAATGCTGAACACCAGTGCTCTGTGCCGAAATGCAAAATTTAATGAGTGAACGTGTCCAAAAAGTGATGATCCTCCACCAATCAATAGAAATGGCTCCTTACCAGCTTACCAAGATCCCTTATGACAGGGGATTATTAAAAGCATATAATCAAGGTTCTCACTCCAGCCATGCAGCTCAAGCAAATCCAGTCTTTAAGCTATGAATCTCATTCAGTATTGGTTATGGATTACTAGCATATACACCCGACATGCAAGAGACAACAATAGCTCCACATAGCGCATTAAATGTATAAAAGTTTATTAAAAGAGTTAGTGTTAGGCCTCGTACACACGATCAAATCTGTCTGCTGGAAACGGTCTGCTAGACCGTTTCAGCAGACAGATTCGATCGTGTGTACGGGCAAACAGACGGATTTGGCCACCCGACAGATTTCAAAGCATGCTTTGAAATCTGTCGGCTGGGAACCCGTCCGCCCGACATGTCTGCTGGTTAGTATGCTAACCAGCAGACATGTCTTCTCGCACACGCGCCGAATGGTTTTGACGCATGCGCGGAAGTGTTCTACTTCCTGGTGCGGTGACGTGGCGGCGTCAACGTCACCGCCACGTCAGCGCGCTGTCTGCTGGCGGGATTTTGGTTTGCTCGTGTGTACACGCGAGCAAACCAAAATCCCAGCAGACAGATTTGTTCAAATCTGTCGGACAGACAGATTTGAACAAATCTGTCTGCTCGTGTGTACGAGGCCTTACACTTACAAATGTTGCAGAAAAATAGGCCTTAAATCTGGTGTGCCGGCCGGTACACAAAATCCAGACACCGGTCCTGCTGGGGGATCGTTTGGAGCTTGAGGTGACGTCAGTGCGCCGCTCCGCCCTACATCCGTTTCGCAATAACTTACTTGGTCCACTCAAGTGTATGGCAATTGTCATTTTCTTAAAGTAGGCTTGTATAGAAAACCTATTGTCATTCTTCCAAGGCTGTTTGTAAAATGTCATTGTTTAAAACTTAAGTTTGTTTAACATTAAAGGAAATGACTAGCAATATTTGTATACGTTTTTTGTTTTAGCAGAGCTAAGACAAATATTTTCATATTCTATACAGTTAAAGGGGTGTTCCAGCCCAAAATTGTGTTTATTAAAAGTCAGCAACTACAAAAAGTGTAGCTGCTGGCTTTTAATAAACACTCACTTACCTGGTCCTGCGTTCCAGCGACGCGCCGACCGGGGGCCCCGCTCCTCTCCCCCCCTCCCCAGCCGGCATCCCCATCACGACTGTGGGCACCCAGCCGTGACAGCCTTCGGCTTCACGGCCGGGCACCCACTGCGCGTGCGCTCGCCGCACTGCGCATGCGCGCGCGGCTCGCCGCTGATTGGAGAGGCGATCGCATGGGACCTGTCACGTGTCCCATGTGATCGCCTACAGGGAGGGGCTGGTGTAGGCGATTAAGGCTTAATCGCCTAACCAGCCCCTCGGCGGAAGCAGGAAGTGGGACAGGAAGTCCCACTCCTACTGAAGCCCCCCACTCCCCCCCAAAAAAATGACATGCTAAATGTGGCATGTAAGGGGGAGGGGAGTGGATTAAACAAAACTTCTATTTTAGGGTGGAACTCCTCTTTAAGTAATTTTGCATTCTTTTTTCCAGCCAGCAGGTGCAGAGTATAGGTTCCTTTTTATTTTCTAAAAAAGCCTGTTGTTTACAAAGCTCAGTAGCTCAAGAGAAGTATGGGAATCCCCTTTCCCCAAAAAATCATACTCCCCTAGATTGATGCAGAACCAATCCCGGCTTTACACCGAGAAAACACTGCTTAATGCTTCATTCCCCCCTCTGCTTAGAGCAGAGAGACGGAATTGTCAGTTATTGGCTCTCTGCTCTGCCCCTCCTGTGCTCATTGTAGTGCTGGGCTGTGGAAGGGGCGGGACTCGGGCTCTCAGTGCATCACTGAGAGGCTAAACCAGGTGCTGGTCCAGGCATGTGGGTGGATCCTGATCATATGGTCAAGATCTTTCCCCAGCCTGGGAAAATGGGTCATAGGAGTACAGATCAAACTGCACTCCTATGATCCATAAGAGAAGTACAGCCAAATAAGCTTTCCTAAATGCTAGCTTTTAGCGCTTGAGTGTTTATTCATTTCAATGGCCAGAATAAATTAATATTTTGGCCAATGAAATTAATAAACACCCAATCGCTTGACACGCCTAAAGGTAGCTCTATTTTTTAAGCTGCTTTTCTTCTGCCATGAGAAAGGCATTTAGAGTGTTATGGAGTCTTAAAGGTATTACTGTGTTTTAAAACCGACCAAACTGTTTTGCAATCATTCTTCGTCAGGCATGTGATAGGTGTGGGGTAAAAGTGAAATTAATTGTGTAGTTTGTAAATTCTTTAAAGATTAAAATAAACCTTCTTGTGAAAAAAAAGGATTAAAAGAAACATAAATAAAATGCAAATCAGTGTGCATTTAGAATTTCACATTAATTTGCATTTTGAGCACAACAGAGGTCTAAATGCACACTGATTTGATTTTTTTTTAAGACTGCAATAACGTTCTACCACCACTGTGTGTAACAAAACATAGGTATGTGTTGATATATAACATAATATAATATGAATATATAACCTTTTTTACTACAAATGGCTCACCTGTCTCTTTTCTCTTTTTTACGTTGTAGGACTATACAGTCTCCAGGTCAGGTCCCGGTAGTGGTTTCTCCTGGCAGTCAGCAGTTGCATACTGTAACACTCCAGACAATGCCTCTCACCACAGTAATAACAAGCACAGACCCAACAGCCACTGGGGGCTCACAGAAATTCTTCCTTCAAGCCATTCCTTCAGGCCAGCAGATGACCGTACTCAAAGACAACATGGTGCTGCATCCTCAAAAAAATGGCTCACCTCCACCATCCATCGTTCTAAGCTCTAGCCAGGTTCAGCAAGTTCTGAATGGCAATGTCCAAAGCCTTTGTAATGGAACAGTCAGTGTGCCTTCATCTCCAGTCTTTAGTGCAACCACTCCAGTTATGACCTTTTCAACCAGCTCTTCACCACTGCTCAGCCAAAGTCCGGGCACAGTTATCACATCCGTGATTAAATCACCGGAACCCAAACAAACTATTTTTCAATTTACCAACAGTCATGATTCTCAGGAAGGCTCATCTCAAGCTGCTGAGCAAACTGAGCAAAAACTGCCACCATCGTGCGTGTTTGTGGTTGCCAGCCCAAATGGATTCTCATCCCAGGTGGAAATTAAACAGGAGAATGATACATGGGAATTTGATTCCAATTAAAAAGAAAACCTCCATATTTAATTTTTTTTCCAAATGTGATGGGCTCTTCTTCAGTCTGCATATATATTTTTATAAAGTGCTTTATTTTTCTCCACCACAATTCCTGTTTTTTTTTTCTTTATCTTTAGGGCTCCCTAGCAGTAACTCATTTTAATTTGTGTTCAGTTGGTTTGGATTTTAAATCCTAAATCTGAGGTAATTTATTTTTTTGGCCGCCCCCAGTTAAAAAAAAAAAAAAAGAAAGAAAGAAGCATTGACTGCAATACTTACCTCCTCTTCATGGCTGCCCACCTCAGTAATGTCTTTTTGCCACATGATGTCCTTGGTCTTTCAGGTCGAATGACACCCAGGGTCACTCAACCTGAAAGACTAGGACTTGCTATGAGTGCAAGGGTTGTCACCATAGTACCCTGTATTCACAGTATAATGATACAAAGAGCTATGCTGATGTGATCACAGCCCTGCCTCTCTTTGCAACATAAAGGACTACTTAGCCTGGGTAAGGGGCACTGGGGAACCTGCGGCATCACATAACCAGCGTGAAGATTCTTGGAAAAGGTGAGCATAAACTACAACCTGGAACATTAATGAGAATTCCATTGGGTGTATAATTTGTTTCTGGGACCCTTTGTTGAAGGAACGTGCCTTTTCTACTATGAGGACAAGACTTTTACTGTCATTGAAGCAAATATTTTTCTACAAAAATTGTGACAATCTTTTAGTATGTTCATATAAGCTGTGCTGTCTGTAAATTTTATTTTCATAGCTTGTAATACATCGAACCAATACAGCTTAGCTTTATTTGGTGTTTTTTTTGTTTTGTTTTTTAGTTGAGAACTTTTTTTTTTCTGTATCATACCACTGATACATGACTACTTGCAGGCCAGCAATTTAAGAATTGTTATCTGTCAATCAGATACAACTTATGTTTTGCACTGTTCTAAAGGCATTTATTTCCTTTCTGATGTTGGTTTTGCTTTTTTTGTAATATTGACTTTAAGCAATAACTGCTGTGCCTTTGTTTACTCCATCCTTTACGAGACATACAAAAGCAATGTAATAAGGGTATGGAGTATCTTTTTTATTTGTACATAATGTATATTTGCTTACATGCTAAGAAACATGTTAAATGCAGGCTTAATAAAAATAAATCCATGTCTTAACATAAATTTCAACCAAACAGAATCAATTTTTATAGACTTGAGATCAATATATGTTTAGAGTTCAAAGCTATTCTTTATGTATTGATAGAGATTGTATTTGTATTTAAAAAAAAGATTTAAAATATCTGAAATAACTTTCAGCTCGGTTTTGTATTTTAATTGGTTTATTAAAAAAATAAATCCGATTCAAAGAAAAAAAAATCCATATATTTTAATTTTTTTTACATGTTGTGTTCACTGTGTGTTCATAGCAAAAAATCTGCCACAATGCCATAAAGGCGAATTTACATATACATGATCTGAAGCAGAAGTGATTTCCAGTTGCTTTTTTTTTTTTTTTTAGCAATTTCGATTCATTCTATTTTAATATTTGTGGGGAAAACAGAAAACTCTGTGTTGAGTACCGGAGGTCCAGTATATCTGTAGTGTTTACTTATCTCTCTCCAAAGCTGTAAGTGTTTTTTCACTCTGGTGCTTGGTTCCTCTGTTATCAGCATGAGTCACTCCTGAGAAGTTTTCCTGACACATGAGATAAATATGTGTCAGGGAGGGAGCTCACCACACAGCTTGTCTTTTCACAAAGCAGTTCTGCTGTGTGGATGAGGTGTGTTCCTTTCCTCCAATCAGCTCTCACACACTGTAACTGCAGCCTCTTTGCCACTCCTCTGTGCTTCTGACAGAGGAAGAAGATTTTTAACATGATTCTGCTCTTTTGGAGGGGTGTAGATAAGACTACAGATATACAAGTAAAACTTATGTAGGAAGATTTGCTTCATCTTCGTGTATCATCTGAGGCTGTTCACTTCACTGGGTATATGCGAGGGTTTACATCCACTTTGACTACCGTACCTCCAAGGCACATGGATATTGGTGTACCACAACACGCTGTAATGCAGTAGCATGCATTGTGGTGTGCTGCGTTGAAAAAAATGGGACTTGTCTATTTTGGACTCATTCACGCTGTCACTTTTAGCCTGTTTCCTGCAAAATAATATTAAAGTGGTTACATGTTATTAGGGACAGACTAGCAGTCCTATGCACAAGTTGTTGCTGATTCTTGGTGGTGTACGGCCCAAATTGGCTATATGAATTAGCCTAATATGATTAGTTCTAGTGAGTTGGCAGCCCATTTACATTAATGATCTGCCTTAACGCAACGCTCAATTATAGAAGCGCCTCCAAGAGTGCTTTTAGACTAAAACCAGAAGAACCAGGATTACCAGGCGTGCAAATCTTCTAGTGTGGCTTTTGTCTTCTCTCTCCTCCTAGATCAGGACTAGATACTGTCATTCAGACTTTAAAGGAGCCGCACTGTGGCCATTGTCAGTAGAAAATGCCCTGGTGTTAGTGGGAGGAATCGTACCCCATGGGTGGTATCAAGGGAACAAGTTTTGCCCCACCCCACCCCACCATTAGTGTCAATTGGAGAAATAGTGCCCCATCCTTGATGTCAGTAGGAGGAATAGTGCCCTGCTGTTGGTGTCAGTGGGAGGAATAGTGCGCCATCATTGGTGTCAGTGGGAAGACTAGTGCCACATTGTTGGGTTCAGTGGTAGGAATTATGGTGTCAGAGAAATGGTGCCCCAAGGGCCAAGACAAGCAAAGGGCCACAGTTTGGATACCACTGTTCTAGGTTATATTTCTTAATTACTGTTGATGCATCCAGAGATGAAGTTATTTAACGCTGAAATCTGTCACTCTATATTTCTTATATAATGCTAATAAACTGGCTGTTTTCCTATTGCTCTAGCTGCAATTCTTCACCCAAAACAAATATGCAGATTAGAGGTTCTAATGTTGTTGTGCTGAAACCAGGTGATCAGCTTTATGATAGATTTGTGCAAACCACAATAATAACATGTGCACAGTACGAGTAATGCTACTGGAGTGGTAGGAATCATTGTACAACATAAAACCGAAACATTCTATATGCTAACTGTCAGTCATGCATGTCTAATTTCCACTGAAACCTTGTTGTTTTTGGTTCTGAAGAGCTCCCTTCTGTTTCTTATTGTATTTCGCGTAAAAAAATATATCTCTCACTTTCTGTGAGAAGGTAGCAGGTAAGTAGGTATTTTCCAGGTCCAGGAAACCTACATTGAGATTGCTGCTATTGCTGACTTCTCCTGATATGCTGGTTTCTTGGCTATCTCTGACCTTAATACTTTGAATCATTGATCTGAAACAAACCTGCACCTACTAAAGTCAGGACTGATCTGCATATTTTTTGTCTTGTGACCTAGACAGTATTGAAGTCCATATAAAACCAAGGGAACTAGCATTTTTAAGAGGAGAGTTCTGCAATGGCTGTCTATATACAGTATGTTTTCAGAACAAGTGCCCTGTAGTCCAAGCAGCAAGCCGTACCATACTGTATATTGTCATGTGAAAAAAGTAAGTACACCCAATAGAAATCGTTGTCATTTTCAAGATATTTGACCAAATGAGACATAAAATTGTAATAGTATACACCAGTCGATTAACCATATTTCAAATTTGTCGCATGGAAGAAGTACACCCCTACATTTACCACAACTTTAAGTCAATAAAAATTAGAATCAGATTTTCCAGATTAGATGCCAATAATTAGAGCCTCCTTATCGATTTATGTAGGTTTAACCAATATATAAACCTCAGATATCTAGGGTCTGGTCTTTGCTATTGATATGATTGATTGGGCCTTCTGAGACAATTTGCTGTGGACTGATGAATAAAGGTCCACATTAAAAATAGACTGGTTTAGTGCAAACCAAAGACAGTATTTCAAGAGAAGAACCTTGTACCGATTGTGAAGCATGGTGGTGGTTGTATTTTTTTAAATGTTTTGTTTACATTTTTTTCTACAATGCTGTTGAGGGGGGGGGGGGGCTTGGATAAAATATCAGGGGTCTAAACAGACTATTGAAATCTCACCTTTGAGACAGAGAAAGAAATTGAGGACACAGAAGAAACAATTCATAATGAATGAACAATTCAGAAAAGGAAAGGGCCGGTAAGTGACATAGTTACTGGCCCCTTCCCCAACAGGAGGACAATTACAGAACGCTGCACTGTGTCTGTGTCCCACAGTGGGAGAAAATGTCTTTCGGCTGCTGGAGGCAGAAATTCTGTAATTGTCCTCTTGTCCCGCCGCACCGATCCCCCTGTTCTCTGGGCCCCCTACAGGAGGCCCGGTGCTAGCCCCCCCCCCCAATCGGCGGCCCTGCTGCTAGCTACATCATTGGAAATCTTTCTTGTGATTTGCCTTTTATAGTAAACAGATGATATACTAAATATAGGTAACAGAAACGTGATACACTAATACCATGCACACACGGTCGTTTTTTGTGATGAAATAAAACAACGTTTTAAAAAACATAATTTAAAATGATCGTGTGTGGGCTAAAACGACGTTTTCCGTCTTCTGAAAAACAACAAATAAAAATTCGAACATGCTTCAATTTTTTGGGGCGTTTTTGAAATTGTAGTTTTTTGTGTTGTAAAAAATGATCGTGTGTGGGCTAATACGACGTTTTAAACCCGCGCATGCACAGAAGCAAGTTATGAGACGGGAGCTTGAATGGAACAGAGTGCCGTTGTACGTAACCACGCTTTGCTAGAGCATTTTGAAAAAACAATGGTGTGTGGGCAACATTGTTTTTTATGATGAAGTTGGGAAAACTTTTTTTTTTTTATTCATGGTGGAAAACGTTTTTTTTCATCACAAAAAGTGATTGTGTGTACGCGGCATAAGTAGTTGTAGTACTATGTACTAACAAATGTCAAAGTTGCAAAACTGTGTTCAGGCATCAGGATTTGTTTTACTTTCATCATGAAGTGGGTAGCCAATGAATTTTTCCATATTTTTCTGCATAAGTGGGGCCTGCGTCCCTTGCCTACAGGCGAAGAGAAGAGACTGCACATGAGAATTTCTGGAAGCACCAAATATGTGAAGCAAAACGTCCAGATTTGTGTTCTAATTTTTAGGTATCGCGCATTAGGTAGGGAGTGATAGTCCATTGAGTAGGTAAATGTGGTCCACTAGAACCAAATTTTGCAGACTTGTTCCTCCCTAATTGTCTACTGCCATAATTTTATTCCGAGTTTGAAGTTCATTAATTTATGAAAAACCATAGGCTAATTAAAGGTGGTTTAATGTGTTTCCAATAAATTGGTATACACGATTTAGCTGCATTTAGTAAATGTATTAAAAGGGATCATTTGTAATGTTTTACGAACACTGGGATCAAATTAAGTAGAAACACCGCTTGGTTGTCCAGCAACCAAACTTCTGTCAGCTTGAAAATGACCTGTGCTATCTTTTTCCAGAAGCCTTTGATTCCTTGGCAGAACCAACAAATATGTAATAGAGCCATCCTCTTTTTGGCATCTCCAGCACAATGGAGAGCGTTGACAGAAAAGTTTATGTAGAGTCTTGGGAACCCTATACAACCATTATAGGATCTTATAACCTGTTTCCTGTATAGCACACGATATGTCTTGTGGGTCTCCTGGAGAATCCTATCCTTCTGTTGGGCAGCAAATGTAACACTCCAGTGCTCTATAAATTTCTGAAAGGTCACATTGGTAGAATGGGATATAATACATTAAGATTAGGATAGGCCATGTTGGATTGGTTTTGACTCCAAACGCAGTGTCTTGAAAATAACAAGATTTGTTCCAGAGTTGGGCAAGGAAATTGTGTAATAGCATCACTTTTCATAAGGGGAGGGGATGATAAAACATACTTTATACCTCCAGCAGTGGCTTCAGTCTTCCATCTGCAAGAAAATGATGAAGGTGAAACTGGTCTATATGGAGTAAGGAATAGAATGCTGATAATGGTCCATATGGAGTAAGGAATGGAATGCTGATATTGGTCCATATGGAGTAAGGAATGGAATGCTGATATTGGTCCATATGGAGTAAGGAATGGAATGCTGATATTGGTCCATATGGAGTAAGGAATGGAATGCTGATATTGGTCCATATGGAGTAAGGAATGGAATGCTGATATTGGTTCTTATGGCGTAAGGAATAGAACATCCCTTCTTGCAGTCCCAGTTGGAACTGTGGGTGGCCTATCACAGACACCAAAATAGTGTCTGCAGACAGGTGGCGCCCGTGGAAAGTAGCAGGATCCAGGCAGAGCCAGAGTCAGGAGAGAAGTCAGTTAAAAGCCTGGGTTGGGTATCAAGTTATGGAATAAGAGCAAGCATGGTTAGGAAGGTAGCCTGGGTCATACACAGAAGAGCAGCATAAGACAGCTTGTATAACAAGCCAAGTTCAGATCAGGAGGCAGGCAGAAGACAGGTCCAGGGGCAAGCTAAATCAGTAACCGGTATCCACAGATGCAAGGTAACACAGGAGCAAATGCACTGGGTAGCTGAAGATCAACTTGCAATCACAGAGTGGACCTGTTCTCTTATAAATGCTGTTTGGCACCAGTTCAGGCCGGCCATGCATGTGTGTGCATCTGTCTGTGCACCAGTGCGCATTTGTGCGTGCCAATATGCATTTATTCGGCCATGTAAGCTACTGGCAGAGATGGCAGGTCTTAGTGAGCATCTGCTGTGGACAGAGTCCTGACTCGCATACAGTGTCCCTCTATCATTTCAAAAAGTGGGGAAGTATGCTTTAATGACCCCTTCCCCAACAACACATAAAAAAATAGTACCTTTTAAGTCTGGGAATTTTTAGGCAGCAACATGTCCATAAAGCCTTATTTGTATACAATTACAAACATTGTTTATTTGAAAATAGTATAAAACATTGTTTAAGCTAAAACACGTATGGAGTAGCGACTCAATGATCAAGACCAAATGACAGCGCTAGACAAAATAACAGAACCTATAACATGTACAACATTTAGCAACTTCCAACGCGTTTCGAGCCTGTATATCTCTTCTTCAGGGGTGCAAGTATTCAGGTTCAAGATTTTTTTTAGCTCAGTACATCGAAAAAGTACATACAGTTGCCAAGAATAAAACATAAATGTAGTTTTATGCTGCTGCCTCTTGGTATCACAGCGGAGAGCTATTTCAGGAATCAAGGTACCCAAGCTACCATCATTGGTTTTACCATAGAAAAAAACAATGATGATCCGATTGAATAGTCCACAATGCATACAGTAGGCAAGCAAGCATCACAGTATTTTATAAATCGGTACAAAGAGCATATTGCAGTAACAAAAGTTTGATAAGTGAACTATTCAATCTAATTGGTTGCTGTTTGCAACTGTGTTTACTTTATTATATAAACCTGATACTGTAGTATGAAAGTACTAGGTGTAGGCTCTCTAAGGCTCCTTTCACATGGACCTAGTTGCTGTTTTGTGATCTGTAGTAGAGTGTGCTGTGAGCAGTGGCTAGCCTGTGATTAGCAGGTGATTTGGGAGGAAAAATGCCACCTCTCACATGAATGTTTGAAGAGGAATTTCATACTTCTCTGCTCCCCAACTGTGTCTATTGGACATTAGTTGCATTGTGATTACAGCAAGGCTCTGTTTACCTCCCTGGGACATGGTATGCCCTGTCAAACTCAACATGGCAGTGTGTTTGGGGCTGTCCTTCAGCCATTGCCTGTTTTTTTTTGTATGTTTAATTTTTAATTTTGAAGTAACAAAAGGATAATACAGACTCAAACATTCCACAAATATGACACAAGTTGTCACTGAGAAGACATCAGCAGGGTTCTGTACATAAAATAAGATGGAAAAATAGCATCCTAAAACAAAAATGGGAGCACATATTGAGAACTCAGTAATGAGTAAGGGGAATGTAGAAAGTGGGTGGGTGGAGGGGGACAGAGACAACAAAATAAAATAGTAGAAGGCCACCATGAGTGTGGTTACAGAGTATAAGGAAAAGGGTAGGTGTTATCGCAATGATATCATTGCCTGGTTTTGACCAGTGACTGAAAACTTGCCCCAACCACCTGTTTTTGCACATAACGGCGTCCATGTGAAAGGGACCTCATAAGTGGTCAAATGATTGTATTTAGTGATTTTTTTTTTTTTGTGATTTTAGAAGATGTTTATTTTTTCAAGCAATCGGTTAATTAAACCAGACATGTTCTCTAAATAAAATGTATTTTCATGAATATTTCTAAACACTACTGAAGAATAGATTATTCTGTGTACTGTATGTAAAAAATTAGCAAACTGGTCTTTAGTCTTGGGAATTTAGGCCATCTAGTGGTTGAAATGGAGAATGCAGACAAACCATTTGTGTGTTTGCTGTAATACATTCAAAACATTTCCCTTAGGCTGTTCTTTCTTCTTTATACTGTAATCTGCCAATAAATAACAGAGCACCACTACATGTGGAAACGTGATCTGATTAGCTTCATATGCTTTTTGGGATGGTTTTCTGCATTCAAAAAAATTGTATTTAGCCAAGGGAGGGGGCTGACGTCTTCTGGCATCCGCTTATCCCATAAGAAACATTAGTTATTGAGCAAGTTTTTTTTTTTTTTTTTTTTAAACTGATCATTATTTTCCCCTTGGGTCTTTCAGCCAGTGTGGTCTTAAGTACAGCCCTAGACATGCCGTTATCGTTGTTTATGGGCAGATTGGACAGCCCTCATCTTGCATTTACAAGCAGTTATAGGGGTTGATTTACTAAAACCGGAGCACTCAGAATCTGGTGCAGCTGTGCATGATAACCAACCAGCTTCTAAATTCAGCTTCTTCAATTAAGCTTTGACTATAAAACCTGGAAGCTGATTGGTTACCATGCAGAGCTGCACCGGATTCTGTGTGCTCCAGTTTTAGTAAATCTCCCCCACAGTGTCAGTTGCAGTGTATATTTAGGGAAATGTTCCATTGTGCATGTGAAGTACAAGACAAGTGTTTGTTTTGGGTGGCATGTTACCTCTGTATCTCCGTCATCTAGGGTACTTGATGAGAGTTGTAGTAAATGGAATGTCCACAGGTGTCTTTTCTGTGCTTTTATTACCCAGCCGGGTAAAAACGATCAAACAGTGGAAAGGTGAAGGGATAGCAAATAGGAGACAGCAGATTCAGGTTTAACTGCATACAGGGAAACAGTCCTGCTTCCAACAACACTTTACTTTGCCACTCCAGCCGGACTGGGTGTAGTGCACCTGGACAGGCGTCTCTCACATGCCTGGCAGCCAGAGTGTCACTCAAACTTAGGATCAAGTCTCTGCCACAGACCCAAAAGAATGGAGATAATTATAGTCCAGCATCCTCTCTCAGTAGATTCAGCACCCGGATCTCCTTCAGGTAGTTTTGCAAATTAGCGACTGACAGGTGACCAACATCCAGCCTGTCAGATCTCAGGTAGTCCCTGATGAATGGACAGGCCCTTCCTGGAACACCAGCCTCGTGCTTGGTATCCTTCGGACAGACTCCTCATGGGTTAGCTTCCTCCAATTGGACGGACAGCTCAGGACCCCCTTTCAGATTCGGGACCCAGTCGATCACTGGGCCTGCACAGCAGATCAATTGCTCTGGGCCAACATGGTACCGGAACCAGGAACACTGCTACCCACGCACACCCCGGCCAGGAGGGCCATATGAGGGGGTGTCGTGGAATGACTACCCCAATGGTGGGCCCCACACATGGAAGAAGAACCTTGAGGTAATGGCGTCTGCCCCTCCCAGCATGCACAGCGAGGCGGCCAACCCCAGACCGGCTGCTACGGAGTGGTACTCAGACTCACTTGACCCCGCTGCTGCCATCTGCCGTCCGGGGGTGACGGGAGTCCCATGAAAAAAAGGTCAGCCCACAGCACAGCCAAGCTAGAGCAGAGACCCAAATTTAAACAGTCAAACTAATTCAGAGCCAACTATTTCTCTGAATTCTCCCCTAAATTTAACATAGCCCCGGCTCTGGTGCTACACAACATTTTGATCCTAGAGTTGTCCTAACACTTGACTGAGGATCTTCCTGTAGATCTGTCATGTGTGTGTGTATAGGTACTCCTCACTCAATGACCAAGTTCAGATCCAACGTCTAGGTCGTTTAACGAGGAGACTTCACAGGGGTCAGTGTTAACCACTTCCTCTCCATCACATAATACACTACTGGGTCTGTATTATATTGACATGCACATAGATTTTACATTTTTAAACTTGCTCTGTACATGCCTTTTATAGTCTGTGTGAATGAAACCCTAAAATGTTCAGAGACACAAACTGATTGTTGCCCATTTTAGCCAAGCTGGCAAGCGGTTTTTCGAATGCACATTTTTTAGAAAAAAAAATACAGTTTAATGAATTTTAATGCACACAACACAATAAAATAAGCAATGATTGTGTAAAATATAAAAGATGGTGTTGCGCTGAGTAAATAGATACCTAACATGTCAAACTTTAAAATTGTGCATGCTCGTGAAATGGCTCCAAACAATGCCAAAGTCTACCATTCGCTCTGATCAGGCCCAGACTGGCCATCGGGCAAACCGGCATTCACCCGGTGGGCCGCGGCCACCGTGGGGCTGCCAGGCTGCAAGTCCTAGTAGCGGGGCACAGGGCTATTTGAGCCTGCGCTGCTCATCTAGCCTCTCCGCGGCCGCCCAGGGGGACGTAAGAACAGAGGGGGGGAGGAGCTAGATGAGAAGCCTTTCGGCCTCTCCACGGCTGGGGGGTGTGACTGCGAGGGGGGAGGAGCCAAAGCAGATGGCCGAGATAGCAGAAAATAGCAGGAGTAGTGCGGGCGGCTGCATATAAAACAATCATTTTCTCCATCTCCCTTCTGAGGCTGTGAGAGGTAGAGCAAAACCAGGCATTCCAATACTGCAGCAGAAAGATGGAGAGAATGATTGTTCTATATGCAGCTGCCCCCACTTCTCCTCCTACACCACCCATGCTCTCCACCGCCCTCCCTGTGCTTTCCACCTCCCCCCATGCCCTCCACTGCCCTCCCTGTGCTTTCCACCCCCCCATGCTCTCTGCCGGAGATGCCGTTTAGCATGTCATGGGCTGCTCAATCCAAAATGCCCGGGCCTATTTTTTGTCCCAGTCCGGGCCTGGCTCTGTGATGGTTCTGTGGGCGAGATAACCTGTCGTCAGGGCTGTTTTTAAGGCAGGGTAAAAGGCAAAGCTGCCCTGGGCCCCATCATTGTTGGGCTGAAGAATTACAAGGAGTGATTTTAGTAAAAGTGAAGGAACTGTTACGTTTTGTGTTTGGAACTGTTAAAGACTGTTGCCATAAGAGACAGCATTCCCACACATGCAGATGTAGCGTCTTGCTGGATGCCTTTCCCTGCATAGCTGTCCTCCTATTGAAATCTCGGAGTCTGCCAATTAAACTTGCAACTACCTAAGGGTGTCCTGGCCCTAATCCTCTATTCCCCAAAAAGTTTGTTAAGAAATTAACTTTCTTTTGCATTCAAGGAGTGTCTGGTGCCCAATAACTTTAGATAAGTAATCTGTACCCACCATGCCTCACAACCCACTACATACAGAAGGATGTCAGAACCTGGAGGTTCTAATTAGATCAAAGGAGGCCTGGGATCTTGAGATTATATATATATATATATATATATATATATAATGTACCGCTGAGTATAAGTGGGATTGGAGTGTTGTGTTACCTGGCAGGTGTCTAGGGGTGATACTTGTGAGTTGAGGGGAAGAGAGCGAATGTCCAGTCTTTAGTTGGATTTTCTTCAATGCTTTATTCCAAGGCCCAACATGGCCTCCATCAACATAGTATAGGATAGGAACAAGTTGATAAGCGGAGAAAGAGAGCTTGAGTATCAGCCCTTGGATATCGAGAGGTGAGAGAGTAATCTTACTCTCAGTAGTAATGAACTCAGTTCGTCGCCACTCTAGTTGGAGTGGGTAAAGTGCTCCCGGACAGACCTCTGCCACAGGCCTGGCAGCCGGAACGTCACTTACAAATGCTGGGAGGACCAGGCCTCTGCCACAGGCCTAGTAGTTGACTGAGCATGAAATTGAAGTGAGCGAGTACTCCCAATAAATTTAGTTAGAGTCACTGGATCCCCGATGGTTCGTTCAAGCCCTATTGGATCACCTGCCTCCGGGTTCTCCTCAAGCCGATCCCCCACCTTACAGCTTCCAGCCTGGGATCCTTTTAGGAAAGGTTTGGGACCCAGCAGCTACTGGGATCCCTCTCTATGTCAGAGTAGAGCTCCGCATGGTGCGCAACTTCGGCCAGGTAGGCCACAGCTGCGGGGTCCATGGATGCGCGCACCCTGAAGGTGGATGCCGCACCTGGAACTCGGACCCTGCAGGAAACAAGAACGGCCCTCAGGCCAAGGCGGCTGCCCCAGATATAGCCTTCCCCAGCATGCCCTGGCGAGGGAACCAAACCCCTATGATTGGCTGCTGAGGAAGACGAGTCCGCCAGAACCTCTCTAGCGCCAATTGCCGCCCAGGGGTGAACACACACCCCTGGAGCACAGACCGGCCCACAGGATAGTTCTGGAATTGGCAGCAGCCCAAATTTTACAAATTGCGAATGGGAGCCATGTAACTCTCCCATTCCCCACTAACTTTAGCATAACGCCCCCACAAAAAGCAAGGGGGCGCTACACATATATATATATATGCTCTTCCAGGCATTCCTGACCAAGTACTGTTGTGAGTAAAGCGGTGATGTGGCGGCCTCTTTTGGGGGCATCAGATTTGCCTGGGGGGTGACTGTGTCAGTTTCATTCTGGGACACTGTATTATCCTGGAATAAGGGTGCCCAGGACACATGGTCACCCTAGTGTGCACACCCTAATGTAGGGTGACCACGTGTCCCGGATTGCCCGGGACAGTTCCACATTTTGCAGGTCTGTACTGGGTACATTCATTCCAAGACAATAACGTATCCCTGAATGAAATGGACACAGCCCCCCCCCCCCCCCGTGCTAATCTGATGCCCCCAAAAGAGGCCGGCACATCACAGCTTTACTCACTGACAGTACTTGTCCTGGCCGGGAAAGCCTGGAGGAGCACTATCCCCGCCCCCTGCTTGTGATTGGAGAAATCATAAATCCCGCCTCTAGTGTGCTGTGATTTGTTACAGCACAAGCTGATTTTTGGGAAGGCGGTGTCCCTGAATGGTAGTTTGGAAATGTGGTCACCCTACCCTAATGCAAAAGGCTGCACAAATCTATGGACACAGAGATATGGTTTCTAATGAAGGACAGTTAGGAAGTATGACGTTATTAGTGAATACACAGGTCCATAGTAGAGATAGAAGTAGTGCTTTGCTCTATAGCAGTGGTCTCCAAACTGCGGCCCGGGGGCCGAATGCGGCCCTTTGCTTACTTTTATCCGGCCCTCGGGCCAGTATTTTATTCACTGACACCAATGAAGGGGCACAGTTGCTCCCAATGACACCAGCAATGGGGCTCAATAATACCAATGATGGGGGACCATTCCTCCCAATGATGGGGCACAGTTCTCAGTGAGGCCAAAGATCGGGCACTGTTCCTCCCAATGACACCAAAAATGGGGCATTGTTTACTCTATTTCTACTCAGGATGGCCACAGTCCGGCCCCCCTAATGTCTGAAGGACAGTAAACTGGCCCTTTGTTTAGAAAGTTTGGAGACCTCTGCTCTATAGGGATTGGACAATACATCTCACACACACTGCTCTTCTGTGTAGCAACAATCCTGTGTCAGTGCGGAAGTCTCGCCTGCCTGTGTTCCTCCGACCAGCTGAGGGCGCTGCCGTACAGTGTACAGCCGCTCTGTGTGCGCTTCTCCTCGTTGACAGCTGTAGTAAGTGCCCGGCGAATCCAGAACTTTCCCGGCGGACGGTGAGGCGGCAGAGTAAGCGGCAGGTGGAGGTCTGCTCGGGCGGTGCACGGTGAGTCCAGGAATGGTTCTCCCTCCTCAGGGCTATGGAGGTGCAGTACACTGACTGTCCCAGGAAGTTCCCTCTCTGTTGTTGTGGTCACTGATCATTTCCTATGGAGCTGTCAGCAGAGTGGGGAGAGCCTCCTCATAACATCCTGTCAGTGTGGCCCCCGTGCTGAGCCCTGACACTCCCTGCAGTGATCTACACACATAATTCCCATAGGTTTGTATAGCGTGAGTGAAGGACAGAAGTTCTGGGAAGGTGTCATCTCTGTGTGTATCCACCCCATCTGTGTCCCCAGGGAGATGACTTCCTGTCCGATGACACCAGCATAGGATTTAAGGGGTGTGTTTCCTCCCCAGGGAGATGACTTGCTGTCCGATGACACCAGCATAGGATTTAAGGGGTGTGTTTCCTCCCCAGGGAGATGACTTGCTGTCCGATGACACCAGCATAGGATTTAAGGGGTGTGTTTCCTCCCCAGGGAGATGACTTGCTGTCCGATGACACCAGCATAGGATTTAAGGGGTGTGTTTCCTCCCCAGGGAGATGACTTCCTATCTGGTGACACCAGGATAGGATATAAGGGAGGTGTGTTTCCTCCCCAGGGAGATGACTTCCTGTCCAGTGACACCAGCATAGGATATAAGGGGTGTGTTTCCTCCCCAGGGAGATGACTTCCTGTCCGGTGACACCAACATAGGATATAAGGGAGGTCTGTGACCTCCCCAGGGAGATGACTTCCTGTCTGGTGACTCCAGCATAGGATATAAGGGAGGTGTGTGTGTGTGTCCTCCCCAGGGAGATGACTTCCTGTCTGGTGACACCAGCATAGGATATAAGAGAGGTCTGTGTCCTCCCCAGGGAGATGACTTCCTATCTGGTGACACCAGGATAGGATATAAGGGAGGTGTGTTTCCTCCCCAGGGAGATGACTTCCTGTCCAGTGACACCAGCATAGGATATAAGGGGTGTGTTTCCTCCCCAGGGAGATTACTTCCTGTCCGGTGACACCAGGATAGGATATAAGGGAGGTGTGTTTCCTCCCCAGGGAGATGACTTCCTGTCTGGTGACACCAGCATAGGATATAAGGGGTGTGTTTCCTCCCCAGGGAGATGGCTTCCTGTCTGGTGACACCAGCATAGGCTATAAGGGGTGTGTTTCCTCCCCAGGGAGATGACTTCCTGTCCGGTGACACCAGGATAGGATATAAGGGAGGTGTGTTTCCTCCCCATGGAGATGACTTCCTGTCCGGTGACACCAGGATAGGATATAAGGGAGGTCTGTGTCCTTCCCAGGGAGATGACTTCCTGTCCGGTGACACCAGCATAGGATATAAGGGGTGTGTTTCCTCCCCAGGGAGATGACTTCCTGTCCGGTGACACCAGCATAGGATATAAGGGAGGTGTGTTTCCTCCCCAGGGAGATGACTTCCTGTCCGGTGACACCAGCATAGGATATAAGGGAGGTGTGTTTCCTCCCCAGGGAGATGACTTCCTGTCCGGTGACACCAGCATAGGATATAAGGGGTGACACCAACATAGGATATAAGGGAGGTGTGTTTCCTCCCCAGGGAGATGACTTCCTGTCCGGTGACACCAGCATAGGATATAAGGGGTGACACCAACATAGGATATAAGGGAGGTGTGTGTCCTCCCCAGGGAGATGACTTCCTGTCCGGTGACACCTTATACAAAAAAAAATTAAAAACTTTACGGAGCGCCGCATAATTGCATGTGATTGATAGCAGCGCGAGCCAATGGCTGCGCTGCTATCAATCTAGCAAATTTAGCCAATCGACGGCCAGACTCTGCAGATAAGAGGACGCCGGGGACGCGCACATCAGATTCGGGCTCAGGTAAGTAAAACGGGGGGTGCCGTCATTGCCAGTTTTTTCCTTTTTTTTTTTTTTTTCACCTGAATGCATAGGATGCATTTAGGTGAAAAAAAATGACGTCTACAACCCCTTTTAAAGTGTTTTTTTTGTTCCCCCAAAAAAATGCATTTGAGTTATCACTGTGCAAATACAGTGTGACATAAATTATTGCAACCGCCATTTTATTCTCTAGGGTCTCTGTGTGTTTGGGGATTTAAAGTAATTTTCTAGCAAAAAATAATGATTTTTATCTTGAACCAATAAGTCAGAAAAGGTCTTTTAAGTGGTTACACCCCTCGTCATTTACTTCAGGTTCACATTGACAGCGGGAATGAAATGGCGTTGAGTTCAGCTGCACTCGCACAATGTCGGTCCCGACTTCAGGGGCGAATTCAGAGACATCTGTGCGGGATTCTGCACAGATGTCTATTAAAATCGCACCCCCAAGTCGCCATAAGTAGTACAGGAACTACTTTTGGGAAACGGTGCATTGTCGCGATGTCGGCGTCGCACAGATTCTGACGGTGCCATTGCCGGCTATAGCCCCCCATTTGACGTGTCAAATCGCAGCAATGTGAACCCATGTTCTATCAGATAGCCACTACCCATCACAAAGCCGCTACCCGGCCTGCTGCTTATGTGCGATGCGTGGCCATCTTGGTGCACCTGCACTCATCCGCAATAATCCTGGAGTTAGAAGTCGGCAGGCGGACATCCTTATACACCAACGGGAGTCTTGCTTTTCACAGTTATTTTTAACAGTAAACTCATCTTATACAGTGAAATGCAGCATTTAGGAACACGGTCACATGTGCAAAGCTGTGAGATCGGCAGGCTTGTCGCTGCTTTTATAAGTCAACATCAAAACAGTGTTACAGATTTCTAAAGGCTGCATTTCACTGTATAAGCCGAGTTTACTGTTAAAAATAAGTGTGAAAAACAAGACTCCGGTGGATGTATAAGGATGTCCGCTTGCCGACTTCTAACTCTAGGCTTGGTGCTAACGAGCGAGGGTGTACCAAGATGGCCGCAAGGCAACGTCACTTCGGTTGTGCATCGCGCTTGTGCAGTAGACCAGGTGGCGGCTATCTGATAGAACACAGGCTTAGAGCCGGTTCACATAGCTGCGGCACGACTTTGGGGCAAATCTGTCCTGAGGACAACTTCAGAGGCGACCTGCAAAACAACTTCTGTATAGAAGTCAATGCAGGTCGTCCCGAGCCGCCTCCGAAGTCGTACAGGAACCAAATTTCTAAGTCGGAGCGACTTGCGTCGCCGCTATTAGAACGGTTCCATTGCATTCAATGGGACGCTGAGCCCCAGTGTGAACCGGCTCTTGCAGACCAAAACGTTACAATGTTTATAGTTAGCTCAGTGGCCAAGGAATATTGAGAAATTTGGTAGACTGCTCCTTTTTTCTTTATCGTACATCACGGGACACAGAGCGCATAGCCATTACATATGGGTTATATGGGTACCTTCAGGTGTGGACACTGGTGTAATCAACTTCACAGGAAGTTCCTCCCTATATAACCCCCTCCCACTGAGAGTGCTTCAGTTTTTTCGCCAGTGTCTTGGGTGTTGGTCACGTCTAGCTGTCCCTCGGAGGTCTCGGGACCCAGGATAGCTAGCCGGATCCGTCCGAAGTGCTTCAAAGCCAAGGAGTACGGTACCCGGGCCCTGCCTACGTGGGGTGTTGCCTATAATGCCTCTCCTTGGAGGGCTGGATTCTGGGCTCCAGTGCCTTGGTCTCTCCCAGGACTAAACGCTACTGATGCCAGGATGCTATATAGGTCCAGGGGTGTGGGTTCCTTAAACACAGGACCCCGGTCCCTGAAGGTCCGAGACAATACCCACGGAGATGGGAGAAGATTGGGCCTCTTGCAGTTTGCAATACCCTGCAGCGTGGAGCAGGTAAGAGGGAACCTGCGGGACTTGGTTCGACAGTAGGTATCCCCCTGGGGGTTCTGGGTCGGCTAATGGTATGCTTGTGCATCAGCCACTATCTCCACTATGTCTTTTGAGGCAGGATGGGATGTACTAATGTTTACCCAGATAGATATATGTATACTTGTTTAAGATATATATTTGCTACTCACCCCAGGTCTGCCTGTTGGCATTGATACTGCAGCCCCACGTACTATAAAGAGGGAATTGCTGGTGAAAACTCCTGTTTCTTAGGAAGCCTATGGGGACAGCTTCCTCTCTGTGTGCACTACAGTAAGGATTAGTGCTTACCTGGTGTCTGTTGGTGCTGCTGGCGCTGGTCCATGCTTTCCTCTGCTCTCTGCTTCCTCCATGTTGTTTCAGCGTGGGGGGGGGGGGGGGTGTGTGCGGCGCGCGTGGGCGTGCGTTGGGGGGGTGGGCCAGCAGCGTCAGGGTCAGTTAAAAGTAAAATGTTTCTCTCTGGCTGGTCTTTTCCCTCCTGGAAGCAGAGGAAGAAGGACACAGAGCGCGCAGCTGGGTCTTTTGGCCACAGTGACACCCAGTGGCGGTTTGTGGATCTTCAGGTCTAGGACTTAGTTCCACTATTGACCAGAAAAAAAAAAAAAAGAGTTTTTTTTTGCTTAAAGGGACTCAGCCTTAGATCCAGCAGTATCTGAGTCAACCTTGGACTCCGGCTAACGGGCATTGGTGTTGCAATACTCACAGGTTTTCCTCAGTATTGCCACCTCCCAGGCGGGTAAAAATAAATAAATATATAAATATATATATATATATATATATATATACAAAATTTTTCATTTTCCTCAGCCTGTTCTCATATTAATTACTCCTAGCTACAACAGTCAGGTGTTGGCTATAGGCGTGACTCAAGGTTGTGCAATGGCTCCAAAGCGATCAGGACCAGCCAAGGCTGCAAAAGGTGCCAAGAAACAAAAGGGGTCTCCATCGGGGTCAGAGGATTTGGGCCAGGCTTCAACGGCCCCACCCTCACCAGTTAGACCACCGAGTAGCATAGTACAAGAGCCATTGGGGGTGCTGGGGGCAGAGGCGGCCCCCGATCCACCCATTCCCGTTTACGTAACGGAAGAAATGCTAGCGACCACCCTGGGTGGGCTAGAGAAAAGGTTAACTGCTTTGTTTGCCCGCCCTTTGCCAAGTAGCAAACGGGCTAGATCCCCCTCACCTAGTTTGGTGTTTTCAGATGCGGAGGTCTCCTCTTCGGAGGAACGGGACCCACAAGGGGATCAAGCGGACCCAAGTCCCGACGGTTCAGACATGGAGGGTTCCACTGTAGATGAATATTTTTCGGCCTCTCAAGCGGAGAGCCTGTGGATCCAGTCTTTGACCGATATAGTTCGCACTGCTTTTAAACTTCCAGGGCCAGAACTAGTAGCCCCTGTGGTATCCTCATTGGGTTCTTTAAAAGCTCCATTAACTTGTGTGTCTTTTCCGATTCACCCCCTTCTGCGGAGCGTGATTTACCAGGATTGGGCTCGACCTGATAGGATCTTTATCCCTCCTAAGAGGTTCTCTATTCTCTATCCTATGGAAGAGGAATTTTTAAAGAAATGGGCACTCCCCACAGTGGACGCGGCCATTTCCTGCGTGAATAAATCCCTGACCTGTCCGGTTGAAAATGTCCAGATGTTCAAGGATCCGGTCGACAAAAAATTAGAGACCCTACTGAAGGCTTCTTTCACCACAGTAGGTGCCATGGTTCAACCAGCGGTGGCAGCCATTGGCGTTTGTCAGGCCTTCAAGGATCAGGCAAAACAGATATTAAAGGACATGCCGGCTCAGCAAACTCGTGAATTAGCAGATTTCCCTAGGGCTCTCTGCTTTGCAGTAGATGCTATTAAGGACTCCATCCAACAGGCATCCCGTTTATCTCTGATGGTGGTTCACATGCGTCGTCTTTTGTGGCTAAAGAACTGGTCAGCAGAGGCACCTTGCAAAAAGCTTTTAGCAGGGTTTCCCTTTCATGGGGGAAGACTTTTCGGTGAAGACCTAGATAAATATATCCAGACCATATCAAGTGGTAAAAGTTCTTCCTTACCGGTCAAGAAAAGACCGCGTGGGCCC
Source organism: Rana kukunoris (assembly GCA_029574335.1). NCBI lineage: Eukaryota > Metazoa > Chordata > Amphibia > Anura > Ranidae > Rana > Rana kukunoris. The sequence goes on from CM056050.1 coordinate 165,430,830, forward strand.
GCGTTTAAACGACAGGCCTTTGCAGGCTCGGCCCCTTCGACTTCCCGTCAGTATCGACGGCCTCCCGGGCGTTCAGCAGTTAATAGTCGCCCACAGGGACAAGAACAAGAGGCCCTGGTCTCGCAAGCCGGCTAAACCAGTCATCAAGTCAGATTCATGAAGGGGCGCCCCCACTCTCTTGGGTGGGGGGAAGACTTCAGTTTTTCTCCGAAGTCTGAAAGGCCAAAATTCCCCGACTCTTGGGTTCGGTCCGTGGTAGCCACAGGCTACAAACTAGAGTTTCGAGAAATCCCCCCTCCTCATTTTCAGGGGTCAAGTCTTCCAAGCGACCCATTAAAGAGGGCCTCTCTCGTAAAGGCGTTGGATCGCCTCTTGCTCCAAGGAGTAATTGTAGAAGTACCAACCCAAGAATGGGGTCTGGGATTCTACTCCAACCTTTTTATAATACCAAAACCCAATGGCGACGTCAGGCTTATCCTAGACCTCAAACGCCTAAATCGCTTTCTAAAGATTCAGACCTTTCGTATGGATTCCATACGTTCAGTGACAGCCAGCCTGCATCAAGGCGACTTTCTAGCATCTATAGACATAAAGGATGCATATCTGCATGTGCCGATCTACCCAGCACATCACAAGTTTCTTCGTTTTATGATAGCTCAAAGTCATTTCCAGTTCGTAGCCCTCCCTTTCGGGTTCGCAATAGCCCTGCGGGTATTCACAAAGGTGTTGGCCCCGGTGCTAGCCGTCCTAAGGACAGAAGGCATTTTGGTCCCGGCATACCTGGACGATCTCCTGGTTATCGACAGATCAGCTTCCAACCTCAATCATGCAGTAGTCCGCACAGTTCGGCATCTACAAGAATTCGGGTGGGTTGTGAACCAAGGAAAATCGGGGTTGCAACCCACAAGACAGTTGGAATATCTAGGCCTTCGGTTAGATACAGAATGCCAGAGGATATTTTTACCTCAAGAAAAGATCAGGTCATTGACTCAAACAATTCAAATAGTCCTAGGCAAAAAGAGGCCGACTATTCGCCTATGCATGCGACTGCTGGGAAAGATGGTAGCCGCCTTCGAAGCAGTGCCCTATGCCCAGATCCATACCAGAGTTCTCCAGGCAGCTATTCTCTCTGCTTGGAACAGGTCCATACAGGCATTAGACCGTCCATTAGGTCTTTCCCCAGGAGTCAGGCGCAGCCTGTACTGGTGGCTGGTCCCTCAAAAATTGTCAAAAGGGAAAACCTTTTGCCCCATCACGTGGAAAATAGTAACCACAGATGCCAGCCTAACAGGTTGGGGGGCAATCTTAGGAAAACGGACCCAGCAGGGACAGTGGTCAGAGGCAGAAAGTCTGCTTCCCATCAATATCCTAGAGATCAGAGCTGCTCGGTTGGCCCTGGTCGCCTGGACTCTCCCCCTGCAGGGTCTGCCAGTAAGGATACAGTCCGACAATGCCACGGCGGTGGCATACATAAACCACCAGGGGGGCACAAGGAGCCTAGCGGCTCAAAGGGAAGTAAACCTGATTTTCTCATGGGCCGAAGCCCATGTACCCTGCATCTCAGCAGTGTTCATCCCAGGGATAGACAATTCTCAAGCAGATTTTTTGAGTCGTCAACAGTTACTCCCGGGAGAGTGGTCTCTTCACCCCCAGGTATTCCAAGAGATTTGCCAAAGATTCGGAGTTCCCGATGTGGACATCATGGCAACAAGATTCAACAAGAAATTGGACAAATTCGTATCCCGAGCCAGGGACCCCTCGGCCTACGGGACCGATTCGTTGGTTTGCCCCTGGCACCAGTTTTCTCTCCTGTATGCGTTCCCTCCACTACAGATGATTCCCCGCCTTCTACGAAGGATCAGGGTGGAGCGCAGGCCGGTGATCCTGGTGGCCCCAGCCTGGCCCAGAAGGGCTTGGTACGCACTCATCGTGAGGATGTCAGTAGGGGCACCGTGGCCACTCCCCCTGCGCCCAGATCTGCTGTCTCAGGGCCCGATCTACCACCCTGCTTCACAGCAGCTAAATTCGATGGCTTGGCGGCTGAATCCCTAATTCTTAAGGGCAGAGGCCTCTCAGCCCAAGTCATATCTACGTTAATTCAGGCTAGAAAACCAGTCTCTAGAAATATCTATTACAGAGTCTGGAGGACCTATGTGGAGTGGTGCGAGTCTCAAGGAGGGCATCCTCGCAAGTTTTTTATTGACAGGATCTTGCGATTCCTCCAGGTTGGCGTTGACAAGGGGTTGGCTCTTAGTACTCTAAAGGGGCAGGTGTCTGCCTTATCGATATGGTTTCAAAGGCCTTTGGCCACGCATTCGCTTGTGAAAACCTTCTTGCAGGGGGTCTTGCATATAAATCCCCCTATTAGAGCTCCCCTCTGCCCCTGGAATTTAAATCTGGTCTTGTCAGCTTTACAAAGGCAGCCGTTTGAACCTCTGACAGAAATCCCTCTTGTGCTGCTAACCCGAAAGTTGGTTTTCTTGGTGGCTATGGCTTCGGCCAGAAGGGTCTCCGAGCTGGCAGCCTTGTCTTGCAGGGAACCGTACCTGATTCTACATAAGGACAGAGTGGTTCTGCGGCCTCAACCTTCTTTCCTTCCTAAGGTCATATCCAGTTTTCACTTGAATCAGGATCTAGTCCTACCATCCTTCTTTCCTACTCCCCAGTCCAGAGAGGAAAGACGGCTTCATACTTTGGACGTGGTCCGAGCCATGAGGGTCTATCTCAAGGTTACAGAGAAGATTCGGAAATCAGATGTGCTTTTTGTTCTTCCGGAGGGCCCCAAGAAGGGTCAGCCGGCTGCCAAGTCTTCCTTGGCTAGGTGGATTAAGCAGCTGATTTTTCAGGCCTATGGTCTGAAGCGCGTTCCACCTCCCTTATCAGTTAAGGCCCATTCTACGAGGGCCATGAGTGCCTCTTGGGCGGCACACCATCAGATCTCTATGGCACAGGTTTGCAAAGCGGCAACCTGGTCTTCCGTACATACGTTTACTAAATTTTATAAGTTGGACGTCGCAAAGGCTACGGACGCAGCATTTGGGCAGGCGGTCCTACGGGCAGCAGTATAGATCCTCTGGCCCGGTTCACGCCCCCTTTTTTTCTGTTGGTGGAGCTATTTTACCTCCTGATAATGTTTTTTGTTTGGCTATTTTTGGCCTTACGGTCTCCCTCCCTTCATGGAGCATTGCTTTGGGACATCCCATATGTAATGGCTATGCGCTCTGTGTCCCGTGATGTACGATAAAGAAAAAAGGATTTTTAATAACAGCTTACCTGTAAAATCCTTTTCTTGAAGTACATCACGGGACACAGAGCTCCCACCCCTCTTTTGGGGAACATTGTGTAACCTCGGAGAAATTGCTTGCTACAAAACTGAAGCACTCTCAGTGGGAGGGGGTTATATAGGGAGGAACTTCCTGTGAAGTTGATTACACCAGTGTCCACACCTGAAGGTACCCATTTAACCCATATGTAATGGCTATGCGCTCTGTGTCCCGTGATGTACTCCAAGAAAAGGATTTTACAGGTAAGCTGTTATTAAAAATCCTTTTTTTTTGGGCTGTCGGCTTGAGCAGAGAATGCTTTAAGATCGCGATGGGGGAAATATCACAATCTCGATTCTTAACGATTAATCGTGCAGCTCAAGTGGTTAAGGTCATCAGACGACAAGGAGGCACTACTTGCATCTGGAGGAAGAGAGAGTTAGACCCCTTTCACACTGGAGAGGTTTTCAGGCACTATTGCGCTAAAAATAGAGCCTGAAAACCGACCCTAAACGGCCGCCGCTGTGTCTCCAGCTGGTGTAGTGCGCTAGCAGGATGGTAAAAAAAAGTCCCGCTAGCCACATCTTTGGAGCGGTGTGTATACCGCTCCTCCACTGCTCTTGCCCATTGAAATCGTGGGACACTGCGGCTATACTGCCCAGCAATGTGCCTCTGCAGAGGCACTTTGTGGCGGTTTTTAACCCTTTCTCTAACTCTGGGGGGGAGGGGTAAGACTGCCCTGCTAGCGGCCGAATAGCGCAGTGAAATTGGCGGTAAAGCCAATGTGATGCATAGTAGCCCATTATGCTTTACCTTTGCAGGGAAATAACGAAAAACTCAAAATGAATACCCACAGTAGTCCTCATAGGTACCACAAACGTTTTGTCTGAACTTGTGGATAACACATTGTTTGTTTTTGTATTTTGTTTACAGCTTGTGACTGCAGTACTTGCATTGAACTTCATATCCCCATCCCCAGGCAAAATGACAGAGACTGTGGTATCTCCTCCTACACAGTGAGTGTGTTTGCTTTACATTCTTCATCAATAACTGTTTTGGTGACCTGGACCTGCCTGTGAGTGAGCGTGTTTTTCTTAAGACTCTGATGCCCAGAGACCACATGCTAGCCTTCAGTACTGATTATTTTTCCCTTGGACCCCAGCAGTCTGTGGCAGCATTGTAATTATAAATATGAATGCCAGCCATAGAAGGTTCTAACTATGTATGGGCAGGCTAAATGTGCCCCATTTGATTGATTGATCAACTTGGGTACAATCAGCCTGCTTGATTTAACATGCAATTATCGCTAATGGCTGATATAGCTGCTAGCACTAACAACTGTCCTCTCCCAGAGGAGACGGCTCTCCCCGCCGGCAGAATACAATGGCTTGGCGGGAGGGATTCCCCCTGTCAACACTGTTGATTGGGGAATTGAGCAAATTTTTATGGTTTGTGCTCATAAGTTGACATACCCTGGCAGGATTTATGATTTCTTTGCCATTTTTCAGAGAATATGAATGATAACAGAAAAACCTTTCTTTCACTCATGGTTAGTGTTTGGCTGAAGCCATTTATTATCAAATCGTAATCATAACAGAAACTACCCAAATGAACCTGATCAAAAGTTTACATTCCCCAGTTCTTAATACTGTGTGTTGCCCCCTTTAACATCAATGACAGCCTGAAGTCTTTTGTGGTATTTGTGGAAGAGGCTCTTTATCTTCTCAGATGGTAAAGCTGCCCATTCCTCTTGGAATAAAGCCTCCAGTTCCTGTAAATTCTTGGGCTGTCTTGCATTAACTGCACGTCTAAATTCTCCCCAGAGTGGCTCAATGATATTGAGGTCAGGAGACTGAGATGGCCACTCCAGAATCGTCACTTTATTCTGCTGTAGCCAATGACATGTTGACTTGGCCTCGTGTTTTGTATCATTGTCATGTTGGAATGTCCCGGTAAGTCCCATGAGCAGCTTCCTGGCTGATGAATGCAAATGTCCCTCCAGTATTATTTGATAATATACTGCATTTATCTTGCCTCAATTTTGACTACATTTTCTGTGACTTTGTAGCTCACACAGCCCTTTTGACAATTAATTTGCTTTCCATATGACTCAGAATCTAGAGATGTCGGTGCAGCACTGGATGAAAGATGTAATGGTCTGTCACAGGAGTCCAGAAACTCGTTGGCCTTTTTTACACACACACACACACACACACAGATCACAGGTGAGGATGGTTACCTTTTTAATAGGCATTCAAACCCCTTTGTGTCTACTTGTGTACAAAATCACCATTTGATCAGGGTAATTTGGGTAGTTTCTTTTATGATTTAAAGAGTAAACACAGTTAATTGATAATAAATGGCTTCAGTCAAACACTAACCATGAGTAAAACAAAGTTTTTTTGTCTTCTCATTTATATTCTCTGAAAAATGGCCAAGAAATCATAAATTCTGCCAGGGTATGTAAACTTATGAGCATAACTGTATCTGTTAAAAAGCAACAATATTTATTTATTTATTACAAATCATTAATGAAAAAGACTAGTGCAGGAATAACATTTTTTTACCTAGATAAATGTGATTTAAAAACAAGTCTCAGTGGCCAACCAAACAGTCCAGAGTTCAACCTGAACCTTCATGTACTGGGTTGGTAGGTTACAAAAAGTTCCTATGATTTGACAAACGAACCCCTAAGAGGCAACGCATGTGTATACATATAAGATGACCTAATCATTCATCATACAGTGATCACATATGGGAGGGGGTTAGTAAAGTCAAACTGGAATGGATCAATTCTGCTTCAATGGTCAGAAAATGCGTTCAAAGTTGCTCAACTAGTTTTGCACTCTGGATGCGCTTCTTCTGGAGCTATATAAATATATGTGTAACAAATAAAAGTATAAATTTGTCACTAAAGTGAGGCAGGCAGGAAACGGAGGAACTTCCTGAGAGATGTTTCACTGAGCGTGTGTGTGTATAATGAGAGATATATATATACACACGCTCAGTGAAGGATCTCTCAAGAAAAAACCCTTAAAGCGACTACCTACCTTTTTCATCCATGGTTGCCTCGTATGATCGGGTGCCCATGTGAAGTCCCTGTGTTACCTGCCTGCCTCACCTCCAGTGACAGATTTACAGTATACTTTCCTTCTTTACACATATATTTACTCAATCTTAGGTGGCTGGTCATAAAATGGTGGCTAATCGGTGTGTATTGACTTTATGGACCAGTCTGTTTTTTTTAACCCATGCAGATTAAGGACACAGCCATATCTCTTAATAAGCACGCTTCGTAGTGAGAGATATTTATTCCTTTGCTCTGAAAGCAGCGCCATTTGGGAGTTTGGAAACTTTTTTTTTCTCCTTTTTGTTAGGCGATGCTATGCTGCATTGAATCCTTTTGTGCTGTTATACAGTGGTAAAACATATTATTTGATCCTCTGCAGAGTTTGCCCACTTACAAAGAAATGAAGGTGTCATGGACCATGAAATACTGAAGTGTTTCTACATGAAATCCTAATTCATGTATTACAGATTTTATTCTAAACCCCAGCCAGGTCAACAGACTCATAAGTGATACTTATTGTCCATTGTGTTATAACCCTATTTAAAGCCTTTCTATTATAAGGTGTAAATTACTTCTGCCCTGTCGCAATTCTCCAGACGGCTCCATTGTTCTGTGGCTGGCTATTGTGTACATTGATTGACCCCCTGGGGCTTTTGTCTGAACACACATATTCAGGCTTCTGGCCACACCTATTCAAGCTTTGGGACCAATCTCTGCGGAGACATTTTCAAGTCCTCATTTGCATGGTTTTTAGAGGACCAGAGTGAAGACTGCATACTTTACAATGGACCAATAAGAAAGCGGTTGTTGGGGGCGGGATGTTCCAAATCCTGTATAAAGTGTGCTGTGTACTTTCAATAAAGGGTGTCCTGTTTACATTCAGCATTAAGCCTTGGCTCATGTATGGATTATTTGGCGATTCCAGGGATATTCCTACTCATGGAATATTGGGCGATTTATTTTATGGGAGAAGAAGGGAAGGCTTGACGGGGATATGTTTTACTACCGTCACAGAAGGCTATAGTTTTTATCATGGGTGTATTTTAAATGATGGAGACAGAATATCAACAACAAATCCAGAAAACACCTGATACAAATGTTATAAGTTGAGTTGCAGTTCAGTGAGTAAAATAAGTATTTGATCCCCAAGCAAAACATGACTAAGGGTCCTTTCACACGGAGCGGACCGTTTTTCGGTCCGCTCCGTGTGTGTCCGTCGGCTCAGCGGGGGGTCCCGCTCAGCTGTCGGCGGACAGGGCGGTCCCCCCACACTGTGCAGGGACCGCCCTGTCTCTCTTCCGCTCTCCCCTATGGGGAATCTGATGAAAACGGACCGTTTGTCCGTCTTCATCCGTTCCGCCGGACGGAAGACAAATAGGGTTTTTTTCCGTCCGAAAAACCGGATCCAGACGGACGTGGATCTTTGCGGACGTTAGCGGATGCATCATCCGCTAACGGACGCGACCCCATAGGCGTCCATTTCAAGTCCGTAAACGGACTTGTAAAAACGGACGAACGGAGGCGGACATGTGAAAGGGGCCTTAGTACTTGGTGTAGAAACCCTTGTTGGCAGGCACAGATGTAAGATGTTTCTTGTAGTTTAATTACCAGATTTTCACACCTCTTAGGTGGAATTTTGGTCCACTCTTCTTCACAGATCTTCTCTAAATCCTTAAGGTTTCTTGGCTGTCCCTTGGCAACTCGAAGTTTAAGCTCCCTCCATACATTTTCTATAGGATTAAGGTCTGAAGACTGGCTAGGCCACTCCATGACCTAATGTGCTTCTTCTTGAGCCACTGCTTTGTTGCCTTTGTGATGTGTTTTGGGTCATTGTCAGGCCACGTACACACGACCAAGAAACTCGACGGGCGAAACACATCGTTTTCCCCGTCGAGTTCCTTGTTCGGCAGTCATACTCGTCAAGCCAAATTTTCCCATTGCCCATCGAGGAAATAGAGAACATGCTCTCTTTTTGGCTCGACGAGTTCCTTGACGGGTTTCTCGGCGAAAAGTGTACACACGACCGGTTTCCTCGGCAGAATACGCCTCCCATCGAGTTTCTCGCTGAATTCTGCCGAGGAAACCGGTCGTGTGTACGCGGCCTCATGCTGGAAGATCCATAGTCAGTTTTCTGGCTGAGGACAGAAGGTTCTGATCCTACGCGTTTCGTCATCAAAAGACGTCGTCGGGGATAGGCTGGCCTATCCCCGACGACGTCTTTTGATGACGAAACACGTAGGTGTGGCCTAAGCAGTGATACGACATCACGTTTACACGATACGGAACACACAGCATGGAGCCCTAATGTACCCGAGCGAAGGAGAGGGGAGACTCTGCATCCTTCATTCATTATATGCGCTGCACCAACAATCAAATTGTGAGTGCCACTTCATCTATTTATATATTAAACCCTTTTCCTACATACTACACCATGGGTTGTTTTTTTGTTTTTGTTCCTTCTCCCATGAGTTTTTGAAGCATCACTACATCCATCCTATATATGCTGTGGAGCCATCATATGCTTTGCCTGTTGTTTTGGAGCCAATACATGCTTTGCCTGTTACTTTGGAGAAGTCTGTCTGGGACGACTATAAACATCCCTAGGCTTATCTGACCGCTACGCATACGGTCAACCTATGTGGTAAGGAGACAACCTATTCACTGGGTGGCTCTTTGGTGGAAGAAGATTTTGGTGTGTTGATTTGTTTCACATATTATGGACTTTATTCACTGGATTTCTCCTGATTTTTGTTTTACATAATCACACCTGTTTTTTTCTTGTCACTTCATTCATTTATTTATCACTATTTATTTCTATTATCATGTGTTTAGCGCTGTACCTATAATTTTTGTATTTCTGTGGGTTACTTTGGTTCAAGTAATTGGTACTGGCAGCTTCTTTTGATCATTTAATCACATATTCATTCATTATATCACGTTAGCGCAGTGTTTTCCCCCCCTAGGGGGGATTGTAACGGTCACCACCGTTTACAACCTTCCATCCATCCACGACAAGCTTATCTGACACACTCTGACAATCTTGCATACACGATCCATATCCTTTCCCATAAAAAAGACGAGACTCAAGCCCTGCACTTGCTTTCAAAGATATCACAATTTATTGGTATTTTCTCAGCTTCTTATACAGTCTCAAACATAATGCAGTTAATCACAGGACAATGCAATCTCCACCCCCCTATTCACTCACTGAGGATAATTCTTTAATTGGTAGCTAGACATGACGGCACCGTATCATCAATAGTGTTCAATTAACCTTGAATAATACACAGACATCTAGTTGAATAAGTTATTTAGACAGCTTTATCACACAATGGCAGAGTCTTGTGAGAGTGGGTGCAATCAACACCTTCAACGGAATGTCTTTACAGTGAATAGCCAACTCCTTAAGATATTTCAATAGCCTATTATACAAAGGTATGACTCACTGGCTGGCTGACCTGGTCATGTCATCATGAACTCCTTGTGATATCTCAGTCCTGAAATATGGAGTATTAATAATGTCCCATCTCATGTAATATATGAATTATGATTCTTTGTCACCCTATGGCCCTAGTGGACATAAGGTGACCCTAGACATAGGAATATCTCAGTCTGTCACAGGCCATTCCGTTACAGGGATATATATACTTTTGTTCTCTTATGATTATCCTTACCCCATAAGATGAGATCCTGCATGGAGCTCCAGACCGAAGACAATTGATGGTTATTTAGTATTTCTTAAATTTGCAAATTATCACCAAGCTTCTTGGCGATGGTCTTGTAGCCCATTCCAACCTTGTGCAGGTCTACAATCTTGTCCCTGATGTCCTTGGACAGCTCTTTGGTCTTGTCCATGATGGTGAGGTTTGAATGAAAGAAAGGGGTTCAGTGGACAGGTGTCATTTATACACATAACGAGTTGTTGGGAGCACCTTTTTAAATTGACAGGACTAATCTGTGTACCACATGAGCACATAGTGTAACCAGTCTGCGGGAGCTAGGATTGTTGGTTGGTAGGGGATCAGGTACTTTATTTTTAATTGGAAAACATTTTTTTTTGAAAAGTATATGCACGGTACATGAATCAATATAAATCATTATTGCCAAAAGAAAGGTAAAACATACATAAACACATAGGATTATACTTTTGTGTCGCTCAGATAATCCAAATGGGGGTGGAGCCAGCACACACTAAAAAAGGGGTACAAAGAGGGAAATGGAGGGGGAAGTGAGGGAAAAACATATCACGTACACGTTTTACCATCTGCCCTAGACCTTCTCATACTTAAGCGGACACCCTCTATGGACATAAATCCGTTTCTTATATGGAAGGGCGTCATTGACCTCTTTTTTTTTTTTTTCCAGCACTGAATTGTGGGGGGTAGGGCCTGCATCCAAACACGGGCCACCACCTCTCTCGCCAAGAAGAGTGTCTCATGTAGAGAGATACGCAGGTGTTTGTCAACGTCTAATTCCAGCAGCAGACCGAGCAGGCACATCTTTGGGTCTAGAGTAGCAGGAACCGTATCACTTGCGTCCAGTATGCTTGGATAACTGGGCAGGACCAGATAAGATGGCAGGAGGCTGGGGTGTGGTCGCAGAGGTGGCACCCTGGATTGTACATGGGTTTGAAAAGCGCTATCCTCTGAGGGGTCAGGTATGTCTCGTGTGTAATCTACAACTGTGTGAGACGGTCTGACAGTTTGGGGGAGACTTTTTTCACACCCTCCAAAATTTCATCTCAATCCTCATCCTCCACTAGTCCAACGTCCAGCTCCCACCTAGTCTTGGCAGCATAAGCCAAAGCTGTTGTACTAGGGAGACGGATGGCAGAGTATATAGTGAAGATCAGTTTGGCTGGTGCAGTATCTGTGACTGTCTACTATGGAGTGAACCGCCAGAGATGGGTTGGAGCCAGTGAACTGGGTTTGTATAGCGTGGCGGAGTTGTAAGTACCTAAAAAGAAGGCAATTGGGGAGGGAAAATTCATCCTTCAGTGTTTTGGAATGTTTTAAGCCCTTTAGCGGTCATGATATGGTGTACATATAGGATCCCATGGCGTATCCAAACCGCAGGGTCCGGAACAGTCAATAATTCAGGGAGGCGTGTTGTTGAACCAAAGGGGGGTATGGGAGTGGACCTGTGGGGTCCCGAGTTTCTGTAGTGCTGTCTGCAATACCCTTCGGTGGTGTGTCGGCATGCCTGCTTTGTGTTGAAGGGGACATCCTGTCAAAGGGGCTCTGAGGACCAACTGAAGCGGAGAGTGGGCAGGATCGTCGGGGTGCTCACAGAGCAATAGCTGGTACCTCAATCGCTCCGTTTTATCAAAATGATAAAAATGGGACAATTGAGAGGCAAGGTAATAATCCGGAAAATCTGGGAAAGCGACTCCTCCCAATGTCACAGGGTTCTTCAGAACTCTCCAAGATAATTTGTGTCTGTTGTGACCCCGTATAAACGAATTAAGAATAGATTCAATTATCCTGAAGAATTTTTGGGGTATATACAGGGGAGCATGCCATACCAAATAGAGTATCTTTGGGAGGAGTATCATTTTGACTAAGCTGACGCTTTCCATTACGCCCAGGGGTAGTCTGGCCCATGTCTGTGTCTTGGTCTTGATCAGGGTATCTAGGGGTTCAATGTTTAAAAGTGTATAGTCTGTGAGTGATCTGGTGACCTGCACTCCAAGGTACTTGATCAAGGAGGGCCAGAGGGCGGGGGGGACGTGAACGAGGGGGAAAATGGTCGATCAGTAGGATCTGGGATTTAGACCAATTAATACTCGGACTCGAGTGGCCACCCATACGTTCTATGGCTTGGAGAGCTGCAACCAGAGAGGGACCCGAGTCCGTCAAGTACAGGAGCGTGTCGTCGGTGTACATCCCAATCTTTTCTTCCATGTTCCATATCTTGAGGCCTCGAATACCAATGTCTGCACGAATCAGGATGGCCAGTGGCTTCACCGCCAAGGCGTACAACAGAGGGGAAAGGGGACAGCCTTGTCGGTTCCCCCTCTCTAGTGGGAATTGGTCGAAGAGCCAACCGTTCACAAACACCTTGGCCCTTGGGGATATAGGAGCTGGATATAGGAGCTGGACGCAGCGAATATAGTTGGGACCAAATCCCGAGAGGCACTCCCACAGGTAGTTCCACTTCACGGAGTCAAAGGCCTTGGCAGCATCCAGAGCCACCACGACCCTCAAGCCGATTTCATCATGGGACCCCTGAATGTTCACGAATAGGCGGCGAATATTCATGGCGGTGTTCTTCCCTGGCATGAAGCCTGTCTGATCGGGATGGATCAATGATGGAATGACCTGGTTGAGGTGGGAGGCTAGGATCTTAACTAGGATTTTGATGTCCACCTGTAGTAGGGAAATGGGCCTATACGATTCTGGGTATTTGGGGTCCATACCAGGCTTAGGGATCCCCACAATTTGGGCCTCTCTCATAGATGGGGGTAGAACTCCTGAGTCAAATAATGGATTTATACAGATCATGGGGTTTAGGGTATAGAATTTAAGAGTAGGTGGTATAGAATTCAAGTGGTAAGCTGTCCGACCCCGGGGCCTTATACAGTGCGGAAAATAAGTATTTGAACACCCTGCTATTTTGCAAGTTCTCCCACTTGGAAATCATGGAGGGGTCTGAAATTGTCATCATAGGTGCATGTCCACTGTGAGAGACATAATCAATTTTTTTTTTCCAGAAATCACAATTTATGAATTTTTAACTATTTATTTGTATGATACAGCTGCAAAGAAGTATTTGAACACCTGTCTATCAGCTAGAATTCTGACCCTCAAAGACCTGTTAGTCTGCCTTTAAAATGTCCACCTCCACTCCATTTATTATCCTAAATTAGATGCACCTGTTTGAGGTCATTAGCTGCATAAAGACACCTGTCCACCCCATACAATCAGTAAGAATCCAACTACTAACATGGCCAAGACCAAAGAGTTGTCCAAAGACACTAGAGACAAAATTGTACACCTCCACAAGGCTGGAAAGGGCTACGGGGAAATTGCCAAGCAGCTTGGTGAAAAAAGGTCCACTGTTGGAGCAATCATTAGAAAATGGAAGAAGCTAAAAATGACTGTCAATCTCCCTCGGACTGGGGCTCCATGCAAAATCTCACCTCGTGGGGTCTCAATGATCCTAAGAAAGGTGGGAAATTAGCCCAGGACTACACGGGAGGAGCTGGTCAATGACTTGAAAAGAGCTGGGACCACCGTTTCCAAGGTTACTGTTGGTAATAAACTAAGACGTCATGGTTTGAAATCATGCATGGCACGGAAGGTTCCCCTGCTTAAACCAGCACATGTCAAGGCCCGTCTTAATTTTGCCAATGACCATTTGGATGATCCAGAGGAGTCATGGGAGAAAGTTATGTGGTCAGATGAGACCAAAATAGAACTTTTTGGTCATAATTCCACTAACCGTGTTTGGAGGAAGAAGAATGATGAGTACCATCCCAAGAACACCATCCCTACTGTGAAGCATGGGGGTGGTAGCATCATGCTTTGGGGGTGTTTTTCTGCACATGGGACAGGGCGACTGCACTGTATTAAGGAGAGGATGACCGGGGCCATGTATTGCGAGATTTTGGGCAACAACCTCCTTCCCTCAGTTAGAGCTTTGAAGATGGGTCGAGGCTGGGTCTTCCAACATGACAATGACCCGAAGCACACAGCCAGGATAACCAAGGAGTGGCTTTGTAAGAAGCATATCAAGGTTCTGGCATGGCCTAGCCAGTCTCCAGACCTAAACCCAATAGAGAATCTTTGGAGGGAGCTCAAACTCCGTGTTTCTCAGCGACAGCCCAGAAACCTGACTGATCTAGAGAAGATCTGTGTGGAGGAGTGGGCCAAAATCCCTCCTCCAGTGTGTGCAAACCTGGTGAAAAACTACAAGAAACGTTTGACCTCTGTAATTGCAAACAAAGGCTACTGTACCAAATATTAACATTGATTTTCTCAGGTGTTCAAATACTTATTTGCAGCTGTATCATACATATAAATAGTTAAAAAAATCATACATTGTGATTTCTGGAATTTTTATTTTTGATTATGTCTCTCACAGTGGACATGCACCTACGATGACAATTTCAGACCTCTCCATGATTTCCAAGTGGGAGAACTTGCAAAATAGCAGGGTGTTCAAATACTTATTTTCCGCACTGTATGTGGCTAAACAGGAGATGGCCTCAGAAATTTCCTCCTTAGTGATAGGGGCCTCCTAGAGGTCAAATTGGTCATTAGTCAATCGGGGGAACTTAACACTCGCCAAGTAGTCCCTGGTGTCTTGGGGAGTGTGGATGACTCGGGAAGTGTAGGGTGTGCGGTAGAATCTTCCAAACTCCTCCGCCACTCGTTGAGGGTCAGTAACATTGTTCCCCTATAAATCAGGATCACCTATAGAACAAAATAGTCCAAAATGATAAACAGCGCTCTAGCTGTTGGTTTAAATGTCCAACATCATCACAAGCATTCAAATAGTGACAGATTTTCTTGCCAGTGTAGTGAAAACAGGTAGTGGTTGATCCTACACCTCTTCCCAGGAAAGATTACACCACAAGTGGGGCACACTCCCCTTCGGGGTACTCACTCACCAGATGATTAGTAAATGTAGGCAATAAAAGGTATCTTTCCACCAGATAATCCGTCTCTATAGCTGGGACCCGTCAGGATAATGCTCCTCATAAAACACATAAACACAGAACAGGCTCCAAATAGCGTAATCTCGTTTATTAAAGTTAAAAGGTAACAATCCCTCATATGCATGCAGCCCCCGCTTATAATGCACGTACCATTTAGTAGATTGTTACAGGCACAAATGACAGTAACGGTAGCGGTATCCTACTGGTATCCGATTCCCCAGAAGCCAAGCATGTAAACACAGCGTGTAGTCTACAGCGTGCAGATCTACTTCCTGGATGAACCACCCGTGGAACGCACGTGTCACTTCCGGATCGCCGTAAAGTCCCGCCCTAAGGGCGGGACTGTAGACTACACGCTGTGTTTACATGCTTGGCTTCTGGGGAATCGGATACCAGTAGGATACCGCTACCGTTACTGTCATTTGTGCCTGTAACAATCTACTAAATGGTACGTGCATTATAAGCGGGGGCTGCATGCATATGAGGGATTGTTACCTTTTAACTTTAATAAACGAGATTACGCTATTTGGAGCCTGTTCTGTGTTTATGTGTTTTATGAGGAGCATTATCCTGACGGGTCCCAGCTATAGAGACGGATTATCTGGTGGAAAGATACCTTTTATTGCCTACATTTACTAATCATCTGGTGAGTGAGTACCCCGAAGGGGAGTGTGCCCCACTTGTGGTGTAATCTTTCCTGGGAAGAGGTGTAGGATCAACCACTACCTGTTTTCACTACACTGGCAAGAAAATCTGTCACTATTTGAATGCTTGTGATGATGTTGGACATTTAAACCAACAGCTAGAGCGCTGTTTATCATTTTGGACTATTTTGTTCTATAGGTGTTTCTGATTTATTTGTGCATCTTCAGTTTTATGACTGTTAGATTTTAAATAGCTGCTACAATCTTTTACTACTATATATTTCTGTAATATGAAATTATAGTTTTGACTACATATTTTCTCTCTAAAATTCTGTCACTTGTCAACTTGTTTATAAGTGATTCTACTGTGAAATATTTTGCATTTAGGTGCTGAGATGTGTCACTAGGCCTGGTGTTGCACTACCCTTTCCTGGTGCCTCCATGGCAGCATACCAATGGTCATGGCTCCGCCCCCGACCGACCCACAGGACCACTTAACTCTCTAATAAAAGTACGCTGCCCTCCCATTCTGGCATTCTTTTTTCTGTCCTCATCCCCGCAGGATCACGATCAGCCTTACCTCACCGTCTCATGGTGTTACCATTGCAGGTTCATGCTCTCCTGCAGGATGGAGTCCTATGGCTTGGGTTGCTAAAGGCACCAGATAAGTATAGGAGCCTTGTTTTTCTGTGGGTCTTTTTCATGGCATGTATGACCACCAAAGGGCTGCACTTTCCCTCAGGGGTGATAGGCTGGCAGTCCTATGCGGCAGTATGGGCGAGGGAATCGCGGCAGGTCGCTCTATCAGGAAGAAGGGGCTCCTTCTTCCCATCATGACAAGCAAGGATGAGCCTCCTCCATAGCGGGGGGGGGGGCGCTTCGCGCGCGTCAGGTGACTCAGCCTCATACTGTCGGAGGGCGGAGCGTCATCGGCGCGGCGGCGCATGCGCAGTAGACGCACGGCGGCCATCTTGGTACTCCTCACACATATAAACAGCCTGACACTCTCAGTTGAGGTCAGGCTGTCGGGGAATCAGCACACGTTTTCTCTCTCTCCCTTGCGCTCCACCTGCTGGATGACTATGGATCCCTGCCAAGGTAGGCTCAGTGCTGAAGATGTTCTTTTGCTGACAAAAGGGTTCATGATAGGTTATGCTTCCTTCCTTATAGTAAGGTGTGGGAAAACAAATAAAGAATGTATAATAGGTGTACTTAGATATATATGTGAATGGGCATATATGTATATATATATATAGGTATATATGGGTATATATATATATATATGTATATATTAAAAAAAAAAAAAAAAAAGATATATTTTTTTTTTTTACCCATAGCTGCCCTGGACATAGCCATGCCGCTCCAAAAAGATCCTCATCATCCCATTAGGTAAGGGCTGCTACTAATAGGTAAGTAAAGGAGGAAAATAAAGAGCACATTAAGGGGCTGACAGCCTTTATGGTTTCTGTCTCCACAGCCCGCAACGAGAATCACCACGCAGATCCTCCCATGACAGAGGCTCATACAATCGCAGAGGCTCTAGCCACTCTCATGCGTCAGGCCATAGATCTAGTAGCCGTCAGAGCTCTTCCCGTCACACTTCCTCTAGACCTGGAAAAGATGATTGTTGGGTATGTGGCAGGAAGGCCCTACCTGGGAAGCTGGCCTGTGGTCAATGTCTTTTGGAAGCTACAGTAGAAAGACAAGAGCCGGCAAGTTCTATTAAAGACCTGATCAAGGAATCCATCAGGGAAATGGCCGCATCACAAACTTTCTCCCCCGCGACTGGGGGGGAGACCGCAGAAGCGCCTTCCACGCAGCTGGAGGGAAACACCTCAGACGAGGACGCAGCCACGGTGGAGGAAGAGTTTGCAGTCTTTAATTTTGACCTAGTGGAACCTTTTGTGATGGCGGTCAAAGATGCCATCCAATGGGAGGAGGATCCTGAGCCCCCTTCCAAGACGAAGAAATATTTCCCTCAGCTGACAAAGAGGGTCTCACACTTTCCCTTGATGGAGGAGATCAAGGCGATTATTTTGGGGGAATGGCAAAAGGTGGATAGGAGGCCTGTGGCCTTTAACCGTCTCCAAAAATTATATCCGTTGGCCGAATCAGACAGCAGTCTCTTTGAGTCCATCCCACCGGTTGATGCCTCAGTGATGAGGCTAGCAAAGAATACGACCCTCCCTTTAGAAGACGCGGTCTCATTTAGGGATGTCTTGGATCGAAGAATTGACACAGACCTCAAAAAGATGTATCAAGCAACCGGGGGGGCTTGCAAGCCGGCGGTAGCCCTATCCTCCGTTTCCAGAGCCTCCAGGGTTTGGCTGGATAACATCGAAACAGCCCTTAGGGCAGGCATAGGTATTGAGGAAGTCATCAGAGCATTGGATGAGTTAAAATTGGCCTCGGACTTTATGGCTGAAGCGGCCATAGACGTCCTAAGATGTTCAGCTAGGGCCATGCTATTTTCTATCACGGCCAGGAGGGCACTATGGTTGAAACCTTGGGCAGCTGACCCATCTTCGAAGCAATCATGGTGTCGCATCCCCTACGATGGAAAAGCACTGTTTGGGGAAAGGATGGACACTGCAATTTCCAGAGTCACAGGAGGGAAAAGTGGTTTGATTCCTCAAGACAGAAATAGAAGGAAAAGATTCGCGCCTAGGCCGGCCGGCCAGCAAAGAGGAAGGGACTCAAGGTCCTACCGCCCAGGCAGAGAATACAGAAGGGGATGGAAGGGGTCTCAGGCTTCCTTCCTCCGACTGGGAAAGCCCAAACCCACAACATCTACAGGGGAGGGCCAGAAGTCCTTTTGACTCCCCAACCACCCAAACCGGGCCGGTGGGAGCAAGGCTCAAATCCTTCGCACAGGTTTGGGTGGAAGAATGCACCGACTCTTGGGTAGTGTCTACCATCCTCCAGGGACACTTTTGGAGATTCAAAAGCCGCCCACCACCTTTTTCTCTACAAAGGACAAAGATACCGGCCTCCAAAGGGAAAAGGGAAGCTTTGTTCCAGTACATCCAGAGACTGTTGCAGCAGGAGGCAGTCCTCCCGGTCCCAGCATCGGAGGCAGGTTCGGGATTCTTTTCCCCCGTCTTTTTAATCCCCAAGAAGACGGGAGGATGGAGACCCGTGCTGGATCTGAAAAAATTAAACAAATATATCCACTTAGAACATTTCAAGATGGAGTCGCTGAATACAGTCATCTTGTCGGTCCAGCCGGGAGATTGGATGGCTTCAATAGATCTCCAGGATGCATATCTCCATATCCCCATCCACAGCCAATTCCAGCCTTATCTACGGTTCAAGGTCGGAAACCTTCTCCTACAGTTCCGATGTCTTCCCTTTGGGATCTCATCGGCCCCCAGAACCTTTTCCAAGGTTTTGAGTGCCATCCTGATGCCCCTTCGAGAAAGGGGGATACGAGTATTACACTATCTAGACGATATTCTGATCCTCTCACAACACCAGAACACCTTAAAGGAACACATTCAAATAGTGCACAACACCTTGGCGCGGTTTGGATGGCTGGTCAACTTGGAGAAGAGCCAACTGGTCCCATCGCAGAGGATGACCTACTTAGGGGCCTTATTCAACACCCAAGAGAGGGCAGTCTCCCTGCCACCCGAAAAGGTACCAATCTTAATCCGGAAGGTGAAGAGGGCAATGGAAGCTCACATCATGTCAGCATCCGACTGTCTAAGCCTCATAGGCTCTCTCTCAGCATGCATCCCAATGATAAAATGGGCCAAATGGCGTTTGCGGGACTTCCAATTAGGTTTCCTGGCACGATGGGACAAGGAAAACCTCAAACAGACGATAAGACTCTCCGTTGCAATGAGGTCCAGCCTCGAATGGTGGACAAGACCTGCCAATTTACTAGTTGCTCGACCCCTAGGTCCTGTCACCTGGACAATCCTTTCCTCGGACGCCAGTCAACACGGTTGGGGAGCCCATGTCCAGAACCAGCTAGTCCAAGGAACCTGGGCATTCAATGCGGAGGGGATGATATCCAACATATTAGAGTTGAGAGCAGCCTGGATGGCTCTCCTACATCTAGCCCCTCTCCTCAGGGGCAAGTCCATCTTGCTCCAAATGGACAACAAGGCAGCCGTGGCCTATGTGCAGAACCAAGGGGGCACCCACAGCAGGTCACTTTACAACGAAGTATCTCCAATAATCGCCTGGGCGGAAAAAAATCTATGCGATCTCCGAGCAGCTTACATTCCAGGAATCGAAAATCAATTAGCAGATCACCTCTCAAGATGCTTGATAGACAACAACGAATGGGCACTGGATCAGGATGTTTTCAATGGAATATGCCAATTGTGGGGGACTCCCCAGTTAGATCTGTTCGCATCTCCTCTCAATACAAAGACCCCGAGGTTCTTCTCGAGGTGGCCATGCCCAACATCGGCAGGGGTAGACGCCTTAATTCAGCCATGGACATTTCAGTTGGGGTATGCCTTTCCCCCAACCCCATTAATTCTGAGGTTCCTTCAGCGGCTGACAGTAGAGAAGGTCACCATCTTGGCGATCATTCCATATTGGCCAAGGAGGCCTTGGTTCCCGCTTCTAGTCAGCCTAGCACAGGTCGATCCTCTCCCTTTGCCACACAGGAACAACTTGCTGTCCCAGGGAGACATCCTCCACCCACACGCGAAGATTCTGGATTTGAGGGCTTGGAGGTTGAGCGGAGAAGGTTGGACAGCTTAGGGTGTTCGCAGGAAGTAATCCAAACCCTTCTGCAAGCAAGGAAGTCATCCACGAATGCCACCTATTACAGAATTTGGAAGAAATTTGTAGCCTTAGCGGAATCTAGTCAATTTGATCCTCTGGCATCCCGGAGTTCAGAACGTCCTATCCTTTCTACAGTCAGGTTTGAGCCTGGGGCTAGGCCACAGCACCCTGAAGGTCCAGGTATCGGCCATCTCGGCTCTGACAGATACACGATGGGCCCTGAGCCCACTAGTGGACCGTTTCCTGAAGGCAGTTCTGAGGCTGCGTCCTCCTAGGAAGACTCTGTACCCCAAATGGGATTTGACAATAGTCCTAGAAGCCTTAGCACGTTCCCCCTTCGCTCCTACGGAGGAATGTTCATTGGAGCATATTACCTGGAAAACAGCCTTTTTAATTGCAATTACATCAGGACGCAGAGTTTCAGAAATCCAAGCCTTAGGAGCTCAAGAGCCCTATATTTACTTCTTTCCGGATAGGGTGGTGCTGCAGCCCATCCACCAGTTCATTCCCAAAGTGCCATCAGCATTTCATCTTAACCAAGAATGGGTCCTCCCATCTTTTGAGGGGGATCAAGCCTCGTCAAACCTACACGAGCTGGATGTTGCCAGATCCCTAAAGCATTATCTGAAGTTAACGCACGAATTTCGGAAAGACCAACGATTATTTATCATCCCCAAGGGAGCAAAGAAAGGTAGAGCAGCCTCTAAGACGACAGTAGCAAGCTGGATTGTCAAGTTGATTCAGATGACCTATCGGGCTAGTGGGCTACCAATTCCCAAAGCGGTGAATGCTCACTCAACACGTGGAATCTCCTCGTCCTGGGCAGCTCTGGCTCGAGTCTCTCCGGAGACAATTTGCAGGGCAGCTAGCTGGTCTTCATTTAATACGTTCATGACACATTACAGTGTGGATCCGGCAGTTCTTACCTCCCGGGACTTTGGGAGAAGGACACTAGAGCTCTCTACTCTATAGTAGCCATGAATAAAATATTTAAGCAGTACCCTCCCTGTAAGCGAGTTATTGACCATTGGTATGCTGCCATGGAGGCACCAGGAAAACGGAAAATTGAATACCTACCTTTCTGTAATTTTCCTTTCCTGGTGCCTACCCATGGCAGCATACACCCTCCCTACTATCTAAAAGGTCTACGCTGCAAGTCTGAGGTCTAGTTACAAAGAATGCCAGAATGGGAGGGCAGCGTACTTTTATTAGAGAGTTAAGTGGTCCTGTGG
This sequence comes from Rana kukunoris, assembly GCA_029574335.1. Classification (NCBI taxonomy): domain Eukaryota; kingdom Metazoa; phylum Chordata; class Amphibia; order Anura; family Ranidae; genus Rana; species Rana kukunoris. The sequence goes on from CM056050.1 coordinate 165,452,447, forward strand.
GTCGGTCGGGGGCGGAGCCATGACCATTGGTATGCTGCCATGGGTAGGCACCAGGAAAGGAAAATTACAGAAAGGTAGGTATTCAATTTTCCGTTTTCTAACATTGTTCCCCTGCTGGTCGGTCAACGATACCACCACCGGGGGGACGCAAATCTAGATAGGCAAGATACGCAAGCAATTTGCCTGATCGTTCCCCATATTCAAACACCCTTTGCCTACAGAAAAATATGCGTTGTTTAGCCTTCTCAATATGCAACTAAGAAATCTGCCACGTCTGAACTTTGAGAGTGTAAGCGGTGCTGGGTGAGCGGTCCCGACGGAACGCCTCCTCCAGCTCCCACAGGTGATCAGTAGCCTGTTGAACAATGAGTTTCGACAATCGTTTAAGTCTATTGATACATGTGGAAAGCAGAAAACGGGCATGAAGCTTGAACATCTCCCACACCATGTCGTCGTATGTGGCCGAATCCCCGTTGGCTGCAAAATAGTACTGCAATTCCGCCAGGATGTCACCCTGGTCCTCCAGAGCAGTCAGCCAAAACGGGTTCAGCCACCAAGAGGGAGCAGGGGAGGCCCTCAGGAGCTGGAGCATGATCCCGTAGGGGGTGTGGTCCAAGAGTACTTTTGGAGCAAATCCCACCTCTCCCAGTTTAGGCGTCATCCACTTTGAAATAATGATGAAGTCAATGCCCGACATGATTGGGATCTGATTTGCTCGCTCCACTGCAAACATCACCGAAAATGCATCCCATCCAAAGGTGGATGTCAGGACGTTTGCATCTGTTTCGTGCTAATCGGTTGTAGCTGGCGATGCACCTCGTCAGTGGTGTGTTGCAGGGGGTGCAAGATGTCTTCTGCTCTACTAATATGGGTCTCTGTCTCCGCCACACGGTTCCGCAGGGTAGAGAGGTCCTGCCGGATAAGGGACATATCAATTTTGACCTCCTCAATTTTGACAGTGAGCATGCTCTGGCAAAGGGCGATGGCGTCAAGTGGCCGCCACGGATTGTTCCACGCCCGAGGAGGTGCCAATCACCGGTCTTCTAATCCTCAAGCTGGCCATAATCCAGGTACTTATTTTACTTGCTGAACTTCAACGTAACTTATAATATCAGTATCATGTTTTTCTGTTTTTTTTGGTTGATATTCTGTCTCTATCATTTAAAATACACCTATGATACAAAATTATAGACCCTTCATTTCTTTCGTAAGTGAGCAAACTTACAAAATCTGCAGCGGATCAAATAATAATTTTGCCCATTGTAAGTAGTAGGTTCACCTTACAGATTTTCTGTAAACGTAAACTTGCCCTTTAAATTGTTGTTCCTGTTGTGCTCCAGGCTAATTGCAACAGTATGCCTTTGAAGAACCTGCTCTGCTCAGCCACTCTTCAGATTACAATTTCCAATAATTCTGAATTGCCTTGTCTGGTGACAACTCTATTTTAGAATTGCAACATTTGGCACCTGTCTGTTAATTTATGAAGTATTGTATGTTGATTGTTTGCTTATTTGTGTACATAGGGCACTGATTGTAAATGAATTATAAACAAGACCATTTTATTGTAAAAGACTGTAATGTACATGACCAGTGAGTCTAGTTGGTTTATTTAGTATAGCTATACTGAGTGCATATAGTATCCCTATTACACATGTTGTGTAATATAAAGTGTGTGTGTGTTGGTTTATTTTTTACTAGTTTGTTCATTTTTTGTATTTTTGTTCTTTTAGATTATTTTCTGATCTTTACATTGGTGAAAATCCTCAGCGATCATTAGAGGTAAGCTCATTTCCTTGTAATGTAATGACTAAAGGTATGGTGCTTTGCCTATACTATTAGGGCTTGTTCAAAGCGTTGCTTACTGTTCTGTTGCAACGCTTAGTGCATTTTAGACACATTTGCATTTGTTTTACATACAGTAAGATATTTGAGGGAATTCTAAGGAACTTAGAAATGCAAAATAATCAGATATTTGTCTTTGATCAAGGTATCAACCACCAGCATGAATTTATGAAACGCTATTCTTGTCAGACCAACCTGATTATTTCTATGAGGTAGTAAGTGAGATATTGGATGGTGGAAGTCCAGTGGATATAGTTGATCTAGATTTTGCTAAAGTATTTCATACTGTACATCATAAAATTTCAATATGATCTGTTGGAGTTTATGAAATTTGTGTTTGTACATGGATATAAAACTGACTACATTAATGGGTCCAGACAGGAGTAGTAAATTATTTACTCTCTGAATGGTCTAGACTTGTGAGTGGCGTGCCATAGAAATTTGTTTGGGGCCCATGCTGTTCCATAATTTTATTTTATTTAGCAGTGCTTTCTAAACTGCAGCCCAGGGCCTAAGTGTGTTGCCCTTTGTTTACCTTTATGATGCCCTTGAGACTTTAGAAGAAACAAGGCCCCCTAAGGAATGGGACTTTTGAAGTGGCCGAAAACAAGTAAATAAAATAAAATGTCTTCAGTACAAACAATCATGGTTAAAAATTATTGTAGATCATGTAAAATATACAAATCCATATAAAATGTTGATTGATGTAGATACATATGAAACAACTCTTTTTACTTGACCCAACATTTCCGGCTTCAGTTTTTTTTTTTTTTTTCAAGCATATTGAAGCAATGAAGTTGTGCTCATTGTAATGAGACATGGAGAAACAATTGGCTTCACATATAGAACCAAGGTGTCTTGCATCAATGGAATCCACTTGATATCTGACATGGTCACAAAAAAGATAGCTAAAGAGCTAGTGGTTGTTATTAAAAAGATTTTCCAACCCGCACGCCCAGGTATTACCAGCGAGGATCCTGCAAATTCCTCCAGTCAGGAGGGACCTCAATAAAGATAATCGAAGTATTAAAATTTAAAAAAAATAGGGAATATATTGCCCCAAGGAGAGCAAAGTGTTTTCCAAAAAAGCACAAAAGGGCACATACCAGAGTTGGAGTGACTAGAAAGGAAAATGTAACTTAGAACGGTTGTCCAAGTCTGTCCAAGACAGGGGGATATAATTAATCCTCCATTCCAAGTATGCCAGTGTAAGTAACAGATAAAAAAATGAAAAAACAAATCTCCCAGGGATAAAAGCTAGTCAGAGGAGAGAGGTGCCAATATCTATAGTTAGTACCAGGGGCGGACTGACCATTGGGACTTTCGGGCACTGCCCGAGGGCCCCATGCCACTAGGGGGCCCCATCTGGTTTGCCAGGCTCAATAAAACCAGGGACAGTATGTAAAAAAAATCTGTTTTTTTTTTTTTTTTTTTTTATACATCTGTCCCTGCTATGTTTTAACCTGACATGCTTTTGATGTGAAAATCCTGAGATTTTAGCTGTCCTGCCTCTGTACTGCCTCCTGGCGTGGTGGCCATCTGTAAGCCCAGGGGCCCCATAATCTTCTATTGCCCGGGGGCCCCATGGGTTGTCAGTCCACCCCTGGTTAGTACCTGTCTGTAGGTTGAACTGGTGTGCCTTTAATATCTCCTGGGGACAGAGCTGTCTCAGCTGTGTACCTTGCCGCTGACGGCTCTGATATAGGGAACCAGCTCCCTGTACGGCAAGGATACAGTCTGTAATACCATCTTGCATGCTGGCATTGCCCATCCAACACCTTTGATCTATTCCTTTCAGGCAATATTTGCGATTACGTTGAAATTGCACACAAGAGTCTTTCAAAAAGAGGCCAACAGTCTGAGAGACAGGTTACGTCTCAGAGGCTACTCTTCCACATGCATTAAAAAGGCCTTTAAAAGGGCAACTTTGAAATCAAGACAAGACCCACTATTCAAAAAATCCAAGAGTTCAAATGGGAATGAGGAAAAAACGAATACTCTGAGAATTATTACCCGTTATACTAAACAAAATCGGCAAATGAACAGAATCATTTCGAAATATTGGCACCTTTTGAACATTGACCCTTCCCTGAGTCCCTTTGTCTCCCCTAAACCTTCCATCTCCTACGGTAGAACAAAATCCCTGAAGGATACTTTAATACAAAGTGAATTCACTTAGGGAATTCCGCTTTGATCCATGCAAGCCACCAGGTACCTTTTGCTGTGGCGGATGCAATTTGTGCCAATACATGTACATTGGGGAAAATATAACTTTACCCAATGGTAGGACATGTAGAACCAACTCATTATACAAACTGTAAAATCATAGGTCTTGTCTACATGTTAAGGTGCCAACGCGGCTCATTCTATGTGGGCAAGACAAAACCATTTTATAAGAGAGCATCAAGACACATCACTACTATGAAAAAAATAATGCCCAGAACGCCAATGATGGGGCAGCATTCGTCCCGCTGACGCCAATGATGGGGCATTGTTTTACTCTCACTGGACTCTGTCTTTTTTGTTGATGGCGCAAAAAGTAAAAATGACAGAGGTGATTAAATACCACCAAAAGAAAGCTCTATTTGTAGGGGGGAAAAAGGGGGATAATTTTTGTTTGGGTATATCATCAGACAACTATGTAATAGTCTGTTCAAGAAAAACGCAGTGCTGTATTTCAAAAAATAACTTTGGGGGGGGGGGGGGACGACGACTTCCAGACTGAAGTCATAAAAAAAAAACATGCTCGTCTCATCAAAGCCTCATTGGAATTGCTTCTTATCTAATGCTGATGTGACTTCTGTAAATAAAGACACAAGCCAGTCGCACTATATAATCGCACTGGGATTTGCATGAAAATCTCATTGCATTATTGTGAACCGAACTTTAAGGTGAGCCATCTACAGCAGGCAAATCCCTGCAAGGCTGCACCAACTTTAAAACATGACAGCAGGTGCGAGGGAAAAGAACCCCCCACCCTCTGTCACTGTGTCTGGAATTTATTATACCCTAAATACAGGTGTGTAACATGTTCTGAAAGGTAAACATATCCTTTCATGTTTATATCTAATCTGGTGGAGGTCTGCTGCATTTTTTTACACTGAACACTACCACAATCCCTTATGCATGGAACCCGTGCCATTTTCTTTGTTTCGTCTCCCCCAATATTTTGAGGTGAGTGTTATTCTGCAACAAGGTATGTTCCTTCTTTAAAAATAACTGTGTGCTTGATTTCGTAAATGCCATTGATGTATAATGTTTTGTAGAGTGTTTAGCAATATTCATAATGTAAAGATCAGTAGACATATATCTTTTTTTTATTTCAGGAGCTGACGAAGGCATTAGAAGAGGGATCTGACAATGCAGAATTCTACTGTCAAAGAGCTTATGCTCATATACTTCTCCAAAATTTCAATGGTAATGGACTGCTTTGCTTATATTTTTCATACTTTTATTTGGGCATATTGTAAGTCTGTTTAGACTACTTAAAACGTGTTGACTTTGTGCATTTTGTTTGCTGCAAAATTCTTAGACGGAAAACAAATGGGCCATGGTAGAAAGCTTTTACAATTTATAATGATGTATGCCAAAGTCTCCATGTTTTGTGAATAGTAAGCTTGCTTGTTTAACAATTTCTATTCCATATCGGAAAATTTGTGAATTTTCTATAAGATAAGAACTTTGGATTGGTTTTCAATAGCTGAGATATTAAGTAATTCTTTTTTTCCTTTTGTATAGTGTCTGGTAAGTTTAAAAGGGTTGTAAAGGTTCAATTTTTTTTTTCCTAAATAGCTTCCTTTACCTTAGTGCTGTCCTTTACTTACCTCATCCTTCGGTTTTGCTTTTAAATGTCCTCATTTCTTCTGAGAAATCCTCACTTCCTGTTCTTCGGTCTGTAACTCCACAAAGTAATGTGAGGCTTTCTCCCTGTTGTGGAGTGTCGTGCTCGCCCCCTCCCTTGGACTACAGGAGAGTTAGGACACCCACTAACACACAGCTCCTTTCTTTATCTGCAACGTAGAGAGGGTCCTGACTTTCCTGTAGTCCAAGGGAGGGGGCGAGCACGACACTCCACACCAGGGAGAAAGCCTTGCATTACTGCATGGCGTTACAGACAGAAGAACAGGAAGTGAGGATTTCTCAGAAGAAATAAGGACATTTAAAAGCAAAATCAAAGGATGAGGTAAGTGAAAGAGGACTGCACTAAGGTAAAGGAAGCTATTTAGGAAAAATGTTTTACTTTTACAACCCCTTTAACTACCGGTATGTCTTTAATGTGGTTACCTTTTTGGGTTCTGATGCCCCTCCATGTGCAGTTTTTTTATATTTCCTGTTCCTGCCAATCTGAGACATTTGCTGCGTGCTTTACTCTGTGCCGTATTGCCTTTTCAAAATCTTCACCATCGGCTCTGATTTTTCTCCTATACATTTGCTCTTTTAAATCTTGATTTATTCTGTTTGAAAGTTTGTACTCCATTGCAACACATGAGTAAATACAAATTGCACACAGACTTGGTGGGAGGGACTGTGTGAATCGCCATCATAGCCAAAAAAAAGTAACTGCATGAAAAATGAGCAGTTTCCCTTTAAACTGGTAGCAAAGGTGCAATTGTAAGCAGGTTTGTGTTATTGCAAAGGCTCTTCTGGTACTTTCAGATTTATTAATGCCACCATTGCAGTCTGCATCCTCACTATAGAGATTTTGCTCTTTTTCCTGCCTTCAGAAATACAACATGTAGAGAGAAGAAATCTCTCAAAAGTAAGGGGAAATTCCAATTTCTGATGGCTTTCTATATGCTGGTATTGGGCTCTAGTTTTTGGAAAATGAGAGAAAAAAATTTCCTGCAGGAAAACCGTCATAAAAACCTAAAATTAAAACCTGAAAATCTCATCATTCTCCACTGAAAATTTTCCTTGGCAACATGTTTTCCATACCACTATCATTACCCAAACCAAGCTAACTTTAGTGCCTTTTGAATGCTTGAAATCTTTTCACAGAGCAGGTAATCAACATTGTGTGTGTCTGCTTGACCTTGAGTGTTGCAAGAGAGACACCTGCTGGTTGTTAGAGTTGCTTATATTGAATGTGAAACTGAAATTATTCTGCACAGTGGTCCAAAACTTCCTCACCTTTCCGTTCGTGTTAACCACTTAAGGACTGAGCCTCTTCCTGAAATTTGGTGTTAACAATTTTTTTGGGCTTGAAAATTACTTGGATACCCAACATGTCACGCTTCAAAGTTGCGCCTGCTTGTGGAATGGTGACAAACTTTTACCCTTAAAAATCTCCGTAGGCAACGTTTAAAAATCCTACAGGTTGCATGTTTAGAGTTATAAAGGAGTTCTAGGGCTAGAATTTATTGTTCTCGATCTAACAATCGCTGCGATATCTCACATGTGTGGTTTGAACATCGTTTTCATTTGCGGGTGCTGCTCACGTATGTGTTCGCTTCTGCACGCAAGCTCGTCGGGATGGGGCACTTTAAAAAAAAAAAAAATTGACACTTTTAAATTAAAAAAAAATAAAAATTTGGGTCACTTTTTTTTATTTTTTATTACAAGAAATGTAAACATTGCTTGTAATAGAAAAAAATGACAGGTACTCTTAAATATGAGATTTGGGGTCAAAAAGACCTCACATCTCATATTTAGACTAAAATGCAATAAAAATAAATAGAGCATTGGACATAAGTGACATTTTGACGAGGCTTCCGCCCTGCAGTGATATGGAGACGGGGGGAAGCCATCTTCCCCCTCGCTCGTCTCCATACCCAGGCAGGGACAACATCCGATCGCCTCCACCGTTGCCCACCACTCCGGTAAGCGGCGAGAGGGGGGACCCTCTCCTGCTGCTGATATAAGTGATCTTGTGGCGTATCTGCCGCAGAGAGCACTTTTATATGAAAGAGGACCGCCCGCTGAAGAAGAGGGTACTGGACTATGGCCAATTTCAGTAGAAGCGAATTAACTTGCCAGTGTGTCTTTGGCGGTAACTCGCGTTTAGCCACGTTTCCATTACAGGTGTTTTTTTTTTTTTTTTCATTTTTGGCCATTTAAAAATACGAAAAAAACAAAAATAAAACGCTTCTAAACACAGCAAAACTGACGTTTTGAACGTGGGTTACTATCTGTCAAGTTAAATTGTTCAGGAAAGTTTTCTTCTGAATGCGAGCACAGAGAAATGGGATGGAGGGATGGTGTGGTTTTTTTTTTTTCTTTCTGATCCATTTTATTGCTGTCACAAGAAATGTAAACATCCCTTGTGACAGTAATAGTCAGTGACAGGTACTGTTTATGGAGAGGTCTGGGGTCTAGAAGACCCCCAAATCCCTCCTTTGCACTTAAAAGCATTCAAAACGCTAAGTTTGGCTTGTTTTAAATACTGTTATTAAAAAAAAACGCCCAGAAAAGTGGCTGTAAAAACGCCAGTGAAAATGAGCCCTTAAACTGAGAACTCTCCTTCACGGAGTTCAATTAATTGATAAGTAGCAACATTGTATATCTTTTCTCAAAACTTGGCAGGCTGCCCGGAGTACGGGAAACTTCAGGCAACTTGCATTGACTTCTATTATAGAAGCTTTTTGCAAGTCGCGCTGCTGAAGTTAAAATCGGCTTTCTTACAGCACAAATCGGCCGATGCAAATTAATTAAAAAACGCCAAATATCGGCCGATATATCGGCCAGCCGATATATCGGTCGACCTCTACATCTAAGTTAAAAATGCAGCACATAAATGTTGATCTTATGCCTTATTGATGAACACATTGATATCCCAGTCAATGTTTAACCCTTGAGGGGAAAACCATCGAAGCTGGTATATCCAAAACATCTCTAACTGAGAGACGCCTCTGACACGTGACTCTCGCGTTCAATGAGGGGTAAATTTGTCAATCACTTGAAAGCTAGTACCTACAGGATTTTTTTGGTGACACTGTGAATGGTGCCTAGGCACACTATGGTTGGTCTGGCCTTTTTTTATACTTTTTAATATGTTTATTAACCCTGATAGAAAAGGTACGGATGGTTCTAGCAACATATTGCTTTTTACACTAAGTTAGAAGGTATACCACATACCGAGTGGCACATGTGACAAATTCCTTCATGGGATAAATAGTAGAAGTTACTGTAGATGTAAAACTTTTTATTTTTTCTATTTGTCAAGGTATTGTGAAGACACAGATTGCACCTACGACGAGCATAAAACCCCTTATATTCCGGAAAGAATATGGGTTTAGTTGGAGGATGGGACACATTAGGGGCAAGTTTATTCCTAAGGGACAGAGCTCCCCTAAAAACAATACCAGCTTTGTCAGGAAATCCTGAGCCTAGAAGAGGGTCATTTTGAAGTACATTCCAATGATGATTAAGAATATTTTTCACTTGTTTGTGTTGTACAGAATATTGAGTGGTGAACGACCATTTAAATTTAGTGTTGGAGGCACGTTTAGGTCGTTCTGAAATGATCACATTCCTATCGAGTTTAGAAACATGGTCAATTTCGTCCTGTAGAGTAGCTGGCATATAACCCTTTTCAACGAATCTAGATTTTAGAATATCTGCTTGTAAATGGAAATCAGACTAGTACAATTTTTCCTGATGCGGAGTAGTTGACTGTATGGTACAGATTTGAGCCATGAGCTATAGTGACAACCATCGGTAGGAATGTATCCGTTGCGATGGGTCGGCTTGAAAAAGGTTTTACCAACCGATGATCAGCAACGGATATTTCCAAATCCAAGAATGGATCATAGTATGGCTCATCTCATACCTCACGATAATGCCCATCTCATTGTCATTCAAAGTAACCATGAAGTCATGTAATGACTCTTCATCACCCTGCCATAGGAGGAGGATGTCGTCTATATACCCAGCCCACAGCAACAATTCAGGGCGCTGAAGGGCATAGACGACATCCTCCTCCCACTGGGCCATGAAAAGATTTGCCAGATTGGGGGCAAATTTGACCCCCATAGCAACACCCCTTGTTTGGAGAAAAAATTGGTCATTGTACCAAAAGTATTTGCTTTGCAGCAGGTCACTATAGTAAAAAATTATAGAAAAGCTGTGCTAATATGTAAAGTTTTATATTTATCACTATAGTGGTAGTAACAAAGATGGAGAGGAATTTTATATAAAGTTGTTAATTCTTCCTGTAGAAGTCTTGCTTATTAGAAAGGGGCAGTGCTAAAATTGACTTGTGGCAGTTGAAATTTTCATGTGATTCGGCTGCTTGTGTCTCTGGATCTATTGATTTGGTTTTGATATTCGGTTTCACTGAAGGTAACTTCTCCTTTTGCATATTAACATACGCTTTCTTTAAGGCCCCTTTCACACTGGGGCGTTTTTCGAGCGTTATTCGAGCAAAGCCTCATCTGCATTCCCAATGTGTTGGTAAAGCACCGCTAAGACCCTAACATTTTAGGGTGTTTTTGCAGTGCCTCAGTGTGAAAGGGTAAGGTGTTTTTACAGTGCTTTCAATTCAATGGAAAGGGGCGTTTTGTAGCGGGTTTTTTTCAGCGCCCAAAAGCTGTTTCAAAGATGCTGTTTGCAGGACTTTTCTCAACGCCCCGCCAGTTCAACGCCTCAGTGTGAAAGGGTAAAGCGTTTTTACATTGCTTTCAATTCATTTCAATGAAGAGGGGTGTTTTTGGAGCGTTTTTTTTTAGTGCTCAAAAGCTGCTCCAAAGATGCATGCATGTAGAGCGTTTTATGAGCGTTTTTAATAGCGCTATTTTTACCGCTGTAAAAAAACGCTTCAGTGTGAAAGGGGTCTAAGACTACATTCACACCTAAGTGTCGCGTTTTAGAAGTGTGTTGTGTGTTTTTTTTTTTTTTAGGCATTGTATTTTCAGGCGTTTTTCAACTAAAAGGTGTGGAGGGCAGCTGAAAAAGGAACAGAGAGTTGCTTTTTGAGCAGAAAGCATGTGACAAAGCGTTTAAAAAAAAAAAATTGTCGAAAAAAGCTAATGTCCTGCTTTTCAGGGGTTTTCCATTGAAGTCTATGGGGACAAAAATGCTCAGTTCTGCCTTAACCACTTCAGCCCCAGACCATATTGCTGGTCAATGACCAGGCCACTTTTTGCAATTCGGCACTGCGTCGCTTTAACTGACAATTGCGCGGTCCTGCGACGTGGCTCCCAAACAAAATTGGCGTCCTTTTTTCCCCACAAATAGAGCTTTCTTTTGGTGGTATTTGATCACCTCTGCGGTTTTTATTTTTTGCGCTATAAACTAAAATAGAGCGACAATTTTGAAAAAAATAATAATTTTTATTTTTTGCTATAATAAATATCCCCAAAAATATATAAACATTTTTTTTTCCCTCAGCTTAGGCCGATACGTATTCTTCTACATATTTTTCTTAAAAAAAAAAATCGCAATAAGCGTTTATTGATTGGTTTGCGCAAAAGTTATAGCGTCTACAAAATAGGGCATAGTTTTATGGCATTTTTATTAATATATATTTTTTTTTTACTAGTAATAGCGGTGATCAGCAATTTTATTTTTGTTTATTTTTTAAATCGGTACTGCGACCTTATGGCGGAGACTTTTGACAGTTTTGGGACCATTGGCATTTTTATAGTGATCAGTGCTATAAAAATGCATTGATTACTATAAAAATGCCACTGACAGGGAAGGGGTTAATACTAGGTGGCGAGAAAGCGGTTAATTATGTTCCCTAGGTGTGTTCTAACTGAAGGGGGGGGGGGGGTGGGACTGAGTAGAGGAAATGACAGATCGCTGTTCATACATTGTATGAACAGCAAACAGTAATTTCTCCCCCCTGACAGGATCGGGACCTGTGTAACGAGCGATCCCGGGTGCCCTGATCGCGACCACCGGGCACGAGCGTCGGGACCAGGGGTGAGTGGGGGGCCCCTGCAGCGGCTGGTCGGCAAGTAGTTAAAGGAACACTAAAGGCAAATGTTTGTTATTTTACCCCCCCAAAAAAAAAAAAAAAATGTATACTTGCCTCCACTGTGCAGCTCATTTTGCACAGGGTGTCCCCCAACCCGGTCTTCTGGGGTCCCTCGGCGGCTGTCTCTGCTCCTCCTCACAAGAGCTTTCCACCTTCATGCGAGCTCCCTCGCATGGTGGAAAGCTCTTGCTCCCATGATACAGCGACCATAGCCGCCAACTGTATCACTCGGCCCCGCCCCCCCGGCGCATCGCGTCATTGGATGTGATTGACAGCAGTGCTAGCCAATGGCTGCGCTGCTATCAATCCGTCCAACCTAGCCAATCAGCGGCCAGGCTGGGAACCGAACAGGATGACGGAGAAGCGCGCGGGACTTTCGAGGGGTGAGGTAAGTAAAACAGGGGCTCGGGGGGCGGTGCTGTCGGATGTTTTTTTACCTTATTGCATAGATACATTAAGGTGAGAAACATTTACCTGTACAACCCCTTTAAAAGCAGCTTATGTACTTTTTGGAGTGATGGGCGTTTCTACAAGTGACAGGGCGCTCAGATGTGAACAAGGGCTATTGAAAACAATTGTTTTTTGTTTGATCTTTTTTGCGTTTCAAGCTACAAAACGCTAAAGTGTAAATGCAAACCATGGGTTTACTGTACTTTAATATTAAAGGGGTTGTAAAGGAATTTTTTTTTCTCCCTAAATAGCTTCCTTTACCTTAGTGCAGTCCTCCTTCACTTACCTCATCCTTCCATTTTACTTTTAAATGTCCTTATTTCTTCTGAGAAATCCTCACTTCCTGTTCTTCTGTCTGTAACTCCACACAGTAATGCAAGGCTTTCTCCCTAGTGTGGAGAAAGCCTTTGAGGGGGGAGGGGCGAGCAGGCAAGTCAGGACACTTTGCAGGTAGAAAAAGGAGCTGTGTGTTAGTGGGCGTCCTGACACTCCTGCTCGCCCCCCTCAAGATGCGTTCTCCACCCCAGGGAGAAAGCCTTGCATTACGATGTGTAGTTAGACAGAAGAACAGGAAGTGAGGATTTCTCAAAAGAAATAAGGACATTTAAAAGCAAAATGAAAGGATGAGGTAAGTGAAGGAGGACTGCACTAAGGTAAAAGAAGATTATTTAGGGAAACTTTTTTTTTTTTTTTTCTTTTACAACCCCTTTAAAGATCAAGTCTACCTTTCTGACAATGTTTTACCTGTAATTTTGTATGGCCACCCGCTTACATATGTGTCAGAGTTCTTCCATCCAGTGCCACACACAGCTGCGTCATCCATTTACATACCATTCACATGTGTCAGAATGGAAGACTACAAGTCCCAGTGTGGTGACGTCAATGTATTCACAATCCATTGATTACTTTGTTTCATAGCCTCTGTACTGACCTGGTGTTGGAGGAATAGTCTGCAGGAGCATGTGCATTTCACCTGCTATCCACTGCAGGCTCCAATGCAACAAATAGTAAATGCACTCTTTCATTTTTTTTTTATATACAATGTGTGTGTGTATAATTGCACACACATGTATTAATACTTTTCCCTAACAAAAGGTTGACTATGCCTTGCTGATGAGTTTCACAAGTGTTAGACTTGGCCTGCACCTACATGTGTACACGTTCTATTGCAGATATTGGTTTTTAGTCGGTGAATCTTCCTGATGCAATTCAGAGCTGTGTTTGAATTTTCAATGCTTTGGTTTAATGCAGATGCTGTTTTGGATGCGAAGAGGTCCCTCGAGCTCCAGCCTAACAATGCAAACGCTTTCCTCCGGAAGGGGTATGTGTCAGTACTAGTTTTCAATTACATTTATTACCGTCTGCAAACCTCTGGCCATGCAGCGTTAAATTGGATATTCATCAGTGCTGCTCTAATATGGATGAAGTTGTCCCATGAAAAGACGTGGAATACCAATGAGCTAATGAGATACTGTGACATGTATCACCTTTGCGCAGAGCATTTGAGTTCTAAACTACAGTAAACGGTTAGAGTTGTCATATTCTGTATGAGGAAGAGATTTAATATTGTGGCCATCTGTGCTACTGTCTAAATGATATTTTCCTGTTCTACCCATCAGTCCCTAGCTACATATATTGTCAGCATCCACAGTCCTGAAAATGGATGTTCTGATTATGTTTCTTTGCCAGTGGCAGCAAGAAGAAGAAAACACAAGGATCAGAAAAGCATTGATATATTTAATGAGTGTATTTGATGTGAAGCTCCCCCACCATCCACACTCTGCTTAAATCAGGCACATTTTTAAATTCAACTTCACTCTTATTCTGGATTACTTTGTTACCATAGAAACTGCAATTTGCTATTTTTTTTTTCTCTGTGAGGCTTCCTATTTGCATGATGTCATTGTATTGAGCCGAGCATGTAATCGACTACAAAGTGCCCTTCCCGCTCCCAGTTTATTCTTATAATAGTGTTGTGTGCAAACATATTAGGTTTTAAAATGTAAATTCTATGTGTTTGTGTGTCTTTTTAATAAAATATGTCCCCTTAATTGTAATTGGCATAACAAGTATGGATTATATTGTTATGCCAAGGTAAACAAAAAGACAAACATTTTTTTTTAACAGTTACAAAGTATGTTTTGTCGTATAAGCTATTGCTTTGTGGTCCATTAGGGTCTGATTAGCCATCTGCCGAATGACAGCTACGGCGTGGTCATTCCAGATTTAGGAGGCAGCCTCTGATAAGCGCTTGAAGACTACTCGCACTCGAGTGGTGTGGTTGCGGGACGTTACCAAGCAGCATCTTTGGGGTAGCAGAATATTGTATTTAGCGCTCCCAGAATGCCCTACCCATTGTAATGAATAAGCTGTGCTTCTAAAATGCCTTGAAAGGGCCACAAAACTGGATCGGAGCCAACGACAGGAGCTCTCTGTGTAAAAAGGATCTTGCTGTGTGGAGGATGGACTCGCTTAAGGAAGAGACACATCTGTGTTCCTGATTAGCAGGAATCGCAGATTTCTCTCTTCCTGTCTGGCAGAACGATGATCTGCCTTATAGGGAGATCACATTCTATTATTCCCCGAAAGATCGCGGCTGCCAAACCCTCTGATTTGCTCCCTCTGTGTCTAATTCCACCCGAAGCGTGGCTCGGGTGGCATGCGCGCCCCTGAGCCGATGGAAGAAATCATGTACGTGATCTTGCAGTTAATGGCCGCACTATATGTAGGTTGTACAGTCCTTAAAAGGGTTGTAAACTCTCAAGATTTTTCACCTTTAATGTGTTCTATGCATTAAGGTGAAAAGCCTTCTGTGCTGAAGCAGCTCTCCTTTTTTTTTTGACTGACCCTGATCTTTCCAGTGATGAACGAGCTCAGCAGCTCCAGCCGCTGTTGTCAATCAAATCCCTTGACACGGGGGTAGGGGGTCCTGCTGTCTGTTTTAATGGATGCAGCAGCAGGACTTGGCAGCACACCCGCAAAGTGTCCCCTTGGAATGTGGGTCTCCGAGGGGGCACTCGATGCGGGAAGGAGCCAGGAGCGCCGTTGGGGGACCCCCGAAGAGGAAGATCAGGGCCACTCTGTGCAAAACCCTTGGAGGCAAGTATAACATGTTTGTTATTTTTTTTAAAAATGGGGGGAAAAAACAAACCTTTATAACCCCTTTAAGTGGTTAAAGGTTAAAAAATAATTCTTAAAAAAAAAAAGTTTATACTTTCTTGCTCTGTGCAGTGGATTCTCTTCTCGGGTCCCCGCTGGTGCTCCTGCCCCTCCCTTCTGCGAAGGTCCCTCAAGAGATAGCAGCTTGGTTTGGGGGTCACTCAAATCAGGCTCGCTTCCAAACTGCTGCTGTCTCTGTCCATTCGGACACAGAGCATGGTTCAGCCCTGCCCCAGCTCTCTTTTCAATGGCTCACTGGCTGTGATTGTCAGTAGCAAGAGCCGGTGGCTCCCACAGATGTGTCTACCAACCAGAAGGCAGAGAGCCGCTGTTTTCATGCACATTGCTGGATCGAAATCAGCTCGGGCAAGTATAAGGAGGGCAGAGGGGGGGGGGGGCTGCACACAAGTGTTTTTTTTTTTTCCCTTTCATGGATAGAATGTATGCAGGTAAACAACCTTGAGCCTTTTCAACCATATTAACAGTTTAATAATTTAAGTAAAGATTTTTATTTTAGTGACCTTAACCACTTCCCGCCCGGTCAATAATATATTGACATCTGGGAAGTGGTTGTGTTATCCTGACTGGATGTCTATTGACGTCCAGCAGCATAACATGCCGGCGCGCAGTGATATAGGTGATGCGGGGTGTCAGTCTGACACTCTGCATCTCGATCTCGGTAAAGAGCCTCCGGCGGAGGCTCTCTACCACGTGATCAGCCGTGTCCAATCACGGCTGATCACGATGTAAACACGAAGAGTGGTTGATCAGCGCAGCCCCCCCTCAGATGCCCACACTGGACCACCAGGGAAGGGGGCAATCATAAAAAAAAATTAGCACATAGATGCCAATCAGTGCCCACAAATGGGCACTGACTGGCAACATGGGCAGTGACTGGCACAAATTAGTAAATAAAAAGTGATGTCCAGCAATGCCATCAGTGCCACCCCTCAGTGTCAATCAGTGCCCACCCATGCCCAGTGCCCATCAGTGCTGCATACCAGTACCACCTCACCGGTGCCCGTAATTGAAGAAGAATACTTGCTTATTTACCAAAAAAAGAATTAACAGAAAATAATAACTTTATTTTTTTCCAAATTTTCGGTCTTTTCTTAGTTGTTGCGCAAAAAAAAAAAAAACGCACATGTGATCAAATACCACCAAAGAAAGCTCTATTTGTGAGAACAAAATTATAAAAAAAAATTGTTTGGGTACAGTGTAGCATGACCGCGTAATTGTCATTCAAAGTACGACAGCGCTGAAAATTGGCTTGGGCAAGAAGGTGTGTAAGTGCCTGGTATGGAAGTGGTTAATGAATATTGTAAAAACAGCTGGTCCAAACCATTCCTGCACCCATTCTTTAGGTACCACCACCATGCCAGGAGTACCCTCAACGTGGAAAATCTGCTACTTTAAATGAAATTATTTATAAAAAAGTATTTACAATATAAATAAAAGTAAATGGTAGCGCTGACTCAAACAATATAAATCAATATACCCAGTGATGGTGATTAAACGCATACGTTAATAAACCATTAAAAATAGCAAATAAAGTCATTGATTGAACAGTCCATTAATAAGACTAGGATGTCTCATATGAAAAACTAATGAGGAGATAAAAAAATCCTGATGTGAAATCATCAAAGCTTTCATCACACCACATGCAATCAGTGTTTTCACTTTCCTTTGGTTATGCACTCACCAAATAGCGATGCTTTGCACTCTCATGCTCGGCCAAACAGCATCAACACTAAAAGGGTTAAATATCCACCGATATTCATGGACTCTCCATATGTAATAAAACAAAAGCTCCAACAGTGCAGTATTGTTGTGAAAAATGGATTTCGATTAAAAAGCTTCAAACATTGCACTCACATGAGCCAAGATCAAGTAAACCATAGAGACATCCACTTGCAGAAGCAAGTACTGGCATAGTGTGGTCACAATGGACACAGCATGTGAAAACTGAACCTCACTGAGAGATCGTGCTCCTGGGAACATCACTTCCAGTACAGTGTCAAGCGTTAAACTGGTTGCCGTACAGTCAATGTCCTGACATCACGACTTGCTCATGAGATTCATGAGTAAGTCGTGATGAAGAAAAGTCGGGACGTTGGCTGTACGGCAGCTAGTTTAACGTATGATGCTGTACTGGTAGTGAAGTTGATGTGTCCGTTGTGATCACACTATGCCAGTACTTGTTGCAAGTGGATGTCTCTATGCTTTACTTGATTTTGGCTCATGTGAGTGCAATGTTTGAAGCTTTTTAATAGAAATACATTTCTCTTATCCATGGAGGGACACGGCTCCTTTTAATCTTGACAAGTGGGTTATGTTCCCTGTTAACAGGAGAGGACTAGGCAGAAACATGTTAGATAACTAATTACATGTTACATTAACAGAGTTGAACAGCCCCGTCCAGGGGGCGGTCCCTTCAGACATAACCCTCCTCACTTCAGCATGCAGCCTTAGTTTTCGTTCTGCCTAGCAAGGACAAGGACGTTATGGCTCTTTTGGGCCCAGCGCCCTGAGGAGAAATGTTATTTTTATTTTACTTTTTCTTGAATCTTTTTTCAACTGTCGGCTGAGAGAAAGGCTGGATAATATGGATCCTTGTAGTCTACTCAGTCCGACCAGCAAGCGTGGGCACACCTTTGCAAAAAGGCTGGGTCTGCCACGCCATACCCCATGACTCCTGGGGTGGCCGGTGAGCTTTGTTCCCGAAGTCCACATATGACTAGGCTGTGGCGTTGTCTGACTCACAGTGGACCGGGCCGACAGCTACCTCCATTGCGTTTGTAGTTCTGTCAGGAATGCGTCAGCGAGTCCTCGCTCGGACGGGTAAGTACATTCCCTCCCGCTTCGGTGCGTTGGTACGGCTGGGCATTCCTGGGGTTCGTGGGTCTTCTTCTCCTCCCTTCCCTGCTCTCTTTCCCTTGCTACATTGCTAACATTGCCGCTGTCAGGGGGGGAGGGGGCCTTCCTGAGGGGACTGTGTTATCTGGCCTGTGTTTTTTTTCTTTTTTGTATGGGGATTTCCTATGAGGGGATTTTCACTGTTAAAAAGCCCTTTAAGGCTTTTCCTGTTTAAACGCTTTATTTTGCTGCCATTTAGCACACAGGTCCCTGCAGATGCCGCACAGTTACCTCTAGGTTCTTTTCCTCTCACACACTGGGGTCAATTCACAAAGAGAAACGTTATTGGTTTTCTTCAGTTGTTAAATTAGCACTCCTTATTTAACGCTAGCAAACATGGTATTCACGAAAGCTATAATCATTATTCAACATAGTCGTTATGGTTTTCAACTGACTCTTTATCCAATCGTTATGCTAACTACTCAAGAGTTATTTTAACGTCCCAAATCGTAATAACGCCTAAGATCGTTAAATAATGCTGGAGAGATGCATTCTGGGAGCAGAAGGGGAGGAGAACAGCTGCATGTGGAAAAGAGCAGAGAGAGAGAGAGAGAGACACAAGCAAGACACATGTGAAGATTGAGCATGTGATGTGCAAAACTTCTAGTGTGTGCTTTTCTAAAGCCATGCGTATTTCCTCATACAGAGAATAAATCATGGGAGATGATAATCGGAATTTAGCTATCACCTGGGTTTCAGAAAAGTCATTCAAAATAGTACGTGAACGGAATACACGTTTATAAATCTTAACAACATTCTAACATGTTCTTCTTCACCTCTGGATAATTTTAAGTTCAAATAGAGCACGGTTCCATCTTGCCCAACACTACTAAAAACTTCACTACACTACAAAAATCGCCAAAAGCTTCCTCTAACAACAAAATATCGCCTGGGAAATGTCATAACGCCACCCTGAGGGAGGTGTTAAATTAACGATCGATAACTGTCAAAAAAAATCTTTGTGAATTGCACTTCTGTACATATTTAACGTTTTGACTCTTTAAAATAACGATCAAATCGTTAAATAAGGATCCACACCTTAAAATATCGGTTCTGTGTAGTGAAATGTTATTTGATGATTTTTCAAAGCGTTAAATCGTTTAGTGAATTGAACTAGCTTCAATAACGTGCAAAATCGTTAAAATAACACCCGCAATCTGAAAATAAAGCTTTGTGAATTGACCCCACTGTGTGCTGAGAGCGGACGGCAGTGCTGAGCAGTCTCCTACTGAGGTGAGTCTCCTGGCTACCCCTGATCAGCGCAGCAAGTGGGTGAGAGGCCCTCAATAGGGCTCTAGAAGCTTTTTGTTTATTTGTATACAACCTATGTAAATATTCTTAATATTTGAAAACAGTATCTGGGTCCTTCCCCAACATGCTGGTGGTGGCAGCAGGTGTTGGCACCTGGGATTCCCACAGAGGTTTTATTGTTAATCCTGGACACAGACCACTCTGTGTAGGTTTTTTCCTTCTGTGCCCTTCTTTGATGATTTCTAAGAGGCGGAATGAGAAAAGTCGCTGAGGGCTTTTGTAGTCCCTCACCGCTGGGCGGTTCAGTGCCCCTTTGAGGAGAGCCTTTCAAAAGGTAGGCTTATTCTCCGGTGGTGGACCCTCCGGGTTTCATGTATAAGTGACCACTCTCCCTATTGCAGGAACCCCCCGCTTGTATGGATCTGACTGATAGAAGTACTGACCCGTTCTATGTTTACCATGCTGGGGTCTGACTTGCGGCCTATTGTGGCCACTACTCTGGGGTCTCAGTCGGCGCTGGTGCCATTTTATGGGACGTTTTTCAATTACATTGAAAAGTCCTATTGGCGGCCATTTTGTCATAGCCGCTCTATGGCGCAGCTTACATTGCTGTCAGCCATTTTCCTGTGGCCGCGTTCTGAATGCTCGGTGGCCATCTTTGAGTAGTCCTTACCCCTAGGGCTGTATACAAGCCACGGAGTGAGCATTTTGCACCAGACAATGGAGGAGCACCGACTCTCTCCCAAAGTTATTAGGCTAGCAGACCAGCTGGTCCAGGGCCTCATATAGGTCTGTGATGCTTCATTGAATGCTGCGCCCTTGTTATCCAGGGCTTCTGTTTTGGAATGGTTTTATGCACACGGGGGTGTAGTGGTTAACTCCATTACTTGGCAGCAAGAAAATCATTGGTTAGAATCCGGACACTGACGCCAATCTGCCTGGAGCTTGCATTGTCGCTCCCTGTGTCTGCGTGGGTTCCTCCAGGTACTCCGGTTTCCTCCCAAAGGCATGTGTGCATACACCTACATAACATACATACACACTATGTGTGTGTGTGTGTATTATTTAGGGGCAACCTTCCCAGGCCATCAAAGGCCCAGCTGGGGGACTAATCCGTCGCTGGGTGCGTAAGCCTATCACGCCGGCACCCAAATCCTGCCAATGTATGTAGCCTTCCCTCCCTGTCTCTAGGTAGGAGGGGCGGCTTGCAGGTTCACAATTCAGTGAAACCTCCCTGCTCACCGACCAGTGGGTCTGCGAGGTGGTCTCTTCGGAGTACTAGATAGGGTTTCCTCCTATCCACAGAACAAAGTTCTTTCCTCGTGTCTTCCTCTCCCGGCCCGTCGGTCTGCCTTGGGCAGTGTGGGACTTGCTAAGCTGCAGGGTAATTTTTACCTTTCCTGCAGGAAAGAGGTTTGGGGTTTTCTGCGCTCCATCCGGTGGACGTCCTGTCGTCCTCGGACATCAGGGACACATACATGCATGTCCTGATTTGCACATGTCAGTGTTTTTTTTCTGTGCTTCGTGATGGAGGGTCACTGTCAGCCTGTGGCCCTTCCTTTTGATCTGGTGTAAGCACCATGGGTTTTCAACTGGGAGCTCGCACTTATCCTAACTTTGTTGGGACAGTGAGGCTTTGCCTCTTTGCTACTTGGACGACTTTCTTCTGAGAGCAGCTTCTGTCTCAGATCTAGTGGATGCGTTATTCCCATTCAGACCCTCCGAAGATTAGTTAAACATTTAGGATAGAAGGTGTAGCTCAGTGGCATCAAGCCTGCCCTTCATGTGTGCGACCCATGGCTTAAATCCTGGGCATGCTAGGTTCCTACTCAGTGTTGGAGTATTTAAGGTTGAATCGGACTCCTCAGTGGCAAAGATCCTTCTTCCCCTGGAGAAATTGTAGACTCTTCAGTCTGTGGTGAAACTATTTGCATCACACAATCTGTCTTCTCTCCAGGCGCCTGCTGGTCCGGGGCCTGTGGTTAGCCTCCTTCGAGGTGGTACTGTATGCCTAGCTCCACGAGAAATACTGTCCAGGTGGTAAAAATCTCTTGTCTCTGAAATCAGATTCCGGTGCGCCACATAGAGTCTCTCTGAGTTGGTGACGGAGATCCCCGACTCTTCGGGCAGGGAAGTTGTTTTTTCCTTCCAGTGTTTGGTGTTTACGAAGGATGCCAGCCTCACGGGTTGTGAACCTGGGGGTTCAGTCGGCCCTGAGTCGCTGGACTTGCGTGGACCTATGGCCACACCTCCCTGAATGTGCCCGCTCTTGTCTGGTCTCGGTAGCTACCCAGGGTCGGGCCTGGCTATTGCCTGGGTGGGAGACCGCCTGGGAATACTAGGTGCTGTCTACCGTTCATTGTCCTACTATTTTAGGCGATCAGGCTATGCTTCTCCTCGTGGTCAAGGAGGTTGCAATGTCGTCCGGTCTGGTTTCAGCCAGACAACGCCACGGCCGTGGATTGTCTACCATCAAGGATACCGGCAGGCGGACTACTGGAGTCACCAGATGCTGGACCAGGGTGACTGGTCTTTGTGCTTGGGGTATTTCGGCTCCCTTGCAGGAGGTGGGCCTCGCAGGGCATGGATCTCCTGGCCGGTCGTCTACACCGCAAGGGTGTCAGTTAGTGGCCAGGTCTAGTGATCTGGTACAGATATCCAAGTCGAGCTGGTGGCCCTGTGGGGTCTGTATCGGCGACTTTTTGACGTTCCTCCATTGTGGTTGCTTCCTCGGCTGCTCCACAGAGTGGAGGCTGAGGAGATCCCGATGATTCTAACTGCTCCAGATTGACCTTGGCGTCCTTGGTACGCCGATATCGGGTGCCTGGTAGCGGAGGTACCCTGTTGGTTACCAGGGCGGGAGGTCCCTCTGTCTCAAGGTCCCATACTTCCTCCTGTTGTACAGTCACTGATTTGCTCAGCATGGCTATTGGAAGCCAGACTTTAAGTGATCGGGGTCTGTCCGACTCAGTCATCTCAACAATGCTGAGGGCACGGTAGTCTTCTTCCGGAGGATCTACCGTAATACCCGGCAGACCAACATCTCTTGTGTCCAGGGTCCTGCTGTTTTTACAGCTTGGAGTGGATCTAAGAATTGCTTAATTACAGTTTGGGGGCAGTTTCAGCCTTGGCTGTGTTCTTTCAGTGGCCTTTTTGCGGCCCGTTCCTTGGTGGGTCCGTTTTTGTGTGCAGGGGGTTTGTCATATACTTTACCCTCTTGGCCCATCTCTTCCCCCATGAGTTTTGACTCTGGTGCTCTCGGTTCTTCAGGAACCTTCCTTTTGGAAACATCAGAGAGATTTTCTCTTGACACTATCTCAGAAGATGGCCCCTTTAGTGACCTTTACCTCTGTTAGAGGGGTTCTTAAGTTGGCGGTCTTGTCTTGCAAGCTGCCATGCTTGATCCTCCATAAGGTGGTGGTGCGCTCGCAACCTTTCCTCTTTCCGAAGGTGGTTTTGGCCTTTTGCCGCAATAAGGACATTGTTCTTTCATCCTTCTGTCCTCGGCCAGCGCATCCTACGGAGGTTGCCAGCCTGCTACGGTTCCGTATCGTGGTTCTGACTGTCTTTTGTGTCGGTGTCTGATCCACAAAAGGGCCTGGCGGTCTCGTCTACCACCATTTCTCGGTTGATCAGGCAGGCTGTCATACAGGCCTATGCTCTTAAGTGGCGGGCCCCCCTTTCCGGTCATGGCACTTTAGACCAGGGCAATTGGTGCTTCCTGTTTTTTTTTTTTTTTTCCAACATCATGCGGCGGTCTCACAGGTGTGTGAGGCGGCGACTTGCTCGTCTGTTCACGCTTTTTCCAGAATTTACATGGTTGCTGCGAGTGCATTTTCTGATGCTATTTTCGGCCGCTAATTTTTGCCGGCGGCTGTTTAAAGTTGCACCTCCTCCATTGAGGAGCTCTGCTTGTTTTGGGGTGAAGTTAAAATTGGTTTTACTGATATATTTCCCACCCCTCATTTTTGACACTGCTGGGGGACATGCCACTTGTCAAGATTAAAGGAGCTGTGTCTGTCCATGGATGATAAGAGAAAATAGGATTTTTTGTACTCGCCGTAAAATCCTTTTCTCGGAGTCCATGGACGGACACAGCTCCCACCCCTCCTTTTTAGGTTTGTACTGCTTGTTACGAGCTGAGGCTGCATACTGAAGTGAGGAGGGTTATGTCTGGAGGGACTGCCCCCTGGGCGGGGCTGTTCAACTCTGTTAATGTAACATGTATTTAATTATTTAACATGTTTCTGCCTAGTCCTCTCCTGTTAACAGGGAACATAACCCACTTGTCAAGATTAAAGGAGCTGTGTCTGTCCATGGACTCGGAGAAAAGGGTTTTACGGTGAGTACAAAAAATCCTATTTTTTCCCAACGATACTGCACTGTTGGAGCACTTTTGTTTTATTACATATGGAGAGTCCATGATATCGGGTGTTGGTGGATATTTAACCCTTTTAGGGCTGATGTTGTTTAGCCAAGCACGAGAGTGCAAAGCATTGCTATTTGGTAAGTGCATAAACGAAGGAATGTGAAAACACTGATTGCATGTGGTGTGGTGAAAGCTTTGAAGTTTTCACATCAAGATTTGTTATTTTTGTATATAGGCTTATATGCATGGTATTGTCATAAAAAGTGTTTGGGGACCCGTGTGCTGCCCCAGGGGACATGTATCAATGGACAAAAAATGTTTTTAAAAACAGATGTTCTTTCAGGAGCAGCGATTTTAATAATGCTTAAAGTGAAACCATAAAAGTAAAATATTCCTTTAAATTTCATGCCTGGGGGTGTCTATAGTATGCCTGTAAAGTGGCACATTTTCCCCCGTGTTTAGAACAGTCCCGGAGCAAAATTACATTTCTAAAGGAAAAAGTAATTTAAAACTGATCGCGGCTGTAATAAATTGTCGGGTCTCGGCAATACAGATAACTCATTGAAAAAAAACGTCATGGGTTTTCCCACAGTACATTATTAGACACTTTGGGTCTGTTATGACTATTAAGGGGAACTCCTAACCAAAATTAAAAAAATAAATTGCATGGGGCCCCCCCAAATTCCTTACCAGGCACTTCAGGTCTGGTATGTATATTAAGAGGAACCCTGTGCCAATTTTTTTTTTTTTAAATAGCGTAGGGGTCCCCCAGACCCGTAAAGGCAGACTCTGAACAGACTCTTGCAGCAGTTCATTTCTCCTTACCCGGGTCACGTGAGTCACCAAATGTTGCCTGAAGGACTATGATGCTTAGCTGGATTGTTGCATAGGGTCTTGGTGAGGTGTGTTAAAGTACTCTTTGTTTATGGCTATTAAATGTCTTCCAAAAAAAGTTACGGGACTAACACTACAGGGAAGGGCACATCTATGTCATCAGTAGTTCCTGATGAACCTAGTCATATCCCTGGTGTTGTATCTCCTGAAGGACCAGAGGCTTCCGGGCATTCTGAGCCGCTGTGCCTATCTGGTATTGTGCCCACAATGGTCAATGGTTTGTTGTGCCTTTTTTTAAGTTGCCTCTTTTAAAAAGCAGAGGTGACTGAGCCCCCCTGGTCCTCTTGGGATACCTGAGGCTGGTTCAGGTCACACAGGCTTTCCACGGCCTGCTGGAACAGGCGGTGTATGCTGATTGGGAATATCCTGACAGGATTTTGTTCCTCTTAAGAGCCGTAGATGCAGCGGTCCTCAAACAAGAACTTAACTTGTCCGGTAGATAACGCACAGGGCTGGAAAAGACCCTGTTGACAAGAAACTGGAGGCATTATTAGGGCTTCCTTTTCTTCGGCCAGTTCAGCTATTAAGTCAGCTGTTGCAGGAATTGGTGTTTGCCAGTCCGTAAAGGATCAGGTTAAATGGCCTGATGGGCTTAAACCATGAGGATGATCTGCCTGAAAGTAAGACAGATATTCCTTGAGCGCTGTGTTTTGCTGTTGATGCCTTTTAAAAAGGATTCAATACAGCCGGTTTCTCGTCTGGCTCTCTTGTCTGTACATATGCACAAACTATTTTGGCTTAAGAACTGGTCAGCCGAGCTTCCTTGTGAAAAGTTATTGGCAGGTTTCCCTTTTTATGGGGAACGTTTATTGGTGATCAGTTGGACGAATATATCCAAAAGATGTCCGGGTAGAAGAGTTCTCTACTTCCTGTGAAGAAAAGCACCAGACTTTGTTTGAAACCTCAGGGACTGCTTCCTCAAATGTCTCAGCGTCAGGGCGGTTCGGCCACCAACAGGGCCCTAAGGCTAGGGGCAAACCTCGAGGCAAGGGCCAGAAAAAAGCCCTGAGTCCAAGATTCTTCTAAATCCAGCACTAAGCCCTCCTTTTGAGGGGATGCCCAAACTCCATCGAGTTGGGGGTAGGCTGCTGCACTTTGCAGACATTTGGTAAACAATAATTCAGGACGAGTGGGTCACCTCAATTATATCTCGCGGTTACAGGCTGGAGTTGCGGGTGGTGCCCCCTCAAGGTTTCTAAGATCCAGCATTCCTCGGATCCTCCAAAAAGAAACTTTACTTCAGACACTACATCTTCTAGTGCATTGTAAAAGCGCGATTTTTGACACGTGCTATGTCAATAGCGTCTTTTTTAGGACGTTTCGTTCAAAAGTTCAAATAGCCAGGCTTGCTCAAAAAATGAGTTTTATTCGCATCTCACTTGGCATCAACTTGTAAATACATACAAAGTTCAAATCTTCATACAGCTTGGTGCAGTAAAACAAAAGTTAGTTAGGAATAAAATCTTAAAAGAAATGTGCTGGAAAAGGTTCAGCTTCTTGCTTCTCCTGTAGTCAGATGTCTGCTAGAACAGCTGTTTGTGAAGTAAGCTAGTGTATAGGCCTAAGTAAACAAAGTGTCTTCCTTGATGTGTCTCTTGAGAGTGTCTGTGTGAGAGTGTCTGTGTGAGAGTGTCTGTGTGAGAGTGTCTGTGTGAGAGTGTCTGTGTGAGAGTGAGCGTGCCTGTCTGCCCCTTAAACCTCGTTTTTATCTTAATAAAAACTATATGTCAGCTAAATTACAAAAGTAACGCCCTCTCTGCCATAGATGCTTTAATATGGTTTCAATCTAAAGTTAAATTACATAACTCCACCCATCGTGCTAACATGGTTGACTCCAAAATAGAGAATATCTCTTATCCCCATATTTGTCTGTATCACCTTGCCAAAAGCTGACCTATCTCTCAAGCTGCTTTAGATGACAGTAACATATAGCTGTATTCTATTAAAAACCTTTGGGTTGGCTTTCTGTTAAATGCCAAATTCTTACATAAGATATAGCTTTAAGATTCAGAAGTTCTATACCAAACCTTACAAATGCATAATAAACTCATAATTGAATATATATATATATATATATATATATATATATATATATATATATATATATATATATATATATATATATATATATATATAAATAAACATATCACTTCACACAAACTCTAAATAATTAAACATCAATATCAAATTGTAGCTTAACCACTTAAGACCCGGACCAAAATGCAGGTAAAGGACCTTGCCCCTTTTTGCGATTCGGCACTGCGTCGTTTTAACTGACAATTGCGCGGTCGTGCGACGTGGCTCCCAAACAAAATTGGCGTCCTTTTTTCCCCACAAATAGCTTTCTTTTGGTGGTATTTGATCACCTCTGCGGTTTTTATTTTTTGCGCTATAAACTAAAATAGAGCGACAATTAAAAAAAAAATTCAATATTTTTTACTTTTTGCTATAATAAATATCCCCCAAAAATATATAAAAAAACATTTTTTTTCCTCAGTTTAGGCCGATACGTATTCTTCTACGTATTTTTGGTAAAAAAAATTGCAATAAGCGTTTATCGGTTGGTTTTCGCAAAATTTATAGCGTTTACAAAATAAGGTATAGTTTTATTGCATTTTTATTAATTCTTTTTTTTTTACTACTAATAGCGACGATCAGCGATTTTTTTCGTGACTGCGACAATATGGCGGACACTTCGGACAATTTTGACACATTTTTGGGACAATTGTCATTTTCACAGCAAAAAATGCATTTAAATTGCATTGTTTACTGTGGAAATGACAGTTGCAGTTTGGGAGTTAACCACAGGTGGCGCTGTAGGAGATGTGTGACCTAATGTGTGTGTTTACAACTGTAGGGGGGTGTGGCTGTAGGTGTGACGTCATCGATCACGTCCCCCTATTACAGGGATGACGCGATCGATGCTACGGCCACAGAGAAGCACGGGGAAGCCGTGTGTACACACGGCTCTCCCCGTTCTTCCGCTCCAGGGACGGATCGCCGCACTCCAGCGGCGATCGGGTCCGCGAATCCCGTGGTCCCGGTCCTGGAGCTTCGGACCGGGTCGCGGGCGCGCGCCCGCGACCCATGGCTGGGTACTAAAATCAACGTATATATACGTTGATGTGCCCAGCCGTGCCATTCTGCCGACGTAAATGTGCAGTAGGCGGTCCTTAAGTGGTTAAGTTTAAGGATCATGGTTTAAACTTTAAAGCATGTATTTCTTGTTCAGCTCTGACACTGTGCGTATTCTTATCTGTGAACCTGCTGACCTCATGTCAAAACCCATTCATTCAAGCCTAACTTAGCTCAAGACCTGTTTCTTGCCAAGCCGAGTAAATTTCCAACATTAAAGGAGGCTCAACCTGCAAAACAGATATCTTGGTCTAAAAAGCCAATTAACCACTTAAAGACCCCCGCACGCACATATACGGCCACAACATGGCTCGTACAGGCACAAGGGCGTAAATTTACGTCCCCGCCTGAGTG
Organism: Rana kukunoris; assembly: GCA_029574335.1. Classification (NCBI taxonomy): domain Eukaryota; kingdom Metazoa; phylum Chordata; class Amphibia; order Anura; family Ranidae; genus Rana; species Rana kukunoris. The sequence goes on from CM056050.1 coordinate 165,480,736, forward strand.
CGGGGGTCTCCCTACCTCTGGGAGCGATCCGGGATCTGCGGGCGGATGTCCGTGTTTTCCGCCCCCCCCGCGATCGCTCCCAGCCAATGGGAGCGCGCTCCCAGCCTGTCACTTCCTCCTCCTGTGTTTACACAGGAAGGAGGAAATTATGTATTCTCTCATCGCAGCGCTGTTTCCCAGCGCTGCTGATGAGAGAAGACATCACAAGTAAGTGTGCACCAACACAACACTGACACACACTCACATATTAACCCCTTGTGATCGCCCCCCCCACCCCCCTGTCACAGTGTTACTGAATGCAGTGATTTAATCACTGCATTTAGTGTCAGTGTGACAGGCACTGTAAAAAACTGTTAGTGTTAGGTTCAGGATAGCCCCCCACCCCCCCTAATAAAGTTTTAACCCCCTGATCACCGCCCTAGTTAACCCTTTCACTCCCTATTGCCAGCGTCACTAAGCGATCATTTTTCTGATCGCTGTATTAGTGTCGCTGTTCCCGCTAGGTAGCTATTTTTTTTTTTATTGCGATTTTTTTTTTTTTTTTTTTTTTTTTTTTTTACTAAAGACATGTGGCTAAATAAATTTTGGCCTAAATGTTTGACTAAAATTTAGTTTATTTGATTTTTTTTTAACAAAAAGTAAAAAATAGTGTTTTTTTTTTTCAAAAATGTCGCTCTATTTTTGTATATAGCGCAAAAAATAAAAATCGCAGAGGTGATCAAATACCACCAAAAGAAAGCTCTATTTGTGGGAAGAAAAGGACGCAAATTTTGTTTGGGAGCCACGTCGCACGACCGCGCAATTGTCTGTTAAAGCGACGCAGTGCCGAATCGCAAAAACACCTTGGGTCATTTACCAGCGTATTGGTCCGGGTCTTAAGTGGTTAATGTAGTATTTAACATGCATCAAGGAGTGATTGTAGAGGTTCCGATACTCGAAAGGGGCACAGGGTTTTACTCAAACCTGTTTAAGGTTCGGAAGCCAACCTGGGACTCTAGGCCCATTTTGAACCCAAGATCCCTGAACAATTATCTATTGATACAGTCCTTTCGGATGGAGTCTGTCCGCTCAGTAGTAACCTCACTTTAGAGGGAAAACTTTCTAGCCTTCATCGATATAAAAGACGAGTATTTACACGTACCTATTTCTTTATCGTACATCACGGAGGACTTGTCAGTCAGTAAGGCAGAGGATTAGCCACAGGAGCTCCACACGGCGCACGTCTCCTAGAGTAGGAGCGTGTGTGCTATAGCTCCAGGCAGGCTTAGGAGGCAGACAGGTCAACGTCCCTCCCAGCTCTGCTCCCAGCTCTGCTCCCTGCCCTGCTAGCTCAGTCCTCTTCTCCAGTTTCCAGCCCTGGAAACCCTGTGTCCCGGATCTCGCCTCTCCTCCAGCACCGCTCCCTGGCTCTCTACAGGTAAGAGCCTTTCACCTAAGCTGCTGACGGCCGTCCTTTTCAGGATAAAGCTGCAGCAGCAATACGGACCTCCACTTACCCATCTCGGTGTCCCCCTGCTCTCCCACACCTCCATCATCCTCACGGAAATTTGCGCAGATTCGGGGCTCTTTTTGAGTGCACCGCGCCAGGCCGCCTTGAATCGCGGGGCCGCGGTCTAGGAAAGACCGCGGCTTCACTTGCGGCCTAACGGTGCGCCGCTCCCCTTGCCTCTGTGGTCCTCACCCAGCCTCCAAGAAACCCCCCCCTTACCCCAGAAGGACTGTTACCTGGCCCTATTGTACACCCTCTCAGCCCCTAGTGTATCTACAGAAGCACCCTGTCAGTCCTCATCTCACCGCTGGTATAGTCAGCCATCCCACCAGACCAGTAACAGGGTCACCATCCTAGCCCCAGCCCCCCCCCCTGTCTCTACAGCATACAGAAGCTTGATCCAGGGGTTACCCGATCGCCTCTTACAGGGGTCAGGAAGGAATTTTTTCCCTGCCGGAGCACATTGGCCGAGCGCCGCCAGGGTTTTTTGCCTTCCTCTGGACCAAGCCGGGAGAGAGGAGTTTAGCCAATTCCTCTCCCCACTGCCCTAAAATCCACCCCCCCCCCCCCTGGTGTATTGGCGAACATGGCATGTAGGCAATATTCTGCCGAAACCATTTGGAGTTTGAGGCAATGCGCCGCAATACTGCCAGCCATCACCAAAAAGGCCCTAAGAACTGAGCGACTATTGAGAATCAATCATAGATCGACGGTTAGACATTTCAGTCATTTACCCCAGCTCAAGCACATATCATGTGCTCTGATCAATACTAGATCGGCAGTAAAACACCGACTAGAAATCCGCGACTTCATTCAACAAAAGGATCTAGACTGTCTTTTTATTACAGAGAGCTGGCTCACAGCCGACTGTAACACCATTCTAGGAGAATTGGTGCCAGAAAATTACCGTATTATAACGGAAAACAGAATAGGGCAAAGAGGAGGCGGCCTGGCGGTGATCCACAAGACGCATCTTACGATCACCAAACCAGTCCGCCAAAACCCTCTGCCATTCATGGAAACCCTTACTCTGCAACTGCAAGCAAGTTCAAAGGAGACCGTCCACATTCTGCTCTGCTATAGGCCGCCCGGCCCAAAATCGCAGCTGCTATCATCATGGACGGATTTCTTCTCCACTTATACCCTCAACAGTAAACAACTCTTGCTGTTAGGGGATTTCAATCTCTGGGCCAATTCCTCACAAGACCCCATTGCCGACGCCTGTATTGACCACCTGGAAGGTTTAGGATTGCAGCAACTAGTATGTGGGCCTACACATGCTTCAGGTCACACACTTGATCTTATTTTCAGACAAGCTCTGGAAATAAAAATTGGGGAAAATGAAAAATTGCCATGGACAGACCACCAGGCAATTATATTCAGTATTTCCACCATCCCCCCCACAACAAAAACATCAAATCCAGTGGCAACACACTGGACTAGATGTCAGAAGAAGCTCCACTCGGAACTCTTCAAAACGACTTTAAGGAAAAAAATAGAAACAACTCAGCCGCAGCAAACGGCCGTTGAAACATTGAAAGCCATAAACTCGGCCATGCTACAGTCAGCCGACTTGGTAGCACCGAAACGAATAACCCGCATTCGGAAAAACAACCGCAGCTGGTTTAACAACCAGCTGTCGTTACTGAAGCAGGAACGCAGAAGGGCAGAATCTGCCTGGAAAAGATGTTCTTCAGAGCTAAACCTATCCATCTACAAGGCGACCACAAGAAAATACCACAAAGGAATTTTCCAAGCCAAGAAGAATTATTTTTCGGAGGCTATCAACGGTGCCCTAAACCGCCCCCGCGAACTCTTCAAGATGGTCACCCAGACCATGAAACCAGGATGCATTGAAGCCCCCAGTTCGGACACACAAGAATTTTGCAATGAGCTATCGGATTATTTTGTTAATAAAATCGAGACAATCCGTGAAAGCATTCAGCAAAACTATTCTCCCCTCAGCCCCCCCTGTAGCCTCTCACACAACACCCATAGTAATTCTCCGATATCAGGTAAGTTCACCCTAGAACCCATCTCCATCGAGTCCACTAAGAATGTCATTTGTACTCTGCGCAATGGCACAGCGCCAAATGACATTATCCCCACAAAACTGCTGAAGGAATGCGCCGACATCCTGGCTCCTCCCATCACGCAGCTTATCAACCAGTCTTTCTTGGAGGGCATAGTGCCCTCACAGTTGAAAGAGGATATAATCCAACCCATCCTGAAGAAACCCTCCCTGGACCCCAAGGACCCACTCCACCGCCGTCCCATAACAAGCCTCAACGTATTCTCTAAGATAATGGAAAAAGTAGTGGTACAACAGCTGCAACTGCATCTAGATACCTACAAGCTACTTGACCCATTGCAATCAGGCTTCCGTCCCGGACATGGGACGGAAACAGCATTGCTGAAAGTATGGGACGATGTTCTCAAGGCCGCAGACGAAGGAGAATCTTGTCTCCTGGTTCTGTTGGACCTAAGTGCAGCTTTTGACACTGTAGACCACAATCTGTTACTGACTCGGCTTACTGAAGTAGCCAGGGTCGCAGAAGGCGATTTATCTTGGTTCTCCTCTTTTTTGGAAAACCGATCGCAAACAGTGAAGCTAGGACCTTTTACGTCTGAAAAACGCACAGTAACATGCGGAGTCCCTCAAGGATCGCCTCTGTCACCAGTGCTATTTAACATCTACCTTCGTCCTCTTTTTGAGATTATTAGCAGCCAAAAACTGCTCTACCACTCATATGCAGATGATACGCAACTGTATTTCCGCATCTGCAATAGACAGGATCACCACCTCAATCTAGAGACATGTCTCTCTTTGATAGAGGACTGGATGACAAAGAGTTATCTTAAACTCAATGGAGCGAAAACAGAACTTCTTCTGTTTCACACCAAGCGTAGGAATCAACTTTCAACAGCGTGGTCTCCCCCGCCTATTTTGGGCAAGCTCATCACCCCTAGCGCCAAAGTCAAAAGCCTAGGGGTCATTTTTGACTCCTTTATGACAATGGACGCACAAATAGGGTCAGTGGTCAGCGGATCTCACCATCTACTGCGCCTACTACGCAGACTCACTCCGTTCATCCCTAAAGAAGATCTAGCGGTCGTGGTGGGAGCAGTTGTAAACTCCAGGCTGGATTATGCAAATGCCCTTTACCTCGGCCTCCCCAAGTACCAAATCGCTCGTCTGCAAGTCGTTCAGAATACGGCCGCCAGACTTGTGACTGGGAAAAAACCCTGGGAATCAATCTCACCTTCACTGAGAGCCCTTCATTGGCTGCCAGTTAAAGACAGAATTGCTTTTAAAGCCCTCTGTCTTACGCATAGATGTGTCCATGAGAATGCCCCCCTTTACTTATGCGAATTAATAAAAGCGCATAATCCAAATCGCGTTTTGCGATCCACGAATCAGAACCTGCTCCAGGTTCCGAAAGCCAACTTCAAGTCCAAAGGAGAAAGAAGATTTGCGATCCAGGGTCCCAGACTATGGAACGCTTTACCAACCAGCATTCGGTTGGAGGAGAACCACCTAGCATTTAGGAAAAAGGTCAAGACTTTTCTCTTTTGATAGCAAAGGAGACAGGAACAACAAGCGCCCAGAGGCGATTCAGTTCGCATGTGCCGCGCTATATAAGTTTTCATTCATTCATTCATTCATTCATTCATTCATTCATTCACGGGACACAGAGCGCATAGCCATTACACTTGGGTTATATGGGTACCTTCAGGTGTGGACACTGGTGTAATCAATTTCACAGGAAGTTTCCTCCCTATATAACCCCCTCCCACTGGGAGTGCCTCAGTTTTTTCGCCAGTGTCTTAGGTGTTGGTCACGTCTAGCTGTCCCTCGGAGGTCTCGGGACCCAGGATAGCTAGCCGGATCCGTCCGAAGTGCTTCAAAGCCAAGGTGTACGGTACCCGGGCCCTGCTGGAGTGGGGTTTTGCCTATAATGCCTCTCCTTGGAGGGCTGGATTCTGGGCTCCAGTGCCTTAGTCTCTTCCAAGAACTAAACGCTACTGATGCCAGGATGCTATATAGGTCCAGGGGTGTGGGTTCCTTAACACAGGACCCCGGTCCCTGAAGGTCCAAGACAATACCCACGGAGATGGGGGAAAGCTGGGCCTCTTGCATTTTGCAATACCCTGCGGCATGGAGCAGGTAAGAGGGAACCTGCGGGACTTGGTTCGACAGTAGGTATCCCCCTGGGGGTTCTGGGTTGGCTAATGGTATGCTTGTGCATCAGCCACTATCTCCACTATGTCGTTTGAGGCAGGATAGGATGTACTAATGTTTACCCAGATAACATGTAGATATATATATGCTTTTAAAGATATGTATTTTGCTACTCCCCCCAGACTTGCCTGTTAGCATGATACTGCAGCCCCACGTGTTATAGGGAGGAAATGCTGACAAAACTCCTTTTTCCTAGGAAGCCTATGGGGACAGCTTCCTCTATGTGTGCACTACAATAAAGATTAGTGACTTACCTGGTGTCTGTTGGGTTGCTAGCGCTGGTCCAGGCTTCTCCTCTGCTCTCTGCTTCCTCCATGTTGGTTTCAGCGTGGGGGGGGGCGGGGGTGCGCGCGCGCGCGCGCTTGCGCGCCGCCTTTTACAGTGTCAGCGTGCGTGGGGGGGCGGGCCAGCAGCGTCAGGTCTCAAATAAAGCAACAAAGCATTTCCTGGCTGGTCATTCCCTCCTGAGAGCAGTGGAGGCTGAGGACATAGAGCGCGCAGCTGAGCCAGTTCTGGCTAACAGTGACACCCAGTGGTGGTTTGTGGATCTTCAGGTCTGGACTTAGTCCACACTGACCAAAAAAAAAAAAAAGTTTTTTTTTTTCTTAAAGGGACTCAGCCTTAGATCTGGCAGTATCTGAGTCGGTGCAACCTTGGGCTCCAGCTAACGGGCATTGGTGTGGCAATACTCACAGGACTTTCCTCGGTATTGCCGCCTTCTCAGGCGTATGAAAATTTAGATTTTTTTTTTACCATAGCCTGTTCTTATTAATGGTTCACTTCTAGCTACAACAGTTGGGTGTTGGCTGTAGGGGTGTCTCAAGGTTGTGCAATGGTTTCCAAGGGATCAGGACCAGCTAAGGCTGCAAAAGGTACCAAAAAAGTAAAGGGGTCTCCATCGGGGTCAGAGGATTTGGGCCAGGCTCCAGTGGTCCCACCCTCACCAGATAGACCACCGAACAGCATGTTGCAGGAGCCATTGAGGGTGCTAGGGGCAGAGGCGGCCCCCAATCAACCCATTCCCGTTTATGTTACGGAAGAAATGCTAGAATCCACCCTGGGTGGGCTAGAGAAAAGGTTAACTGCTTTAATTGCCCGCTCTTTGCCGGGTGGCAAACGGGCTAGATCCCCATCACCTAGAGCGGTGTGTTCGGATGCAGAGGTCCTCTCTTCGGAGGAATTGGACCCACAGGGGGATCAAGCGGACCTGAGTCCCGACGGGTCAGACATTGAAGATTCCACTATAGATGAAATTTTTTCGGCTTCTCAAGCAGAGAGTCAGTGGATCCAGTCTCTGACGGATATGGTTCACACTGCTTTTAAACTTCCAGTGTCAGAACAATTAGCCCCCGCGGTATCCTCTTTAGGTTCCTTGAAGGCACCGTTGAGTGGTGCGTCTTTCCCGGTTCACCCCCTTCTGGAGAGCGTGATTTTTCAGGATTGGGCTCGACCTGATAGGATTTTTATCCCTCCTAAAAGGTTCACCATTCTCTATCCTATGGAAGAAGAATTTGCAAAGAAATGGGCACTCCCTACCGTGGACGCAGCCATTTCCTGCGTAAATAAATCCCTGACCTGTCCGGTGGAAAATGTCCAGATGTTTAAAGATCCAGTCGACAAAAAATTGGAGACCCTACTGAAGGCTTCTTTTACCACAGTAGGTGCCGTGGTTCAGCCAGCGGTGGCAGCCATTGGCGTTTGTCAGGCTTTAAAGGATCAGACTAAACAGATATTAAGGGACATACCGGCTCAGCAAGCTCGTGAATTGGCTGACCTCCCAAGGGCTCTCTGCTTTGCAGTAGATGCTATTAAGCACTCCGTTCAACAGGCGTCCCGTTTATCTCTGCTGTTGGTTCGTATGCGTCGCCTTTTGTGGCTGAAAAACTGGTCAGCAGAGGCACCCTGCAAAAGGCTTTTAGCAGGATTTCCCTTTCATGGTGGGAGACTATTCGGTGAAGACCTAGATAAATATATCCAGACCATATCAAGTGGTAAAAGTTCTTTCTTGCCTGTCAAGAAAAGATCGCGTGGGCCCGCGTTTAAGCGACAGGCCTTCGCAGGCTCGGCCCCTTCAACTTCCCGTCAGTATCGATGGCCTCCCGGGCGTTCAGCATTTAATAGCCGCCCACAAGGACAAGCCACGGCAGGCAAGAGGCCATGGTCTCGCAAGCCGGTTAAACCAGTCCTCAAGTCAGATTCATGAAGGGGCGCCCCCACTCTCTTGGGTGGGGGGAAGGCTTCGGTTTTTCTCCGAAGTGTGGAAGGCCAGAATTCCCGACTCTTGGGTAATGTCCGTGGTAGCCACGGGCTACAAGCTAGAGTTTCGGGAAGTCCCCCCTCCTCATTTTCAGGGGTCAAGTCTTCCAAACGACCCATTAAAGAGGGCCTCTCTTGTAAAAGCATTGGATCGTCTCTTGCTCCAAGGAGTAATTGTAGAAGTACCAACCCAGGAATGGGGTCTGGGATTCTACTCCAACCTTTTCATAATACCAAAGCCCAATGGCGACGTCAGGCCTATCTTAGACCTCAAACGCCTAAATCGCTTTCTAAACATTCAGACCTTTCGTATGGAGTCCATACGTTGGGTGGCAGCCAGCCTACATCAAGACGACTTTTTAGCATCTATAGACATAAAAGATGCGTATCTGCACGTGCCGATCTACCCGGCACATCACAGGTTTCTTCGTTTTATGATAGATCACCGCCATTACCAGTTCGTAGCCCTCCCTTTCGGGTTGGCAACAGCTCCGTGGGTATTCACAAAGGTGTTAGCCCCGGTGCTAGCCGTCCTAAGGACAGAAGGCATTTTGGTCTTGGCATACTTGGACGATCTTCTGGTTATCGACAGCTCAGCTTCCAACCTCAATCAGGCAGTAGGTCGCACAGTTCAGCATCTAGAGGAATTCGGGTGGATTGTGAACCGAGAAAAATCGATATTGAAACCCACAAAGCAGTTGGAATATCTAGGGTTTAGGCTAGATACAGACTGCCAGAGGATAATTTTACCTCAAGCAAAGATCAGATCAATAGCTCAAGCAGTTCAAGTGATCTTAGGCAAAAGAGGCCGACTATTCGCCTATGTATGCGACTGCTGGGGAAGATGGTGGCCGCCTTCGAGGCAGTACCCTACGCCCAGATCCATACCAGATATCTTCAGGCAGCCATTCTTTCTGCTTGGAACAAGTCCATTCAGGCGTTAGATCGTCCGTTAGTGCTCTCCCCGAAGGTCCGGCGCAGCCTGTTTTGGTGGCTGGTCCCTCAAAATTTGTCCAAGGGGAAATCCTTTTGCCCCATCACGTGGAAGATAGTATCCACGGATGCCAGCCTGTCAGGTTGGGGGGCAGTTCTAGAAGGACAGACCGAGCAAGGGCAGTGGTCGGAGGCAGAAAAACTGCTTCCCATCAATATCCTAGAGATCAGAGCTGCTCGGCTAGCCCTGATCGCCTGGACTCTCCCCCTTCAGGGTCTACCAGTAAGGATACAGTCCGACAACGCCACGGCGGTGGCATACATAAACCACCAGGGGGGCACGAGGAGCCCAGCAGCCCAAAGAGAAGTAAACCTGATTTTCTCATGGGCCGAAGCCCATGTACCCTGCATCTCGGCGGTGTTCATCCCAGGGATAGACAATTCTCAAGCAGATTTTTTGAGTCGTCAACAGTTGCTCCCGGGGGAGTGGTCTCTTCACCCCCAGGTATTCCAAGAGATTTGCCAAAGATTCGGAGTCCCAGATGTGGACATTATGGCATCGAGATCCAACAAAAAGTTGGACAAATTCATATCCCGAGCCAGGGATCCCTCGGCCTACGGGACCGATGCGTTGGTTTGCCCTTGGCACCAGTTTTCTCTTCTGTATGCGTTCCCTCCACTGCAGATGATTCCCCGCCTTCTACGGAGGATCCGGGTGGAGCGCAGGCCTGTGATCCTGGTGGCCCCAGCCTGGCCCAGGAGGGCTTGGTACGCACTCATCGTGAAGATATCAGTCGGGGCGCCGTGGCCGCTCCCCCTGCGCGCTCAGATCTGCTGTCTCAGGGCCCAATCTGCCACCCTGCTTCACAGCAGCTAAATTTGACGGCTTGGCGGCTGAATCCCTAATTCTTAAGGGCAGAGGCCTCTCAGATCAGGTCATATCTACGTTGATTCAGGCTAGGAAACCGGTCTCCAGAAATATTTATTACAGAGTCTGGAGAACCTATGTGGAGTGGTGCGAGTCTCAAAAATGGCATCCTCGAAAGTTTTTTATTGACAGGATCTTGCGATTCCTCCAGGTTGGCGTTGACAAAGGGTTGGTTCTTAGTACTCTAAAGGGGCAGGTGTCGGCTTTATCAATATGGTTTCAAAGACCCTTGGCCACCCATTCGCTTATGAAAACCTTCTTGCAGGGGGTCTTGCATGTGAATCCCCCTATTAGAGCTCCCCTCTGCCCCTGGAATTTAAATCTGGTCTTGTCAGCTTTACAAAGGCAGCCGTTTGAACCTCTGACAGAAATCCCTCTTGTGCTACTAACCCGAAAGTTGGTTTTCTTGGTGGCTATGGCTTCCGAGCTGGCAGCCTTGTCATGCAGGGAGCCATACCTTATTCTGCATAAGGACAGAGTGGTTCTGCGGCCTCAACCTTCTTTCCTTCCTAAGGTCATATCCAGTTTTCACTTGAATCAGGACCTAGTCCTACCATCCTTCTTTCCTACTCCCCAGTCCAGAGAGTAAAGACTGCTTCATACTTTGGACGTGGTTCGAGCCATGAGGGTCTATCTCAAGGCTACAGAGAAGATTCAGAAAACAGATGTGCTTTTTGTTCTTCCGGATGGCCCCAAGAAGGGTCAGCCGGCTGCCAAGTCTTCCTTGGCTAGGTGGATTAAGCAGCTGATTTTTCAGGCCTATGGTCTGAAGCGCGTTCCACCTCCCTTATCAGTTAAAGCCCATTCTACGAGGGCCATGAGTGCCTCCTGGGCGGCACACCATCAGATCTCTATGGCACAGGTTTGCAAGGCGGCAACCTGGTCTTCCGTACATACGTTTACTAAATTTTATAAGTTGGACGTTGCAAAGGGTACGGACGCAGCATTTGGGCAGGCGGTCCTACGGGCAGCAGTATAGAATCCTCTGGTCCGGGTCACGCCCTTTTTTTCTGTTGGTGGAGTTACTTTACTTCCTGATAATTTTTTATTTGGCTATTCTTGGCCTTACGGTCTCCCTCCCTTCATAGAGCATTTCTTTAGGACATCCCAAGTGTAATGGCTATGCGCTCTGTGTCCCGTGATGTACGATAAAGAAAAAAGGATTTTTAATAAACAGCTTACCTGTAAAATCCTTTTCTTGAAGTACATCACGGGACACAGAGCTCCCACCCCTCTTTTGGGGAACTTTGTGTAACCTCGGAGGATTGCTTGCTACAAAACTGAGGCACTCCCAGTGGGAGGGGGTTATATAGGGAGGAAACTTCCTGTGAAATTGATTACACCAGTGTCCACACCTGAAGGTACCCATATAACCCAAGTGTAATGGCTATGCGCTCTGTGTCCCGTGATGTACTTCAAGAAAAGGATTTTACAGGTAAGCTGTTTATTAAAAATCCTTTTTTTTCAGCCTCATCTGAGGTTCCTACATTTTGCAGTAAAGGAATCATTTTCGGTTTGTGGCTCAACCCTTCGGGCTAGGTACAGTTTCCCGGGTGTTCACGAAGGTTCTAGCACCAATACTGGGTCTTTTAAGGGCCCAAGAGATTCTGGTGCTCGGGTATCTGGACGACCTCCTGCTCAGAGATCACTCAGTACAGGCTCTAGAACAGAGCATACTATACACAGTGCAGTATTTGAAAAGCTTAGGCTGAATCATAAATACAGAAAGATCAGCTTTGAAACCAGCTCAAAGTCTAAAGTAATTAGGTCTGATCCTAGATACATTCCAAGCAATAGTGTTCTTGCCACCTATAAGGATCTGTGCCCTGAAGGATCAGGTGCGTCAGTTAAGGGGCACCAGACTGCCCTCCCACCCACAGATTAGTTCCCATCAGGAATGGGTGGTGGATGGGACTGTTTACAAGGGTCCTCTGCTTTCAGCTTTTTCTTTTGTCTTGTAAACCTGGCCCAGGTCCACGAAACCTCCTGTATGTCTCTTTTCGGTCCCAACCGCAGAGACTTGGTGTCCAAGGGGACTCTCCCCTGGACGGGGGCCCCAACAATACTGTACTATCTTTAATTATACAGTATTCCCCCATATTTTCAGTTCTGTTTATGACATGTTGCAATACGTGTGGAACATTGAATTTACTGATGTTGTTTTTGAAACATATTTCATGGTATTTTGCCCATGCTGTAAACGTTAACTTAATGAGATGTGATAAGATATTGTAACCTGTGCAAATTTCAATAAAACTTTCTGGACAAAAAAAAAAAGGGGGCACCAGACAACCCTCTATTCAGCTCTGTATGAGTCTTCTAGGGAGGATTATATCCTCTTTCGAGGCAGTGCCCTATGCCCTGTTCCATTCCAGGCCTTCACAACAAGACATCTTGTTGGCTTGAAACAGAGGACAAGTTTTGGATTATCCAATGTGCTTATCTCCTCAGGCATGCTTAAGCCTAAACTGGTGGTTGCAGGATCAGAGCCTGCGAAAGGGAAAATCCTTTCTCCTGGTAACTTGGAGAGCACCGATGCCAGTCTCTGGGGAGTGACCCTAGGGGGGGTTCTTGGCTCAAGGGAAAGGGTCAAGGACAGAACGATCCGGTCCATCAATGTCTTCGAATTAAGGGCCGTACGTCTGGCCCTACAGTCCTGGACGGCGGAGCTTCAGGACTACCCTATCGGGGTTCAGTCCAAAAACGCCACTGCAGTGCCCTATATAATCCACCAAGGTGGTAGCAGGAGTTGTTCAGCTCTGAAGGAGGTGAACTACATACTTTTTTAATTTCTTTTTTTAAACCACTTAAGGACCTTGGGTGTTTTTCAGATTTGGTGTTTGCAAGACCAAAACATTTTTTTCTGCTAGAAAATTACTTAAAACCCCCAAACATTATATATATATATATGCATATTATATATGCAGGACGTACCTGCATGTGCCCAGCCATGCCATTCTGCCGATGTATATGTGCAGGAGGCGGTCCTTAACCACTTAACGCCCGCCGCACGCCTATGTACATCCACAGAGGGGCACGTACAGGCAGATGGGCGTATATATACGTCCCTGCCTTCTAGCGGGTCGGGGGTCCGATCGGGACCCCCTCCGCTGCGTGCGGCTTACCTTGGGGAGCGATCTGTGCTGAGGGGGCAACGATTCTGTCCGCCCCCTCGTAATCGCTCCCAGCCAATCCCGTGAGTCTCCGCCATGTCGCTTCCTCTGCCTGTAAATTGTAAACACTGGCAGAGGAAGTGATGCAGCTCTCCTCTCGGCGGTATTTATAAAACGCCGAGAGGAGAGAAGACTCACAGTAAGTCGCACCAACACTACACTGACACCAGTACACATAGGCACATTTAACCCCTTGCGATCACCCCCCCCCCCCCCGTCACACTGTCACTGAATGCAGTGATCATATATATGATCAGGCAGTTAGTGTAAGGTCCAGGGTAGCCCCGTACCCCCCCCCCCCCCGGGGCCCTAATAAAGTTTTAACCCTTTCACCCCCTATTACCAGCGTCACTAAGCGATCATTTTTCTGATCGCTGTATTAGTGTCGCTTTTGCCGCTAGGTAGCTAATTATTATTTTTTTTGATAAAGACATGTGGCTGAATACATTTTGGCCTAAATGTTTGACTAAAATTTAGTTCATTCAATTTTTCTTATAACAAAAAGTAAAAAATATTGATTTATTTTTTTTTCAAAAATGTCGCTCTATTTTTGTTTATAGCGCAAAAAATAAAAATCACAGAGGCAATCAAATACCATCAAAAGATAGCTCTATTTGTAGGAAGAAAAGGATGCAAATTTTGTTTGGGAGCCACGTCGCACGACCGTGCAATTGTCTGTTAAAGCGACGCAGTGCCAAATTGTAAAAACGCCTCTGGGCATTTAGTGGCATATTGGTCCGGGGCTTAAGTGGTTAAGAAAATTCCATTAGATTAGCAGTCACGCAAGCTAGCCTTCCTGATGGCTATCACCTCGGCTCCAAGGTTGACAGAGTTAGTTGCCCTTTTTATGCAGGGAACGGTGGTACTAGATCCTTCACCACGACCGTTGTGTTACGAGGCTTGTTCCATCCTTATTGCCAAAGGTGGTGTCGGCCTTCATTTAAATCGAGACATTATTTTGCCTCCTTTTTTTGTTTCAGCCTCGTTCGGCGGAAGAGAGACCACTGCATTCTCTGGACGTTGTCTGGGCAGTCAAGGTTTATTTGTCTAGATCTGCGGAGATCCGAGGATCAGACTCTTTCTTTGTTTCGAAAAAAACTTAACCTGAATAGGTGTAAGAAAATTGCAGCGCTAATTAATATTATAATAGTAAATAAACAATAACATATAAACTCAATACCGCGTGACAAGAGATATACAGTCCATAAAAAATTGATGAACAAATTCGATGAGAAAATTCCTTATTCTGTGAACCTCCCACCTCACCACCTTGCTGTGATAACTCCCCTCTGAAAAACGCACTCGCCAGACGGATTTGCCTTCCACTCTCGTGTTGGGCTAAATCACTTGTGTATGATCCCACAAATGGATAAACGAATCTCAGCTGGACCACCGTGATAATCCCTCAATGTACATGAAAACAAAAGAAGTGCTCCAATAGTGTAAAATTGTACCACCAGTTTAATTCAAAATCACAGCAACACTTCATTCATTAAACTCGCATGTAAGAAATTAAAAGTCAGCTTCAAACAAATCGCAGCAAACATCAGTGTTTAGTTGGCTCTGCAGTGCTAGGCGGTCATGGCAGACCTGAGGTGTGTGCTCAGTTGGTATAGGCTCACCACACTCCAGATTCCCGGCTCCCAGTAACGGCAAGTTGTCTAAACAGCAATGGTGTCTCTAGTCAGTGAAGCTAGTAAAACTGTAGCCACGTTCCTGACATGTTTAGCAGTAAATGCTTAGTCATGGGATTGGCTACTGAACCCCCCCCCCCTCCCATTTCCTTTATAGATTCCCACTGCCTAACACATAATTGGTCATCCCAAGCATGCGTGCATGTCATGTCCCCATGATCACAAAGCACAACAATCTACGGACCTTAGGAGAGGAAAGCTGCTTGAATTGCACACACTTCATCACATCAGCCCCACATCCATCAAGGTGCCAACCCAATCTGCATATAAATAACACAGTAAAAGCAGTAGGTAACTAAAATTGATCAATTAAAATGATTTTGAGCGAGAACCCTAAATTAAAATATTACTAGTTGCAGACGGCATGATTCATCTCAATGCCAGAAATACATGGTCACTCAATTGAGCGCATATAAAAAATATTAAAATGAGAAAGCATTTTATAAGGGCATGTTAACCAATACCAGGAGGAAAATTAGAATAAACAAATGAGATCATAGCACACAACCATGATCCCCTGACTCAGGCTGTCACAATCCAAGGGGTGATGCGATCTATGATCAGTGCACTAATATAAACCAATTGTTAAATACAATAATGATTTATATAAAACTAAGGATAAAATAATGAGTGAAAGTAACATTGAAGTTAAATTGACTCTCAATAAGTGCTAGTGTGCATCATAAAATGCCGATCAAATTACACTGGTACCATTTGTCCGCATAATGCATGCCCTCTCTCATGGAGACAATGTTGTCAATAAAATATATTGCAACAAATGCCCCATGATCCATCTAGAGAGGGCTTCCTAATCTACCCATTGACTCTATTACAATATGTGTATCATAATCCCATTATGACATATCTCAGATATGTAAATAAAGAAACCATCAATCAAGAAACAAGGTCCTATCAGTATTATGAATACAGAAAAAATAATGGATGAACAGTACTATCCAAGCTCTCCAATCAGTATCTATTATTTAATAATTATTAATGAAGCAGTTAAGGTCTACTTCTATGTTTAACCCCCAGGGCGATAAACATTTCATCAAAGAGAGGTACCTGGTATTGGTTAACATGCCCTTATATAATGCCTTCTCATTTTATTATTATTTATATGCGCTCAATTGAGTGACCATGTATTTCTGGGATTGAGATAAATCATGCCGTCTGCAACTAGTAATATTTTAATTTAGGGTTCTCGCTCAAAATCATTTTAATTGATCAATTTTAGTTACCTACTGTTTTTACTGTGTTATTTATATGCAGATTGGGTTGGCACCTTGATGGATGTGGGGCTGATGTGATGAAGTGTGTGCAATTCAAGCAGCTTTCCTCTCCTAAGGTCCGTAGATTGTTGTGCTTTGTGATCATGGTGACATGACATGCGCGCATGCTTGGGATGACCAATTATGTGTTAGGCAGCGGGAATCTATAAAGGAAATAGGAGGGGGGGTTCAGTAGCCAATCCCATGACTAAGCATTTACTGCAAAACATGTCGGGAACGTGGCTACAGTTTAATTAAACTGGTGGTACAATTTTACACTATTGGAGCACTTCTTTTGTTTTCATGTACATTATTGAGGGATTATCACTGTGGTCCAGCTGAGATTCGTTTATCCATTTGTGGGATTATACACAAGTGATTTAGCCTAACACGAGAGTGAAAGGCAAATCCGTCTGGTGAGTGCGTTTTTCAGAGGGGAGTTATCACAGCACGGTTGTGAGGTGGAAGGTTCACAGAATAAGGAATTTTCTCATCGAATTTGTTCATCAATTTTTTATGGACTTTATATCACTCGTCACATGGTGTTATTGAGTTTATATGTTATTGTTTATTATTAATTAGCGCTGCAATTTTCTTACACCTATTCAGGTTAAGTGGTTTTTTCATTTTAATTATTCATTCACTAAGTAGCAGCTTTAGTTTATTTCACTTTTTTTTCTTTTTTTGTGTGGCGCATTGGTGATAGAGGTTACCCAGGGTGTTAGTATCCATTATCAATCATATATTGTCTTTCTTTGTTTTACCGAAAGGACCCATGAAGGGGTCCATCAATTGGTCATTCAGGCCTACGATCTTAAACATAAAGCTCCTCCCTACCAGGGTGTAGGAACCTCCTGGGCTTTTCTTTTTTTTTTTTTTTTTTCACAATCAAGATTTATTTTAAGATTAAACAAAGTATACAGGTGACATAACAGTAACAGATTGTTTGTAGATTCAGAAAAAACGAAGGGAACAAACATATGTCAAAGCGTAACAACCTGAGGCATGGGTCAGAACAATAAAGTCTAGTTAATGCACATTGAAAATATAACAACTGTAAACCAATTATATGAAAAGGGAAGGGCTAGGGAGGGAAGGAAGGGGGCAGGATAGGGACCAATGGGAAGGGGGGGGGGGATAGGAGGAAGCCAGGCTGGGGGGTGGGTGGTACAAAGTATTTGCGTCAAGTCTTAAACAAGTTCAAGTATGCGATATACAAAGAGAGACCTATACATTGCTGCAAGTACAAGGGAGTACAACAACGTCCAATATAAACAGATAAAGCAGGTTTTGGGTGTTGGGAAATTTCAATGACACATCGTAAGATAATCAGCAGAGTACTTAAACAAAAACCACGGCTGCCACACGTCGTTAAGATGTGCTATTTTCCGTTTTCATTGCTGAAATTTCTTTCATTTTAAAAATGTAGTCAACTCTCTCTAACCAGTCCCCAATACTCGGAGTCTGAGCTGACTTCCAGTGCAGTGGTATGAGAGTTTTGGCGGCATTTAATAGGTGTCTGGTGAGGGTCTTTTTGTATGTGCTGATCGAGAGGCGGTTGATATGAAGCAAACAAGCAGCGGCATCATGAGTTATAGTAGTTTCTGTGATACGGCCAATCCACTCAGTCACATTCCGCCAGAATTCGGAGATAGGGGGGCAATCCCACCAGATATGCAGGAAAGATCCTACCTCCGATCCACAGCGCCAACATGTGTCGGACGTCGTGGGAAACCACTTCCTGGCCTTCTGTGGTGTAATATACCATTGAGTATTTTGTATGAAATTTCCTGGTATCTGGTGCTGAGGGAGCATTTGTGTGCCTTTTATGCAGGCCTTTTCCCATTGTACATCCTCTATTTGAAATCCCAGGTCCCTTTCCCATCTCAATTTGTGTTTGTTAAGGTCTGCGTCTGTTGGCTGAATCAGCCACGAGTAAGCCAAGGAGGTAGTGTGTGGGACTGGGGCTCTCTTATGACAGAGCGTTTCAATGGGTGATAATGGCCGACAGAAAGCAGAGAGGGATTTAGAATTCACCAAAAAGTCTCTCAACTGAAGGTAGAACCAGAAACCAGGAAATGTGTCGCCATATTCTGTTTGCATATCATTGTATGATTTCACTCTGGACCCAGAAAGGCAATTAAAGGCCAGGAGGTCAGGGATCTTCTTACCCTGCAATCCTGGGCAGAAGTCCGGGTTGTCAAAGACTGGTGTGAGTGGGCCGGGTATTGATGCCAAGGAGTACTTTATTGCAATTTCTTTATCGTACATCACGGGACACAGAGCGCATAGCCATTACACATGGGTTATATGGGTACCTTCAGGTGATGGACACTGGTGTAATCAATTTCACAGGAAGTTTCCTCCCTATATAACCCCCTCCCACTGGGAGTGCTTCAGTTTTTTCGCCAGTGTCTTAGGTGTTGGTCACTTCTAGCTGTCCCTCGGAGGTCTCGGGACCCAGGATAGCTAGCCGGAACCGTCCGAAGTGCTTTAAAGCCAAGGTGTACGGTACCCGGGCCCTGCTTGCGTGGGGTTTTGCCTATAATGCCTCTCCTTGGAGGGCTGGATTCTGGGCTCCAGTGCCTTGGTCTCTTCCAAAGGACTAAACGCTACTGATGCCAGGATGCTATATAGGCCCAGGTGTGTGGGTTCCTTAACACAGGACCCCGGTCCCTGAAGGTCCAAGACAATACCTACGGAGATGGGGGAAGATTGGGCCTCTTGCAGTTTGCAATACCCTGAGGCGTGGAGCAGGTAAGAGGGAACCTGCGGTACTTGGCTCGAAAGTAGGTATCCCCCGGGGGGGTTCTGGGTCGGCTAATGGTATGCTTGTGCATCAGCCACTATCTCCACTATGTCTTTTGAGGCAGGATGGGATGTACTAATGTTTACCCAGATAACATGTAGATATATGTATGCTTGTTTAAGATATGTATTTGCTACTCCCCCCAGATCTGCCTGTTAGCATTGATACTGCAGCCCCACGTACTATAAAGAGGAAATGCTGGTAAAACTCCTGTTTCTTAGGAAGCCTATGGGGACAGCTTCCTCTGTGTGTGCACTACATTAAGTATTGGTGCTTACCGGGTGTCTGTTGGGCTGCTAGCGCTGGTCCATGCTTCTCCTCTGCTTTCTGCTTCCTCCATGTTGGTTTCAGCGTGGGGGGGGGGGGGGCGCGCGCGCGCGCCGCCTTTTATAGCGTCATCGTGCGTGGGCGGGGGGGGGGCGGTCCAGCAGCGTCAGGTCTCGGTTAAAGCAAAGCATTTTTCCTGGCTGGTCATTCCCTCCTGAGAGCAGAGAAGGCAGAGGACACAGAGCGCGCAGCTGAGCCATTCTGTCTATGCAGTGACACCTAGTGGTGGTTTGTGGATCTTCAGGTCTGGACTTAAGCTCCATACTGACTGCGGGTATTCACAAAGGTGTTAGCCCCGGTGCTAGCCGTCCTAAGGACAGAAGGCATTTTGGTCCTGGCATACCTGGACGATCTCCTGGTTATCGACAGATAAGCTTCCAACCTCAATCACGCAGTAGTCCGCACAGTTCGGCATCTAGAGGAATTCGGGTGGATTGTGAACCAAGAGAAATCAATGTTGCAACCCACAAAGCAGTTGGAATATCTAGGCCTTCGGCTAGATACAGACTGCCAGAGGATATTTTTACCTCAAGCAAAGGTCAGGGTCATTAACTCAAGCAGTTCAAGTGGTCTTAGGCAAAAAGAGGCCGACTATTCGCCTATGTATGCGACTGCTGGGGAAGATGGTGGCCGCCTTCGAGGCAGTGCCCTACGCCCAGATCCATACCAGATATCTCCAGGCAGCCATTCTCTCTGCTTGGAACAAGTCCATTCAGGCGTTAGATTGTCCGTTAGTTCTCTCCCCAGGGGTCCGGTGCAGCCTGTTCTGGTGGCTGGTCCCTCAAAGTTTGTCAAAGGGGAAATCCTTTTGCCCCATCACGTGGAAGATAGTAGCCACGGATGCCAGCCTGTCAGGTTGGGGGGCAGTTCTAGAAGGACAGACCCAGCAGGGACAGTGGTTGGAGGCAGAAAAACTGCTTCCCATCAATATCCTAGAGATCAGAGCTGCTCGGCTGGCCCTGGTCGCCTGGACTCTTCCCCTTCAGGGTCTGCCAGTAAGGATACAGTCCGACAATGCCACTGTGGTGGCATACATAAACCACCAGGGGGGCACGAGGAGCCTAGCGGCTCAAAGGGAAGTAAACCTGATTTTCTCATGGGCCGAAGCCCATGTACCCTGCATCTCGGCGGTGTTCATCCCAGGGATAGACAATTCTCAAGCAGATTTTTTGAGTCGTCAACAGTTGCTCCCGGGGGAGTGGTCTCTTCACCCCCAGGTATTCCAAGAGATTTGCCAAAGATTCGGAGTTCCAGATGTGGACATTATGGCAACAAGATTCAACAAAAAGTTGGACAAATTCATACCCCGAGCCAGGGATCCCTCGGCCTACGGGACCGATGCGTTGGTTTGCCCCTGGCACCAGTTTTCTCTCCTATATGCGTTCCCTCCACTGCAGATGATTCCCCGCCTTCTACGGAGGATCAGGGTGGAGCGCAGGCCTGTGATCCTGGTGGCCCCAGCCTGGCCCAGGAGGGCTTGGTACGCACTCATCGTGAGGATGTCAGTAGGGGCACCGTGGCCGCTCCCCCTGCGCCCAGATCTGCTGTCTCAGGGCCCAATCTGCCACCCTGCTTCACAGCAGCTAAATTTGACGGCTTGGCGGCTGAATCCCTAATTCTTAAGGGCAGAGGCCTCTCAGCTCAGGTCATATCTACGTTGATTCAGGCTAGGAAACCAGTCTCTAGAAATATTTATTACAGAGTCTGGAGGACCTATGTGGAGTGGTGCGAGTCTCAAAAGTGGTTTCTCGAAAGTTTTTTATTGACAGGATCTTGCGATTCCTCCAGGTTGGCGTTGACAAAGGGTTGGCTCTTAGTACTCTAAAGGGGCAGGTGTCGACCTTATCGATATGGTTTCAAAGACCCTTGGCCACCCATTCGCTTATGAAAACCTTCTTGCAGGGGGTCTTGCATGTAAATCCCCCTATTAGAGCTCCCCTCTGCCCCTGGAATTTAAATCTGGTCTTGTCAGCTTTACAAAGACAGCCGTTTGAACCTCTGACAGAAATCCCTCTTGTGCTGCTAACCCGAAAGTTGGTTTTCTTGGTGGCTATGGCTTCGGCCAGAAGGGTCTCTCCGAGCTGGCAGCCTTTGTCATGCAGGGAGCCGTACCTGATTCTGCAAAAGGACAGAGTGGTTCTGCGCTCAACCTTCTTTCCTTCCTAAAGTCAATCCAGTTTTCACTTGAATCAGGACCTAGTCCTACCATCCTTCTTTCCTACTCCCCAGTCCAGAGAGGAAAGACGGCTTCATACTTTGGACGTGGTTCGAGCCATGAGGGTCTATCTCAAGGTTACAGAGAAGATTCGGAAAACAGATGTGCTTTTTGTTCTTCCGGATGGCCCCAAGAAGGGTCAGCCGGCTGCCAAGTCTTCCTTGGCTAGGTGGATTAAGCAGCTGATTTTTCAGGCCTATGGTCTGAAGCGCGTTCCACCTCCCTTATCAGTTAAAGCCTATTCTACGAGGGCCATGAGTGCCTCCTTGGCGGCACACCATCAGATCTCTATGGCGCAGGTTTGCAAGGCGGCAACCTGGTCTTCCGTACATACGTTTACTAAATTTTATAAGTTGGACGTCGCAAAGGGTACGGACGCAGCATTTGGGCAGGCGGTCCTACGGGCGGCAGTATAGAATCCTCTGGCCCCGTTCACGCCCCCTTTTTTCTGTTGGTGGAGCTACTTTACTTCCTGATAATTTTTTGTTTGGCTATTCTTGGCCTTACGGTCTCCCTCCCTTCATGGAGCATTGCTTTAGGACATCCCATGTGTAATGGCTATGCGCTCTGTGTCCCGTGATGTACGATAAAGAAAAAAGGATTTTTAACCACTTTGCAACCGCCCTATGCCGAAAGTACGGCTCTAGGGCGGTTGCTGTATTCTAGCTGGCCGTTAATTAACGGCCTGTCAGAATCGCGCTCCCGCGCGCCTCCTGAGGCGCGCACACGGGAACATCCGTGACCGCCGGGTCCAGAGGACCCGACGGATCACGGTAAATCGCCGCTGATAGCGGCGGTTTACCACGTGATCGCTCCGTCCAATGACGGAGCGATCACTTGTCAACAGAGCGGCGTCATGTGCTGACGCCGGTTCCTCCCTCCTCTCTCTGTACCGATCGGTACAGTGTGAGAGGAGAGGGGAGGGAGCGGATGGCAGCGCCAGTGCTGCGGGATGGATCTGTGACAAATGTAGTCACAGATCCATCCATCCATCCCTCCCTGCTCAGCCATCCCTGCTGCATATACTCTGCAATACTCTGGGCAATACTCACCTGGGCATACTCTGCAATACTCTGGGCAATACTCTGCCAATACTCTGGGCATACTCTGCCAATACTTTGGGCATACTCTGCAATACTCTGGGCATACTCTGCAATACTCTGGGCATACTCTGCAATACCCTGGGCATACTCTGCAATACCCTGGGCATACTCTGCAATACCCTGGGCATACTCTGCAATACCCTGGGCATACTCTGGCAATACCCTGGGCATACTCTGGCAATACCCTGGGCATACTCTGGCAATACCCTGGGCATACTCTGGCAATACTCTGGGCATACTCTGCCAATACTCTGGGCATACTCTGCCAATACTCTGGGCATACTCTGCAATACCCTGGGCATACTCTGCAATACCCTGGGCATACTCTGGCAATACTCTGGCAATACTCTGGGCATACTCTGGCAATACTCTGGGCATACTCTGCCATACTCTGGGCATACTCTGCCATACTCTGGGCATACTCTGCCATACTCTGGGCATACTCTGCCATACCCTGGGCATACTCTGGCAATACCCTGGGCATACTCTGGCAATACCCTGGGCATACTCTGCAATACTCTGGGCATACTCTGCAATACCCTGGGCATACTCTGCAATACCCTGGGCATACTCTGGCAATACCCTGGGCATACTCTGGCAATACTCTGGGCATACTCTGCCATACTCTGGGCATACTCTGCCATACTCTGGGCATACTCTGCCATACCCTGGGCATACTCTGGCAATACCCTGGGCATACTCTGGCAATACCCTGGGCATACTCTGGCAATACTCTGGGCATACTCTGCAATACTCTGGGCATACTCTGCAATACTCTGGGCATACTCTGCAATACTCTGGGCATACTCTGCAATACTCTGGGCATACTCTGCAATACTCTGGGCATACTCTGCAATACTCTGGGCATACTCTGCAATACTCTGGGCATACTCTGCAATACTCTGGGCATACTCTGCAATACTCTGGGCATACTCTGCAATACTCTGGGCATACTCTACAATACTCTGGGCATACTCTGGGCATACTCTGCAATACTCTGGGCATACTCTGCAATACTCTGGGCATACTCTGCAATACTCTGGGCATACTCTGCAATACTCTGGGCATACTCTGCAATACTCTGGGCATACTCTGCAATACTCTGGGCATACTCTGCAATACTCTGGGCATACTCTGCAATACTCTGGGCATACTCTGCAATACTCTGGGCATACTCTGCAATACTCTGGGCATACTCTGCAATACTCTGGGCATACTCTGCAATACTCTGGGCATACTCTGCAATACTCTGGGCATACTCTGGCAATACTCTGGGCATACTCTGGCAATACTCTGGCAATACTCTGGGCATACTCTGGCAATACTCTGGGCATACTCTGCAATACTCTGGGCATACTCTGGCAATACTCTGGGCATACTCTGGCAATACTCTGGGCATACTCTGGCAATACTCTGGGCATACTCTGCAATACTCTGGGCATACTCTGGGCATACTCTGGGCATACTCTGGCAATACTCTGGGCAATACTCTGGGCAATACTCTGGGCAATACTCTGGGCAATACTCTGGGCAATACTCTGGGCAATACTCTGGGCAATACTCTGGGCAATACTCTGGGCATACTTAGCAATACTCTGGGCATACAGCAGCCCCTGTCCCTGCAAGCTCGCATGCAGAAGCGAACGCATACGCAAGTCCCGCCCACATATAAAAACGGTGTTCAAACCACACGTGAGGTATCTTTATATAATGTTTTGGGGTTCTATGTATTTTTCTAGCAAATAAATGATGATTTTTACATGTAGGAGAGAAATTTCAGAATTTCAGAATGTATGTGGCTGCACTGTGTAAAAGTCTCACACATGGGGTATCGCCATACTCGGGAGGAATAGCAGAATGTGTTTTGGGGTGTAATTTGTGGTATGCATATGCTGTGTGTGAAAAATAACCTAATAATATGAAAATTTGATGGAAAAAAAAAAATCTTGATTTTTGCAAAGAATTGTGGGAAAAAATTACAACTTTAAAAAACTCACCATGTCTCTTTCTAAATACCTTGGAATGTCTTCTTTCCAAAAAGGGGTCATTTGGGGGGTATTTGTACTTTTCTGGCATGTTAGGGTCTCAAGAAATGAGAGAAGCTGTCAGTACTGAGAGAAGCTGTCAGGTGTGATGAAATTGATCAATTTTCAGGATTTGGTACCATAGCTTGTAGACCCCATAACTTTCACCCAGACTAAATAATATCCAACATTTTTTATTTTTTTTACCAAAGATATGTAGCAGTATACATTTTAGGCCAAATTTATGAAGAAAAATTACTTTTTTGCAAAATTTTATAATAGAAATGAAGAAAAATTATTATTTTTTGCAAAATTTTGTTCTTTTTTCATTTATAGCAAAAAAAATAAAAACCGCAGAGGTGATGAAATACCACCAAAAGAAAGCTCTATTTGTGGGAAAAAAAGGACAAAAATTTCATTTGGTTATAGTGTTGTATGACTGAGTTATTGTCATTCAAACTGTGGGAGCACCGAAAGCTGAAAATTGGTCTGGTTATTAAGGGTGTTTAAGTGCCCAGTGGTCAAGTGGTTAATAAACAGCTTACCTGTAAAATCCTTTTCTTGAAGTATATCACGGGACACAGAGCTCCCACCCCTCTTTTGGGGAACATTGTGTAACCTCGGAGGAATTGCTTGCTACAAAACTGAAGCACTCCCAGTGGGGGAGGGGGTTATATAGGGAGGAAACTTCCTGTGAAATTGATTACACCAGTGTCCATCACCTGAAGGTACCCATATAACCCATGTGTAATGGCTATGCGCTCTGTGTCCCGTGATGTACTTCAAGAAAAGGATTTTACAGGTAAGCTGTTTATTAAAAATCCTTTTTGTGTGCCATATTTTGAGCGTGTTCGCTATCAGAGGGTTCTTAATCAGTCTGGTTGATTTTGAGTGTCGGGACCATGGAAAGAACAGGAGCTGATGGGGGGCTAATTGCTGCTCTAAATTAACCCAATCCTTTCCCCCGCTGTGGCAGTGCCAGTCTATCACTCTGGTGATGTGGGCGGCTTGATGGTATTTCTTATAGTCTGGTAAGCCTATTCCCCCGTGGCATTTGGGTAAGGAAAGGAAAGAATTTTAAAATTCAGTCTGGGGTTTTTATCTGCCCACAGGAAGCGTCTCTGTAATTTGAGTAGTTTAGTGAAAAATAAGTCAGGGATATGGACAGGGAGGGCATTAAAAATGTACAGGAGTCTAGGAAGGATGGTCATTTTAAGAATTGAGGCTCTACCAAACCACGAGAAAATTTTGGGAGTCCATTTAAGGAGGTCACTGGAGATCGACTTTAGCAATGGGGTATAGTTAGCGTGAAAAATGGAGTCCAGGTTGTTGGTCAGATGAATTCCTAAATATTTTAAGGAGGTAGGGACCCACTTGAATGAGTGATTGGATTTCAGGAGTTCAAGTAGGGCAGGGGCTAGTGACAGATTAAGGGCTTCTGATTTTGACTTATTTATCTTAAAATTTGAGATATAGCCAAACGTTTCAAATATCTTTTGTAGGTTGGGAATGGATAGGTGGGGTTTTGTGAGGAAGAATAGTAATTCGTCCGCATAGGCGGCAACTTTGTATTCCCTTCTGCCTACCTTGAATCCCTGCACGTCCTTGGACAGGTTGGCGGCTCTGATCAACGGTTCCAGGGAGATGATAAATAGTATTGGGGAGAGGGGGCAACCCTGGCGTGTGCCATTCTGTATGTTTATCGGGTCAGAAAATACGTTATTTACTTTGACTCTGGCTTATGGGTGTTGGTACAGAGCTGATATCCAGGACATCATGCTCCCTCCCAACCCTATGTGTGAGCAAGTAGAGAACATGTAATCCCAAGAGATCCGATCGAAAGCCTTTTCGGCATCAGTGGAGAGTAGCATCCCCTCTGTCTTGGAATCTTGGGCGAAGTGGATCAGGTTGAGTGCTTTTGTGATATTATCACGCGCTTCCCGACCTGGCATGAAGCCCACCTGTTCGGGGCCGATGACTTTAGAGAGGAGGGGCTTCAGTCTATTGGCCAGGATTTTGGCCAACAGCTTTAGGTCCACGTTTAGCAACGAAATGGGCCTGTAGTTGGCACAATCGGTAGGATCTTTATCAGGCTTGGGGACTACCGCGATGTGGGCCATAAGAAAGGAGCCAGAGCCATGTTTATTTTTTGATAGGTAGTTAAAGGAAGACAGAAGAGGTTTACTAAGGGTATTGGAAAAAATCTTATAGTATTGGGAGGAGAAGCCATCCGGACCTGGGCTCTTCCCTGCTTTCAGGTCCTTAATGGCAGATTGCAATTCTAACAAATTTATGGGTTCCTCCAATTTGGAAGAGTCTTCTCGGGATAGGGTGGGAAGATTGCATTCATTTAGGAAGTCTGATATCACTTCTTTTTTGGTGCCTAAGACATGATGGGGCCTGTGTTGGTCAGGGAGATTATAACGTTTATCATAGAACTTGGAGAAGAGTTCAGCTATTTTCCCTGAGTCATGTCTTAAAACTCCTTCCCTGTCTTTGATAGCGTGAACGTGATTCGCTGACTGGGCTTCCCTCAGGGCCTTAGCGAGTAACTTCCCACTTTTATCCCCTAATTCGTAAAAAAAAAAATTCTTGAAGAAAAGGGATTTTTTAATTTTGATGTCCAATATTTGTTTAAGGGAGGATCTACATCTCGTCAACTCTTCTTCCACCCCAATCGACAATGACTGTTAATGTTGCGCTTCTAGATTAGCTATCTGGCGCGATAGTTTGGTAATCTCGTTTTTCCCTCTCTTTCTTTTTCCTGGCCCCCCATTTTATCAGTTCCCCCCTAAC
Source organism: Rana kukunoris (assembly GCA_029574335.1). Taxonomy (NCBI): domain Eukaryota; kingdom Metazoa; phylum Chordata; class Amphibia; order Anura; family Ranidae; genus Rana; species Rana kukunoris. Next base: position 165,507,997 of record CM056050.1, read on the forward strand.
TACACTTTTGTGCGCCTCCCAATTGTTAACAGGGTTCGTGTCCTCAGCAAGGTTATTCTCAAAGAATGTTGTAATCGTTTGGTGGATGTCATCTTTTATCAGTTGGTCAGTAAGTAACGTAGCGTTGAGCCTCCAATTAAAGGTAGTTTGTTTGGGCGGGCCAAAATGCAAAGAGAGGGCAGTGGGGGCATGATCAGAGAGGGAAATGATACCTATATCGGCTCTTAAAATATTACCTAAATCCCTCTGAGAGACGAAGAGCAGATCAATTCGTGAGTATCTTTTGTGGGGGGGGGGGGGGGGGGAAGAAGGCATGGTAAGCCTTCGTGAAGAAACTGTCTGTGAGTTTGGGTGTGTTCTGTCCTTTAAAGTGGGTTTCCTGCAGGAAAACTATTGAGCCTGGGCTTTTCACCATCAGGTATCTGTGGCTCAGATTTGTAAGGCTGCTACCTGGTCTTCAGTGCATACGTTCACAAAATGTTATCAAGAGGATGTTCGAGCAGCCAAGGATTTGGCTTTCGGCCGCAGTGTACTGCGAGCTGCCGTATAAAGTTCTGATAGCTATTAGGGTTGTCCCGATACCACTTTCTTTATCGTACATCACGGGACACAGAGCGCATAGCCATTACACTTGGGTTATATGGGTACCTTCAGGTGTGGACACTGGTGTAATCAATTTCACAGGAAGTTTCCTCCCTATATAACCCCCTCCCACTGGGAGTGCTTCAGTTTTTTCGCCAGTGTCTTAGGTGTTGGTCACGTCTAGCTGTCCCTCGGAGGTCTCGGGACCCAGGATAGCTAGCCGGATCCGTCCGAAGTGCTTCAAAGCCAAGGTGTACGGTACCCGGGCCCTGCTGGAGTGGGGTTTTGCCTATAATGCCTCTCCTTGGAGGGCTGGATTCTGGGCTCCAGTGCCTTAGTCTCTTCCAAGAACTAAACGCTACTGATGCCAGGATGCTATATAGGTCCAGGGGTGTGGGTTCCTTAACACAGGACCCCGGTCCCTGAAGGTCCAAGACAATACCCACGGAGATGGGGGAAGGCTGGGCCTCTTGCATTTTGCAATACCCTGCGGCGTGGAGCAGGTAAGAGGGAACCTGCAGGACTTGGTTCGACAGTAGGTATCCCCCTGGGGGTTCTGGGTTGGCTAATGGTATGCTTGTGCATCAGCCACTATCTCCACTATGTCTTTTGAGGCAGGATGGGATGTACTAATGTTTACCCAGATAACATGTAGATATATATATGCTTTTAAAGATATGTATTTTGCTACTCCCCCCAGATTTGCCTGTTAGCATGATACTGCAGCCCCACGTGTATAGAGAGGAAGTGCTCACAAAACTCCTGTTTCCAAGGAAGCCTAGGGGGACAGCTTCCTCTATGTGTGCACTACAAAGATTAGTGGCTTACCGGGTGTCTGTGTTACTAGCGCTGGTCCAGGCTTCTCCTCTGCTCTCTGCTTCCTCCATGTTGGTTTCAGCGTGGGGGGGGGGCGGGCCAGCAGCGTCAGGTCTCAGATAAAGCAAAAAAAAAAAAAGCATTTCCTGGCTGGTCATTCCCTCCTGAGAGCAGTGGAGAGTGAGGACACAGAGCGCGCAGCTGAGCCATTTCTGGCTAACAGTGACACCCAGTGGTGGTTTGTGGATCTTCAGGTCTGGACTTAGTCCACACTGACCAGAAAAAAAAAAAAAGATTTTTTTCTTAAAGGGACTCAGCCTTAGATCTGGCAGTATCTGAGTCGGTGCAACCTTGGACTCCAGCTAACGGGCATTGGTGTGGCAATACTCACAGGACTCTCCTCGGTATTGCCGCCTTCTCAGGCGTATGAAAATTTAATAGCCATAGCCTGTCCTTATTAATGTTTCACTTCTAGCTACAACAGTTGGGTGTTGGCTGTAGGGGTGTCTCAAGGTTGTGCAATGGCTCCCAAGGGATCAGGACCAGCTAAGGCTGCAAAAGGTGCCAAAAAAGTAAAGGGGTCTCCAACGGGGTCAGAGGATTTGGGCCAGGCTCCAGTGGTCCCACCCTCACCAGATAGACCACCGAACAGCATCATGCAGGAGCCATTGAGGGTGCTAGGGGCAGAGGCGGCCCCCAATCAACCCATTCCCGTTTATGTTACGGAAGAAATGCTAGAATCCACCCTGGGTGGGCTAGAGAAAAGGTTAACTGCTTTAATTGCCCGCTCTTTGCCGGGTGGCAAACGGGCTAGATCCCCGTCACCTAGAACGGTGTGTTCGGATGCAGAGGTCCTCTTTTCGGAGGAATTGGACCCACAGGGGGATCAAGCGGACCTGAGTCCTGACGGGTCAGACATTGAAGATTCCACTATAGATGAAATTTTTTTCGGCTTCTCAAGCAGAGAGTCTGTGGATCCAGTCTCTGACGGATATGGTTCGCACTGCTTTTAAACTTCCAGTGTCAGAACAATTAGCCCCCGCGGTATCCTCTTTAGGTTCCTTGAAGGCACCATTGAGTGGTGCGTCTTTCCCGGTTCACCCCCTTCTGGAGAGCGTGATTTTTCAGGATTGGGCTCGACCTGATAGGATTTTTATCCCTCCTAAAAGGGTCACCATTCTCTATCCTATGGAAGAAGAATTTGCAAAGAAATGGGCACTCCCTACCGTGGACGCAGCCATTTCCTGCGTAAATAAATTCCTGACCTGTCCGGTGGAAAATGTCCAGGTGTTTAAAGATCCAGTCGACAAAAAATTGGAGACCCTACTGAAGGCTTCTTTTACCACAGTAGGTGCCGTGGTTCAGCCAGCAGTGGCAGCCATTGGCGTTTGTCAGACTTTAAAGGATCAGACTAAACCGATATTAAGGGACATACCGGCTCAGCAAGCTTGTGAATTGGCTGACCTCCCAAGAGCTCTCTGCTTTGCAGTAGATGCTATTAAGGACTCCGTTCAACAGGCGTCCCGTTTATCTCTGCTGTTGGTTCATATGCGTCGCCTTTTGTGGCTAAAAAACTGGTCAGCAGAGGCACCCTGCAAAAGGCTTTTAGCAGGATTTCCCTTTCATGGTGGGAGACTATTCGGTGAAGACCTAGATAAATATATCCAGACCATATCAAGTGGTAAAAGTTCTTTCTTGCCTATCAAGAAAAGATCGCGTGGGCCCGCATTTAAGCGACAGGCCTTCACAGGCTCGGCCCCTTCAACTTCCCGTCAGTATCGACGGCCTCCCGGGCGTTCAGCATTTAATAGCCGCCCACAAGGACAAGCCACGACAGGCAAGAGGCCATGGCCTCGCAAGCCGGTTAAACCAGTCCTCAAGTCAGATTCATGAAGGGGCGCCCCCACTCTCTGGGTGGGGGGAAGGCTTCGGTTTTTCTCCGAAGTGTGGAAGGCCAGAATTCCCGACTCTTGGGTAAGATCCGTGGTAACCACGGACTACAAGCTAGAGTTTCGGGAAGTCCCCCCTCCTCATCTTCAGGGGTCAAGTCTTCCAAGCGACCCATTAAAGAGGGCCTCTCTTGTAAAAGCATTGGATCATCTCTGGCTCCAAGGAGTAATTGTAGAAGTACCAACCCAGGAATGGAGTCTGGGATTCTACTCCAACCTTTTCATAATACCAAAGCCCAATGGCGACGTCAGGCCTATCTTGGACCTCAAACGCCTAAATCGCTTTCTAAACATTCAGACCTTTCGTATGGAGTCCATACGTTCGGTGACAGCCAGCCTACATCAAGACGACTTTCTAGTATCTATAGACATAAAAGATGCGTATCTGCACGTGCCGATCTACCCGGCACATCACAGGTTTCTTCGTTTTATGATAGATCACCGCCATTACCAGTTCGTAGCCCTCCCTTTCGGGTTGGCAACAGCTCCGCGGGTATTCACAAAGGTGTTCGCCCCGGTGCTAGCCGTCCTAAGGACAGAAGGCATTTTAGTCTTGGCATACTTGGACGATCTTCTGGTTATCGACAGCTCAGCTTCCAACCTCAATCAGGCAGTAGGTCGCACAGTTCAGCAAGCATCTAGAGGAATTCGGGTGGATTGTAAACCTAGAAAAATCGGTATTGAAACCCACAAAGCAGTTGGAATATCTAGGCCTTCGGCTAGATACAGACTGCCAGAGGATAAGTTTACCTCAAGCAAAGATCAGATCAATAACTCAAGCAGTTCAAGTGATCTTAGGCAAGAAGAGGCCGACTATTCGCCTATGTATGCGACTGCTGGGGAAGATGGTGGCCGCCTTCGAGGCTGTGCCCTACGCCCAGATCCATACCAGATATCTTCAGGCAGCCATTTTCTCTGCTTGGAACAAATCCATTCAGTTCGTGCTCTCCCCGAAGGTCCGGCGCAGCCTGTCTTGGTGGCTGGTCTCTCAAAATTTGTCAAAAGGGAAATCCTTTTGCCCCATCACGTGGAAGATAGTATCCACGGATGCCAGCCTGTTAGGTTGGGGGGCAGTTCTAGAAGAACAGACCCAGCAAGGGCTGTGGTCGGGGGCAGAAAAACTGCTTCCCATCAATATCTTGGAGATCAGAGCTGCTCGACTGGCCCTGATCGCCTGGACTCTCCCCCTTCAGGGTCTGCCAGTAAGGATACAGTCCGACAACGCCACTGCGGTGGCATACATAAACCAACAGATGGGCACGAAGAGCCCAGCAGCCCAAAGAGAAGTAAACCTGATTTTCTCATGGGCCGAAGCCCATGTACCCTGCATCTCGGCGGTGTTCATCCCAGGGATAGACAATTCTCAAGCAGATTTTTTGAGTCGTCAACAGTTGCTCCCGGGGGAATGGTCTCTTCACCCCCAGGTATTCCAAGAGATTTGCCAAAGATTCGGAGTCCCAGATGTGGACATTATGGCAACGAGATCCAACAAAAAATTGGACAAATTCATATCCCGAGCCAGGGATCCCTCGGCCTACGGGACCGATGCGTTGGTTTGCCCTTGGCACCAGTTTTCTCTTCTGTATGCGTTCCCTCCACTGCAGATGATTCCCCGCCTTCTACAGAGGATCCGGGTGGAGCGCAGGCCTGTGATCCTGGTGGCCCCAGCCTGGCCCAGGAGGGCTTGGTACGCACTCATCTTGAAGATGTCAGTCTGGGCGCCGGGGCCGCTCCCCCTGCGCCCAGATCTGCTGTCTCAGGGCCCAATCTGCCATCCTGCTTCACAGCAGCTAAATTTGATGGCTTGGCAGCTGAATCCCTAATTCTTAAGGGCAGAGGCCTCTCAGATCAGGTCATATCTACGTTGATTCAGGTTAGGAAACCGGTCTCCAGAAATATTTATTACAGAGTCTGGAGAACCTATGTGGAGTGGTGCGAGTCTCAAAAATGGCATCCTCGAAAGTTTTTTATTGACAGGATCTTGCGATTCCTCCAGGTTGGCGTTGACAAAGGGTTGGCTCTAAGTACTCTAAAGGGGCAGGTGTCGGCTTTATCAATATGGTTTCAAAGACCCTTGGCCACCCATTCGCTTATGAAAACCTTCTTGCAGGGGGTCTTGCATGTGAATCCCCCTATTAGAGCTCCCCTCTGCCCCTGGAATTTAAATCTGGTCTTGTCAGCTTTACAAAGGCAGCCGTTTGAACCTCTGACAGAAATCCCTCTTGTGCTACTAACCCGAAAGTTGGTTTTCTTGGTGGCTATGGAAGAAGGGTTTCCGAGCTGGCAGCCTTGTCATGCAGGGAGCCATACCTTATTCTGCATAAGGACAGAGTGGTTCTGCGGCCTCAACCTTCTTTCCTTCCTAAGGTCATATCCAGTTTTCACTTGAATCAGGACCTAGTCCTACCATCCTTCTTTCCTACTCCCCAGTCCAGAGAGGAAAGACGGCTTCATACTTTGGACGTGGTTCGAGCCATGAGGGTCTATCTCAAGGCTACAGAGAAGATTCGGAAAACAGATGTGCTTTTTGTTCTTTCGGATGGCCCCAAGAAGGGTCAGCCGGCTGCCAAGTCTTCCTTGGCTAGGTGGATTAAGCAGCTGATTTTTCAGGCATATGGTCTGAAGCGCGTTCCACCTCCCTTATCAGTTAAAGCCCATTCTACGAGGGCCATGAGTGCCTCCTGGGCGGCACACCATCAGATCTCTATGGCACAGGTTTGCAAGGCGGCAACCTGGTCTTCCGTACATACGTTTACTAAATTTTATAAGTTGGACGTTGCAAAGGGTACGGACGCAGCTTTTGGGCAGGCGGTCCTACGGGCAGCAGTATAGAATCCTCTGGCCCGGTTCACGCCCCCTTGTTTTTCTGTTGGTGGAGCCATGTTTTCTCCTGACAATGTTTTTATTTGGCTATTCTTGGCCTTACGGTCTCCCTCCCTTCATAGAGCATTGCTTTAGGACATCCCAAGTGTAATGGCTATGCGCTCTGTGTCCCGTGATGTACGATAAAGAAAAAAGGATTTTTAATAAACAGCTTACCTGTAAAATCCTTTTCTTGAAGTACATCACGGGACACAGAGCTCCCACCCCTCTTTTGGGGAACATTGTGTAACCTCGGGAGAATTGCTTGCTACAAAACTGAAGCACTCCCAGTGGGAGTGGGTTATATAGGGAGGAAACTTCCTGTGAAATTGATTACACCAGTGTCCACACCTGAAGGTACCCATATAACCCAAGTGTAATGGCTATGCGCTCTGTGTCCCGTGATGTACTTCAAAAAAAGGATTTTACAGGTAAGCTGTTTATTAAAAATCCTTTTTTTTTAGGACCGAGTACAAGTACCGATACTTTTTTTCAAGTAGTCGCCGATACCGAATACCGATACTTTTATAAATTGTGTCCCCAAATGCAGCCATGTCCCCCCACATATATTGCAGCCATGTCCCCCCACATATATTGCAGCCATGTCCCCCCACATATATTGCAGCCATGTCCCCCCACATATATTGCAGCCATGTCCCCCCACATATATTGCAGCCATGTCCCCCCACATATATTGCAGCCATGTCCCCCCACATATATTGCAGCCATGTCCCCCCACATATATTGCAGCCATGTCCCCCCACATATATTGCAGCCATGCATGTCCCCCCACATATTGCAGCCATGCATGTCCCCCCACATATTGCAGCCATGCATGTCCCCCACATATTGCAGCCATGCATGTCCCCCACATATTGCAGCCATGCATGTCCCCCACATATTGCAGCCATGCATGTCCCCCACATATTGCAGCCATGCATGTCCCCCACATATTGCAGCCATGCATGTCCCCCACATATTGCAGCCATGCATGTCCCCCACATATTGCAGCCATGCATGTCCCCCACAGATGCAGCCATGCATGTCCCCCAAATATTGCAGCCATGTCCCCCACAGATGCAGCCATGCATGTCCCCCACAGATGCAGCCATGTATGTCCCCCACATATGCAGCCATGTCCCCCATAACTGTAGTAGTAGATATGATGCTGCCGCATACGGCCGCGTTAATCCCCCTGCATTACAGCGCGCATTACAAGCTTTCGTTTGAATACTTGTAATGCCTGCCGCGCCATGTATAGACACTCCCCTTCTCGGGATTGGACGGATCCGTCCATTCCCGAGCAAGGGGGGTGTCTATACACGGATCCGTGCATAGAGACTCCCCCTTGCTCGGGATTGGACAGATCCGTCCAATCCCGAGAAGGGGAGTGTCTATACATGGCGTGGCGGGCATTACAAGTATTCATACGAAAGCTTGTAATGCGCGCTGTAATGCAGGGGGATTAACGCGGCGGCGGCTTTGCGGTATGCTGCGGGGGGGGGGGGGAATTATTCTATTTAGGTATCGGGGGTATTTGTGGGAGTACAAGTACTCCCGCAAATACTCGGTATCGGTACCGATACCGATACTGGTATCGGTATCGGGACAACCCTAATAGCTATTGTTTGGCAGGGTGTCTCCCTCCCCTCCAAGTATATTGCTCTGGGACATCCCAGCTGGTAACGAATATTAGCCTGACTGTGTCCCATGATGTATGAAAAAGAAAATAGGATTTTGACCACAAAATATTTGCACAGTTTTTCTTACCCTTCTAATTCATTGCTTGGAGACATCAAAGGATCTATGAATACTTTGCCTGTACTGTATGATTACGTTGAAAGGAGTTTTGACTTCTCTGAGTAATTTCATATTTTGGAGTACAGTATAGTACACAGGCCCGTGTCTTCATGGGAAACAAAATGACACATAGACCCATGTTGCAATGTAACACAGATCAGATTATTTGAACCTACCTGAAGAACTAATTATGACTGTGTTGTAAACTTTTTCAGACATCTAATACATTTATTTTATTGAAATACTTTTTTTTTTTTTTTTTCAGGGAAGCAGATTTCCATCTAGGGAACTACATGTCGGCACAAGAGACTTTTAAACAAGGACAGACTTTACATGGTAGGTAATAATTTAAATGACATTTGTCTATAATATGAGCCATTTATTTACAGGGTAATAAATATCTGTCTTTAACAAGTAATGCAAACACCATCCGTTTGGAGTTCTGATATATCAAGGTTCTAGACCAGGGGTACCCATCCTTTTGAAGAGCGAGGGCCACTTTAGCAACTTGGTAACCAGTCGCGTTTCACAATGAGTGGAGTGGGCAGATGAAGGGTCGCGGCTACTCTATAGGCCCTCCGATCCACCCAGATGGAAGGGGACGAATTTCCTTCTGTTTTTCGGATTGGAGGTAGGCAGGTGTAAACTGACATCTGTAGCTCTATAGAGGTGAATTGAGGGTCCCATTTGGTCGCGCTGATCGTGTGAAAAGGACCCAAGACTGCTTTCACACTGATGTGCTTCGGTTCACCCACACTGCGGGTTCAGCGTAGTGCACCTGTGTCTATCCTGCAGGTTAGCTGAACTTTGCCATAGACTCCGCCTGTGGCAAAAGCTGGTGCTGTACAGAAAGCATCGCCTTATGGGGCTCTGCTCCGCAGCTGCTTTCTTCCTCTACCACCATCTTCATTCACAACACTGATGCTGTGGTATGGCGGGTCGACAACCTGTGATCTAGACTTGCCAACCTGCCATTCCAGAGCAGGAGGTCGCGGGCCACATGAGAGGGCTCCGCGGGCCACATGTGGCCCCCGGGCCACTGGTTGGCCACCCCTCTTCTAGACTTTCTCAGCAAAGAAGTGTGCAAATACAGTTTTCTTTCCTGATCATTGAGGAACGCCGGATGTCTTTCACCGTTTGTAATCTACCAGAATTCTCTGTATTTTGTTAGTCAAGAATAGATTTTTTTCAGCTTCAATAGGGAAAAGTCTAACTTCAATTTCTGCTAGCAATTTTTCTTAAAGCGGAGTTCCGGCCAAAAATTTTTTTTTTTTTTTTAATTGATCCTAGCATTAGTACAAATTTAATACAATAAATATTAGACAAAGTTCATTATGTATTTATTAAAAATATATATGAATATATTCTCCATCCTGTTGTGGTCGTTTCCAGCATTATTGTGGGCTTGTGAAGCCCAGTGATATCTCTTCCTGGTTTGCTTTGGAGAGGTGCATGCTGGCTAACCAACATGCACCTCTCAATCTCGCTTATGCACGATTCACTGGCGGCCGTAGCGCTGATCGTTTCTAACGTTGCCATAACTGGCAGCGACGAAGTAAGGTCCCCCCCCAATATTATGGCAACATAGATGAACACATTTCGGTGCTGTGATCCGCCCTAAATCGTGTAATTTCCTTTCAGAAAATAACACGATTTTTGATCACAGTACTGCCCACAGACTCCTGGGAAAATGATGACGGAAGCACAGGCGAGGGAGGAAGTGACCTAGGAGCGCTACGGACCAGGAAATTGGGAGATTAGTAGGGGCTACATAGTAACAGGGTGATTCTGGTAAGTAAAAATGTTTTTCCCTCCAAATGTTTTTTTTCATAGGTTTCCAGGAGTCTGATAATGAGAAATAATTTCAGGGTGGAACTCCGCTTTAGTGTGTGTTGCGTGTTTTTTTTTTTTTTTTTATCAGAAATATTGTCTATATTCTTGCCAGGGCAGGTCTCTACTTCTGCAGCTACCTGGCATGGCCTTTTCTCAGCTTGGCTTTTGGAGTGCCACATTTGAAACCTTCTAGTCTGTAATTGCATTTTGGTGCATAAACTGCTTTCCCAGTCATTTTGGTAAAAATTTGCCATTTGGGCGGAGCAATCTGGAGCTACAAGGGACTGTCATCTTCTTCTGGCTTTGTGCTTTATAAGCAATTGGACTTTCGTTCTTACTATTTTATTACCAAGTGGAGGTTGTGGGTTTATGTGGTAATAACTTTGGGCCCAGGTCCTTCAGGAGGCTCCTAAGCCGCAAGCAGTGCAGGTTCCCCCCCCCCCCGCCAGGGCTGTTAGAGGTTTTCTGCTGTTGTCCACTCCACAGTTGAACTGCTAGTAGGAGTTACATTTGCATAGTTGGTAAAGCTAAAGACACCAGTCCATCCGGTTCAACCAGTGTGAGAGTGTATATGTATTATGTCTCTACCATTTCCAATATCCCTGTATATTGTGTTTGCTAAGATGCACTTCTAAAAGTATTTTTGAAATTATTGACACTTTCTGCTGACATCACTGATTGTAAAAGTGTTTTTCACATCTTTAAAAAAATAAAAAGCACCTGGGTAGTCCTGATGTGTGATACAAGTCTTTATCAACAACACAGAGTACTGTCTCACCGGAAGAATCCGGTGGTGCTATTCCCCTCAACACAAATTATTCTGATGCAGAATTGGGGAAGAACCCCATAGGGGCTCCTATTGGAGGATGGGAATAAAGCAGCCACAGTTTCACCATCACTGTAATAAACTTTATTGAATGACAATTAATGAACATGTCACAAATTTACAGACTACACGGAAATAAAATGGGTAAGAGACAATGTTGTCACTTTAAAAGCACACATACCCCAGGGTTTACTCACTGTCAATGTCAGATGACAGGAAGCAAACCTAGATAGAGGAAAAGGCCAAGGGGGGGGGGAGGTGGAACTGCAGGAAACCACAGTGGTGTCTGCCTTGGTCGGGCTATACACAGACAGTGTGGACATCTGCTCACACCATTTACCTAAGACCTTGTCTGTGATGGCTATAATGGCACTGATGAAAGGTGCAAATGTCTCACTATCCTCAGGGCAAGCTGACTGCAGGGTGGAGTAGCAATGGTAACCAACAGTCAATGACTAAATAGCAGTGAATGTTTCAGGTGTCTAGGTGTATCCTAGTCCCCAAAGCGAACCCACTGGGGAAGAGTGGCACCGGGGGAATGAATGCTGGGTCCAAGTGGCCAATGGCCAGATGTCCAGGTATGGGAAGTGCGAGTCTGGAGGAGCCTCGGTCAAGGTGTAGGAGCCTCGCCTGCCGCTGATCAAGGGGATGTCTTCAGCGAAGCTGTGCAGTTCACCTTGGAATCAAAACTTTCCAAGTTTTGAATCCGTGGGGTATCCGTGGACCAAGGAGGGGAAAAGGATGCTCGGCAGCGTTGCTCCTCAATCTCGGCCTGGTAAAGCGGGCTGACAGCTGAGAAGAGGCTCATTCACAAGAGGATTGGTGGAGACAACAAGTGGCAGTGAGCGGAGACTGTGTGTGGCTGGATGAACTGATGCGTTTCGTCCACATCTAGACTGCTCTAATCGTAAAACTTTTTTGGCACAAGAATAATGTATAGGAGAGAAGTTACTAAAAAATCGACTCCTAACTTCAACTAAACCTGATCACCAGGTTTCTTGTGACTTTGTCAGAGTACAATTAGACAATGCAACAACATTGGGGGGGAGGGGGGGTGTGAACTTCCTGGCCTCCAGATTCAACAAACTGTACAGATTTTTAGCCAGGACAAGGGATCATGTAGCCTTTGCAATAGATTCCCTGTAACTCTAAACATGTAAAATAAGTAGCAAAGTTTAGTGCCATTCCTCAAGTGTGCAATTTTAACCACTTAAGGACCGGCCTATTTTTCAAACTTGTTAAGTTTTTTTTTTTTTGTTGTTTTTTTTGATCGAAAATTACTTGGAACCCCCAAACATATATACAGTATATACTCAAGTTTAAGCCGACCCAAATATAAGCCGAGGCACCCAATTTTACCACAAAAAAATGGGAAAACGTATTGACTCGAGTATAAGCTTAGGGTGTCCATGTCCATGCCTCACTGTGCCCATGCCTAGACTGACGTTTAACATGGGAGTCTATGAAAGGGGTGCCTGGCTTTGAAAATCGGGCGCGAAAACGTAACTCGAGTATAAGCTGAGGGGGGCATCTTCAGCACAAAAAATGTGCTGAAAAACTTGACTTATACTCGAGTATATACGGTATATATATATATATATATATATAATATATGCCTAGGGAATAAAATGGCGATCTTTGCAATACTTTCTATCTCGTCATATTTGTGAAGCGGTCTTACAAGCGCACTTTTCATTTTTTGGGGGAAAAAATACACTTTTTTGGGGGAAAAGTCAAGTTAGCCCAATTTTTTTTTTGTTTGATATTTTGAAAGATGTTACGCCAAGTACATTGATACCCAACATGTTACGCTTCAAAAATGTGCTCGCTCGTGGAATGGAGACAAACTTTTACCCTTAATCTCCCTAGGCAACTTAAAAAAATTCTACAGGTTGCATGTTTTAAGTTACAGAGAAGCTCTAGGGCTAGAATTATTGCTCTCATTCTAGCAATTGTGGTGATACCTCACCTGTAGTTTGAACACCGTTTTCATATGCAGGCACTACTCACGTATGCGTTCGCTTCTGCACGGCGTGGACCCGGTGCGGTAAATTCTTTTTTTCTTATTTATTTTTACGTTCTTTAAAAAAAAAATTAAACCTCCTTTGTAATAGAAAAAAAGCATGACCGGACCTCTTAAAGCGGAGTTCCACCCAAAAATTGAACTTCCGCTTAATCCACTCCCCTCCCCCTTACATGCCACATTTGGCATGTAATTTTTTTGGGGGGGGAGTTGGGGCTTCAGTAGGAGTGGGACTTCCTGTCCCACTTCCTGCTTCCGCCGAGGGGCTGGTAAGGCGATTTAGGCTTAATCGCCTTACTGCAGCCCCTCCCGTAGGCGATCGTCTAGGACACTGACAGGTCCTAGACGATCGCCTGTTCAATCAGCGGCGGGCCGCGCTGCACGGCTCGCGCATGCACAGTGGGTGCCCGGCCGTGAAGCCGAAGGCTGTCACGGCTGGGTGCCCACAGTCGAAATGAAAACGCCGGCCGGGGAGGAGGGGAGAGGAGCGGAGCCCCGGTCGGCGCGTCGCTGGAACGTGGAGAAGGTAAGTGTCTGTTTATTAAAAGCCAGCAGCTACACTTTTTGTAGCTGCTGATTTTTAATAAACATTACATTTTGAGTGGAACACCCCTTTAAATATGAGATATGGGATCAAAAAGACCTCATGTCTCATATTTACACTAAAATGCAAAAAAATAAAAAGTCCTTTTTTTTTTTTTTCTTTTTATAAGCGCTATGGGCAGAAGCAACGTCCAGCAATTGTATGGAGCAAGGTGGGGACTATCTTCCCCTCCCTCTGCTCCGTGCCAAGCAGGGGGAAGAAAACCTGATCGCCTCCTCCACTGCCGGTGGCGCCGGTAAGCGGCAGAAAGACTCAGGAGGGGGCGATCCCTCCCCTGCCAAAGATAAAAGTTATCTCACAGAAAATCCACGCCATCATTGTGGGAAAAAAAAGTACAACATTTTTTTTTTTTTACAATAATAATAAAACAAAAAACTCTGACACTGTCCATTGTTCTACTAACACCATCCACTGGTCCCCAAAAAGTATTTTAAAAACAAGAAATAAATCGTAAAAAAAATTAAAATGAACTACTGACACTGTCCTACTGACATCCTACACCTACTACCCATCACTGTACACTCCGCATTCCTCACCTGCACATTCAACCCACCTCCATACATGCCGCACTCCTCTCCTACACGTATACTACCGACCTCTATACACTCCACACTCCTGCACATACTACCCACCCGCATACACTCCATGCTCCTCTTCTGCACATACTACTCACCTCCATACACTCCACACCACTCTCCTGTATATACCACCCACTGCCATATGCTCTGCGCTATGCAAGTCATCTCAGACTCTTAAACAACACCCCTTTTAAGCCACGTCCAATATTTTGCGCAATTTAAGCCAATGCGAATTTCACACAAGAGTATTGTAGCTGCCACTGCATTCCTCATTCAAAACTCTGTTATATGATCCACGTTGACCACTCAGCCGTTCACACACCTTTTTCGTTCTAAATGGCAGGTAGATTTGCCGTTATTCTGTCTGTGATTTTCAAATCGCCTCAAAATACGGGACACACTTTGCAACCCAGTTGCTATTAATGGCGGTGCAATTTTGCCATGATTGCCACCCAAACAAAAAATGGGAACGAATGTCGCCTCAATAGAAGTTCCAGAACTTCTTTAAGGCAACATGTGTTCCGCAATTGTATTTGCAGAATTTGTTTGAGAATCATGACAAAATTTCAAAACTTACATTGGAGTGCCATTGAAAGTAACGGGATTGCAAGTACATTCTGCGTTTTTTGTGGCTATTCGGAAATCACAGGCAGAACAGCGATTCTACCTGCGATCTGCAATGCCAAGGTGTGAACGGAGACTTTGACCTCCTTGTATTGTGACGCCACAGTCTCTGACCAACTCCTGTATTGTGACGCCACAGTCTCTGACCAACTCCTGTATCGTGACGCCACAGTCTCTGACCAACTCCTGTATCGTGACGCCACAGTCTCTGACCCACTCCTGTATCGTGACGCCACAGTCTCTGACCCACTCCTGTATCGTGACGCCACAGTCTCTGACCCACTCCTGTATCGTGACGCCACAGTCTCTGACCCACTCCTGTATCGTGACGCCACAGTCTCTGACCCACTCCTGTATCGTGACGCCACAGTCTCTGACCCACTCCTGTATCGTGACGCCACAGTCTCTGACCCACTCCTGTATCGTGACGCCACAGTCTCTGACCCACTCCTGTATCGTGACGCCACAGTCTCTGACCCACTCCTGTATCGTGACGCCACAGTCTCTGACCCACTCCTGCATGTCCATTCTGTTTCTCCTAACCTCTGGTGAAGTATCCTCAAACCCTGGGCCTCCTTCATTTAACTGTACTCAACACACCCATTACCATACATCCTCTGGCTGCAGCTGCAATGCACACAATCTAGTTCTTATTTCTCTTCTTCCCTTGACCAGGCTCCCTTTCTCTTGCGTCCTTTGAAATGTCTGCTCTGGCTGTAACAAAATCTCCTCTCCATCGCTAAATCAGTTAATCTACTCCCCCGTTACCGAAACCTGGTGTCTTCTGCTGCACTACCCTATTGTGATCTTCTTTGGACTCACTCCCCCCAGCCCCAATAGACTAGGGGTTTTGGAATCCTTTTAGCCTCCCTCTCTGTCATTCTTCTCATTTGAGGCACACTGCATTTTTCCTTACTTCCCGGTTTCTCTAATGCCACGTACACAAGAGCGGTTTTCCCTTCTGAAAAAAAAGATGGTTTTCCAGACGGAATTCCTCTCAAGCCTGCCTTGCATACACATGGTCGAGTCTGGTGAACTTTTGACTGCCAAGAACGCGTGACATAAAAGACTACAAAGAGCAGACAAAATGAAGTTTTATGCTTCCATGCATGCGTGGGTTTTTCAGACGATACAGACGAACGGTATTCCCGCTAGGATTTTTTCCTGATTGGGGGGGGGGGGGGGGATCGTGCTCCCCCTTTTTTTTTTTCCGGCAATTTTCCTGTGGGGGGGGAAAAGTCAGAGCATACACACGGTCGGGATTCCCGACGAAAGGCTCTCATCGCACTTTTTTAGACGGT
Source organism: Rana kukunoris (assembly GCA_029574335.1). NCBI lineage: Eukaryota > Metazoa > Chordata > Amphibia > Anura > Ranidae > Rana > Rana kukunoris. Next base: position 165,523,795 of record CM056050.1, read on the forward strand.
AAAACCGGTCGTGTACGGGCATTAGGATAGCTGTAAACTACCGGCCCCCTGGACCAGTATGAACCTTTCTTCCTGACTTTTCTGCCTGGCTACCCTACTTTCTCTCTTCTGAAATCACCCCTATCATTCTCTGAGACTTCAACATCCCTACTAATACTAACACTCCTGCTACTTCCAAATCTGTCTAACCTCCTCCTTTTTGACCTGAAGCAATGGATGCATGCTTCTACCCACTCTGAAGGCAATACTTCTGACCTTGTTTTCTCAAACTTATGCACTCCGTGCAACCTCCAGCTATCCTTAACCTCTCTCTGATCACAACCTTTTATTAGTTTCACTCTCCCCCTCTCCTCCACCTCCTCTTTTTACAACTGCCTAACAGTTACCTGTAAAAACCTACGCCATCTCAGCCAAACTCTTCTCTTCTCTACTCTGCTACTGACCACCTCTATGACAAAATTGAACCCCTGTCCTGCACCAACCTAGCCACTTTTGTCTACAACACCTTTAATTCTAGACACACTGGCCCCCTCACTACACACAGAATCAGGCCCTGTCCCCTTCAACCTTGGCAAACAGATGACACTAGAAGTCTGAAAAAACACAGCTGTGCTCTATAGCGCCTGTGGTGTAAGACGAAGGTTTAGAAAGATTTTAACCAGTATAAATCTGTCCTCCAAAAAATACAATTCCTGCTGCCTCACTGCCAAACAGAGTCTCCTTGTCTCTGTCTCTCTCCCCCCTTTCCCCCCTCTCTCCCCTCTCTCCCCGCCAAACAGTCTCTCTCCTCTCTCCCCGCCAAACAGTCTCTCTCTCCTCTCTCCTTTTTCCTCTCTCCTCTCTCCTCTCCCCACCAACTCACTTGCTGCCTAACATCCATCTTACCACCTGCCCACATCTTCAGTATCACCCTCACTTCTGGCATCTTCCCCAACTGTCTAAAACATGCACTTGTCAGTCCCATACTTAAAAAGCCCTCATCAAAGACCCATCCAATATTAACAACCTACGTCCTATCTCCTTGCTCCCCTTTTTATCCAAACTCCTTGAATGTCTGGTCTACAACCGACTGAGCAACCACCTTGCTGATAATATAAAAAAGTGGGAAAAAACTGCGCTAGAACCCAAATAAACAAAGAAGGGAGCTGCTAGCACTCAAACAAAGTCAATATAGATAGTGCACACTGGAACTAACACAATGTGAATTGTGAAATGTAAACAAAGACGTGAGTAATATAAACTAATAATGAAAGTTCAGAGAAGCGAGTAGGTTTCAAATAACAACGTGAGAGAAGTACATGTGAAGAAAACACAATGAAGGAAAATTCTTCCCATTTAGATGGTTCAGAGTGAAAGCAATATAAGTTGTCTGCAGTTGCTCTCAAAATCTTCAAAACATTTACAGATTAGGTACTCTTACCAAATGGGGTGGACACATCTGTTATACAACAGTGGATCATTCAGGCGCGTTAGATGGATCCCTGCGGTCCCCAGAGGCCTGAATTAATCCTGAATAGAAATGGTGGTCCAGCAGGCTGAGGTATGGAGTTCACACTCTTCCACTGACCGATGAATACCAGGGTAATTCCATACAAACTCCAAAAATAAAAAAGGGAATAGAAAGAGATGCTCCCAATGGTGCAGGTCAAACCACAATTGGTTTATTTATAAAAATGTCATACATGAATGACAAATGGTGATCACAATAAAACGTATAAAAAGCAATGCGCGGTGCAGCAATGCTCCCCTGACGCGTTTCGACTCTATCGGTCTTCAACTGGGGCATTGCTGATAATAGCCTTCTTGATCCCTTTCAGTCTGGATTTCGCCCTCAACACTCTAGAGAAACTGCTTTTCTAAAACTAACAATCTACTAAAGGCCAAAACCAATGGACACTATTCTTTACTCCTCCTCCTTGACCCCTCTGCTGCCTTTGATACGGTTGACCACCCCCTCATCCTTAAAAAAAAAAAAAAAGTACTCTTTGGCTCTCTTCCTACTTCTCCAACTGCACTTTTAGCGTTGCTTAAATTTTTACTTCCTCCTCTCCTCTTCCTTTCTCTGTTGGGGTCCCCCAGGGTTCTGTTCTTGGACCTCTCCTATTTTCAATCTACACCTCCCCCCCGGGTCAGCTGATCCTGAGCCTCATATGGCTTCCAATCCCACCTCTATGCTGACGACACCCAAATCTATTTCTCTACCCCTCAGCTCACTGCTTCATTCTCCTCCCGTATCACTAATTTACTATCGGATATATCGATCTGGATGCAATACCCCTTCCTCAAACTAAATCTATCCAAAACCAAATGTATTTTTCCTCCCCATGTGCCTCCCCCTAATCTCTGTCAAAATCGATGGCACAACTAATAAGCCTATCACCGCATTCCAAGGTCCTAGGTGTAGTCCTGGACTCGGGACTCTCCTTTAAGCCCCACGTCCAATCATTGTCCAATCCATGCCTCAACCTTCCCAACATCTCCAAAATACGCCCCTTTCTAACCAATGACACAGCAAAGCTCTTAATTCACTCCCTGGTCATCTTCCGCCGCGACTACTGCAACTTCCTTTTCATTGGCTAACCTCTACATAGTCTATCCCCCTTCAATCCATCACGAATGCTGCTGCCAAACTCATCCAACTCCCCAATCTCTCTGTGTCTGATATTCCTCTCTGTCAAGCCCTTCACTGCCTTCTGCTCACCCAACAAATTAAAATCAAAATACTAACAACTAGTTACAAAGCCATTCACAATTCTGCCCCTAGCTACATCCCTTACTTAGTTTTAAAATCCCAACCTAATCATTCCCTTCATTAGGGCTCTTTCACACGGAGCGGATCCGTAATGGACCCGCTTCGTTAGCCCGTTTGCTCAGCAGGGATCCTCCGTAAAATCCCTGCTAAGCTGGTGGCTGACAGGGCGGTCCCCGCACACTGTGCAGTGACCGCCCTGTCTCTTCTCCGCTCTCCCCTATGGGGAATCTGATAAATACGGACCGTGTGTCCGTATTCATCCGATCCGTTCCGCCAGACGGAAGAAAAATAGGGTTTTCTTCCGTCTGGAAAACCGAATACAGACGGAGGCGGGTGATTACGGACGTTAGCGGATACTCATCCGCTAACGGCCGTGATCCCATAGGGCACCATTCTAAGTCCGTAAACGGACTTAGAAAAAGCGGACCGTTAGTCCGCTGGTGTGAAAGGGCCCTTCTTCTCAAGACCTCCTGCTCTCTATTTCCCTTGTTATCTCCTCCCATGCTCGCCTTCAGGACTTTTCAAGAGCCTCTCCAATCCTCCTTGCCCCAATCTGTCAGATTATCTCCTACTCTATTAGCTTTTAGACGATCCTATAATAATAATATGACAGTATGGATTGATGGTTGGATATGACTAGACAGCTATGATTTAGGTCAACGTTTCTCAACCAGTGTGCCGCGGCACACTGGTGTGCCCTGAAGAGTCCCCAGGTGTGCCGCGGCAAAATGACCCCAAATATTGGCAGCTATGGCTGCTATCTGATGTAACACTACTGCTGGGCTCTTCGTTATCATTTGTCTTTACAGCGGTGGCGGTCCGCTGTGTAAAACTCACTTCCCGGCACTCGGGAAGCTGTGCTGGCTGTGTGGGCCTCCCGACCACGTCATGCCAACCAAATACGTCATCGGTTTCTATGGGAGGGTCGGGCACACGCACTGCTTCTGTGACGTGAGAGCCGCGGGTACCGTCCTGAACTCTGCCTGGCGTGCTTTTCCTTGAGGGGGAAGAAGAAAGGGTAGAGCCACCGTGACTGACGCTGCTCCCCTGCCCGCAGACATGGCCACCCGCTCAGAGAGGGAGAAGGCCCTGAAGCTGAATGAGCAGCACCAGGCCATCCTGTCTCGTATGCTGATGGAGAAGGACAACAAGTACTGCGCTGACTGCGAGGCCAGGGGTAAGGTGGTGAGGGGGGGGGGCTCTGCTATGAATAACCAGCTGTCAGTCACTGACACCCCACATCCTCCATTCATGGCTACAGCACTCTGGATCTGATTGGTTGTTGTGCAGCTCTGACAGTTCTTCTTTCAGTGTATGTGTGCATGTGTACACATGTCTGTTAGTGTGTGTGTGACAAAAGTAGTTGTGATTGTACAGGAATAGGGGGGTCAGGATTAAAAGTAACATACATACAGACAGATGCGCACGCACACAAACAGACACACGTACAAACACACACACTGGGTGTGTTTGTACGTGTGCCTGTTTGTGTCCTTGCGCATCTGTCTGTATGTATGTTACTTTTAAGCCTGACCCCCCTATTCCTGTACAATCACAACTACTTTTGTAGGGCTTGTTCGAGATAGCAGCAAGGACTGCTGCTCATCTGAAAAGCAATTTGTGTTCATATCGCTTTTCAGGGGCATTTGTCAGCCAATAAAGAGGCATATCTTGCCTCCTCACCACCTGTTTTAAGCCCCATTCACCCTGGGTATACCTCCAGCTGCAGCCACAGCATGTTTACACCCCCAGCTGTTGCCTCTACAGCTAAAGGGGCAAAAGTTGGGGGTGGTAAAAACAGCTCAACCATGTGGTTTTACTGCCCCTCCAGCCTGACATGTGAACAAGCTCTTGGTTCTGTGTGGATGTGTGCTGCGTGTAGGGCAGCCCATTAATTTCCCTACCCGCAGTAATGTGGGAAACAAAGTCCCCCGACCCTTTTTTTTTTATTGTGCCACAACAAAAGCAACCCATGTTTGCCAATGGATGGGGCACCATTAAGAATTAATGGCACCCCTAAAGAGCAGAGCATTTGTCTGTGTGTCAAGAATGAGCGCGATTTTGTGCATGTTTCGCAACACACAGCGACGTGAACCAAGTCTTGGACAGGGGTGCCTCAAGATTGAAACATTTTTTCAAGGGTGCCCCGACTGAAAAAAGGTTGAGAAACACTGATTTAGGTAATATGTGGGGATGGGAAGAGATGCGTGTGTGCAGGATAGAAAGAGAAAGGATGTCTGTACTCGGTGCGATGTCTGTAAAAGAAAATAAAGTTAAAGAGTCACTAAAGGAAAAAAATGTTTTTGCTGAAATGACTGTTTACAGGGTATAGAGACATAAAAGTTAACGGATTCCTTTTCAAAATGATTAAAAATAGATAAAAATCAATCATATAATGTGCCTGCAGGTTAGTTACTTTTGAACTGGCTTGATGTTTCTGCAAAGTAGAAATAGACACACAGAACAAAAACAAACAAATCCAGGGCAGTGTTTTGTTTTTAAAATGAATCTGATTGGTTCTGGGAAGTTTTAGACACACAGTAATGACAGCTTAAACCATCGTGAGAAAGCTCCCAGTATGGTGGTTATAAGGAAACAGACAAGCAGGAAGTGTGGAGAACAGAGCAGGATTACAGCAACTTCAAAGCAAAAACGTACAATAAGGACATGAAACCAGTACTGCAGTAAGGTAAAGGAAGCTATTTAGCTAAAAAAAAATAATTCCTTTAGTGATTCTTTAAATATGGAATTGGTGGGAGAAGTCAGGTGACCTGGGTAGGCTGAAAGCTTTGAGATCACTCAGCCTTACTGGGTCAAATCTATGAAAAGTGAGACATCCTTCACATAATTACAATTATTGCTGCAATTGTTAGCAAGGTTACCTCAGAGACACACGCTGCACCGTGGCAATAATAAAATCACTGCAGCTTCTCCTCTGCCCAGCTCTGACTAGATACACCTCCCCTGGATCAATTGTCTGTGTGCCTGCTTTCTGCTGGCTCTGTGAGCTGCACTATATATTAGGGTTGTCCCGATACCACTTTTATAGGACCGAGTATAAGTACCGATACTTTTTTTCAAGTAGTCGCCGATACCGATACTTTTTTTTAAAATGTCGCCCACATATGCAGCCATGTCGCCCACATATGCAGCCATGTCGCCCACATATGCAGCCATGTCGCCCACATATGCAGCCATGTCGCCCGCAAATGCAGCCATGTCGCCCGCATATGCAGCCATGTCGCCCGCATATGCAGCCATGTCGCCCGCATATGCAGCCATGTCGCCCACATATGCAGCCATGTCGCCCACATATGCAGCCATGTCACCCCTTCCTAGCCACCGCCGCCCGGGGAACATCACAGCATTCATTTCAATAGCTGTAGTGTTCCCGCCCGTATAGACACTCCCCCTTGCTCGGGATTGGACAGATCACGATCACCCATCCAATCCCGAGCAAGGGGGAATGTCTATACGGGCAGGAACACTACAGCTATTCAAATGAATGCTGTGATGTTCCCGCACAATGTTTAACCCATGCGGCGGCTGGTTTAGATGCGACGGCGGCGTTCGGCGGGGGGGGCGGGGTTACGGAAAAAGTATTCTATTCTGGTATCGAGGGTATTTGCGGGAGTACTTGTACTCCCGCAAATACCCTCGATACCAGAATAGAATACCTTTTCCGTAACCCCGCCGAACGCCGCCGTCGCATCTAAACCAGCCGCCGCATGGGTTAAACATCGTGCGGGAACATCACAGCATTCATTTGAATAGCTGTAGTGTTCCCGCCCGTATACTGGTATCGGTACAACCCTACTATTTATTTCCTCCACTGATGAATAACATCCAGTCAAAACTTAGGAAAGGCACCACATGACTTCAGCATGCCCAACTCTACTAGGTAGAAGTCTTCATTAAAAACATTTTCTTTTGGGGTTTCCATCCACTTTAAGACAAGCTACTGCTTAACAGGAAGTATTCTCGTAGGCTTATGTGTAGCCGACTTAGGAGTCATTTTGTATACACAGCTTAATTTTTCATAAGGAAAATATGTAAGTTTGTTACTTGTGACTGGCAATTATATGTTCATTATTGGTCTCCTAGTGCGGTATGGGGGGTAACCTATGTATGATACAGACAGGAAGATCTTTCCCACTGTGGTTTGGGTTCTTTGGCAGCTGTGGTAATTTTTTCATACAACTGTTGTTCTAGACTGCATGGTACCAGTAGGATAAAATGTTCATAATGCTCAGTGATTCTAATGTATGCTGAATTGTATTTATTTTTATTCCTTTTTAGCAACCGATTCAACCTTTTCAACATGGATAAAAAGATGTGAAGAAATATTAAATGGTAAGTAGATCTCTTGTCACAGTTATAATTGTATTAGTCTCTTAGATCGTTGGCCTACACTGTACCTAGGCCTTGGTTTCTTTTATGCATCCCTTTACTCTTAAACACCAAGCTAAAAAGAGTTCAATTGTCAGATGTCAGCAGGTAGAGAGCAGTTATTCGGTCCACTTAAAATGCTGGAGTACCTGCAGCAGCTGGGGAGCATTGAAATGACAGCCTTTTAAGACTGCTGGAAAATAAACTGCATATTTTGTTCTTTTTTATGTTACTCTGTGGTGACATATCGCTTTAAGTGTGACCATGGATTTTCTGATGGTTCAGAGCCTAAATACCTCCAATAAATCCATCAAGACATTCTGAGGCTGTTAATCAATGGTCCATAAACTGTGGCCTGCTGGCCAGATGTTGACCCTCTGCTTACCGTTATCCAGCCCTTAGGGCACTGTTCCTCCTAGTGATGGGGTAACGTATTCTTCCACGGTCACCAGTGATGGGGCACCATTTTTCTCACTGACCCCAATGATGAGGTGCCGAATCGCAAAAAGTGCTCTGGTCTTTGGACAGCAATATGGTCCGGGGCTGAAGTGGTTAAAGTGTCTCACTCATTTAAACTCCACTGTCCCACCAACCATCAACAACAATGAACAGCAATGGTTTGCTGTGTTGTTTTCCCACCTCTCGAAATGTTTTGCTTGGGGACATCCCTAAGGTCAATGCTGGGTCTGTCCATGAACGGAAGAGAAAAAAGGATTTTTGTAAATCCATTTCTCTGAGTTCATGGACGGACACAGCACCCACCCCTCCTTTTTGTTTGTACTGCTTGTTACGAACTGGAGCTGCATGAGCCAGAGAAGTGCTGTTTTTTTCTGCCTAGTCTCTCTGAGGGATATATAACCCTAAGGTCAATGCTGCTGTGTCCGTCCATGAACTCGGAGAAATGGATTTTACTTTGAGTACAAAAATCCTATTTTGGCAAATCTAAAGAAAATTGTATACTGTATGGCCAGCTACAGTCCTTTTCCTCCTAAAATCTGAAGGAACATAAACTGGCCCTTTGTTTAGAAAGTTTGGAGGGCCCTGCTGTAGACCACTATATGCAGATGACATCTGCTCACCTAATTCCCACAAATATGTATGGCAAACAGCCTCAAAGTGTAGATGGCTCTTGATTGGACTTGAAATGTTTTTGTCACTTTTCTTGTGTTCTGGAACTTAAAAATCTGAAATTGGTTACATAATGTAAGGCTGGCCATACATGATCAATATCTTGTACAAATTTCCTTTAGATTTACCTTAAACTATGTAGTGCAAGGGCCTGCCTAATTGGGTACGATTGAAAGTTGTTTGGTTTTGACCTCCTGTTATATGTTTTTTGGTAAATCGAAAGAAAAGTTAAACATGTATGGCCAGCCTTAGTGAGCTTATTACAAGATCTGAAATGACTAAAGCTATGTGTATGTTCTCTTTATTTCTGGCAGGCAACAAATTTCTCTCACGTTCTCTTGGTGTCCAGTTTACTCCTAAAAATCTTGTATCATGTGGAGATATCCATGCAATGCTATTTACTCCTAGAAAATAAATAAGCCTTTAAAACTACCCCTTCCTTTACCCCTTCACCCTTTGCCTGCCTGACTTCTGACCTCTGTACGCTGCGTGGCATCCTACTTACACTGGCTAGAAATCAGAGCAGATAGCCAGGCCTGAAAATGGTCAAGAAAATCATCCTGCCGTACCAGATGTTTTTTTTCATGATAAACTTTTTTTCTTTCTTCTTTTTCTTTACCCCGGTGATCTTTAAACTCTTCAGTGTTGTCCAGGTAGATCTACATCTCTCAGGTTGCCTACCCCATTCAGAATCCCATCAACATGTTAAAGCAGGGCTCAAAATTTTAAGTCCTGAGCTACTAGCCAGGCCTCAAGGGTTACTCGCCACCAGTTGCCCCGCCCAACCCCTACCATGCCCCGCCCCTAATTCCGCCACTTAAACACGCCCTCATATATTATCTCATGAAATTACACGTAAATGTTCTATGTAGCATTAAGTTATGAAAATAAATATTAACAACTTTATCCATACCCAAAAATGCAGCCTGCTCGTGACTGCCAATTCAGCCTGAGCCCGCCAGTTTCAGCCTGAGCCCGCCAGTTTCAGCCTGAGCCCGCCAGTTTCAGCCTGAGCCCGCCAGTTTCAGCCTGAGCCCGCCAGTTTCAGCCTGTGTCCCCAGTTTCAGCCTGTGTCCCCAGCGATCGTAGGGGATGAGAGGGGAGAGCCGCCACCGCCGCTTGGCTAATTGGAGCGCTGGGGAACAAAACGGCTTACAATATAATAGCTCTGTTTCCCTGCCGTGCGGCGTCATATACAGGGAGTGCAGAATTATTAGGCAAGTTGTATTTTTGAGGATTAATTGTATTATTGAACAACAACCATGTTCTCAATGAACCCAAAAAACTCATTAATATCAAAGCTGAATATTTTTGGAAGTAGTTTTTAGTTTGTTTTTAGTTTTAGCTATTTTAGGGGGATATCTCTGTGTGCAGGTGACTATTACTGTGCATAATTATTAGGCAACTTAACAAAAAACAAATATATACCCATTTCAATTATTTATTTTTACCAGTGAAACCAATATAACATCTCAACATTCACAAATATACATTTCTGTCATTCAAAAACAAAACAAAAACAAATCAGTGACCAATATAGCCACCTTTCTTTGCAAGGACACTCATGCAGCCTGCCATCCATGGATTCTGTCAGTGTTTTGATCTGTTCATCATCAACATTGCGTGCAGCAGCAACCACAGCCTCCCAGACACTGTTCAGAGAGGTGTACTCTTTTCCCTCCTTGTAAATCTCACATTTGGTGATGGACCACAGGTTCTCAATGGGGTTCAGATCAGGTGAACAAGGAGGCCATGTCATTAGTTTTTCTTCTTTTATACCCTTTCTTGCCAGCCACGCTGTGGAGTACTTGGACACGTGTGATGGAGCATTGTCCTGCATAAATATCATGTTTTTCTTGAAGGATGCAGACTTCTTCCTGTACCACTGCTTGAAGAAGGGGTCTTCCAGAAACTGGCAGTAGGACTGGGAGTTGAGCTTGACTCCATCCTCAACCCGAAAAGGCCCCACAAGCTCATCTTTGATGATACCAGCCCAAACCAGTACTCCACCTCCACCTTGCTGGCGTCTGAGTCGGACTGGAGCTCTCTGCCCTTTACCAATCCAGCCACGGGCCCATCCATCTGGCCCATCAAGACTCACTCTCATTTCATCAGTCCATAAAACCTTAGAAAAATCAGTCTTGAGATATTTCTTGGCCCAGTCTTGACGTTTCAGCTTGTGTGTCTTGTTCAGTGGTGGTCGTCTTTCAGCCTTTCTTACCTTGGCCATGTCTCTGAGTATTGCACACCTTGTGCTTTTGGGCACTCCAGTGATGTTGCAGCTCTGAAATATGGCCAAACTGGTGGCAAGTGGCATCTTGGCAGCTGCACGCTTGACTTTTCTCAGTTCATGGGCAGTTATTTTGCGCCTTGGTTTTTCCACACGCTTCTTGCGACCCTGTTGACTATTTTGAATGAAACGCTTGATTGTTCGATGATCACGCTTCAGAAGCTTTGCAATTTTAAGAGTGCTGCATCCCTCTGCAAGATATCTCACTATTTTTGACTTTTCTGAGCCTGTCAAGTCCTTCTTTTGACCCATTTTGCCAAAGGAAAGAAAGTTGCCTAATAATTATGCACACCTGATATAGGGTGTTGATGTCATTGGACCACACCCCTTCTCATCACAGAGATGCACATCACCTAATATGCTTAATTGGTAGTAGGCTTTCGTGCCTATACAGCTTGGAGTAAGACAACATGCATAAAGAGGATGATGTGGTCAAAATACTCATTTGCCTAATAATTCTGCACTCCCTGTACAGCCCCTTGTCCGGGGAACTTTGATAGATCTGTCTATCAAAGTGCCCGGACAAGGGGGGGGGGCTGTATATGTCGCCGCACGGTGGGGAAACGCACCGCTATTGTAATGAAAGCTGTTGTGATCCCCACTCCCCAGTGCTCCAATCAGCCAGGCGACTGCGGCTCTCCTCTCTCTTCCCCTACGATCGCTAGGACAAAGGCTCCCATACAACCCGGGAAGACGGCAATTCTCAAACCTGCTTTTCTTCAGAATCTTTATCATTGGGTTATGCTGTATTGGAGGCATGCCTTAATCTGCATTCATTCTAATTGGAGGAGCAGAGACCCAAAAATTCAAATCTGGAAAGGAGCTGTGCAGTGTCAAGCTCTCGGTGGAGCTGGAAAAAATGCAATTACACAAGCTGTGTGTGTGTTTTTTTATTATTATTTTTGTAGTAAAATGTGTGCTAATGTTCACATCCTCCTTTTTTTTTCCCAGCCTCAACAGCTGAATTGGTAAGAATTACGTTTTGCTTCTATACACTCAACATTCAAGATGTTTATATTTTATGGCAAAGACCTCAATGCTGAAGAATGTGTAGGATGACATTTTGTGCTTGTCGAATGCATTAAACTATTCCATTGGTTGTTCAAGGTCCGAGATGGCGAAGATCCTCCAGATCAAGATTTAAAGTGGTTGTAACCCTTAAAAACATAAAAACAACAACTTATCCTTTAAAGCGGAATACACAGCATAGTGTTTATGCTGTGTAATTTTCCCTTTCTCTGTTCCAATAACCTGGTTGATCATGCCTGTTCATGCGTGTGTCCCCCCCCTCCTTTGTAAACTGACCATGGCTGCTGATCCATGAGCTTGGGGAGTCTGTGTGTCAGCCTTCTACTCCCACCCCTCCCCTCTCGCCACTATAGCTGTAATATTACTAGTGAAAATTACTAGAAAACATGTAATCCCCTCTTACATGTTACATGAAGTTATACAGTGCAGTATCTGCATTTTTAAATAATTCTGCAACATACCTTATTTACAGTGCCGCTGGGCGCTCACAAGTCCTCCCGCCACTTTCCTTTTCTCTTCCCATCTAATGTCCGCCGATAAACACCGCTCCTCCCACTGTAGTACTTGGATCAGGAAGGAGAACACCAGCAGGGCATGTGAGTGCACAATGCTGTAAAATTAGGTATTTTGCAGAATACGTTTTAAATGCTACAGATGCTGCATTGTATATCTTCATGTAAGAGGGGATTAAATGTTTTCTCACTAGTGACTTTACAACCACTTTAAGTGTATAGTTTATTACAAAGAGAGAGTTCAAAACAAGGAATAGCAGAGCAAGGTAAAACCTTGACACAAATCTATAAGCATGTTGTGTGAGGCTCAGTCTGTAAAGTACAGTGCCACAATAAGAGCATAATTGGAGTAATTATAAACCATCCCATTTGTAAAACAACCCTTCAAAACATTTGTGTATACAGTGGGGAAAATAATGGACCCCCTGCAGATTTTGTAAGTTTGCCCACTTACGAAGAAATGAAGGATCTATCATTTTTATCATATATGTATTTTAACCACTTGCTTACTGGGCACATATACCCCCTTCCTGCCCAGGCGAAATTTCAGCTTTCAGCACTGCGTCGTTTTAAATTAAAATTGCGCGGTCGTGCGACGTGCCTTACAAACAAAATTGACGTCCTTTTTTCCCCCACAAATAGAGCTTTCTTTTGGTGGTAATTGATCGCCTCTGCGTTTTTTTTGCGCTATAAACAAAAAAGAGCGACAATTTTGAAAAAAAACACAGAATATTTTTTACTTTTTGCTATAATAAAAATCCAATTATTTTAAAAAAATATATATTTTTTTCTCAGTTTAGGCCGATATGTATTCTACATATTTTTGGTAAAAAAAAAAAAAACAATCGCAATAAGCGTATAGTAATTGGTTTGCGCAAAGATTATAGTGGCTAGGAAATAAGGGATAGAATTCTGACAATCTTTTTTTTTTACTAGTAATACGGCGATCTGCGAATTTTGTCAGGACTGCGATATTGCGACGGACACATCGGACACTTTTGACACATTTTTGGGACCATTCACATTTATACAGCGATCAGTGCTATAAAAATGCACTAATTACTGTATAAATGTGACTGGCAGTGAAGGGGTTAACACTAGGGGGTGAGGAAGGGGTTAAATGTGTGTCCTATGAGTGTTCTAACTGTGTGGGGGGAGGGGGGTGACTGGGGGAGGTGACCGATGCTGTCTCCCTATGTACAAGAGAAACAGCATCTGTCACCTCTCTGACAGGACGTGGAGCTCTGTGTTTACACACAGAGCTCCACGTCCCTGCTCTAAAACTGCCGATCAGCGGGTACCTGGCGGACATCGCGACCGCCAGGCACGCGCATCCGCATCTCGGGGACGCGCCCCCCAGTGGCCGGAAAAAACTATGCCGTCAATTGACGGTAGCTTGGAAATTCAGATCCCCAAAGCTGCCGTCAATTGAGCATATGCCGGGCCTCAAGTGGTTAAATGATAGACAAAATATAAACCAAAAATAACACATAAAACAAATAAAGGAAGAAAAATAATGACTATGACCCAAAGACCACCATCCCTACAAGTCAAGCACAGAGGTAGAAATCTTATGCTTTGAGGCTGTTTCTCTGCTAAAGGTACAGGCCAACTTTGCCACATTGAGGAGCCAATGAATGGAGCAATGTATTGTAAGATCTTGGATGAAAACCTTCTTCCCTCAGCCAGACCACTGAAGATGGGTCATGGATGGGTTATCCAGCATAACAATGACCGAAAACATCGCCAAGAAAATTAAGAAATGGCTCAAGAAGAAGCACATTAAGGTCATGGAGTGGCTTAGCCAGTCTCTAGACCTTAATCCTATATAGAGGGAGCTGAAACTTCGAGTTGCCAAGAAACCTTAAAGTGTATGTAAACCCTCTCCTATACCCAGTGAAGTGAATAGCCTCAGATGATACACAGAGTTGAAAGAAATCTCCCTACATATGTTCTACATGTACAGTGGATATAAAGTCTAGACGCCCCTGTTAAAATGTCAGGTTTCTGTAATGTATAAAAATGAGACAATGATCAATAATCTTAAAGCATTTAATGTGACCTATAAACTGTATAAACTCAATTGAAAAACAAACTGAAATATTTTAGGGGACGGGGAAGTGAAAATAAAAAAAATAAAATAATGTGGTTGCTTAACCACTTCCCGCCCAAGGATGTCATATGACGTCCTGGAATTTCAGGGGGGATATCTGAAAGATGCCTACAGCTACAGGCATCATTCAGATATCCATCTCTTCAGCCGGCGATTCTGTGCACCATAAGAACATTCATATCGGTGTTCCTGCCGCTTGATCGTTTATAGGCGGTGGAAGGGGACATCCCCCCCTCTCCCACCACCATCCGGCGCTTCTCCGGTCTCTCCCTTGCCATCGGAGGCTTGGAGAAACGATCCGCCGGCGTCGGATGGAAAGCATAGAGTAGACTGGTGACCAGATGGTTACCAGTCATCTCTATGATCGTTGGAGGCCTGGGCGCGATGTTATGACGTCACACCCGGGTACCGTATTGTAAACACAGCCGCAATCTAATACTTTCCAGCCTGGAGGAGTGATGTGAGGTCTTATTGACCCCGCATCTCTCCATAAAGAGTACCTGTCACAAACCATTCCTATTACAAGGGATGTTTACATTCCTTGTAATAGGAATAAAAGTGATCAAAAAAAAAAAATGTAAAAAAAAAAGTGTAAAAATAAAATAGAGTAAAATTATAATAATGCATTTTTTTTTTTTAAACGCCCCTATCCCCGGTAGCTCATGCTCAGAAGCGAATACACACGTAAGTCGCGCCCACATATGTAAACTTTGTTCAAACCACACATGTGAGGTATCGCCGCGTGCAATTCTAGCACTAGACCTCCTCTGTAATTCTAAATTTGTAACTTGTAAAAAAACAAGAAGCGATGCCTATGGAGATTTTTAAGAACTGAAGTTTGGCGCCATTCCATGTGTGCGCAATTTTAAAGCGTGACATGTTAGGTATCTATTTACTTGGCGTAACTTCATCTTTCACATTATACACAACAATTGGGCTAACTTTACTGTTTTTAAATTTTTTAATTTATGAAACTAAATTATTGCGCAAATACCGTGCGAGATAAAAAGTTGCAATGACCGGCATTTTATTCCCTAGGGCAGGGGTCTCAAACTCCCGGCCCGCGGGCCAGTTGCGGCCCGCAGACCGAGATTTTGCGGCCCACTGACAAGCCCTTCCCCCGGACAGTGTCATACTTTGCAGCGCATGCAGCGCAGCGCGGTACCCTTTCCCTGCAACCCCCCCCCCCCCGTACTCATCTTTGTGTCCGGCAAAGCAGGGGTGTGCGTCATGTGACGTCAGCAGCGTAGGGCGGCGCTGCCGTCACGCGCACGTCCGCACTGAAGTGAAGTTGCTCAGAAGAGCTGAGCGCCCTCGCCCTCGCCAGCAGCGTCCTTCAAGGTAAGCTGCTGCTACTGTAATGCTAGTTAGCAGATGCTATCACAGGGTGGTAGGGGGAATAGGGGGTGCTACTGCTGGGGGGGGCGGTTGTTGTTGGATGATTGGGAGGCTAGCACCCTCATGTTATTACCACAGGGGGGGGGGGTGTTGCTGGTGAATGATTAGGGTGCTACTGTTCATCAACACCCCCCAACCCCCCAGCAGTAGTACCCCCATAATCTTTCAGCTGATGCTATTATCACAGGGTGGTAGGGGGAATGGGGGGTGTTGCTTGTGGATGATGGGGGTGCTACTGCTGGGGGGTTGGGGGGTGTTGATGAACAGTAGCACCCTAATCATTCACCAGCAACAGCCCCCCCCCTGTGGTAATAACATGAGGGTGCTACTGCCCTTGCAGTAGCATCCCAATCATCCAACACCCCCCCCCCCAGCAGTAGCACCCCCATCCTCCGTCAGCTCATGCTATTACCACAGGGGGGTAGGGCGATTGGGGGTGTTTCTGGTGGATGGTGGGGGTGCTACTGCCCTGGCAATAGCATCCCAATCATCCAACAACACCCCCCCCCCTACCCCAGCAGTAGTACCCCCATCATCCGTCAGCTCATTCTATTACCACAGGGGGGTAAGGTGGATGGGGGGGGTGTTGCTGGTGGATCTCAATCATCCAAACCCCCCTTCAGCAGTAGCACCCCCCAACATCTGTCAGCTCATGCTATTACCACAGGGGGGTAGGGGGAATGGGAGTGTTGCTGGTGGATGATGGCGGTGCTACTGCTGGTGGGGGGCGCATGATGGGGCATTATATGTGAGGGGCACATGATGGGGGCATTATATGTATGTGAAACCATATTCGCTCAGCCCTGATAGGAAATTTCTGTGGGTGGAACAAGAGCTCAGCCTATCAGGGCTGAGCGAATATTGGCTCACTGCCCTAATAGACTGAGCGCTAATCTATGTGATTGGCTGGCAGTGCCGAAAGAAGAATGGAGAAGAGTGAGTGAGTGTGTGTATGTGACTGCAGCCAGGGTCATAGGGACTGTCCTGGAGAGTGAACATTAGGTGTGGCAGGGGCGCAATCTGTGACATTTTGGTCCAATACTTGATGCGGCCCAGCCTCACCCAGCTTATACCTCCAGTGGCCCCCAGATAATTTGAGTTTGAGACCCCTGCCCTAGGGTGTCTGCTAAAAATACATATATATAGTGTTTGGGGGTTCTGAGTAATTTTCTAGCAAAAAAATTATGATTTTTGCATGTAGGAGAGAAGTGACAAAATAGACCCGGTATGAAAGTGGTTAAGGTGTACACATCCTCTTATAATTGGGAATGTAGCTGTGTTCAGAATTAGGCCCCTTTCACATGAGCGGACGAACAGTCCGCTAATTACAAGTCCCTATGGGAGTGGATCCGTTAGCGGATGATGCATCCGCTAACGTCCGCCTACGATCCGCGTCCGTCTGGATCCGTTTTGCGGACGGAAGAAAACCCTATTTTTCTTCCGTCCGGTGGATCGGATCGGATGCAAACGGACAGACGGTCAGTTTCCATCCGATTCCCCATAGGGGATAGCGGAGGAGAGACAGGGCGGTCCCTGCACAGTGTGCGGGGTCCGCCCTGACCGCCGACAGCTGAGCGGGACCCCCCGCTGAGCCGACGAACACACACGGAGCGGACCGAAAAACGGACCGCTCCGTGTGAAAGAGGCCTTAAGCAATCATATTCAAACTCATGTTAAATAGGAGTCAGTACACACCTGCCATCATTTAAAGTGCCTCTGATTAACCCCTAATAAAGTTCAGCTGTTCTAGTAGGTCTTTCCTGACATTTTCTTAGTCGCCTTCGTCGGCAAAAGCCAAGGGATCTCATTGGTAAAGGTTATCAGTCAGACGAAGGGTACAAAATAATTTCCAAGGCATTAGATGGATATATAATGGAACACAGTGAAGACTGTCATCAAGTGGAGGAAATATAGCACAACAGTGACATTACCAAGAACTGGACATCCCACCAAAATTGAAAAGACGAGAAGAAAACTGGTCAGGGAGGCTGCCAAGAGGCCTACAGCAACATTAAAGGAGCTTCAGGAATATCTGGGAAGTACTGGCTGTGTGGCACATGTGACAACAGTCTTCCCATATTCTTCATATGTCTGGGCTATGGCATAGAGTGGGATAAAGAAAAACATCCAAGCCCAGCAAAAGTTTGCAAAAACACATCTGAAGTCTCCCAATAGCATATGGGAAAATGTATTATAGTCTGATGAAACCAAGGTTGAACTTTTTGCCCATAATTCCAAAAGATATGTTTGATCAAATAATTATTTTACTCACTGAACTGCAACTCAATTTATAACGTTTGTATCATGTGGTTTTTTTTTTTCTGGATTTTTGGTTGATCTGTAAAATAAACCTATGATAGAAATGATGGACCCTTCATTTTTTTGTCAATGTGGGCAAACTTACAAAATCTGCAGGCGATCAAATGCTTGTTTCCCCCCCACTGTAGATAAAGAAAAAAACAGTTTTAAACACTTTTTTCCCCCCCTTTTTAAAAAAAATAAGTAATTGCATTCCTTCCCTCTCTTCATAGCCGCATAAGAGCTGGGGGGGGGGACAGCAGCTCACTGATGTTCCCAGTGAAAGGCTGTGCAGGGGTGTGTCAAAAAGGCGGAGAGAAATTAGAGAACGGGCTGAGTTCTCAGCACAGCTGGCAAAACTGACCACTCTATGCTCTTATATCTAGTGTGGTCAGTTATTGGAAAGCAGAGGTACTGGAAGGAACACCAGCAATTTCACACAAATGAAGCAATACAAGGAGAACAGGATATTTTTTTCATACAAGTACATGTTTTAGCAGGCATATATCAGGAATATTAAATGACTTAAAGCGGAATTTCACCCTAAATATAAGATCTCCCATGTGATCCAGCATACTGGCGTCAGCGCCAGTATGCTGGTTTTTTTTTTTTTTAATCCCACACTTACTGTATTATCCTGTAATTTCATTTTTTTCCCCCGTGGTGGACGGCGCCAGTACAGCGCGTCACATCTTCCGAAAATACCCAATATGGACTCGGGTAATCTCGGCGAAAATGCGGCGCCTGCGCACAGACCTAGGAGCTGACTACGCAGGCGCCGTATTTCTCCGAGTCCTATTTCGGAGGGCGTGACCCGCCATAGCCGTAGGACTCGGAGAAATACGGCGCCTGCGCAGTCAGCTCCTAGGTCTGTGCGCAGGCGCCGCATTTTCGCCGATATTACCCAAATCCATATTGGGTATTTTCGGAAGATGTGACGCGCTGTACTGGCGCCGTCCACCGCGGGGGAAAAAAATGAAATTACAGGATAATACAGTAAGTGTGGGATTAAAAAAAAAAAAAACAGCATACTGGCGCTGACGCCAGTATGCTGGATCACATGGGAGATCTTATATTTAGGGTGAAATTCCGCTTTAAAAAATTGGGTTTACATATTCTTTAAGTACATAGCACACCCCAGTGAATTGCAAAACCTGGTTAACCACTTCCTTACTGGGCACTTATAGCCCTTCCTGACCAGGTGAAATTTCAGCTTCTGGCACTGCGTCGCTTTAACTGACAATTGCGCGGTCGTGCGACGTGGCTCCCAAACAAAATTGGCGTCCTTTTTTCCCCACAAATAGAGCTTTCTTTTGGTGGTATTTGATCATCTCTGCGGTTTTTATTTTTTGCGCTATAAACAAAAAAAGAGCGACAATTTTTTTTACTTGTTACTAATAAATAGCCCATTTTTTTAAAAATAAAATAAAAAAAATTCTCAGTTTAGGCCGATACGTATTATTCTACATATTTTTGGTAAAAAAAAAAAAAAAAAAATCGCAATAAGCGACTGGTTTGCGCAAAAGTTATAGCGCATACAAAATAGGGGACAGAATTATTAATAATTTTTATAATTTTTTTTTTTACTAGTAATGGCGGCGATCTGCGATTTTTATTGGGACTGCGACGTTATGGTGGACACATCGGACACTTTTGACAAATTTTTGGCGCCATTCACATTTATACTGCGATCAGTGCTATAAAAATGCACCGATTACTGTATAAATGTGACTGGCAGTGAAGGGGTTAACACTAGGGGGGCATGGAAGGGGTTAAATGTATTCTGGGTGTGTTCTAACTGTGTGGGGGGAGGGGGGGTGACTGGGGGAGGTGACCGATGCTGTGTCCCTATGTACAAGAGACACAGATCGGTCACCTCACTCCCTGACAGGACGTGGATCTCTGTGTTTACACACAGAGATCCATGTCTTGTCCCTGTAACCGCCGATTGCGAGTGCCTGGCGGACATCGCGGCCGCCGGGCACGCGCATCGGCATCTCTGGAATGCAGCGGGCACGCGCGCGCCGCCGGCGGCGCTCGCGCGCCCTCTAGTGGCCATTAGAAGCACAGGGCGCATATATGCGCCCTGTCAGAGATTCAGGACATCCCGACGGCCGCATATATTCGTACGGCCATCGGGAAGTGGTTAAAACCTAAAGCATTATTGTAAATTGTAGTAGGTTTTAAATTTTAACCTATGCCCATATGTGTGTTCCTTAACCACCCAAGGCCGAATACCTGTGTGCAAGATTTGAGCAAGTTGCTTGCTTGGAGTGGAGGTTTGACCTCACTCATGAGGTGCTGGCTGGGGCCATTATAGTGTAGAGTAGAGAAAAGGAAGGGATTGGGTCAGAGGTGGGTAATGGTTACAGTTAGAAGGTGGTGTAGAGGGAAAAGGGTTATACATTCCATTAACTATTCACAATTACATCATATTGGGGCTATCCATTCAGGCGTATCATTGCTGGAGTGGGCGATCTCCTATAGCATCCAGCTGAAAGACTGCTGCAGTGAGAAGTGTGTAGGAAAAACAGGCAGATACTGGTGGTAGGGGAATCGAATATTAAAACAGCTGATAGGGTAAGGCCTAACAAAAGCCGCAATTGTCAGTTTGCTTGGATTTGACGCATTGCCGATGAGGTTGTCAGATTTTTTTTTGGTGGAGCTGGGGAAAACCCAGCTGTCCTGGTACACATTGGCACAGATGACAACGTTCGAAGGGAGATGGAGTGTTCTAAAGAAAGATTAGTGACTTTGATAGCAGTTTGGGAAAAGGAATTCCAAGGTAGTATTTTCAGAAATGCTTCTTGTGCCATGAGCCACACAAAGTCTATGGAAGCTTAGGGAGTTAAACAAGTGGCTATGAAACTGGTGGAAGAAGGAGGCATGCTTTGGGTTCCTGGAGAACATGGGCTGACTTTTTAGTCGGTTACTTCCTCTACTGTAGGGACAGACTGCATCTAAATGGGGAGGGTGCAGTACAAAAGAGACTGGAGAAGAAACCTATTTTGAACAAATATATATATATATATATATATATATATATATATATATATATATATCTCTCTCTCTCTCAAATGGCACTTCAGTAAATGATAAACGGTTTACTTTAACCAGATGCCGACCGCCCACCGTCGTTATACGGTTGCACTGCTGGGCGAGAGCACGTAGCTCTATGTCCTCCCTTTAGCGCCCGCGCCGCCGGCGGCCTGCTCGTCCCCCGCGGGCGCGATCGCCGCCGGGCACGCGCGCTCGTTCGTTACAGAGCGGGGATTGGGAGCTTTGTGTGTAAACACAAAGCTCTTGGTCCTGTCAGCGGGGGAAACGCTGATCTCCTGTTCATACAATGTATGAACAGAAGATCAGTGATTTCCCCTAGTGAGTCAACCCCCCCATACAGTTAAAACCCACCCAGGAACACACTTAACCCCTTTCCTGCCCCCTAGTGTTAACCCCCTCACTGCCAATGGCATTTTTATAGTAATCCAATGCATTTTTATAGCATTGATCGCTATAAAAATGCCAATGGTCCCAAAAATTTGTCAAAATTGTCCGATGTGTCCGCCATAATGTCTCGGTACTGAAAAAAAACGCTGATCGCCGCCATTACTATTAAAAAAAATATATTAATAATGCCATAAAACTACCCCCTATTTTGTAAACGTTATAATTTTTGCGCAAACCAATCAAACGCTAATTATGATTTTTTTTTTTTTTACGAAAAATATGTAGAAGAGTACGTATCGGCCTAAACTGAGGAAAAAAAATGTGTTTTTTATATATTTTTTGGGGATATTTATTATAGCAAAATGTAAAAAATCTTTTTCAAAATAGTCGCTCGATTTTTGTTTAAAGCGCAAAAAATAAAAACCGCAGAGATGATTAAATACCACCAAAAGAAAGCTCTATTTGTGGGAAGAAAAGGACGCCAATTTTGTTTGGGAGCCACATCGCACGACCGCGCAATTGTCAGTTAAAGCGACGCAGTGCCGAATCACAAAAAGTGCTCTGGTCTTTGACCAGCAATATGGTCCGGGGGTTAAGTGGTTAAGGTCCAGAAGAGGGCATGTGGCCACTATTTGAGGTTAGAAGAAAGCAGAGTTAGCCTTAGATTGAGAAAACTGTTCTTTTTCCTTTTTAGAGTAGTACAAATTTGGAAATCACCCAGGATGGTACTAGCCGAATGTGTCGGCTTTAATCCCTTGCCACCGGTGGCACTCAAATATGTAGCCTCTCTGCGCCTGGTCCTTGGCACTGAGAGACTGCATATTTGTGCGAATTGCTGTCAATACAGCTGTGCTGAGAGCGCGTATGCTGCACGCTCCTGGAACAGTCACTGGTGCCCAATCCAAATCTCCACATCTCTGCTTGCTTTCTCACCTGGTTCTCTATTCACACTTTTTTTGACATGGATGTTCAGGCCTCTACTACAGTTGTTTTTGGCTATAAAGGGGCTTTAAACTGCTCTTTGAGTTGAGAACCTGTTTAATTTTTTGGGGCCTAAAGCAAAGGCCCTAGAGAATAATAAAATATGGTATTTGCTCAACATTTATTATAAACACATCGTTTTTGAGAAAGACATTTTAATGAAATTTTAATGAACACAATAAAATACCACATTTTTGGTAAAGGATGATGTTCTGTTTTCACATTACATCACCCGTGAATCAAGCTACAGTACAATAAATTATCCATAGGCAATGATTTAAAGCCTTTACAGGTTACCAGATTAAAGTTACACAAGAAGTTTGGTGTTAGAATTATTTCTCTTGACATGCGCAGTGATGCATATGTGGTGCGATCGCTTATGGTTGTGGGACTGACTCATGCGTTCAAGTTTGCTCATGAGCAGAGGGAGACAGGCACTTTTAATTAGTTTATTTATTTTTTATATATTTCTATCACTTTTATTGCTGTCGCAAAGGGATGAAAAACACCCCTTGTGATATCATGGCCCTTGATGGGTCCTTTTTATGTAGGGATCTGGGGGTAACGGCTTGTAAAGAAAAGAACTCGAAAGTAAAAAATCGTTGTTGCTTCCAATTGCTAACATCACACAGTGGGATTCTCTGTGTCCGGGCAAACCAATGTTTGAGGTCGCATCCTTGCCACATTTCCTTATACCTTTGAGAGCCCAGTAGAAGCGGTGGGAAGGGAGTGGGACTTTATCCCAAATGAAACAAGCTGTTTGTTGTACGTGCTTATAAGCATTTACACAAGGTTTTTACAGAACATTTTACTCTTTGTCAACAAGATCCTGAGTATAAACATAAGAAAATTATTATGTTCGCCTGCAACTGGCCTATATCTGCAAGTGTATCCAACGACCCCCTCCCCAGATTACCATCTTCGCAGCCTTAGGATGCACCCGTATGTCCTTTGCTGGAAGTGGTTATGCTGGGATCATTCCTGCAGCTGCAGGTATGATTCCAATATAAAACATTTGATGCCAGCAATGGGCTTTGCTGTAGAAGTGATCCCAGTGGCTCTATAGCCACCCAATCACTTTATCAGGGCTTTCCAAGTCCAAGATACATCTGTGATGAAGGAAGCCCAAAGTGAATAGGATTTACATATTTACGCTTTCTATTTGTTGTTTACAAGCCATTGGTAGCCACACAAGCATCTGATCAAACTGATCTTGATGCAAATATACAAAGAAAAAAGCCGCTGCTCCAGGTGTACGATGATAACCTGAGGTGAAATGTCTTGTAGCCAGCCCCGTTCCGCCTCCATGGGAAACTTGTAAGAAAAGAAATGGCTGCACATCCAGGAATTCCAATTTGCCTTTTATTGTTCAAAGTCCAAAGACACCAACACAAGGTCACGTAGACGCGTTTCGCACAAACATCTTGTGCTTAATCATTACCAGATGAGCATGTAGGTCCCAAACGTGTGAGGTATCACCATGAACGTCAAAGTGAGAGCGATAATTCTAGTGCCAGACCTCCTGTGAACTCTAAACTGGTAACATGTAAAGGTTTTTAAAGTGTTGCCTATGAATAATGTAATGTACCTTAGTTGATAGCTGTTTCATGGGCGCGTGCAATTTTAAAGGGTGACATGTTAGGTACCTATTTACTTGGCATAACATCATATTTAAAATTTTACCTAAAAAGTGGGTACTATAGTGTACACTAAAATTCATTGAACTGTGTGTTTTTTCTGAAAATTTAGGTTTGATAAACTGCTGTGCAAATATCATGTGACATAAAATATTGCAATAACCACCATTTTGATGTCCAGCGCCTCTTCCTTTAAAAAATATTTAATGTTTGGGAGTTCTAAGTAATTTTCTAGCAAAAATGCAGTGTTTTTACATGTAAGTGAGAAATGTCAGATAATGGCCTGGTAGGCAAGTGGTTAACAGTGCTGCTGTCCAAAGGTGTCTATGTGCTCCTTCATCCAGTGTGTAGTAGGCACTCTTATACAGGAGATGTGTTACTGAACAGATCACAGAGGAAAAACTAATGCAGCTACCACATCTAATGATTTGTAAGCTGAAATATATAACATTTTTGGTTTCAGATGTACTGCTTTAAAAATCCATGCAGATGTTTGGGATGAGACGAGGACGTCTGTTATTTTAACTTGAATTGTTAGCTCCTGCTTGTGGTAGCAAATGTTTTGTGGCAAGCATGACATTTTCTCTTAGTAATGTTTTTTTCTTTTCCAATTTTAGTCCACAAGCCAACAAAAAACACAGAAATACAGGTAAATGTTTCTTCTGTTTTTAAATTCTCAATTAATCTGTGACAGAAGCGGTGCACACAGAGTAGTTTTATCATTAGAAAGGAAATTAAATTGTAAATTCCCAAGTATGTGCTATTAAAATCTCACTCTCGTGCACGCCTCGTTTAATCCTAACACTGGTGTCATTAAACACTGTTTATCTGTGTGCCGACAAACCGGACGGGCCATGTTTGTATAGGTGCGGTAGCCAATTTGGTTAAAGTGGAGTTCCACCCATTTTTTTATGTTTGTCTGTGCTGCATGCCCTAATCTCATGGTGTTCAGAATGGACAATTTTTATTTATTTTGTTGCTTGTAAATACCTTTATTTTGTAGTCCTTCATTACTTCCTCCTCCTTATTAGCCTAGGCTATTAAGTCACAAGGCTATTTGCAAGGGTTTCTAGGATAGGTATCCTGTTTCCTAGTAGTCCTTGCAAACCTGACCGAAACCTATTACATTGCTTGTGCAGCACTGAGCATGTGCGAGATATGCAAAGCTGAAATCCAGGAAGTCATACAGTCTGGCTTCATGATGCCCACACTTAAGATGGCCACGGTCTATTTCTAGATTATAAACTAAATGCTGTAACAACCTAACAAAACGGACCTTAGTTTACAGACTAACTTTACTAGAATACATTAAGCTTGTGTATTACAGGGGTATTTATATTTAAAAAGTGAAATTGTGGGTGGAACTCCCCTTTAAGTCTCCTTGTGTTGCAGAAGCCATCTTACCTGGGCCGGATTTGGCGGCCATCTTTCTTAGGACTGACCTGACTGCCATTTTTGCAGCCCTCTAACAAATGAGTCTGTGGTGGGGAGGTGGTCTCTCCCTGAGGCTTGGACCAGGTTATTGCTTCTTAATTTGGCCTTCCTCCTCTGTTGCGTGGACAATGCACGCAGCACTGCTCCCCAGGTTGCCTTGGTTCAATTGGTGATGAGTCCTACTGTGGTCCACCTATCTCTGCTGCAACCTACTTGGGGTGTTTTCTGCTTGCTATTCATTGACACTAGTTCCAGCAGTGCCTGTTCTCAGGGCCGCTGATAGGCCAGTACAGCCAGCCCTGGTGTACCGGGCCCGCCCCCATCAGCTACACAGTGGGGCCCGGGCATCATTAAAATGCTTTACTGCATAAAAAAAAAAAAAAAAAAAGAATTTCTAAACTCTTCCCCACCTCCACTTGCTTACAGAGTGGTTATATGATTTTCCTGAACCCCATCGGGTCAACACAGGGGCCCAGAAAGGGAGCACAGCGGAGGGACTATTTCTTTATTTTCGGGCACATGTACATCATGCCGCCCCACTATTATAATTGTCCCGGCAGGCGGAGTGATACAGCCTTTCGGCTCCCGGCTGCTTCTCTCAAGAGATATGATGGAGTTGAGCGGCTGACAAGGGAGAGCAGGAGGCATTGTGGCTGCACTTGGACACAGTGAGTAGGGAATAGAGAAATGAATACTCACTGTGTCCTACAGTAGGTGACTGGGATATTGTGTCAATCTCGCTCCCTTTCTCGGCGAGATTGACCACCTACGAGCCCCATCGCGGGAGCCAGCGCCGAGCTGGCTTGCCGCGATGGAGAGCGAGCGCGTCATAGAAGCGACGGGAATCCGACGCGGATTCCCGCCAATTCTACACGTGGGCGGAGTTTGTTATGAATCCTGAAGGAGAAATCCCCGCCGGATTTTTAAAGAAAAATCCGGCATGGGTTCCCCCCTCAGGAGCATAACGGGCCCTTAGGTCGGTTACGGGTTGTAAGGAGACCCCCTACGCCGAAAAAACGGCGTGGGGGTCCCCCCCACAATCCATAACAGACCCGTATCCAAAGCACGCCGGCCGGCCGGTCAGGAAGGGAGTGGGGGCGAGCGAGCGCCCCCCCCCTCCTGAGCCGTACCGGGCAGCATGCCCTCAACATGGGGGGGTCAGGTGCTCTGGGGTAGGGGGCGCACTGCGGCCCCCCACCCCAGAGCACCCTGTCCCCATGTTGATGAGGACAGGGCCCCTTCCCGACAACCCTGGCCGTTGGTTGTCGGGGTATGCGGGCGGGAGGCTTATCGGAATCTGGAAGCCCCCTTTAATAAGGGGGCCCCCAGATACCGGCCCCCCACCCTAAGTGAATGAGTATGGGGTACATTGTACCACTACCCATTCACCTGCAAAACAAAAGTTTAAACACAAATAAACCACACAGTGTATTGAAATATTTTATTAGTTGGCCGCCGGGGGGGGGGGTGTGTATGATCGCTTTTAGAAAAGCGCCCCCCTCCGGCGGGCTTCTGTGGGGGGGTGGGTGCCGCCGTCTGGTTCTTTTCCGCCGCCGGGGGGGGCGCTTTGATAAAAGCGCCCACCACCCGGCGGGCTTCTTTCGACGTCTTCGGCGGCTGGGGGGTCTTCTCCCACTCTCCGGGGTCTTCTCCCGCTCTCCGGGGGTCTTCTCCGCTCTCCGGGGGTCTTCTCCGCTGTCCGGGGGTCTTCTTCTTCTTCAGGACTCGCCGCCGCTATCTTCGTGTGTTAGCTCAATTACTAGCGGCGGCGGTCCCCTCTTCTGCGACGTCGGCGTCTTCTTCTTCTTCTTCTTCTGCTGTCCAGATGTTGACGCGACGCTTCCTCCCGCTGTTATGCCCGGCGCGCGGCTCGCAGCGAAATATATAGGCCTGTCTTGTGACGTCGCAGTCCCATCATGCTCCGGTAGGTACCACGTGGTACCTACCGGAGCATGATGGGACTGCGACGTCACAAGACAGGCCTATATATTTCGCTGCGAGCCGCGCGCCGGGCATAACAGCGGGAGGAAGCGTCGCGTCAACATCTGGACAGCAGAAGAAGAAGAAGAAGAAGACGCCGACGTCGCAGAAGAGGGGACCGCCGCCGCTAGTAATTGAGCTAACACACGAAGATAGCGGCGGCGAGTCCTGAAGAAGAAGAAGACCCCCGGACAGCGGAGAAGACCCCCGGAGAGCGGAGAAGACCCCCGGAGAGCGGGAGAAGACCCCGGAGAGTGGGAGAAGACCCCCCAGCCGCCGAAGACGTCGAAAGAAGCCCGCCGGGTGGTGGGCGCTTTTATCAAAGCGCCCCCCCCGGCGGCGGAAAAGAACCAGACGGCGGCACCCACCCCCCCACAGAAGCCCGCCGGAGGGGGGCGCTTTTCTAAAAGCGATCATACACACCCCCCCCCCGGCGGCCAACTAATAAAATATTTCAATACACTGTGTGGTTTATTTGTGTTTAAACTTTTGTTTTGCAGGTGAATGGGTAGGGGTACAATGTACCCCATACTCATTCACTTAGGGTGGGGGGCCGGTATCTGGGGGCCCCCTTATTAAAGGGGGCTTCCAGATTCCGATAAGCCTCCCGCCCGCATACCCCGACAACCAACGGCCAGGGTTGTCGGGAAGGGGCCCTGTCCTCATCAACATGGGGACAGGGTGCTCTGGGGTGGGGGGCCGCAGTGCGCCCCCTACCCCAGAGCACCTGACCCCCCCATGTTGAGGGCATGCTGCCCGGTACGGCTCAGGAGGGGGGGGGCGCTCGCTCGCCCCCACTCCCTTCCTGACCGGCCGGCCGGCGTGCTTTGGATACGGGTCTGTTATGGATTGTGGGGGGACCCCCACGCCGTTTTTTCGGCGTAGGGGGTCTCCTTACAACCCGTAACCGACCTAAGGGCCCGTTATGCTCCTGAGGGGGGAACCCATGCCGGATTTTTCTTTAAAAATCCGGCGGGGATTTCTCCTTCAGGATTCATAACAAACTCCGCCCACGTGTAGAATTGGCGGGAATCCGCGTCGGATCCCCGTCGCTTCTATGACGCGCTCGCTGGAATGTACTTTTACTATTCCAGCGAGTGCGAGATGTCGGCAGCCTGTCGCCGAGATTCAGCGCGATGCTGGCGTGCTGAAAACACATTCTCGGCGGCAGGCACTGTATTATATGTATCTTACAGCACAGCAGGTTACAATCATCACACAGGTGAGGCAGCACATCAGGGTCTCTGTCATGGCTCTGTGTCACATTGCTGTTGGGTGCTGACTTTGTTATGGTTGTATTGTTACAGTTTGTTATATACAATACAGCCATAAGAGCCATGTGACATAGAGTCATGATAGAGCCCCTGGTTACTGTGCTGCCTGTGTGATAATTGTAACCTGATGATAATAAGAAATGTGATACTTTAAACTTCATTTGGGGGAGCAGTAAACGTGTATTTTTACTGCCCCCCAAACCAATCTCCCTTAACTGCTTCCCATCCAGCCACGTACCAGTATGTGGCTGGATTGGAGGGGTGATATCCTGGTCGTCACTACAGCAATGATCTTTTAGGCTGCGTACACACAACCAAATAAATCTGTTCAAATCGGTCTGACAGACCGATTTGATCGGATTTGTCTGCTGGGCTATTTTGGTTTGATCGCTGTACACACGATCAGACCAAAATCCCCGCCGGCAGACAGCATGATGACGTGGCGATGACGTTGACGCCGCCACGTCACCGCACCAGGAAGTAAAACACTTCCGCGCATGCGTCGAATCCATTCGACACATGCGCGGGCAGATATGTCTGCTGGTTAGCATACTAACCAGCAGACATGTCGGATGGACGGGTTCCCAGCAGACAGATTTTAAAGCATGCTTTAAAATCTGTCTGCTGGAAAAACCTGTCTGTCCGCCCGTACACACGATAGGATTTGTCTGCTGAAACGGTCCGGACCGTTTCCAGCAGATTTGATCGTGTGTACGCGGCCTTACAGGCAGTGGAAGGGGATACTACCACCACCTTAAGGCCCCTTTCACATGGGGCAGTGCGTTGACGGTATAGCGGCGCGATTTTTAGCGCCGCTATACCATCGTATTTACCGCGATATTCGGCAGCTAGCGGTGCGGTTTTAACCCCCGCTAGCGGGCGAAAAAGGTTTAATACCGCCCGCAATGCACCTCTGTAGAGGCGCATTGCGGGCGGTATTACCGCAGTTTCCCATTGATTTCAATGGGAAGGAGCGGTATAGGCAATAAACACCCCGCTCCTCTACCGCTCCAAAGATGCGGCTAGCGGGACTTTTGGAGCAGTCCTGCTAGCGCACCGCTTCAGTGTGAAAGCCTTCTGGCTTTCACATTGAAGCCCGCAGGGCACGATTTTTTCAGGCAGTATAGCAGCGCTATTTTAAGCGCTGAACCGCCTGAAAAACATGTCAGTGTGAAAGGAGTCTTACTGCTTTTAAGATGTGACCAGTAGCATCCGGTTACTGGAACACTGTGTGACATCAGAAGCCAGAAGTGACTGGGACTTTATCACTTCCTGTTTCAGGCTCCTTTAAACAATCAATTACATACTTGAACAAGCATCTGATCATCATTTTAATCAGATGTATTGGAGGTCAGAGGACAGATAGGGGGGTCTAAAAGACCTCATATCTCTCCATAAAGAGAACCTGTGATGGCCCATACTATCACAAGGGATGTTGTCCATCCCTTGTGAAAGCAAAAATGTAAAGATACAGCGTAAGATTTATTTTTTATTATTTGTAATAAAATACAATTTAAAATCAATTTAAACTGCCCCCTGCTCCTTCATGCTTACTAATTGCAAACACATGAATTCGCTCTGCACGCATATGTAAACTGCAACAAACTTGCATTTTGCTTCAAGTCGGGGGCGTGGGGGGAAAGGGCGTTGTTGAAGGGGGCCCCTTCAGGTAGGCTGTACGGGGCCCCACGATTTCTAACAGCGGCCCTGCCTGTTCTAGGGCAGTCTCGGGAGCATGTGTCTCCACCAAAGCCTGTCTTTAAAGCTACAGGGTCCCTGATTCCTTTGGACTCATGGTTGTCACTCCTTGGGTCAGCTAGGTCCCTGCATTTAGGCAGGAATGTCCCCCCACCCCTTCTTCTTCTTCTTGGATGATTTTGACCCAAAGTCCAGCTAGGCTGCAGCGGTTCCGGTTTTCTCTGGAGCGAGGAGATGGCTTTTCCATTTGGTACTCACAAGTCAACATGTTTAGTTTTAAAGTTTTTCCTTACCCAGCCTATTTTGATAAATTTGTTTGCAAAGATAGGAAACGTCCAAAAGGTCCTTTTTGGGGGCATGAAACGTTTCTTGGTACTTTACCACTTTGAGGAAGCGGTTCTGAAGGAGTGGATTCTCTTCCTGGCATTAAGACTCCCATTTCTGAACAAGGCAACCATGATACTGGTGGAGGTATCTCCCTCCTTTTAAGGATACTGTGTTCTTCCTCGCCCATTTTATGTTTACAGTCTCTGGCTTGGCTTTTTGAGTGCCCTTGTGTCATAAATGCTCACAAGTATGCCAAGGTCTGGGTAATGAAATGGTCTCCATGATCTACGTGGGATTGGAGGACCAAATGGTCCGGGTCCTCAAAAACGTATGCGATGCATCCATGAATGTTGCCCTACTGCTTTCCGTCTCGGCTGTGGTACTCTGGCTGAAGTGTTTGGCGGACCAGATATTGAAAAAAGCCTTGGCAGGTTTACCCTTCCTGGGTGAGTGGCTCTTTGTGGCAACCCTGGACGATGACATTTAGAATCTTGAAGGGTACTTTGCTCCTGCAATCCAGAAAGGGAAAGGATCCATGACACAAGCAAAGCCCCTCTTTTTTTCTGCACACAGGCAGCTTATAGAACAGAGTTACTCGGTAACGCCACATTCTAGTTGATTGGCATTCTGACTGGGGTGACCATCATTGATCAATATTAATATGCTAGTGCAGAGTGTTTCCATATGTGAAATAAGAAAAGTGGAAAAAAGAACTCAATTTTTTTTATTTTCATTTCAAATGGAAGACTTCATAAGGTTTAATTTAGTTTTGTCACCGAAGACAGAAATGTTGAACTACAGTTCTGTGTATATACCTATTGAAATAGTCTGTAAGTGGTCTATTAGCTCTGTGTGATGGAAGTATACAAAGATGTGCCAGCATCCGCAGGATTTAAAAGAAATTGTAAATGTGTCTTGCTGCACCTGTGCTGGGACCATGTTGACTGTTAAGTTGCTGTGCAGTGTTTCTGATGTGCTGTTGAAAGGATTGCTACTTCAAGTTTTACCAGGTAGACTCTCTAGGGTGTTTGCTGACTCTGCCGCCTTTTCTGATAGCAGTAATAATTTTTAAATGTTATCAGTAAAATTACTGCCAGAATACTTGCTGGAACAACCCGAGAAAATTGTTGACAGCTGTTGAACACATGTACATGTTTTGATTTCTAAACCACAGTGCTTACTTTTAACTGTTGCAGATGTGGAAAAATTGTTGTCGCATAAAATTACTATATTTAAAGCATGGAGTGTTTGCAGGTGTCTGTAAGCAAATGCCATATGCTTACATTTATTGGGGTCATTAATTGTGAGCCATATCCACACAAGTTCCTACTAGTGTGCACATGATTTTGCCGTAAATAATTTTTTTTTTTTTTTTTTTTTAAGAGCATGAACAGATGCAAATATATAGCTGAAGTAAATTACATATTTGCACCCTTTTTCTTGTCTTTAAAATACCCTTCACTACCATGTCCATTCGAACACAAAAGTGTGTTTAATAGCAGAAAAGAAACAGAAAAAAAATCTCTTGTCTTTTTCAAGAATTACTTTTGCATGATTTGGCATGTCCCAGATTTTTACCCCGAAATGTAATCATCTTAGTCTTGCATATTTAGGTTGTATAACTAAAAATAGCATATAGTATGCTACCTTTCATTTAAGGGGTATTTTCCTTTTTCATTTAAATTGGTGGCCCACCGCTGATTATTAAAATAAGTCCAGATAAATTTAAAGCTTTGCAATATATTATATAATCGTCTTTCCAACCAGCATGTGCAGCGTATTTTTAACAAGTGACAATAGATATTTTTTTTTTTAAACAAGAAATGTGCAGCGTATTTTTAATATTGTATCATGAAAGAAGTCAGTTGTTTGCAGAACTCAGAGAATCTAAATTTTATGGCCCATTAGGCCGGGTTTACACTGGTCCGACAAACGCTCCGACGTTGGGAGCTCATGTCGCATGACGTGTGGAAATCAATGTTTCCCTTAAGATGAGCCGTCTTAACTGGTCCCACACAAGTCAGTCTGAATTTGAAAATGCTCCCTGTACTACTTTGGTCCGACTTTGATCCTACTTTAACCCATTGAATATCATTAAAGTCGGATCAAAGTAGGACCCTTGTCCTAACCATCTGACTTTTGACATCCGACATGTGATTACAGCAGCAGTAAAAGGAATTTCTTACTCTTTGATTGGTCAAAAAACAAGTCAGACTATCACAAAGTCGGATCAAATTAGTATCCTGTTCATGAAAGTCAGATGGATGTAGGACCTGAACTCAGCCTCAAAGTCTGAGGTGATCATGAAGAAAGACAGCCCTACTTAACCACTTGCCAACCGCCCACACAAAAATGTCATTACTTTGACGTTAAATACTGGGGTTATGGCAGCTAGCTTTTTTCTTCTGTGAATGAATCGGAATCGAAAAAAAGTGATCCCTGTGGTCCATTTGCAGTGGGAGAGGTGCCACACCACCATAGGGCCCCCCCCCCACCACGTGCCACACCATCATAGAGCCCCCACTTGGCTCTATGGCCCTGGAGGACCGAAGTGACCTTCGATGTCACTTCCGATCCTTGGGCTTAAAATGTTTTATTTATTTTTTTCTTCAAGCCAAAGTGTCCAAAAAAAATTTTTTTTGCATATAAGGGTAAATGAGAGATCTGTTTTTTTTTTTTTTTTGCCCCCCCCCAGATCTCTCAATAACGAGGACCTGTCTTGTTTATTTCTATTACAAGGGATGTTTACATTCCCTGTAATAGGAATAAAAGTGATGATTAAAAAAAAAGTAAATAAAGTTAAATAAGATATGTATGTATGTGTATATATATATATATTGTGTGTGTGTGTGTGTGTGTGTGTGTGTGTGTGTGTGTGTGTGTGTGTATATATATATATATATATATATATATATATATATATATATATATATTTTAAGCCTCCCATCCCTTTGTGCTCGTGCACTGAAGTGATCGCATACGCAATTTGCACCCGCATATGTAAATGGTGTTCAAACCACACATGTGAGGATCTAGACCTCTGTAACTAAACGGGTAACATGTAAAAATGTTTAACGCGTCACCCATGGAGAATAAGTACCGTAGTTTGTCACCATTCCATGAGCGTGCGCAATTTTAAATAATGACATGTTTGGAATCGATTTTACTCAGCGTAACCTCTTTCTCATTATATACACAAATTGGGCTAACTATTGTGTTTTTTATTTGTGTGTGTGTGTGTGTGTGTGTTTTTCATTAAAGTGTATATTTTTTTCCCATAAAAAAAAATGGTGTTTTAAAAGACCGCTGCACAAATACCATGTGACATAAAATATTGTAACGATTGCCATTTTATTCTCGAATGTCTCTGCTAAAATAAAATATATAGTGTTTGGGGGTTCAAAGTAATAATTTAGGAAAAAATACAAATTAAACTTGTAACAAAGAGTTCCACAAAGGACCTGGTAACAAAGTGGTTAATAAAAACAAATAACAGTTTACATATTTTTGTAGACCAGATATTTTAAAGGATAAATTCTCCTTTTTTTATTTTTTGTTAAACCTCACACATGGAAGTGTGGATGACAGAAAGATATAAAAAATACCTTGTTTTTTTTTTTACCTTGCAGGGAATGCAGTAATGTAAAAATGTTTTGGCTTTTGAACCACTTTAAAGTGAACAAAAGCACGTCATCTCTGGCTATAACCGTTGTAGGATGGCTTTGCCCAAGGAAAAACAATGACTATAGACTGATGGGAGTTCTGTCTTTAGAAACAATTTTTGGTTCCCTTACGGCTTTAACCAAATTTCTTCTAAAGCCCTCTGAACTTAATATTGAACTGCTGCTGTTTTTAAGCGTCGACAACCAAAATTGTTCAAATGTGTTGCTCATTTACTCACCCATTTTAGGGTGACCATAATGGTTTAATTAATTGATAACAATGGTATTGTGTTTATTTGTATGTCTGCCTTTTACAAGAGGTTCATGCAGAAATCCAGGAGGTTCCTAGAGGTCCATGAGTATTTGATTACAACTGTTGTATACAATTTACCATACATTGAATCCATACATATCCTTGGAATGAAATACCCTTTATGACCTTAGATCTCCGCATTTTTTGAATGTTCGTGAGAATATAGGCAAGCCATTTAATGCAAATCTGTGACCACTTTGGTCCCTTGTCAGGAGTTTGCATTTTCATAAGAAGCAAATATCCTCATCTTCTTATTACAAGGGATGTTTACATTTCTTGTAATAGGAATAAAAGTGATGAAAACTATTTTTTTAAAGAGAAAGTGTACATAAAGAAAAGTAAAATAAAGAATAAAAAAAATAATTAAATTTAAAGCGCCGCCTTCCCTGCGTGCTCACACACAGAAGCAAACACATACGCCAGTAGTGCCCACATATGTAAACGCCATTCAATTCACACATGTGAGGTATTCCTGCAGGCGTTAGAGCATTTTGAAGTACTTTTGTTTGGTGCCATTCCACAAAATTTTTAAGTGCGACATGTTAGGTATCCATTTACTCGCCATAACATCTTTCACAACATACCAAAAAATTGGGCCAACTTTACTTTTTTTTTTTGTTAAATAATGAAACAGTTTCCCCCCCCCCAAAAAACGCATTGGAAAAATTGTTTAAAAAGTTGCAACGACCGCCATTTTAACAGGTATACATTCACCCTAAGCCAGTTTGTAATTGTACTACAATGAATGTTTTTTTGCTAATCTGCTTCTCCTCTGTGCATCAAGTTTGGAGAGAAATGCAGGACACAGAATACACAGAAAGACTCATTGTTTTACCATTTACAGCATTTAATGTAATTGAAAATAATTAAACCCACATTATCATTATATTTGTAATGTTCTCAGAATACTTTTGTGGATTAAAAGGAAACTGCCTGCAGGTATAATGAATGTAGAAATTGGTATTGTGCTACAGCACTGTGTACTTTTGGCCACTAGTCTGCACTGTTGTGCCATTTTATGGTCAGTATTGACTTCTAAAGTAAGTGAAATGGCAAGGATTTTCATATTAACTTGCTTATAGACTTGGTTGATTTTGTTTTCTAAAGGCTAATCTTCAGCAGAAATGTGTGAGAGAGATGTTTTTTAAAAGCTTAACGATCATTGCTTTTAAATGTCAGTAAATGTACTGCATATCCTTGCTGCCGTACTTTAAAAAACTGAATTTTGTTCCTGCTTTTCATTTTCCATTATACTGGTCTATGAGTCTATTAAATCCAGTTTTGAATGGCTTTGTGTTTACATGTCTATTTTACAACATGCAATCAACCATTCATTTTCAATATATTTTACATATCAGATTTTGTTTGCATTAATAATACATATAAGATAGGGACATGTGCTAATGGAACCATAACCTAATCATTAACCACTTCCCATCCTGCCCAATTCTGGCACTTCGCTCCTACATTATTATTTCAGGTACTTGTATAGCGTGTCAATTTATGCAGTGCTTCTACATGTACACTGTCATCAGTTTCTACCCTCAAGGAGCTTACAATCTAAGGTCCCTAACTCACATTCATACGTACACATACTAGGACCAATTTAGTCAGGATCCAATTAACCTAACGGCATTTCTTTGGAGCGTGGAAGTAAACCAGAGTATCCCGAGGAAACCCACGCAGGCACAGGAAGAACATGCAAACTCCAGGCAGTGTCGTAGGTGGTATTCAAACTAGCGACCCTTCCACTTGTTACTCAGAGCCCCCAAACATATGTTTTTTTTTTTAAACGGAGACCCTAGAGAATAAAATGGCGGTCGTTGCAACTTTTTAAACAATTTTTCCAATGCGTTTTTTGGGGGGGGGGGAAACTGTTTCATTATTTAACAAAAAAAAAAAGTAAAGTTGGCCCAATTTTTTGGTATGTTGTGAAAGATGTTATGGCGAGTAAATGGATACCTAACATGTCGCACTTAAGAATTTTGTGGAATGGCACCAAACAAAAGTACTTCAAAATGCTCTAACGCCTGCAGGAATACCTCACATGTGTGAATTGAATGGCGTTTACATATGTGGGCACTACTGGCGTATGTGTTTGCTTCTGTGTGTGAGCACGCAGGGAAGGCGGCGCTTTAAATTTAATTATTTTTTTTATTCTTTATTTTACTTTTCTTTATGTACACTTTCTCTTTAAAAAAATAGTTTTCATCACTTTTATTCCTATTACAAGAAATGTAAACATCCCTTGTAATAAGAATAGTGTGTGACAGGTCCTCTTTATGGAGAGATGTGAGGTCAATAAGACCCCACATCTCCTTTTCAGGCTGGAAAGGCTGAGATAAAAAAAAAAAAAAACTCTTTTGGTCTTTCCAGCCGCGTCTTTGGCTTTGTTTACTTCCGCCGGCCCCAACGTGACGTCATAACGTCACACCCTGGTCTCCAAGGGTCATAGATTACTGGGGACCATGTGGTCTCCAGAACTCTCTATGGTAAACTTCCGGTGGCGACCGATTTGTTCTTCGGCTTTTTGATAGCAGGGGAAAGCCGGGGGAGAGGCACTGGAGGGTGGCAGGAAGGGGTGGGGGTGTCCCCTCCCACCGCCGCCTGTATAAACGATCAAGCTTCTGAACAGCTGCTATGATTGTTCTTACAGTGCACATAGTCGCGGTCTGAAAAAGATATCTGGATGATGTCTGTAGCTGCAGGCATCATTCAGATATCTGATAAGTGCCATGACGTCATATGACGTACCTTGTGCGGGAAAACATACAAATGTGTGTAATTCTTCTTGAATAACATGAAAAAAGGTGTACACGGTTTTGGGTTGTTGGAATAGTTCACTTGTTTTATGCTGGATACTGCTTAAAGCATTATTGCTTTACCTCCCTTATCCCAACATGGATCTTGTGAGAAGCAAAGCAGAGAAACCAGCAGTTCTATAGCTCTCTAATTTGCCAGTATGTTGCTTTTCTCCTATTATGAAAGGACACCTTAGGCCCACAACCCTTTGTGGTACTTTTAATAAATTAATTTCTTTGCTATCTCTTTAGCAGTTCTGACGTGTGTATATGTTCTCATTTGTTAGGTTATTTTTTCTCTGAGCACAGAGAAATCATTATGTTAAAGCATGTGTAAATTCTCTCTCTCTCTCTCTCTCTCTCTCTCTCTCTCTCTCTCTCTCTCTCTCTCTCTCTCTCTCTCTCTCCCCCCCCCCCCATAAAATAACAAACATGTTTTTACTTACCTGCTCTGTGTAATGGAATTGCATAGAGCAGACCCAATCCTCCTCTTCTCGTGTCCACTGCCAGCGCTTCTGCCTCCTTCTTGGTGTGTCACCATAGAAAGCCGCTTCCTATGGTGACTCACCTGTGGGCTTGATCCTGAGCTAAACTGTCTGTGTCTTTAGACAGCAAGGCTCAGCGCCACCCTCTACTCCCTTGTCATAGGATTTGACTGACAGCAGGGAGAGCAAATGGCTTCCACTGCTGTTGGCCTAGCCTGTAAGAGTGGGGAGAAGAGGAGAGAGCTGCTGCTGTAGGGCACAGCACGTTATTGAGATCGGGCTCAGGCAAGTATAAGGGGGTGAAAAGGACTGTACGCACAGAATATATTTTTTATATATATATATATATTGTACTTGTTTTATTAAAAGAAACAGGCATACAGGTTGTATACAATGAAAAGCATAAGAATACATCTCGGCAATCCATTTTCTACATACCGTATTTATCGGCGTATACCGCACACTTTTTTGCCCTTAAAATCAGGGCAAAATCGTGGGTGCACGATATACGCTGATACTCACTTCCCGCGCTTCCCGCGCTGTGTTTGAACTGAGCCACCGACATATACCGAGCGGAGTACACTCTGCCAGGCTCGGGTCCCCTTGTGGTTATGCGGGAGGAGCCAAGCGTGCCCGAGTGTACTGCGTTCGGTATATAGCGGCAGCGTTCAAACACAGAGCGGGAAGCGGGGATCGGCTCAGAGACAGCGCAGAAGAAGCGGGGAGGACACCACGAAGGCCGCAGACGGACGCCGGGCTGGACAAGGCCGCCGATGGACGCCAGACTGGTCACCTAATAAAATAAAAAAATAATCAAAAGGAATTTCCCGTCCAGATTAGAGGTGCGCGCTATACGCCTGTGGGCGTAATGGGCAGATAAATACTGTAATTTTATACACCAACATTCTAGTATATCAGTATTGTAAGAAGAGAACATACTGAAACTAGTCTCTTAATCACTCAAACATGTTTGTTTCATTACTAAAGAACAGTAAACAATCCAGAGTAAAACGGAGTAAATCTATAATCTTACTTCCATGTAGGGAAAGTGAGTGCAAGCTACATCGTTGCCTATTAAATTTGACATATCATGACAGCCTCTTGAATGTTGTCACAAATTATAAATTCACCATCACTATAGAGGGGGGGGGCTAGATATTAAACTTGGCAAAGAGTCACCTGTAAGTCTAGCCAAAAAAACCCACATTTTGGTAAATTTCGTAGGGCAGCCACTAGCCTCATAAGTTAATTTGTATAACGGAAGGTGTTGGTTTATGACTTTTTCACAGACCAATATGTAAGGGTTCAGACCAAATACCATACAACCCTTTTTTTGGCACAATATAGCCGTAGCCGCAAAAACAATTTGGTCTTAGTAGGAAGCTCAACGTCCCCAAACACCCCCAAGAGATACCACTTGGGGATGCAGATGTTGGGGAATTCAAAGATGTCTGAGGTGAACACGGTGACTGCTGACCAAAACAGTCTGACCCTATTACAGGACCACACCATATATAGAAAGTCCCCCTGCTCCAGCTCAAATTAATGACAAGTGGGATACGGCCACCTACGCATCAGAAAAGGCATTTTTGAGGTAACAAATATTTTTTACCTTAACCATTTTTGCTCTGGAAAGTTTTACCCCTTCATGGCCAGACCATTTTTCGCCATTTGGCACTGCGCTACTTGCTATTGAGCAGTCATGCAACACTGTACGCTAAATAAATTTTATATAATTTATATCCCACAAGTAGAGCTTTCTTTTGCTGGTATTTTGATCACCACTAGATTTATTTTTTTCTATGTAAACAACATTTTCTACTTTTCCTGTTATAAAACATTTCTTCATAAATAAAAAATTAGGTCAAAATGTAATCTACTACAGGTGTCTGGTTTAAAAAAAAAAGACCCAAAAAGGTGTATATTAGTTTGTGTGGAAGTTATAGCGGCTGCAAACTATTGTGTATAAATATTTGATCAATTCTGATGTACTGACAGCCTATATAATTTCTTCAGTCTGAGGCATTTATTTAGTAAGATGCGTGGTAATTTTTTTTTTTTGTCACGATTTTTTGGGAAAATTGGTGCAGTACAGCGTCGTCGTATGACTGATGTGGCAGTGATTAGGGACGCTGACTGGTGTCAGTAGTAAAATCTATAAAAGATAACATTTTAAACCTTCTTTTTTTTTTCTTTTTTTTTCTTTTTTTCATACTTTCATCAGAGTAGTTCAGTGTCACCATGGTAAAAGTAACCGTAACACTATACAGGGTGCTGTGATTGGCCTAGGTACCATGCAATGGCTGTGGACTAATAACAGCATCACTGTATAGGAAGCACAGCTGTTATGAATGACATATATGCAAAACTGCTCACAGTGGCGGAGTACCGGCAGCCAAAATCCATCAGAGACATTGGTCGCTAAAATGTCATGCTGTGCACTCCAGACTGGATCATGTATGTGATCCAGTCTGCAAGTGGTTAATGCAGGGAATACATTAACCTCTTGCCGACCAGCCGCCACAGTAATTCTGCGGCAGGTAGGGTCGGCTGCGCCAATCGCCATAGGTGTATGTCAGTTCGTACACAAGGTTCTGTGGGCGTGCGCCAATTTGTTCCCCACAGACACAGAACGGGGATCTGCCTGTGTAAACCAGGCGGATCTCCGTTCTAACAGGGGATGACGCATGATCGATCTTGTCTTCCTGCTATGCAGGAAGACAGATCTGTGTGTTGTTCCAGGCAGCCCATCCCCCCACACAATTAGAAACAACTCCAAGAACATGGCGACAGTGGAAACAAGTGAAAAAAATATTCTCAACTCGCTCAAACTTCTAACCTTAAGGCCAAACAATAGTCGATTTTTCAAATAAATTCTTGAATAAGAAAGTTTGAACAAAAATTCTCATTACATTTGATGGCTTGACCAATTTTGTTTGAAAGTACTTTGAAATTACATTTGCTTTTAACATTCAATTTTGGAATTAATGAGCTTTTCTGTCCTACGCCTTTGAATTTTCTTGCCACTGTAGCCAAAAATGAACATCGATTTGACCCCAATAATTTTTTAGATCATCCAATGAACATTGTTAAAACCGAAAATTTCAAACAAAATTCTACTAGCATATGGCCTACTTTACCTTGGCCCTTAGGCTGTAACACTCTTCCTTACACGGAAGATTTAATTTTAACCCTGAGATTGTGTGTGTATATAATAGATTATATATATATATATATATATTAGGGCTGTGCAAATTAACTTTTAAATGATCGATTAATCTTTAATTTTTTTGATCGGTCAAAATATTTTTGATCGATTTTAAAATTATTTTCATTGGTACTCACCTCTCCGCCGGTTTCTGGGCCTTCAGGGAGTTCCGTCGGAGATCTGGTGATGTCACGGCCACCAGCGGGGCTTTCCGTGTCCATCTGAAGGGCTCCTTTGCTGTGCCTTCATATCTGCATGCCGGCGGGACCTTACTATCTGCCACACACAAGGCTGTTACACTTCCCTCTATAAGTTCCCTCTATCAACCTGGGATTCTACAACCATCCACTGGAAGTTGTGATAGTTCCCTTCACGGGACATCTACATGCCGACAGACTGATGTTAACCTCTCCTCATCTCGATTCAGCAGTGGTATCGTTGTACACATTTTTATACCAGTATCATACTTTGCTACATTTTTTTATGACTACTTTTGGTACCGTTTGGTATTACTCACACCATTTTTACAGTTTATGTAGCTACATCAATTTTATCTCCAGTGCAATATTTATTTTGTTACCTACTTGAAGACTATAAAAGTTTTAATGCCATTCCCATCGAGCGCCTTTGTGTGTTTTTTGTATCCTGCTATCCATTTTTCCAGTGGTTGGGAGCTGCACTGGGAATCAGCCTGCAAGGAGATCAGCTAAAAGTAGTTGGATCTGTATGTGTGTTATAATTAATCGAAATTAGTCGATTAATCGATTAAAAAAATAAAAGATTAATCGAACACAAAAATTTTGATCAGTAACAGCCCTAATATATATATATATATATATATATATATATATATATATATCTCACACACGCCTTTAAACTTCAGAATGAAGGAGGACTGATGTGTTTAACCCATCAACCCTTTTATATAGTGTGAATACAGGAGAAGCATTGAGCTACAGAGAGTGAAAAGTGTCTTGCTTCCCTTGTAATTTTTTTTCTATTTATAAATAGAAGACTGAATACAATGAGAATTAATTATATGATCTTGTTTAAATTCTCAGTTATTTATTTATTTTTTATATATATTTTCAAGGCACGACTGGTACCAAACAGAGTCCCAGATCATCATTACAGTAATGATCAAGAATGTACAGAAAGATGATATACACATGGCGTTTTCCGAAAGAGAGGTAATGTGTTTTATAACTCTAAAAACTAGACAATGTATTTTTCATATGTGTGTTCATTTTCAGTGGCTTCTGTTTTAGTTGCACCTCATTCATAGTTGAACAGAAGCTTCAATGCCCTGCAATTATCATGCTGCATTTAAAGAGGGATTCCACCCGCAATTTTTTTTTTTTTTAAAGTCAGCAGTGTAATCTATTTTTTGTGAAATAATTTTCTGTGTTTTTTGGGCCTCCATGTTCCATTCTCCTTTTTTTTTTTTCTTTTTTTTTGTCTCTTTAATATCAATCTTGGAGCCCATACCAATCACATGATTTTTCAGCTTTAGAAATTCAGTTCAAATAAATATCTTATGTATTTCTATGTGGCTGGTTTACATCTGTGTGCTGCACCTCAGTGCACTTTTAAAACCTAAGACCGTGCTGCATTTTTATGTATGTCCTGACCTGATTAAATAAATGTGAAATGTACAAAAAGTCATATACCATGATTGGATAACTGTTCTGAATGTTTCTTAATCACATTTCATAATGAATAACCTATAAATGCATGCACAAATTTATAATTAACACTTCATGACCATACTTCCCTCTGGTTTTACCCCTCTGGTTCCATAGCCCACTCTTCACTCCCTATATTTTTTCACTCTTCACAGATTGTATTTGGAATTGTATTCAATGGATTTAGCATTTTTTTAAATCTGTAAATCATTACTGCTTTGATCTGAAGAGAGTTAGATCTCTCATGAGGCTTGTGCTGAATAAGTATGGCAAACAAGAAAATTCCTGCATACAAGTACTCAACTGTTTGTTACAAAACATTGCACTGATATGGTCATGGT
The DNA here is from genome assembly GCA_029574335.1 of Rana kukunoris. Taxonomy (NCBI): domain Eukaryota; kingdom Metazoa; phylum Chordata; class Amphibia; order Anura; family Ranidae; genus Rana; species Rana kukunoris. The sequence continues at coordinate 165,566,977 of CM056050.1, forward strand.
ACAGATAATACCAAGTATGTTACACTTGACTTTCCAAGAGAACATGTTGCTCCATGCTTCCTCAGGTATTCATCGTTACCAGTCTTGTCTGAAGTCCTAGGCACATGCTTACAAGACACTGTGGAATCATAGGACAGGCCAGCATAAACTGCAATACTCCCTTTCAATATAAATCAAATAAACAGATGCCAAGGACTGTATAAATATAGCCAACACTAGAGCAAGTCTGGAGCAGCATTTTCTACACACAAAGGAAGCCATACACATAATAAGTTATTTATTGAAAAATTTATAGTTTCCAATTATATTTTGTGTAGAAACATTATTTGTCATTCTGTTCCGTAATCTTTATCCATCCCAATAAGACTCTTAAGATTTATGTTAAAGCTTTATTCCAGGCAAAAGGCTTGAGGAGCAGGTTAGACCTCGTTCCTCCCACCCATTCTCCATTTGCTTTTTTAAATAAAAATGTTAAGCCCCTTTATTACTCAAATACACCTTCATTTGTTCCACACCAGCCCCTCTTTAGGAAATGGACTGGTCACTTCATTGTGACATCACACTGCTGAGAGCCTGAGCCAGCCACGCCCTCCCCCTTCACAGCCTGGTGCTCCAGTGAACGTCGAAGGGGCAGAACAGAGAGCTGTTCTGCCCCTCCGACAGTCAACAGTCTTTGATCACTCCATTCTCAGTGTAGAGGCACCCAGGGTAACCTAGATGAGTAATTGTACATATAACATATAAAAAAAAAAATCTGAATTCCAACTACCCTATGTACATTGTTTTTGTAAAAATATCAAAGATTTCTATTAAAGGAGAAGTCCAGCCTGAGCTTTTTAGGCTGGGCTTCTCCTTTGGGTCACTCCTTTGACCCGTTTTCAGCAAAGAATGGTCTGAAGTCCGTTCTCTGCTGACGTCACTGCCATCAGTCTGGCCAGTGCGTCATCCCGACTTTCAAGTCGAGACAGCTGCTCCCTGGCCCTCCACTGCTCAGCTCTCCAATGAGCGCAAAGAAGAAGAGCAGAAGTGATGCTGATGACAGTCAGCATCGCTCTGCTCGGGGAGGAGTGAGAACCGAGCCATCGGCGGTTTTCGGTGGCTCCGTTCTCAGTGCAGAGATGCAAGCAGACAGATGCAACATCAGTCTGATTCTGCATCCACCGAGGCAAGTATGAATAGGGGGGAAAAACCTTTTACTTCTCTTTTAAATCTACAGTCACTTACCTCACTTGTCCTCATCCATGTTTCCAAATATATCTATTACTTCTGCCTTACTTTCTGGTCGCCTGGTCCCACATACATTTTTTTTTTTAGCATGAGGGGAGGTGTTTTGGAGCATTTTCACTCATCACAAATAGGGCAGACCATCTACCTGAATGTGCTGCCCTGCACACAGCAAGTGCCCCAAAGAAGCTTCAGAACTTTATTTTAGAGTGGAGCTTGGTGCGTTTTTTACTGCGATTATTGGTGCAGTACATTTTTTAAAATGCAAGGAAACGCACAAATGTGTATGGAACTTCATTGCAATTGTGTTAACGCACCAATTTCACTTTCAGGCCCCATTCACATTTGGCATAGCAAATTTTGTGCCTCGTTTCTCCTTTGATACGCATATGGCAGCTTGTTGATTTCAATAGGTTATGGGATATTTGGTGTTTTTTGCTTTGCTTGTTTTTTTCTGTGCAGCATTTACCACCTGGTTTTTCACATGACAAAATGTGTGTTTGCTTCTGTGTTTGGTATGCTGTTGACAAAGAGGAAGTAAACCCTGATGAGTTTTACTTCTTCTTTCAGTGGAAAAGATAAAGCATAATGGGCTACTTTTGTAAAAAAAAAAAGGAAAGCATAATGGGCTACTATTCATCTTATAGTATCCCATTATGTGTCGCTTACCCAAAAACGAAGCCTGTAATGTTCCCTATGGTTGGAAGTGTCCATCTTTGCCCCCCTTCCTTCCGGGGGTGCGGACTTCTGGCTCTGTGACTGGCCGGGGCATGTGACGTCACTCCCGCGCATGCGCGAAGGAGCCGCCGGTCACGGCTTGATTTCTTTAGTAACCGCACGATCACGCCCTTTCTAAAGTGCGCATGCACCAATTACATCGGCACACGCGTATTTTGTAAATATCTCCTAAATTGTGAAGGTTTAGGAGATCTTTCCAGCACCTACAGGTAATGTTTAATATAGGCTTGCCTATATTCTTGTTCTGGGAGATGGCGGGGGGGGGGGGGGGTTAGGGGACCTACGTTCTGCCTGCAGTCTACCCGCAGACTGTGTGGCCGAAAGTGGGTGCAAATACATGTCTTTAGACATGTATCTGCACCCCCCTCCCCCCTTAAAGGTGTCAAATGTGACACCGGAGGGGGGGAGGGTTCTGATCAGCGGGAGTTTCACTTTAGGGTGGAGCTCCGCTTTAATGCATTTAAGATAAAATAAAAAAAACCCCTGTGTGTAGCAGTCTCCCCTGCACCCCCTAATACTTGATCCCCATCTCTCTCCAGCGATTTCCACGAGTGCCTCAGCCGTCTGGGTCTCTCCTCCTGATAGGCTGAGACATTGGCTCCCACTGCTGTCAATCAAAGTCAGTTAGCCAATCAGAAGAGAGAGGGGGCTCTGTGTCTGAATGGACACAGGGAGCTGTGACTCAGCTCCGATGCCCCCATTGCAAGCTGCTTGCTGTGGGGACACTCAACAGGAGGGAGGGGCCAGGAGTGCAGAGAAGGACCTGAGAAGAGGATCGGGGCTGCTCTTTGCAAAACCACTCAACAGAGTAGGTAAGTATAACATATTTGTTATTTTTAGAGAAAAACAAAGCGACTTTGCATTCACTTTAACTGGGTATTCGTGTGGCTTAAAAGTAGTCTGTAGTTTCCCGTTAAGATTTAGATGTGCAGGTATCCCAAGATTAGCATGTTTCTTTGCATTTAATGCTAATATATTCCAGGAATCTTCTATTATCACACAAACAGGCTGCCTTTGGAAAGAACACCAGGCAACTTGATTAGACAGTGTTCGGGCAGCAATTTAGTAGACAGGAACATTGTTATGCAAACTGCTTGCTTGCAGGAGCTTACAATTATAAAGGTGATCTTTTCTAGCGTGAGCAGACTTCATTTGTAATTTTTCAATGTATAGCCCATCTTTATAGAAATCCTGCAGCTATCTTTTCTAAAATGCTGCTCTTTAAAGCTGACAGTATACCATGGAAATTTTAAGCAATCGTACTTCTGGCAGTTCCTTAATTCATCTGACATGCACATTCACTATTCAGGGCTTGTCAAGTTCTCTCTGTTTCCCCATAGGTGGTGAAGTGTGGTCTATCTTATCTCTGCTAAATTAGAAGATACCAAAGGCCTGCAGATTACTAGAAACAATAGACTGCTGACATCCCATCATAAGATGGTTTGTAACCTATATCTCATGAGTTATTTTGTGATGTGTGAAAAAATATCCCACAGAGATTTACAAAGAATCCCAGGCTTATAAAACATTGCATCAATTCTCCTCCTCCAAAAGAAAAAAGCGTCATGATATATCCTCATCAGGATACCTTGCGAAAATTATGGGCCAGATTGACCTATGGTTTTCAGCATTTAAGTGTTGATTTTTAGTGGGAATGCTCAATAGCATTCCCAGTATTGTTATTCGTTTTTTATTATTCTAATTAATTTTAATTTTATTCTGTACGTTTTTTGGCTCTGCGCAACTTCTGCATGCATCTCTTTCAGCTAATGATGGGACTTCTTCAACTTTTTTTGTACTGTTTATACTTTTTAAAATATTAAGCTTTAATTAATTAGAGCATGCTTTAAATCCTTAAAATCTTCCCTGCTGCCAAAAGTTTCAGCTCTTTCATCTACAGACACCAAACAAACTTTCACAAAATATTCAGCTATCCGGCTGTATCTTTTCAGTTTTATATCTTTTACAGTTTTTGTGAAAAGCCTGTTTAAGTTTAGTGATCTTTTCAGAAAACTTTAGCAATTAAACAGTGTCTATGGGGCTGGTTAGAGTGGATGATGTCATCGCTACAGCACTTTAGCAATTAAACAGTGTCTATGGGGCTGGTTAGAGTGGATGATGTCATCGCTACAGCACAGAGCTTTAAAAAAATTATCTTTATAGAGAAGGAACAAATTGCTCTCAATCCCACAAGATCTACTTGTCATGCACAATTTATACATGAAAACGTAGGTATTTTTGTCTAGTTTCAGACAATGTGCTCAGTTTTGTGATACGCCTTTTACTTTTGGTTGAGCTTCCAAATGACAAGACTTCTAAATTTTCTTCCATTGACTGTAATGTAAAAAATTCTTCAGATTTCCCAGCGAAACGCACAGAGAACTTTTTTTAAATCGCTGACATGCCCACATTTTTAAGTTTATCAACATAAATTTCATACCGCTACGTTCACAAAGGCCGTGTGTCTCTAACGGTGAAGTCGCTGTTTCGATAGCATGTAGGGTTGTGGCTTTATTAAGGCTTGTTTGAAGGATTCTCAAAATCATTAGGTGTGGGGATTAAAGGGGTTGTAAAGGTAATTTTTTTCTCTAAATGGCTTCCTTTACCTTGGTGCAGTCCTCCTTCACTTACCTGGTGTGGAGAAAACCTCTTGAGGGGGGAGGGGGTGAGCAGGCAAGTCAGGACACTCTCTACTTTGCAGATAGAGAAAGAAGCTGTGTGTTAGTGGTCATCCTGCTCGCCCCCTCCCCCCTCAAGAGGCTTTCTCCACACCAGGGAGAAAGCCTCGCATTACTGTGTGTAGTTACAGACAGAAGAACAAGAAGTGAGGATTTCTCAGAAGAAATAAGGACATATTATCGATAATAATCGATAATGAAAATCGTTGGTCTGCACCTACCGTCTGTCCGTCCACCCTTCCGCCCATTCAAAAAATCCTCCAGTCCCGTGATAACAGATGCCGCCATATTACACGGGACATGCAGCGCCGACGTGCCTCGTATGTGTACAAGGCGCCGCATCATTGATTTTCTTGGGGGGGGGGGGATTAGTGCCCAATTGGTGTTCCGGAGAGGGGGGGGTATAGTGCCCAATTGGTGTTCCTGGGGGGGGGGGGAATGGTGCCCCATTGGTGTTCCTGGGGGGGGGGTGTGAATGAATGAAAAACGTATATAGCGCGGCACATGCGAACTGAATCGCCTCTGGGCGCTCGTTGTTTCTGTCTCTCTAGTCATCAAAAGAGCAGAGTTTTTATCTGTCTTCTGAAGCTCAGGTGGTTTTCCTCCAACCAAATGCTGGTTGGTAAAGCGTTCCATAGTCTGGGACCTTGGAAAGCAAACCTTCTTTCTCCTTTGGACTTGTATCTGGCTTTGGGTATCTTGACCAGATTTTCGTCGGTGGATCGCAGAACGCTATTGGGATTGTGGGCTTCTATCTTTTTGCTTAGATATTGCGGAGCATTCCCATTGATGCACTTATGAGTCAGACAGAGCGTTTTAAAAGCAACTCTGTCTTTTACTGGCAGCCAGTGAAGGGTTCTCAACGAAGGTGGGATTTATTCCCAGGGTTTTTTCCCAGTCACAAGTCTGGCGGCAGTATTCTGAACGACTTGCAGACGAGAGATTTGGTACTTTTGGAGTCCGAGGTAAAGGGCATTTGCATAGTTCAGTCTGGAGTTCACAATTGTTCCCACCACAACTGCTACGTCTTCTTTGGGGATAAAAGGAATAAGTCTGCGTAGTAGGTGCAGCAGATGGTGAGATCTGCTGACTACTGACCCTATTTCTACGTCCATTGTCATGTAGGTGTCAAAGATGACTTTTGACTTTGGAGCTAGGGGGGATGATCTGGCCCAGAATGGGCGGGGGTGTCCAAGTAGTTGCCAGTTGACTCTTACGACTGGCGTGAAACAGAAGGAGTTCTGTTTTGGAGCTGTTGAGTTTAAGATATCTTAGTCATCCAGTTTTCTATCAAAGAGAGACAATTCTCTAAACTGAGATGATGATCCTTTTTATTTCAAATGCCAAAATACAGTTGCGTGTCGTCTGCGTATGAGTGATAAAGTAGTTGTTGGCTACTGATGATTTCAAAGAGAGGGTTGTCCAAAAAGGAGGAAAACCATGATAGATCACCTTCTGCGACTCTGGCTACTTCAGCCAGCTGAGTCAGTAATAGTTTGTGGTCTACTGTGTCAAAGGCTGCGCTTAGGTCCAGTAGAACCAGGAGACGAGATTCTCCTTCGTCTGTGGCCTCAAGAGCGTCGTCCCATATTTTGAGCAATTCTGTTTAGACATGTGTTCCGTTTCGTATGGTCCTGTCAGTTCGTTTCCGTTCCTTTTTTCGTAAGATGCCCATTTTCCCGTTCCTTCCCGTTCGTTTTTCGTACGACGCGATTTTTTTCGTATTCCGATCGTTTCGTATTTCCGTTTTATTTTCGTACAAGCGGGATGGTTCGTTATTCTATTTAATTCATGTTCGTTACTTGTTAGACAATAATTTTTGTGAATTTTCGTCAATGATTTGCATTCTGTGTATATTGAATGCTTTTTCTTTTATTTTGAGTCGTATGTTCATTGTTCAATGACATCTATAACAAAAGAATTTCATTATGTATATTGTATTAGATTCCTTTTTTCTGTTCGTATTGTGTATTCAAAATACTGAATGCAAATCTTTTGTTATAGATGTAATTATCGTTTTTTTGAATGGCCAGTGAGTTAGTAAGTGAAGCAGCTTCTCTTTTGTGCTGAGAGTACACTAGTACAGTGAGTACTAGGACAGTAAAGCCAAATAAACTTTTCTGTGGATTTTCATGTGAAGGGAGATCAGTTGGCCAGACTTTTGAACCCAAAAATGGTTTTCTGATGCAGTTTAAATACGAACGAATTTTCTGAGAACGATCGGAAAACAATCGTTTTTATGTTTGTTAAAACAGTCTGACCAAGTTTATGGGGCTTAACAATAGTTAATATGGATGAGCCGCGTGTTGAAAGTGCCGCGAATCCCACGATATATTTAGGAAAGTACAGAATGACGAAAATCCTTTTTTCTGTTCATATTTTCAGTCACATGTTTGATTGTTCATATGAACATGTGACTGAAAATATGAACAGAAAAAGGATTTTCGTCATTTTCTACTTTCCTAAATATATCGCGGGATTCGCGGCACTTTCAACACGCGGCTTATCCATATTAACTATTGTTAAGCCCCATACACTTGGTCAGACTGTTTTAACAACAAACATAAAAACAATCGTTTTCCGATCGTTATCAGAAAATTTGTTTGTTTTTAAACTGCATCAGAAAACCCTTTTTGGGTTCAAAAGTCTGGCCAACTGATCTCCCTTCAGATGAAAATCCACAGAAAAGTTTATTTGACTTTACTGTACTAGTACTCGCTGTACTAGTGTACTCTCAGCAAAACAGAGAAGCTACTTCACTAACTCTACACTCACTCACTGGCCATTAAAAAAAAAGTATAAAAACAAAAGATTTGCATTTAAATCCATTTTCTTTTGTTATTTTCGTATGTTGATATGACACCTATAACAAAAGATTTGCATTCAGTACTTTGAATACACAATACGAACAGAAAAAAGGAATTAAAAATAATACATAATGAAATTCTTTTGTTATAAATGACATTGGACAATGAACATACGACTGAAAACGAACACAACACGGATTCAAGCAAAATACAGAATGCAAATCTTTTGTTATAGATTTAATTTTCGTTCTTTTGCCGTTTTCGTTTTGTCGTTTATTTCCGTCGGATCGTTCGTTCGTATTTTAGATCTTTCGTTATGCGGCTCATTCATAATCCCGTCGTTTTCGTATTTTGGTGCTTTAACATTTTCGTATGTACACATTATACCGCGGGTACGAAAAATTAACATTTTCGTACGAAAATAACATTCGTACGAACGGGAATGCACATATCTAATGCTGTTTCCGTCCCGTGTCCGGGATGGAAACCTGATTTGAAATGGATCAAGTAGATTATGGGTATCTAGATGCTGTTGCAGCTGTTATACCACTACTTTCTCCATTATCTTGGAGAGAACGTTTAGGCCTGTTATGGGACGGCGGTGAGTTGGGTCTTTGGGGTCTAGGGTAGGTTTCTTCAAGATGGGCTGGATTGTGCCCTCTTTCAGCAGGGAGGGCACTATGCCTTCCTTGAATGACTGGTTTATGAGCTGCGTGATAGGTGGTGCCAAGATGTCGGCACATTCCTTCAGCAGTTTAGTGGGGATAATATCATTAGGCGCTGTGCTGTTTCGCAAAGTACTGATGATATTTTTTGTGCCATCAACCGAGATGGGTTCCAGAGTGAACTTAGTTAATTGTAGAAGGTTTCTATGGGTGTTGTGTGGTTGATCGGATGGCGATGGAGGGAAGATTCACTGAATCCTCTCTTCCGGCTTTGGTCCAGAGGAAGGCAAAAAAAACCTGGCCGAGCTATGCCAATGTGCTGGGGTAGGGAAAAAAAATCCTTCCTGATCCCTGAAAGGTGATCGGCCAAGACCCTGGATCAAATACTATTAGGTTGTGAGGGTCTGGGGGTAGAAGATATCTCTGTTGCTGGGGGGGTGTACCAAGATGGCCGCCGGCCTGACACCGAACCCAGGCCGGTGGGCTATCAGCAGGGTGAATTGGCAGTAGAGAGGCAGCTGGGTTGATTAGCCCGGAGGTGGATGGGGTCCTCCAGGGGTGAGGGGGGGGGGGTATACTGGGCGAATCTAGGGGTAATATTGAGCGTGGGTATGGTGCGCCGCTAGGCCGGGGACGAAGCCGCGGCCTTTCCTAAGACGCGGCTGCCGCGGGTCTAGGATAGGCTCGGGCGGACCGTGGAAAAAAGACGGGAATCAGTGGGGGGGGGGGGGGAGGCGGCGAGGAAGGGATGCCTCGACAGTGGACGGGGTGTAGGTGCAAGGAGGTGGATTCGATCGTCTGCCTCCTGGGATCGAAAGCCGCGGCTTGTCCTGAAAAGGACGGCCGCCCTCAATCCCAAGGAGACAGGCAGACTCGCCTTCAAACGAGGGGAGGAGCAATGCTGGAGAGAGGCTGGAGGAGAAGGCCAGGTTCGGAACCGGGCTGCACAGAGGCTGGAGCTGGACCTGGAGCTGGGCTCGGCTGGGCTAGGATTAGACCCCATTGGTGTTCCAGGTGGGGAGGGGAGGGGAGGGGATAGTGCCCCATTGGTGTTCCTGGGTGGGGGAGGGGGGGAATAGTTCCCCATTGGTGTTCCTGGGTGGGGGAGGGGGGGAATAGTGCCCCATTGGTGTTCCTGGGAGGGGGAGAGGGGGAATAGTGCCCCATCATTGGTATTCCGGGAGGAATAGTACCCCAGCATTGGGGTTCCCAAGAGGAATGGTACCCCAGCATTGGGGTTCCCGGGAGGAATGGTACCCCAGCATTGGGGTTCCCGGGAGGAATGGTACCCCAGCATTGGGGTTCCCGGGAGGAATGGTACCCCAGCATTGGGGTTTCCGGGAGGAATGGTACCCCAGCATTGGGGTTTCCGGGAGGAATGGTACCCCAGCATTGGGTTTTCCGGGAGGATTGGTACCCCAGCATTGGTGTTCCTGGGAGGAATAGTGCCCCAGCACTGGTGTTCCCGGGAGGAAGAGTGCCCCATCATTGCTGTTCCCGGGAGGAAGAGTGCCCCATCATTGGTGTTCCCGGGAGGAATAGTACTGCTGCAAAGTTGTGTAATGTTAAACGTTTTTTAATCTGCCGTTTAAGTGTAACATGTTTTTTCATTATTACTGTTAAATAAACGAAAAAAATTCCACAGCACTATTTGAACAGTGGCATGTGGACATATCAGGCTTGTGTACATAGGCCCGGATTCACAAAGCACTTGCGCCGACGTAAGTGCAAATGTGTGCCGGTGTATCTGTGCGCCTGAGTCACAAACCAATATACGCCAAAAAACTGGCCACCCTACACCGACGTATCTTACTTACCCGGCGTAGCGTTGGTGCATTTTTCTTCTGGACGCATGTTGCTTCTCCCATTGATTAGCCATTCAAATACGCAAATGCGTGATATACGCTGATTCACGAATGTACGTGCGCCTGGCGCAGGCTCTACGCAATGCGCGTACGTTTTCCGTCCGACGTAAAGTTATTCCCCATAAAGAAGGTGTAAGTCAGCACCAGACATGCAAAGGTCTGCACCAGGGAACTCAAGCCTACGTATTTTACGTAGGACGTGGGTCTGGCTGGGCGTAGGTTACGTTAACGGCATACACAGTGATCCGGCGTATCTTAGGCAGTTGTTCCGACGTGGTTGTGAGCATGCGCACGGCGATACGTCCACGTCTCGACGCATGGGCAGGTCGTTTTAAGTATTTTTCTGGAGCCCGGCCCATCATTTGCATGGGGTCACGCTTCATTAGCATTGATCGCGCCCACTTCCACCTACTTCTACGGCGCAGAGTTGGGAGCAATAGCTTGCTGAATTCAGTGCACTCCTCTCCTCTCCGCGCTGCGCCGGCGTAGCGTACTATGTGTGCACTACGCCGGTGTAAATATGCGCCCTTCTCTGTTAATCCGGGCCATAGAGTTCACTTTTCCACCGCAATATATATATATGCATGTTGCTGGTATACATGTTGCTTGTTGTGGTTTACCAGGGTTATGGCTGAAGCTATCAGCCATAACCCCAGTACTTTTATTTTTCAGCTGGCAGCTTTTCAGCTGGCAGCTGGCTTTCTTATAAAGTGTTAAGATCGGCTTATTAGCCATTGGATTGCTTTCAGATGTGATAAGAGGGGAAGCCCCTCCAGCTGCTCACCGGTGTTTCTCAGGCTTATCGGTTTTAGCGCCGTGCGCGAGAAATGATCTGAAGATGCAGCCAGCTGGTCAGAGGCGAACAGAGACCAGATTGGGTCTGATCATCTCCTATGGCATTGGAGGACTGGAGCAATGCCATTCCAGTCTAGGGATTTTATTATTTTTTAAAGGTAAAGGAGAGATTTGGGGTCTCTTTGACCCCAGATCCCTCCATAAAGAGGACCTGTCATCCTTGTAATAGGAATAAAAGTTATAAAAAAGGGGCAGTGTAAAAATGTATAAAATACGATTTTTCTTTTTAAAGCGCCTCCCCAGTAGGCTTGCGTGCAGACACAAATGCAAAAGTAAGTCATGCATGCATATGTTAATGGTTTGCACCCCACATGTGAGGTATCGCCACAAATATTAGAGTGAGCGCAATAATTCTAGTGCTCTAGACCTCCTCTGTAACGCTAAACCGGTAACCTGTAAAAATATTTAAAGCGTCAGCTATGGAGATTAAGTACCGTAGTTTATCGCCATTCCATGAGCGTATGCAATTTTAAAGCGCGACATGTTGGGTATCTATTTACACGGCGTAATATCTTTCATATTTTACAAAAAATGTGTATACATTTTGTGTTTTTTTTTTTTTTTTATTCATTAAATATATTTTTCCCCAAAAATTGCATTTGAAATAACGCTGCACAAATACTGTGTAAATTTCAACAATCGCCATCTTATTCCCTAGGGTCTCGGTTAAAAAAAAAAAAAAAATGTTTGGTGGTTATAAGTAACTTTCTTGGAAAAAATACCGATTTAAACTTGGAATCAAAAAGTGCCAGAAAAGGCCAGGCCTTCGAGCGGTTAAAGAAAACCATGAACTGCGTATCTGAAACTATATAAAATCCCACTTGTGAGTAGCAATGGGCTTGGGCGTGTTTGGATCAAACCCACCAGGAAGCCGTCACTGTACAGCGCCAATCATCCCAGATAGCAAGGATAACTTTCCACACATTTGTTGAATTTTAAGTCTGTTAACTTGCTGCACATTTTCACTGGTAAGTTGTGCATTTGCAGAGCACTTGGAGCAAAAGTTCTAGTTGACACTTTTCCAATTTGCAATGCAAATTTGCTACAAGTCTCAAAAATTGAGAGTGTGCTTTGTTTTCGTGGCATTTGATCACCTATTTCAATTTTTTTGCGCTTTAAAATGACAATTTTGTAAAAAAACAAAAAACTATGGCGACTCATGCATGGAAACGTAGAAACTGGGGTGCAGAAAAATAGCAGTTGGTGCTTCGGATGGATGAGTCAAAATCTGAAGTATTTGGCTGTAGCAAAAGGCAGTTGGTTCACAAAGGGCTTGGGAGTGGTACAATCATGAGTGTCTGCAGGCAACAGTGAAGGTCAGGATCAACGATGTCTACCGTGCTCAAATACAGGGCAAATACCTTTTCCGCAGCTGGTCAATGACCCCAAACATGCAGCCAATATCATATCTTCTGTGTAAAGAACAGGGAGTCCTGGAAGTCTTGGTTTGGCCCCCCACAGAGCCCTGATTTCAACATTGAATCCATCTGGGATTACATGAAGACAGAAGGATTTGAGGCAGCCTACATCCACAGATGATATATAGTCCTCCAAGATGTTTGAAACAACCTACCTGCCAAGTTCCTTCAAAAACTGTGTGCAAGTGTACCTAGAAGAATTTATGCAGTTTTAAAGGCAGAGTGATCACACCAAATTGATTTGATTTGGATTTCTCATCTGTTCGTTTTAATTTTCATGTTGTTACTTGATAAAAAATAAATAAACTAACACAATTTCTGAAAGAATTCTTAATTTACTGTATTTTTTTACAGACCGAAGACTTTTGCACAGTACTGTAACTCTAAAAGTCTTTACTTGGAAGTATAATAAAACCTCTGCTTATATAGTTGTGTTTGTAGATTGCTGTCTAATTTTTATGTTGAACAAATTATAATTTGGGTCAAACAGCCACTGTAAAGGAGGAGGTAAAGACCTCTTGTGAGAAATGGATGTGCTTAACCACAAGGTGTTCGGGGTTACTTGAGCTTACTGTAATGATTACATTAACTGGTAATATTTAGATGGGATCGAATGGATGCCTCAGTGAAATGAAATGACAGTTAAAGAAATGCATTTGAAAGAATGCACTAATGGTTTCTTTAAGTGCTTTTTGTCTTATCTATTTTCTTTTAAAGACAGTGAAATGAATTCATCTGCACGTTTTAAGGGGTTGACCTTCACCTCTGTGGAACATACACTTATATGAAAGCATGTGTTTAGCTTGGATATTCATTTCTGTGTATCGGAATGCAAGATATTCTGGGGAATTCATAACTAGTGTCTATGTCACGCTTTAAATATCCAGTATGACACCACATGACAAATGTGGGTGCACGCAATCTATTTATGTACCCTTTTTCTGAACAAGTCCAAAACAGGCCACAGGGATATTTGAGTCTCGTGCAGAATCCCCCAGATTGTTACTTCCAAATTCAGCTTCATTGTGCCATCCAGGTATTCCAGCCACGCCCAGTATATATCCAAATCCATTAGTCATGCCTCAGTTTTTTGCTAGTCTTCTGGTAGGTTGGATGCATTTTTCCTCAGCTCTGCCGAGGACATTTCTATCTATAATTGTCTGTTCTTCTGCCAGGTACTTGGTAGATGTTTTTTCTTAGGGCAAGAAATTGTATCTACTGTTTAAACTGCTTTCCAGTTACTTATGTACAGTTGGCTAGCCACAGACAGTGTTTTATAGTCATGGGAAAGTGTCTGGCAAAGGACTTTGCATTATGGCACTTCTAGCCAATTATACTGCAGACCACATTCTGCCTTCAGTTTAAGACTTCTGTCTGCCTGTGATCCTCGCTAGCTTTTGCTGTCTAGGTTTAAGAGGACATAAGGCCTTGCCTTACTTTTTGTCAGTTGCTGTCTGGTGCAACGGCAGTGCTTTAAAAGGCTTTCAGAGGACAGTATTGCTGCAACTGGTGACCTTCTTCTATACTCCCTTACTGTTTCAGGATGTGACTCACTGGCATCCTTAGAGTTTGACTGTATTATGGATCTTGGGACCCCTATTTATAAATAGTCCCTATCAACAGCCCTGTCTGTACCAAGTCTCCCAGAGTCCAGAGGATCAACCTGCTGTACCAAGTAAAGGATCTTTTTAGGTTGTGCTAATGTGCAGGTACTATGGCCATGTGCTTGGATTTTTGTAGATGCATTTAAACAATGCCTCATTCAATTTCAATTGGAAGGAAGGCTTCACTTTTGGCCATGCACTTAAAGCGGTGTTCAACCCAAAACTAAAAATGTTGTATCCCAGCTTGCCAATCATTAAATGTGGTGGTTGCATAAGTTTGCTTTTTTATGCTTTTTGCCCCTCTGTTTTTACCTGGTCATCTAGCCAATAACTCCCTTGCTGTATTTGAATCCTTACACTCAGGGTGAAGGAGCATCAGAAACGCATTGTCAGTCAGGGGGTGAGGGGATAATATGAGATGTACTAGCAGATTAAGATGCCCTAAACAAATTAAAGCAGTGCCTCCTGGGATATGTGACAAGCAGGAGGCACAGGGAGAACGGTGCACATCACGCCTAGGTGAAAAAACATTTAATTGGAATGAAAACATTTATAAAAAACTATTTGTGTAGGAGAAAGAAGGGAATTTACTTTGGGGGATGAAGATCTGCTTTAAAGCGGAGTTCCACCCAAAAATGGAGCTTCCTCCTTAAAGCAGAAGTAAACCCATCGATTTAACAGTTTCAAAAAGCAGTTAAATTTCCGGAATGCCGGGATTGCCAACTGTCACATTGGTTGTGCTCTCAACCAGACTGTCAAACCATCCAATGGCTGGTGTCATAACTGATCACATGTGCAGCACCACGGCAGTTGAAGATTAAACATAAGCCAAGATGGCAGCTTCCTTGGCTGAACATGATAGAGTTTACTTCCACTTTAAGGGATGGTGACCCCCTGACATCTTGGAGCGGGTATCCAGTTTTTAAGTGCACCAAGCTCCTACTCCCTTTTCTGGCTCCAAGACTCCAGAAGGAAGTTCACCTCTCCCCCTACCTCTCTGTAATCTTCTGGCACACGTCACAGGTCCCAGGAGATTGCCTGCCCATTCATAGCGTGCAGCTCATGCATGCCTGGCGCCGCAGAGAGGTGACGTTAGAATGCCGGTGCTGCAGAGAGGAGTGGAGTTTCGTGGGCCCGCAACGCTGGACCGTGGAACAGATAAGTGTTTGATTATTAAAAGTCAGCAGCTATACTTTTTTTGTAGCTGCTGACTTTTAAATGGGTGGAACTCTGCTTTAAATTGGGCAGATTGTAGTTCATAATTAAACTAAGCTGTGGATTCTGCTACATTTTATGAGCAATTCATGACAAATTTTAGGTAATTCCAAAAGGTACACAGACTTTTTCACATGCATCATATACACTGAAAAAAAAAACAGGTGTGCTAGATGGGCAACAATGAGACTTAAGGGCACGGAGGAGATTCCAGGAGACAGGCAGTTACTCTAGAAAAGCTGTACGGGGCCATAGGAGGTCCTTAACCCATAACCAGAACCGGTATGATCATTGCCAGCGCCCTACAAAATGACCTCCAGCAGGCCACTGGTGTGAATGTCTCTGACCAAACAATCCGGCACAGGCTTCATGAGGATGGGCTAAGGGCCCAACATCCTCTAGTGGACCCTGTGTTTACTGTCCGGCACAGTGGATCCTTGCCTTTGTCACATGTGCTCAGGGTGAACCTGCTCTCATCTGTGAAAGACGTGAAAGGGCCTGGAGAAGTGGTGAACAACGTTGTGTTGCCTGTAACATTAAGTATGGGTCAATGATAGTCTGGGGCGACATATTCATGGAGGGGCACACAGACCTCTACAGGCTAGATAATGGCACCCAGACTGCTATTGGGTAGAGGGAGGAAATCCTTGGAGCCATTGTCAGGCCCTACGCTGGTGCAGTGGGTCCTGGGTTCCTCCAGGTGTACAACAATGCCCAGCCTCATGGTGAGAGTATGCAGCCCGTTTCTGGAGGATGAAGAAATGTGAACTATTTGAATAACCCCCACCCTTGCCTGACCTAAATTCAATAGAACACCTCTAGGACATTGTTTTGGCCAATCCGATGCTGCCAGGTTGCACCTCAGTCTTTTAAGGGGCTCAGTGATGCCCTGGTCAGGATCTGGGAGGAAATAGAGGACACCATCCATTGTCTCATTAGGAGCATGCCCTGATGTTGTCAGGCATGCATACAAGCACTTGGGGGCCATACAAACTGCTGAGTACAGTACAAACTACTGCTGCATAATTTTTACACTTCAATTTTCGGGGTGTCTTTTGAACTTTGTCCTCTGTAGGATGATCAATTTAATTTCCATCAAATAATGTGGCATCCTTTTTATTCCGAACATATATATCTATAAGTATCTATAAGTAGATATCCAGCATAATATTTTTCAGATGTGTTTTCCAAGTGTTCATTTTTTTGAGCAGTGTGTTATACGAATGTGAGCAGTGTGGGACACCACCTATATATGCAAGCAGTGTGCGTGATGTGAACATTGATTACTGTATGATGGTAGTTGGATGAGATTTTCCAATGTGTAGTAAAATCACTGCAGCTTTTATTTTGATATCTAAATTTTAACAAAATTGATGGGTTTGGTGGTTTAAAAATACAGAGATTAACTGATTGGCAGGTATATTATTTTTCATCTTCCACTGATGAAAGTAATCCTCATATGTGGCTAGTGCACTATGTTCTGTCCTTGGAGCTTCATTGTGCTTTGTTTTTCTGTGATCTCATATGAGCCTGAAACAAAGCAAAATGGACAACTGTGTTGTACACACACTCGCTACAATAAATAATATCGGTGCTCATCCATTGTCACCAACCATTATAAAGTCTATATTACAATCATCTCTGTGGATTCTATCATTTTCTTTAAGTGATAAAAATACACACTCTCTACTAAAAATCCACATGCATCACATGTGCAAACAACTGTAAGTTGCACACAAAAAAATTATCATGCAAAATATAAAACTGCAAATGGCAATAACATGTGCAAATTATGCCGCAAATAAGGCAAATGACTAAATTATCGTGCAAAAAATGCCTGTGCAAAATGGCGAAAAACGTATTTTGCTAAAAAAAACTGTCACAATAGATCACACTAATATCTGATAATGGTGCAAAGAAAAGACAATATCAACAGTTCATATGTCTAAATCGTAACTATTGGGAGATCATAAGAAGTCCTTTTCGAGGAAAAATAACTAAAGTCCACAGAATGTTTCCAGTTTTTATTGGACAATAGAAAACGGGTTGAAAGCATGGGATTGCAAACAGCCCACAACCCCCATAAATAATTAATTAATTACCTAAATAAATAAAAAATCGACAGCACTTGTTCTTTTTTGGCAAAATGTTTAATGGCCGTGGCACTATATTGGTATAATATAAATTAAATTCATAAATAAATATTAAATATTATTATTTAAATAAATATCATAACTCAATAAATCTGTAAATATGTCAGCTCAGTTATTGGAACTCGAGCCAAACCAAATATTTAAAACATAAAACATCCCCCCCGGAAATCCGGGGTGATTTAAACCACATACGTGCCTACGACAGGGGGGGGGTAGGGTGGGTAGCTCCTTAAGATTCTGCTTGCTAAACTAGTCTGAGGTGAATTACCTCAGAGCACCCCTATATATAGGGTACCAAACCTTCTGGAAAAATCCACAGCTTCTCATTGGTCCGTTTAATACCTTCAAATTCTTAGAGACAGTAACCTAATCAAACATTAATACTAATAAAAAATGCGAGAATGACCTGATCTGAAAAAAGGGGGGCGGGGCTGCCACAAGCCCATGAAGGCGGGCACAAATTCTTGCTCCCTCCTTTTACATGGGATTGCAAACAGCCCACAACCCCCATAAATAATTAATTAATTACCTAAATAAATAAAAAATCGACAGCACTTGTTCTTTTTTGGCAAAATGTTTAATGGCCGTGGCACTATATTGGTATAATATAAATTAAATTCATAAATAAATATTAAATATTATTATTTAAATAAATATCATAACTCAATAAATCTGTAAATATGTCAGCTCAGTTATTGGAACTCGAGCCAAACCAAATATTTAAAACATAAAACATCCCCACCAGCCGGGGTTTTGTTTGTAAAACAAAAAACCCCCGGCCTAACCCAACACCACGGCCTGTTCGATCGCATTCTGTAAACCTAAATTGAAAATGTCTATCCCGACGTCTGAAAGATGTATGCCATCCTGGCGGTACAAACCAGGGAGAAAACCTTCCAAATCAACATGGCGGTACGCAAAACCACGAACTATCGGTAAAAACTTCGCAACAGCCCGATTGATACGCTTCCTAATCTTTTCCCGAAAACGAAACTGTTCCGTCGAATACCAGCAGAGTCTAGGGATTATTTCAGAGAAGACCACAACGGACGAGGGAGAAATTAATTTAAATCTCTGAATATCGCTTTTTATTTGAAAAATCAGATCCAGTGTCCGAACTGCACACAGGTCATTCCCGCCTAAGTGAATAATCAAAATATTTGGCAACGGCCAAACGCTCAATAAATTTAATAGTAAACTGTAAAGGTTAGCCCATCGAAGACCTCTGATTCCTTTCCACAAGACCAAGAAGGCCTCTTGCGGCAGAGACAAATTTTCGGAGTAAACTCGTTGTGCAGCTCTCTTTCTCGCCCAATAAATGTATGAGTGGCCAATGATCCATGTACACTGTCTGGACCCTAAATAATAAATCAGATAAACAAATTAGGACGAATGTATTTCTTAAAGCAGTTGGAATCCCACCTACCCAACTTCTTGATGTCTTCATACTGCATTCCATTCTCCGCTGCAACAGATGCTGCCCCAATTCGAAAAGAATGAGGGGTGAATTTAAAATTACTCAAACCCATAACATTAATGCATTTCTTAAAGACAGCCGAAAACTGAAAATTGGTAAGAGGGGTCCCTTCAATATGAATAAAAAGATGACCATTTGCACAAGGGCGAACTTCCAAATATTCCCTCAAGGTAAATAATGGGCAAACATTGCGTCCGGCCGAAGGGTGAATAATCACCCAACGCCCCTTACCCAGCTGATCTGTCTTTGACCTGCTGACTAAAATTTTTAGCAAATTTTCCTCAAAAACAATGTGATCCCACATTAAACCCCCTGAACTATCCCTGTTGTAAGGAATCAATTCCGAAATTCGGAATGCTCCAAAAAAGAAGATAACAAAAACAGCCCTAAAAAGTAAGGCTTCAAAGACTGAGAAGCACACGGAATTCGTCACTCCGCACAGTCTCTCAAGCATCTCTAAAGATATGGGTCTCCTATCGTCAGGAATTGCCTTCAGTCTTCTGTAGCCTTTTAACGCCTGTCTCACAGAAAAATAACTATTGCAAGACGGCATGTGTTGCAAACGACAGAAAAAAGATACCCCTGCTAATAGTTTTACAATATGACTTGGAGAAAAACTCCCAAGCATTAATGTTTCTAAAAATAACAGAACATGTTCCTCTTCCGGGAAGAGATCATAAAAATTTTTCTCCTTGCAAAACATTTCCCACTTCTTCCAAGCTCTAGAGTATTCATACCAAGTTTTATGCGCTACAGAAGACTTAATAGCCTGGGAAACTGAATTTAAATTAAATCCCAGAGAAGCCCTGGACACGGGTGACCTTCTGCGTCCGCCGTGGGAAGCAACTGCCGAAAACGCAGCATCTGAAAACGAGAAAGCGCATCTGCTAAAATGTTATCTCTACCAGGAGTAAATTGCACTTTCAACCAAATGTTACGCTTTAGGCAAAGAAAAACTAGATGCCGCAATAATTTTATAACAGGTAAAGATTTTGAGGAAAGGCAATTTACTGCAAAAAGCACACCCTTGTTATCCGTTCTAACAAGAATGCGCTTATTTACAAAAAACCTCCCCCAAATCTCAATAGCTGCCACGACTGGAAACAATTCCAGGAGGACAATGTTTTTTGTCAACTCCCTCCGAAACCATGCTACCGGCCACACTCCGCAACACCAATGGTCTTTCCATATGGCAGCAAAACCTTTTGAACCCGCTGCGTCCGTAAAAAAGCAAAAATCTTCCGCAAACATAAATTCCTCTTGAAAAAATGAGCGCCCGTTGTACCCGTCTAAAAAACTTGCCCATACCACCAAATCCTCCTTTAAAGACTCTGTCAATCGGACGTGTGAAAAAAGGAGATTTTAGTCCAGCTATCGAAAGGTAGAGCCGCCTAGAAAAAATCTTTTCTACAGGCATAACCCTGGAGGTAAAGGCCAGCAGCCCTAAAAGAGATTGCATTTCTCTCAAGGTTACTTTCTTTCTTCTCAGAAATGTTTGGATCATGTTCTGTAATCTAATAATTTTTTGCAAAGGGAGCCGAAATTCTGACAACGATGTGTCTAACATTATACCTAAAAATTCGATCGTAGTGCATGGAAAAACGTTTTTTTCCGCCGCTAACGGAATCCCGAAAAGCTCCGCTAATTTGAAAAAACTATCAAGCAGACGATGACAAAAATCTGAATCTTTTGGTCCAATAAATAAAAAGTCATCTAGATAATGAACAATACCAGACCAATTGGTCTGTACCGTCAAAACCCAGTGAACAAAAGAAGAAAAATCCTCAAAGTAGGCGCATGAAAGCGAACAGCCCATCGGAAGGCATTTGTCGAAAAAATAAAAACCGTCAAAGAAAAAACCTAACGAGTTGAACGCCTCTGGAGCAATTGGCAAAAGCCGAAATGCGGATTTTATGTCGGCCTTGGCCAACAAAGCGCCAGGTCCCACCTCTCTAATTTTCCGAACTGCCTCATCAAAGGATGAATAAGACACCGAACACGCCGAGACATCTATCTCATCATTTAGCGATTCCCCAGACGGAAAAGACAAATGGTGGATTAGTCTAAACGAGTTCGGTTCCTTTTTTGGAACTAAACCCAAAGGAGATGTCCTGAAATTTAAAAAGGGTGGGAATGGAAAAGGGCCTGCTATCCGGCCTTCATCTAACTCACACTGTAATTTTTTCCAAACCACCTCAGGGTATTTATCCACTGATTTTAAATTTTTAACTACCACACAACCTTTACCTTCAAACGCAGGAAGAGGGAAGCCATAATGAAACCCCCTCATCAAAAGTTCAGCTTTCATTTTGTTTGGGTACCTGCCCAGCCACTGGAGCATATTTTCCAGTTTCACTGGAGTTCGTGCCCTTGCCAGCATGGTCTCTGTGAGGCTGAAAGGATGAGTTCCTTTTATAACATTTCACCACTGGATGTGACCCCATGCAGAAAGAGCACTCGTGCCTATACTTGCACGAGGTGTTCCAACGACACTGAGATTCGTTATAAGCGAAACAGGTTCCCTTTTTGTAGGCACTCCCTAAATTGCTCACTACCGTTTGTCTAGCTAAAGGCGGCTTTTGAGGAGTGATCAAATTCAGCCAGAGGCTGACATCTTTCATCCCGAATTTAAGAGACGGATGAACCACCAATTTATGACGAAAAGATTCGTCATATTGATACCACCCCATGCCACCAAAATTGCGATAAGCCTCCAGCACATGCTCTAAGTGCTGAAACAAACCGCAACACAATTCAGATTTTCTTTCCGCTAAAACACTTGAAAAAATACAAAAACCTTGAAGCCAATTAAAAAAGGATTTTGGCACGGATTTGCTCTCACTATGCCTGTCATCGATCTTTTTATCTTGGCGGCTATTAAAGTCTTTAAAATTTGGAAGGAGTGATATTACATCAACAAATTCCCCATTCCAAATTTTTTCCTTTGTAGCCATGGGTAAGTGGAAACCCAAAGGCGACACATCACACGGCATCACCTCCTTAAATAAAACCTCAGGGACTGTATTATTAGCGACAACAGGTTGACTGACAGAATTAACTGATGCAGAATGCCCACTAGTAACAGTAACATCTACATTCCCAGCCAAATCTGTATTAACGTTGACTGGATCTGCAGCTGTGGACACATTCTTCTGCACTACTGACTGCACTAGTGTAGTCAAAGAATTTACCAACTCAATTAAAACATTATTACAAACTGACTCACCTGACGTCACAGAGGCATTCGCACTACCCGCCACCTGTGGAATTGACTGAGCCATGCTATTATACTGAATAGCTGTGTTCTCGCAGTTCCCAACGCCACCAGTGACAGCGGAATGCTGCGATTCTCTCGCTCTGACTGGAATTGAAAGCACAACGGGTGGTTGCCTAGCAACCCTCTCTTCGCCATCTTCACTCACGGCCCGCCCAGGGGATGTGCGCGGCCTGGAGGCTCTCTCAGCACTACCTACAGTGCTCCGTGCTGGTGTGCTGTGATGATCCGTCACCCTCTGACTCATCGCTCCCGACTCCCCGCGACCTACAGGGGCCCGACAGACCTCCTGCTCCCCCGCGCTCTTCTGCTTTTTCTTCCGACCACACGCCGCAGGGCTCTTCGGAGCTCCCTTTGGAGACACTGCTACTTCCCTGACTCTCTCAGGCGGCTGGCTTCTCCCTCTCTTGGGTCGCGCTGACACCACCGCTCCGGACAGCTCCTGTGATGAAACTCCAGGGACCTCTACATCTTGCTCCACGCCTGAGGGAGACATGACATCCTCTCCTTCCGCAAGAGCAAGGCACTTGCGAAGCCATTCGTCTCCTCCACCGCTCTCAGCCTTCTCTAGTATTTGCCTCAGGAGGGTCTTCATTTCAAGCAGGTAAGCAAAGTAGCTCCTTAAGATTCTGCTTGCTAAACTAGTCTGAGGTGAATTACCTCAGAGCACCCCTATATATAGGGTACCAAACCTTCTGGAAAAATCCACAGCTTCTCATTGGTCCGTTTAATACCTTCAAATTCTTA
Source organism: Rana kukunoris (assembly GCA_029574335.1). NCBI lineage: Eukaryota > Metazoa > Chordata > Amphibia > Anura > Ranidae > Rana > Rana kukunoris. The sequence goes on from CM056050.1 coordinate 165,589,697, forward strand.
AAGAGACAGTAACCTAATCAAACATTAATACTAATAAAAAATGCGGGAATGACCTGATCTGAAAAAAGGGGGGCGGGGCTGCCACAAGCCCATGAAGGCGGGCACAAATTCTTGCTCCCTCCTTTTACATTCTCATTATCAAAAAGCATTGGTCCATTGTAAAAAGAGATATAACCTTAAACTATTGGGATTTAAACAGAAATGTATTTGTGAAAGGGCTCCAGCCCTCAGGACAAAGCTGGTAAGTAATGTCACAGTTTTGCCTAGCAAAGCTGTGATTTTTTTTTTTTTCTGGGGGGACCAGAAAGGGACCAGAGAGCAGGAGAAAATTGTATTTACCCATAAAAAAAATATAAAATCTCAAATATGCCATAGCAATTTTGTCACCTAGGTACTGGAATGTACATGCAGACTCCAGTGTGTGACTAGAACAATCACAAAGTTGTCTGTGATCATAAACCTATTAACGTCAAAGAAAGATATAAATAACAAACACATACTTACCTTCGCTGTGCAGTTCGTTTTGCACAGAGTGGCCCCGATCCACCTGTTCTGGGTTCCCATGGTGGCTCTCTTTGCTCCTCCCCACATTAGGTAATCCCCTCTGGGAAGCTCTCTCCAGAGGGAGCGGGAGCCAATGGCTGCACTGCTATCAATCCAATTAAAGCCATAACTCCAAGGAGAGGACGACGGCGGGGACGCGCTCACGGAATTCGGGGCTCAGGTAAGTAAAGCTGGGGGGCTGGACACTGCAAGGTGTTTTTTTTTTTACCTTGATGCATAGAATGCATTAAGGTGAAAAAAAAAACACAAGCCTGTTGACAACCCCTTTAACCCTATTGTTTTTATAATAGATATTCCATACAGACTTTTCTTTTCGGTTTTTATGGGAAATTTGCTACTAGAAGGAAGGAAAGTAAACATCATTTCATATTAAATGTATAATAGTTTTTTATGATCTCCTAGTAGTTATGATCTAGATATATAGTTTGATAGTAGGTGAGGTTGAAAAAAAAAAAAAAAAGACACAAGTCCAACCTATGTGAGTGATTTTATGTCAGTATTGCATTGTATATCCCTGTATGTTGTGGTCGTGCTGGTACCTATATAATAGTTTGAAATTGATGTTCACTACCTGTGGAAGAGAATTTCACATCCTAACCGCTTTTACAGTAAAGAACCCTCTACGCAGTTTAAGGTTAAACCACTTTTCTTCAAATTTGTGTGACTGGCCACGTGACCTATTAAATTCACTTTTGCGGAAAAGCTTTAACCAGTATGGTATTTGTACATTGTACATTGCTATCTTATCCCCTCCCAAGTGTCTCTTCTCCAGAGAGAATAAGTTCAGTGCTCGTAACTAAGGTCCTCCAGTCCCTTTTTATTTGTTTTGTTGCCCTTCTCTGGACTCTCTCCAGTTAAAAAACATCCTTCCTGAGGACTGGTGCCCAGAACTGGACAGCATACTCCAGGTGAGGCTGGACAAGAGTGTTGTGGAAGAATTTTTTTTTGTTTTTTTTTCTCTGTAGTTATTCCCCTTTTTAATGCATGCCAATTTTCTGTTGGCTTTGCTTTTACAGCAGCTTGGCCATGCATATTGCTGAACCTGTCATCCACTAGATTCCCCGAGAGGATCTCCCACTAGTGAGTAGATTGCATTCATATTTTTCCATCCAAATGCATTATTTTAAATTTTTATACATTGAACCTCATTTGCCATGTAGTTGCCCACCCCATTAATTTGTTCAGATCTTCTTTCAAAGTTTCTACATCCTGCAAAGAAGTTATTGTCCTACTTGGCTTAGTATTGTCCGCAAATGCAGAGATTGAGCTGTTTATCCCCATCCTCCAGGTCGTTTATGAATAAATTAAATAGGATTGGTCCTAAGCCAGAATTCCGGGGGACCCCACTTTCCACCCTGGACCATTCCGAGTACTCGCCATATATCGCCACACTCTGAACTCGACCTTGTAGCCAGTTTTCAATCCATGTACTCGCCATGTGGTCCATGCCTATGGAGCTTACTTTGTACAGTAAACGTTTATGGGGAACTGTATCAAATGCTTTTGCAAAATCCAGATACACCATGTCACGTCTATATGAACTGTTGATATTGTATGTAGTACACAGCTTTGCATAATTTGCACAATTTCAGCTACTTGCACATGTTCTTATCATTGCATCATAGAATTGTTTGTAATAATATACACTAGGGCCGAAACAACTAATCGATTAATCGACAACTAATCAATTATGAAATTATTTGATTACAATTTTCATAATCGATTAATCGGCCAGTAACATAATGGGGTTAAAAAAAACTAAAAGTATCCCTTTATAGTACAAAAAAGCAAATCGCTACTGTAAATATTACTTTCACTGTCGTACAGTAAAAAAATGAACCCTTACAGTAGCGAATATTTGCCCTTTTTGTACTTTTTTTTTTTTTAACCCCATTATGTTACTAAACATCTCAGGCCGGGGTCACACATCTGTTTTTTTGGTGCTTTTTGCAGAAACGCACTACAGTTCATTTACATGTTTTCTTATGGGACACGTTCACATCCATGATTTTTGTTTCAGCTGCTGCGTATTTGGAAAGGGAGAGGACTTTTTAACGCAAAATGGTGCTATTTTTTTTTGGTTCAATATACTTCAATGGAGAAGCTGCAGAAAAGCATGTAATGTGTTTTTGTGGCACTTTGTGTTTTGTAATCTGCCCAACAACAAATTGGCCCGAAAAAAAAATGAAAAATGCATTTTTTTTCTTTTTAAGGCTATTATCCGATTCATCTAAACAATAATCGGCCAACTAATCGATTATGAAAATAATCGTTAGTTGCAGCCCTAATACACTTAATTGATTGGTAACATTGGAGGAGTGCTAATATTATATATTGGAGTCTGGGGAGCACCCAGTGTGCACCTATATACCAGTAGCTCCATGTGTTTTTAGCTGTGGCACAATATTTATAGTATCTTTGTGATCTCCACACAGTTGTAAGCGTGAACTATTTTTTTTTTTTATTACTTATATATTTGTGAAAGTTCAGTTATCCTTAGGGCAGTACAGGGTGAAACTAACATTTTTTTTTCTGCTATATTTTGTATGTGTTTTATCCCCCATTACCAATGGACTACAGCCTTCCTATGAGTTTGTGACATTGCATGTGAATACATTAAAATCAGAACAATTGCATTGCTTTTGAGGTCCAACAAAGTATAATCACATACTACTTTTTTTCCTCCTTTTTTTTTATTTTTTTTATGTGTATATATTTACTTTTTGTTCTCTCTGTGTAAATGACTCATTTAGCCAATTAGGCCTGTTCTTGTATGGAGAATTGTTTCCACTCTTGTGGTAATTTTACAGGTGCGTATTATTTGTTTCCCAATGCCGTTCTTTATAATGCTGGTACTTACATTTTTTGTTGAATAACACAAGTTCATGTCAGTCTGAAAGACTAATTTTACAAAACCTGAAAAGAACCACCTGTTTGCTGCAAATGTCCGCGAATGCCGGTGATGCAGTATGTTCAGTTGCAGTTTTTTTTCTACTGACCTTGAATCCTAATTAAGACTAATTTCTAAAAATCCATTTTTTTGCCAACAAAATGAAGAAAATGAAAAAATCAAATGTCTTGTTCTTTTTGTTTCCTGTAATGATACTAACTTAATGATATGCCTATTGTGCAATGGCCTTTATTAACACAGAATATTATTCTTTTATAGTTAAATGTAAATGTGAAGCTTCCAGCAGGAGAAATATACGATTTAAATCTGTTCCTGTGTCATTCAGTTGTGCCAGATCAAAGTACATTTAAAGTACTTTCAACTAAGGTGAGTCTTTCTTTTAGTACTTATGTGTTTTATGTTAACTTCTACAAATGGAAAATAAAAAACTGAAGAATAAGGCAACAGGCAGATTTTTTTTTTTTTATTGAAAAAATGTTTTTTGTTTGACGTTCCTCTGCTGATTTTGCATGCATAACTCTTTGGTAATTCTCCCCATAATCATTTAGTCAGTCTAGCTGAAGTCGGTACTCGAACTTGCAAATGGCAGCTGTGTAAATGATACTGTCAGAATTGCATTGTCATAAATCCAATGTTCTTCAGGTTTGCTCCTATGTGGGGTATCTCTTGCATCACCAACATCAGTTATTAGCTCTTTTATTGTGAGACATGTATGACCCTTCTGTGAAAGTGTGCTTGTAGGACTGTGACATTGGATCCCAGTCCCCACCTATCAGTGCCCACCTGTGCCACCTATCAGTGCCCACCTGTGCCACATATCAGTGCCCACCTGTGCCGCCTATGAGTGCCCACCTGTGCCGCCCATGAGTGCCCAGTGCCGCCCATGAGTGCCCATCAGTGCCGCCCATGAGTGCCCATCAGTGCCGCCCATGAGTGCCCATCAGTGCCCCATACCAGCGCCGCCTATCAGTGCCCATCAGTGCTACCTAATCGGTGCCCATCAGAACTACCACATCGGTGCCCATCAGAACTACCACATCGGTGCCCATCAGTGCCACCTCATTGGTGCCCATCAGTGCCACCATATCAGTGCCCGTAATTGAAAGAGAAAACATACTCATTTACAAAAAATTAACAGAAAAAAATAAAAACTTTATTTTTTTTTCAAAATCTTCGCTCTATTTTTAGTTGTTGCGCAAAAAAAAAAAAATCGCAGAGGTGATCAAATACCACCAAAAGAAAGCTCTATTTGTGGGGAAAAAAGGACGCCAATTTTGTTTGGGTGCAGTGTAGCATGACCGCTAATTGCGACAGTGCTGAAAGCTGAAAATTGGCTTGGGCGGGAAGGTGCGCAAGTGCCTGGTATGGAAGTGGTTAAAAGCTAAAGTCGGGTAGTTGCTGCACTATAAAAAGGCAGGAAAAACCTTCATTTGAAACCAAGATTACAACAACCTTAGAGTGCCCTGTTTCTGACTGTGGGCTTTCTTTATAATAATTGATCATGCAACGGCACAGACTGACTTACGATGGAATTATTTTTAAAAGAGAAATATCAAAATTAAGTGCAGGTTTGCTGTATAGAACTACCAGGATCACTTTTTCCTCCTTTAAAATTATCGACATGGAAATATAGGCTAAGACTTCCTCCCCTAGGAATGGTTCATTTAAATCTGCTTGAGGAAGCTGAAACTGCTCTAGGTTAAAAACATAGTTCTTAGGAAATGACAAAATAAGCTAGAAAATAGTTGAAATTTTGTATTCAACGAATGTTAGTTTTATGAAAAATATTCTGTAGAAGACGGATCTTATGCCCTTAAGGCATTAGCATTCTCAGCATAACAGATAGAAACAGAATGTTATTGAAAATCTAGCCGATGAAAGAAATAGTCTGTGAGAATTTCTATTCTTATGGATGGCAGTAAATAAAGCTCTGATGTTCAGGGAACACAAGCCTTAATTGCTTGCACTATTTGACAGAAGCACAGGCTTGGTAGCATAACTAATTAGTTTAGGGCATGGTAGTTTCTAATTAGTCAGAATATGTGGTGGCCTGCATGCAACTTGAGGTTTAGGTGGGGCATTTTTCATATAACTGGCGTCTGAAAATATGAATGTATGCAAATGAAACAGTTTCTTAGATTGATAGCTTAAACAAAGAGGAAGAATACCAATTAGCTTCTGTGCCCTTGTGTGACAGCTGACAGCCTGTGCACGGAGAGCTAGGAACTGCTCCATTTACACAAGCCACAATCAAAGAACAAGCCATGTGCTTCGATGGGGTTTCTCAACAGCTGTACGAGGTTTCCTTCACTTCATTTTATCTACTCCAGCCCTCTTAACAATGTATATTATAGCTATAATGCTTGTTGCTAGTCACACCCTGAATCTCTGTTATTGGGTTATGAAACCAGTGTACAAGTTGCCTTTATGGCTTCCTTCATTTTTGAAAACTGCTAATTGGGAATGTCTGCTCCCACTAATGGAAGTGGAATCTGAAATGTGTCCTACCATTTATCTGTACCAAAGGCACATTAGTGTTTTTGTTAAAACTAGCGTAAAGGTAAAACAAGGATATTGTGTTAGAAATACAGTTAGGTTTCAGTTATACCTCTGATATGCAATGGCAAAAAAAATGTATTTCTCTTATCGTCCATGGACAGACAGCTCCTTAAATCTTGACAAGTGAGCGAGTGAGTGAAAAACGTATAAAGCGCAACACATGCGAACTGAATCGCCTCTGGGCGCTGTTTCCATTCCTTCGAAAAAGGAACTGCTTTGCCTCAGAAGAGATGAGTTTTAATCATTCTCCTGAAGGCCAAGTGGTCCGACTCCAGTCAGATGGTGGTTGGTAGTGCATTCCACAGTCGAGAACCTTGGACAGCAAATCTCCGATCTCCTTTGGATTTATATCTTGCTTTGGGTATGTGCAGTAGGTTTTGATTTGTAGATGGCAGTGTGCGATTGGGGTTATGGGCTTTTATTTTTTCGCATAGATATCGTGGAGCGTTTCCTTGAATACACTTGTGTGTAAGGCAATGTGCCTTAAAAGTGATTCTGTCTTTCACTGGTAGCCAGTGAACGGATCTAAGCGAAAGGGAGATTTTTGCCAGTCACTAATCGAGCAGCCGATTGGTATTTTGGGAGTCCCAAATAGAGGGCTTTTGCATAGTCGAGTCTGGAATTAATGATTGTTCCCACCACGACTGCAATGTCCTTTTTTGGGATAAAGGGGTGAGTCGGCATAGCAGATGATGGGATCCGCTGACTACAGACCCTATTTGTGCATCCATTGTCATGTAGGAGTCGAAAATGACCAAAACTTTTGACTTTGGTGCTAGGTATGATAGTTTTACCCAGAATGGCCGGTGGAGTCCAAGCTGAGGTGCGGGGACTTTTCCTGTTTGCTTGAAACAGGAGAAGCTCTGTTTTCCAACCATTGAGTTTAAGATAACTGGATGTTATCTATTAGAGTGAGGGATCTCTCTAATCCCCGAGAATGATCCTTTTCGTTGCTGACGCGGAGATACAGTTGAGTGTCGTCTGCGTTGGAATGGCTTCTGGTTGCTGATTATTTCAAAGAGGGGACGGAGATAGATATTGAACAGTACCGGTGACAAGGGAGATCCCTGAGGGACTCCGCATGATACCGTACGCATTTCTGACGTGAAAGAACCCAATTTCACTGTTTGTGATCGGTTTTCCAAAAAGGACAAGAACCAAGGTAGATCCTCTTCTGCGACTTTGGCCACTTCAGCTAGCCTAGTGAGTAGTAGTCCGTGGTCTACCGTGTCAAAGGCCGCACTCAGGTCCAACAGGATCAGGAGAGAAGATTCTCCTTCATCTGCGGCTTCTAGAACATCATCCCATATTTTTACCAGAGCCGTTTCAGTTCTGTGACCCGGACGGAAGCCTGATTGAAACGTATCGAGTAATTTTTGGGATTCTAGATGTAGTTGTAACTGTTGGACAACTTCTTTCTCCATTATCTTGGAGAAAACATTTAGAGCCGTTGTTTGGGTCTTTAGGGTCAAGGGTGGGTTATTTTAGGATAGGTTTTATAGTACCTTGTTTTAACAAGGAGGGCACCATGCCCTCCTTGAATGATTGATTTATAAGCTGCGTGATAGCTGGTGCCAATATATCGGCACTTTCTTTCAGCAGTTTAGTGGGAATGATGTCATTGGGTGCTGTGCTGTTGCGCAGAGTACCAATGATATTTTTAGTGGCAGCGATGGAGATGGGTTTTAAGGTGAATTTCGGTACTTGAGATGAGTATATTATGGTATTTGGGTCGGGATTAGGGAGGGGGTTCATGCAGATTCCATTTTGCTCAATGCTTACATGGATTTTTTCACTTTTATCAATGAAATGATCTGATATTTCGTTGCAAAATTCTTGTGAATCAGCACTGGGGGGCTCTAAGCAGGCTGGATTAATCGACTGTGAAACCAGCTTGAAGAGTTCGCGGGGGCGATTTAGGACCTTGGTAATTATGTTGGCGAAGTGATTTTTTTTTGTCATAAAGATTTCTTTGTGATATTTCTTTGTTATTTTCTAATAAATAGTGTAGTTTCTATCTGAAGAGCTCCTTTCCCACGCAGCTTCTGCTCTTCTACGCTCTTGCTTTAGCAACGTCAGTTGGTCGTTAAACCAGCCGGCGTTGTTTTTCCGGATGCAAGTTTTGCGTTTTGGTGCTACCCAGTCGGCGGACTGAAGTAGGGCTGTGTTAATGGCGTCTAATGTTTCTGAGGCTGTTTGTTTATGTTGTATTGTGTTTGTTTTCTTTCCTAGGGTCGTTTTGAAGAGTTCCAAATGGAGCTTCTTCTGAGATCTAGTCCAGTGAGTTGTCACCGGTTTTCTTGTTTAATTTGGCCTGAGGTGATTGGCGATTATGAATTTAATGGCATGGTGATCGGTCCATGGTAGTGGCTCATTTTCCCTTACTACAATTTCCAAATCTTGTTTGAAAATGAGGTCTAGGGTTATGGCCTGAGGCATGAGTGGGGCCTTGTATTAATTGCTGCAGACCTAATCCTTCCAGATGGTCGATGCAGGCGTGAGCGATGGGGTCCAATGAGGAGTTGGCCCAGAGGTTGAAATCCCCAAGCACCAAAAGGTGTTTGACGCTTAGGGTGTAAGCGGAGATAAATTCTGTTAATGACGTGAGAAGGTGCGTTTTTGGGCCTGGTGGTCTATAACAGAGTAGAATATGGGTGGGTTATGTTCTCTGTTTACAGGAGAGGACTAGACAGAAACATGTTAGATAATTAAATACATGTTATTTTAACAGAGTTGAACAGCCCCGCCCAGGGGGCGGTCCCTTGACATAACCCTCCTCCCTGCAGTATGCAGCCTCAGTTTCGTTATGCCTAGCGAAGGAGAAGGACGTATGGCTCCAGCGCCCTGAGAAATTTTTATTTCATTTTCTTTTTAGTTTTTTCTTCAAGAATCTTCTATCAACTATTGGCTGAGAGCCAGGCTGGATATATAGATCCTTGTAGTCTACTCAGTATGGCCAGCGAGCGTGAGCCCACATTTGCAAAGAGGCTGGGTCTGCTACGACATGGGGTGGCCGGTGAGCTTTCTGCTCAGAGGTCCACATATAACTTTGCTGTGGTGTTGTCTCACTCACAGTGGACCAGGCCGACGGCTACCTCCATTGCGGTTGTAGGTCTGTCAGGAATGCGTCGGCGAGTCGTCGCTTGGACGGGTGCGTACGGTCCCTCCCGCTTAGGTGGGTTGGTACGGCTGGGCATTCCTGGGGGTTGGGGGTCCTCTTATCTTTCTTTCCCTGCTCCTTTTCCCTCTGCTGCATTGCTACACATTGCTGCTGTCGGGGGGGGGGGAGGGGCCAACTTACTGAGGGGACTGTGGTGCTTCTGGCCTGTGTTTTTTGTACTGGGGGTACTTTCCCTGTATGTTTTTTTTTTTTTTTTTTTTTTACTTTTAAGACTTAGATAGGCTTTTCCTGTTTAAATGCAGCATTTTGCCACCATTTTGGTGGCGCCGACGCCATTTTTTGGGTGGTTTTCAATTGCACTGAAAACTCCCATTGGCGGCCATTTTGTCGTAGCCGCACTATGGCACGGCTTACATTGCGGTCGGCCATTTTCCTGTGGCCGCGTTCTAAACGCTCGTCGGCCATCTTAGAGCACTCCTGGCCTATAGTGCTGGATCCAACGACGCACACAGTTCTCTTCAGATGCCTCACAAGATACCTCATGTTTTTTTCCTCTTCACACGCTGTGTACTGATGGCGGTCGGCGGCTCTGTGCAGTCTCCTCCTGTGGTGAGTCCCCTGGGTACCCCCTGGTCAGCACAGCAGGAGGGTGGGTTTCAGTCAACCTGAATAGGGCCCTAGGAGCTTCAGTTTTTGTTTTGGAGTCAGCATCTGGGTTCCTTTCCCCAACATGCTTGTGGTGGCAGCAGGTGTTAGCACCTGGGATTCCCACAGACACTTTGCTGTTAGTCCTGGACACATTTGTACCAGGATGGGGGCGCACTGTGGACGTGCAGGGGTTAAGACTGCCCCCTCCCCCCCCGCTATCCCCTGGGGAATGCTCTGTATCGGACTGGGACCTAGCGGATCCTGGTCCTGTTTTGTTTGGAGCCATGGACCAGGTACCTGGGTCGGTGCATGACAAGGCATACGCATATCACTGCTGTAAGGGACTCCCTTAAGCTGGATAGTGCAGCTGGGCTTCCTCTGAGGGCTCAGTCTTTTTTGGGTCACACAAATCAGACCGCTCTGTGCAGGTTTTTTCCTTCTGTGTCCTTCTTTATTTCATAGATGCGGAATGGGTAAAGCCGCAGAAGGCTTTTGTAGTCCCTTACTGCCTGTTACCCCTTTTGAGGAGTGCCTTTTAAAAAAAAAAAAAAGTGGGCTACTCCTCCGGTGGTGGACCCTGCCAGGGTGTATAAGGTACCCACTCTCCATATTGCAGGAACCCCTGCTTGTATGGATCTGACTGATAGGAAATCCAAAGCACTGACCCGTTACATGTTTACCATGCAGGGGTCTGCCTTGCGGCCTATTGTGGTCACTACTCTGGAGTCTGTCACTCACTGAGTGAGCATTTTGCACCAGACTGTGGAGGAGCACTGACTCTCTCCCGAAGTTATTAGGCTAGCGAGAGGGCCTTGTATACGTCTGTGTTGCTTCACTGGATGCCACGCCCTTGATATCCATGGCTTCTGTTTCAGAGATGGGCTTATGCTGCTTCCTCTGGTTGTAATGCTGGTTTGTTGACCAGGCCTCTAACATATGTCCTGGCGGATTTACCTTTCAAGGATGAGAGGCCTTTTGGGTCCTTGCTGGACGACATTATCAAGGATGTCACTGGAGGAAAGAGCACTCTCCTCCCTCAGTCCTCCAGGGGGAAGGAGCCCCGCCGTCGGCCAAGTTCTTCCTTTCCCACGCCAAAGCTGTATTTTCGTCAGCCAGGCAAACCCTCCCAGGCCGACAAAGGCTCAGCTGGGGGACTAAAACGTCCCTGGGTGCGTAAGCCGATCACGCCGGCGCCCAAACCCGCCAATGTATGTAGCCTTTCCCCGCCCATCTCTGGGGTGTGGGGTCGGCTTTGCAGGGTCACTGCTCGATAAACCTCCCTGCTCTCCGACCAGGGGGTCTCTTCCGAGTACTAGATGGGGTTTTTTCCTAGCCACCAAACAGATTTTTTTTCCCTTCCCTTGCAGGAGGTGGAACTCAACCTGTCCTTCAGGACGAGAGGTTTGAGGGTTTCTATTCGAATCTGTTCTCTGTTTCGAAGATAGACGGGGTCCGCCCAATTTTGGGCCTCAAGCCCTAAATGCCCTTGTGAATGTTGGGTAGTTCAGCATGGAATCCATTCGTTCGGTGGTAGCTGCGCTCCATCCGGGGGTCTTTCTGGTGTCCTTGGAGATCAAGGACGCATACATGAATGTCCCATTTTGCGCAATTCAGAGGTTTCTGTGCTTTGCGAGGGGGAGGACCACTGTCAGTTTGTGGCCCTTCCTTTTGATCTGGTGTCAGCACCAAGAGTTTTCACCAGGGAGCTCGCACTTATCCTAGCCTTGCTGGGACTGCAAGGTTTTGCCGTTGTGGGCTACTTAGTCGACTTTCTTCTGAGTGCAGCTTCTGGTTTAGAATTGGTGGATGTGTCTGTAGCCGTGCAGATCCTCTGAGAATTCGGGTAGGTGTTTGGAGTCGGTCCTGGTCCCGACTCAGTGTTTGGGGTACCTAGGGTTGCCCCGGAATCCTCGCTGACGAAGGTCTTTCTTCCCCTGGGGAAATTGCAGTCTCCATTCTGCTGTGAAGGCAGTGGTATCACACAATTGGTCTTCTCTCCGTTTTGCATTCGAGTCCTGGGCCTGTTGGTAGCCTCTTTCGTGGCGGTACCGTATGCCCAGCTCCACACTCGTGTCTTCCTGAGGGAAATAAATGTGTGTTGTCGGATTATCCGAACGTGTGTACACAAGTCCATTAGACAAAACTCCAAAGTAAAAACACGTATGCTCAGAAGCAATGCGAACCATAACACAACATTAGGAGAAGTTTCCCAAAAGGTGGCACTAAAGAGCTAAAAAAACACGTAGTTTCGTGTTTGGCCGACAATTCTTTGCCGTTTGTATGCAATACAAGTTCCTGGCCAACGCCCTTTAGACAAAAGTCCTACGCTTTGTCCGCAGAAAATCCGATCGTGTGTACTAGGCTTAAGAAATTGTGAGAGGCTGTATTACTTGCCTTCTCCTCGCTTCGGCAGGCTCCCTTAGACTGCGCAAACAGTCCCCTGCAGCTTCCTCTCGAATCCATTCTTGGCCACGATTACTGCCTCCTAGGGGTGCAACAGATCGTCACCGATCCGTGATCCGAACGGGTCACCCCGTTCGGATCGGCACACCCCGCGATCCGCGGAGCGCTCCGGAGCCTCGGCCTAGGAAAGTCCCCGGCTTCGGCTTGGCTCCGGAGTGGCGGCCATCTTGGTACACCTGGCGGTGGCCCTCCTCTCTGTTCACCCACAGAGGAGGAGAAGCCCGCGCTCGAGGGAAACACATGCGGCTGTCTGAGGTCTGCACTACTGTTGGGGTTACTGTCTGAGGTCTGCACTACTGTGGGGTGTCTGTACTGAGGGGGGGACCATAGTGGGTGGGGGGTGTGACACAATTTTTATTTTTTTTGCACCGAGTGACGCCACTGCAGGGGGGGGGGGGTGTGGATATTACAGTGGGGGAGATTTTTTTTTTTTTTTGCTGATCCGAAAAATTATCTGATCCGAACCGTGAGTTTTTTGATCCGTTGCACCCCTACTGCCTCCACATAAAATACAGGACCCATAGTGCTGCAGTGTACTTATGCAGATGATCAGTCCTGGATGCAATTTGTGTCCAGGTCTGGACATCTGTTCCTAACAGCAGGTAGCCACTGGATGTACACATACATGCAAACAGCCATGGCTCCTGTCAGCATAGTATTGCTTAGTACAGGCTTCCCAGCCCAATCTGTTGCATACTTGTGACATCCAAGCCACAAGAATCTGCTGTTTCTTGACCGAGGAAACTGCTTTATGTAAAACAAAACCTTGTTCAAGTTACCAACCAGCCTTCAAACAACCAAATTATCCTGTTTAACAGTATGGGTTTTGTCTGCACACATTTGCAAATACTGTAACACTGCTCTCTGGTTACATGCGCAGGATTTTGTGGTAAAAGGCTTGGTCTGCTGAACTGGCCTATAAAATGATTTTTTGTACACCTGCCTTTCAGTGTTTTGGTGAATACCTTGATACATTTTATCATGAAGTGATTTGGAGGTGTGGGAGTACTTCTACCCCACAAAAAAAGCCAAAGCCTACTACTACTACCACCTTTTCACTGAAAGGGGTCCTTTCGCCTCTCTTAGGTGTCCTCCTTGAAGTTAATGGAGAGTCCATGCTTTTGTCACAAGCCTTGGACTCTGAAACCTACAAGCCCTCTTCATGATGACGAGGGTGCCCTCACTCCCTGAAGTAATTGGAGCATCTGAAAAGAGAGGTGATATTTTGAAAGTGGCGTGGTAAAGTTTAAATTTAAAATGGATCTAAACTCTGTTAGAATTTGCTACAGTAACAGGAACCTATAGAATTGCTGCTTGTGCCTGAGCAGTAACCTAAAAAAGCTACAGTCTTGGGCCTCATTCGCACCCAAGCAATGTTCTGCTTTAAGCTTTTAAAATGCTCAGTAAGACAAATCCCATTAATGTTAATGGCCTCTGTTGACATTTGAGCCTTCTGGTGCCTGTAGCAACAGCCCTGTCACTCAAAAGTACAAGAGCTTCTTTTTGGCTGATTGGATGCAAATTAAGCCCCATAGACTTCAATGGGAATATCTGAAAATGCACAACATGAGTGTCTTTTTTTTTTCCACACATCTTCGGTTTAAACAGCTGTCCACCCCTAATCTCTTCCACTTTTTATTCCCCTAGTGCTTTCTGTTTGCTAAACAAAAGCACCTGAATATTTAAAATTCTTGTAATACACTTCTAAAAACTCTCAAAATAAAAACACCCTAAAATTGCTCCACTCGGGTGTGAATGCAGCCTTATAGCTGTGCACCTAGTGTGAACTTATGTGCTAGTCTCACAAGATTTGGATGGAGATTTCTTAATGTTGCTACTATGCTGCTTGCTGGAGAGAAATGTGTACTGCATGCATGTCTGTTTTTTGCTTCATTTATTTTTATAAACCTGTGCTTTGTGAACCACTCCTAATTCTTTGCAAATTTCCTCCACTGTTTACCAGATCACCAGTCAGTAGGGGAAGCTTCGAGATGAGGTAGCAATGCCCTAATCCTCTACCAAAATGGTTGCCCCCACACAAAAGACAGTATTTAACAACTAAGTCTGTAATGGGGGAAAGGTCAACTGCAAGGAGCCTACAATACTGATGACTAGTCCTTTGCCTACCTTTTTTGAGCAGTTTTTGCAGTAGACGCTCTCTTTTAACCACTTGACGTGGGCCGTATTTAAGCTCACATCTTGGTACCTTTTTTTTTGTTTTTTTGTTTTTTTTTTTGTTTTTTTTAGTCGACTCATAACTTTTCAGTAAAGGTAATCCGGGTGGTGTTAATTCTATGGCTGTAATCTGTAAACTGTATAGACTGAAGTTTGGGGTACCGTCGTTTTTTGCTTTTTCACAGATGCATGCAATTTTAAGGCCTGGCGTTGTTTTTATTATATATTTATTGTACACAACCACGTTTTTTTTTTTTTTTTTACCAAAAATAGAATATTGTTTGTATGCACTAAATTTTAGCATATTTTTTCCTGAACACTTTGTGCTTGATAAAGAGTTTCAGGGCTGGTTCACACCACAGAAACTCACTCCAGATCCATTTCAGATGTGTTTTTGCGTATGCATTTTTACAGTTTATTACTCTTTTAGTGTTACATTTATTTCACCTATGTAAGTTATGATGTAACTAGCACTGGGCTTTAATTATAATATGAGTTTTAATTTTTAAAGAAGTGTATTTGTCTGGACAAATTAGCTTGGCTCTTTAGTAGTGCCAAGGATTCAATGGTATTTTAATTTACTAATGAATGCGTTTTGTTATATCTGATAAGTTCCAAAAAATGCCTATTAATCTTGTCAACTGATTAACCACATGTGCTCTTTGCTTACACTTCATTCTTATCAATTACATTGTTCTCAGCAGTGGTGGCCATAATGCAGGGCGCACGGGTGCCTCCCTTTCCCCCTCCTCCATCCATGCGCCCGGCCCCCTAATCTACATGAGGGGCGCCGAACGCATAGCTTTCAATGTTTTTTTTTTAAAGCACGTAATTGGAGGCAGTGGCTCTAATAGGCTTCAAAAGGCGGGAGGACGCATGAGAGAGCCAGGTGGATCAGAGAGGTGGATGGACGGACGAGGGAAGCGGGCTGGCGAGCAGAGATGACATCCTCTCTCTCCGCCCCCCCCTCACAGCGTTGGCCTCTTCAATGTCAGAGGTGCGGCGTGGAGCTGAGAGATGACATAACGCTCCTGCCCTTGCTCAGAAATGACTACTGCAAAGAGGCCTGCCTCTGCGCTAAATGAACCAGGGCTGCCACCTATGAAGTGACAATCCACAGGCCTGTTCTGAATGGAACCTGTCCTTTTTAAACCACTGTATGGTCTTGGCCACCGTGCTGCAGCTCAGTTTCAGGGTCTTGCCAATCCTCTTATAGCCTAGGCCATCTTTATGTAGTACAACAATTCTTTTTTTTTTTTTTTTTTTGCCATGGGGTGCAATGTTGAACTTCCAGTGACCAGTATGAGAGAGTGAGAGTGATGGCACCAAATTTAACACACTTGCTCCCCATTCACACCTGAGACCTTGTAACACTAGCAAGTCGCATGAAACTGGAGAGGGAAAATGGCTAATTGGGCCCAATTTGGACATTTTCACTTAGGGGTGTACTCGCTTTTGTTGCCAGCGGTTTAGACATTGACTGTGTGTGCTGAGTTATTTTGAGGGGACAGCAAATTTACACTGTTATACAAGATGTACACTCACTACTTTACATTGTAGCAAAGTGTCATTTCTTCAGTGTTGTCACATGAAAAGATATAATGAAATATTTACAGAAATGTGAGGGGTGTACTCACCTTTGTGAGATACTGTACCTGTATGTACAAATAAAAGGCAAATAAGCTTGGGGAGTTAGTTTGGGTTTAGATATTCTTAGATCTGTGCAAACCAAACTACAGCTGTGATCAAAAGATTTCTATTCGTCACTCATATTTGAACATATATTAAAATTAAACTTTATTTTTTAGGGAAGACATTTTATCATCGATTAACTTGCAGTTGAGTTGGGATCCTTTCATCCTAATGCTGTTCAAAAGACCAGAACTTGGGATCTTGACAAGCATTTAATCAATTAACAATCTTCAACTCCAGCATTAATAGTCAATACCATGAACAGGGCAGGTCTGATCCATTCTTTGTGAAATACTGGGGATAAAGAGAAAGTGAATTGAAATTCTTTTTGACAAATTTACCTTGTAGCCCCTGGGCTGTCAGCAGAGTTCCACTGCTTTAAAGTGGTAATGATAGTTTTGTTTGTTGAATAAAACAAGTGAATGACATGTGTGGGTGATGCTTTGTTTACAAGTAAATGGTTCATTTTCTATGATTTATTATGGTAATTGTTGTGCCAATTTTGTTGCTGCCTATTGATTTATTTATATCTTGGCAGAGCAAATAATTTAGCAGGTACCACTTATGTCTTCATTTTTATAGATCAGTTTTGCTGTCCCTCTTTGGTTGATTTTTTTTTTAACACATTTCTATTATATGCAACAGCTGGTGTGATCAGAGTGGACTGATTTACATCATGTGAGTTGTGCATTTTTTTTTGTTAATTTAAAGTCCCACATCACGTAATTCCTTCCAGGCTTATCACCTTTGATTGAAGATAGGAAGGTAGGTGTTTTAACCATGTGTACTCTTTCGGCTCATCACTTGGGAGATTAAAAACAATGCAGTGGGTTCAAGGATGGCAGGCATTTCAAGTTTGTCATTCTGGATGAGACATGCCAGCCTGAAGAGGCTAAAAGAAATGCAGGTTTATAACGACCAAAGATGGGGGCCATTAAGGATGACCTAGAGCAAATGTGCAGATGCAGACCCGTTCCCATCTACATTATTACATTATATGATGCCTATGACTGTCTACTCCTGAGCTTGCATGTCCTACTTGTGTGAACTGGCTCTCTGCTACCTGACCATCGGCTATTTTCATCACATATGTCAGCCTGCAAGTCTAATGCAAGCCATAGATGTGATAAATGATGTCCTACTCTTGTGAACTGGCTCTCTGCTACAGTACCTGGCCTTTAACTTTTTATTTTTTTTAGTTATGCAGTGTGTGGGCAGGGGTATGTTTTGCACTGGGAAACTTGATGGTGTTTTTTTTTTTTTTTTTCTACGATGCTATGTTGACTTGTGTAATTTCTTTTACTTATTGGGTTGTCTCCTTCCCCTGTGAGACAGTATTGCTCTAATACCCTACATTTCTAATGTCTAATCAAGGTCTAGCGAGCTTCTGGGTTTTGTCCTCCACTATATGGGGCCTCAACGCTTAAGTATAAGAGTCCTGATGTTTCAATGTGTTAAACATTATGCCCCTCACATCTTCCTTCTTCAGAAGATGCATCTGACGTGTGTCAGAGTCAAAAAGCTACAGAAAATGTTCCATGCAACATATGCTCCATTTTCAAGGGAGAGTGTATTTTTGTTAGCAAATTTCTGCCTTGCACTGTGGATGGGGTTCATACAGATCCTAATTACAATTATGTAATCTTAGTCCTTACTGTATGGAACCAAACATATATTGTTATATATAGTTACCCCATCCTTCTTATATTGTGTGTCAAACGCAGGGCCAAATTCGGCCCACCAGGCCATTTTATGTGCCCCTCGCACCACTCCAGCTGCAGCACCCTCATCATCTTTGTCCCCACCTTGACTCGGCAGTCGCCAGCAGAACTCCTCCAGATGCTGTTGTTTTTTTTTCATGCAGCCCGCTGTAAGGCTTGTCTCTGTCCACCCATCTCCGCAGTCGGCAGCATGAAGAACAGAACTCTTACAAATCCTCCTTCTCTGTTCAACCACAGCATTCCCTCATCTCTGCCTCTCCTGGTCTTTCGGCAGACTCCAGCCCTCCTCTGGTCCTCCTCCAGACCCTGCACTTTCTACTTCCCAGCTCTGCCCCTAGCTTCATTCTGACAGCTGCCTAAGGTAAGGGGGGGTGCACTGTGATGTAAGGAAGGGTGGGGGGACTCTTGGACATCTGATATAAGGTGGGGGGAGGAGTGCTTTGGACATCTGCTTATAATTATTATAAGAATAATACAATTTTATAGCAAGAAGGGTCGCACACCTCTGGTATCAGAGTAGATACATTTTATATAGTCTTACCAATACAACCAGCCCTTTGAGGGCAGCTATAATGCTGATGTGGCCCGTGATGCAATTTAGTTTGACATCCCTGTTTTACCTAGTGTTTTGCAGAAAATTACTCACTACTACCCTGTAAAATTATGAATGACTTAAATGCTTTTTTGTCTCCAGAACTTCACAAACCTAATCCTCCTTAAGCCAGAAAAGATAGTCTTTCAGCCTGGGCATTGACAGCTAACCTGACTGAGACATGGAGGAACCCTGCTCGAAGAATGTATTCTTGTTTTTCCACCATAAAATAAATATATATATATATATATATATATATATATATACACACACACAGTGCCTTGCGAAAGTGTTCGGCCCCCTTGAACTTTGCGTCCTTTTGCCACATTTTAGGCTTCAAACATAACTATATAAAACTGTAATTTTTTGTGAAGAATAAACAAGTGGGACACAATCATGAAGTGGAACGAAATTTATTGGCTATTTCAAACTTTTTTAACAAATCAAAAACTGAAAAATTGGGCGTGCAAAATTATTCAGCCCCCTTAAGTTAATACTTTGTAGCACCACCTTTTGCTGCGATTACAGCTGTAAGTCGCTTGAGGTATGTCTCTATCAGTTTTGCACATCGAGAGACTGAAATTTTTGCCCATTCCTCCTTGCAAAACAGCTCAAGCTCAGTGAGGTTGGATAGAGAGCGTTTGTGAACAGCAGTTTTCAGTTCTTTCCACATATTCTCGATTGGATTCAGGTCTGGACTTTGACTTGGCCATTCTAACACCTGGATATGTTTATTTGTGAACCATTCCGTTGTAGATTTTGCTTCATGTTTTGGATCATTGTCTTGTTGGAAGACAAATGGTCCCAGTCTAAGGTCTTTTGCAGACTCCATCAGGTTTTCCATCAGGTTTTCTTCCAGAAAGGTCCTGTGTTTGGCTCCATCTTCCCATCAATTTTAACCATCTTCCCTGTCCCTGCTGAAGAAAAACAGGCCCAAACCATAATGCTGCCACCACCATGTTTGACAGTGGGGATGGTGTGTTCAGGGTGATGAGCTGTGTTGCTTTTACGCCAAACATAACTTTTCGCATTGTTGCCAAAAAGTTCGATTTTGGTTTCATCTGACCAGAGCACCTTCTTCCACATGTTTGGTGTATCTCCCAGGTGGCTTGTGGCAAACTTTAAATGACACTTTTCATGGATATCTTTAAGAAATGGCTTTCTTCTTGCCACTCTTCCATAAATGCCAGATTTGTGCAGTATACGACTAATTGTTCTATGGACAGTCTCCCACTTCAGCTGTAGATCTCTGCAGTTCATCCAGAGTGATCATGGGCCTCTTGGCTGCATCTCTGATCAGTCTTCTCCTTGTATGAGCTGAAAGTTTAGAGGGACAGCCAGGTCCTTCGTAGATTTGCAGTGGTCTGATACTCCTTCCATTTCAATATTATCGCTTGCACAGTGCTCCTTGGGATGTTTAAAGCTTGGGAAATCTTTTTGTATCCAAATCCGACTTTAAACTTCTCCACAACAGTCTCTCCGACTTGTTTTTATTCTTTGTCTCTGACACTTGGACTGCTAGCTGTGAATATCACAGCCTGGTGTCATTTTTATTTTATTTTTATTTTAATTCTAATCTTTTGTATATTTTTTGTATGCTTGCACTTGTGCCCATTTAACTGGCTGACAGTGCCAATAAAATCCTTCTTTTTTAAACGTATCACGCTATGGAAGCCTTTCTTACTTTGGAGGAAACTAGAAAATCCACTCAACTCCACACCATTTACCACCTATACCAAAGATACACTTTAGGAGCCCAGGTGATCCATTAGGAATTGATGAAATCCACGAAAAGGAGCCACGGCATTTTGGAGCAACTGCTTGACTGACACGCACTATACCCCAGCAGGGGTGAGTGCCTCTGGTGAGTGGGGCCCCACAAGGGGGAACACCGGACCCACTGCGATTTTCACTCGATATACTGTCCATCACCTATTCAAATAGGTGCACCTTGATCTTCACATCACTTCTATCACCTGTTTTTCGATTTATGGACTATTTTATTATTTCTTATGATGTCTCTATGATCTTATGTGCATTTAACTAGCTCTGCAAACTAAGTTTTTCATTGATTAATGGCCTAATACGATCGGTTAGACCTATCACGGTAGTATATATTGATTCTTGTACTTCACTCTTTACTTGGTAACATTATTACCTCTGGTGGCACATATTAGGTATTACCTCTTGTGTATACACAAATTTAATAATATATTTTTTCACGTTTTATTACATTATATAGAAATTTATAGGGTATGTTGTCCCATTAAAGCCCACCCACCAATTTATTGGGTTCATCTAGTGGCTCAGCCAAACAACACACTAGTGACAGCGCCACTACCCCCACCATCTCCTTTTTCTTTTCTTATACCCCCTCTGGGGAGTTATATTTAGGGGGGGCTGCAGTCACATATCCATTCTTGTCCTATTCCCTCCACTTAGACCCTCCTAAGCGCGGCTTTTCTTCTTCTTATTAGTCTCTCCGACCTGCCTGGTGTGTTCCCTGTTCTTCATGATGCTCTCTGCGCTTTAAACGGACCTCTGAGACTATCACAGTGCAGGTGCATTTATACAGAGACTTGATTACACACAGGTGGATTCTATTTATCATCATTAGTGGTGAGTATTATTATTGGTGAGTATCCGTCTTGGCAAGTTGAAGCTCCAAGAAAAGGCCACTGAGCTTTCAATATTTTAGATTGTCACAGCTATATATACAGTGGGTATTGAAAAAGCTGTATTTACCAAGTGCAAGATATAGTAAAAGATATGACACCAACACGTCAGTAAAAAATTATGAATAATTTATTTTGTATCCATCTCCTGACTTATGCCTGTCCACAACTTTATACAAGTCAGGAGATGGATACAAAATAATTTCTTAGGGTTTATCAATGCCTAGAAGCACAGTGAAGTCTATTGTTAAGAAGCGGTAGGTATTTGGTACAACACAGATCCTCCCTTGATCAGGACGTTTCTCCAAACTGGATAAAAGGGCCAGGAGGAAACTGGTCAGAGAAGCTACCAAGAGGCCTACAGCAACTCTGAAGCAGTTGCAGGAATTTATGGCAGAGTGGTCATTGTGTGCATGTGAACACAATATCACAAATTCTCCAAAAATGTGGTTTGTATGAGAGGGCTGCAGGAAACAAGCCACTCCTCAAAAGTGCCACACGCAGTCACGACTGAGCTTTGCCAAAATGCACCTTAACCACTTCCCTACCGCCGTACGTGTTTTTATGGCCACACTTTAAAGATGGATATCTCGGTAACGGCAGCAGCTGCTGCCACAACCGAGGTATCCATCTTTAGTACGAGCGATCCTGTAAAAGATAACGGCGGATTCGCCGCGAGATCGCCGTTGGCGGCGGGAGAGGGGCCCCCCTCCCGCCGCTCTCCCGCGCCCTCCGCCTCTTACCGGAGCCGTCGGTAGCAGCGGAGGTGATCGGGTCCGCTCGTCTGCTCAGTGGGGATGCGAGTGAGGGAAAAATGTCCCTCGCCCGGACCCATACCTCTGCTGGGCGGAAGTGACGTCAAAACGTCAGTCCCGCCCAGCGTCTTAAAGAAACATTTTTTTTTTCTGTGATTTGAAAAAATTACTTTTTTTTTCTTTCTTTTTTTTTTTCTTTTAAGTCTAAATATGAGATCTGAGGTCTGTTTGACCCCAGATCTCATATTCAAGAGGACCTGTCATGCTTTTTTCTATTACAAGGGATGTTTACATTCCTTGTAATAGGAATAAAAGTAATCATTTTTTTATTTCAGTGTAAAAAATTATAAACTGAATAAAAATAAATAAGAAAAAAAATTTTTTTTTTTTTTAAAGTGCCCCGTCCCGACGAGCTCGCGTGCAGAAGCGAACGCATACGTGAGTAGCGCTTGCATATGTAAATGGTGTCCAAACCACACAAGTGAGGTATCGCCGCGATTGTTGGAGCGAGAGCAATAATTCTAGCCCTAGACCTCCTCTGTATCTCAAAAAATGCAACCTGTAGAATTTTTTAAACGTCGCCTATCGAGATTTTTAAGGGTAATAGTTTGACGCCATGCCACGAGTGGGCGCAATTTGTAAGCATGACATGTTGGGTATCATTTTACTCGGCATAACATTATCTTTCACAATAAATAAAATTGGGCCAAATTTATTTGCTGTCTTATTTTTTAATTCAAAAGAGTGAATTTTTTCCAAAAAAAAGTGCGCTTTTAGGACCGCTGCGCAAATATGGTGTGACAAAAAGTATTGCAATGATCGCCATTTTATTCTCTAGGGTGTTAGAAAAAAATATATATAATGTTTGGGGGTTTAGTAATCTAGTAATTTTCTAGCAACAAAAAATGTTTTAGTCTTGTAAACACCAAATCTTAAAAAAACACCCACGGTAGAGAAGTGGTTAAATATTCTGAGCTCGCAAGACACAAAAGGTGTTATAGTCAGGTGACACTAAAATTTGAATTATTTGGCCTCAACACCAAACCGTATGTCCAGCAGAAATACAATACAGCTCACCAGCCAAATAACACCATTCCTACAGTAAGGCATGCCGGTCTTAACATCCTGTCAGGCGCACTTGTCAGGATAGAGAAAAAATGGATGGGGCAAATTACCATCAAATTCTTGAGGAAAATCTACTGCCAGAAAGTAGTAAATGGGAGGAAGGTTTACCTTCCAACTTGACAATGACACAAAGCACACAGCATTTTTGGGTAGGGAGAAACTTTCACCTCTTCCTTTATCTTGGTTTTGTCGCAATGAAACTAGATTTAGCTCATCAAATCCCTTTTAATTCTTCCTATGACTCTTTTTAGTGTTTTATAGAAATAGTTTGAGGATGCCTTCTAGTTGCATGAAAAGTTTGCGAAAAGGGATGACATGCAATCCATATTGTTTTAGACAATAAGTGAATAACGTTAACCAACATTTTTTTTTTTATTGGCCTCATAATTCTGTTGAAGTTGGCTTAACCAATGATTTTCCTTGTCTGCCTAGTACCTTATCTGGAAAGAATTCTGATTCTTGCTGTGTTTTTCTGCCTCCACAGAAAATGTTATATTTTGCCAAGACATTGTTGTTATCCTGACAAGAGATGAAGTGATTGTAAAAAAAAAAAAAAAAAAAGTCTTTTAATAATGCACATGATATGCTTACTTGCTCTCTGCAATGGTTTTACATAGAGCAACCTGATCCTCCTGTTCCAGGGCTTTACTCTGCCTGGTCTGCCACCATAAGAAGCTGCTTCCTATTGTGGCTTGCCTGCGATCTCGATCCTGAGCTGTCCATAGGCACAGGCAGCAAGGCTCTATCCCGCCCCACTCTCTTGTCTCAATTTTGTTGACCACAGCATGAGCCAATCCCGCTGCTTATTAATCTGTTCTGAGAGGAGCATTTCTCAGCTCAAAATTATCATTCATATTTATTCACGCTACTGCTGCTGCGATTTTATCCGATTTATCAGTGTGATTGTGTAGCAAGACCTCTTGTGTTTTGGATTTTATTCTATGGTGTCAAAAACGCACTGAAATCATATCAATGTAGCATAGGACCCCTTTCCAAAATCGTGGCGTACTGGATTGATGTGAATAGGCACCATTGAAAACCATGTGATTTCCATTGTGATGCGATTCTGTGTGGCTCAAGTCGCACCTGAAATCACACTGTGAACCAGGCCTGCAAGATGCTGGCCTCAGTTTTCCTTATAAAGCAATATAAACAATCAAGCGATATAAACACTTTATACCGCTAATTTGTAATGTATTTTGATAAATAAATTGGCGCCATGTAAAAACCAAAAATGTAAAATATGAAAAGTGTGACAGTTGACTCAAAAAAACTGTTTAATACAATTTGCGACTTTTATTACATTTAGCCTTTTGCAGGGAAGCTGTCGCGGCTGCACTCAGTACACAGACATTGCCACATCCTTCTCTGGCTTGATTTCTTTCCTCTTTACCACTCACCATGTGGTCTCGCCTCGGCATACTAGCTGGAGACAGAAATTACTAGATTGACTATGCTGTAGCCACATGGAACTTTGGCAAATGTAGTTTAAAAGGAGAGCTTCTCTGTGAAAATGAATTAGGTTGTGAACTACAAGAGCCAAGGACACCTTGTAATATGGTAATTGGGCAAGTTTTCTCTTTGGGCTTTTGAGAAGAACTTTTTTTCTTGCAGCTACGTACAGGAGCTGTGCACACCGGGGTGCTGTGCGCCTGCTGCAGGGGGTGGGAGAAATGAGCTGAGCTGGAGAGACCTGCATGATTTGTGACCTTGGTGCTGGAATCAAACTGAGGGTTAGGACTGAGCTCTTGAGGAATGGATTCCCAAGGACCGAGCGGGAGGGATTCCCGACAGACCAAATGTCACAGCCAATGTCTGCTTTGTTAGCAACTGTATTTGTTTGTTCTGCCACTGTTTAACAGTTGAGCACAACAAGAGACTACTTCTTTGCCTAGCAGCCCCCAAAGCTTTCACTGCATGCAGTCTTAAAGAGGTGAAAATAAGTGAACCGCTGTACAGTTTGGGCCCCAGTTATTGCATTCAAACTGATTTATTTTCCTACTTATTGCTTTTGTGCATTACCCTTTTATTTTTCCTTTGCAGTACTATATTTGCAATTAAGTAACCTAGTGTCTAATTCTATATGCAAATATAGTTTTGGTAATATACTGACCCTTAAGCGCAGACAGGTGTTTGAAACATTAAATCATATAACCAGGGGTTTTAAAAGGGGTAGTTAGTCTGACACGCTGCATCTCCGATTGTGATAAGAAGCCTCTGTCGGAGGCAGAGGCTTCTTGCCACGTGATCAGCTGTGACCAATCACAGCTGATCATTGCGTGAACCAGGAAGTGCCGGTAAACTGCATTCCTCGGTTCAAGCTGACAGGGAGAGACGATAGGTGGCTCTCCCTGTCAGAAGGTGGGTCTGTGCTGATCCGCACATTCTCAGCACAGCCCCATCAGATGTGCCAAAAAGGTACCCAGACAGTGCCCCCTCAGGATCGCCTATCAGTGCCCAACACAGTGCCAGTCAGTGCCCATCACATTGCCAATCAGTTCCCTACAGTAACACCTGTCAAAACATCAGTACCTCATCAGTGCCAGCTATCGGTGCCCATCACAGCCGCCTATCAGTGCTGCCTTTGGTGCCCATCAGTGCCACCCAGGGTTTGACAAATTTGCTTGGAATCTAGGAGCCAGCCTTAAAAAGTTAGGAGCCAGAAAACGCGCTCCGTCCCGATGAGCTCGCGCGCAGAAGGGAACACATATGTGAGTAGAGCCCGCATATGTAAACGGTATTCAAATCACACGTGAGGTATCGCCGCGATCGTTGGAGCGAGAGCAATAATTCTAGCCCTAGACCTCCTCTGTAACTCAAAACATGGAACCTGTAGATTTTTTTAAACGTCTCCTATGGAGATTTTAACTACTTCAGACCCGCGCTACCGTCAAATGACGGCAACAGCGCGGGTCTGAATATCCAACATGCTGTCTTTTGACGGCCGCCCCTTTGGGCGTTCCCAGCGCGCGCTGTGGGGAAGCCCTGTGTTGTCCGTGTCCCTTGGACACGGCCAATCACAGATCGTGGCGAACGGCCAGTCAGAGTGGCCGTTTGCGATGCGATCTGTGGGCGAATGAGAGATGATTTCACAGATCATCTCTCATTGCCGTTTTACACAGAGACAGAGTCCTGTCTCTGGAGAGGAGGAGACCGATCTGTGTTCCTTGTACATAGGGACACAGATCGGTCACCCCCCCCTCCCCCCACAGTTAGAACACACCTAGGATACACATTTAACCCCTTCCTCACCCCCTAGTGTTAACCCCTTCAATGCCAGTCACATTTATACTGTAATTAGTGCATATTTATAGCACTGATCGCAGTATAAATGTTAATGGCGCCAAAAAAGTGTCCGATGTGTCCGCCATAACGTCGCAGTACCAATAAAAATCGCAGATCGCCGCCATTTCTAGTAAAAAAAATAATAATAAAAAAATAATAATTCTCTCCCCTATTTTGTAAGCGCTATAACTTTTGCGCAAACCAGACGCTTATTGCTATTTTTTTTTTTTTTTACCAAAAATATGTAGAATAATACGTATCGCCCTAAACTGAGAAAAAAAATGTTTTTTTTTTTTTTTAAATTGGGATATTTATTATAGCAACAAGTAAAATATTGTATTTTTCTTCAAAATTGTCGCTCTTTTTTGTTTATAGCGCAAAAAATAAAAACCGCACAGGCGATCAAATACCACCAAAAGAAAGCTCTACTTGTGGGGAAAAAAGGACGTCAGTTTTGTTTGGGAGCCACGTTGCACGACCACGCAATTGTCAGTTAAAGCGACGCAGTGCCGGAGTCTGAGATTTCACCTGGGCAGGAGGGGGGTGTATGTGCCCAGTAAGCAAGTGGTTAAAGGGTAAAAGTTTGTCGGCATTCTACTAGCGGACGCATTTTTTGAAGCTGAAAATTGAAGTGGTTAATGAGTGGCCATTTCCTGATGTACATTCAACTTATGATGAGATACGGTGAAATGTAGGAGTTAAATGAGATATATCAGATCTCAAGTTTCATTTCTAGGGCAAGCCTTTTTGCTAGTTAATGAACTTTACCCTTTCTGTAATATAAGCCATTTTGATTTGCTACAGTAATGAAGATTTACAGTGAAAAAATTGTTTCTTGTTGAAACTAGTAGAGGTTTGGAATTGCAATTTCTAGACAAATTGCAGACTGAGTGAAGGCGATGTCTTTATTTACGCAGGAATCCCCATGTGAATGTGTGGCACATACAGTTTCTGTAATGATATTCAAGCTGCACTGAAATGCTGGAACTGCTAAAGATTACATGCAGCTGAGTGGATGGGGATATGTTTGCTTTTGTAAGGGCAAAATTCAGTTCAGACTGGTTGTTTCTGGGTGCTGGTGTGAGTACTGCTGTTCACAATAGACTGCTTGTTACAGGGCCTGTAGGGCTCACTGGGGCATAGTGGTCATAAGGAGCAATACTCCTTTCACAATTCTTTGCAAGTACAGGAAACTAGTTATACTAAATGTTTGTAAGAAGGAGCGATTGTGCACACCTTATTTATTTCTGCACAACTTTTGTGTTTTTTAAATTCTTTTAACAAGAGCTGATTTTATTGGAATCCTAAACTGACAATTTATCAAATGTACATAATAAAATGAGAAAAGGTGATGCAGTCTTGGTTATCACGTACACTCAAGTTCATTTTTGTTTCTCAACATACCAGATTTGCTTAGTGCTAAAAACAGAAAACCTGTGAGTCCTGTGACTAGTTAAACTCGGATACAGAGTAAAGTATTGTAATGTATGCATACTACCTTACCCACTCTCATGATTGATGCATGGAATCCTTACATCAGGATGCTGTTTGTTATAATGCTGCTCTTGCCCTTAGGGATGTTCACATTGGACACGTAATTTATTTCTTTGCATTTCAAAGAGAAAATATGTTTTCAACAGGGCCCGTTCAATCTTCTGTGTTAAAAGTGCATTAGGAAAAGGTCCTGCAAGTCTAGGTTTTTGTTGACTTGCTTTTTGACATTATAAAATGAAAATAAAATGTAAGGTGTCAAACATGCATGTCAGTGCAAGTGCTTTGCTGTGAAAATAGTCTTAGGGCCCTTTCACACGGGGGGCGGATCATAACGATCCGCCTCCGTGTGTCCGCTTTTGCTCAGCGGGGATCCTCCGTAAAACCGAGCAGCGTATGTCCGTGTTCATCCAATCCGCCAGACGGAAGAAAAATACGATTTCTTCCGTCCTAAAAAACGGATCTTTGCAGAGGCGGACCATTACGGATGTCAGCGGATGGTCATCCGCTGACACTCGCAATCACATAGGGACCCATGTATGTCCCGTTTTCATCTGCAAAAGATGGATGAAAATGCGGATATACGGTGAAAGGTGAAAGGGGCCTTAAAGTGATCGTAAAGGCTTGTTTTTTTGTAAACAATAAACATGTTATATTTACCTGCCCCACTGGCCACTCCCTTGCTATGGGGGAAGCAAAGCTGCAGCTCTGTGTGTCCAATCAGACACTGAGCTGCCAGTCTACCCTGCCCCATCTCTCCCCTGATTGGCTAACTGGCTTTGACAGCCACGGGAGCCAAGAAGGGGTTACAGGACACTGTGCAGACACAGTGTGCCTGTATTCCATAGTGTTCAGCCTGAAGTAAGCTGTTTTTGAGCAGGGCGCATGTTTTAGAGGCAGGCTTTGATTGGGAAAAGGTGTGTGCTAGAGAGAGACTGTGATTGGTCAGGGATGGGTCTGCAGTGTGTCCTGTATCTCTGAAAGGCTAAATAAGGAAAGCAGACCACACTAACACAGATCAGCTTCTGTACTTTGTGTGGTCAGTTTAGAACAATGATGCAAATGTGACTGGCAGGATCAACGGGTACTTTGGATGGAAAAAGTACATGAAAATGATTGCGATTTATAAAACGCACATATGTGAACACACACTTAAATAAAAAAAAATATACACTTTATAGGTGATACTTAACCTGCTTGTATTTTGCCTTCCTGGTTCCTACCTAATCCATTAACATGCTAATGAAATTATTAAATCCTGTTTTCATTACACCCATTAATGTCTAAAACAAGGTATGGAGGTCTGTTATTTATGCACTGCAGCCAGTTCATGACTGGTGGGAGGTGCTGGCAGGATGCTGAACATACCATACCTTCCTGAAAACAGGAAGCTGTGGTAATGTCCACATGTGATACTGTGTTTATATGACTGAAATCCAATAAATAAAAGAGGTGGGCAATGGCACAATAAGGGTAGGGAGAAAATAACAAGAGAATGCTAAACTGTCCTTCCAGCCAGGAGATGAGGCAGGCTCTACCTGACTTGCTGCAGCCTCCAATGCACAGAGTGTGCAGTTAAATGAGAGTAAGCTGTTTTAGCACAGGAGATGAGCCTGTACAACTAATGCGCTTCTGGAAGAATGGTCAAGCATTCCCATAAACCTTGTGGACAGCCTTCCCGGAAGAGTTGAAGCTGTTACAGCTGCAAGGGGTGGGTCAACTCCATATTGAACCCTATGGATGTAGACTGGGGTGCCATTAAAGTTCACGTGCATGTAAAGACAGGTGTCCAATACTTTTGGTAATATAGCATATATCTGTCTTTTTTTTCTCTTACCGTTTCACAGTATAAATTAACCCCTTTACCCTTTAGCAGAGACTAATTCTTGTTAAACCCAATCATGATGGGTGATACAAAAAGCATGCCGATAATACTACTACTACTTATGACTTGGTAAAAAGCAAATGCAGATAGCCTATATTAAGCTACCTGCCTATGACAAGGAAGTCTGTCATACATAATATATTACATTCCTGTCTGCAATTCATCATTTTACTTTTTTTTTTTTTTTTTAAATAAATTTCAATTTCTGAATCTGATGATATTCACCAGATTTAACCTCTATAAGTGTGTTTGTGTGCATGGATGTATATAGCTGGTTATTTATATTTACCATTGCATATAAATATTTAAGAATATTTATTTTAACTTTACATATTTAAATTGCACACCATACATTTTTATCTGATTTTAATAAAACAACAATCGGCCAACTAATTGATTATAAAAATAATTGTTTGTTTCAGCCCTAATAAAATTATAGCTTGTTTAACTTTGTCTATTGAGGGTTTTTCTTTTTGTCAAATTTTGATTTTTACAATTGATACAATTTGGTACAGATGCAAAAATAAAGAAGTAACAAAGTGCAGTTGTGAAGATGGCTCAAAGACACAATATAGGATGAGATATACTCTATAGTTCAAAAATAGGCAAAGTAATTGAGAATTTGTTCTCAAGTGTTTGGGAAATATCGAAATCCAATATAATGAAGATAATTCGTATTAAACAAAAAGTTATTGGTCTTCGAAAATCACACATGGCATAAACATGAAGATTTTATTGGGAGATCTATCAATGGGGGAATGTGGCTGCATATGGGAGGGAAGATGTGGCTGCATATGGGGGGGGGAGACGTGGCTGCATATGTGGGGGGGGGGAGAGACGTGGCTGCATATGGGGGGGGAGACGTGGCTGCATTTGAGGGGGGAGACGTGGCTGCATTTGAGGGGGGAGACGTGGCTGCATATGGGGGGGACACATGGCTGCATTTAAAAAAAAAGTATCGGTATTCGGTATCTGCGAGTACATGAAAAAAAGTATCGGTACTTGTACTCGGTCCTAAAAAAAAGTGGTATCGGGACAACCCTAATAGAAAGTATAGGTACAATTGTTGCTACCTGGACCAAGAGGAAAAAATAAAGGTAGAAAATTTTGGGAAATGGGAGAGCAAAGCATGGAGAAAGGCAAGGGAGAACATTTTAAGAAAAGGGAGGGAAAGAGGAGGAAAAGGAGAAGTAAGAAGAATAAGAACACAAATAAGTATAAAATAATAAGTACAGGAATAGTAATAGTCCCCGGGTAGAATGCAACTTTAAGCACCAGACACACGTATAAGAAGTGTAAGTATAATTGTATGTTACCAAGGCATCAATAAGGATTCATCAAAATTGGGATGCCAGGTTTTCTTGAATTTACAGATTTTGCTATGAGTGATGGCTTCTATTTTGGCATGGATCATAGCTTGGTTAACTCTGTTTTGGTTTCAGCTAATATTAGCGTCTGTGATTTCTGAGCTTTGGCATTGGTCTGTTTTGCGGCTGTTGTGATTTGTAGAAGCAGTTTAAAGTGGGATATGGTGAGGTTAGCCGGTTTTAAATTTAGAAGTGCGACGGAGGAATCAGGAGAGATGGATTCCTCAAACAAGATGGAAAGTATATGGACTATTTCCTTCTAAATTGTTTTAGCTACCGGGCAGTCCCACTAAATATGAGAATGTGACCTAGTAGCGGTTCGCAGTAGCTGGGGGCATATGGGGGTAACGGGACGCGGGGTAGCTGGGGGCATATTTTGCAATCCCGGGAGGGACCAAGTACCAATGTGTGAGTATTTTATGATTTTGTTGCATCCCAGATTTTGTTCAGGTGTATCCAGCTTAAGCCCAAGGTTAGCCTCCTATTTAGCTGCATAGGTAGGTGGATTAGCATCAGATTTAGCAATGAGTTGGGCGTAGAGTCGAAATCAGTTCTTTTGTATAAGGATCACGTTTACATATGTCTTCAAATCAAGATAAAGTCTCGTCAACAATTCCTCTTGGATATATGGTGTAAAAAAAGTTTTTGATCTGAAGATAACGGAACAGTTCAGATTTTCAAATACAGCTGAGTAATGCAATGTAATTCAATCTTCTAAATAGTTTTTCCTGGTACAACCTCTAGCCCTTTCCTCTAATTTTATATATGCACCTCACTTAATTAAAGGAATACTGTAATACTTTTGTGTACTTTTTGTGTTTTTTAGATTGAGATAAAATTGAAGAAGGCAGAAGCTATTCGATGGGATAAACTGGAGGGTCAACCAGAACACCGTGTAAAACATTTTACGCCAGGTATGTGCAATATTTCCACAGTGTTTTAAAGTGATACTATACTCGGGAGTGTTTTTTATCCTTCAAACTGTTTGGGACACAGCTGCTGTTTAGCATAGGCCTGCTTTTGTCTGATTGTAGTCATCATGGCCTCTCAAGGTCTATCTGTTGCTGCCTTTGGTGTTTATTGACAAGAGAAGTAATCCTTTAGGCCCCTTTCACATTGAGGAGTTTTTCAGGTGGTACAGCGCTAAAAATAACGCTGCTATACCACCTGAAAAACTCCTTCACTGCATCCTCAATGTGAAAGCCCGAAGGCTTTCACACTGAGTCGATGCGCTGGCGGGAGATAAAAAAAATCTCCTGTCAGACTCAGCAGAATCTTTGGAGCGGTGAGAGGAGCGGTGAGAGGAGCGGTGTGTATACCACTCCTTCCCATTGAAAACAATGGGAAATCGCGGCAATACCGCCCGCAATGCGCCTCTATAGCACACACGCATATCCCCATTTTCTCACCATATCACTGCAACCTGGTTTTGCTGTGGGAAGACAACATTTCCAGTTTGTTGCCCTGATAACTACACCTTTTGGTTTTCAATAAATTGCTAGCACCTGTCTTGGCGGTTTTACTCTCCATAATGGGATATCTGGATGATTTCCTTATACAAGAACAGTCAGTCCATGTTCTGTCAGCCACTGTCCAGGGAACAATGCAGACATTGCAGAGACTCAAATGGATCCTCAAAGTATCTTAGTCTAGTCATGATTACAGCCCAAGACGAGCTCCAGATCTTCCGTTTGCATGTTCAGATGCTTCAGTCCATGAGTCACCCCTCCCTTTGCATAACTTGATATCATATTTAAGGCAGTAGCATACGCTCAGTCTTACTCCACACGTTCTGGCTGCCCAACGCACTTGATCTTCAATGCCAGACTCTCCCTGGCGTGGTGGATTTCCAATTTGGCGCTGGAGTCAGGTAAATACTTTTTTCCCAATGACTTTGAAAGAAATTGTCAAATATGCCAGCCTGTAAGACTAGTGAGGTGTCCTTGATACTGTCTCATTACAGGGGACTAGGTCCTGGGAGGAAGCAGGGTCAAAACAACTAATCGATTAATCATCAACTAATCGATTATGCAAATAGTTGTCAATTATTTGCATAATCGATTAATCTTAGTTGGACTGCATGCAGAATGCATTATTTGTTTACATATCAGGAAATACACTGCAGCACACATACAGCTCAGTACACCATCCATACTTGTCAGTAAGTGCCTGAGAACCTGTGAATGTGTGAGGCGCAATGTCTCATGGGACATGTAGTCCTGGGCAGGAAGTGAGTGGTTCTAAAAGCAGAAGTTTTTTTTTTTTTTTTTACTTTGCTATAGGGGCACTCTATACTATACTTAAGCTTGCTTTTGGGGCACTCTGAAGGCAGGAGGAGCCAGAAATGTCGGCAGGGGACTCCAGGAGAGTAGAATCAGGGCAGCTCTGTGCAAAACCATTACACAGAGCAGGTAATTAGAAGACCCCTTTCACACTGGGGTACTTTGCAGGCGCTATAATGCTAAAAATAGCGCCTGCAAAGCACCCTGACAGAGCCACTGCTGTCTCTCCAGTGTGAAAGCCCAGAGGGGTTTCACACTGGAGCGGTGCGCTAGCAGGACGGTAAATTAAAAGTCCTGCTACCAGCATCTCTGGAGCGGTAAAGGAGCGGTGTGTATACCACTCCGCTCCTGGAAATTGAAATCAATCAATGCTATACCGCCGTAGTTTTAACCCTTTTTTAGCCACTAGCCAGGGTTAAAAGTACCCGCTAGCAGCCGAATACCTCCACAAATCAGAAGGTAACGCGCCACTAAAAATAGGGCTTTACCGTAGACGCCCCAGTGTGAAAGGGGTTTAACATGTTTGTTAAAAAAAGAAGAAAAAAAAATCACTTTAAAGACTCTGTGCAGGGAAGATCAGCATCTGAACCCAGAAACGGTGGAGACTGATAGACTGGAGGTAATACAGTGTCTTGCGGAAGTATTCAGCCCCCTTGAACTTTGCGACCTTTTTGCCACATTTCAGGCTTCAAACATAAATATATAAAACTAATTTTTTGTGAAGAATCAACAAGTGGGACACAATCATGAAGTGGAACGAAATTTATTGGATATTTCAAGCTTTGTTAACAACTGAAAAATTGGGCGTGCAAAATTATTTCAGTGCAGCAAACTCTCTCCAGAAGTTCAGTGAGGATCTCTGAATGATCCAATGTTGACCTAAATGACTAATGATGATCAATAGAATCCACCTGTGTGTAATCAAGTCTCCATATAAATGCACCTGCACTCTGTTAGTCTCAGAGGTCCATTTAAAGCGCAGAGAGCATCATGAAGAACAAGGAACACACCAGGCAGATCCGAGATACTGTTGTGGAAAAGTTTAAAGCCGGATTTGGATACAAAAAGATTTCCAAAGCTTTAAACATCCCAAGGAGCACTGTGCAAGCGATAATGTTGAAATGGAAGGAGTATCAGACCACTGCAAATCTACGAAGACCTGGCCGTCCCTCTAAACTTTCAGCTCATACAAGGAGAAGACTGTTCAGAGATGCAGCCAAGAGGCCCATGATCACTCTGGATGAACTGCAGAGGTGGGAGACTCTGTCCATAGGACAACAATCAGTCGTATACTGCACAAATCTGGCCTTCATGGAAGAGTGGCAAGAAGAAAGCCATTTCTTAAAGATATCCATAAAAAGTGTTGTTTAAAGTTTGCCACAAGCCACCTGGGAGACACGCCAAACATGTGGAAGAAGGTGCTCTGGTCAGATGAAACCAAAATCAAACTTCTTGGCAACAATGCAAAACGTTATGTTTGGCGTAAAAGCAACACAGCTCATCACCCTGAACACACCATCCCCACTGTCAAACATGGTGGTGGCAGCATCATGGTTTGGGCCTGCTTTTTTTCAGCAGGGACAGGGAAGATGGTTAAAATTGATGGGAAGATGGATGGAGCCAAATACAGGACCTTTCTGGAAGAAAACCTGATGGAGTCTACAAAAGACCTGAGACTGGGACGGAGATTTGTCTTCCAACAAGACAATGATCCAAAACATAAAGCAAAATCTACAATGGAATGGTTCACAAATAAACATTTCTTTCTCGTACATCACGGGACACAGAGCGGCATATTCATTACTATATGGGTTATATGGAGTACCTTCAGGTGTGGACACTGGCAATCTCAAACAGGAAGTCCCCTCCCTATATAACCCCCTCCCCTAGAGGGAGTCCCTCAGTTTTTTCGCCAGTGTCTTAGGTGTTGGTCACGGAATAGCTTTGCTCCACATCCTTGGGATTAAGGGCGGGCTAACCGGATCTGTCCAAGGAGCCTCAGTGCCAAAGTGGACAGTACCCGGGCCCCAAACCGTGGGGTTTTGCCTATAATGCTCCTCTTTGGAGGGCTGGACCCTGGGCCCAGGACTTGGAGTTTGTAAAAACCATAAGTGCCTGTTTGCCAGGGTGCTATATAGGTCCAGGACAGTGGGTACCTTCATAGGACCCCAGGGCCTGAAGGTCTACTACGCTACCCACGGAGATGGGAGAAGATTGGATCGTTTTGCTGGACAAACATCCTGCAGCATGGAGCAGGTAAGGGGGAGCCTGCGGGACTTGGTTCGACAGCAGGCTCTCCGGGGTAACCTAAAAGGGGGGATAGCCTAAGTATGCTCTGCATTGGCAACCTTGCTCACTATGTCTGAGAGACAGGATGACCCCTTTTTTCCCCCATCACTAGGTTCCCCTGTCTAAGAATGTGTTGCTAGCTAACCTGCTGCTTTCTTCCTAGGACTGGTAAGGATCCCTATGGGGCCTTTTGGAGAGTCCTACCTGGCCGGGGGTTTGAATCTGCCGCCTGATACTGCAGTCCTGGGTCTCCAGCAGCGCGGCTCCTCCATGTTCCTCCTGTTCCGGCATACGCGCGCGCGCGCGTCTTATAGACGTTTTTTCGCGCCGTTCAGAGAGGAGGGCGGGGGGGGGCGTGCCTGCGGCGTCATACAGGGGCGCGCCTTGTGCTGTTATAGATCAGCAGGCATTGTCAGTGCTCAGTCTGAGGCTGATTTCAGAAGGAGAGGACGCAGAGCGGCAGAACAGTGACTCCCGGTGGCGGAAGAGGGGTAGTACATGCTGGACTTTGTTCCAATGCCTTTTTTGTTAAGCCAAGAAATTCCCCTTTTTGCAGCAGGTTGGAGGCTGGCAAACTAAGTTTGGGGTCACTGTATGTTTTAAAAAAAAAATAAAAAAATATATATAATATATATTTAAAAAAAAAAGAAAAACATACGGGGCCCCATCAGTTTTGGGCATTAGTGATCTATTGTCCCCTAAGCTCTGGTTTTGTACTCCTGGCCACTACAGTCTGTTGTTGTTGGCGGAGTCCCTCGATTTTGTATTATGGCTTCCAAAGGTTCGGGGTCAAAGGGTACAAAAAAGACCAAAAAACAAAGGGGTTCCCCCTCTGATTCTGATGATATGCCGATACTTTCCCCGCAACTTATTAACATAAAGGGCGCCTTGGATGAGCCATTAGGGGGATCTGGTGCGGAGGCTGGCCCAGATCAGCCCAGCCCTTTGTTTATCACAGAGGAGATGCTAGCTGTATCCCTAGGGGGGCTAGAAGAGAGAATAGCAGCATTGATCGCTAGAGCTATTCCTGGTAAGAAACGGGTTAGATCCCCATCACCAAGAGGTGTATCCTCAGATGCTGAGATTCTCTCTCCGGAGGAATTGGAATCACAGGAGGATCAACTAGACCTGAACCAAGAGGGTTCAGGGATTGAGGGATCTGCCTCTGAGGAACCATTTTCAGACTCCCAGACAGAAAGACTGTGGGTACAGTCTTTGACGGACATGGTCCGCTCGGCATTTAGTTTACCATTGCCAGAGCCTCAGGTTCCTCCGGTATCCTCTCTGGGCTCTTTGAAAGCTCCGTTAAGCAACGCAGTTTTTCCGGTCCATCCTCTCTTGGAGGAATTGATCTTTCGGGATTGGGTACGGCCGGACAGGATTTTCCTGCCACCAAAAAGATTTGCGGTCATTTACCCCATGGAGGAAAAATTCTCCAAGAGGTGGAGGCTCCCAGTAGTGGATGCAGCCATCTCATGTGTGAATAAATCACTAACTTGCCCGGTGGAAAACATACATATGTTTAAAGATCCGGTTGATAAACGGTTAGAGACACTTTTAAAAGCATCCTTTGCTACGGCAGGAGCAGTGGTACAGCCAGCTGTGGCTGCAATTGGAGTTTGTCAGGCGTTAAAAGACCAGACAAAAGAAATGTTAAAGGACATGCCTACCCAACAAGCAGAAGAGTTTTCTGACATTCCCAGAGCTCTGTGTTTTGCTGTAGATGCTATAAAAGATTCCATCCAGCAGGCCTCTCGTTTATCACTATTTTTGGTGCACATGAGAAGGCTCTTATGGTTGAAGAACTGGGCGGCGGAGCCCCCATGCAAAAAGCTTCTGGCAGGGTTTCCCTTCCATGGAGGACGACTCTTCGGAGAGGATCTGGATAAATATATTCAGACTATTTCAAGTGGCAAGAGTACCCTTTTACCGGTCAAAAAGACATTCCGGGGTCCTACATTTAAAAGGCAGCTCTTTCCTGTCTCGGGGCCCTCAAATTCCAGGCAGTATCGACGGCCGCCTGCACGATCCAACGTTAACAGTAGATCGCAGGGACAGGCCCCTGGGGGTAAGAGGCCATGGTATCGCAAGCCGACAAAGACAGCCCCTAAGTCTGCCTTATGAAGGGGCGCCCCCACTCTCGCGGGTGGGGGGAAGGCTTCGTTTCTTCTCAGAAGTTTGGGAAGCCAAGATCCCCGACAAATGGGTCCGGGCATCTGTAACCACAGGCTACAGACTGGAGTTTCTAAGGTGTCCTCCGCCTCATTTTCAAGAATCAAGGCTACCAAAGGATCCAGCAAGGAAGGCCTCATTGCTGGCAGCTTTGGATCACCTGCTTTGCCAGGACGTAATAATGGAGGTGCCAGCCCAAGAGCAAGGGCTAGGTTTCTATTCCAATCTCTTTGTCATACCAAAGCCCAACGGCGATGTCAGGCCAATCTTGGACCTAAAAAGGTTAAACGGTTACCTAAGGGTTCGTTCCTTCCGGATGGAATCCATCCGGTCAGCAGCCGCCGCGCTTCAGAGGGACGATTTTCTGGCCTCCATAGACATAAAGGATGCTTACCTTCATGTACCAATCTTTCAGTCGCATCAAAGATTTTTACGCTTCGCGGTGGGGCAGCGACACTTCCAATTCAGGGCGCTCCCCTTCGGGCTGGCCACGGCCCCCCGGGTATTCACGAAGATCCTAGCCCCAGTTCTGGCCAATTTAAGGATCCAAGGGGTCACAGTCCTAGCATACTTGGACGACCTTTTAATCATAGATCACTCACGGCCGGGTCTGCAACAGGCAGTAAACCTCACGGTTCGGTACCTCGAAGGATTCGGCTGGGTCCTAAACCGGGGAAAGTCAGCGTTCCAGCCTACAAAGCAGTTGGAATACCTCGGCATGAGGTTAGACACAGAACAGCAAAGGGTGTTCCTGCCCCTTGTAAAGATCGAGGCTATCAAGGGGTTGGTTCAGTTGGTTCTAAACAAGAAAAAACCAACTATTCGCCTGTGTATGCGAGTACTAGGCAAGCTAGTGGCCACGTTCGAGGCAGTACCATACGCTCAGATCCACACTCGCGTCCTACAGGCAGCCATTCTAGCAGCCTGGGGCATGAGGGCACATGCCTTAGAGTCCCCTTTGACGCTATCATCAAGGGTCCGACAAAGCCTGGCCTGGTGGTTGAACCCTCAGAATCTTCTAAAGGGAAAATCCTTCAGCCCTGTTGTCTGGAAGGTAGTTACCACAGACGCCAGCCTGGCAGGCTGGGGGGCGGTCTTCGAGGGGTTCTCTCGCCAGGGAACTTGGGTGAAAGCAGAGAGGCAGCTCCCCATCAATATCTTGGAGATCAGAGCTGCTCGCCTAGCCCTTCTGGCATGGACCTCCAGATTACAGGGGTTCCCGGTGAGAATCCAGTCAGACAATGCCACGGCGGTGGCATACATAAACCACCAAGGGGGAACCAGGAGTCAGGCCGCTCAGAGGGAGGTGAGCTTGATTTTTCAGTGGGCAGAGGTTCATGTACCCTGCATTTCGGCGATATTCATTCCCGGAGTGGACAACCTGCAGGCAGACTTCTTAAGTCGCCAGAGTCTGTTGCCAGGGGAGTGGTCTCTGCATCCCCAGGTCTTTCAGACAATCTGCCAGAGGTGGGGAATGCCGGACGTAGATATAATGGCATCCAGGTTCAACAAGA
This sequence comes from Rana kukunoris, assembly GCA_029574335.1. NCBI lineage: Eukaryota > Metazoa > Chordata > Amphibia > Anura > Ranidae > Rana > Rana kukunoris. The sequence continues at coordinate 165,628,983 of CM056050.1, forward strand.
AACTAGACAGGTTCGTGTCTCGAGCGAGGGATCCTATGGCCTGCGGAACCGATGCGTTGGTTTGCCCTTGGCATCAATTCAAACTTCTATATGCATTCCCTCCGCTACAGTTACTCCCTCGCCTGTTGCGCAGGATCAGAGTGGAGCACAAGCCAGTCATTCTAGTAGCTCCGGCTTGGCCCCGGAGGACTTGGTACTCACTAGTCCTGAAGATGGCAGTGGGAGACCCTTGGACTCTTCCTCTACAACCAGACCTACTCTCACAAGGCCCGATCCTCCACCCTACATTACAGCGTCTAAAAGCCGGTCTCCAGGGTGATTTATTACAGGGTGTGGAGGAACTACGTAGGCTGGTGTGAATCCAAAAGATGGAATTCCCGCAAATATACTATTGATAGGGTGTTAAGTTTTCTCCAGCTAGGAGTGGATAAAGGCCTGGCACTAAGCACAATCAAGGGACAGATCTCAGCTCTGTCAGTGTGGTTTCAGAGGCCGCTGGCCACCCACTCGCTGGTAAAGACCTTCTTACAGGGGGGCTTGCGTATTAATCCTCCTGTCAAGTCACCAATTTGTCCATGGGACTTAAATCTTGTCCTGTCCACTCTACAGAAACAACCCTTTGAGCCGTTGGCTGAGATTCCTTTAGTCTTACTGACAAGAAAGTTGGTTTTCTTGGTCACCATAGTTTCGGCCAGGAGAGTGTCAGAATTAGCAGCCTTATCGTGTAAGGAACCATATCTCGTTCTGCATAAGGACAGGGCAGTTCTCCGGCCCCATCCTTCCTTTCTACCAAAGGTTATATCCAAATTTCACTTGAACCAGGATTTGGTACTTCCATCCTTCTTTCCAAAACCCACATCTAGAAAGGAGGGGTTGCTGCATACCTTGGATATTGTCCGGGCCATGAAGGCCTATCTTAAAGCTACAGAAAAGATCCGGAAGACAGATGTGTTATTCGTTCTACCAGATGGCCCCAAGAAGGGGCAGGCAGCTGCAAAATCCACCATCTCGAGATGGATTAGACAATTAATCATTCAAGCCTACGGTTTGAAGAGGTTGCCTCCTACTTTGTCGGTAAAGGCCCATTCTACCAGGGCCATGGGCGCCTCCTGGGCAGCACACCATCAGATCTCTATGGCTCAGATATGCAAGGCGGCGACGTGGTCATCAGTCCACACGTTTACAAAGTTTTATCAACTAGACGTGAGAAGGAATGCAGATTCTGCCTTTGGACAGGCAGTACTACAGGCTGCAGTTTAAGATCCTCGGGATCAGAAGCACCCTTGGTTGTAAAAAAGAAAAAAAAAAAAAAAAAAAGTTTTTTCTTGACTAAGTTGGAATTATTATTATTATTTGAGTATACCTCTAAATTTAATCCTTCTTTGGAAGATGTCTCCCTCCCCTCATTAAAGCATTGCTTTCGGACATCCCATATAGTAATGAATATGCCGCTCTGTGTCCCGTGATGTACGAGAAAGAAAAAGGGATTTTTAAATACAGCTTACCTGTAAAATCCTTTTCTTGGAGTACATCACGGGACACAGAGCTCCCACCCCTCTTTTGGGGAAACATTTTGGGAGGCATACTGCTTGCTACAAAACTGAGGGACTCCCTCTAGGGGAGGGGGTTATATAGGGAGGGGACTTCCTGTTTGAGATTGCCAGTGTCCACACCTGAAGGTACTCCATATAACCCATATAGTAATGAATATGCCGCTCTGTGTCCCGTGATGTACTCCAAGAAAAGGATTTTACAGGTAAGCTGTATTTAAAAATCCCTTTATCCAGGTGTTAGAATGGCCAAGTCAAAGTCCAGACCTGAATCCAATCGAGAATCTGTGGAAAGAACTAAAAACTGCTGTTGACAAACGCTCTCCATCCAACCTCACTGAGCTTGAGCTGTTTTGCAAGGAGGAATGGGCAAAAACTTCAGTCTCTCGATGTGCAAAACTTAGAGTCATACCCCAAGTGACTTACAGCTGTAATCGCAGCAAAAGGTGGAGCTACAAAGTATTACCTTAAGGGGGCTGAATAATTTTGCACGCCCAATTTTTCAGTTTTTTATTTGTTAAAGTTTGAAATATTCAATAAATTTCATTCCACTTCATGATTGTGTCCCACTTGTTATTGATTTTTCACAAAAAAATTACAGTTTTATATCTTTGTTTGAAGCCTGAAATGTGGCAAAAGGTCGCAAAGTTCAAGGGGGCCGAATACTTTCGCAAGGCACTGTATAAGGCATTACAATTACATTTAAAGTAAACCTTTACCAATATTGTGCATTATATTCAAAATGATTATATTCATGAAAAAGTCTCAGCTTTTAGTACTACCGGTACTTTTTTTTTTTAATACATTTTTTAATAAATAATTTTTATTGGGTTTTCATGCAAGACAACACACATACAACACATAACATACAGCAAGGTAGGCAACATACCTACCCCGATAGTGGCCACACAGGGCCTAACCCTAGAACTAACATGGTTCAACCTTAACCCCCCACCCCATACCCGACCAACCGCCAAATCCCAAAAATTCCATAGATATACACCTGTCACGTACCTGATGGGAGACTGAGATGACGAGGTCGGCCTCTCTTGTATCTCCAGCCCTGGCACCGCCGGAGATGGAACAGAGGACACCAAGGGACTGGAGGAACACGAGTGCCTGTGGGTGAGGGCTCCGACAGCAGGGTGCTGAAGATCCAACGAGATGCAATTCCTGAGGGCCTTACAGCAGGAAGTTTGCAGGAAGTCGCTGGAGCAAGTTGCTGGCATTCAGGGTTGCTGGATCGCAGGCACTGGAAGCCAATGTGGGTCGTGCGGGTAGCCAGGTCAAGAGGAAGGCGGGCAGCAAGGTACCAGGCAGTAGCAGCGTCGGGTGGGTAGCCAGGGTCAGGAACCAGTAGTCGGAGTACAACAGAGTCCGTAGCGGGGTCAGAGCTAGCCAGGTTCAGCAACAGGAGATCAGCAAGACGAGCAGGATTCAAGTAACAGGGTACAAGCTGAAGATCAGTCAGCAATGGGTCTAGGTCAGAGCACTTCCTCAAATAGGCAGTGAGTGTCAATTGGCGCTAGGGGCGCGCACGGCGTGGAGAGAGATTGGTAGTGAGGTGTGGTTCTGGCCCAGGCTTGGAGAAGCCACCCTCTGGGATGGAGGAGAGGGTCTCCTACGGTGTCTTCGAGGACAAGACTGAAGGAAATGGACTTTGTCGCCACAGTAGAGGCAGAGTCGAGTCTATTATGATCGCGACGAGATCGTTCCTGTTGAGACAGGGGAGGTCTCAGAAAACTGGCATGCAGAACCTTCTGGGTGTCTTTCGGTGCCGCTGCAGAGGAGGCGGGTAAGGGAAGCTCGGAATGAACAGGCAACAAATGGGAATTCAAGGCTTTTTCAGACTGTCTTTCCCGCAGACGGCGATCAATCTGTATAGCAAGATGAATCAGGTCATTCAAGGAAGAAGGTGCGTCCACCCTGGCTAGCTCATCCTTGATAGCTTCCGATAAGCCGAGACGAAAATGAAAACGTAAGGCGGAATTGTCCTATTTAGTATCGGCGCTCCATAAGCGAAAGTCAGATACATAGTCCTCAACGGGCCTGGAGCCCTGTTGCAGGTGACTCAGAGTAGCTTCCGCCGTCTGATGCCGGAAAGGGTCAGCGTATAGTTGAGCCATGGCGGCAAAAAAGGAGTTTAATGGAAGTCAAGACAGGATCATGTTGCTCACGAAGCCAGTGGGCTCAAGACTGGGGTTCATCCAGCAATAAGGAGATAAGGAAGAAAGGGGTAGCAACGATAAGTAAAGTTCAAAGGCATTTTGAAAAGTCCTAAATCTTTTACGATCTCCAGAGAAGCGTTCAGGTAGGGGCACTCTTGGCTCTGGGGAACAGAAATGTCCAGCAAGGTTACAAGTCACGGTTTGAGCAGCAGAATCCCTGATTCTCAAGTCCTCAGAGGTGGAAGCCAGGCTGGGTGCAAGCTGAGCTAAGTCCCTATGTAACCCTTGCACCGTATGAGCGAGTGCGGTAACAGTCTGACAGAGGGTTTGAAGAAGAGACCTCCCTTTCAGACTCCATCTTGGCTGACTGATACTGTTATGTACCTGATGGGAGACTGAGATGACAAGGTCGGCCTCTCTTGTATCTCCAGCCCTGGCACCGCCGGAGATGGAACAGAGGACACCAAGGGACTGGAGGAACACGAGTGCCTGTGGGTGAGGACTCTGACAGCAGGGCGCTGAAGATCCAACAAGATGTAATTCCTGAGGGCCTTGCAGCAGGAAGTCGCAGGAGCAAGTCTCAGGCATTCAGGGTTGCTGGATCGCAGGCACTGGAAGCCAATGCGGGTCGTGCGGGAACCCGGGTCAAGAGGAAGGCGGGCAGCGAGGTACCAGGCAGCAGCCAGTAGCAGCGTCGGGTGGGGAGCCAGGGTCAGGAACCAGTAGTCGGAGTACAACAGAGTCAGTAGCGGGGTCAGAGCAAGCCGGGTTCAGCAACAGGAGATCAGCAAGACAAGAGCAGAATTCAAGTAACAGGGTACACGCTGAAGATCAGTCAGCAATGGGTCTAGGTCAGAGCACTTCCTTAAGTAGGCAGTGAGTGCCAATTGGCGCTAGGGGCGCGCACGGCGTCCGTCGCGCGTGCATTGGCGCGCATGCGTGCATTGGCGTGCCCGTGTGTATGCGCATTGGTGCGCCTAAGTATTTCAGGGCGCCCGTGTGCGCACACATGCGCCAGAGGGCGCCTAGGACAGACGGTTACAGTTCTCTTACAACACCATACACATGTATTACGATCCATCCTCCCATACTAACTGCATTCAATCCTCAGTAGGATGCCCTTATTCAGGGGATCCTCTGGAGGGGACAGAGGTCATTTACAGAATAATAGAGCCACAAGCAGAAAAAGGATCAATACCACTTCTCACATAAAATAGATAATAATTAGCAACATCAGCCTACAGTAGACGAGGAGTCCAGCCAAGCCTGCCAAACTCGCGTAAACTTTTTCTCAAACCTCTTGCCCTGTACGTAGCCATATAAAGATGTATCACAGAATTTACCAAACTGTTCCAGAGTGATAACGTGGGGGCCTTAGGAATCTTCCATTTCAGCAGAATAGCCTTTCTGCCATAAAATAACCCAATATTCAGAAATGTGCGGTGCGCCATAGAGGGAACTACCTCCTCCACCAACCCTATGAGGCAAACCCTAGCCGGCAGGGGGACCAAAATGCCAAGCACCTCCGATAAGCACTCCACCACCCCGGACCAGAAAGCTTGAATTTGTGGGCACGTCCAGAAAATATGTTCTGAGTCTGCCGGGGAATGTGTGCATCTCCAACATTGACCACTAGCGGACGAGTATACACGAGACAACCTGGCAGGGGTGTAGTATATGCGGTGTAGAAATTTGAACTGTATTAAACGGTCTCTAGCTGATACCAGGTGTTTGAATGGGCGACCCCACATTTCTTCCCTGTACTACCGGTACTTTTTAAAATAAAAGATTTAGATCTCCCTTCCACCCTTCATATATACATCCTATTTCTCAGTCACCGGCTACTGAATTTGGCTACTGAAGCCTAGGTGATAAGAAAAAGATGATCAAGGCTTGTAATATAACATGTAAATAAGTGAAGTACCAATTGTTGTTCAGCCCCTAACTGTATAAACAAAGGAGAGAGAGTATATTAACACTTTATTAAATAATTTACATGGTTACAATAAACAACACATGTAACAATAACAATGTCCAAACGCCAGGTAATTTGGGGAGGGTCAGCGCATAACGGGAAATCCCATAAAGACAGCCAAGCTGTATAAAGAGTGAGACCCACCCTCAAATCCCCCTGGAGGCTCGAGCCACGAAACCAGAAGTGAGGAAGGGGGGGACAGGGCTAGGGGGCGGATGAAATAACTCCCTGGGGGTACTCAGAACTGTGGATAAAGGGGGAGTAACGGGGAACCACGTCCATCTGAAAATCTCGTCCAAAAGTCCACTTTATTTTGAGGCCACCAAACTGGAGTAGGCCGGTACTGCGGGTATGAATGTCTTGATAATGGTCATACAGCATGTGTGTGCTAGCCAGCAAAGTGTATGGGGGTCACAACGATGTAAGTGAATACGTTGCCACTCTCATGATGTCCGAGAACTCTATTTAGACCAATTAACGTCTCCTGGCAGTCTATCGCAGGAAAAGTTCATGACACAGCCGTGTCTACAACAGTACTGTGGCTGGAGTTTCTGAATGGAGTGTGAGGACGGCCTGACATACAGCTAACACACAGCTGCGAATGAGGACTAGGCAATGGATCCAGAGTCCGGGAACACCTGATGGATGTGTTCTATTCAAAAGCCGTCTCCGTCCTATGTCACCAGGTACGCAATCGTACCGCTTCCTTCTTCATGCGCTCTCCGTCACTGTGGGGGAATAAAGCCATGACTTGACGGCCGGGCGGAAATGACATCAACTAGTTTTGCATTGAAGGTACGTAGCTTCGTCTGGATGTGCGGTGCACCAGAGAGGGAACTACCTCCTCCACTGTGGGGGAATGAAGCCATGGCCTGGCTGCCGGGCGGAAATTACGTCAACTAGTTTTGCATTGAAGGTGCGTAGCTTCGTCTGGACGTAGTGACGAAGTCCGAGGGTCCCTTTTTATAATGTCCTTCCCTCGTCACGATCCGCCTTAATGCAATGTAATTGAAGGAAAGGAAAACATGTGTGGTTAGACATTAATTTGTTTAGGCAGATCTTCCGACAACATTAGAAGAATTCAAATGATGGTATGGTTAATTTAATAAAATTTAGATGAAACGGAACCTATTTTGGTGAATCGGGATCCATCTGATGCCAGTTTCTAGCATAAGGTGCTTATGCTGCCCTCTGAGTTATCAACCCTCTTCCTTGACCCTTTTTTACATGACCTGTTGGCATTCATTTGTTTTGTTGCCCAGTTGGACTGTTTATTGACATCCTGTGGTCTAGACAAGCCTTTCTCAACCTTTTTAACCACTTGCTGACGGCCGTCCGACTATGTACGGCTGCAGCGCGGCTCTACTTCTCTCGAGCACGCAGCGGGGAACTACTGTGCTGGCCGTGTCCCCTGGACACAGCCAAACACAGATTGCGGTAAATAGCCAATCACAGCAGCTATTTACAGCGCGATCTGTGCGGCCAATGAGAGATGATCTCATATGTAAACATATATATGAGATCATCTCTCATTGCCGATTCTCCCTCCTCACACAGGCAGTGCGTGTGAGGAGGGAGAGAACTGTGAGTAACTGGTCACTTTTTTTTTATTATTCAAATCACTAATCAGTGCCCCCAGTACCACAGTGCTCCAGTGCCCACCAGTACCACTGTGCCCACCAGTACCACCTGTGCCCACAAGTACCACCGTGCGCCCACCTGAGCCACCTCATCAGTGCCCACCTGTGCCACCTCATCAGTGCCCACCTGTGCCGCAGTCAATCAGTGCACATCAGTACCCATCTCAGTGCCATCTGTGCTGCGTCATTAGTGCCATCTGTGCCACCTCATCAGTGCCCACCTGTGTTCATCGGTACACATCAGTACCCATCTTATCAGTACCTATCTCTGTGCCGCCTCAGTGCCATCTGTGGGCATTTGTACGTTCCTGGCTTGTTAGGGTCTCAAAAAATGAGAGGCCTTCAGTACATCAGATGTGATATTTTTTTATGATTTGCACTATAGATTGTAGACTCAAACTTTCACACAGACCAAATTATTTCCAAAAACTTTGGGTTATTTTTATCAAAGACATGTAGCAGTATAAATTGTGGCCAAAATGTATGTAGAAAAATTAATAATTTGCAAAATGTTATCACAAACTAAGAAAAATCATTTTTTTTTCTCCAAATTTTGATCTGTCGGTTGTCTTATGTGCCCAGATTCTTTGCACAAATACCCATCATCATCTCACTATACCAAAAACTGGGATAAGTTGGTTGGTGAAATCGGAGAGGAAGAGAAAAAGGAAAAACTGGAGGGAGATGCCGCACTTAACAAGTTATTCCAGCAGATTTATTCAGATGGCAATGATGAAGTAAAGCGTGCCATGAACAAATCATTTGTAAGTATAAAAAGCATTTGTACACGTTGACCGACTATACTGAATTATAACCATAGTGCTTTTACTGTGAAATAAATGTTTTGCATGAGACAAGTCCTAACTTTTCCCAGATGCAGTGGAACCTCATATTACAAGCATAATTCGTTCCAATAGGATGCTTGTAGTCGAAAGCACTCGCATGTCATAGCGAGTTTCCCCATAGAAGTCAATGGAAACGAAGATAATTTGTTGCACATTGATTTCTATTGCATGCAATACTGCATGTGGCCAGAGGTGGGGGGGCGCCAGAGAGACTGGGAAATACTCAGATCGCTCAGATGCACTCTGAAACGCTCGGGCACTGAGTGCTTCTGAACGGCTTAGAGAGTCACTGGCGCAAACCCCCCCCCCCCCCCACCTCCGTCCAAATACGGTACTGCACATCGTAGAGGCTTGAATCCTGCTAGTTTTGTGAGACAAACCAACCTTTACAGAACTCTCTCTCTCTCTTTCTCTCTCTCTCTCTCTCTCTCTCTCTCTCTCTCTCAGCTGTTCACAATTAAGCAATTAAATCCCCTATAAAGACAGCCTAATGGCCCATACACACGATCCGAATATCGGACGAAAACGATCGTCCGATGATGGATCGTATGATTTTCGGATCGTGTGTACACTACTTTCGACAGCCGATCACGACCGTTCATCCGATTAAATTCGATCGGACAAGCGCGAAAATTTTCCTCGTACGATGTCCGATCGTCCGATTTTCGTTTAGTCAGTACAGCCGTCGTCCGATAATACAATACAAATACATTTCAACACGTGACATCACTTCCGATCGTTTTTTTCTATCGTACGATAATTTTCGTGAGTTTAAAAACCTATTTTATTTTACTCGCGATTATTAAGCGAAAAAAGTCGTACGATCCGTCGGCCGATATTCGGATCGTGTGTATGGGCCATTAGGATAACTACTGATTGCTGGATCCTGAGGCTTTGTGAGTGAAGGAGCAGTCACAAGCATCCCTCACAATATACACACACACACAATACTGTGTAAAAGTTTTAGGCAGGTTGGAAGAAACTTAATATATGATAAAGTATAAAATAAAGTCCATTAAATGATGGGAAGTGAAGGGAGGTGAAGTCGGTTTCTTCCACCAAAAAGGAACACCCGTGTGGTGAATTGTAGTCTCCTTACCGGATCCACTGACCGTTAGTACAGCGGTCAGTAAGGCACAGAGATGTTTATAGTCTTCCCAATCAGACTTAAATCCAGCAGGTGAAAAAGAGGGTCAGGTCCCCAGCACATGAGAGGTTAAGGCTCATAAATTGAAGGAAACACATAAAAACACTCCATGGTGAAGTACTGTAGATTTGGGGATTTTAATAAAATAGATTAAAATTAGGCTGATGTCAACAGCGTGGTAAAAACAGAACGCGGCGTGTGCATCCGATCGGGTCCTGTCGGCTGTTCTCCGTGTGTGTGTGTAACTCTGTTCCGCAAACGCGATGACGTGACACGCACTGCTGGCCACTCCTACGTACGTTTCGTCGTAAATGACGTAGTCGGGGATGGGCCAATTTCGTGCACGTCATCACGGAAGCCTTATATAGTGCCGAGACTCCATCTTAAAGGGGTTGTAAAGACAAAAATATTTTCCTCTTAAATTAAAGTCTGACAGTAGCTGATAAAGTAAAAAGTAATGTTTTGCATTATAACTAGTTTGATACCTGTTGAAATCAAGCTGTTTTATTCACCTCCGTCACTCCTGAATCGTTATTCTCACTGACTTCCTGGTTTGCAGTCTGCGTTCATTCTTGCTACATCACGGCCTAATGGGAACTACAGTTCCCATTAGGCTTAGCCTCCATGCCTGTGAGGCATAAGAGAGCATCTTCACGCAGGGCTGTAGTCATAGGGAGGGGGTGAGCACATTCTGCTTTCCACCATGCAAAACCGCTCAGGTGCTGGTGGACATCAAGAAGAGGAGAGACGGGAAATGGCATTTTCAAACCTGGATTACTGTATTTTGGAGGTCAAAAGGAAAAACGAGGTAAGTGATATTTAAATGCTCTAGCATACAGCAATCAATTGATCTAATAAAAAACGAAAACCTTTAGTGTTCCTTTAACTCATGGGTCTTCAAACTACGGCCCTCCAGTTGTTCAGGAACTACAATTCCCATAATGCCTAGTCATGTCTGTGAATGTCAGTGTGTTACAATGCCTCATGGGATGTGTAGTTCTATAACATCTGGAGGGCCGTAGTTTGAGGATCCCTGCTTTAACTGGTGGCAAACACTAAGGGCAAACAGAAAAGCTTGGTACACACTGGAGAACGCCCATACAAAATATATGACGCTAATAGCGAATAGAGACAAATGACTGCCATCTTGTGGGGAAACAGGAGAAGAGTCTCACAACACATAGAGAAACGGCATTGGGAAACGAAGGGAAGCCGCTGTATTGCACATCACTTTTATCACTTATCCTTTTAGCGCTGTACCTTCTTTGTATTTATGCGTTTTCTTTTCTTTGGGTATTTTGAGCAATAGGTACTGGCAGCTTCATAATCAGTTATATTCACAATATTTAATTATCTTATCACTTGTTAGCACAGTGTTTTTTCCTAGGGTTCTCTCTAGCAATTGTTTTTACTAGGTGTGAAGAAATGCTGTAAAGGAAGAACGCCTTAAAAAATATATATGTTAATTGTTTATTTTTATCAATTTACAAAGTAAGCAAACAGAAGAAAAATCTAAAACAAATCAATATTTGGTCTGATCACCCTTTGGCTTCAAACTAGCATCACTTCTTACACTTTCACACTTTGTACACTTGCACAAAGTAAGGGATTTTTGTTGGATTAGAATCAGGTGCTTATACCAAGCAGGTGCCAATGACCATCAATTCCGTATGTAGGTTGAAACAGTTATTAACTGAAACAGAGACAGCTGTATAGGAGGCTTAAAACTGGGTGAGGAACAGCCAAACTCTGCTACTACAGAGTCGTGGAAGGCAGTTTCATGTCACAGCTTATACATCATGGCAAGACTGAGCACAGAAACGAGACACAAGGTAGTTATACTGAAACAGCAAGGTTTTTCTCAAAACAAAATTTCAAAGCATACTGGGGTTTCAATATGTGTGCTGTTCAAGCTCTTTTGAAGAAGCACAAATAAATGTGAAGCCTTGGGGACTGTAGACAAAGTGATCGGGCAAGTATTCTTAAAGTGTTACTAAACCCAAGACCCTGCATTCATGTCTGGTCTCCCACAGTACACACAACATGCAAATGTAATTATTTTAGTAAATATAACCTGCTAAATACCTTTTCTCATCAGCAGTATATAGCAGTCTTGTAACTTCTATCAGCGCCGAGCATTGGTTAAAACTTGTAGGAGGAGTTTTTTATTGAAATAAATTTGAAATACATTTAGTCTCAGGGAATACCTGCCAACAATTACTAAATCTACAGCTCACAGGACATGAACTGTAACTGTCATATGAGGCTGTATTACCTCTTGCTTTCTGCCTGGACAGTACTACTGTCCAGTGAAGAAGAATTGCGGTCAACAAGACTAAAACTCAGCTATGCACAAAAACATAGTAACTATGGTGTGCAGAAAATGTTTAACATTTGGTTGTAGCAGGAAGCAGTTTGTTCACGAAGGGCTGGAGAGTAGTACAATAAGTGTCTGCAGGCAACAGTGAAACATGGCAGAGGTTCCTTGCACGTTTGGGACTGCATTTCTGCAAATGACATTGGAGATTTGGTCAGGATCAATGGTGTCCTCAATGCTAAGAAATACAGGCAGATATTTACCCATAATGCCATACCATCAGGGCTCCAAATGTATTCTGCAGCAGGACAACAACCCAAAACACACAGCCAGTGTCATTAAGAACTATATTTTGTGTAAGGAAGAGCAAGGAGTCTTGGAAGTTGTGGTTTAGACCCACACAGAGCCCTGATCTTAACATCATCAAGTCTGTATTGGATAACATGAGGAGACAGAAGGATTTGAGGCAGTCTACATTCACACAAGATCTGTGGTTAGTTCTCCAAGATGTTTGGAACAACCTACCTGTACGCAGTTTTTGAAGAAACTCGACAAGTGTATCTAGAAGAAGAATTGATGCCATTTTAAAGGCAAAGGGTGTTTATCTCAAATATTGATTTAATTTACCTCCCTTCTGTTCATTTACTTTCCATTTTGTTGATAAAAAAACTATTAACACTTTTATTTCTGAAAGCATTCCTTATTTACAGCATTTTTCACACCTGCCTAAAGCCTTTTGTATAGTAAAATAAATAATGTGATTAGCCATAATTTTGACCATTTTCAGTTAAATTGAATATAATTGCTTAACTCATTACAACGGCATCTACAAGTGGGTGGGATATATTATGCAGCAAGCAAACATGTTACCCCAAAGTTGATATGTTGCAGAAAAAATGTGTGAGCATAAGGATCCGAGTGACTCCGAGTGAGTCAGAGCAGCTCCAAAACTAGCTTTTGTGGGATGCTTCTGGTCTGCTGTCATCAGGACCTACCAAAAGTAGTCTAAGGAAGGAAAACTGGTGAAACGGCAACCAGGTCATGGGTGGCCAAAGATCATTGACGTGAGGAGCGAAAGCTGGCCCATGTAGTCTGATCCAATAGCTACTGTAGCTCAAATTGCTGTCAATGGTCTGCAGCTGCACAGCCCCATTCAGGGTGCCCATGCTGAACCGTGTCCACAGGCAACAGTGCCAACAATGGGCATGTGAGCATTAGAACTAGGCCACACAGAGCAATAGATGAAAATAGCCTGGTCTGATGAATCATGTTTTCTTTTACATCGTGTGGATGGCTGGTTGCATGATGGCACCAGGATGCACTATGGGGCGAGAGCAAACTGGTAAAGGGAGTGTGATGCTCTGAGCAATGTTCTTGGGTCCTGCCATTCATGTGGATGTTACTTTGATACGTACCACCTACCTAACTTTGTTGACCAGGTACACCTCTTCGTGGAAACCGTGTTTCCTGACAGCAGTGGCCTTTTCAGCAGAATAATGTCCCCTGCCACACTGCAAAAAGTGTTCAAGAATTTTTGAGATATTTACTCGGCCTCCAAATTCTTCAGATATCAATCCAATTGCACATCTGTGGGATGTGCTGGGAAAAACAAGTTAAATCCAAGGAGACCCCACATTGAAAATGACAGGGCTTAAAGGATCTGCTACTGATGTCTTTGTGCCAGATACCACAGTATACCTTCAGAGGTCTAGTGGAGTTAAATGCTTTGATGGGTCAGGGCTGTTTTTTAGGCAAAAAACGACTTGCTCCACATCAGGTGGGTACTTATAAAGTTATGGTTAATCTGTGTATATATCTCGTATTAACATAGTCCATATCTGGTTATAGACAACCTAAATTAAGCATGTATACATCTATAAAGACAAGAGGGCTTTGGTGGATCTCTGCTTACATTCCTTCTGCAATTACCCTAATAATCCAGCCAGAGTCCTTGTCACTGCAGATAGGTGTGTGTGTGTGTGTGTGTGTGTGTGTGTGTGTGTGTGTGTGTATATGTGTGTATATATAATATATATATCCTGAGGAGAAATTGGCACAGGCCCAATGACTGCCTTATATGACCTAAAGCTAAGTGGGCTTGGTAAAGTAAAGTCTGGAAGATTTTGACAGCATGTCATTGCAGTGTATGGGCTCAGCAGCTGCAGCTATCTGCACTCAGCTGTCAAAACTAGCCGCAAGAATCGGTAGATTCCTGCCACCTGGATTTGCATCGTGGCTAAATGCCTGTGTGAATGTAGCCTAATGTAAAAGAAAGTCAGCATGACAGGGAGTGGCTTTTTGGGGAATAGAATTTATATTTTTTCCAAAAGAAGGTAACTGGCAACTCCAGAATCAATAATTGCAGCCTTTATTGCTATATATAGGTAAGTAAAAACAGCTTGCATGTGTCGGGACGAAGCCTTGGTCACAGCACTTTGTGCCAAAACATTTTAGCCGTTTTTACTTGCCTATACGTAGCAATACAAGACTGTAATTATTTAATTCTGAAGTTGCCAGCGACCTTCTTTATGGAGTAGAAGGACATGATGGGGGAGGCCCGGGATAAGGTCGTGGGATAGTGGAGATGAGACTGGAAAGGGGGATGGGATTGGAGGAGCATGACATGGGATGAAAGAGAAGGACATGGAATGGAGGAGGACGTGTGATTGAGGAGGCCCAGAATAAGGACAACGTGGGATGGAGGAGATGTAACTGGTAAAAGGAGGACATTAGAAGGGGGGATGGGACTGGAGAAGGAGGACATAGGATGGTAGAGATGGCACTGGAGGAGGAGGATTTTCATGCACAACTAGAGAGTGGTCCAAAAAAGAGAAAATATTTGGTGAGCGGCAGTTGTGTGGAAGAAAATGCTTTGTTGATATTGGAGGTCAGAGGAGAATGGGCAGACTGGTTGAAAAAGATAGGCAACAGTAACTCAAATAACCACTGGTTACAACCAAGGTATGCAGAATACCATCTCTAAAGGTACAACACATCAAACCTTGAAGCAGATGGGCTACAGCAGTAGAAGATTACACTGGGTGCCACTCCTGTCAGCTTAAGAACAGGAAACTGAGGCTACAATTTGCATAGGCTCAACGAAATTGGACAATAGAAGATTGGAAAAATGTTGCCTGGTCTGATGAGTCTTGATTTTCAGCTGTAACATTCAGATAGTAGGGTCAGAATTTGGCGTAAACATGAAAGCATGGATCCATCCTGCCTTAATAACAATGGTTCAGGCTGATGGTGGTGTAATGGTGTGTGGGGTATTTTCTTGGCACACTTTGGGCCCCTTAGTACCAATTTAGCATTTTTTTCGCCACGACCTACCTGAATATTGGTGTTGACCATGTCCATCCCTTTATGATGGCTACTTCCAGCAGCATAATGCACCATGTCACAGAGCTCAAATCATCTTGCCACTGGTTTCCTGAACATGAAAATTAGTTGACTGTACTCCAATGGCCTCCACAGTCACCAGATCTCAACCCAATACAGCACCTTTGTGATGTGGCAGAACAGGCAGCACCTTCTTGAATCTATACCATGAAGAATTAGGGTAGATCTGAAGGCAAAGGGGGTCCAAATCGGTACTAGCAAGGTGTACCTAATAAAGTGGCCATTGAGTGAAAATTGTAGTCTAAAGGTGAAGACTACATGGAAGTTTTTTTGTTTTGTTTTTGTAACTAAAGTGACAGCTGTCCTATTTACATTCATGGCTACTTGTCCATTTACGGAGAGGGAGCATTTATTTCCCCACAACTTTACCAGCTTCAGTTCTTTAATATAACCCAGTTAGGTTTACTATACTGGTTGTAAATTTATGGATCTATTTTTATGGCCTCCCTTCTGTTGAATTTTTCTTCTTTACTATTAAATCCATTGGTAGCAATCTATTTCATTAAAAACAAAATAATGTAAAATTATGTGCCGGGCTCATAAAATGGATTGAAATGAATTTTTGTTATTGAAATACTGCTTTTCCCAGGACTGCAACTGCATCAGCTTCAGGATTGAAAAATGACTGATGCAAGAAAGAAAATTAACATAATCTTTTTGTGCAAGAAAATCCTGCTAGCTCTATTTAATGAAAATCAAATGTGATTAATAACATTTAAAAGAACTTCCATTTTAGCAATGTGAAGTTAGAGGTCTAAAATATAGGAAGTAAAAAAAAACATCTTTTGAATAAAGTGCAACGATTATTCACAATGCATGCGTTACTTGCCTGGTAATGCAATTATTGATACATAAGGCAGCCCTGCTTCAATTCCTATTTTGAACTTGCTGAGAAAACTGTTTTGCTGCTATTCAGGTGACATGACAGGAAATTGTTGCCGCAGTCAGAGAAAATTTTATAAAACGTACTGTATAAAACAAATCAAAATTCTCATATGACCTGCTGAGAGGTTTTTCATATACAGTACCTACCTGTCGGGTCGCTGTACTGAAATTCCTCAGTGGTTTCTTCAGATTCTTGTACCTGTCAGAGGACTTGTACAGAAGTCTGACTGAGCCTGGCACTTAGGTAGAGTAACCATATTGGACATGGCTTTCTCATTGCACCCCCCCCCCCCTACCCCCCCAACAAGTGCATGAGTGGCCTCCATGTTTTTCAGCTTTGCCATGTCTGCTGACAATATTTCTCTGTTTTACAGATGGAGTCTGGTGGCACAGTCCTAAGCACAAACTGGATGGATGTGGGTAAAAGGAAAGTTGATGTGAATCCTCCAGAAGACATGGAATGGAAGAAATTCTGATCTTCTCCCAGGCATACACTCAGAATGAGATCTACTCCAGAACATCACATAAACACAGTTTTTGTGTTTGTGGCTTCTGTAAAATGTTAAGGATTAAGTCACAAGTCTACCTTTTCCATTAATACTGATTTACGGAATTGAGCCAGCGTTGGAATATGAACTCAAATTTTTATTGCCTATCAAGCTATTTTATTAGTAATTGGGGTGGTAAATGACATCACTTCTGATAAATTGATGTAATCCTTTGACGGTGACCTTACTGATTGCCCTTTTATGAAGAGTCAAATACAAATGCTGTATACTTTTTCCAATAAACTATTACTTGTTTTTCTTTTTTTTTTCCATATTGGTTGTTAGGTCGCATTTGTGCAAATGTGTGATCTAGTACTTTATTTATATACTAACGGGGGAACTTGATGTCATGTTTGATTTGCATAGCAAGTCTAAAATACTGATGGCTGTCTGACATTACTGGAAATAAGCAATTGAACTGCGGGAGTTATACACTGCATATCATTTATAGGTTTGTCACCAAATAAAGCAAATTGATTTGTACAGGTGTAAACTCCGTACAGATTGAGAAGTAATGAGGAAAAGAAAAGGCGACTTTGTTTTTGAAAGTATAATATGCACATATTTAAATGGAAATTATTCTGTTCCCGATGTGACAGGCAGCTACATATTTATAATACCCGTTAAAATATCAAAGCAGCAAATGAGTTTAGGAATATGTATTCTAATCAACATCCAGGCTGTGTCCACTTGCAAATACATTTCATTTCCTCCCCTTGTGGGTTCTCAACAATTTGCTTTCTCTTTCAGAGAATGCAATTCTATGTAGTGGTAACCATAACCAGTCCACAATTACAAGCTTTTACCGAAGAAAAGTTTTGGTGTAAAGTTACTGCTGCAACTCATGTTGTAAAAAAGTACTGCACTGTTCACTGGCGTGTCCTTAATTTGTACAGTGTGTGCAGTGCACCCAGGCTCAAGGGGGAGTGGGCTCGCTGTGCAGTCACTGCACTCATTAAGGATTCCATTTGGTATGCAATCCTTACTGCAAAGCTGTCCTTTAAAATGTAGCTGTCACTTGCAGCATCCCTCCCAATCAAGTATGCACATACGCTTGGCTCACTCTTACATCTCGCATCCACATCTCACATCCAGGCACCACATGCCAGTGGATGCACAAATGAGTTCAAATTATAGAAGGTATTTGTAAAACCAAGTAAAATGATGCAGTCTGAAGGGCGTGGGCCACGGCTGCATCTCCACTTTAAGGGTACTATATCAAACAATCAAAAATGATAGCACTAAACTTCAATTGAGTACTGTCATACATTCATTTTTTTTAGGACACACCTTTGGGGTGTACCCCCCTCCTTTTAATGCCCTAGCAGTACTTATACACCCCATTTCAGCAAAATGTTAAGTAGGACAATCTCTGAGAAAATAAACACTACACGCATACAATGGTGATTAAACTGGGTTGGTTGGTTGGTTGGTGAGATATGGATAGGATTAGGCTATAGAACTGGTAGTGAGAGTCGGCGATGAGTGGTCCTAAAACTGTTGAATAGTGATTTAAATAAATTGAGTTCCACATTTGGTCTATTATGTTTTGTGTCAAGTCTAACATTCTTACCTAGGAAAGGAAAACTTTAAAAATATTTTTAAAATTCCTTACGTCTTCCATCCAGTGGTCTGGTTGTTAGAAATAATGTCCCACAAGGGTATAGTGATGATCTTTCATACGGTATGTTCTTTCAAGGTGTGTCTGTTCCTACTTTATTTTTTTTGGTCCTGTTTTGCAAGTACAAGATACTTGGTTATATTTTTGCATTGTATGAGGTGCACAACGTTACTGAAGGTACATCTGTATGATCCTGTAATACTGAAGGTACTTTTTGCATGTGTGACACTTTTTAATGAATTGATTTGGTGGCACAGTTTGCAAATTAAATTTTTTTTTTTTCATTTGCATAGCAAAAAATGAAAAGCCCAGTGGTGATTAAAACTGCCAAAAGAAATCTCTATCGTTCTAAAAACAAAACAAAAAAATATATAAAATGTATTTGTTAAAATAGAGGATTTGAAAATGTGTATGCAACCAATTAATTTAGTTATAGGGCCAGATTCTCAGCTGAGATACGACGGTGTATCTCAGATACACCGTCGTATCGCAGTTTTTTTCAATGGGTATCTATGCGAGTGATTCCTAGAATCACTTACACATAGAGGGCCAGATTCTCAGAGGCGTTACGACGGAGTATCTCAGATACCCTGTCGTATCGCCTTTTTTTTGTCCTCATATCTATGCGAGTGAGCAGCGGCGGCGTAGTGTAAATGGCTTGCGCTACGCCACCGAAAATATATGAGAATCTGGCCCAGATACTCTAAAGATTTGACAGGTGTAAAGCAATTATACCGTCGGATCTTAGATGTAATGACAACGCCGGCCGCTAGGTGCCCTTTACGCTGTTTTCTCATTTGCCTATGCAAATGAGCCTAATACGCCGATTCCCGAACGTTTTTTGCGACGCGGCGACGTAGTTTACGTAGGTTGCGTATGTGTAAGGTTACCCCTGCTGTATGAGGGGAATGTTTCCGAAGTGCCGCCGTCGCCATGTTAAGTATGGTGTCGGGTCAGCGTCGTCTTTTTCCGTCGGTTACGTTGTTTTACTAAGTCGTTCGCAAATAGGGAATTACGTAAGTGACGATCACGTCGTTTTGACGTCGGTTTCAACGACGCTTTCCTACGTGAGCTGAAGCATGCGCACTGGGCTTTTTTCCCGGCCGGCGCATGCGCACTTAGTTTGACGTGGGGGCGCGCTTAATTTAAATACAGCACGCCCCCTCCTTCAGTATTTGAATTATGCGGCCTTACGACGCCTCCGATGAACCGTTTCAGCAGACATCTCCGATCGTGTGTATGGGCTAGCGGACAGATTTGTCCACCCGACAGATTTCAAAGCATGCTTTGAAATCTATCGGGTAGGAATCTGTCCGCCCGACATGTCTGCTGGTTAGTACACTTACCAGCAGACATGTCGTCCCGCACCGCCGCCGAATGGATTCGGCGCATGCGCGGAAGTGTTTTATTTCCTGGTGCGGTGACGTGGCGGCGTCAACGTCACCGACACGTCAGCGCGCCGTCTGCTGGCGGGGATTTTGGTTTGCTCGTGTGTACACGCGAGCAAACCAAAATCCCAGCAGACAAATTTGTTCAAATCTGTCCGCTCGTGTGTACGAGGCCTTAGTGGAGTAACCCTTCTCGACAAATCTCTGTGTCAGGGTCTGGGCCTGTTCCAAAAACGTTGACTCATTAGTGCAATTCCGTTTTGAGTCTCAAATACTGACTCTTAGGTACCGACTTCAACCATGAAGCATGGTGGCAGCTATCACTCGGTATGAATGAGTTGCGGTCAGTATCTTTAAAAAAGGTGGAAGTGATAAATTGTTCACCTCCCACAGAGATACTGAGGTCCAAGAAAATTTATGGCTACATGACTGGCCTCATAACTAAAAGTGGATACCTCTGTGGTTATCATTAAGGAAGTTCATGAATTGCCCAAGCTCCTCCTCACTACCACTCCACAGGAGGGTGTCGTCACTGTACTGGCCCTAGAACACCACATGCGGTCTGGTTTGAACACAGATGACATCCTCCTTCCACTTGGCCATGAACAGGTTTGCCAAACTAGGGGCATACTTAGCCCCCATAGCGACGCCCCTGTCCTGTCTATAAAAACAACCGTCAAACCAAAAAAAGTTATGGGTTGCTGCAAATTCCAGCAATTCCATGATATAATCCATCCATTTACGCTACGCTATTTACAGGCAAGTGCTGTATTCTCAAAGCACCTGCTCTGTAATTTGCGGCGGCGTAGAGTAAAGGGGACGGCGTAAGGCCGCGTAATTCAAATAGGGAAGGAGGGGGCGTGCTGTATTTAAAGCGGAGGTTCACCCTAAATCTACTATGTCCCATGTGATTCAGCATACTGGCGTCAGCGCCAGTATGCTGTTTTTTTTTTTTTTTTAATGGTCCACTTACTGTGTAGTTCTCAATTTTCATTTATTTCCCCCTCGGTGGATGGCGCCTCTATAGCCCGTCATGGCTTTCGAAAATAGCCGATTTAGGACTCGGGTATTTCCGTTGCTATACGGCGCCTGTGCACAGACCAAGAAGCTGACTGCGCAGGCGCCTTATTTCTCCAAGTCCTATGGCTATGGCTCGTCACACCCTCCAATCACATGGGACATAGTATATTTAGGGTGAACCTCCGCTTTAAATTAAGCGCGCCAAAGCACTGAACGCCCTAAACGTAGCCCACTGCGCATGCTCCATAGTACGCCGCAAATACATTGATTTAGACGGTAACATAATTAATTGGCAACGAGTTACGTAAACGATGGAAAAAACACGACGCTGTCCCGACGTCCATACTTAACATGGCTTATGCCGGACCTATGCAAGGTTACCCCTCATATAGCAGGGGTAACCTTACGCGTACGCAAAGTACGCCGACGGCGCGCAACTTCGTTCGGGAATTGGCGTATCATGCTCATTTGCATATTCAACGCTGAAATCGAAGGGAACGCCACAGAGCGGCCAGAGTAGAATTACATCTAAGATCCGACGGTGTAAGTGACTTACGCCAGTCGGATCTACGCCAAATCTATGCGTAACTGATTCTAAGAATCAGTCGCATAGATACACAGGGCAAGAAACAGAGATACGACGGTGTAACTGGAGATACACTCCCGTATCTCTTTTGAGAATCTGGCCCTTTGTATTTATCACCTGGATTTAGTAACAAAGGGGTGTAAGTGGCTGAATCAGATAGAATCCAATGCATCTCGGTCATATAGTCGTCCTTATTAACCACTTAAGGACCCCCGCACGCACATATACGGCCACAGAATGGCACGTACAGGCACAAGGGCGTAAATTTACGTCCCCGCCTAAGTGCGGTTCGGGGGTCCCATCGGGACCCCCTCCGCGGCGTGCGGGGGTCCCCCTGGCTCCGGGAGCGATCCGGGATCTGGGGGCGGATGTCGGCGAAGGAGGAAGGAGGAAATGATGTATTCTCTCATCGCAGCGCTGTTTCCCAGCGCTGCTGATGAGAGAAGACATCACAATTAAGTGTGCACCAACACAACACTGACACACACTCACATAGGCATATTAACCCCTTGTGATCGCCCCCCCCCCACCCCCCTGTCACAGTGTCACTGAATGCAGTGATCTAATCACTGCATTTAGTGTCAGTGTGACAGGCAGTGTAAAAAACAGTTAGTGTTAGGTTCAGGATAGCCCCCCACCCCCCCTAATAAAGTTTTAACCCCCTGATCACCGCCATAGTTAACCCTTTCACTCCCTATTGCCAGCGTCACTAAGCAATCATTTTTCTGATCGCTGTATTAGTGTCGCTGTTCCCGCTAGGTAGCTATTTTTTTTTTTTTTATTGCGATTTTTTTTTTTTTACTAAAGACATGTGGCTAAATAAATTTTGGCCTAAATGTTTGACTAAAATTTAGTTTATTTGATTTTTTTTTTAACAAAAAGTAAAAAATAGTGTTTTTTTTTCAAAAATGTCGCTCTATTTTTGTATATAGCGCAAAAAATAAAAATCGCAGAGGTGATCAAATACCACCAAAAGAAAGCTCTATTTGTGGGAAGAAAAGGACGCAAATTTTGTTTGGGAGCCACGTCGCACGACCGCGCAATTGTCTGTTAAAGCAACGCAGTGCCGAATCGCAAAAACACCTTGGGTCATTTACCAGCGTATTGGTCCGGGTCTTAAGTGGTTAAGGACCACTATTCCGCCCCCTTTATCAGAGGGGCGGATGACTAAATGTTTTTTAGAACATAATGTATCCATGCCAACTTCTATGTCCCTTTTGCTCTTTTTTTATTTGAATTGCAACTCATCTAAGTCCTTCAGGGCTAGATCTCTAAAAACCCGAAGAGAAGGAGGAAGATGATCGGGAGGATTGAACACAGAGGCATTAGAAAGGCCAGAGTGAACGTAGTCTGAGGGAATACTCCTAGATGAAAAGGTGTTGGAAGCCATATATCGTTGCACATTTAATTTGCGAACATATTTATGTATGTCCATGTCGATTTTTATGTTGAATTTATTCAAATTCTTTGGTGGTGCATATTTAAGTCCTCTGTCAAGGACCGCTAATTCAGGGCCTGTTAAGGGGTGCGAGCTCAAATTGAAAATACCAGTGCCTGCTATGTTCTTGGTCTTTTTGGACTGAGCGCGCCTCCCCCTCTAGTTCCTCTCTTAACTCTACCACTCTTTTGGTTCTTTGGCCCAGCCTGGGAAAACCCCACTGTGGTTGCCCATACTGGTCCTTGGAATTCGCACCATTCATGTTGGGATTGCCCCCATTCATGTTACCATAATTAAACCCATAGGTGTTTCCTCTAGGGCCTTCACCCTCCCCGTCTTTTTATATAAACTTTTTTATGTTTTGTTTAAAGTGAATGTGTCATTTAATCTGACATACTCTAACTACTGGTTATCTATCACCGCCAGTTGAGCATGGTCAGTTATGACATGGTTAACTTCGGTGTATATATTGAGTTAGAAAATAATTATTTTCGTCTATGCGGCTTAGTGCTGCAGACTAAATTAATTGTTATTAATAACAATTTTTAAGTGGATACATTTTCTACGGCGTGCATAATACCTCTGTATTTTTTTACTATTTATCGTATTTTTGTTTGGGATTTCATATTTATCCCGTACAAAGACATATGTTGGTTTTTCTTTTGTCCTTATGTGATTCCTCAGTTAAGATGGCGTCAGTCCGGTCTTTGGAACTCACAGCGAGGCCAGCATTGTTTGTTATTGTATTTAAGTGGTGGTCAGAGCGCCGCCCGTTATGCCGTGACCACGTCCTATTGCGACAAAACGTTGGGCAGGCGACGTTCTGACATCACCGCCACACCAGCTGCACCCGGAAGACACGGGCAGTCACATCGAGGAGCCGGCCGGCTTGTTTTTATTTATATGCCATTGAACGATTGATTAAATGTAAGTGCGCATTTTTATACTTTTTCAAAAAATCATCTGGGATTTTATGCTATGCGAGCCCCTTTCTTTCATGGTTCATCTTGATTGAGGTTAAATCCAAGCGGATCTCCCTGTTGGAATATTTATGAGAGGAATCTGTCTCATGCCTTTTTGATCTCCCTAAACAGAGATCTATCCAGCTGGTAAGAGACAGTACTATGTTTCTGTTATTGCATTGAACAGAATCTGATTATTGATGTTCTAAAGTATATTGACATCTGATGGTTTTGTGCCAACACAAATTTAAAGGGGTTGTAAAGGTGAAAAAAAAATTGCCCTACATAGCTTTCTTTACCTTAGTGCAGTCCTCTTTCACTTACTCATCCTTCGATTTTGCTTTTAAATGTCCTTATTTCTTCTGAGAAATCCTCACTTCCTGTTCTTCTGTCTGTAACTCCACACAGTAATGTGAGGCTTTCTCCCTGGTGTGGAGTGTCGTTCTCGCCCCCTCCCTTGAGGGGGAAAGCAGGAGAGTCAGGACGCTCTCTACTATGCAGATAGAGAAAGAAGCTGTGTGTTAGTGGATGTTCTGACTCTCCTGCTTGCCCCATCCCTTGAGAGCGCGACATGCCACACCAGGGAGAAAGCCTTGCATTACTGTGTGGAGTTACAGACAAAAGAACAGGAAGTGAGGATTTCTCAAAGAAATAAGGACATTTAAAAGCAAAATGGAAGGATGAGGTAAGTGAAAGAGGACTGCCGTAAGGTAAAGGAAGCAATTTAGAGGGGGGGGGGGGAATTACTTTACAAACCCTTTAATTGTATTTGAGTTGGTACATCCCTCTGTTGCTCCCTTCCTGTTCAGTGCTGGTTGGTATATTCCTATCTAGACTCACTGGGCCAGCTTCACATACAATGCCCGCCGGCGTAGCGTAAGCCATTTACACTACGTCGCCGCAATTTAACAGAGCAAGTGCCGTATTCCTAAAGCACTTGGCCGCGTAATTCAAAGGGGGCGGCTTGTATTTAAATTAAGCGAGCCCCCGCGTCGATCTAACTGCGCATGCGCCAGCTGCAAAAATAGCCCAGTGCGCATGCTCCAGCTCACATCTGAAAACATGAATGAAACTGACGTGAGCGTCGTTTACGTAAATCCCTATTCGCGAACAACTTAGTAAAACGAGGTAAACGACGGAAAAGACGACACTGACCCAACACCATACTTAACATGGCATACGACGGAACTTCGTAAGGTTAACCCTCATATAGCAGGGGTAACCTTACGGAAACGACGTAAACGATGACGGGGGGGGGGGGGGTGTAAAAACTTTCGGGAATCGGCGTATTAGGCTCATTTGCATGAGCATTGGCAAATGAGAAATCAACGTAGAGGCCACCTAGCGGCCAGGAAAGTAATTAGATCTACGATCTGACGGTGTAAGTGTTTTACACATGTCGGATCTTCACTGTATCTATGCGTAAGTGATTCTTGGAATCACACGCATAGATACCCAGTAAAAAAAAAAAAAAACAGATACGACGGTGTTTCCTGCGATACACCGTCATATCTCTTTTGAGAATCTGGCCCTCTATGTTTCCTTAGTATAGGGTTAGTCTTTGCAGAAACAAGGTTTAGATATCCAAAACTGGAAACACATCTTCTGCACTGCAGTTATCTGAAGTAAAGTTGTATTGGATATAAACTTCTGTGTCCTATTAAAGAAATTAGCTGCCTATGAATGGAGCCAAGTCAGCAGATGACCAGACTGTCTGAATAGACTGGGACAATGGAAGTATGTCAATGCATGAAGCTGCATTTGGAACAGCAGTAAGAAGATGGAGTCCTAAAGCCTTTATATTCTCTGCTGCATATTTTGTAAAGTGTACCTGTGCCTCAGTAAGCACATTGGGGGTTATTTATGAAAGGCAAGTCCACTTTGCACTACAAGTACAAACTGCACTTGGAAGTGCAGTCGCTGTAGATACGAGGGGGACATGCAAGAAAAATAAAAAACAGCAATTTAGATTGCACATGATTGGATAATAAAATCAGCAGAGCTTCCCCTTATTTCAGTTTTACAGTGACTGCACTTCCAAGTGCAATTTCAAGTGCACTTGATCGCCGTGGGGATACCTGCGATCGTCTCGCGGTAAGGAAGAACGGGGAGATGCTGATGTAAAACAAGCATCTCCCCGCTCTGCCTAGTGACATGACAGTGATCAACGCGTCCTGTAATCGGAAGCGGTGATCACTGTCTTGTCACGTGTAGCCCACCCCTCCCTACAGTAAGAATCACTCATAGGCACACTTAACCCCTACAGTGCCACACTGTGGTTAACCCCTTCACTGCCAGTGTCATTTTCACAGTATCAGTGCATTTTTATAGCACTGATCGCTGTAAAAATTACAATGGTCCTAAAAAATGTGTCTGCCATAATGTCGCAGTCACGATAAAAATTGCTGATCGCCGCCATTACTAGCAAAACATTTTATTTATAAAAATACCATAAAACTATCACCTATTTTGTAAACGCTATAACTTTTGCACAAACCGATCAAAAAAACGCTTATTGCGATTTATTTATTTTTTTCCAAAAATATGAAGAAGAATATGTATCGGCCTAAACTGAGGGGAAAAAAACGTTTTTTTATATATTTTTTGGGGATATTTATTATAGCAAAAAGTTAAATATATCGCTTTTTTTTTCTCTTAAATTGTTGCTCTATTTTTGTTTATAGCGCAAAAAATAAAAACCTCAGAGGTGATCAAATACCACCAAAAGAAAGCTCTATTTCTATGGCCATACCAGCCAATCCAAATTTGGCCCAGTACAAGATACTGTAGAATAGATCCTGATTAGCTGGTTTGGGTAACTTTGGGCAAAAAATAATAAGATGCATACAAACAAAGTAACATTTTGGTCTCATCGGACCAGAGCACCTTATTCCACATGTTTGCTGTGTCCCCCACATGGCTTCTCACAAACTGCAAATGGGACTTTTTATGGATTTCTTTCAACAATGGCTTTCTTCTTGCCACTTCTCCATAACGGCCAGATTTGTGGAGTGCACAATTGATAGTTGTCTTGAGGACAGACTCTTCCACCTGAGCTGGGGATCTCTGCAGATCCTCCGGAGTTGTCATGGGCCTCTTGCCTGCTTCTCTGATTAATGCTCTTCTTGCCCAGCCTGTCAGTTTAGGTGGATGCCATGAGTTGGTAGGTTTGCAGTTGTGCCATACTCTTTCCATTTTCGGATCATGGATTGAGCAGCGCTCATAGCTTGGAATATGTTTTTTAGAACCTCATCCTGCTTTAAACTTCTCCACAACGTTATCCCTGACCTGTCTGATGTGTTCCTTGGCCTTCTGATGCTGTTTGTTCACGTATGTTCTTTAATAAACCTCTGAGGGCTTCACAGAACAGCTATATTTATACTGAGATTAAATTACACAAAGGTGGACTCTATTTACTAATTGGGTGACTTCTAAAGGCAATTGGTTCCACTATCTTTTCAGATATTTATTTGTAAGAAATGTGGAAAACCATTTATTTTCCTTCCACTTCACAATTATGTGCCACTTTGCGATGGTCTATCACATAAAATCCATTTACGTTTTATTTGTAACATGACAAAATGTGAAAATTTTTAAGGTGTATGAATACTTTTTCAAGGCACTGTAAATGTTTGGATACCAAAATGCCACTAGATGTAAATGAAAAAAAATAAAGGATCACTAAAGAAATTTTTTTTTTTAGCTAAATCGCTTCCTTTACCTTACTGCAGTACTGGTTTCATGTCCTTATTGTTCGTTTTTGCTTTGAAGTTGCTGTAATCCTGCTCTGTTCTCCACACTTCCTGCTTGTCTGTTTCCTTATAACCACAGTGCTGGGAGCTTTCTCACGGTGGTCTAAGCTGTCATTACTGTGTGTCTAAAACTTCCCAGAACCAATCAGATTCATTTTAAAAACAAAACACTGCCGTGGATTTGTTTGTGTTTGTTCTGTGTGTCTATTTCTACTTTGCAGAAACATGAAGCCAGTTCAAAAGTGAAACTAACCTGCAGGCACATTATATGATTGATTTTTATCTATTTTAAATCATTTTGAAAAGGAATCGGTTAACTTTTATGTCTCTATACCCTGTAAACAGTCATTTCAGCAAAAAAAATGTTTTCCTTTAGTGACCCTTTAAGCATGACAAACTTTGTTGGATGTTTTTGTATTCTATTTCTATGTATTCATTGTTTTATATAACCCTCATTAGCTATTGATTTACACTGAGCAAAATTATAAATGCAACACTTTGTGTTTGCCCCTATTTATCATGAGCTGAACTCAAAGATCTATGACTTTTTCTATGTACACAAAAGGCCTGTTTCTCTCAAATATTCACAAATCTGTCTAAATCAGTGTTAGTGAGCACTTCTCCTTTGCCGAGATAATCCATCCACCTCACAGGCGTGGCATATCAAGATGTTGATTAGACAGCATGATTATTGCACAGGTGTGCCTTAGACTGGCCACAATAAAAGGCCACTCCAAAATGTGCAGTTTTATCACACAGCACAATTCTCCCAATGTCACAAGTTTTGAGGGAGTGTGCAATTGGCATGCTGACTGCAGGAATGTCCATCCAAGCTGTTGCCCTTGAATTAAATGTTAATTTCTCTACCATAAGCTGTCTCCAAAGGTGTTTCAGAAAATGTGTCAGTACATCCAACTGGCCTCACAACCGCAGACCACGTGTAACCACACAAGCCCATGACCTCCACATCCAGCATCTTCACCTCCAAGATCATCTGAGACCAGCCACCCATACAGCTGCTGTAACAATCGATTTGCATAACCAAAGAGTTTCTGCACAAACTGTCAGAAACCGTCTCAGGGAAGCTCATCTGCATGCTCGTCGTCCTCATGGGGGTCTCGACCTGACTGCAGTTTGTCATTGTAACCGACTTGAGTGGGCAAATGCTCACATTTAATTGCATCTGGCACTTTGGAGAGTTGTTCTCTTCACGGATGAATCCAGGTTTTCACTGTACAGGGCAGATGGCAGACTGTGTGTATGGCGTTGTGGGTGAGCAGTTTGCTGATGTCAACATTGTGGATCCAGTGGCCCATGGTGGCGGTGGGGTTATGGTTTGGGCAGGCGTATGCTATGGACAACGAACACAGGTGCATTTTATTGATGGTATTTTGAATGCACAGAGATACCGTGATGAGATCCTGAGGCCCACAGAGTATTTATAGGATATTCTTTGTAATTGTGTTGAGATAAACAAATATTTGTTTTGTGTATTTAATTGCATATAAGGCTCTACCGTCCTGACTAGCTGAAAACAATATACTCTATACCCTCATTCAACAAAGATATAATTAAATGCTAACTATTCAGTACAGTAACCCATACCAGCCAATCCAACTTTGGCCCAGTAGAAGATACTGTAGAATAGATCCTGATTAGCTGGTTTGGGTAACTTTGGGCAAAAAATAATAAGATGCATACAATGTAGTCTGTCACTGCTGTAGCATTAACACAGCTTTATTTATTTTTTTAAATATCCCCCCCCCCCAGTTACATAGTTATGTATTATCTTTAAATTCGTTTTTAAATAGACTTTAACCGCTTGCCGACCAGCCGCCGCAGTAATACGGCGGCAGGTCGGCACTGGTGCGCGAGAGCCCGTAGCTCTACGTCGCCACCTTCGACGGCCACTAGGGGGCGCATGCGCGCCGCCGGCAGCCCGCGCGCGCGCCCCCCGCTCGCCCCGAGTCCTGTGCGTGTGCCAGGCGGGCACGATCGCCGCCGGGCACACGCGATCGCTTGTTACAGAGCGGGGAACGGGAGGTATGTGTGTAAACACACAGCGCTCGTTCCTGTCAGCGGGGGAAACGCTGATTTTCTGTTCATACAATGTATGAACGGAAGATCAGTGATTCCCCCTAGTAAGTCCACCCCCCCCATACAGTTAGAACACAAATAGGAACACACTTAACCCCTTCCCCGCCCCCTAGTGTTAACCCCTTCACTGCCAATGGCATTTTTATAGTAATCCAATGCATTTTTATAGCATTGATCGCTAAAAAAATGCCAATGGTCCCAAAAATGTGTCAAAAGTGTCCGCCATAAGGTCGCAGTACTGAAAAAAAACGCTGATCGCCGCCATTACTAGTAAAAAAAAATAATAATAATAAAAATGCCATAAAACTACCCCCTATTTTGTAAACGCTATAACTTTTGCGCAAACCAATCAATAAATGCTAATTGCGATTTTTTTTTACGAAAAATATGTAGAAGAATACGTATCGGCCTAAACTGAGGAAAAATTTTTTTTTTTATATATTTTTGGGGGATATTTATTACAGAAAAAAGTAAAAAATATTGCATTTTTTTCAAAATAGTCGCTCTGTTTTTGTTTATAGCGCAAAAAATAAAAACCGCAGAGATGATCAAATACCACCAAAAGAAAGCTCTATTTGTGGGAAAAAAAGAACGCCAATTTTGTTTGGGAGCCACGTCGCATGACCGCGCAATTGTCAGTTAAAGCGACGCAGTGCCGAATCGCAAAAAGTGCTCTGGTCTTTGGACAGCAATATGGTCCGGGGCTGAAGTGGTTAAATAACAGACAAACAAATTAAAGTCCAACTCTAGCTAACACTTTTCAAAGCTACACACGATCAGAATATCGTACAAAAAATACCGCAATCAAAACGATCGTATGATAATCTGATAGTTAGTACACAGATTTTATCGAAAATTTCTTGAAGGAACAAACACAAAAAAAAAAAATATCGTAAGATACCAGATCATACGATTTTCATTTAATCAGTACAGTTTTCGTCCGAAAAATACAATACAAATACATTATATCACTTCCGATTTTTTTTTCTGTCTTACGCTAATTTTTTTACTTTAGTAACCTACTTGTTTTCGATATGAGATTAGCATGCAAAAAATCCAATAATCCCATTGTGTGTATTAAGCTTTATAAGCATCCTCAGCAGTTTTATTTTTTATCCCAAACCTGTATGTAGCTACCATGTTTGCTGGACAGCAGAAAGAAAAAAATGTGTTGTTAATGCTAATGACTGACCATATAATATACATTGTGTATTATCATTTTTGTTGCCCATAGTTCCATAAGAACAAGAACTAGGCTAGTTATCACATTTCTGGTAATATGGCATTTTTTTTTTCTTATCTGGCAATTTTTCAGCAAGCATATAACTGAGATTGTCTGCTATAAAGAGACTCTCTCAGGGGAAGGTCTACAAACCTGTGTATGACATTCCATCATGAAAATATGGAAGATCAAGCATTTAAAATGTAAGTCGCAACATTTCCATTTCGGGAAACATTACAATGATAAGTGAAGGTATTCTCAGTCAAAATGCACTACTGTTTCCCTTTAAATCAGGAATAGTAATACAGTTTCCAATATTTACTACACTTTATAAAATGTCTTAGGCCGCGTACACACGATCAAATTCATCTGCTGGAAACGGTCTGACGGACCGTTTCAGCAGACAAATTCGATTGTGTGTACGGGCGGACAGACAGGCCTCGTACACACGAGGGGATATGTCCGCTGAAAACGGTCCGATGGACCGTTTCAGCAGACATCTCCGCTCGTGTGTATGGGCTAGCGGACAGATTTTCTCCACCCGACATGCTTTGAAATCCATCCGGTGGAATCTGTCCGCCCGACATGTCTGCTGGTTAGTACACTTACCAGCAGACATGTCGGCCGCCGCCCGCCGCCGAATGGATTCGGCGCATGCGCGGAAGTGTTTAACTTCCTGGTGCGGTGACGTGGCGACGTCAACGTCACCACCGCGCCATCCGGCGGCGGGGAATTTGACTCGATGGTGTGTACACGCCATCGGATCAAACTCCCGATCGGACATATCCGATGGAAATGGTCCGCGGACCGTTTTCATCGGATATGTCCGATCGTGTGTACGAGGCCACAGAATTTGCCAGCAGACAGATTTTAAAGCATGCTTTTAAAATCTGTCTGCTGGGAACCCGTCCATCCGACATGTCTGCTGGTTAGTACGCTAACCAGCAGACATATCAGCCCGCACATGCGTCGAATGGATTCGACGTATGCGCGGAAGTGTTTTACTTCCTGGTGCGGTGACGTGGCGGCGTCAACGTCACCATGCTGTCTGCCGGCGGGGATTTTGGTTTGATCGTGTGTACAGCGATCAAACCAAAATAGCCCAGCAGACAAATCCGTCTGTCAGACCGATTTGATCGGATTTATTTGGTCGTGTGTACGCGGCCTTACAGGAGTGATGGCCATTGACAGCCTTTCAAAGCTTGGGTTTTTAAATATTTCTCTCACAGTATAAAACAATTTTTAACGAATTCTTACTTGGATCTGACTGATCAACATGGAGGAAGAAAAAGTGGATAGAATGCAGAAACCAACCAATAGACTGCTTTAGGCCCCTTTCACATGAGCGTGCCCATCTGGTCTGCCTGTCCGTTTTTCAGGCAGACTCATTCGGAACCTCTGTTTTGCTCAATGAAGCGGCAGGTGAAAATAGACGTGTCCATATGCACCAGTTGGAGTCCGCCTACTCATCAAGGAATCTGTCCACTGTGCAGGTAGATGGCTGGTTTGTGTCTGCTCCAATTAAAACAGAGAAAAATGGTGGCACATACGGAAATAAAATCAAAAACATTTATTGAAAGTCCATAAACTCAAGAGAACATGACATACATCAAACAATTCAATACGGTGCTCAGTGGACGTGTTTCACACAAAGGTGCTTACACATCAGTGATGAGTAAGCACCTTTGTGTGAAACGTGTCCACTGAGCACCTTATTGAATTGATTGATGTATGTCATGTTCTCTTGATTTGATGGACTTTCAATAAACTTAATTTTATTTCTGGGCGTGCCGCCATTTTTCTCTGTTTCAATTGGATTTCTCTGGCTGTGGACCAGGCAGGCACCCAGATTCTTCCAGCAGCTCATCAGATACTTAGGCTGGGTTCACACTTGTCCGACAAACACTCTGACATTGGGAGCTCATGTCGCATGACGTGTGAAAATCAATGTTTCCCTATGGGAGCCCTCCTAACTGGTCTGTCACAATTTGGTCTGACTTTGAAATTGCTTCCAGCACTACTTTGGTCCAACTTTGATCCTAATTCAGCCCATTGAATAATATCATTGAAGTCGGATCAAAGTAGGATCCTTGTCCTAACCATCCGACTTTTGACATCTGACATGGTGATTACAGCAGCAGTAAAAGGAATTTATGTCACACTGGGATTGTTTTGATTGATCAAAGGACAAGTCATACTATTACAAAGTCGGACAGAAGTAGTATCCTGTTTATTCAAGTTGGATGGATGTAGGACCAATGTAGGACAGATGTAGGACTGATGTTGCAGAGCAAATTAGGATGAAAGTCATATGAGGCTGGGTTCACACTGGTCCGACAAAGGCTCAGACACTGGGAGCACATGACGTGTGAAAATCAATGTTTCCCTATGAGAGCCATCTTAACTGGTCCGACACAAGTCGGTCCGACTTTGAAAATGCTCCCAGTACTACTTTGGTCCTACTTCAGCCCATTGAATATCATTGAAGTCGGATCAAAGTAGGATCCTTGTCCTAACCATCCAACTTTTGACATCCGACATGGTGATTACAGCAGCAGTAAAATTAATTTATCTCACACTGGGATTGTTTTGATTGGTCAAAGGACAAGTCAGACTATCACAAAGTTGGATCAAAGTAGTATCCTGTTCATGAAAGTCGGGTGGATGTCGGACCAATGTAGGATTATTGTAGGATGAATGTAGGACAGATGTTGCAGAGCAAAGTAGGATGAAAGTCGTATGACTGTCTTGTCGCATCAGTGTAAACCCAGCCTGACTGTAGTGTAGTATGAGGCCTTGTACACACGAGGGAATTTTTCCGCTGAAAATGGTCCGACGGACCATTTCAGCCGAAAAATCCGCTGGTCTGTAGGGGCAAACGGACCGTTTTGGCCGGATTCCTCCGGCGGAAAAGTTTCAAAGCATGCTTTGAAACTTTTCCGCCGGAGAGCTGCCCGTCGGATATGTCCGCTGGTTAGTATGGCAAACCAGCGGACATATCTGCCCGCACATGCGTCGTATCCTGTGAATGGATCCGACGCATGCGCGCGGAAGTGTTTACTTCCTGGTGCGGTGACGTGGCGGCGTCAACGTCACCGCCGCGTCACCGCGCTGTCCGCCGGCGGGGAGTTTGATCCGATGGTGTGTACAGCCATCAGATCAAACATCCCGGCGTAAATATGCGCTGTAAACGGTCCAGGGACCGTTTACAGCGGATACATTCACTCGTGTGTGCAAGGCCTCAGTGTGAACCCAGCCTAACAGGTGTCTTTGAGCTGTGTGCACCCAGCTCCTTCCCTTGTGTCTACTGTGCTCATGCAGAACGGATACAGGCACAGACCGCTCTCCTTTATGGACGGTCGGATGTAAACAGACCGCCTCTTTATTTACACCCCTTTTCCATCCAAACCGATACACCAGATAGATGAGGAACAGATCACCTTCTCCAATTTTCATAAACATGGGAGATTGACACTTTTCATACAAAGTGATTGTAAATACAATATACAGGGATACACAAATACATTACAAAAATCTGTGAAAAAAAATCTAGAGGAATATTTTCCTGGCAAAAAAGTTCCCTCTCTATTTGAACATCGGTCCACTCTGTGGAGAACAGAATGCACAAGTTGCATGATTCTTTGTAGGCTGGACACTTTAAAACACACTCAATAAAATAATCCCATCTGCCTGGAAATCAGATTAATCTGATTGCAGAACACAGAATCTGTTTAGAAATTCAGTGGCTACATTAGGCAAGCTGTGGATATTATTAGCGCAAGTTTATTCAGACTGACAAGGAAGCATAGCTGAGTATTTTTTTTTTTTTTTTTTCAGGAGCACCGTGCATAAAATAACTAATTTGCATAGGAGAATTATAGTCCATTCCATGGAAAAAAAAAGTAATCATTCTTTTTATTGCAGTGATTGGTATAAAATTAGCTAAACTTGTGTTATACATTACATTGTCAAAAATATAAATAGTTTCTGTCAAATATGGTATTCCTCCATCTACAGAGAAATTACTGATTGGAAACAGCAGCAAGTAACAAGCTGGCATCAACTGGTTTCCGCTGTTTGAAATGTATCCGCTTCAACAACAACAGGGTGCAAATTCACTTGAGATTTATTTACATCAAGCTACAGAAATGTGAAACACGGCAGCCAGTCAAGTTAACCTTTGGAAAAGAACGTTTCTCTAAATCACGTCAGCAAATATGTCTCACGGCAGGACAGGGTTTTACATGAAAAGATTAATCCAGAAAAAAAGAGGGCAAAGTGTAGGGAAATTCCCATGAAGACTATTGCACTTTCCATACAGAGATGATGCCTAAGACCTGACCACACTCCACTCAATGAATGCGACCATCACATATTAACTTAGGTCTTTATTTACAACAAATAACATGTCAACGACATTTTCTCATACCGCTGCTTTTCAATTTGGCCTTTTCTTTTTCTTTCTTTCTGGAGTTATTTCCATCTGTCATTTTAATGCCATTCATGTTACACAACTCCCAGGATACGAGCTACCCACCAGCTGCAGGGCATGATGACTCTGCATGCTGAGCGGCACCCCTGATAGTTGTATGGCCATGGATAGTAGCCAAGAAGAGGTTCACAGATTCTCTGGCACTGGGTGTAACTTCTTCTACATTCAATGCAGCATATGCCTTGATGGTCCAGCATGGGGTCAAAAGTCATGCCACCTTCTCCTTCCAGCTGTCATAAAAAAAAAGAAGACGATTATCATGAGCTCTATTTGTGCCATGCAAACATGAGGATGTTCAATAAATTATGCAATTTTGTGTTTACATGACTGAAACAATAAATTAGATACACTCATTTCAGATAAATATGCAAATTTGTGAGTGTGTACTGGGCAGAAGTGTGTCATACTGAGTATCTGCTGTTTAGGAGGAATATTTAAAGCCAAGCGCCAGGTACTGCATGCTTACATTGGTCCAAGCTGGACCTATGTGAAAAAAATTCAATAGGCTAGTTGTACAGAAGTTGGTCAACCAACCCGCCCATAGATCCAGTCCTGAAGTGGCCAAAATTTCGATCCATCTAAGGCCAGCTTAGGTGTGTAATATGTTATACCTAAGGGGGTGTTGGGAGGCTTAAAATCATTGTACTACAGTGATCATTGCAAACTTTCAGGTCCTGTGCAATGCAGCTGCCCCACGGCACAAAAACCACAGGGGGTCATTTGCACACCACTGTCATCATTCACAGTATGCGTTGTATTTTCTTTATTATCAAAGAATCAACTGAACAAATTGGATATAAGGGTTGATAATATCACACTCTCCACCTCATCAAATGTAGTGCAAATCCACTTTGCACTACAAGTGCAAAGTGCACTTGGAAGTGCAGTTGTGGGAGATCTGAAATGAAGGAAAGCTCTGCTGATTTTATTATCCAATCATGTGCAAGCTAAAATGCCATTGTTTATGTTCCTTGCATGTTCCCCTCGGATCTACAGTGACTGCACTTCCAAGTGCACTTTCAGTGCAATTTCTAGTGCACTTTGCACTTGTACTTTGTAGTGCAAAGTGGATTTGCCTTTAGTAAATAACCCCCCTTGTATGCATGGAAATAAGGTGCTCTGTGAATGGCAGCAGTGTTAAGAAAGCAAACCCCTGTCGTCAGTGTGCATAGGGTAATCCACTCAGCACAGGACCTGGGAGACCGTGGTTATCACTGTAGTAGTGCCGACTACTACAGTGATTATCGGCTTCCTCTCAAGTATGACATATGCACATTTACATTGAGCCACACTGGACCAATGAAACTATGAAATACAGATCATACGTAAAATTGTGTACTCTGCCTGTGACCAGTTCATGTATTGGGACCAACATGTGGCCACCAGAATGATGATAGCACCTCTTGTGTCATGTGATCAATCTAATATAAACCAATGCTAAAAAGCTCTATAGGAGGCCACATTCTGTCTTCTTAAAGCGGTAGTAAACTACCATGTTTTTTTTAAACCTGCAAGGTAAAGTTATAATGCGCTAGTATGCATAGCATACCTTTTTCTGGGTTTGTGCCCGCCTGCCGCCTGATTAGCACAGCGTGATGACGTCACTCCCGTGCATGCACATGGGAACTGCTATTGATGGCACAGGACTCTGAAAGAACAGCTCAGGCACAGGCTCAGGTGCACATTTAGGAGATATTTACGGTACCTACAGTATAGGTAGGCCTTATTATAGGTTTACCTATAGGTAAATATCAACCATGGGAGTTTACTCCCACTTTAATATGCAGAGCTACTTTCAACTGTATAGACTATCAAACAAGATAAAGTAAAAATGTTTTTTATGTTTCTGGAATAATAATAAAAAAAACAATTAGAACAGCATCACCGTTTGTAAATTTTGGCCTTGGTGCTGCTTCCTTTTAACCCTTTGGCAAGCCCCACAAGTATCATTATGGTAAATGTTTTCCGGCTGGTGCTATCTAATTTTCTTCATTTTATATTCTAAAGATTTATGTTTGCCTGGCTGCATATTTCTCTAAACAGCCATAATGACATTCATGTTTTAACCTCTTTCCCACCGCGCTATAGCAAAAATACTGCTACAGCGCGGTGGGGTTATCTTGGGACGACGTCCCTGGGACGTCATCCTTCACTTCCACGATTGCGCGTCCCCTGGGATGCGCTCGCGGAAGTGTCCGTGCTCGCCGGGTCTAGAAGACCAGGCGGATCACGGTAGATTGCCGCTGATAGCGGGCGTTTACCACGTGATGGCGCGATCACTTGTAAACAAACCGGCGTCATTTGATGACGCCGGTTCCTCCCTCTCCTGCGTCTCCTCTCTGTACCGTTCGGTACAGTGTGCGAGGAGAGGGGGGGGGGAGCGGGGTGTCAGCAGCTGAGCTGTGGCTGGATCTGTGACAAATGCAGTCACAGATCCAGCCATCCCTCAATCCATCCCAGCTCTGCAATCCCTAGTACCCTGCAATCCCCCAGTACCCTGCAATACCCCAGTACCCTGCAGTACCCCAGTACTCTGCAGTACCCCAGTACTCTGCAGTACCCCAATACTCTGCAGTACCCCAGTACCCTGCAGTACCCCAATACTCTGCAGTACCCCAATACTCTGCAATACCCCAGTACCCTGCAGTACCCCAGTACTCTGCAGTACCCCAATACTGTGCAATACCCTGCGCAATACTCTGCAATACCCTGCGCGATACCCTGCAGTACCCCAATACCCTGCAGTACCCCAATACCCTGCAGTACCCCAATACACTGCGCAATACCCTGCACAATACTTTGCAATACCCTGCGCAATACTCTGCAATACCCCAATACTCTGCAATACCCTGCGCGATACTTTGCAATACCCCAATACCCTGCACGATACTCTGCAATACCCAAATACTCTGCAATACCCATTTTTTTAAAGTACCCCTGTCCCTGTGTGCTCGCATGCAGAAGCGAACGCATACGTAAGTCCCACCCACATATGAAAACGGTGTTCAGGCTACACATGTGAGGTATCTCTGCGAACGTTAGAGCGAGAGCAATCATTTTGGCCCTAGACCTCCTCTGTAACTAAAAACATGTAACCAATAAAAGTAATTAAAGCGTCGCCTATGGGGATTTTTAAGTAGCGAAGTTTGGCGCCATTCCATCATTGTGCGCAATTTTGAAGGGTGACATGTTGGGTATCTATTTACTCGGCGTAACTTTATCTTTCATATTATGAAAACAAATTGGGCTAACTTTAATGTTTTTTTTTTTTTTTGCACAAAACAGTTTTTTTTTAAAAACATGCGTTTAAAAAATTTCTTCGAAAATACCATGCGAGATAAAAAGTTGTAACCGCCGCCATTGTATTCTCTAGGGTCTTTGCTAAAAAATCATATATAATGTTTTGGGGTTCTATGTAATTTTCTAGCAAATAAATTATGATTTTTCCATGTAGGAGAGAAATGTCAGAATTGGTCTGGGTGTTCCAGAACGCCTGGTGGCGCTCCCTGCATGTTGGGGCCACGCTGTGTAAAAGTCTCACACATGGGGTATCGCCATACTCGGGAGGAATAGCAGAATGTGTTTTGGGGTGTAATTTGTGGTATGCATATGCTGTGTGTGAGAAATAACCCGCTAATATGACAGAAACACGATTTATTTATTTATTTTTTACAGTTGTTTTTCTTTTATAGCGCAAAAAATAAAAAACCCAGAGGTGATCAAATACCACCAAAAGAAAGCTCTATTTGTGTGAAAAAAAGGACAAAAATTTCAAATGGGTACAATGTTGCATGACTGAGTAATTGTCATTCAAATTGTGAGAGCACCGAAAGCTGAAAATTGGTCTGGTTAGGAAGGGGGTTTAAGTGCCCAGTGGTCAAGTGGTTAAAGTGATCCTGTCACAAGGTAAAAAAAAAAAAAAAAAAAAATGAAGTAAAAGCTTGCTTGTAAGGCTGCATTCACATCTAGGCGTCGGCGGCAGCAGGCGTATTCGGGCGACATGCAATAGGCGTTTTGTCCCCGCGATTTGCGGCGACAAAACGCCTATTGCTTTTTTGCTGGAGGGCAGAATTTACACTGTCGGCTATGGCCGAACGCCCGATACGCCTGAAAAAAAGGGTCCGGGACTTGTTTCAGGCTTCACGCTTCAGGCGTATCGGCGTTCGGCGTAGAGATGTGAACCATCTCCATAGCCGACAATGTAAATTCCCCCCTCCAGCGTATGTCAGGCTGCTTCAGCGTCGGGCTTCAGGCGACAAAACGCCTAGATGTGAATGGAGCCTTAAATAAGAAGCTTTGTACTTATCTGTGTGATGGACTATGACTCAAAAGCGTTATGAGACTTGCAGTTGTGTTGGATAGTGTGCCCCCTGCTGGGCGCTGTGGTTCCTCCCATCCACTCCTACCTCACTACAGTGTCTTCCATATGGAAGCAACCACAGTGCCCACTATCTGACACACCTGAAAGTGTCGTGTAATGATGGCACTCAAAACCCTTCAAGAAAGCAAGGATTTGAATAACTGCCCACCAGACAAGGTAGTACAAAGTTTTATTTTTGTTTTTTTACAGGCTTGCCTTTCTCATAGTGACAGTATCACATATAAAATATTAGTTAAAGTATTCATACAAATGTAAGCAGACAATTTGAATGAACATGACATGAGTACTATGTGTTATAATTGCAAATTAAAACCGTTCCTTGACTGGGGAAAAAGAGACTCAATTTGACAAGTCGACCTATATGAGATGATTGTCTCAGTTATTGTGTCTGCATTGCTGGGAAGAACACAAAGCACTTTGGTGAAATCATCTAACTAAGCTCTCAGCTTGAGTGATATGAAGAACAGAGCATTACACAGCGGTACACAAAAATAACACCGGCAGAGGCAGCACATGGGAAAACAAAGGAAAACAGCAAGGGACATAGTGGCAGAGTAAAGGCAAGAGGGACTCCACTAATGTAGTCATCATCACATGTGTGAAAGCAGGAAGAAAGCCTTCACATAATGCGAGCATCTCAGAAAAACACTGCTGTTTAATATAACAGATAAACTCTACAAGGGAAATGAGCACACTGTTTATATGTTCTGAGTAGATAATCACATTGTTTAAATACTTTATTCTATTAAAGTTGCCCTTTAAGTTACCTTACCAGCCTGCATGAAGAAACACTTAATATGTCACAATAAAGAGCAACAGCATATTTAAAAAAAAAATGCACCTTTTTATTATTAAAAAATCAGTCCTTGAGCTCCAATCAGAGGCTGATATAATGCCAATGGTCTGTTGCAGGCAGACAGGGTGGAAGGAAAGAAAATTGCTTGATTCTCCCATCTGCACAACAAGTATTGATGTGAGGAATCCATCCAGTAGCATTATTGTGTTCTGCCGGCTGAGAGCCTATCCTCCCGGCAGAACACAGTGACTAGTGTTGCCGGCTATAGCCAGTGGCACTAATCGTTCAGGAGAATCCAAACAGACTGGTTGTATACAACCAACCAACAGATCGACTTGTGTTGACCAAGGTGCCCATACGTGGATTAAAATTCAACTGGTCCCTGCTGAACCGTCTGATTTTCAATCCATGTATGGCTGGCTTAAAGTGGTTGTAACCCTAAAAAAATGTAACTAAGTTCCTGTTCCTTTATGGCATGATTTATAGAATAGTTCTTGTGCTGTGTAATTTTTATCTTCCTATTGTGCATTATACCTGGTTGGTCCTGCCAGTTCCTGCGTCCCCCTGTTTTTGTTGACCACGATAATCATGGCTGCTGATCCATGATTACTGTGGTCAGTTTACAAGCCGTCATCATCTGCTGCTCTGCTGTGATAGCCTCTCCCCGTCTCCCTCCCTCCCTGTGAGCATGACAGCGGCTCTCCTCACCACCCCTCCCACCACTATTCAGCTGCACAATGCAGCAAATATATAGGTACCCCCACTGGTTTATGCTGCCATTAACGATAGTGTATATGTTTTTTTTTAAATGAAAAAGCTAAATACCTTTTTCCACACCTCTGCTGTGTGGTCACATGATTCCCCTGTGCTGGCCAGCTGACGTCACAGGGGAACCTTGGCCCCTCCCCTGATCAGGGAAGATGAGGGGAGGAGGATCACATGACCGAATAGCTGCGGTGTGAAAAAAGGTATTTAGCCTTTTCTTTAAAAAAAAAAAAAAACACTATTGTTAATGGCAGCATGCTCTGGAGGGGATACATGTGACCTTGCAAACCCTTTAAGTCTCTTCTCACCCAGTGATCAAACGGCAACAGCAAGTCTCAAGGTTTACATACATCTGCATTTACGTGGCATCTGAGCCAGCGTACCTTGATCTTTGGTGGTCAACTCAAAGAATATAGATGGCTGCAAAATAATGGTGCATTTTTTGTGCACTTATTTTGCATTGTAT
This sequence comes from Rana kukunoris, assembly GCA_029574335.1. NCBI lineage: Eukaryota > Metazoa > Chordata > Amphibia > Anura > Ranidae > Rana > Rana kukunoris. The sequence continues at coordinate 165,670,446 of CM056050.1, forward strand.
TAAGTTAGGCAGCCCATTCATGCACATCAATGCTCCAAAATGTTTCCATATTTTGCAGCTGCACACATGTAACCTGCACACTGGGCACTACTAATCAAGATGTTGACCCTGGATGATGTCTGGACAAAAATGGAGACCTCCTTCTGGAAAGAAAATACATTTTTGAGAGGGGTACTGTGAAGTCTGTGAGAGGTAATATATATCGGTGTCACACTTTCACATTGCTTAATATGCACTTAACATGATTAAATATATCTGATGCTAGGCACACTTTAAGGGTGAATTCACACATGTGTTCCGTAGCAATGTATTATCACGTGCGTTGCACCATGTGTTCATGTGCATAGTGTTAAGGCACACTATTCATTACAAATGGGCTGCTAACCCATCACAACAGACAAGAAAATGTCCAAGTGTAGTATGGGAATTTGTGGTGCACTGCATTGTGTGTTGTCATGCCATTCACAATACATGTTAAAGCACTGCGATTGACCTGATGCTATGACGCACATTCTGGTAACGTATGTTGCGGAAACACACAAGTGTGGATTGGCTCCAAGACAAATAATGCAGCCATATTTTTGCAGATGGATCACCATTGTCAGCAATGGAACTGTTCAAATTGGTGTGATGCCGACTTTGCGAGGCCACGTTGATTTAAAAAAAAAAAAAAAAAGTTTCTGTACTATTTTTTCGTGATTTCAGGCCGACTTGTGTTTGATACATGTGGCCTAGACTGTGACTATGAGATAGGGAACCATTTTCTGTATCAATGACAGAAGTGCACGCAAAAAATCTCTGTAATAAAAAAAATCTTCCTCTTGTTAAACCCCCAACCCCCTCCTGTTAGAAATGTAGCCTTTCTAAAGACATATATAACATCTTTCAGGAAGAGCTGAGCTACACTGGAAATGTTCTTTTTGTGGAGTCAAAAGTCTACTATCCATAGCAGCCACAACAATCCCACCAATGGAAAGATATGGATTGTAAGAGCGTTTGAGATAACAGATCCTGGGGAAGAAAGCCAGTAGCTTAGCTTCTAGACTTTTATATAACTTGCAGTTCTTTTATATTTCACAATCCATTGCAAACAATTTTACAACCCATCTTGGCTGATTTTTAGTCAATCAAAACTCACCTGTCCAGCCCTGACCCAAACACTGCACCAGAAAAGACAAATGCTTCTATTTTGCTTTCAGTGTCATACAGCTTTCTTTCTTTTTCGTAAAATAAACTTTAATTTAAGAAGTCTGTTGTACCATAAAGTGCAATGTCAGTGTTCTCTCCTGTCTTACACTTGTGGCTAGATTTTAAGGAATGATTGGAAGAACAATACTTTATTGAAAGGCCTGACAAGAACTCCTGCAGGGAACGAATACTGATGAAATCTTGAAATGTGAGCTTGCTTTAAATACTCAAATTACATTGATCAGAAAACCAAGCCAGCGCAATATTGATTTTCCGCAAGGCATATCTAGTTTACATTTCTCAATATTGTACTGTAAAGTGTATGTCTTTTTTTTCTATACTTTTTTAGCGAAAAAAAAAGCCAACTTTAAACTCCCTTTAACGTACATTAGATTACTACAGCATTTCTTGAGCAAAAGAAAAGGAAAAGTAGTGTGTATGCATCAAAGAATTCACAATTTAAATTACTGTTTTTCAAAACATTGTACACCTTGAACAGCAGAAAATGCATAGCAATCTTTAGAAAAGAACTGTTATGGAAATTGCTTTCTACGTGGGCTTCATGTAAAGTGCTGTTTGTAGAACAGAAGTTTATGGCGTTACTATCCGTAGTATTTAGAATGAGTAGTCTATCATCTAAATGTTTAACTCTTTTTCACTGTCAATACTCCAAGTTTGTATTAACCACTTCTCTACCGTGGGTGTTTTTCAGATTTGGTGTTTACAAGACTAAAACATGTTTTTTTGCTAGAAAATTACTTAAAACCCCCAAACATTATATATTGTTTTTCTAACACCCTAGAGAATAAAATGGCGATCATTGCAATACTTTTTGTCACACCATATTTGCGCAGCGGTCCTTCAAGCGCACTTTTTTTGGAAAAAATTCACTTTTTTGATTTAAAAAATAAGACAGCAATAAATTTGGCCCAAGTTTTTTATATATTGTGAAAGATAATGTTACGCCGAGTAAAATGATACCCAACATGTCACGCTTACAAATTGCGCCCACTCGAGGCATGGCGTCAAACTTTTACCCTTAAAAATCTCGATAGGCAACGTTTAAAAAATTCTACAGGTTGCATTTTTTTAGATTCAGAGGAGGTCTAGGGCTAGAATTATTGCTCTCGCTCTAATGATCGCGGCGATACCTTACTTGTGTGGTTTGGACACCGTTTTCATATGCAGGCGCTACTCACGTATGCGTTCGCTTCTGCGCACGAGCTCGTCGGGACGGGGCACTTTAAAAAAATATTTTTTTGTTTTCTTATTTATTTTTATTTAGTTTATATTTGTTTACACTGAAATAAAAAAAAATATCACTTTTATTTCTATTACAAGGAATGTAAACATCCCTTGTAATAGAAAAAAGCATGACAGGTCCTCTTGAATATGAGATCTGGGGTCAAAAAGACCTCAGATCTCATATTTAGACTTAAAAGATAAAAAAAGAACAAAAAAAAAAGTCATTTTTTCAAATGACAGAAAAAAAAAATGTTTCTTTAACCACTTGCCTACTGTGCACCTACACCCCCTTCCTGCCCAGACGAAATTTAAGCTTCCGGCACTGCGTCGCTTTAACTGACAATTGCGCGGTCGTACGACGTGGCTCCCAAACAAAATTATCGTCCTTTTTTTCCCACAAATAGAGCTTTCTTTTGGTGGTATTTGATCACCTCTGCGGTTTTTATTTTTTGCGCTATAAACAAAAATAGAGCGTCAATTTTGAAAAAAAATGCAATATTTTTTACTTTTTGCTATAATAAATATCCCCAAAAATATATCTAAAAAATATTTTTTTCCTCAGTTTAGGCCGATACGTATTCTACATATTGTTGATTAAAAAAAAAATGCAATAAGCGTTTATCGATTGGTTTGCGCAAAATTTATAGTGTTTACAAAATAGGGGATAGTTTATGGCATTTTTATTATTTTAGTTTTTTTACTATTAATGGCGGCAATCTACGATTTTTTTATTGGAACTGCGACGTTATGGCGGACACTTCGGACACTTTTGTGACATTTTTGGGACCATTTACATTTATACAGTGAACAATGCTATAAATATGCATTGATTACTGTATAAATGTGATTGGCAGTGAAGGGGTTAACCACTAGGGGGCGGGAAGGGGTTAAATGTGTGTCCTATGAGTGTTCTAACTGTAGGGGGAGGGGGGTGACTGGGGGAGGTGACCGATTGTGTCCCTATGTACAAGGGACACAGCATCGGTCTCCTCTCTCCCTGACAGGACGTGGAGCTCTGTGTTTACACACAGAGCTCCACGTCCCTGCTCAGTTACTGGGCAATCGCGCGTGGATCCATTCGCACCGGGATCCCAGCAGAGCGGCGCGCGCGCCCGCCCGCGGCTTTAAAGAGACAGCACGTCATATGACGTGCTGTCAGAACAATGGAGTCCTCCGCCTGCCGTCATTTGACGGTGGGCGGTGGACAAGTGGTTAAGACGCTGGGCGGGACTGACGTTTTGACCTCACTTCCACCCAGCAGAGGTATGGGGACGGGCGAGGGGAAATTTTTCCCTCACTCGCATCCCCACTAAGCAGATGAGCGGACCCGATCACCTCCGCTGCTACCGACGGCTCCGGTAAGCGGCGGAGGGCGCGGGAGAGCGGCGGGAGGGGGGCCCTCTCCCGCCTCCGATAACGGTGATCTCGCGGCGGAGACCGGCGTTATCTTTTACAGGACCACTCACACTAAAGATGGTTAACTCGGTTGTGGCAGCAGCTGCTGCCGTTACCGAGATATCCATCTTTAAAGTGCGGCCGTAAAAACACGTACGGCGGTAGGGAAGTGGTTAAAGAACACAGATGTTTTTTCTTCTGCATGAATTTGGATAAAATGTCTTACTTTTGCCACTATAGCTGGTGACTGTAAAATAATATTAAATAATGAAGAATAAATTACAAAACTCTAATATTGTGATTATTAAATATCACCTGCTTTGTGTAAACTAAAATCGTATCGGTCTTCTTCTGTGGCTTTGAATATTTGCAGTTGGTTTGCTTTGTTGGGGTCTTACTGAAGGAACCATGATAAAATATATGTAGAATATGTTTATTTATTATTACTTGGCTTTCCACTTTAAAGGGTTTGGTAGATACTAGACCTTGAAACCAACTGATGATTTCCTGGATCTCTAGTTGTGAGAGAGCTGAGCTTAGGTCTGTACTGTGGGATTATCATTCTCCTTATTGTATTTTCAATTTATTTTATCTCTTTCACGCAGAGCGTACGCATATATGCGTCCTCGGCTTTCAGGGGTTATACCAGCTGCAGGCATCATCCCCGCATGCTTGCGCAACAGAGAAAACGCATACGGAAGTCACGCCCGCATATGAAAACGTTGTTCAAATTACACATGTGAGGTATCGCCGCAATCTTCAGAGCAAGAGCAATAATTCTAGCACTAGAATTCATCCTCTGTAACTCTAACCTGGTAACCGTAAAAAAAGATTAAAGCATCGCCTATAGAGATTTTTAGGTACCGTCGTTTGTCGCCATTCCACGAGTGCGTGCAATTATAAAGCGTGACATGCTTGGTATCTATTTACTCTATTTACTCGGCGTACCATCATCTTTCACATTATGCAAAAAAATTGGGCTAACTTTACTTTTTCATTTTTTTTTAATTATGAAAGTTCATTTTTGCCAAAAAGTTGCGTTTAAAACACCGCCGCACAAATACTGTGTGACATATAATATTGCAACAATCGCCATTTTATTCTCTAGATTCTCTGCTAAACAAATATATGTATATAATGTTTGGGGGTTCTAAGTAATTTTCTAGCAAAAAATACGGATTTTAACTTGTAAACACCAAATGTCATAAATAGGCTTAGGCATGAAAGGGTTAAACTTTGTAGGACACAACATGTTTTTAAATTTACCAAGGAGGAATGGAAGGCCCATAACAACAGGGAAAATGTCAGAAATTAAAGCAACGAGATCTCACTGTTGGTGTGTTCAAAACATATAAGAAGCCAAGGGCTGACTCAGTCTACCAGGCTCCATCATAACCTAGTTTACATGAATATTCGCTATTGTCACATTTCCTCCCGGCCAATCAGGAAGTGGGTCTTTAGGCCTGTTTCTAGATTGGCCGAAAGGAGAAGGGATCCTATTGGCCTAGGAAAAGAGAGGAGGAAGGAAGGAGACGTACACCCGCTGTGAGCAGATGCACGGGAACCGTAGCCTGGAGGTAAGTGCTGCCCGCTTGACTGGCCAGCCCATGGGGGGTGGGGGGTTAATGCAAATGAAAAACCGACAAGGGGGGTTGGCTGTGGGTGCAGGGCTTGCTGCCCCCCCCCCCAAAAAAAAAACACACCAGCCTCCACTGCTATGAGTGTCTAGTCTTCAGAGGGGATCTTTGCAAAGAGGTTTTGGCTAAGCTACATGATTGTCCCAGGATGATACTGATACCAACAAACTGTTTGGGAAAAGAGAATTCCAAAAACAGGCAGATGTCAAGACAAGGGCAAGATAGGTGTAGTTGTCCGGGTAATATTTGTAGGTGGCAGGCAAACAGGTAAAAGAAACCAAAGTACAAGCTGAAGTTATAACCAGGGCATGAAGCAGAGATACACAGTCTAGGTATACATGCCTGGTCCCCATACAAAGAAATTAAGGGTGCTGCTTGAGGTTCTAGTAGGTCCTTATATTCTGACAACCACTGGGAGTGCAGACAAGGAGGGAGCTTGTCTCAGCTCCATAGAAGTCAATGAGGAAGGAAAACCCATGGGTTTCCCATGACTAAGCCCCATGGGCGGGGCGATAAATGTTGAGTGTATGGCCTTGATGGAGTCTAGGCTGAGGCTGCTTTGACTCTTTACATGAGGATTTTGTGTGGTGTACGGCTTCTGGGATTTATTTTCTTTGTTCATATACATTATTGGATCCACAGAGGCCATAGAGTGAGCAACAGGAGTCTTCTCTTCACAACACCTTGAGCATAATTTAAAGATGGCCCACCAGTGAAGGTACAAGCATGGGGAAATGGCTGGACGAACAGATCCTCTCAAATAAATGTATTAACTCCTCTTTATTAGGTATGAGCATGATTTAGATTAACTTGATTTTGCTGTGAAAATACTGACTTTGCCTACATTTTTTAAAATTTTGCTCAAATTTCTCTATGCAGACTGCTAAGCCAGATTGTGTGAAAATAATCACTGAATTGATAAAACAGTAGAATAATGCAGGATCAATGTGAAAATGTGTCTATAGAGGAAGAAAGGCTACACTGATAACAGTTTGAAGCAGGACAGCGGCTTGGCATCATGACAAGTGGCGATATGCTGAATTCTTTTAAAACAGCAGGTTATTCCAGTAGACAATGTATACATGTCTCGGTTTCATGATAAGCACATTTACTAGAAATGCTATGTTTGCTGTTTATGTTTGCCATAGCATCTTACATTTACTTGCTGTTTGCATGGTATGCAAATTAGAGGAAAATGTTGCATTTACCACGCATTCTAGCAGTTTAAAGTGAAGCTCATTGCATCTGCAGTTTCTGTTCAAAAGAAAAGGTCATAACAAAAGATCCTTTCTGTTCTCGAGACAGTAACGTAACAATGGTATATACTTTTTCTTTTAAAAGGCATTGCTGGATTGATGTAAAGATTGTAAGGGTACAAGGTAAGATGACATGCACGCACATATAACGGCATTATAAAGAAGCAAGGTGCAGATGCCATCCTTCCTTGGTTACAACTTGTCTTATTATGGAATGCTGGAAGGTGTCGTTTTAAAAGGATCAAAGTGTTCTAAGATTTCCAAAGAAATACAGAAAGGTGCTGAAGAATTACCACGTCCAAAATGTTGTTAAAGGTTACCTACTGCTTTTGGCACAAATTTCCTTTGATATATTTTCATTAACAAGTCTGTACATATTTATTAACAAGTTAAAAAGGAACTACGCTGCACCTGAGCACCACAAACCAAAAATGCTATGTGATTTATTTTTATTATTCAAAGCAATATCCCCCATCCATCCATGTCTACATGCTTTATTTTGCCGAGAAATCACTTTAAAAAACACCCATTTCTGGCTGTGGCCATCTTGAGTTATTCCCCAGTACATAGGCTCTGGATTTCCAATGGTTCTCTTTTTTTTTTTTTGCCGGTGGGTTTGGCAGTTTTCCCATCGGAAAAACTGCGAGGGAGCATACACATGGCCGGGATTCCCAGCCAAAAGCTCTCCTGGCAGTTTTCCCGTCGGAAAACCTGGTCGTGTGTACGGGGCATAGGGGAAAATGATTAATGTAGCATTTACTTCCTGGAATCCATCTGCCCTTAGCTCATACATGTAGACAGGAGGGTGTGCAAAGGTGAGAAAACCCCTTCTCCCCTAAAGACTCCTGATGTATGACCTCATTTGCCTAGGCACATAAAGCAGCAAATATAACAAATATTCTAGCATAAGGATTAAAAAATAGAGAGTGAAGTTCCGCTTTAAGTCAGGCTGAATGGTTTTTGCCCACTAGTTGGTTCATAACACAGTGGTATGCAGTGGTAAATCTTATTGGGAGTTTGTCTCCGCAATGACAGTCAGGGAGTAGTTGGTTGAACCAAAAAAATAAAAATAAAGCACGTAGCCTTAGAGCTGAGGCATTGTACAAAGCACATGGGTTTGTTGAGATGCTGTAACAAAGTACAAAGGATCAGAAAGTCTATAGTGCTGAATACACAATACTGTGAAGAGTGGTGTAATCCGATGCACATGTGATTTTTCTATGAAGATTTGAATGAAAATAGTGTATGGCCGATGTTTTACCAAGTTCCTGCTGTCTGCTGTGATTTTCCACTGTGCTGTGTACTCATCAAGGGCAGTGTTGTAACTAACGGCCTTTAAATAAACGCCGTTAGGTAACAATACCCCTTTTGAGGGTAACGAGTAATCTACCAGATTACTCTTCCCCTCTCGGCAACGCCGCTCCCATTACTGGGGCGGTGTTACCGTAATTACTTACCTCCTGTGTCAGCAGCAGCCGTCGGCAATCCATTATCAAAAGCCGCGCCTCCTCCTCAGGCTGTTCCGTGATAGGCGGAACAGTAATTTTCCCAGCAGTGCCTCTGTTTAGTGTTCAGCCTATCACGGATGCCTTCTCATCGTCCGAGGCTGAGGATGAGAAGGCTCTGCTGGGAAAATTACTGTTCCGCCTATTACGGAACAGCCTGAGGAGGAGGCGTGGCTTTCAAATAATGGAGCTTCTCGCCGACGTCTGACATGTGGAGAACAGGAGAAGATAGGGAGATCGTCGTCAAGGCATTTTACAGGCACAGTGAGGCATGTATGATAGCTCACTGTGCTTAATACATGCCTCACTCACTGTGCCTGTAACATGCCTCACTGTGCCAGTAACATGCCTCATGCCTCACTGTGCCTGTAACATGTCTCATGCCTCACTGTGCCTGTAACATGCCTCATGCCTCACTGTGCCATCATACATGCCTCACTCACTGTGCCTGTAACATGCCTCATGCCTCACTGTGCCATCATACATGCCTCACTCACTGTGCCTGTAACATGCCTCATGCCTCACTGTGCCATCATACATGCCTCACTCACTGTGCCTGTAACATGCCTCATGCCTCACTGTGTCATCATACATGCCTCACCCACTGTGCCTGTAACATGACTCATGCCTCACTGTGCCATCATACATGCCTCATGCCTCCCTGTGCCATCATACATGCCTCATGCCTCACTGTGCCATCATACATGCCTCACTGTGCCATCATACATGCCTCATGCCTCACTGTGCCATCATTCATGCCTCACTGTGCCTGTAACATGCCTCATGCCTCACTGTGCCTGTAACATGCCTCATGCTCCTCACTGTGCCTGTAACATGCCTCATGCGCCTCACTGTGCCTGTAACATGCCTCATGCCCCTGACTGTGCCTGTAACATGACTCATGCCCCTCACTGTGCCTGTAACATTCCTCACTGTGCCTGTAACATGCCTCACTGTGCCTGTAACATGCCTCACTGTGACTGTAACATGCCTCACTGTGCCTGTAACATGCCTCACTGTGACTGTAACATGCCTCACATGCCTCACTGTGCCTGTAACATGCCTCACATGCCTCACTGTGCCTATAACATGCCTCACTGTGCCTGTAACATGCCTCACTGTGCCTGTAACATGCCTCACTGTGCCTGTAACATGCCTCCCTGTGCCTGTAACATGCCTCCCTGTGCCTGTAACATGCCTCACATGCCTCACTGTGCCTGTAACATGCCTCACTGTGCCTATAACATGCCTCACTGTGCCTATAACATGCCTCACATGCCTCACTGTGCCTATAACATGCCTCACTGTGCCTGTAACATGCCTCACATGCCTCAAAAAAAGTTAGTTACTTTGCCAATGTAGTAACTGAGTCACTAACTCAATTACTTTTTCTGACAAGTAATTTGTAACTGTAACTAATTACTTTTTTAAAGGACGATGAGTAACACTGATCAAGGGATACTTGCACAACCTGCTGAGCCAAATACTTACACCAGCTTTAAGTGGTTGTAAAGGCTGAACGTTTTTTACCTTCATGTATTTCATGCATGAAGCTAAATAAACCTTCAGTTTGCAGCTCCCCCCGACTCAGGAGCGAGCAAGCATGGGAATCCTCACAGTAAGCTCTCACTATGGGGGCACTTGTCAAGGGGGAGGTGCCCAGAGTGTTGGCGGGGGACCCGAGAAGCGGAGGTTTAGGGCTTCCCTGTGCAAAACTGCTGCAAACAGCAGGTAAGTATGACATGATTGTTAATTTTTTTATTTTTTATAAAAAAATATGTCCTTTACAATCACTAATGCCGCATACACACGACCGTTTTTCGGGTTCTAAAAAATTAAGTTTTTTTTAACGTTCTAAAAAACGGGCAACATTTTTTTCGAACATGCTCTATTTTTAACGTTTTTAACGTTGTCATTTTTCAGGTTGTAAAAAATGGTCGTGTGTATATGACGTGAAAAATCTGCGCATGCTCAGAAGCAAGTTATGAGACGGGAGCGCTTGTTCTGGTAAAACTACCATTCGTAATGGAGTAAGCACATTCATCACGCTGTAACAGACAGAAAAGCGTGAATCGTCTTTTACTAACACAAAATCAGCTAAAGGGTGACATCATCTGAACTTCCCCTCTATAGTGTCGTCGTACGCGTTGTACGTCACCGCGTTTTGCTAGAGCATTTTTTTTTCACGATCGTGTGTGGGCAAGGCCGTTTTAATGATCAAGTTGAAAAAAAACTTTGTTTTTTTTAGAGCCTGAAAAACGTTCTATTTTACAACCTGAAAAATGATCGTGTGTACGCAGCATTAAAGTTTCAAAATTGTGGAGAGTTGCAAGATTAGCTACATCTGGCAGTAAGGCGGCAGTTATTAGAGAGCTGGGGGAAGCTGCTAGAGAGCATGGTTTGGATTAGGGGGTTTCCACAGAATGGACCAACGGGTGCTGCAGATGATCTTGGAGGAGTTAGGCCTCGTACACACGATCAGTCCATCCGATGAGAATGGTCCGAAGGACGGTTGTCATTGGTTAACCGATGAAGCTGACTGATGGTCTGATGTGCCTACACACCATCGGTTAAAAAAACGATCGTGTTAAAACGCGGTGACGTAAAACACAACAACGTGCTGAAAAAAATGAAGTTCAATGCTTCCAAGCATGCGTCGACTTGATTCTGAGCATGCGTGGATTATTAACCGATGGTCGTGCCTACTAACGATCGGTTTTGACCTATCGTTAGGCGTTCATCGGTTAAATTTTAAAGCAAGTTGGCTTTTTTTAACCGAAGGTTAAATAACCTATGGGGCCCACACACGATCGGTTTTGACCGATGAAAATGGTCCATCAGACCGTTGTCCTCTGGTTAACCTATCGTATGTATGCGGCCTAAGAGAAGCTCTTGCAGACACTAGAAAAAAAAGGAGAAACACTGAAGTGTAAATGAGTTTGCTTGGAGAACAATATGTGGTGGGGATGTTTACACTGAAAGGTAAAGAATGTCTCTACCAGGGCACGGGCAATATTAAGTAATCAATATCTGCACTGGGGAACTGTTAGGCTTTATATACACAGGCGCTGAGGCCCGTTATACTGAGAGTCAGGACGTTCTCTACATTGCAGATGGAGAAAGGAGCTGTGTGTTAGTAGGCATCCTGACACTCCTGTAGTCCAAGGGAGGGGGCGAGCACGACACTCCACACCAGTGAGAAAGCTTTGCATTACTGTGTGTAGTTACAGACAGAAGAACAGGAAGTGAGAATTTCTCAGAAGAAATAAGGACATTTAAAAGCAAAATCAAAGGATGAGGTAAGTGAAGGGGTAAAGGAAGCTATTTAGGAAAAAAAATGTTCCTTTACAACCCCTTTAAATATAATTTGAGCAGCTGATCAAGGCTTAGAACCAAATGTGTGGTAACACTTTGTGAGCTTCGCTCTATACAAAATATTTAAAAATGTATATCTCTAGTGCAGTTCATCACTGGGTGTACTTACATGGTATGGGTTCTCAGGGTTGAAGGGAGCTTCTCTTTCAGCAGGCGGTTGTGTTGCATTGACTGGCTTAGCTCGTCGGTTCCCCTGGCGTCTTGTGTTTCTTTCCTCTGCTGCAGCTTCAAACTGGTCCAAGTTAAGGTTCTGAGTTTGTCTCGCTCTTCTTCCAACATCTCTTTTACCTCTTTGACTCTCTACAAATATGGGAAGCAAATTAGATATGCCTCAAAAAAGCACATGCATTGACACCAATCAATGTGTCCTGTATACTCAGGGGTCAAGTCCTGGGGAAAAAAGTGTGGGAACTCCCACCCAAAATCCACTCCCCCACCAAAAAAAAAAAAATGATACGCTCATATGCATAATTACTAAACCGCATGTTTTTTTTCCGATCCACTGTACCTTGGTAATCCTTTATGTTACTGGCCGCTTCCTGTATATGGATTCATCGGGTAGTGTGCGGGTATTCGCAAGTTACCCGCAAGTTCTTTCTAAATCCCGCGATAACTCGCGGCAGACCTCCGCAATGTCTCCTGGAAACAATGACAAAAGCTCCCAGGAGACATTGCGGCATAGAGGAAGTGACGGAATACACTACCCGATGAATCCATATACAGGAAGCGGCCAGTAACATAAAGGATTACTAAGGTTCGCCTGCCCCTGACAGTGACTCGAGCTGGGCATCGCCGCTTAGTGAAGGATTGGCTCGGGCGGCTCGGCTGCTCTAGTCCTGCAAAGGCAACTGCGTTCCTGCTGTGAAAAAAGTACAGGAACTCCGTTCCCACGCGTTCCCGCAGGACTTGAACCCTGTGTATATTATTAGAGAGATGTGTCACAAAATTCTTAAAGTGGAGTTCCGCCCATTTTTTTATGTTTGTCTGTGCTGCATGCCCTAATCTCATAGTGTTCAGAATGGCCAATTTTTATTCATTTTGTTGCTTGTAAATACCTTTATTTTGTAGTCCTTCATTACTTCCTCCTCCTTATTAGCCTAGGCTATTAAGTCACAAGGCTATTTGCAAGGGTTTCTGGGATAGGCATCATGTTTCCCAGTAGTCCTTGCAAACCTGACTGAAACCTATTACATTGCTTGTGCAGCACTGAGCATGTGCGAGATATGCAAAGCTGAAATCCAGGAAGTCATACAGTCTGGCTTCATGATGCCCTCACACTTAAGATGGCCACGGTCTATTTCTAGATTATAATCTAAATGCTGTAACAACCTAACAAAACGGACCTTAGTTTACAGACTAACTTTACTAGAATACATTAAGCTTGTGTATTACAGGGGTATTTATATTTAAAAAGTGAAATTGTGGGTGGAACTCCCCTTTAAGAACCAATCAGAATGAATCTTTCATTGATATAAAACCCAATTGGAACTTTCTGCTTTAATACCTGGATTATTACACTGGATAAACACAGGTCTGTTTGTATTTTTCTGCAGTGCAGTGGGTGGCACTGAATGTCTTGCACAATGTACTGTGCTGTTTGCTGTGCAGGGACATGAATGAAGTAAATAACAAATAAAATAAAAGACTAGCCTGCAAAGGCATAAATCTGTATTTTTCACTTTTTATGCAAAATATTGTTTCTCAAATAGACACTAATTCAGCTTATGGACTTATTGCATATCATTTGTATGATTTTTATGAGATTTCACTAGGTTTTAATTTACTTATTTATATGTTTTTTTGGGGGGGGGGTTTGGGGATCATGTATTTATGTTATTGATTTAGAGTAGACACTATATCTACATGACACATTTATTAATATCCAGTTAGGATATTTATACAGTTGCTACTGGGTAGGATTATTATATAGAAATGTCAGCACACGATATTAACCATTTACATTTAACGTTCATGTCGCACACAACACGTTTTTAGTTTACTTTCCAGATATTTTAAAATGTCCTTGTTAAAAAGCGTTGATGCCGATTTCTACCATAAGCAGCACTTCAAGGTACCTGAAAACCCTTTTAAATTCTCCACTTTCTATATATAGAAAACCCACCTTTGGGATATGTAGGTCGGAGCCAGAAGATGGGAAGATCGGCACACAGTTCCAGGATCTTTGAGCTCAGGAAGCTGTTATCCTTCACGGGCTGGTCTGCAGCCACCCAGATAAGAGAATTCTCATCAAACTTGGCCGGCATGACCTCATCTTCCTGGCATGATAGAAAACACAAGCAAACTATGACACACAATGTTCTGAAATGTTTACATCCCGCTTTGATTTTCTTATTAAATGTTTGGTGTAAGCGTTCGTGTACTTGAATTAGTATTTTGTATAATGAGGACTCTAAGGCCCACATTTATCAAAGGCAGCAAAGAGATTTTATTCCTTATCTTCCACTTATGCTAATGGGAATTAAACTAAAGCATAACACTATTTGCTGAAAGTAGGTCTTGGTGTTTTATCTGTAAATTAAAACTAGCATACTTTAAAATGACATATGAGTTAGGAGAATATAGGCCAAATGAGTCTCGTCTCTCATAGAGTGACATCAAACCGAGCATGTTCTACATTTTACATTTGAATTAATAATATAATATATATAGATACGCACACCTGAAATAAAACATTTTTGCACCTTGACAATCAAGTTTATGCATGAATGTCCCCTAAAATGCGATGTCACCTTAGTTAACCTATAATCAGGGCTTTTTTTCAGCGGGAACGCGGGGGAACGCAGTTCCGGCACCTTTAGCACTGAATATATGTAATGGCAATGGGTACCGGGGTATTCTGGCAGGAATCTATTTTTGTTTGGGGGGGTCTATTGTTGCTGGTTGGACAATTGATGAGGGAGGGGTCTATTGTTGCTGGCTGCTGGGAAATCTGTTGTTGTTGCTGGGGGTCTATTGTTGCTGGGGTGGTATTTTGTAACAGGTGGTCTATTGTTGCTGGGGGGGTATGTTCTTGCACTGGGGCTCTATTGTTTCTGGGAGGTCTATTGTTGCTGGGGTGGTGGTATTTTGTAACAGGTGGTCAATTGTTGCTAGGGTGAATTATTGTTGCTGGAGTGGGTCTAGTTTTGCTGGGGGTGTCTATTATTGCTTGGGGGATTTATTGTTGCTGGGGTGGGTCCAGTCTTGCTGGGGTGGGTCTAGTGTTGCTTGGGGGATTTACAGTGCGGAAAATAAGTATTTGAACACCCTGCTATTTTGCAAGTTCTCCCACTTGGAAATCATGGAGGGGTCCACTGTGAGAGACATAATCAGAAAAAAAAATCCAGAAATCACAATGTATGATTTTTTTAACTATTTATTTGTATGATACAGCTGCAAATAAGTATTTGAACACCTGAGAAAATCAATGGTAATATTTGGTACAGTAGCCTTTGTTTGCAATTACAGAGGTCAAACGTTTCTTGTAGTTTTTCACCAGGTTTGCACACACTGGAGGAGGGATTTTGGCCCACTCCTCCACACAGATCTTCTCTAGATCAGTCAGGTTTCTGGGCTGTCGCTGAGAAACACGGAGTTTGAGCTCCCTCCAAAGATTCTCTATTGGGTTTAGGTCTGGAGACTGGCTAGGCCACGCCAGAACCTTGATATGCTTCTTACAGAGCCACTCCTTGGTTATCCTGGCTGTGTGCTTCGGGTCATTGTCATGTTGGAAGACCCAGCCTCGACCCATCTTCAAAGCTCTAACTGAGGGAAGGAGGTTGTTGCCCAAAATCTCGCAATACATGACCCCGGTCATCCTCTCCTTAATACAGTGCAGTCGCCCTGTCCCATGTGCAGAAAAACACCCCCAAAGCATGATGCTACCACCCCCATGCTTCACAGTATGGTGTTCTTGGGATGGTACTCATCATTCTTCTTCCTCCAAACACGGTTAGTGGAATTATGACCAAAAAGTTATATTTTGGTCTCATCTGACCACATGACTTTCTCCCATGACTCCTCTGGATCATCCAAATGGTCATTGGCAAACTTAAGACGGGCCTTGACATGTGCTGGTTTAAGCAGGGGAACCTTCCGTGCCATGCATGATTTCAAACCATGACGTCTTAGTGTATTACCAACAGTAACCTTGGAAACGGTGGTCCCAGCTCTTTTCAGGTCATTGACCAGCTCCTCCCGTGTAGTCCTGGGCTGATTTCTCACCTTTCTTAGGATCATTGAGACCCCACGAGGTGAGATTTTGAATGGAGCCCCAGTCCGAGGGAGATTGACAGTCATGTTTAGCTTCTTCCATTTTCTAATGATTGCTCCAACAGTGGACCTTTTTTCACCAAGCTGCTTGGCAATTTCCCCGTAGCCCTTTCCAGCCTTGTGGAGGTGTACAATTTTGTCTCTAGTGTCTTTGGACAGCTCTTTGGTCTTGGCCATGTTAGTAGTTGGATTCTTACTGATTGTATGGGGTGGACAGGTGTCTTTATGCAGCTAATGACCTCAAACAGGTGCATCTAATTTAGGATAATAAATGGAGTGGAGGTGGACATTTTAAAGGCAGACTAACAGGTCTTTGAGGGTCAGAATTCTAGCTGATAGACAGGTGTTCAAATACTTCTTTGCAGCTGTATCATACAAATAAATAGTTAAAAATTCATAAATTGTGATTCCTGGATTTTTTTTTTTTGATTATGTCTCTCACAGTGGACATGCACCTACGATGACAATTTCAGACCCCTCCATGATTTCCAAGTGGGAGAACTTGCAAAATAGCAGGGTGTTCAAATACTTATTTTCCGCACTGTATTGTTGTTGGTGGCTCTATTGTTGCTGGGTTATCTATTGCTGCTGGGTGGGTATAATGTTGATGGGATGGGTCTAATGTTGCTGGGGTTATCTATTATTGCTGAAAGATCTATTGTTGCTGTGGGAATTTATATTGTTGGGGATCTATTATTGCTAAGGTGGGGGGGTCTATTTTCGCTGGCTGCAGAGGATTTATTTTATTACTTTTCTTGTTATCATCAACGAATACCATACAAAAGCACTACAAAATAAAATGTGGTTCTGTATTCTCTAAAAGGGCCGGTACTGGGAGAAGGGTAGGGGGTGAAACCAAGAGGCGGTGCTCGGGGGTCGGTAGGGGGCGGAGGTAAGTAGTGATTTAGAAGGGGAGAGTTCCTGCACCTATTCTCCTGGAATGTGTATGTGTGAATGTGAGTTAGGGACCTTAGATTGTAAACTCCTTGAGGGTAAACTCCACCATCTTCCACATGTCTTACTTTTGTTGCTGTATTTAACTGAAGCACCCAGCCGGCTTTAGTACCTCCCCGCACGCTGTAGGTGGCTCCCCCTCTCTCATTTAGAGAGAGATCATTCGGTAAGGCTGTCAGCATCCGCAATGCACCCCGGGCACCTGCATCTACCTTGTCCCCACCCTGCACTCTGCAGATCATTGGTAAACATGTGAAATATATATGAATAGAAACCGGAGCCAACACAAAATAAATATAAGGCTTCATTTCCACTGGCGTTTTTACAGCCACTTTTCTGAGCGTTTTTTACAACTTAAAAACGCCTGTCCATGTTTATTTTAGAAAAAATATATATATATTTATTTTGAGCTGGAGCTTTAAAAATGCCGCGGCAGTGTTTTTGCGCGTTTTTTAATGTCTGGCGTTTTTACAGCCCTATTACTGGAGCTTCAGAACGCACTGGTCCCGCCTTTTTTTTTTGCAGCTTAAAAACGTCTCAGCCATCTACAGCTCAAAAACGTCATTGTGGGCATGAGGCCATAGACTAACATGGACAGGCGTTTTTAAGCTGCAAAAAACGCTCAGAAAAGTGGCTGTAAAAACGCCAGTGGAAATGAGCCCTAAATCTCTCTTATGTATCAAGTGCAACTCCAAAATTAGTAATACTAATAAACAATGGATAAAAAAGTGAAAGGGCGCAACAAGATTTTATGCACTTTATTTCATATCTTGTTGCACTCTTTCACTTTTTAATCATTGGTAAACACAAGTGATAGTGGTGAGCAGGGAGCAGAGGGCCTGAGCCAGAGGTAGTGTAACTGAGTTCCACCAAGTTCCAGCTAAAAAAAAGCCTTGTTCATCTATCAGTCTGCTGTCAGTCAAATCCTGTGAGGGATGGCCGAGCAGGTCTGTGTGTGTCTATGGAGGCACACACCCCTGCTCAGAAACGCACCCACACAAGTGCCCCTTCAGCACACGTCTTGCTTAGGGGGTACTTGGAGAAGAGGAGGAGCAGACGGCACAAGCGGGGGACCCTGGAAGAGGAGGTAAGGGGCCACTATGTGCAATACCATTGCACAGAACAGGTAAGTATAACATCTCTTTTATTTTAGGAAAAATATTACCTTTTAAACCACTTTAAAGCAAACAGTGATACCTAAGGTCTTAGTGTTGCTATACAGTGATTTGCCTCTTTAAGCATACCGCTGTGTACCTTTCCACAGAAAATTGTTCCATTAATGCCAGGGAACAGCAAATTGAATCTAGATGACAGGAGAGCTGTGTTCCATTTCATGGTTAGCTACCATGAATACCAACATTGTTCAGTGTTTTTCTTACAGTAGACTCATGTCACTCTAGGGTTTTTCTGAGTGCCGTTCATCCAGGACCAAACAAGATTCCAGGAAAAGGATGCCTGCAACCTACTGATGATGTCCATAGTCTCTTTCCACCCTCGGTGTTGGCCAGAAGCTCCATTTATGATAATAAACTGCTCCTCACCAGTGATGACAGTATTTCCTAGAGCAGAGTATGGGAAGATAAGGACACATAACCTGAAGCATGACCATGGACCACCAATGTTGCCTGAGATACAAGGGAACACTATAAAAAATAACACATCTCTTTCATTAAAAGAATATCATGTACCTGTAAGGCCTCATGCACACAGGACATTTCGGAAACTCTCCTAAAATCCTCTTTCTGACTGCAAAGTTTTGGCAGAAAAAACGTGTAACACATTAAGGCGCACTTGGGCATTAATTCACTTCACTGGATAGAAAAATATTTTATTTGGGGAATTTTAATTATTTAACGCTCAAGTGCTAAACGTGCCTAGATTTAACAAGCGTTAACAAGCATCAAACATTTTTTCTGACATAACATTGCTGCTCCTGGACGCACTGGCAGTTTTTTTTTTCCTGCCTCCAAAAGCTCCTGCCACTAAACGCTGCTAAAGTCTATGGAGGTTATTTACGAAAAGGCAAATTCACTTTGCACTACAAGTGCAGTCGCTGTAAATCTGAGGAGTAGATCTGAAATGAGGGGAAGCTCTGCTGATTTTATTATCCAATCATGTGCAAGCTAAAATGCTGTTTTTTATTTTCCTTGCATGTCCCTCTCGGATCTACAGCGACCGCACTTCCAAGTGCGCTTTCAGTGCAATTTCAAGTCCACTTTGCACTTGTAATTTGCCTTTGTAAATAACCCCCAAAGGCTAACATGCAGGGGAGTTTAGAGGCAGGAAAACAAAATGTTTGAGGCCCATAGAAGCGACTGCAAAAAGTCCAGTGTGCATTAGGTCTAAGGTCCCATGCACACTGATTTATTGAAAAATCTTGTTTTTTTTTTTTTTTCACAATCAAAGGTTTTATTGAAGCTTATTACAGTAACAAGTTATGCAAGTGTAACATAGGAATTTGCACAATCAAAGCTTGAACAGATAAAGTACTTATACTTTAAAATTGTCCTAGAAGGGGGTTGGGGTGGGAAAGGAGAATAGGGTGAAGGGGAGGGATAGGTTAGGAGGAGGGAAAGAAGGGGGGGGGGGTCGGAGCTTCTTAAAGGGGCACGATAAAGGAGGGAAGAAAACAAAAAATAATAATAATAAGATCCACCCTTCTATCATTTGGGTAACATTGTATGGGAAGGAATAGTATGAAACAGGTGTAGAATGAGGGGAGATAATACTGTCTGTTCACCTAGGACACTGTGCTCAGTAAATGAAGAATTATGTGTTAAGTGACTGGTATTCAGGGGAGTATAAGAAAGAAACCCATGCCCGCCAGGTCTCAATAAAACTTGCGCTGTTCTCTCTCTTCATGGCCACTATTTCTTCCATTTTGTATATGTGGTGTACTCTATCTAACCATTCTGTGAGTTTGGGAACATATCTGGACTTCCAATGGAGAGGAATGAGTGTTTTAGCTGCTAATAAGAGATGTCTAGTGAGAGACTTCTTGTATTTGCTTATGGGGAGGGTGTTGACGTTGATCAGGCAAGCCGCTGCGTTGAGCTCTAATTTGGTTTCTGTGATGGTTACTATCCATTTCCTGACCTCGTCCCAGTATCTAAGTATTTGTGGACACTCCCACCAAATATGAAGGAATGTGCCAATTTCATTGCCGCAACGCCAGCATAAGTCTGAGGATGTGGGGGACCATCTCCTGGCCCTCTGGGGTGTGATATACCACTGTGTGAGAATTTTCTAGGAAATCTCCTGATATCTTGCACTCAAGGAGCATTTGTGAGTCATAATACAAGCCTTTTCCCATTGTTTAATCGAGAACGTAGCATTTAAATCACTTTCCCATTTACCTTTATGTTTTAAATCATCCGGGTGCTGGGTCTGGTTTAACCAGGAATAGGCCAGGGAAGTGGTATTTGCTACCGGCGCCCCCTTGAAGCAGAGATTCTCAATGGGAGACATTGGGAGGCAGTATGATGACCTATATTTGCTATTAATCAAGAAATCCTTCAATTGTATGTAAAACCAGAAGTCAGGGAACGCTTCCCCCCAGTCTGCTTGCAGATCGTCAAAAGGTTTGACCTTCGAATTTATCAGACATTGAGAGGCCGTGTAGGGTCGGGCATACTTCAGGTGCAGTCCTGGGACAAAGTCCGGGTTATTGGTAATTGGAGTTAAGGGGCCAGGTATTGAGGAGAGGTCATGTTTGCCCGTGATCTTATGCCAAGTGTTAAGGGTATTGGCCACTAAGGGATGTGTCAGCTTTTTATCTACTTTGGAGTGTGTTGACCAAGGATAAAAAAGTAGGTTAGTTGGTGTTAAATCTTGTTCCAGTTGGATCCAGTCCTTACTCTGACCATGACAGTGCCAATCGATTATTCTTGTAATGTGAGAGGCTTGGTAATATTTCTTGAAATCAGGTAATCCAATTCCCCCTCTGCTCTTGGGTAAAGTCAATAAATTAAATTTAATTCTGGGTTTTTTATCTGCCCACAAAAACCGTCTTTGTGCTCTAAGCAGACTGATAAAAAAGGCCTCAGGGATTTTGATGGGAAGGGCATTGAAAAGGTAAAGCAGTCTTGGTAGGACTGTCATCTTCAAGATTGATGCTCTGCCAAACCAAGAGAAGGTCTTGGAGGACCACTTTCGTAGATCATCCATCAGGGTCGAAAGTAGAGCTTTATAGTTATGGTGGTAGAGCGAATCTAGATTATCAGTTAGGTATATTCCTAGGTATTTCAACTTGTTTTGTTCCCATTTGTAACTATAATTGTCCTTCATTAGTTTTAATTGGTTTGGTGGGAGGTTAATGTTTAGAGCTTCAGATTTCGATTGGTTGATTTTAAAATTGGAGATAAAGCCAAAAGTTTCAAAAAGTTTTTTAAGGTTAGGAATTGACAGGTAAGGTTGTGAAAGAAAGAACAGAAGATCGTCTGCATATGCCGCTACTTTGTATTCTCTCTTTCCAACCGAGAATCCTCTAATGTCGGGGCAAAGATTTATTTTCCTAATCAGTGGTTCCAGAGAAATAATGAAAAGCAGGGGGGAGAGAGGGCAACCTTGGCGCGTACCATTCTGGATTTTGATAGGGTCAGAAAAAGTGTTGTTAACCTTGATTTTAGCCTGGGGGTTTCGATAGAGAGCTGAGATCCAGGATAGCATATTCCCATTTAATCCAACATGGGAACAAGTGGCCATCATGTATTCCCAGGAGACCCTATCGAAGGCCTTCTCGGCGTCAGTAGAGAGCAGGATGCCTGATGCTTTGGAGGTATGGGAGAAATGTATTAAATTTAATGCTTTAGTTATATTATCACGAGCTTCCCTACCTGGCATAAAACCTACTTGTTCTGGTCCGATAATTTTCGATAACAGGGGTTTTAATCTATTGGCTAGTATTTTAGCTAAGAGTTTTAGGTCGGTATTTAATAGGGAAATGGGCCTATAGTTTGAGCAATCTGTGTTGTCTTTTTCCGGTTTGGGTATTACTGCAATATGTGCCATGAGAAACGAATCAGAGTTGTGTGAGTTTTTGGCTAAGAAATTAAAGGCAGATAGGAGTGGTTTTACAAGAAGAGGCGTGTATGTTTTGTAATATTGAGAGGTGAAGCCATCCGGCCCAGGACTTTTCCCAGTCTTGAGATCCCTGATAGCATCTAGAACTTCGGTGGTGGATATGGGTTCTTCTAGTTTAATCGCATCTGCCTGAGGGAGTGTAGGAATTTTGCTCTCATGTAGAAATTCAAAGATTGCTTCTCGCTTTGTAGATGACAGGTGTGTAGGTTTATGCTGTTCAGGTAGATTGTATAATTTGGAGTAGAACTCATGAAAGAGATCTGCTATGTCTGTGGGGTTGTGTCTGGGAATACCATCTTTGCCCCGTAAAGCATGGATGTGTCCTGCTGTAGATGTGTCTTTGAGCGCTCTGGCTAGCAGTTTCCCGCTCTTATCCCCGTGTTCAAAATAGATGCCTTTTTTGAGGAAGAGTGCCTTTCTAGCTTTAAGATCGAGTGTAAATTTAAGGGAATTCCTGTAGCGTGTTAGTTCTTCTTCTACCTGTAATGAGAGGGATTGTTTGTGTAGTGATTCCAGTTTGGCTATTTGTGAGGTCAGACGAACGATTTCTTTCTCTCTCTCTTTTTTCTTCCTAGCTCCCCATTTCATAAATTCTCCCCTTATCACGCTCTTGTGGGCCTCCCAATTGTTTAAGGGATTGGTATCTGCATCGACATTAGTTTTAAAGTAATTGTTAATTGTGGCATAAATTTCGTCTTTTACCGTTTGGTCAGTCAGGAGTGCTGCATTAAGTCTCCAGTTAAAAGATGATTGCTTGGGAGGATCAAACTTCAAGGAAATAGCTGTGGGGGCATGATCTGATAGGGAGATAATGCCGATCTCGGCCGTTTGTAAATTGCATAAGTCCCTTTGCGTGATAAAAATAAGGTCAATCCGTGAGTAGCGTTTGTGTGGGGGGGAGAAGAAGGTGTAGTCCCTCTCGGTGGTGTGGATGGCCCTCCAGGTGTCTATAAGGGAGAAGGAACTCAGGAGTGTTTTGATGCGTTTAAGGATCCTGTATGATACGGCAGTGTGACCAGTAGATGTGTCCTTGAGGGGGGAGAGGGGTATGTTAAAGTCTCCTCCCAGAACTACACAGCCCTCTGCAAACCATTTCAGTTCGTCTACTAGCCTGCGGCAAAATGTGATGTGAGCGCTATTCGGAAAATACACATTAGCCAGAGTTACAGGGGAGCCTGCCCACTCGCCTTTGAGGAAAAGGTAACGACCTTCAGGATCAGCAAGTTGCTGTTTGACTACAAAGGGAGAATCTTTATTGATTAAAACCGAGACACCCTTTGTTTTGGCTAAGGGGTTAGTGGCATGGTACATTTTAGTAAATATGTTGTCTGAAAATTTGGGGACATGATTGCTTTTGAAGTGTGTCTCTTGCAGGAACACTATTGACGGCCGGGCTTTTTTAAGTTCTCTTAGTAGTTTAGACCTCTTTTCAGGGATGTTGAGGCCATTAATGTTATGGGAAATCAGGGTAGGGGATTTCCCTAAAAAGGCGTATGCCATGTTGTGGCCTAATTCAATTTTTCGAGAAAAAATAAAATCCTAGCAAGTTTTATCCAAAAGAGTACCGAAGTATAAGTTGCTCCGAAGCTTTGTAATGAGTGAAATAGGGAGGGGTAGGAGGGGGAGAAGGGGAGGATGAAGATGTAGGAAGTAAGGGAGGGAGGGTAGTGGTTGAGTGGTTGCTCAAATCTCACCTAGAGGGTGGTGAGCAGATAGTTAGCCTGTAAAACAAGGCCCTAACTTCAACTCTTGGGAGTAAGTGGGAGGCGCTACAGCGCAGCTCCTGCAGCGAAGTGGTCGCTGCCCAAATTGAGGTGTAACAAGTGTAGCACGTGTAGAGATCTGTCTCAAATGAAACTGAGATGTAACTGAGAAACCCAGGGAATTCGTAAGCAAGAACATTATAGAATAATCTTAAACCATCAAACTTGAAATAACAGTAATCGTAGATGGAGAAAAAATAATAATTTTACCATATAAGTCACAGAAAAGTAAAGATAGCAAGTGTCTGCACCAAATAAAACTCTAAACCCCACAGCATGTGCGATTTGGATATCCAACCACCTCTCTCGTAACAAGTGGGAGGAGAGAAGAAGAAAAAAAAAAAAAAAAAGGGGGGGGTGATGAGATTCTCTATTGAAAATATTAAAACATCCAGTCGTAATCAGCCATCTATAGTGATAGGATAGTTTTAGGGTGTGAATGTCAAATAATGTCGGTTGATGCTTGTTTGTTAACAGGGGTTCCTCTGATTTGGGTGAGTAAGGCTGTGGTCTAGATTGTTACTTGGCGCCCAAGGTAATTATTGTTACATTTCCAGGGTACAATCATTTAACTATTATCTAACCTTCACAGGTCCAAACATTTTTGCCAGGTAACTACCCTTTCTGCCTTTCAGAGCAGTTTTTCACACGAAGGCTAAGATAATATTTGTATTAGCATAGTAGGGTTACGTAAGGCTTACCCGGCAGAGGAGTTTGTGTTTATAGCTGTCTGCCACAATAAACTACAGGTATCATGAGGTCATGGCGTCCGGAGAGTTAGAAGAACAGATGCGGAAAGTACCGTCTATCTCGGTTATTCTCCATCTCCGGCTAGTGTGGACCCCTGTAATGAGCGGGAAAGAAAAAAAAAAAACACAATACCTCGGGGTGGAGCAAGTGAGGGAGACAATAAGCAGTATAATTTCTTACAGGATGAGATTCTATCAGGATTATAAGGAGTCATATTTAATTGTTTGTTGACCTTGTGAAAACGTAGAACAGAATTCGTAGGTATAGGAACGTGTTAGTACCAAATTTCAGAAAAGTCAGCCTTACAATTGTTCCCACCTCATCAACTGGAGAGTGTAAAAAAAAAAAAAAAAAAAAAAAAAAAAAAAACCCCGCCATTTCACCTGAAGTATGCTGACTGGAGTAGACTCATCTCTAGTGGTTGTTAACAGGTCTCTTCCCCCTTGTTCCCTTTCCGGAGGGCAGGGTATTACAAATCGACCAGTATGTGATACAGAGTTTACAGGCTGGAGACCTCAGTCAGAAACTCCCGGATGGGGATCCATGCCATATAAGTCAGCAAGAGATTGTCGAGACCATAAACCGGTGTCGGCGTGAGCCACAGAAGAGCGAAAAAAAATAAAAAAAAATAAAAAGGGGGGGAATAAGGTGAGGTAATTTATGGTGCATACGACACAATTGATCATTTAAGCCTTGGGCTTCTGGCGCCCCTGGATGATGAGGGCGGATCAAAATTGCTCCTGGCGGAATTTCTGTGGTTTGTCCCTTGATGGTAGGGCGAGTGGTTGAGTGACGAACTCTGACCAAATTGGGGATTGTTGATTTCAGGAGGGAGCAAGAATTCTGCATACCAGTCTGGGAGTTCCACTGGTGCTATTTGTAGATTTTCACAGAATTTGTTCAAATCTTCCGGGATTCTAAGCAAGTGTTGCTTACCCATGAAGGAGGCCTGTAGTGCGAAGGGGAACTTCCATCTGTAATTGACGGCTTTCTCTCTCAGAACTGCCAGAAGGGGTTTCAGTGCCCGTCTGTTCTTTAGTGTAATGGGGGACAAATCTTGGAATAATTGAATAGAGGCATCGTTGAACCGAATTTGATCATTAACTCTCGCTTTTTGTAGAACCTCCTCCTTCAAGCCATAGTTAGGTAGGCAGCAGATGATGTCTCTGGGAGGGCCGTCGTCAGGAGCCCTTGGTCTGAGGGCCCTATGAGCTCTATCAAATTCTATGGGAGATTGATCAGGTCGTTCAAGCAAGTTGTTAAAGATGGAGGCTAGTGTTGGTCTGATTTGGTCAGTGAGAACGGACTCTGGAACACCTCTAACTCTTATATTGTGTCTCCTTCCTCGATTATCCAAGTCTTCCAAGTGTCTGTTTATGTCAATCAGATGCTGGGAGTGTGAGGCGGTAATGTCGTCTAATCTGATCAAAGCTCTATCCCTCCTTTTGCCTGCACGTTCTGTCACGGCCATTTGTTCAGAGAGCTTTAACAGTTCTGTTTTGATGTCAGTAATGGCAGATGCGAACGATTGCTTGATGTCTGCTGCAATGTCCGTCATAATAGCATAGGTCAAAGGTCTGTCCTTATCAGTGTTACCCGCCATTGAGCCCTCTGATGGGGGTAGTGATACCTCATCATCTTCCATATCATCTTCCATATTGAGTCTGTGTGTTGTCGCCATCTTGGTATTTCTCCCCCCACCACTGTATCTGTATTTACTGAGGTTTGCTGGTGAGGTTTTTCTTTTAGGGGTTACCAAAGAACGGAGGGTGTGACTGTGTGTCCCCCTCCTTAGTTGTGTGGACATAGTCAGTTAACATGCGGTTTCTTTTCAAGTCCCAGGTCTCTCAGCACCCCAGTATGCACTCACACCATTGCCAGCTGCGCTGTGCACCAAGCCACTCTCCAAAAGTCACAGAATTGCAGCGCCAAAAATGAAGCGAGTGTGCCTCTCAGTCCTGCTCCAGTATAACAATAAATAATTGTCTGTGTGGGAGCAGAGAGGGCCTCACTGCTTGCTGCTTCACTTAGCAGCTGGGGTAATATAGGATACCAGCTAGAGGGGTAAGTCTGCAAGGATGTACTGCCCCAGGAGGCCCAAACACTTTCCTTTAGGCCTGAGGGGGGTACTAGCTCTCTGCCTGGTGGCTATAGGATGAGGGGAGAGCAGTTAGGCCTGAGGTGTAGCAAGAAGGCACCGCTCACCTTTTTGTCCTGTCGTCGTCCGGCCTAGGATGTCTCCTCTGGTGAGTGTGCCTCCTCCCTGTCTCCAGAGGGCCGTACGCAGGTGCCGCACTGCTCCCCGGTCTCAAGAGCGTGTCCGGATCCGAGGGTATGCAGGCCTCAGGGTGTCAGGCGGTGCGGTCACAGCTCCCAGATCCCCGTCCTGCCAGGGGCTCTTTCTCCGGACTGCGTGTTACCTCCGAACCGTCTGGGTGTTCCGATGTCGGATTGACCAGGGCCTCCGCCCCCAGCCGCGAGACTCAAGCGCGGTGAATCCGGAGGCTCCGTAGGCCCCAAGATGGCGGCGATGCGCTCGTTGGTGAAGCCGGCTGCGAGACACACCGCGGGGTGTTCGGGTGAACAACCACCAACTCACAGGTATGTGTCCCTTCAGGAGGTCCCCCGCAGTCAGGCAAGTGTTGTAACTGCGTTTGGGGACAAAGTATAGCCGCAGATGGCAAAGGATAAGGCCCGTGAGAGCGGAGCTTCTTCAAGCTGCGTCCTTCCCCGCTCGTTGCTAGGACACGCCCCCCAAATCTTGTTTCTCCTTACAGAAGAGAATCATTTAAAAGTCACCTAAGCTGCGTTTTTTCAAACCAGTTTAGCAGCGTTTGGTGTTTGGACGTTTATTTAATTGGCCAGAAGTTTTATCTATTTTGGCTATTGAAATGAATAAACGCTGAAGTGCTAAACCCACCTAGCGTTAATGCACGTTTAGCAGCATCAAGGGTTTTTTTCTGCTAAAAATCTATGAGGTTGATTTACTAAAGGAACATAGACTGTACAGTTTTCAAAGTGCAGTTACTCCACAACGTAGTAAATGAGTTAAAGTTTCACTTTGCAAAGAATATCCAATCACGTGCAAGGAAAAAAAACAGCATTTTTTGCTAGCATATGATTGGATAATGGAAATCAGCAGAGTTTCTGCTTATTTACTTAGCTCTGAAGCAACTGCACTTTGCAAACTGCACAGTCTATTTGCCTTTAGTAAATCAACCCCTATGTGTGCGTGGACACACTTGGGGTTATTTACGAATGGCAAATCCACTTTGTACTACAAGTGCAAACTACAAGTGCAAAGTGCACTAGAAAGCGCTTGGAAGTGCAGTCACTGTAGATCCGAGGGGGACATGCAAGTAAAATAAAAAACAGCATTTTAGCATGCACATGATTGCATAATACAAAAATAATAAAATCAGCAGAGCTTCCCCTCATTTCAGATCTACCCCTCAGATTTATAGCGACTGCACTTCCAAGTGCACTTTTCACTTGTAGTCTGCACTTGTAGTGCAAAGTGGATTTGCCTTTTGTAAATAACCCCTATGAGCTAACATTCAAGGGAGTTTAGACGAGAGGGGAAAAAAAAAACGCTGACCCACAGGAACAGCTACAAAAATCGTCCAGTGTCCAGAGGCTTAAAAGCTTGTAATATAGCAGTGGTCTCCAAACTGCGGCCCGGGGCCAGATGTGGCCCTTTGCTTGCTTTTATCTGGCCCTTGGGGCATAATTTACCAAAGATGGGGCACAATTCCTCCCGATGACACCAACAATTGTGCCCAATAACACCAACGATGGGGAACGACTCCTAACACTGATACCAGTGATGGGGCACAATTCCTCACAATGACATCAACAATTGGGACCAATGTGGGGACCTTTTCAACTCCCAATGTCAACAGTCTGGCCACCTTAAAGTCTGAAGGATAGTAAACTGGCCCTCTCGTTAGAAAGTTTGGAGACCCCTGTACTATAGGAATAATCCAATATTGCATCAATGCTAAAGCTATCTCAGCAACAACGGTACATTTTATTCTGTTAAATATCACGTCCTTATTTAAAAATAAATCCATAAGTCTGGTTTGTTTTGTAGTTATTATTTTAATTACCTACAGTGGGAACATATGGCTGTGTGGGAACGAAGTCTGGCCTGTAGTCTAAAGTGTGAAAAGCATGTATATTGATTATTTATACCTCACTAAGAGCACCGATGGGCATGTAACACCACCCTGAATACACAAGCCCCACAAACAGCCAGAACTCAGGGATACGGTTTTAGCTATAATAATGTAGTTCTGTGAGTGATGAACAGTAACCACAGAGCAGCCATCTGTCAGATTGTATTTATGTCACTATTCGGGGCGCAGTATATCTCACTTTTCTCTGTATGTGTAATTACAGACTAGAAAGTGACAGCAAATTATAAAAGTGAGAAGATATTATGCGCAAAACAAACAACACTTAAAAGCACACCAGTCACCACACACTGATGCAGGCATAACGGAAAACTAGAACACCTATAAAATATAGACTTAGGGCCCATTCAGACCATTCCATACTCATGCACTGTGTTAAAGTGCGTTAGGTCACACATCGAAATGCATTTGTGTTAAGGCATCCAATTTAAATGAATGTGCTGTAATATGTATGCTTCTGATGTGTATTGCACTTATGTATTGGGGTGCCATTCAAATTGCACTGCACTGCAATAATACACTGCTATGTCTATGTGCTTTGCAGTAACATGCTTTAAAACATTTGCATTCTTGCACACCACTTAATAGGAGTATATGGGCCCTTAGTGTCCAGTTGGTATGTATGTGTGAGTGTAAGAACTGATATATATTATAATTCTATGATCGGTTTTAAAAAAGTAAAAATTGAAGAATGCAAGGCCGCGTACACACGATCGAACATGTCCGCTGAATCTGGTCCGCAGCCTCTGGCCTCTCGGACCATTTTCCAGTGGACCAAAGTTTCAAAACATGCTTAAAAACCATGCTGGAAATCTGTCCGTCGGACATGTTCGATGGTTAGTACACAAAATCATCGGACCAAAATCCCGCGCATGCTCAGAATCAAGTCGACGCATGCTTGGAAGCATTGAACTTCGTTTTTTCATCACGTCATTGTGTTCTACAGTATGTCACCGCGTTCTGGTCTGATGGGATTTTGGTCCGATGGTGTGTACGCACATCAGACCAACAGACCACTTCAGCGTGGTCCGATGAAAACGGTCCGTCGGACAAGTTTCATCGGACATGTCTGATCGTGTGTACGCGGCCCAAGAGTTGGGCTAGAGAGGCTCAAAATATTCCCTATATTACTGTGATCGCTCATAGAATGCATAGAATGCATTACGGTGAAAAAACTTGAGGGTTTACATGCTCAATAATTTATTTCTGTTATGTTATCTGTTTTATGGCACTAGCAAGCTGCTCTGCATGCACGACCACGAGTGTGCACAAGAAAAAAGAGTTCTGATGCACTGATCCAGACATGCCCAAAGCTTAACAAAGGATAAGCGTAGGGCATACATGACAAGGTGGAAGTATACTAGGCAGTAGTGGGTTAAAATGAGGGGGTTTGGTTCTAGAAGGCAGTGCTCTTACCTAAATGGACAAGCAGATGGGGTGATGGGAGGAGAGGAGAGATAGTCGTTCAGGGGGGAAGATTGAAGGGGACATCACTTGCAAATTGAAATTGCCCTTCCGCCCTGGTGACAAGGATTAGTTGGGAGTTTAGCCCAAGAGTGATGGTTAGCAGTTGGGGTCCTTCAAGAGACCCCATTGATCGATTGGTGAAACGGTGTGACCCATCTATATTGAGTCCTTTGGTTGGTCTTGTTCAGTTTAAACTGAGCGTGTGTTAAGGTGGTAGGGGTCTGTGGTCAGTTAGGATAGTCCTCAAGGTGGTGTATGGCGGCTGGGGACTGAACCTAACATTACGGTATCACAGACTCCAAAGTTGTGGGTGATGGTGTCATTAAGGATCTGCAATCATTTTCTTCTTGTGCTATATACATGTGTCGGATCTTGATTTAAGAGTGCTGGCTGAGGTCAAAGCATTAACTGTTAATCCTAGCCCAGGACTGGACAAACTACGGCCCGCGGGCCGTATGCGGCCCAGCGGACCTTTTAATCCGGCCCGCGGAGCGCTAGTGACTGAGAGGGAGTCAGCCAGGGGCATGGCCGCGGAGTTCGGCTGCATACAGTGGCTTCTGGGAATTGTAGTCTACACAAGCGCACTGTGATTGGCCGACCAGGGTCATGTGGTTCCGCTGTGGCATTCTGGGACTCGAGTTCACGCGAGCGCCATTCGATTGGCTCGGCGGAGATGGCGTGTGGATGCGGGCAGGCGGGGCTGGCTGGTCTGAGACTGTGGGTGATCGTATCATCCTACCATCTTGCTGCCGGAGTCACGCTTCTCTTGCTAGTGCGCTGTGGGGTTTCTCTCAGCCCACCCCTCTCTGATTTGTTTAGCTGTCTCATTGATTCTGGCGATTTCATCAGCCATTTCATCTGCACATACATATGCACATTTAGCTGAGACATATTTTTTAAAATATGTATTTGTTTTGTATCTGTCCGCCTGTCCCTCTGTCAGCCCACGTCCCTCTGTCAGCCCATCCGCCCCTCCATCCGCCTGTCCCTCTGTCTGCCCACCCCCATCGTCTACCTGTCAGCCCACCCCCCTCTGTCTACCTGTCAGCCCACCCCCCTCTGTCTACCTGTCAGCCCACCCCCCTCTGTCTACCTGTCAGCCCACCCCCCTCTGTCTACCTGTCAGCCCACCCCCCTCTGTCTACCTGTCAGCCCACCCCCCTCTGTCCACCTGTCAGCCCACCCCCCTCTGTCCACCTGTCAGCCCACCCCACTTTGTCCGCCTATTTCTCTGTCAGCCCACCCCCCTCTGTCCACCTGTCCCTCTGTCAGCCCACCCCCCCTCTGTACGCCTGTCTCTCTGTCAGTCCGTCCCCCTCTGTCAGCCCGTCCCCCTCTGTCAGCCCGTCCCCCTCTGTCAGCCCGTCCCCCTCTGTCAGCCCACCCCCCTCTGTCCACCTGTCCCTCGGTCAGCCCACCCCCCCTCTGTACGCCTGTCTCTCTGTCAGTCTGTCCCCCTCTGTCAGCCCACCCGCCTCTGTCAGCCCGTCCCCTTCTGTCAGCCCACCCCCCTCTGTCCGACCACACTTCTGTCAGCCCACCCCCCTCTGTCCGCCCATCCCTCTGTCAGCCTACCCCCCCTCTGTCCGCCCATCCCACTGTCAGCCCACCCCCCTCTGTCTGCCTGTTTCTCTATCAGCCCACCCCCCGTCTGCTTGTCTTTCTGTCTGCCCATCCCCCTCGGTCCGCCGCCCCCCCTCGGTCAGCCACAGCAAAGGGCACCGTGCCAGCCACCCACCCACTGAGCCACAGCAGGGAGCCAGGCCATCCACCTGCAGCAGGGAGCCAGGCCATCCACCTGCAGCAGGGAGCCAGGCGCCAGCCACCCACCACCCTACAGCAGGGGTGCACCATGCCAGCCACCCACCCACCCACTGACCCACAGCAGGGAGCAAGCCACCCACACCGGGAAACCAGCCAGCCACGGTAACCCACCTACAGCAGAGATTCAGCCAGCCACTTACAGGAGCCACCCAGCCACGGTGATCATCGGCAGAAGGATGCCAGCCAGCCACCCACACCAGGGAGACAGCCACAGCAGGGTGTCGGCCAGCCACCCACAGGAGCCAACCACAGAGGATGTGGGAGCCAGCTACAGTACCCATAGTTAAGGTAAGAGGAGCATTAAACAGTATCAATTTTATTTCTACTTTGTGAGAGGTTGGGGTAGGCCTAGGCCTCAACACTGTGAGTCCTGCTGGGAGATGGCCATGGCCTGTAGATCCTGCTGGGAGCTGGTGATGGCCAGTAGGACCCACAGGTCCACGGCCAGCTCCCAGCAGAACTACAAGCCCCAGCATGGATTCAGTAAGGGCTGTCTAGCTGCGCAGGAACAAGATAAAGGAGATTGGAGTTGAAATTGATTGATATTCTTTACTAGGTAACAAAAGTTATTAGGCAAAATCAAATGTTAGGTTTCTGTACTGTATTAAACACTGTACTTATATATACATATTTTTTTTATACTGTACCCTATTGCTATGTGTATATATAAAGTACAGTATTTAATACAGTACAGTATTGGAAAAAATATATATATGGTCCGGCCCCCGGGTCCAATATATGAACCCATTGCGGCCCTCGACTCAAAAAGTTTTCCCACCCCTGTCCTAGCCACTGGGGTCACTGGTCTGAAATAAGATCTGAGGGTGAGTGCGTTGGCTCTCCTAAGCTACAATAAGCGCAAGTGATCTCTATAATCTGAGATCACTGCAGTCTGGTAAGAGGCCTTATTACCATACAAGCTTTTTAAGCACCAGTGCACATTGTTTTTGCGCAACATGTGGACTTCAAGATTTTGGACTTTTTTTTTTATGTATGATCAAATGTCTTTATTATTTATTGTTTATTTATTAATTTCATTAGTAATAAGTCATTACTGAAATATATTGATTGTGGGTTGTTTTGCCTTACTCTCACACCTTTGATCTATTTGTGTATTATAGAAGGAATTATTTTTACAGTTGTAGCGATACCCCCGTAGGGGCTGCTGAGTGATATGGCCCACTTCCTGACACTCAAGACAATGAAAAGTCCATCAGCTCTGTTTTTGTATTTTATTAAGGAATTAAACTTGGCTAGGATTAAGGAATTCATGGGATGCCCAGAACAGATTCTTGCATGGCTTGGGACCATTTAGATACTCTCCTCCTGCACAACACTTGCTGCAGACTAGCTCTCCTTCTCACTCCAGCACAATTCTTCATGCACAGCTACCACATGATTGGGTCTGATTCTGGTTTCAGCCAGGTCTTAGCAAAGGTACCTTATTACAGGCAGGGCCCGTAAGCCCCTATGGTGTAGCAAAGAAAGTTCTGGTGCTAGCTGCCCTCTTTGGTGGACTACTGATGCCAGTCAGTCCTTTGCAGGCCCTGACAGCCCTCCTGACTGCAGCGGCCCGACTTTAATGCCAGTAACATCACGTCTCTCCTGCTGGCTCTACATCCATCTTAGACTGCAAACTCTCAGTCTGCTCCGGCATGACTCTCCCAGCTCTCCCGACTGTGCCTGTCACTCACCTACATCTGGTGACTTGCCTGGCAGTATTCCCTGCTGTCCTCTCCTGCTCCTGTTCAGGACACCCCTTGAGTTAGGTGGGGTTCCTGTACCGCTCCGAGCCCCTGGCCCAAGGTCAACCCCCCCAAACTGGGGGGCTTTCTCCATAGCTCTGACAGCCTAACACTCCATCTCAAGTTCTTCTATTCCCTTTTTTTTGTTTACAGACATCATATATTACATTGTATCCATATCTATATACTAATCTAGTATACGTTTAAATTCATTTTCTTCAGGAAAAAAAGAGAAAAAAACTCCACTTAACTCATTTTAATTTCACAGACACAAAATAAATAAATAAATACAACCCCCTATCCAGAACCAGGGTATATCTCGGGCTCTGCTCTGGGGGATCTTTCTTATATATTCATAGAGTGTCAAACCCTCTCTTAAGCCTCATACACACAATCGGACTTCCAATGGACTTTTCCGTGGATTTTACTCCGAATGGGTGTTGGCCGTGAACTTGGTATGCATACACTCGGCAGGACTTTTTCAGCCAACTTTCACCAAATCACATGGTTTTTCAGGTCTTTACTGCCACCCTGTGGGCAACTTCTGCTATTGTTGGCTGATCTTTAGCATTGGTTCTGAGAATGCGTGTTGTTACTTTGGACTTTAGTCCGATGGTTTAATCCAGATGCCTCTCCCACTCCCTAAAGAAGGGAGTCAAATGGTGTTAAAGTACGTTCATAGCCACTTGTTGAACTTAAAGTATTTAGAAAATGTCTCTGCTGTAGCACATGCCAGAAATCCAATTGATATGTTGTAAATCCTATTATCATCAAGTGTATCATAGGCCATGTTCCCCTTGTTACAAAGTGAGAAGCCTGAAAAAAAACCTGATCTAACAGTACCCCAAAGTTTCCCTTTCTCAGGCCCGGCTCAAATTGTGAATTCCCCAATATTGGGAACAAGGGTGAAACTTTTTCTGATAATTTACCCTTGAGAAAAAGCCCATAACCCATTTTTAAGGTAGGTCGTATCAAAGCATGTGCCTTCCTAATAGTTGGAAGGTCCTTATAACACCATGCGGCTCTTTTCAATAAAGCACTACTCTGAGCCTGCTCCAGCCCAGGCCACATCTCCCAGTCTCCATGTCTACTCTAAACAATCAGGTGGTTCAAAAGAGCCGCCTGATAATATTTATACAGATCTGGTACCTCTAGACCACCATATTGTTTAGGTAAGGTCAACAGGGATCTCCTGATCCTTGGATGTTTATTTGTCCATACAAATCCAGCAAGGAGAGAGTATCTGTTTAAAATAATACTTAGGTATAGCAATAGGTAATGCCTGAAATAAAAACTAATAAAAGAACTTGTGTAAAATATTAATTTTAATAATATTGCACCTCCCAAACCATGAGTGGAGCCCCTTCTGCCATCTCTTCAAAAGACTTTGCACTCTATGTAGTAATGGTGGGAGGTTCAACTTATATGTATGTGAAAGATCTGAAGGGATAAAAGTTCCCAAGTATTTCAAGGCTTGGTCTGACCATTTCAATGTTCTCAGTATGTCTTTAGGCATCATAACTCCCAAAACTTCTGATTTGGATAGATTAATCTTAAAATCTGATAGAAGACCATATGTCTCTATTTCTGCACATCTCCAGTTCTTCTACCCAAACAACTCCTCCCCAGCTGGGCTGACTCCAGGTATTTAAGGAAGCCTGCCATCTGCCAATCTAGGTTGGGGATTGGTCAGGGCTTCTCAGAACACCCCAGACAGCTCCACCCTTCTTCCCCACCTTCCTTTTAGAAGCCTCCAGATGCAGAAGGGAGGTAACGGAAAGATGAAGCTAGCTGTGAGTCACCAGCCTACTGCAAGCCATTAACAGCCCACAGATCAAAACAAACAGGCCTAGACCTGCCTAAATTTACCTGTACTGACAAAAACTCCAGCACAATACCTAAGTAGAGGGTGCTACACATGCACATTGGTTCACTTTAACAATTGAGTGTTACTTAAGGAGATCACGCACCTTTTTTAATTTATTGGCTAGTATTTTATTTCAGTCCATGCCATCACAACACAGTGGTGTGAATTGAAATCATAGAAAACAAGGCAAACAGCCCAACACAGAAGGTATTAATGGGTCCTCAGCCATCATTAAAATATACATTATGTCTAGCTAAATACTTTATGTTGTTTTTTAACCGCTTGCAGACTGCCACACAACTTTTTACATCGGCAGAATAGCACGGCTGTGCAAATGGATTTATATATACATCCCCTTTAAATTGTTGCCGTGTGGTTGCTGGCGGCGCCCTCGCGACCCTGCCACGAGCTCCGTGACCATGCCCGCGGGACCTGCGGACTCGATGTCCGCCGGTGTCCCGCGATCGTGTCATGGAGCTGATGAACATTCTTCCCGTTCTTTCTAGTAACATGTCACTGATCGCCTGTTCCCTATCATCGGTAACAGCGATCAGTGACGTGTCACGGGAAGCCACGCCCCCTAACAGTTAAAAGCACTCCCTATGTCACACTTAACCCCTTCAGCGCCCCCTACAGTTTAACCCCTTCACTGCCAGTGTCTTTTTTTTTTTACAGTAATCTGATCGCTATAAAAATGACAATGGTCCCAAAATGCTGTCAAAAGTGTCCGATGTGTCCGCCATAATGTCACAGTCACAATAAAAATCGCTGATCACCGCCATTACTAGTAAAAAATAAATTAATAATAAAAATGCCATACAACGATCCCCTATTTTGTAGACGTTATAACTTTTTTGCTTATTGTGTTTTTTTTACCAAAAATATGTAGAGGAAAAAAATATGTTTTATATATTTCCGGGGGATATTTATTATAACAAAAAGTAAAAAATATAGTTTTTTTTTTCAAAATTGTCGCTCTATTTTTGTTTATAGTGCAAAAACGAAAAACCGCAGAGGTGATCAAATGCCACGAAAAGAAAGCTCTGTTTGTGGGTAAAAAATGTTTTGTTTGGGGAGCCACGTCGCACGACCGCGCAATTGTCAGTGTCGAATCGCAAAAAGTGGCCAGAGAAATGGTCCAGGGCTGAAATCATTAAGAGAGCATGGAAAAGTTCTGCTATCGCATCCTGTCTGGTAAAAACCATTGTAAATTTTGACTGGAAAAACATGTTAGGACAAAGTGCAAATGATTAGGAGGTTCTTCAAACTCTAAGGCTGCATTCACACCTAGGCGACAAGATACGCCGCGTACGCGGCTTATATTGCCGCCTGTAGATGAAACTTTTTTTTTTTTTTTTTCTTTAACATTGCGGTCTATGAGCGAACGCCAATGTCGCCTGAAAAAAAGGGTCCGGGACTTTTTTTCAGGCGACAGGCGTGGAGATGTGAACAGTCTCCATAGACCGCAATGTTATTTCACATCTCGAGCGACAAGCGCGACGGGCGTCCGGCGTTTTGTCGCTCAGATGTGAATGGAGCCTAATGGAGAAAAATAAAAACACAAAATTATGTGTAAATATTTACAACCAAAAACTGCAAGGTTGGGCACAGCCAACTTTAAGAGCCGGTTAACACAGGGGCGACTCGTCAGGCGACTCAGCCGCCTGACAAGTAGCGCTCTGCTCTGTTCAATGGAACTGTTCTAATAGAAGCGACTCAAGTCGCTCCGACTTAGAAAAAGGTTCTTGTACGACTTTGGGGCGACTCGGGGTGACTTGCATTGACTTCAATACAAAAGTAATTTTGCAAGTCGCCTCTGAAGTTGTCTTGAGATCACCTTGCCGAGTCGCCCCCAAAGTCGCGCCGCCCCTGTGTGAACTGGGTCTTAATGGCTTTTTACTATTTTGAAGATAAAATGGTTCTGGCACCACGCTGTAAGTACTGTCATTGTTAGGGACCCCAGTGTATTGTAAAATGTGGCAATCTGAAAAACCTAAATGCAGATCCTCAGAACGCAGCCAAGTCTCCAGGGACAAATTGTGCACCTCTTCTTTGTATAGACAGGCCAGTAATATAGTGATTACTGCTAGTGGGAAGAAAATGACATTTAAAAAAGAAAGTGATAACAAAATAGCGGAAGACAGACAGCATTACCTTGTACTGCTGCATTATCCTGTCTTAATGATGTCTTAATAAACATTGCATTTATACAGCCAGTAGCTATTATCATAAACATGACTGTATATCACCGCACCGAGAATTGTTTTACGGGGACCACATTATTACAGATTTCACACTGCAGACTTACTGATCGTCAAATGATATGAACCTCACACATCTCCAGGGACAAAACGGATACGTTACACTGCTGTGTGTTTTCTATATAGTAGCCACAGCAGTAATGAATGACAGCAAAGTTGGAAATGATATTTCATTATTCAGGTGACTACGGGAATACATATTATGATTGCACAGAGTAAGGAATTAGGCCCTGGTGACTAAACGTTGCTGCTATTTATTAGTAATGTGGCATTACTGCAGTAATTGGTCTCTCTCTTGTAAATATGACGCTGGAAAACACAGCAATGAATAGTACTATATTAAATAAAATATAAAACTTCCAGAACTGAGCCTGGAACAAGTTAATGGGTGGCTTTTTTTTTCTGTAAGCATTGATTTGCATTCAGTCTTCAGATGAACAAACTTCTAATCCAGTTCAGCGTATGGAGCAGTGCATAATTCATATCCCCTTTGGTTTACGACACCATTTGAAATTAGCTGATGTTGATTTTCTGAAATATAAATTGACTGTAAAACATTTACTACACATATTAAATCCCTCCAAGGCCGGAGCTGACACTGCACCCGGGTTGGACGGATACATATTTCACTTTTACATTTTTTTTGGGTGCTTCATCTAGAAGGAAACATGTTTGGCAGACATACAGGACATGACTATCTTTCTTGTATTGTTGGAAATTATTCAAACTGGTCTATTATTTTATTTTCTATCGGATGCTGCTTAGGAGAAGAATGCATTCATGAAATAGTGACACGCAGAGTTCGGGACTGTGAATAATGGAAGAGCAGGGTGGCCAATGGCATTGTCAGGTCCATGGATAAATAGTATCTATTATTATTTTTTTTTTTAAAGAATAATAATTTGTTCTAACCATTTAAATCAGGCATGTCCAATCGCGGCTCACGTTCTGGTTTAATATGGCCCTCCTGTTGATTTGGCTATAGATATCTTTTGTGGCCCCCACAACGTATTTATCGGCATCTGTAATAGGAAGTTCTGTCTTCTGGGCTGCCATTGGACGGCTGTTCTGTGTATCATAGAAGGCAGGACTTTGTATTAAGAGACCACTGAAAAAAACAGGAGATTCTCCTGTATGTAATCTGTTGGTGTTTGTCCAGCCCCCTCCCTGTCCCCTCCGAGGCTACAGATGGGCATCGATCAGGCTGCACTGATGGCTGCATTCATGGCAATAGTAAGGCTGCATTCATGGCAATGGTGAGGCTGCATTCATGGCAAAGGTGAGGATGCAGATGGGCACTGATTAGGCTGCAGTCATGGGCACTGACGCTTTTTTTGCTTCACAGTTCTTTATTTAATTTTTTTTTTCCCTGAAACTTCCCTTTTTGAAGTGAAGGTGCATGTTAAAAGCCAATAAATATGGTATATCCAAATAACACGCCAAAGCTAATTTTTTAGTCCTGAGCGGCACTCAGGGATTTGTTGGGGGTCCACAAAAGATATATTTATATATCCAAATAACAGCCCTCAAAATTTCCACTCGCCTACTAGCATTTGGCGAGTGGATTTAAGCTGGGGGCGAGTGATGACAGGGCTGCATGACTAATCTCCCTGCAATCTGTGCCTACACTTAGAGTCCCGAAGAGATTGGCGGCCGAAGAGGAAAGGTGCATGCTCGGGAAAAGTAGTCTGGTGAGCCGCGCACAGGCAGAGCAGTACACAGGTGCTCTCCTTACAATTCTCATTAAGTTATGGGACCTAACAGTATGACCTCTCTGAGCCTGCCCCCCTGCCCTCGGGCCCCGACCAATGTAGCTGGAGAGCAGAAAGTAATGAGTGAGGTGGAGGATTGCGAAAATGACCACTCCGGTGCAGTGCTCACTGAAAGTTGCCCTGTCATGAGAGCGGCAGCCTTCCAGTTTGTGCAGTTTTCTTCTCCTTGTGTTCTATGTAAGTGTCCAACAGTTCAGCCTGAGCACTGTGAACAGACTGGTCTCAATGTGCGCTGTGCTATGGTGTCAATGGCTGCGCAGTTGTGTGGATCTCAGCGCTGGAATGTACTCCCTCCCGCTGTGCTGCAGCTCCTCTCCTCACTGCCAGCCTGAATAAATGGGGGAAGTGGGGACATGCAAGCGTGGAGCTTCACACACAGGCTCCTGATGATGATGGAGGGAGAGGGAGAGAATGGATGGGAGTTGCAGAGAAGACAGCAAGAGAATGGGGAAGAGACCCAGTTCTAGTGCCCTGTCCCTCTGGTCTGCCCCCAGTGCCCTGTCCCTCTGGTCTGCCCCCAGTGCCCTGTCCCATTTTGTTAAAGTTGTTGTTGGTAATATTTAATTTTGTAACTTGATTCTGCATAAAACATTGTCATTCCATTAGATAATCTATAAGGGGGTGTTTACAGGTGCAATTAGGCGCAGGGCAGTATATGAATTAGGTGGGGCAACTGGTGGGGAGTAACTCTTGAGGCCTGGCTAGTAGCTCGGGACTTGAAATTTTGAGCCCTGCAAATAACACACCCAAGCTCATCTCTTCACCACACACAGCCACCAAGGCTAGAGAATTCTTGTTAGGCCGTGTATTAGTGCTCGGACGAACACACTTAGACTGAATTTAAATGGTTCAAAGAATGTCAGGCAAAATGGTCGAACCTCACGCAAGTTCACTTCATCAAATCTGGCCCTCTTTGAAAAAAGTTTGGACACCCCTGATTTAAATGAATAAAGGTGCCTGGCGTTTTTCCGCGTTTAGCAGCATCAAGCATTTTTTTCTGCCAAAACTCTGCTGCTCCTGGACACACTGGCAGTGTGTTTTTTCCTGCCTTTAAAAGCTCCTGCCACTAAAAACACTGCTAAAAGCCTATGTGTGCATGGACAACACACATTTTTTT
The DNA here is from genome assembly GCA_029574335.1 of Rana kukunoris. Taxonomy (NCBI): domain Eukaryota; kingdom Metazoa; phylum Chordata; class Amphibia; order Anura; family Ranidae; genus Rana; species Rana kukunoris. Next base: position 165,711,117 of record CM056050.1, read on the forward strand.
GCCTAAAATTAATGTCTCCAAGGTAGACAGAGATAATAGTGTAATGATTCTGTTAAAAAACGAGTAAATACCCATTAAATTCCTTCATCTATATCACCTCCGGCGTTCTAGTTTCTGTTCTCTCATTCATTTCCTGGTTTGCGGTGCTCGTTCATGTAAGAACTACATTTCCCAGTATGCATTGTGGCATGACCAGTAATTCACACCTCTAAGGCCTCGTACACACGAGGGGATATGTCCGCTGAAAACGGTCCGATGGACCGTTTCAGCAGACATCTCCGCTCGTGTGTATGGGCTAGCGGACAGATTTCTCCAAGTGTTTAACTTCCTGGTGCAGTGACGTGGCGGCGTCAACGTCACCGCCGCGTCACCGCCACGTCACCGCGCCGTCCGGCGGCGGGGAATTTGATCCGATGGTGTGTACACGCCATCGGATCAAACTCCCGATCGGACATATCCGATGGAAATGGTCCGCGGACCGTTTTCATCGGATATGTCCGATCGTGTGTACGAGGCCTAACACGTAGAGATCGACCTGCCACACAGATGTAGTTCCCAGGAGGGGGTGAGCACGTCACTGACCACCGTAGTAAAGTCTCACTTCACGGTGGTGAGTAACAATCAGACGAGCAGGAAGTGAACAGAACAGAGAAGAAATAGAGCAACTTCTGGCTGAGAGCTGATCTGGAGTCGGTTGGCTGCTGGTTCTCCAACATGCACATCCAACAGAAGCAGACCGACATACACACGGGCCAAATGTCGGCTGTTTTTTTTTGAATGGGCCGACGTCTCCGAACATTCGGCCCGTGTGTACAGGGTTTGAAAATGAGCTAAAGAGAAGCTGTAGTAAGTTGTCACATCCTAGCAGGCTGGTGAAATCATTGACCCATTATCACCACATGGCTATATTTTGTCAATATCATTGTGGCTATATTAGATCAATGATGTTACCAGCATACTCATTGCTTTTTTAGGGGGTGCTACGGAACTGGAAATCCATGGCTGCAGCTGATTGGACCAGCAGCCTGCTACTTCTACCATCATCATGACAACCTATGACGCATCACTGGCCCCATTCAGATGAAGGATTGGAGATTCCCTTTCAAACAGATGAAAGTAAATAAATGGGTGGGGATACCGGCTGATGTTATGATTATTATAATACAGGATTTTTATAGCACCAACAGTTTGCATGTTACTTATAGACCCCTTTCACACCAAAGGTGCTGTACAAGTTTTTTAGCTCTAAAAATAGCGCCTGTAAACTGCCTCTTCTGTCCCCCAGTGTGAAAGCCTGAGTGCTTTTACACTGGGGTGGTGCGCTTGCAGGAAGGAAAAAAAGTCCTCCAAGCAGCATCTTTGGGGAGGTGCGGGAGCGGTGTATACACTGCTCCTAAACTGCCTCTGCCATTGAAATCAATGGGCAGCGCTACCAAAGCGTTTTGCAGGCACTTTTAACCACTTGTTAGCCCCTTCTTTGGGGTTTAAATCTCCCTACTCCCGCCCGCACAGTGCCGACAAATCGTCGCTAAAACAAGCAGCGATTTACCGCTAATGCGGCCCGTGCCCCAGTGTGAAAGGCCTCCTACTGTATATGGCGATGGCCATACTCTGCAGATGTTTGTCAGTCCATATCCCAGCCCCTTTGTTTAGTTTTAGCTGTCATCTCTGAAATCTCTGAATGGGGCCAGGGATAAAGATGGAGTTTCTGTGTTATGGACAGCCCCGGAGCTGCACCCCATCATCCAACAGTTTCATCTACCTGTTCCTGACAGATATGTGAATGTTTCATCCACACCAATATTTTTTGTGAAGAGGAGCAACGGGATTCTAAAGCGTGTCTACGACAATCTTTATAAATTCATTGACTGTGTCCACTGAATAGGACTGTTCCAGTAAGATGCTAAGCTCTAGTAAAAATGATTGGCCAGATGAGCTCTGGCAGGTAGTGTTATGGTCACTGTACTGGAAAAATCCCTGTACAACTGCTGAATAAATATAGACAAACCACCACTGCTTCGCTGCTTAACCGACATGCCCTATCCACTGATTGTGGATGAATATGTGGAATAAAACGATTTTCTTCAAGTGTTTGATCACTTCTCAGTTCTAAAGTAGCTGTACGCTCAGTACTTGTAGAGTACCCATTCAGAGCCCCTGTCCCCTTTTACTGTCACTCATACACTCATCTGTCACTATCATTGACTCCTGTAGACAAGTGAGCAACAGACATCATATGTAAGCGTGTAAAGACTAGGACAGCTCTGTCTGCTATTGTCAGCCCTTTTCCTATAGACTTTCTTCACCGCAGATCAGTACAATGCTGAATAATACGTAAAACATTTTTTATTTCCCTGAGGCTCCTGGGAATGTTCAGTATAGTATTAGTGTATTAGTGGTGCCTATTTTAAATAATGAGCTGCTTTTAATTCTATGTATTTTTACATAGCACAAAACGTTCTCTGTGTCAATTATATCTATGGGTGATGACTACTTTGAGGGCTAAGCTAACATTTATAAGAATGCTGTTTATCAATCCACAAAGGCAAGCTTTCCTGTGTGGGATATCCTCACCTTTGGTATGAATATTGAAATACAAGAGAACAGCTAAATGCTACCATTGTCCATGTCTGTGAGTTCTTTATGGAAATCATTAGAAAGCCATTAAGAGACAGTTGGTTGAATATATCACTGCCCAATGGCATATAAGGGAAACTCATCCGAAGCAGTGAAAACAGTAGCTCAGCTGAAAAAAAAACTCAGCTTGCCCCTTTATGGTAAGAGGTTGAAGGGATCAAACAGCATAAATGGAATACAACTCTAATCTGCTCCACTGAAAACAATAAACTTTAGGTGAAGGCATCCAAAAAAACATCCCTGCAAAGCAAAAAATGCCCACCTGTACACCTGACTGCACCATGCTGTTCTGGTTAAAGATCCTCAGCGTTTGGCACACTTATAGGCCCTGAATTCTGTAGGGGCATAGGGGCTTAAGAAACCAACCATTAAGTGCAGTGGGGAACACGGAAATGTGAATGCAGAAGATCTTTGAACAAGTTTCTGCTTCAACTCAGTATAGTCTGTTGACATGGGTAGTGGGACAGGAAAGTATTTTTTGTTGCTGTCTTAAAAATAAGACCAGTGTTCTGCCTCCCCATCTAAGCGCTGAAAGTGTGATCTCTAACTGATCCAGTTGTGGTGAGATGGCTTTAACTTACAGTCTCTGTTGCTTGGCAGGTCCAAATGACATCTTGCAAATCGTAAAAAGCTCTAATCCAAAAACGTATGCAGATCATAACAGATGAAAATCATAGTGTTTCTAGCTCCAGCAGGATACACTACATGTGATGAATGGAGATGAAAGCATGAGAAAGGGTAGGGTTAATTATATAGCGCATTCCCTAACTAAGGAGTGAGGAAGGGACACATTTTTTTAAAGGCAAACAAATGGCATTGTACACTATGATACCAAACGTATTGGGAAGCCTGCCTTTACACGCACATAAACCTTAATGGCATCCCAGTTTTAGTCCGTAGGGTTCAATATTGAGTTTGCCCACCCTTTGCAGCTATAACAGCTTCAACCTTTCTGGGAAGGCTGTTCACAAGGTTTAAGGCCGCGTACACACCATGAAATAAATCCGATCAAATCGGTCTGACAGACCGTTTTGATCGGATTTGTCTGCTGGGATAGATTGATTTGATCGTGTACACACGATCAAACCAAAATCCCCGCCGGCAGACAGCGCGGTGACGTGGCGGTGACGTTGACGTCGCCACGTCACCGTCACTAGGAAGTAAAACACTTCTGCGCATGCGTCAAATCCATTCGACGCATGTGCGGACAAATATGTCTGCTGGTTAGCGTACTAACCAGCAGACATGTCGGACGGACGGGTTCCCAGCAGACAGATTTTAAAGCATGCTTTAAAATCTGTCTGCTGAAAAAATCTGTTTGTCCGCCCGTACACACGATCGAATTTGTCTGCTGAAACGGTCCGTAGGACCGTTTTCAGCAGATAGATTTGATTGTGTGTACGCGGCCTAAGAGTGTGTCTATGGGAATGTTTGACCATTTTCCCAGAAGTGCACTCTGGAGATCAGACACTGGTGTGGATGAGAAGGCCTGGCTCACAGATGTTCTATTGGGTTGAAGTCAGGACTGTGCAGGCCAGTTAAGTTCCTCCACCCTAAACTGAATCATCCATGTCTTTATGAACCTTGCTTAGCACTGGTCCAAATCATTTGGTGGAGGGGGGATTATGTTGTGGGGTTGTTTTTTAGGACGTTCAGTCAAACGTGCATCTGCATCCATCGATTCTTGTCGCTGGAATCTGGTGTAGAGAAGGCCATAGGGTTGCCCTAAAGGTTTTCCTCGCATTACCTACTATTTTATTAGGAGCTAATACAGTGAAGTTTGTGCATTTTGTTCCAAGCAGAACCAGTTATTTAATATAAGTCTAAGCAACGGGAACTCACCTAGAACTGCGACAACAGTAGCTCAGCTGAAAATAAACTCTGCTGGGTCCCTATGTATGAGGGGGGAAGTGGAAATTGCTGGAGCCTACTGGAGTCTGTGGGGGGGGGGGGGTGGATAAAACCCTAATCCACTCTACCCAAAACATGTTAATTTTAGGTGGAAGGGTTCTTTAAATGTTTTCCCATTCACTTCTTTGCATTTCATTATAGGGTAATACAGTACATTTCATGCATGTTCCAGGGAGAATCAATTATTTTAAACATATCTCTCCTGCAGTACACATCAGCTATGAAAAGCAATCTCTAACAAAAATGCTAGCAAAGGTTTCTCAGTGTAATTATGATTGAGAATATCACCTAGTAATTGGTTTTGATCTGTACAGAGGACAAAACAACCATGACACGTGTCTGGGATATGAATGATGCAAAGGGAGTACATATCTTTAGAAAAAAATCTGAAAATAAGGGTAATAAACACAATTATGTGAGCACTAACATGCGTAATGCTGTCTAATTCTACTGACTACAGCTGCCTCGGCAGGAACATTTGTGAGATAATATATCCTGCAAAGAAGTGATATGACCTAAAGGCAGCAATTTATATGATATATTACGCCAGTACATCAAGTGCATATGAATATCCTTGAAAGATCAGGAAGGCAGTGGCCTGCCTAGATAGAAATTGACTGATTCTGCTATACACTGTACTAGTATGAAGTCAGACTAATTATAGATATTTGAGAATTCACCTAGTTCATCGTCCGTGAAGCGCCCATGTGATACAAAGTGGAGCATCTCTGTACAAAATTTCTATCAGGGGTACACATCAAGTGGAATCAGCTATTACTACTGCAGAATATTGCTTAATGAACATAATTATCTTTGATGTAACTAAGCTTGAAATAACCCTCTAGAGATGGCTTAAGGATCCGGGAAATCTTTGCCTTGAAATAACCGGAAGCCACAGGCTAATAAAGCTGGCATTTTAGGCTAAATGTATTTTCACATACATGGTGATTTACTAAAGGAAAGTATGTAACAACCCCCTAGTAGCTTCTTGTGACGGGAGTCACTTTGGGTGGGTGGAACCCAGAATCCCTTGGGGAGTATGCTAAATCCTTGTTTCAGCTCCCCATGCACTTCCTATGTCTAAGTCACCCTGTGCCTCTATTAGGGCCCAGGGTGACTGAGGACCCCAGTCTGATCTGTACTAATTGGACTCACTGTACAACCAAAAAAAAAAATATATATATATACACATATATATATATATATATATATATATATATATATATATATATATACAGGGAGTGCAGAATTATTAGGCAAATGAGTATTTTGACCACATCATCCTCTTTATGCATGTTGTCTTACTCCAAGCTGTGTAGGCTCGAAAGCCTACTACCAATTAAGCATATTAGGTGATGTGCATCTCTGTAATGAGAAGGGGTGTGGTCTAATGACATCAACACCCTATATCAGGTGTGCATAATTATTAGTCAACTTCCTTTCCTTTGGCAAAATGGTTCAAAAGAAGGACTTGACAGGCTCAGAAAAGTCAAAAATAGTGAGATATCTTGCAGAGGGATGCAGCACTTCTAAAATTGCAAAGCTTCTGAAGCGTGATCATCGAACAATCAAGCGTTTCATTCAAAATAGTCAACAGGGTCGCAAGAAGCGTGTGGAAAAACCAAGGCGCAAAATAACTGCCCATGAACTGAGAAAAGTCAAGCGTGCAGCTGCCAAGATGCCACTTGCCACCAGTTTGGCCATATTTCAGAGCTGCAACATCACTGGAGTGCCCAAAAGCACAAGGTGTGCAATACTCAGAGACATGGCCAAGGTAAGAAAGGCTGAAAGACGACCACCACTGAACAAGACACACAAGCTGAAACGTCAAGACTGGGCCAAGAAATATCTCAAGACTGATTTTTCTAAGGTTTCATGGACTGATGAAATGAGAGTGAGTCTTGATGGGCCAGATGGATGGGCCCGTGGCTGGATTGGTAAAGGGCAGAGAGCTCCAGTCCGACTCAGACGCCAGCAAGGTGGAGGTGGAGTACTGGTTTGGGCTGGTATCATCAAAGATGAGCTTGTGGGGCCTTTTCGGGTTGAGGATGGAGTCAAGCTCAACTCCCAGGCCTACTGCCAGTTTCTGGAAGACACCTTCTTCAAGCAGTGGTACAGGAAGAAGTCTGCATCCTTCAAGAAAAACATGATTTTCATGCAGGACAATGCTCCATCACACGCGTCCAAGTACTCCACAGCGTGGCTGTCAAGAAAGGGTATAAAAGAAGAAAAACTAATGACATGGCCTCCTTGTTCACCTGATCTGAACCCCATTGAGAACCTGTGGTCCATCATCAAATGTGAGATTTACAAGGAGGGAAAACAGTACACCTCTCTGATCAGTGTCTGGGAGGCTGTGGTTGCTGCTGCACGCAATGTTGATGGTGAACAGATCAAAACACTGACAGAATCCATGGATGGCAGGCTGCATGAGTGTCCTTGCAAAGAAAGGTGGCTATATTGGTCACTTATTTGTTTTTGTTTTGTTTTTGAATGTCAGAAATGTATATTTGTGAATGTTGAGATGTTATATTGGTTTCACTGGTAAACATTAATAATTAAAATGGGTATATATTTATTTTTTGTTAAGTTGCCTAATAATTATGCACAGTAATAGTCACCTGCACACACAGATATCCCCCTAAAATAGCAAAAACTAAAAACAAACTAAAAACTACTTCCAAAAATATTCAGCTTTGATATTAATGAGTTTTTTGGGTTCATTGAGAACATGGATGTTGTTCAATAATAAAATGAATCCTCAAAAATACAACTTGCCTAATAATTCTGCACTACCTGTATATACACATACAGTATATTGTCTCATATTATATTGTGCTCTGTGTTTGGTAATTTGGGTTGTGGCTGTATTCCATTGTTCTATTGTGTCTGTCTGCCTTGTTTTTTATGGGATGTTTATGTAGATTAGCTGTAGATGAGGGAAGGGGGCGAATTTCTCCAACAACTCTCCCTGCTGATTGGACAGTCTACTGAGAAGAAGTTTGAATATATCTGTGTTTTAATAAAAAGTGTTGCAGTTTTGTAACTGAGCTAGTCTCACCTGGTTCTTACAATATATGGGCTGTAATATCTGATATCTTAAGTTCCGGATTGGAGGAAGCAGTGTGCTGACAGAAGCACTCATGGGGAGTGTGGGACCTTCCATTAGGCCCCGTACACACGAGCAGACAGATTTGTTCAAATCGGTCGGACAGACAGATTTGAACAAATCTGTCCCCTGGGATGTATTGGTTTGATCGTGTACACACGATCAAACCAAAATCCCCGCCGGCAGACGGCGCGCGCTGACGTGTCGGTGACGTGGCGGTGACGTTGACGCCGCCACGTCACCGCACCAGGAAGTGAATTACTTCCGCGCGTGTGTCGAATCCATTCGACGCATGTGTGAGAAGATATGTCTGCTGGTTAGCGTACTAACCAGCAGACATATCGGGCGGACGGATTCCCAGCCGACAGATTTTAAAGCATGCTTTAAAATCTGTCAGCTGGCCAAATCCGTCGGCTCGCCCGTACACACGATCGAATCTGTCTGCTGGGACGATCGGGCCGACTGTTTCCAGCAGATAGATTTGATCGTGTGTACGCGGCCTTACACTGCTTACCTCCCAGAGTCTGAAAGTGAATTGTACCCTCACATGTCACATCCTTCTTCTGATTTGAGAAAATATTGTGTGCTTACCTGTGCACCACCTATACCAGCCTGAGAGATGTCCAATAACCAGGCCTATCCCCACCATTAGTGGCTCTGCTGGAAGGCCAGGCACTTTAACAGCCTGTGCTCAGTTAAGTAGCGTTATCCAGCCAAGTGACCCTGTGTTTATGCCACACAACTCTTTTTAAGGAGCGAATGAGATGTACAGGTGCACCCTGCTCTGCACTGTGAAGGCAAGATACACACTCCATGTATTGGTGGACCTTGGAGACAGCTGAATAGACGGGGGGGGGGGGGGGGGGGGGGGGACCAACTTCTAACTTCAGCTTGGTCAATTAAGCTTTGATAATCCTGGAAGCCGATTGTTTTTTTTGCAGAGCTGCGCCAGATTTTGCACACTTCAGGTTTAGTAAATCTCCCCCTTTGTATTGTATTTGTTCAACGTCTATCAAAGAGAAATTGTTTCTACGGGAGGGGTGCTAAGTTTGTCTCTTTTTTAATTCCAAAAGAGGGTTTTCTTTAGAACAGGTGAAGTCTCTAGCACAGAATTCAATGTTCTGTAACTTTAAGTACGCATTGGCGTTTTTATTGTATCATGCAGAAATTATATTTTTTACTAAACAAACCTGAGGGTTGAAAATATCTTTAAGGCTTCATTTCCACTGGCGTTTTTTACAGCCACTTTGCTGAGCGTTTTTTACAGCTTAAAAACGCCTGTCCATGTTTATTTTAGAAAAAAAAAATGCTCAAAAACGCGGCGGCAGCGTTTTGGAGCGTTTTTTCGTGTTTTTTGCGCGTTCTTGAGCGTTTTTTAATGTCTGGCGTTTTTACAGCTCTATTGCTGGAGCTTCAGAATGCACTGGTCCTGCGTTTTTTTTGCAGCTTAAAAATGTCTTAGCCATCTACAGCTCAAAAACGTCATGGTGGGCATGAGGCCATAGACTAACATGGAGAGCTGTTTTTAAGCTGCAAAAAACGCTCAGAAAAGTGGCTGTAAAAACGCCAGTGGAAATGAGCCCTAACACAACCGGAAAATTTGAGGAGTAATCTAAAGAGTAATATAGTGATTAAGTTGGCAGGGGGTTAGACACAACGGGCCAGATTCAGAGAGCGATTACGCCTGTCTAACTGGTGTTAGACAGGAGTAATTTCAAATTTTGCGCGCCGTATCACTAGTTTGAATCCTCAAACCATGATACGGCGGCTTCAGGCTTCGATCCGAGAGGCTTACGTCTTCGTAAGCCTTCGGATCTACGCTGCAATATTTTTGCGGCCGCTGGGAGGAGTCCGCGTCGTTTTCAGCGTCGGGATATGCAAATGAGTTTTTACGGCGATCCACGAAGATACGAGCGGTCTTCGCAATCGCTTTCGTCAATTTTTTTCTACGTACTGTTAGACCAGCTTTTTGCTGGTCTAACGGTGCGTAGCCCATGTTAAGTATGGCCATCGTTCCCCCGTCAAATTTAAATATTTTTTTTTTACGTAACTCGTTCGGGAATAGGAATGTCCGTAAACGACGCTACTCGTTTACTGGACAAAATCTACCGGGATTCCACGTAGAGCCAGGTAAAATACGGCAGCGTAGTGTATTTCTGATACTCTACGCGAATCTAATTGTATCTGAATCTGGCCCACCATCTGTGCTTTCCGCCCATAACTAAATACCAGAGATCCATGCTCCAGGACTAACTGCCCAGTGTGCGTGGGGCATAAGGTTTAAAAATGAGCTTATTTAAACAAACACCTTTTCTCCTATAATCTTCAGAAATGTGTTAATGCATTCTTATGCTAAACTAGTCTGCAGTTAAGTCAAAGCATTAAAGGCCAGTGATACAAGAGATTCTACTACATAGCCCAGAAAAAAAAGGTGCTTCTACTACATAAGCCCAGTGATACAGGTGCTTCTACTACTTAGCCCAGAAAAAAAAAAGGCGATTCTACTACAGTACATAGCCCAGTAATACAAGAGATTCTACTACTTAGCCCAGTGATACAGGTGCTTCTACTACATAGCCCAGTGATACAGGTGCTTCTACTACATAGCCCAGTGATACAGGTGCTTCTACTACATAGCCCAGTGATACAGGTGGTCTACTACATAGCCCAGTGATACAGGTGATTCTACTACATAGCCCAGTGATACAGTTGATTCTACTACATAGCCCAGTGATACAGGTGCTTCTACTACATAGCCCAGTGATACACGTGCTTCTACTACATAGCCTAGTGAGTGATACAGGTGATTCTACTACATAGCCCAGTGATACAGGTCATTCTACTACATAGCCCAGTGATACAGTTGATTCTACTACATAGCCCAGTGATACAGGTGGTCTACTACATAGCCTGGTGATACAGGTGATTCTACTACATAGCCCAGTGATACAGGTGCTTCTACTACAGAGCCCAGTGATACAGGTGCTTCTACTACATAGCCCAGTGATACAGGTGCTTCTTCTACATAGCCCAGTGATACAGGTGCTTCTACTACTTAGCCCAGTGATACAGGTGCTTCTACTACATAGCCTAGTGATACAGGTGCTTCTACTACATAGCCTAGTGATACAGGTGATTCTACTACATAGCCCAGTGATACAGGTCATTCTACTACATAGCCCAGTGATACAGGTCATTCTACTACATAGCCCAGTGATACAGGTGCTTCTACTACTTAGCCCAGAAAAAAAAGTGATTCTACTACAGTACATAGCCCAGTGATACAAGATATTCTACTACTTAGCCCAGTGATACAGGTGCTTCTACTACATAGCCCAGTGATACAGGTGCTTCTACTACATAGCCCAGTGATACAGGTGGTCTACTACATAGCCCAGTGATACAGGTGATTCTACTACATAGCCCAGTGATACAGGTGCTTCTTCTACATAGCCCAGTGATACACGTGCTTCTACTACATAGCCTAGTGATACAGGTGATTCTACTACATAGCCGAGTGATACAGGTGCTTCTACTACATAGCCCAGTGATACAGGTGCTTCTTCTACATAGCCCAGTGATAAACGTGCTTCTACTACATAGCCTAGTGATACAGGTGATTCTACTACATAGCCCAGTGATACAGGTGCTTCTACTACATAGCCTAGTGATACAGTTGATTCTACTACATAGCCCAGTGATACAGGTGGTCTACTACATAGCCTGGTGATACAGGTGATTCTACTACATAGCCCGGTGATACAGTTGATTCTACTACATAGCCCAGTGATACAGTTGATTCTACTACATAGCCCAGTGATACAGGTGCTTCTACTACAGAGCCCAGTGATACAGGTGCTTCTACTACATAGCCCAGTGATACAGGTGCTTCTACTACATAGCCTAGTGATACAGGTGCTTCTACTACATAGCCTAGTGATACAGGTGATTCTACTACATAGCCCAGTGATACAGGTCATTCTACTACATAGCCCAGTGATACAGGTCATTCTACTACATAGCCCAGTGATACAGGTCATTCTACTACATAGCCCAGTGATACAGGTGCTTCTTCTACATAGCCCAGTGATACAGGTGCTTCTACTACATAGCCCAGTGATACAGGTGCTTATACTACATAGCCCAGTGATACAGGTGATTCTACTACATAGCCCAGTGATACAGGTGATTCTACTACATAGCCCAGTGATACAGGGGATTCTACTACATAGCCCAGTGATACAGGTGATTCTACTACATAGCCCAATGATACAGGCGCTTCTATTACATAGCCCAGTGATACAGGTGCCTCTACTACATAGCCCAGTGATACAGGTGATTCTACTAGCCCAGTGATACTCTGATGTAAGGGGGGCCTCTGTGCGGACTCTGATGTAAGGGGGGCCTCTGTGTGGACTCTGATGTAAGGGCGGCCTCTGTGCGGACTCTGATGTAAGGGCGGCCTCTGTGCGGACTCTGATGTAAGGGGGGGCTCTGTGCGGACTCTGGTGTAAGGGGGGGCTCTGTGCGGACTCTGGTGTAAGGGGAGGCTCGTGCGGACTCTGGTGTAAGGGGAGGCTCTGTGCGGACTCTGGTGTAAGGGGAGGCTCTGTGCGGACTCTGGTGTAAGGGGAGGCTCTGTGCGGACTCTGGTGTAAGGGGAGGCTCGTGCGGACTCTGGTGTAAGGGGAGGCTCGTGCGGACTCTGGTGTAAGGGGAGGCTCGTGCGGACTCTGGTGTAAGGGGAGGCTCGTGCGGACTCTGGTGTAAGGGGAGGCTCGTGCGGACTCTGGTGTAAGGGGAGGCTTGTGCGGACTCTGGTGTAAGGGGAGGCTCGTGCGGACTCTGGTGTAAGGGGAGGCTCGTGCGGACTCTGGTGTAAGGGGAGGCTCGTGCGGACTCTGGTGTAAGGGGAGGCTCTTGCGGACTCTGGTGCGTACATAATAATGTACTAAAAAATAATGTATAGCATGGATATGCAATTGGCGGACCTGCAGCTGTTGCAGAACTACAAGTCCCATGAGGCATAGCAAGACCCTGATACTCACAAGCATTACAACCCAGAGGCAGAGGCATGATGGGACTTGTAGTTTTGCAACAGCTGGAGGTCCACTTATTGCACACCTCTGATGTATAGGGTGCAGGGGTCAGGAGTGTGTAATGTACAGGGGTGCGAGTCATGGCACAATGAGGGGGTCCCAGGAGGACCAGAGTGAATGAAAGTGTTCACTGTACACTCTGTTAGAAAGAGAAGCCCTCCAGGTTCCATTATACTACTTTGTAGTCTCTAATGGAGCCTGGAGGAGAAGCTTTCTAACAGACTCTCTGTTGTACTTTGTACGAAATGTGGGGGAGAGGCCAGGGGCTGATCATGGACAGAGCAGGGGTGGGTCATGGTTGGGGCCTGACAGGGGGCCCTTGCTTTATTTCGTCCGGGGGCCCTGAGTGTTGTTAGTCCACCCCTGCCGGCAAGTGTACCATAATACTCTCCCTGTCAGGGATCTCCAAACAACAGGAGCTTCCTAGTTCCTGCCATCATGATGTCATTCAGAGACTTGAATAGAAGAAGATGAGTGCTGTTGCGACCTGCAGGGACCGTTCACTACAGTGGGTTAGTGAGCGGGTGCACTGCTTTCATTTCACCGAAGTGGTTTATTGTAAAAATAAAAAAAATTGGGGTAGGGGGTTAACTAATCTACAATGCTATTTGGAATATGCAGCATGGAGGAGGTTAATGTGTTGGTATTGGTCACTGATGCATTTGTGACCAGTGGCAGTTAATTAGCCTCTTTGTGCTCTATTAGCAGCAGTGGTGTTAATTAACCCCTTCATACTGCAGCATAAAGGTGTTAATTAGCACTAACACTGGTGCCACTGCCACTAATGCAGCATAAAGGGGTTAATAAACTGCCACTGGTCACAAATGCATCCGTGACCAATACCAATACATTATCCTCCTCCATGCTGCATATTCCAAATAGCATTGTAGATTAAAGTGGTTGTAAATGTTTTTGTTTTTTTATATCTAAAAACTTGTCATACTTACCAGCTCTGGCAAAGGGTTTTGCACAGAACAGCCCAAACTCTTCTTCTGGGGTCCCCCGCTGGCACTCCAGGCCACCTCCTCTCACCTTAAAATCATCACATAGGGGATGCACGTTACATATTACCATGCACACCGTAATGAGAGCAACACAAGACCTCCTTCGTAACACTAAGCTGATGTCTATAGAGGAATTTTGAAGCTTTGCCTATAGAAAATATAGGGTACTGAATTTGCCGCCATGGGTACGATAATTTAATGCTCTAAATTTCACTTTAGTGTGTGGTTTTTTTTACAGAAATTTTACGTTTCCTAGACCTTTGCGTTAATATCGTGTGACATAAAAACCGACCACTATTTTATTGTCTAGGGATATCTGCTTTCAGGAAATATATGTTTGGGGGTTTTGTGTAATCTTCAGGCCTAAAATTATTTTTTAAACATGTGTGCAAAAATGGCTCTGGCTAAGAAAAGGTAAATTAACATGGATAACAAAAGTGGGAGTTGGGAGGAGGCAGGGACGAGGGAGAGTGGGGCAAAGTTGCTCCACCATGGGCCTCTGGGTTATACTTGCCCCTGGGCCAAAAATGCCAGTCAGCCCCTGCCAGGGTTTCTGGAGGGCCACATTGTCCTCCCCACCCTTGTGATCATGAAAAATCTTAGACGGTTTTCCTCGATCCATCACTTTTCCACGCTTTATGGGCCACTTGACTGGACTTGCCCCCTAGGCCTAAGGCTGCCAGTCCTCCCCTGTGTACTGCAGTAAAATATTGTTAAGAGAAGTTCACAGGAGGTCTAGAGGAGGATGAACATGGCCTAATCTTTCGCCATCCATTGACCTCAGCGACAGTTTTGCCTATTCTGCCTATAAACTTCTCATAGACTATACTTATCTATTGCAACTTTTTTTTTTCACTGCATGGACACCATAACTTCATCAAATCCCGCTGGAAAGAGAGGAATGTATATAGTATATTGGGTATCTATTCAGCACCTAGATTTTTAATCTCATCTTTTTATGTAACTGAACTATTTCTGCCTAACCTTCTCGACTGCAGCTTAATTTTTTTTTTTTTATCATTACTTTGTGTCAGTGCAATGTATTCTGGTTGTCAAGCAAACTTTTACTGTAAATTTAATTACATATGGATAAACATAATGTACAATTCTTAAAATACAGATTTTCATACGTAAAATTCTATCAAGCCTCTCTTATCCCAGAAAGCATATAAGCAGGTCACAGCCCAGGAGTATGGATGACATGACAGCATTAAGAGTGGTTTATCTTCAAATTGATGGTAGGTGACAGCGGACCGCTTACAAGCAATAAATCTACAGGACAGAGTAATGGAGGAGCCGGCACTTATACACAAGGGAGAGCCTGGATCTAGTACACTCCCACCCAGCCGTCCTTTCCATATACACATCAGTAGATTCATTATCTCTAATCATCTACTCTACAATGTATTTAGATGTACACAGAACTAGGTTTCTGAAGCCTCACATAATATCATGGTGTTTTTTTATTATTATACCACTATTTAAACGCTTTATGACCTATAATTATTATAAATCTAAAAAATCACTAAATTAACATTACATTTACTTCTAACGAGTGCTAATTGAGTTTACCATACTACAATCTAGTGTTAGTTCTGACTGACAACAAATTACATTTTCCCTTTCGCTTGTTACAACGACTTTTCTTCAGTTAGTTATACATCATGTTGTATAATGTGCCTCTCTAAAACTGGGACACACAAAAAAAAAAAAAAAAAAAATACTTTAACTAGCAGGATAATAAGGACACTGTATACAAACTGGGTTTATAATGTAATGAACCATGAAATGGGTGGCAAGCAATAAAAATACATGTTTCTTACCCCCCTTGTTTGAGCCCTGGGTATGTCTGCAAGGTGTACATATATTAGTGTAAATGTATTAGGCTCATAGAGAAAACTAATGCATTAAAGGGTCACTAAAGGATTTTTTTTTAGCTAAATAGCTTCCTTTATCCTAATGCAGTCCTGGTTTCATGTCCTCATTGTTCGTTTTTGCTGTAATCTTTCTCTGTTCTGCACACTTTCTGGTTGTCTGTTTCCTTATGAAAAAAGTACTGGGAGCTTCTCTCTGTGGTCTCTAATCAAGAAGGTGTGATTACTGCGTGTGTCTAAAACCCCTCAGAACCAATCAGTTTCATTTTAAAAACAAACACTGCCCTGTATTGGCTCTGTGTCTCTGTCCTTCACAGAAGCATGAAACTAGATGAAAAATTGAAACTGCAGGCACATTATATGATTGATTTTTATCTATTTTTAATCATTTTTAAAAGGAATCATTTCACTATTATGTCTCTATACCCTGTAAACAGTCATTTCAGCAAAAACATTGTTTTTCCTTTACAACTCCTTTAAGGCATAGGCAGGAACTGCACCATATGCCATGATAAGTGGATATCATACTAAATTATGTGGGGGACTGAACTTAAGAAAAGCAAATACTATTTTTAAATCCAGATGGAGAATCACAAAGGACAGGCAGTGGCCCCCCTGACAGGCTAAGCTGTCACCTCCTGCTCTCATGTTAGATACATGGGGGCACATGTATGCTATACCTATGACTGAGGACACGTATGATAACACAACATTTTCACTGATAGAAACATGTTGAGCAATGCTGACTTCAAAGGAGAAACGTTTAACAAGAATTATATGTCTGCATCTAAACTGAAACTTAAAGGGCATAGGAAGAAAACCAGTTCATTTTTTTCTGTAACTCTAGTAATATACATTTTAGGGTCAAGCTGCTTTTTTTAGAGGATATGTTTATAAGTAGAATGTGTCTACCAACTTTAGCTGATCTTATCCAGTGCCAGGACAAGGTCATCTAGGGCCCAGGCTAAATGTATGAGCATTATATGTCAGAAAAAATCCCTCCGCAAAAAGAAAAATTGAGCAGTAATCTGCATGCCTACCCCTAAACATAAATTCCCCCTCCTCCCAGTACAAATCCACCCCTATTGAAATCCCCCATCCCAGCAAAAATCCTTGCCCCTCCCCAGCTCAAATCCTCTCTCTCCATATACCCCCAGCACACCCCTCCCCCCAAACAAAAATGTCCACATCCAAGTATAAGTCCTTCACCCCTCGAATTTCCCCTTCAAGAACAAATCCACAATATCCTCTCCTCCAATCCCCCATCCTAGCACAACCTTCCCCCCAATTTCCCCTCCTAGCACAAATCCCCCTTCCCATATCACCTTTTCTAGCACAAACCTCCAAAATCCTCCCTCCTAGAATAAATCCCCCCCAACACATACCCCCCCCCCAAATGATCTCTCCTAGCACACCTCCCCAAATTTCCCCTCCTAGAACAATTGTTACCCCCTCCCCCCAATCTCCTCATGGTGCCCCTCCACCTCACATAATACCACAGTGCCCAGGGCAGCCGCCCCGCCTATCCACACTTTGTCCTGGCCCTGCTTCTGTCACAGAGAGTTTTCTTTTCACATCAATGCTTGTCTTCTAATGTGGAAAGATGGGTCAAATATAAGCGACTGGTAGACCAATTGCCGCTGAGTGATACCAACCTTATTAGTGGCTGGGGGAGTCATACAGACACCTTCTATCCAGAGCAGTAAACCATTGTGACAGATTGCAAGGACAAGTCTTCCTTCAACATGATTGATATTTTTGTCCCATGGGAACAACTTTGGGAAGTTAACAGCACATTAGGGGTCTGAAGAAGAGTTACATGCTTCTGCTTGTTTGACACAATGGTAAATTGTTCTCCTTATTCTGCTTAAAGAAAGCTGTGTACTGCTTGACTATGGCTGGCCACGGTCTAATGTCTATATAGAAGTTTGTTGTTCTTCTCATAGAAGCGTTCAGAAATCATGCAGAAAATATAATCTGAAACTGCAACTTTTGGGTCACAATAGATTTAAATTGTCACATATTCACATTCTTTTGTCTGGTGCTTACCAACTCAAACGAGAGGCTTTCCTTTGTCACGCTGTCAACATCCGGAACGTGAGCCTTGGCTTGAGCTTTAATGTAGCATTTTTCTCCTCCAGCAAAACGAATTCCGGTAATACCCTAAAAAGATAGACACAGTTATACACAATGGCCATACGCCCGCACGCCACAGATCCTCATACTAACTGACACTGTATGTCTTATCTCTTCAACCTGCACATAAATGTACAGTGCTTCTTATATAAGAATAGAAAAATGTAAGCCAAGTAGAAAAAGAAAATATGAAGAATGAAGCATAAGGGTAAACTGTTGACTGGCACTGAGGAATAAGATCGGAAACACAGGTTTCCTTCAAGTGTATATTACGTATAGGGCAGGGCATGGTTAAAATCCCTGGCAGGCTTGTCTCTGTCCTATAGGGAGATTTTCCTTAACTTTCTGTCCTGAGGACACAACAGGAAACAAGGAAAAATGTCTAAAACATTAGGAAAAAAATAATCACCTTTTAGACAGCTGTCACTTAAAGAAAAAGGATTCCAAGATGAAAAAAGCTTGTAAACCCCCCAGGGGATCCTGTGAATATAGCACTTGCTCAATTTAAAGGATACATTCACTATTGTAAAAATAAATAAATGTAGGTTAAAAAAAATTGCATTGTTTTTTTAGGAGCTTTTTATTAAAAGCCTGTAAAGCATTGCACCTGTCAAACAGTTAGGAATCTATATAAGGGGATATGAATAGGAAAGCTTATTAGGTCACAACTAGACATGTGCGATTTGTTTCATTACAAATCGATTTTTAGACAACATTTTCATTATTTAGAAATTTGGATGTATCCGAATCTCTGAATCACAGTAGTAACGAATTATAAGGAATCCATAATAAATTATGACGAAACAATGAATTCATTCATATTCATTCAGATACAAAATAATATAACAGCAAAACAAATGATCCGAATTTGTGTTGCATTAACATCGTTAACCACTTCTGGCCCAAGGACGTCATATGACATCCTGGACTTTGAGTGGGGATATCAGATATCATCTTTTTTGTCTGGCGATTCTGTGCACCGTAAGAACAATCATAGAGGCAATTTAGCAGCTTAATTGTTCTTACAGGCGACGGGAGGGACACCCCTCCTCTCGCCTGCCTCTGGTGCTTCTACTGCAGTGGTTCTCAACTCCGATCCTCGGGACCCACTAACAGGCCAGGTTTTAAATATTACCTTGGGGAGATGCAGACTAGAATACTGAATCACTGAGCAGCAAATTATATCACCTGTATAACTGTTTTTCAGTTATTTTGAAAACTTGACCTGTTAGTGGGTCCCGAGGACCGGAGTTGAGAACCACTGTTCTACTGGCTTGCCCGGCAAGCCAGAGAATGAATCAGCCGCTGGAAGTTAAGCATAGATATTTCTGATCCCCAGTCATCTCTATGACCCTTGGATGCCTGGGCGCAACGTTATGACGTTACGCCTGGGCCAGCGGAAGTAAACATTGCAGGGGAGGTGGCTGGAAATGCAGAGTCAGTTAATTTTTTTTTTATCTCAGACTTTCCAGACTGAAGGAGCGATCTGGGGTCTTGTTGGCCCCAGATCTCTCCTTAAAGAGGACCTGTCATGCACTATTCCTAATACAAGGGATGTATTTTGAATGAAAGTGATAAAAAATAAACGTACAACAATAAAAAATACATAAAAATTGAAAGCGCCCCTGTCCCCCCACCCACATATTTACACAACATTCAAATCATGTATGTGAGGTTTCGCCATGTGCGTTAGAGCGAGAGCAACAATTCTAGCCCAAGACCTCCTCTGTAACTCTAAACTGGTAAACTGTAAAAGAGTTTTAAGTTTGGTGCCATTTCACAAGTGTGCCATGTTAGGTATCTACTTACTTGGCGTAACATCATCTTTCACATTATACAAAAAATTGGGATCACTTTACTTTTTTTTTAATTCATGAAACCATTTTTGTTCCCAAAAAAAGGCGTTTGAAAAGTTGCTGCCCCAATACCATATGACTTAAAAAGTTGACACGACCGACATTTTATTCCCTAAAACATTATATAATGTTTGGGTGTTCTGAGTAATTTTCTAGCCAAAAAATTATGATTTTTACATGTAGGAGAGGAGAGCCAGAATAGGCACTGTATGGAAGTGGTTAATTTAAAAAAATGCACTACATATGAAATGGAAACATAATGTAATAAATACAGTAAGGTATAAAAGTGAAATAAGATGATAATTCATACTTATTGTATTTGTATTGGATGGAGGTGGAGCCACCAGAATCTCCAAATCATAACATAACAAATGAACCCAAAATTAATTTAGTTCCATTTGTTATCACGGATCTGGTGGAAAGATTACTGGGAGGGGCTGGGGAAGACCCAGCTGTCATGGTGCACTTGGCAGCAATGACAAAGTCAGAGGCAGAGGGAGTGTCCTAAAGAACAATTTTAGGGACTTAGGGCCAGATTCAGGTAGAAATGCCTATCTTTAGGCATGCCTAGCGTCTGGATTTTAAACTAGGCCGCCGCAACTTTTTCAGGCAAGTGCTTTATTCTCAAAGCCTGTGGCGGCGTAGTGTAAATCGCCTGTCTTAATTCAAATTGGGCGGGTAGGGCGCGTCATGTATTTAAATGAAGCACAATCCCACGTCGAACGTACTGCGCATGTGCCAGCCGTGAATATTTTCAAGTGCGCATGCTCCAAATCACCTCGAAAATTGTCAATGAAAGCGACGTGAACGTAACGTACCGCCAGCCCCATTCTGAATCGACTTACGCAAACGACGTAAACGACGTCTGTCCCGACGTCCATATTTAACATTGGCTGCGCCTCATATAGCAGGGATAACTTTAGGCCAGCCGAAAGCCTTACGTAAACGACGTAAACAGCTAGGCCGGCCGGGCGCACGTTCCGGAATCGGCGTATACGCTCATTTGCATATTTTAGACAGGAACGCCACCTAGCAGCCAGCCTAAAATATGAAAATAAGATTAGACAGCGTAAGAGACTTGCGCATGTCTGATCTAAGGAAAATCTATGCTAAACTGATTTTATGAATCAGTGGCATAGATTGGAGGCCTAAAACGCTGAGATAAGACGGATTATCTGGAGATAAGCTGACTTATCTTCTACCTGAATCTGGCCCTTCTTTACGAAGAATGCAACAAGACATGTAAGGGTGCAATTAGGGTGGCTAAAAAAATCTGTAGAAATTCTTACTACTGACTATTTTGGCCCCATAAAGAATAAGGAAGGAAATCTGGTTACAAAGGATGGGGAGATGACAAAAGATATTGAATTTATTCTTCTCCTCCATCTTCACGAGGGAATTGGGGGAGCTTCAGTAACCAAAATCTCATGACACATAGGAAGCACCCTCATGGTTAAAGGAACACTAAAGGTTCGTTTTTTATCCTCTAAAATCATTGATATATTGCAGAGCATTTAGAAGTTCCTTACCTCTTCTTTTAAATTGCCCAGCAAAGTATTGAATTTCATCTGTAAAAGTTCCACTTCCTGTGCCTCCTCTCATTCCTCTCCTCCTGTGTCCCAGCCGTTTCTTATGGAGGAAAGCTTCACAAGCATGACGTGCACAACGTGCTCGTCCCCTCTCCTGCCTACAGCTCTGCGTCTGGACGTTCTCTGTCTTTCACAGCAGAGGAGACCAGCACATGCTTGGGCGTCTCTAGGACGCTGTAGCTCCGCCTCCCTCCCATTCATTGTTTTGGGAAACAAGTCACAGCCCCGCCTTCACTCCTCCCCCAGTTCTCTGACAAGTTGAAAGTGAAACTCATTTTTCCTCCCCTAGTTCTCTGGAAATTGAAACTTGATTTCTACACAGCAGGAAAACAGCAACTAAATAGAGTATTTGCTACTCAAGGTAAAGTACATCTAAATAAGATCTTATAAACTAAAAATTATGCTTATAATTAAATTAAAATATAGTCAATATGGGCCAGATTCAGGTAGATGAGAGTATCTTTCCTCTGGAGTAACGCTTCTCATTTACGTTACTCTGAAGACCCTTTCAGCGCAATTCCTGTAATTCACATAGCAGTTGCGCGTAAACTTGCGCCAGAGTAACGATAATGCGCTGGCGTAACCCGACGCAAGTGGAAGTGGGTGTGATCATATGTAAATGATGGGCGGAGCCCGGCGCAGAGGCTTACGTTCAGCGCATCATCCACGGAGCATGCGCAGTGAGTGCGGCTCCACTCGCCCCCTTGTGCGCATGCTCACAACTTCCGTCGGCACCACTTCCTGGGAAACGTCAGCGCAATGCGTTCCGCTGGGCGCTTAAAAGCGCTGGCGGAAACGCCATTCCGGCGCAAAAGTAGTTCCGTTTCCCCCCACCCCAGGGAAGATACTTTTGCTCTGTAATGGCTGCTCCCGCTACCCCCAGAGAGAGGAGGAACCTCAACTTTAATACCCAGGAGGTCTCTGTCATTATCTCGGCTATGGAGACGGAGAATGAATTTCTCCATGGGAAAAAAAGCCGGAAGACCAGCCGGGAGAGGAAGCAGGGCATCCTGGAGTCGATTGCTGCCAGGGTCAATGTCCTGGGGTACTCCACCCGGACTGCTGGGGACATACAAAAGAAAATAAATGACCTGCGGCGCAAGGTGAGGGACAAGGTGGCCTCCATCAGGAGGTATGAGAGGGGCACAGGTGGTGGTCCCCCATGTCCTGTCACCCTGACCGCAGAGGAGGAGGTGGTTGCTCGGTGCCTGGAGAGGGAGCAGGTGGAGGGGGTCGCAGGCTATGACTCCGTGGAGGAAGGCACAAGGACAGGTAAGTGTTTTTTAATCCCCTATTTGATGTTTTGCATTTGGGGGGGGGGGGGTACATGTGCCAAGTGTGTGGGACCACCAACATGTGTCTGCTTTGTGTCATCCACAGATGACGGAGCTGGGCCATCATCTGTCAGCCTGCATTCCACCCCATCCTCCCCACGCCATCATGTGCCCGAGCCACTGGGTGGTGAAGAGGTTGTGGAGGAGGAGAGTGGCCACACCACACCTGCCGAGGTGGTTGTGGAAGATCCTGCTGTGGCAGAGCAGGACTTTTCATTAGTCTTGTCTGTCTCCTCCCCTTCTCCTGGCCCGTCTGTCGTCCCCTCCCCCATCCTTGGAAGCCCCTTAAGGGCGACTCCTTCCACCCGAGGACATCCATCTTCTGGCCCCAGGAAGGCGACCCAGAAGACCAGGGGGGTGTCTGATGGTGTCCAGGACCAGTTGGCGAGGGATCACGCCAGACAGACAGAACAAATGGGGGCCATAGCGGTGCACTTGCAGAAAGTGTCTGACAGCCTGGGCTCCGTTGCCAACCTCAGCAACGCAGTGCAGGATGTCAGCTCTAATTGCGCTGCAGTGGTCACCACTTTGGGGGAGGTGCAGGGGGATATCCAGCACCTCACTGCAGCCGTCCAGGCCAACAGTGCTGCCATCCGGGAGCAGGGGAGGCTGAGTCGGCGGGCCCAGCATTACCAGGTGACCCGTCAGCTCCGGATGCAGGCCCAGACGAACAATTACCTTGGACGGATAGCCAGGGCCTTGGAGGGCACGCAGGCCACACCTGCCAGGAGTGGCCCACCTGGGGATCAGCCACCTCCAGATGCCCCCCCACCCCCACCCACTCCATCCAGGCAGCTGCGGAGCCAGAGAGGGGCCCCCAGAAGAAGCCCCCGGCATCCCCGATGAGGCCTTTTTTTTTTCTTGTTTTATATTATTGTTTTTCACATACTCAGGTCATGAGTTTATTTTTTATTTTTCTCAGGGTATGAGATTATTTTTCTTTTATTGATCAGGATATGATCTTTCTAATTTCTTTTTGTACTGCACACGGTCAGGAGTGCAGGGGACAGTGTGAATGGTGTGTGAATGTGAGGGGGTGGCACTCCTGAAAGTAAGGGGTGTCACCCTCGGCCGTGGTGGTGAAGTGAACCCCACGGCTGAATGAATGATGTGTGAAAGGTGTGTGAATGGACAGTGACATCATTGGGGCCTTGACGCGGCGTTACTGCTCCCAACTCCTACATGCTGGACTTGGGCTAATCCAATGCGATGTGCATGTGGTGTGTGTGATCTAGGGACATCAGTGGTGTACACGCGTGCATTGTCTGTGTAATTAATGTTTTGGTTTAGTGTCCAAAGATGCCTACGGCGAGGACCCTCCTGACTGCTCTTCCATCAGCAGACTGGGTGTCCTCTGGCAGGGGGGGACTGTGTGGGTCGGGGGTCAGGTCATCACGTATGTCAATATGCAGGCCTTTTTTCATAGCAAAGTTATGTAGTATGCAACATGCACCGATGATCTGACACACAAAGGTAGGGGAATACAATAGGGCCCCCCCAGACTTATCCAGGCATCGGAAACGGGACTTCAGGAGCCCAAATGTTTGCTCCACCACTGCACGGGTTTTGATGTGTGCTTCATTGTATTTTCTCTCTCCTCTGGTTTGGGGGTTCCGGAAAGGAGTCATTAGATGGGGTCCCAATGCATATGCAGAGTCACCTGTAAGGTAAAAGACAGGATAATGTTAGTCATGCATGTGCGATTTCTGTTGTGCATGACGGGAGGGGATAGTCATGCCTGACTCCCATGTCACTCACCAACCAGCCAACTGTCCCCATACATGTTCTGGTTAAATTCTGCTGGGATGGGGCTCTGACGGTATATGAAACTGTCATGGCTGGACCCGGGGTGTTTGGCACGGACGTGCCATATGAGGCGTTGGGCATCAGCTATCACCTGTACGTTGATGGAGTGCCAATGCTTCCGATTGCGGTATATGTGCTCTGTGGCACTGGGGGGCTGTAGGGCCACATGTGTGCAATCAATGGCCCCCACAGTGCGTGGGAATCTGGCAATGTTGTAGAAATCTGTCATTGCCTTCTGCCGCAGCTCCTCAGTGGTTGGTCTGATGAACTGGTTGGACATGCGTCTGAGGATTGCAGGGACAACCTGGTGCACACATCTGCTTATGGAAGACTGTGACATCCCAGCCACCACTCCACTTGTACGCTGGAATGATCCAGTTGCAAGGAAATGGAGTGTTGCCAGTACCTTCACCAGTGGCTGCACTGCTTGTGAGCGGTGTGTCTTGCTGGTGATGTCACCCTGCAGGGTTGTGGTTAGTTCAAGTATTGCATCTGGGCTGAATCTGAAGAGGCGATACACCTCCTCATCCCCCATGCCAAAGAGGCTCATGCGTGTGCGGTATATCCTTTCACGTGCCCGCCTTCTTGGTTCCGGGGGACCCATCAGTAGTTCTAGGACCACGAGTGCCCCTGGCATGTTGGCACACAGAGGTGTTGTCCTTGCAAGTGGGGGTGCTCAGCTAGCTCCGATCGTCGGTAACGCTGCTGTAGCTGCTCTCCTGCTGACCTGTGACCGTCTGGAGTAAAGATAAAGCAGCCTTTTGTAGAAATAACTTTGCGCCGGACGGATCAGATACGCGCGGCGCATGTAGCCAGCGTATGGTGCTAATCCGTTCGTGAATTGAGAAAAATCCCTCATTTGCATATTTGCAGGGGAAATCAATGGGCGCGACTGATGCGCCCAGCGAAAATAAACGCTGACGATACTCTGGCGTCGGAACGTTCCGCCGGTCGCAAATGACCCGTTATTGGGCGCATCTAGTTTGGTGGGTACGGGCACATAGAAACGTCGGCGCATCAGCACAGTTACGCGGCGCATATCCAAATACTCCAGCGCAAGTGTTCCTGAATCTGGCCCTATATTTGTATCCATTTCTTATACAATGCATGATATTGAATAAGCATGGTAGTCTTCTGTTCCCCCATGTCCAATACAAACACTCACTCCACCACCATTTTAGCCAATTTTTTACTATCCATTTTGAATGCACACCACATATACTTTTCTCCCAATTCCATCCCTCCATCCCCTGGTATGATCATCCATCCCTCACAGAGTGATGTAAGGGGGGGGGGCCCCTGCTGGGGACACATGATGTAAAGGGGGGTCTCCGCTGGGATTGGCTTATGTAAAGGGGGGGCTCCGGTAGAGACACCTGATGTAAGGGGGGCTCTGCTGGGGACACGTAATGTAAGAAGAAGCTCTGCTGTGATTGTCTTATGTAAGGGGGGGGGGCTTCACTGGGGACATCTGATGTAAGGGGGTCTCCGCTGGGATTGGCTTATGTAAAGGGGGGGCTCCGGTAGGGACACCTGATGTAAGGGGGGCTCTGCTGGGGACATGTAATGTAAGAAGAAGCTCTGCTGTGATTGTCTTATGTAAGGGGGGGGCTTCACTGGGGACATCTGATGTAAGGGGGTCTCCGCTGGGATTGGCTTATGTAAAGGGGGGGCTCCGGTAGGGACACCTGATGTAAGGGGGGCTCTGCTGGGGACACGTAATGTAAGAAGAAGCTCTGCTGTGATTGTCTTATGTAAGGGGGGGGGGGCTTCACTGGGGACATCTGATGTAAGGGGGTCTCCGCTGGGATTGGCTTATGTAAAGGGGGGGCTCCGGTAGGGACACCTGATGTAAGAAGAAGCTCTGCTGTGATTGTCTTATGTAAGGGGGGGAGTCCGCTAGGGACACCTGATGTAAGGGGGTCTCTGCTGGGGACACCTGATGTAAGAAGAAGCTCTGCTGTGATTGTTTTATGTAGCCCCCCCCCTTATATAAGACAATCACAGCAGAGCTTCTTCTTACATCAGGTGTCCCCAGCGGAGCCCCCTTTACATCAGGTGTCCCCAGCGGAGCCCCCCTTACATCAGGTGTCCCCAGCGGAGCCCCCCCCCTTACATAAGACAATCACAGCAGAGCTTCTTCTTACATCAGGTGTCCCCAACGGAGGCCCCCCTTACATCAGGTGTCCCCAGCGGAGCCCCCCCCCTTACATAAGACAATCACAGCAGAGCTTCTTCTTACATCAGGTGTCCCCAGCGGAGCCCCTTCTTACATCAGGTGTCCCCAGCAGAGCACCCCTTACATTAGGCGCCCCCATCGGAGCCCCTTCTTACATCAGGTGTCCCCAGAGGAGCCCCACTTACATCAGGTGTCCCCAGCTGAGCCACCCCTTACATTAGGTGTCCCCAGCAGAGCCCCCCTTACATCAGGTGTCCCCAGCGGAGCCCCCCTTACATAAGACAATCACAGCAGAGCTTCTTCTTACATCAGGTGTCCCCAGCGGAGCCCCCCTTACATCAGGTGTCCCCAGCGGAGCCCCCCTTACATCAGGTGTCCCCAGCGGAGCCCCCCCCTTACATAAGACAATCACAGCAGAGCTTCTTCTTACATCAAGTGTCCCCAGCGGAGCCCCCTTTACATCAGGTGTCCCCAGCGGAGCCCCCCTTACATCAGGTGTCCCCAGCGGAGCCCCCCCCCCTTACATAAGACAATCACAGCAGAGCTTCTTCTTACATCAGGTGTCCCCAGCGGAGCCCCTTCTTACATCAGGTGTCCCCAGCAGAGCACCCCTTACATTAGGCGCCCCCATCGGAGCCCCTTCTTACATCAGGTGTCCCCAGAGGAGCCCCACTTACATCAGGTGTCCCCAGCTGAGCCACCCCTTACATCAGGTGTCCCCAGCAGAGCCCCCCTTACATCATGTGTCCCCAGCGGAGCCCCCCCCTTACATAAGACAATCACAGCAGAGCTTCTTCTTACATCAGGTGTCCCCAGCGGAGCCCCCCTTACATCAGGTGTCCCCAGCTGAGCCCCCCCTTACATCAGGTGTCCCCAGCGGAGGCCCCCCTTACATTAGGCGCCCCCAGCGGAGCCCCCCTTACATCAGGTGTCCCCAGCGGAGCCCCCCCCCTTACATAAGACAATCACAGCAGAGCTTCTTCTTACATCAGGTGTCCCCATGGGAGGCCCCTTCTTACATCAGGTGTCCCCAGCGGAGCCCCCCTTACATCAGGTGTCCCCATGGGAGGCCCCTTCTTACATCAGGTGTCCCCAGCGGAGCCCCCCTTACATCAGGTGTCCCCAGCGTAGCCCCCCTTACATCAGGTGTCCCCAGCGGAGCCCCCCTTACATAAGACAATCACAGCAGAGCTTCTTCTTACATCAGGTGTCCCCAGCGGAGGCCCCCCTTACATCAGGTGTCCCCAGCTGAGCCCCCCCTTACATAAGACAATCACAGCAGAGCTTTTTCTTACATCAGGTGTCCCCAGCGCAGCCCCTTCTTACATCAGATTTCCCCAGCGGAGGCCCCCTTACATTAGGCGCCCCCATCGGAGCCCCTTCTTACATCTGGTGTCCCCAGAGGAGCCCCCCTTACATCAGGTGTCCCCAGCTGAGCCCCCCCTTACATCAGGTGTCCCCAGCGGAGCCCCCCCCTTACATAAGACAATCACAGCAGAGCTTCTTCTTATATCAGGTGTCCCCAGCGGAGGCCCCCCTTACATCAATTAATATACGCTTACTATTGCTGCCTATAAAGCCCCTCCCCTGGGGGAATCCTTCAATCTTCTATTCGATTAGGGGTGTCGGCAGCACTCACACTCCTGTGATGTTACATAATTCCCCCTTACATCAGGTGTCCCCAGCGGAGCCCCCCCCCCTTACATAAGACAATCACAGCAGAGCTTCTTCTTACATCAGGTGTCCCCAGCGGAGCCCCTTCTTACATCAGGTGTCCCCAGCAGAGCACCCCTTACATTAGGCGCCCCCATCGGAGCCCCTTCTTACATCAGGTGTCCCCAGAGGAGCCCCACTTACATCAGGTGTCCCCAGCTGAGCCACCCCTTACATCAGGTGTCCCCAGCAGAGCCCCCCTTACATCAGGTGTCCCCAGCGGAGCCCCCCCTTACATAAGACAATCACAGAAGAGCTTCTTCTTACATCAGGTGTCCCCAGCGGAGCCCCCCTTACATCAGGTGTCCCCAGCTGAGCCCCCCCTTACATCAGGTGTCCCCAGCGGAGGCCCCCCTTACATTAGGCGCCCCCAGCGGAGCCCCCCTTACATCAGGTGTCCCCAGCGGAGCCCCCCCCTTACATAAGACAATCACAGCAGAGCTTCTTCTTACATCAGGTGTCCCCATGGGAGGCCCCTTCTTACATCAGGGGTCCCCAAAGGAGACCCCCCCCTAACATAAGACAATCACAGCAGAGCTTCTTCCTACATCAGGTGTCCCCAGCGGAGGCCCTTCTTACATCAGGTGTCCCCAGCAGAGCCCCCCTTACATCAGGTGTCCCCAGCAGGGGGGGCTCCGCTGGGGACACCTGATGTAAGAAGAAGCTCTGCTGTGATTGTCTTATGTAAGGGGGGGGGGCTCCGCTGGGGACACCTGATGTAAGAAGGGCCTCCGCTGGGGACACCTGATGTAAGGGGGGCCTCCGCTGGGGACACCTGATGTAAGAAGGGGCTCCGCTGGTATTGCCTGATGTAAGGGGGGCTCCGCTGGGGACACCTGATGTAAGGGGGGGCTCCGCTGGGATTGCCTGATGTAAGGGGGGCTCCGCTGGGGACACCTGATGTAAGGGGGGCCTCCGCTGGGTATTGCAGAGTATTGCAGTGTATTGTGTATTGCAGAGTTTTGCATCAAACGCAGCCAGTGTGCCCACCATTTGCAGCCACTTGTGCCCGTCGTACACAGCTACTTGTGCCAATCAAATGCAGCCACTTCTGCCCATCAAATGCAGTCAGGCACATCCCCCGGCTGTCACTTTACTAATTCCAAACAAACCTCCCCCCTGGGAAGGAACCCATGTGTGGCTACACTTATCGAATGACGGCACTTCCTCCCCCGCTTCTCTGTTCCTCTCCTGCTCCTCTACCCCCCCCCCCCATGATGCACTGGTCCCCCATGCGCCTCTGTCTCATGTCCCTCATGATGCTCTGGTTCGCCGCAGCGCTCACCTCCTCTCCCAGTCCAGCCCTGGTGTCCCCGTCTTCCGGTGGAGAGAATGTCGTCCCCCGTCTTCCGGTGGAGAGAATGTCGTCCCCCGTCCTCCGGTGGAGAGAATGTCGTCCCCCGTCCTCCGGTGGAGAGAATGTCGTCCCCGTCCTCCGGTGGAGAGAATGTCGTCCCCGTCCTCCGGTGGAGAGAATGTCGTCCCCGTCCTCCGGTGGAGAGAATGTCGTCCCCGTCCTCCGGTGGAGAGAATGTCGTCCCCGTCCTCCGGTGGAGAGAATGTCGTCCCCGTCCTCCGGTGGAGAGAATGTCGTCCCCGTCCTCCGGTGGAGAGAATGTCGTCCCCGTCCTCCGGTGGAGAGAATGTCGTCCCCGTCCTCCGGTGGAGAGAATGTCGTCCCCGTCCTCCGGTGGAGAGAATGTCGTCCCCCGTCCTCCGGTGGAGAGAATGTCGTCCCCCGTCCTCCGGTGGAGAGAATGTTGTCCCCCGTCCTCCGGTGGAGAGAATGTCGTCCCCCGTCCTCCGGTGTAGAGAATGTCGTCCCCGTCCTCCGGTGGAGAGAAGGGTGTCCCCGTCCTCCGGTGGAGAGAAGGGTGATCAGCTCTTCCAATTTTGGCCAACACTGGGGCCCATCTCCTTCTCCTTCAAACAGCCAGGGGTCCACTCCTTCTCTGCCAACCACCCAGGTTCTCTCTCCTTCTCCCCCGGCCACCCAGGGGCCCTCTTCTTCACTAAATGGCCACCCATTTAGTAACGCGGTTACAGCAGAGCATTGCACGCGGTTACGCAGAGCATTGCACACGGTTACGCAGAGCATTGCACACGGTTACGCACACGGTATTGCAGAGTATTGCACACGGTATTGCAGAGTATTGCACGCGGTTACGCAGAGCATTGCACACGGTTACGCAGAGCATTGCACACGGTTACGCACACGGTATTGCAGAGTATTGCACGCGGTATTGCAGAGTATTGCACGCGGTATTGCAGAGTATTGCACGCGGTATTGCAGAGCATTGCACGCGGTTACGCAGAGCATTGCACGCGGTTACGCATAGCATTGCACGCGGTTACGCAGAGCATTGCACACGGTTACGCAGAGCATTGCACACGGTTACGCACACGGTATTGCAGAGTATTGCACACGGTATTGCAGAGTATTGCACGCGGTATTGCAGAGCATTGCACGCGGTTACGCAGAGCATTGCACGCGGTTACACAGAGCATTGCACGCGGTTACGCACACGGTATTGCAGAGTATTGCACACGGTATTGCAGAGCATTGCACACGGTTACGCACACGGTTACGCACACGGTATTGCAGAGTATTGCACGCGGTATTGCAGAGCATTGCATGCGGTTACGCAGAGCATTGCACGCGGTTACGCAGAGCATTGCACGCGGTTACGCACACGGTATTGCAGAGTATTGCACACGGTATTGCAGAGTATTGCAGAACATTGCACGCGGTTACGCAGAGCATTGCACGCGGTTACACAGAGCATTGCACGCAGTTACACAGAGCATTGCACGCGGTTACACAGAGCATTGCACGCGGTTACACAGAGCATTGCACGCGGTTACACAGAGCATTGCACGCGGTTACACAGAGCATTGCACGCGGTTACACAGAGCATTGCACACGGATACACAGAGCATTGCACACGGTATTGCAGAGTATTGCAGAGTATTGCACACGGTATTGCAGAGCATTGCACACGGTTACGCAGAGCCTGGACAGCAGGGGGTTCGGAGCAGCGGGCGTGGGGGACAATTACAGAGGATGGGGGTGCAATTACAGAGGAGGGGGGTGCAATTACAGAGGAGGGGGGGAATACAGAGGGGGTTGCAAATACAAAGAAGGGTGCAATTACAGAGGAGGAGGGTGCAATTACAGAAGAGACAGGGCAAACACAGAGGAGGGGGGGCAAACACAGAGGAGGGGGGGCAAACACAGAGAGGGGGGGCAAACACAGAGAGGACACAGAGAGGTGAGGGCAAACAGAGGAGTCAAAAAGGGAGAGAGAGAGGTGACAGGCAGCTGCTGGTACGGAAGTTTTTAATAAAATAGATGCTTATAAACAATGCACTCACTCTTCATGTCAGAGCTGTAGTAGGCATGTCAGTCTGTGAAGTCGGCTGTCCCATTCTCCCCTCCGATCCACGCTGCTCTTACCACTGAATCGCTGGAGGAAACAGAGAGCCGTGGGAAACTCATGTGAACTGTCAGCCTCTGATGATGGGCGTGGTTAAGCCTCCGGAACGCTCTGATTGGTCACAGTATCCCAGGCTGACAGCTCACTGCAGTTTCCCCACGGCTCTGTATCCTTGGCTTCCTCCAGCGATTCAGTAAAGCAGCAGCGTCGATCGGAGGGGAGAATGGGACAGCCGACTTCACAACTGACATGCCTACTACAGCTCTAACATGGACAGTGAGTGGATTGTTTCTAAGCATCTATTTTATTAAAATCTCCTGTACCAGCAGCTGCCTGTCGCTTCTCTCTCCCTTATGTTTTAATTGCTCTGTAATTGCCTCCCCCTCCCGCTGCTCCGATCCCCCTGCTGTCCGGGTCCCCCTGTGTGCTGGGGCTCCTAAAAGGAGGCCCCATGGTACCCCCTGTCCGGGTCAAAACCATACAGGTGGCAACCCTATAAAACAGGAGGAGGCGGCAATATGTGTTGGAGGAGGGAGGAGAAATGAAAGGGTATAGGCAGAGGGGCGGGAAGGGGTGTATACTGGGGGAGGTAGGGGCGGAGTGTGGCTCTTAGTTCACGAGAACATTGCTCGTTCTCGTCCGGCGTTGTAAAACGAAAAACCGCTTCTGCGCATGCGCGAACCGCTAAGCCTAATGGGAACTGTAGTTCCCATTAGGCAGTGACCTTTACACTATGAACGCGCACTGCCAAACCAGGAAGTGAGGGGAAATCAGACACAGGACTGACGGAGGGGTACATTCAAGATGCTGTTTAACAGGTATAGCAATGTTTTAAAAAAAAATCATCACGTTTTTTATTCTTATATGCCTCAAGACTGCATTTGAAAAGGAAAAAAAATTTGACTTTACAACTTCTTTAACAGAAGTCAGAATTAGAAATAGACTTGGAAAACTTAACATTAATAAGATACAGGGACCAGATGGCTTGCATCCGAGGGTCCTGGGGGAACTCAAGTCGAGTAATTGCCAGACCATTGTTCCTAATATTTACTGACAGTCTACTGACTGGAATGGTACCGCCTGATTGAAGAAAACTTAATGTAGCTCCAATATTTTAAAAAGGGACAAAATACATCATTGGGAAATACAGACCAGTTAGCCTAACATCAATAGTATGAAACCTCTTGGGGGGGGGGGGGGGGATGATAAGGAACTATATACAAGATTTTAGTAATGAGAACGGTATCATTAACAGTGATCAGCATGGATCCATGAAGAATCCTTCTAGCCAAACCAGTCTATTAACCTTCTATGAGGAGGTGAGCTCCCATCTGGATAAAGAAAGGCCCGTAGACGTGGTGTATCTGGATTTTGCAAAAGCATTTGATACAGTTCCACATAAACATTTACTATACAAAGTAAGGTCCGTTGGCATGGACCATAGGGTGAGTACATGGATTGAAAACTGGCTACAAGGGCGAGTAAAGAGACTGGTGATAAATGGGGAGTACTTGGAATGGTCAGGGGTGGAAAGTTGTGTCCCCCAGAGTTCTGTGCTGGGACAAATCCTATTTAATTTGTTAATAAATGACCTGGAGGATGGGGTAAATAGTTCAATCTCTGTATTTGAGGATGATACTAAGCTAAACTAGGCAATAACTTATCCGCAAAAAGTGGAAACCTTGCAAGATCTGAACAAATGAATGTGGTGGGCAACTACATGGCAAATGAGGTTTAATGTGGAAAAATGTAAAATAATGCATTTGGGTGGCAAAAATATGAATGCAATCTACTCACTGGGGGGATAACCTCTGGGGAATCAAAGATGGAAAAGAACTTAGGGGGCCTAGTATATAATAGGCTCAGCAATGGCATGCAATGCCAATCTGCTGCTAACAAAGCAAATAGAATACTGGCATGCATTAAAAAGGGGATTAACTCCAGAGATAAAACGATAATTCTCCCACTTTACAAGACTCAGGTCCGGCCTCACCAGAGTATGCTGTCCAGTTCTGGGCACCAGTCCTCAGGAAGGATGTACTGGAAATGGAGCGAGTACAGAGAAGGGCAGCTAAGCTAATACAGGGACTGGAGGATATTGGTTATGAAGAAAGGTTGCGAGCACTGAACTTATTCTCTCTGGAGAAGAGATGTTTGAGAGGGGATATTATTTTAATTGACAAATACCATACTGGTGACCCCACAATAGGGATACAACTTTTCCGTGGGACAGAGTTGAATAAGACATGTGGCTCACTAAGATTTGAAGAAAATAGGTTTAACCTTAGACTGCGTAGAGGGTTCTTAAGAGGGTTCTTAATGTAAGACCGGTAAGGATGTAAAATTCACTTCCACAGGCGGTGGTTTCAGCGGGGAGCATCGATAGTTTCAAAAAACTATTAGATAAGCACCTGAACACCACAACATACAATGTAATACTGACATATAATCACACACATAGGTTGGACTTGATGGAATTGTGTCTTTTTTCAACCACACCTACAATGTAACTATGTAACTATGTTATGAATTGAGATTCTGATGGATCCACATCCACCCAATCCAAACACAGTGCATAGGAAATCTCTCGAAACAACTAATTAACACATTGAAATTAATTTAGCCAATCTTCCAAACTACAAATTGATTTAGAACAACGAAAATATGAAACGTATCTAAATATACAAAACAAATTCCAAAAACAAATCATTCTAAATAAAAACAAATATGAAAACAAAATAATAAACCTAACCACTTAAGGACCACCCGCCGCAGTTATACTGCGGCAGGTTGGCTCCCCTGGGCGAATCCCTGTCATGGTACATTGGCTGCTCTAAGAGCTCTAGGGGGCGACGCCGGAGCCAATGTGCATGATCGGCGGACGTGATGCCCGCTGGCCACCCACGATTGCTCCTGACAGGGACAGAACGGAGATCTGTCAATGTAAATAGACATATCTCCATTCTGTCAGGGGAGGAAAGACAGATCTCCTGATCCTACTGACTATGAACAGCGATCTATCTCCTCCTCCAGGCTGTCCCATCCACCCACAGTTAGACACACTCCCTAGGCAACACATTTAACCCCTTGATTGTTCCCTAGTGTTAACCCCTTCCCTGCCAGTGAAATTTATACAGTAATCAGTGGCTATTTTTGGCTCTGATCGCTGTATAAATGTCAAAGGTCCCAAAACATTGTCAAACGTGTCCAATCTGTCTGCCACAATGTCGCAGTCCCGCAAAAAATCACTGATCACCGCCATTACTAGAGTGAGTCTAAATGGAGTGGTTTCAAAAAATTTAAACAGTTGCTGCACCTGCAGGGCTCTAATGAGGAAAATTGCAGGGTCTGCATCACTTTAGACGTGATTTCCTCTGGGGACTATCACACCAAAAATGAAATTTTTGTTGCAGGTGATGCCTAAAATCTTACTTGTATCTTAGTGTTGACTACTGGGAAAATCAGTGAGCCAATCACACAAGCAGGAAATTACATATCTGGGGGGTGTTCTGTACACATTCTCACCAAAAATAAAAAATGCCTATAACCTGACTTGTATTAGAGAAGAGCTCTGGGAAAATTAGCGAGCCAATTACACAAGCAGGAAAGGACATATCTGGGGGTGTTACGTACACCATTGATGTACAGAACACCTCCAGGTAGCCATATTGCATTGCATTTTACAGAAAAATACAGCACTGCAGATTGAAAAGAAAAGGTAATTTTTAATAACATTCAATAACACTATGACTTGTGTCGCAATTGTATATGCTATATTATTTTGTTTATTTGCTAGATTGTTTTCCAACAAAAGTGCAGTTACCCTTTATAAATGAATCAAAATCAAAATAAAAAATTCCATCGTGCATGTCTCTATTCACAACAATATTTAAAAAGGAAGAAGGATCCAAATTATATTCCAATATAGATCAAAAAAGTATTTCCGCCACCATTTTGCCTTCAACTCCGGGCCAATTATAAACATTTAAAATACACCCAACTGCACATGAAGACAAGCCAATCTATCTATCTATCCACCTATCTGTCTATCTATACACACATACATAGACTGTATATACACACACTACATCAATTAGACTCCTGGAAGTGCTGAAATTCGGGTCATAGTGCTGGAGACTGCAGTGCTAGTAGGTAGGTCATCCAGGCTGTTGTAGATGTATGCAACCTTTTCTACGCAAGAAACTTAAAAAAAAATCTTTAGAGACCTGACAGGGTCTGAGAATGTTAATGATAGCATGGGGAAGGCAAATATTGTTTTACACGTAATTAGGTGCATTTCTTAGTGCTCTAAATTATATTAACATGTCATATCTAGAAAGTAGGGTTGTCCTGATACCACTTTTTTAGGACCGAGTACAAGTACCGATACTTTTTTCCATGTACTCGCCGATACCGAATACCGATACTTTTTTTAAATGTCATGTGACAGTTTTCAAACCACAATACAGACTAAGGATATTTTCTTTAGAATTATGAAGAACTCTAACACAAGACATTATAAAAGAATAAAAATGAGTAAAAATGAATAAAAATGTTTTATTTGCTTGTCACGCAGTAGTAAAAAACTCAAAGAATTTTCACAGAACATGTTGATAAATACAAAAAAAGTATTCTATTTAGGTATCGGGAGCATTTGCGCGAGTACAAGTACTCTCGCAAATACTAGTATCGGTATCTGGACAACCCTACTAGAAAGCCCCAAGTGCCAAGAATTCTAGATAACACATAAGTCTGAATCTTTACACAAAATTATAAGAAATGTGATAAAGATCTGCTAAGCATGTCTTGCTCTGAGCAAACTCAAGACAAGCTGTGGTTTGCTCAGAATTACATAACAGTTGTGCTATGGACTTGTTAAACTGATGACTATTACTTCTTTCTACTACATTTTGGTTATCCCTTCTGCTTTTTCGATTTTTTGTTGCTTCACAAGAGTACAGAAGAGCGTGTTTTTTTACACATGGGTGCTTCCCCTGTTGCTGTATGTGTGTTCTCAGCTGGGATCAGCTCTCGGGCTCCATATCTCAGTGCTGTAGTCATGGAGCGAAGCTGACAATATAGATGAGTGTTAAGGCTGAATGAAACACTGACACAAGGCAATGGCCAAGCCAGATTCATACACATTTGGTAAACGAAAGGGCAGAGACAAAGGAGAGCACATTTTCTACGCTGTTAAGTGCAGGAATCCAATGTTCTTTTCAATTATCTATCTGTGTGCATAGCGTTTTGTCACTGTCACGGGAATAGAAGTGAACACTGAATATTTGAACTGCCTGAAAGCATCATGTGATTTTCTTTTACATTTACTTGTATGAGATTCATGAACTATGTATGTGTATAACATCTCATATTTTATCTGTCCATGTATGACTGCAGCTTTGCTAATGCCAATATATGCAAAAACTGACTGACATTAGCCTTAAAGTGAGCGTGTACTAAGTAATTAATGCAGGTTGTCACGGTTGGCTTCCTTACGAAGATTCTAGTTTTATCATTCTCTCTATCTTCAGTACTTTCAGTACATGTGCTCAGTAAAGAAAGATTGCCACTACAATCCAGCTGTTGTAACCGTCGTTCAGTTTTTTTACTTCTATGCACAGGGGTTGATTTACTAAAAATGGAGAGAGCAAAATCTAGTTCAATTGTGCATGATAGACAATCAGTTTCTGTTACATTAGTTTTTATTGAGAACTTTTTTATGAGCGTCACAAAATATAGTGGCAAACAATCCTTGCCATGCTCAAATCATTTGACAATGCAAATACATGGGAAACAAAAGGGAGGGGAAGGGAGAGAGAAAAGTAATCAAGGTTTCGAGAATAAGACAGGTCAACCTTGGTGGCCGATATGGGCACAAGAGCGAACATGAGAACCAAACATTACATGGGTGGTTGCATAAAGGAAACCCATGAGGTCCCCGTGGGTGGAAGACGGGGCCCTCCCAGGGTAACCCTACAGGTCCTTCCATCGTACACCCATAATCTAAAAAGTTTTAAACAACAATATCGCAATAGCTTCTTGAAATATTCTTCAAACAATTAAACTTTTATCTTACGTTGTAGACTGCAGATACTTTCTCCATTATCAGAACACAATGCATTCTTTTATGGGTAATGTGACTCCCATTACTAATCATTTGTGGACAATCAGTAGATTAAGGGTTAAAATGGGGGAGAATGAAAAAAAAAATTGTGAGAAAAGTAGAGAAGAAAAGGAGGTAAGTCTGTCGGGGAGTCTAATGCCAAACAGTCCTGGAATCAGCACTTTATGTCTGAGACCTGCATGTAGGCAAGACAAGAAGAGCATATTTTGTCGAAATGACATTGTTTGTCTGGCAAGATTCATTTAGCATTATCCAAGTTAGTTTACACTTCATTAGGGCTATGTCTATAACTGGACTTTTCCAGGTGATTGCAATAGCAATTTTGGCTGCCAGGAACATGAAATCCATTAAGGTCTGTGTGTGCCTTGGAGCCAATCACCTTCTAACTTCATTAAGCTTTGATTAAAAAAAAAACTAAAAAACCTGGAAGCTGAATGTTTTCTATGCAGAGCTGCAGCAGATTTTGTACTCCAATTTTAGTAAATCAATCCCAGCATATTGCAGGTTGTTGCGTATGAGGCACTGTAGCTGCAGACTGGTCAGGGTGCCCATGCTGATCCATGTCCACATCCAAAAGCCTCTACAATAGGCTGTGAGCATCAGAACTGGACCACGGAGTAATGGAAGAAGGTGGCCTGGCCTGGAGATGTTAAGAATGATTTGAGGAACACACCAGGTTTGAGGTGTTAACGTGACATCCAAATTCTTCAGATGTCA
This sequence comes from Rana kukunoris, assembly GCA_029574335.1. Lineage (NCBI taxonomy): Eukaryota > Metazoa > Chordata > Amphibia > Anura > Ranidae > Rana > Rana kukunoris. Next base: position 165,749,642 of record CM056050.1, read on the forward strand.
ATCCAATTGAGTATCTGTGGGATGTGCTGAAAAAACAAGTCCAATCCATGGAGGTCCCACCTTGCAACTTACGGAACTTAAAGAATCTGCTACTGATAGCTTGGTGCCAGATACCAGAGCATACCTTCAGAGGTGTAGCGGAGTCCATGCTTTGACAGGTTATGGTGAGTTATCATAATGTTATGGCTGATCGGTATACAAAACTTCTAACTTCAAACTTTGTTTGGACATAGAACAACTTCATTATCACAGGGTTCTACTATAAATTTCACATTTTTCTAATTGCAAAGAGTTGGGAAAGTAAATCTGGCTGGCTGGTTGTACCCAGGGTGATCGAGCGATCAACTTGGTACATTCAGCCTGCCCATACACTGTTCGAATCTCAACCGGTCCCTGATAAACTGGGTGAGATTCGAACAGTCTATGGCCAACCTATGCATTTTGTAGCTTGATGTTTAAAGTGTTACCAAACCCAGGACACTTCATTCATCATATCTGCTCTACCACAGTACACAGAACATGGAAATGCAATTATTTTAGTAAATATAAACTGCTAAATACCCTTTCTCATCAGTACTTAGTATATAGCAGTCTTGTGATTTCTATGAGTTCCTGGTATAGCTTGTAGGAGAAGTTTTCATACTGCACTGAGCTGTCCTATGAGGCTGAAGGGCTCCTGACTAGGGATGAGCTTCGCGTTCGATGCCAACACATGTTCGCATCGAACATCGGCCGTTCGATTGTTCGTCGAAAACGAACAAATCGGGTTATTCGCGCCAAATTCGAATGACGCGCAACGGCCCATAATTCACTGTGGCGTTGCGCGCTGATGATTGGCCAAGCATGCACCATGACCCCGCATGCTTGGCCAATCACAGCGCCCAAAAAACGAAGAGACCTAATTGGCCAAAGCCTGGGTGCTTTGGCCAATTAGGGCTCAGGGCTTTAGCACACGCCCCACACTATAAAAGGCCGCCTCCCGGGGGGCCTTGTGTAGTGTGTTCCGGCTTGCTTTCAGAAAGAGAAGTCAGACAGACATAGAGAGAGAGAGAGATAGATAGATAGAGACACCTAGGCCCAGATTCACATACAATTAGATTTGCGTAGAGTATCAGAAATACACTACGCCGCCGTATTTTACCTGGCTCTACGTGGAATCCCGGTAGATTTTGTCCAGTAAACTATGGCGGCGTAGTGTATTTCTCCCGGCGCAAGCCATCTACGCGAGTAGGGGGCGTGAAGCATTTAAAATAGGTGCGTTCCCGCGGCGATCGAACTGCGTTACGTCATTCGTTGGTTGAGTAGCGACGTTTACGGACATTCCTCTTCCCGAACGAGTTACGTAAAAAAAAAAAAAAACTAGTGATACGGCGCGCGAAATTTGAAATTACTCCTGTCTAACACCAGTTAGACAGGCGTAATTGCTCTGTAAATCTGGGCCAGTGTCTTTTCAGATAGATAGATAGATAGATAGATCAGGGAGGCTACTAGTTAGTATAGTTAAATGTACAGTTTGTAGAGAATATATTGACATCCCTAGGAGTTGTCAATATATTTATAAACTGTATAGCTTAGCTAGTTCTGCTATTAGTATCTGTCAGGCAGGAGATTGTGCTTGATGCTCTAACGTGTTAGTGTACACGTGTTAGTTCATTGCACATAGACGCATTAACTGTTACTGCACGTGTGCTATTTATTTGCACAGAAAGGCAGTTGCTGTTAATGCAAGTGGGCTATTGAATTGCACAGAAACGCAGTCGCTCTGACTGTGCGTGTGCTGTGACATACCACCTGAGCGCATTTGGGGTCACCGTACGTGTGCTGTGACATACCACCTGAGCGCATTTGGGGTCACCGTACGTGTGCTGTGACATACCACCTGAGCGCATTTGGGGTCACCGTACGTGTGCTGTGACATACCACCTGAGCGCATTTGGGGTCACCGTACGTGTGCTGTGACATACCACCTGAGCGCATTTGGGGTCACCGTACGTGTGCTGTGACATACCACCTGAGTGCATTTGGGGTCACCGTACGTGTGCTGTGACATACCACCTGAGCGCATTTGGGGTCACCGTACGTGTGCTGGTATATACCACCTGAGCGCATTTGGGGTCACGGTACGTGTGCTGTGACATACCACTTGAGCGCATTTGGGGTCACCGTACGTGTGCTGTGACATACCACCTGAGCGCATTTGGGGTCACCGTACGTGTGCTGGTATATACCACCTGAGCACAGATAGTGCCACTGTACGTGTGCTCCTATATACCACCTGAGCACAGATAGTGCCACTGTACGTGTGCTGCTATATACCACCTGAGCACAGATACAGATCATGTTGTTACAGATATCCTGCTCTCCAGGATTGAGTCTGAAAGAGTGACTCCTCCCCAGGGCTTGAACTGACTCCAGTAGTAATCGGCGTGCGTCCTAAGAGTAGGACGTACGGCTCCTGGAGCCAGATAGGCAGGGTTCTCCTCCCCCAGCATCAGCCTCCACTGTCAGATCCGCTCCGACCTCGAGCCGCCCCTGGATCCCCTGGTTTCTCTCTCCCTCTGGAGCCCCCACCTGCCAGAAACCAGACAGGCAGACGGTGACAGACACTGCTAGGCAAGCCTGCACTATCCCTCCATTCCTCCTGCAATCCACCGCTTGGCTTCCCCCTGCTTCACCTGACCCCCCTGGCTTCCCTCCGTCACCCTTCTCCAGCAGGTAAGCCTTTCACTGAGGCTGCAGACGGCCGTCCTTTTGAGGACAGCAGCTGCTGCCACTTAAAAGCCCCTGCTATCTCCCTATCCACATCTCCCCTCCTATACCCCCTCACTACCCATCCGCCACCTGCCCTGCAATCCTTGGCAATTTTCAGCCATTTCTGGCATTTCTGGCTTCCAGGCCGGCGTTTTTCGATACATCCGCGCCGGCCTGGAAGCAATCGCGGCAGCCGCAATTTAGGAAGGGCCGCGGCTTCACCCGCGGCCTAGTGGCGCGCCGCTTCTCACCCCCTCCAACCGCCACCAAAGTCCGAAAACGGACTTGAACCCCACCCCATACCCCCAGGAAAGTTACCTCACACCCCGGTCTAGTAATCCTGGCCCCAAATAGTAGCACCGATCCACCCAATCTGGAAGCTTTACCAGTCTGGATCCTGCTACCGATCGGCAGGCCATTTTTGCTGCACCCAGCCCCAAATCTTAATCACCACTACAACTTGATCCAGGGGTTACCCGATCGCCTCTTACAGGGGTCAGGAAGGAATTTTTTCCCTGCCGGAGCATATTGGCCGAGCGCCGCCAGGGTTTTTTGCCTTCCTCTGGACCAAGCCAGGAGAGAGGAGTTTAGCCAATTCCTCTCCCCACTGCCCTAAAATCCCCCCCCTCCCCCCCCTGGTGTATTGGCGAACATGGCATGTAGGCAATATTCTGCCGAGACCATTTGGAGTTTGAGGCAATGCGCCGCAATACTGCCAGCCATCACCAGAAAGACCCTAAGAACTGAGCGACTATGGAGAACCAATCATAGATCGACGGTTAGACATTTCAGACATTTACCCCAGGTCAAGCACATATCATGTGCTCTGATCAATACTAGATCGGCAGTAAAACACCGACTAGAAATCCGCGACTTCATTCAACAAAAGGATCTAGACTGTCTTTTTATTACAGAGAGCTGGCTCACAGCCGACTGTAACACCATTCTAGGAGAATTGGTGCCAGAAAATTACCGTATCATAACGGAAAACAGAATAGGGCAAAGAGGAGGCGGCCTGGCGGTGATCCACAAGACTCATCTTACGATCACCAAACCAGTCCGCCAAAACCCTCTTCCATTCATGGAAACCCTTACTCTGCAACTGCAAGCAAGTTCAAAGGAGACCGTCCACATTCTGCTCTGCTATAGGCCACCCGGCCCAAAATCGCAGCTGCTCTCATCATGGACGGATTTCTTCTCCACTTATACCCTCAACAGTAAACAACTTTTGCTGTTAGGGGATTTCAATCTCTGGGCCAATTCCTCACAAGACCCCATTGCCGATGCCTGTATTGACCACCTGGAAGGATTAGGATTGCAGCAACTAGTATGTGGGCCTACACATGCTTCAGGTCACACACTCGATCTTATTTTCAGACAAGCTCTGGAAATAAAAATTAGGGAAAATGAAAAATTGCCATGGACAGACCACCAGGCAATTATATTCAGTATTTCCACCATCCCCCCCGCAACAAAAACATCGAATCCAGTGGCAACACACTGGACTAGATGTCAGAAGAAGCTCCACTCGGAACTCTTCAAAACGACTTTAAGGGAAAAAATAGAAACAACCCAGCCGCAGCAAACGGCCGTTGAAACATTGAAAGCCATAAACTCGGCCATGCTACAGTCAGCCGACTTGGTAGCGCCGAAACGAATAACCCGCATTCGGAAAAACAACCGCAGCTGGTTTAACAACCAGCTGTCGTTACTGAAGCAAGAACGCAGAAGGGCAGAATCTGCCTGGAAAAGATGTTCTTCTGAGCTAAACCTATCCATCTACAAGGCGACCACAAGAAAATACCACAAAGGAATTTTCCAAGCCAAGAAGAATTATTTTTCGGAGGCTATCAACGGTGCCCAAAACCGCCCCCGCGAACTCTTCAAGATGGTCACCCAGACCATGAAACCAGGATGCATTGAAGCCCCCAGTTCGGACACACAAGAATTTTGCAATGAGCTATCGGATTATTTCGTTAATAAAATCGGGGCAATCCGTGAAAGCATTCAGCAAAATTTTTCTCCCCTCAGCCCCCCCTGTAGCCTCTCACACAGCACCCATAGTAATTCTCCGATATCAGGTAAGTTCACCCTGGAACCCATCTCCATCGAGTCCACTAAGAATGTCATTTGTACTCTGCGCAATGGCGCAGCACCAAATGACATTATCCCCACAAAACTGCTGAAGGAATGCGCCGACATCCTGGCTCCTCCCATCACGCAGCTTATCAACCAGTCTTTCTTGGAAGGCATAGTGCCCTCACAGTTGAAAGAGGGTGTAATCCAACCCATCCTGAAGAAACCCTCCCTGGACCCCAAGGACCCACTCCACCGCCGTCCCATAACAAGCCTCAACGTATTCTCTAAGATAATGGAAAAAGTAGTGGTACAACAGCTGCAACTGCATCTAGATACCCACAAGCTACTTGATCCATTGCAATCAGGCTTCCGTCCCGGACATGGGACGGAAACAGCATTACTGAAAGTATGGGACGATGTTCTCAAGGCCGCAGACGAAGGAGAATCTTGTCTCCTGGTTCTGTTGGACCTAAGTGCAGCTTTTGACACTGTAGACCACAATCTGTTACTGACTCGGCTTTCTGAAGTAGCCAGGGTCGCAGAAGGCGATTTATCTTGGTTCTCCTCTTTTTTGGAAAACCGATCGCAAACAGTGAATCTAGGACCTTTTACGTCTGAAAAACGCACAGTAACATGCGGAGTCCCTCAAGGATCGCCTCTGTCACCAGTGCTATTCAACATCTACCTTCGTCCTCTTTTTGAGATTATTAGCAGCCAAAATCTGCTTTATCACTCTTATGCAGATGACACGCAACTGTATTTCCGCATCTGCAATAGACAGGATCACCACCTCAATCTAGAGACATGCCTCTCTTTGATAGAGGACTGGATGACAAAGAGTTATCTTAAACTCAATGGAGCGAAAACAGAACTTCTTCTGTTTCACGCCAAGCGAAGGAATCAACCCTCAACAGCGTGGACCCCCCCGCCTATTTTGGGCAAGCTCATCACCCCTAGCGCCAAAGTCAAAAGCCTAGGGGTCATTTTTGACTCCTTTATGACAATGGACGCACAAATAGGGTCAGTGGTCAGCGGATCTCACCATCTACTGCGCCTACTACGCAGACTCACTCCGTTCATCCCTAAAGAAGATTTAGCGGTCGTGGTGGGAGCAGTTGTAAACTCCAGGTTGGATTATGCAAATGCCCTTTACCTCGGTCTCCCCAAATACCAAATCGCTCGTCTGCAAGTCGTTCAGAATACGGCCGCCAGACTTGTGACTGGGAAAAAACCCTGGGAATCTATCTCACCTTCACTGAGAGCCCTTCATTGGCTGCCAGTTAAAGACAGAATCGCTTTTAAAGCTCTCTGTCTTACGCATAGATGTGTCCATGAGAATGCCCCCCTTTACTTATGCGAATTAATAAAAGCGCATAATCCAAATCGCGTTTTGCGATCCACGAATCAGAACCTGCTCCAGGTTCCGAAAGCCAACTTCAAGTCCAAAGGAGAAAGAAGATTTGCGATCCAGGGTCCCAGACTATGGAACGCTTTACCAACCAGCATTCGGTTGGAGGAGAACCACCTAGCATTTAGGAAAAAGGTCAAGACTTTTCTCTTTTGATATCAAAGGAGACAGGAACAACAAGCGCCCAGAGGCGATTCAGTTCGCATGTGCCGCGCTATATAAGTTTTCATTCATTCATTCATTCATTCAGATAGTGCCACTGTACGTGTGCTCCTATATACCACCTGAGCACAGATAGTGCCACTGTACGTGTGCTCCTATATACCACCTGAGCGCAGTTAGTGCCACTGTACGTGTGCTGCTATATACCACATGAGCACAGATAGTGCCACTGTACGTGTGCTCCTATATACCACCTGAGCACAGATAGTGCCACTGTACCTGTGCTGCTATATACCACCTGAGCGCATTTGGGGTCACCGTACATGTGCTCCTATATACCACCTGCGCACAGATAGTGCCACTGTACGTGTGCTGCTATATACCACCTGAGCACAGATAGTGCCACTGTACGTGTGCTCCTATATACCACCTGAGCACAGATAGTGCCACTGTACGTGTGCTCCTATATACCACCTGAGCACAGTTAGTGCCACTGTACGTGTGCTGGTATATACTACCTGAGCGCAGTTAGTGCCACTGTACATGTGCTCCTATATACCACCTGAGCGCAGTTAGTGCCACTGTACGTGTGCTGGTATATACCACCTGAGCACAGATAGTGCCACTGTACGTGTGCTCCTATATACCACCTGAGCACAGATAGTGCCACTGTACGTGTGCTGCTATATACCACCTGAGCACAGATAGTGCCACTGTACGTGTGCTGCTATATACCACCTGAGCACAGATAGTGCCACTGTACGTGTGCTCCTATATACCACCTGAGCACAGATAGTGCCACTGTACGTGTGCTGCTATATACCACCTGAGCACAGATAGTGCCACTGTACGTGTGGTCCTATATACCACCTGAGCACAGATAGTGCCACTGTACGTGTGCTGCTATATACCACCTGAGCACAGATAGTGCCACTGTACGTGTGCTCCTATATACTACCTGAGCACAGATAGTGCCACTGTACGTGTGCTGCTATATACCACCTGAGCACAGATAGTGCCACTGTACGTGTGGTCCTATATACCACCTGAGCACAGATAGTGCCACTGTACGTGTGCTCCTATATACCACCTGAGCACAGATAGTGCCACTGTACGTGTGCTGGTATATACCACCTGAGCACAGATAGTGCCACTGTACGTGTGCTCCTATATACCACCTAAGCGCAGTTAGTGCCACTGTACGTGTGCTGCTATATACCACCTGAGCACAGATAGTGCCACTGTAAGTGTGCTCCTATATACCACCTGAGCGCAGTTAGTGCCACTGTACGTGTGCTGCTATATACCACCTGAGCACAGATAGTGCCACTGTACGTGTGCTTCTATATACCACCTGAGCACAGATAGTGCCACTGTACGTGTGCTGCTATATACCACCTGAGCACAGATAGTGCCACTGTACGTGTGCTCCTATATACCACCTGAGCACAGATAGTGCCACTGTACGTGTGCTGCTATATACCACCTGAGCACAGATAGTGCCACTGTACGTGTGCTGCTATATACCACCTGAGCACAGATAGTGCCACTGTACTTGTGCTCCTATATACCACCTGAGCGCAGTTAGTGCCACTGTACGTGTGCTGCTATATACCACCTGAGCACAGATAGTGCCACTGTACGTGTGCTGTTATATATCACCTGAGCGCATTTGGTGTCACTCCGCTTGTGCTGTTACATACCACCTGAGCACTTCAATATGTCTGGAAGGAGAACAAAGAGAGGCAGAGAGTCAGGAGGGCAAGCAGGCTCTGCATGTAGAGGTAACAATGGTAGTGGATGTGGTGCATGCTCTTCAGCCCGTGGCCGTGGCCGTGGCCGCTCGTCCTTCTTTTCGGGAGCTGGCCGTGTTGAACCTCAACATGCAGAGGAATTAGTAGAGTGGATGACCAAGCTGTCCTCATCCTCTCTCACACAGACAGATCAAAGTTTATCTGGCAAAGAAGCTGCCAAGGCGTCCTCTTCCCTCTGCACAATGGCTTCACACAATACTTCCCTAGTACCACCATGTCCTCCTGAGGAGTCCCCCGAACTGTTTCAACACAGTGTGGGGTACATGCTGCAGGAAGATGCGCAGCGTTTTGAAGACTCCGATGACGGAACACTGATAGAGGAAGGCATTGATGTGAGCCCAGGGAGAGGGTGTGGCCGAGAGGGACAGCAATTTGTCAGTGATGATGTTCCCCCAGCTGGAGCATACTGCCAGGTTGTTGACAGTGATGAGGAGGGAGGGGATGATGAGGTCACTGACTCTACCTGGGTGCCTGATAGGAGAGAGGAGGAGGAGGAGGAGGAGGAGGAGGACGACGAGGCACAGGCACATCTCCAAAGAGGCAGGATGCCCTCCAGGGGTCAGCTCAAGGTCACACCCACTGCATTACAGCGCACATCTACGGTGCTTGTGCATGGCGCTGCTGTGTCTGACCGGTACAGCAAAAGTTCTTTGGTGTGGGCCTTTTTTGAAACATGTCCACAAGATCGTACCTTTGCTATTTGCAACTTATGTCGCAAGCGTATCTCGCGTGGCCAAAACATCAACTGCCTGGGTACCACATGCTTGTCCAGACATATGTCAACCTGCCATGCAGCTCGTTGGCAAGCACACCAGAAAGACCCACACCAAAGACAGAAGCGTACCCCCCCTTGCCCTTCTGGGACCTCCAACCCCAGTAGACCCCCAGTCCTTTCTGAAGCCTGCAGGGAAGGTGTAGAAATAGGTGTGTCACAAGCTAGTAGTAGCGGTCAATCTACTGATAGTACCAGGCAAATTTCCCTGCCCCAGCTGCTGCAGCGCCGGAAGAAGTACAATCCCAGCCATCCACATGCCCAGCAGTTGAATGCTAGCTTAGCGAAATTGCTAGCACTTCAACTGCTACCTTTTCAGTTGGTAGATTCTGCCCCCTTCCGTGAGTTTGTGCAATGTGCAGTACCTCAGTGGCAAGTACCTAAAAGCCACTTTTTCTCACGGAAGGCTATTCTGGCTCTCTACCAGCATGTGGAAGGCAATGTCCATGCCTCGCTGGACAGGGCGGTCAGTGGTAAGGTGCATATCACCGCTGACTCATGGTCCAGCAGGCATGGACAGGGGCATTACCTGTCTTTTTTTTTTTTTTTTAAAGTGTATTTTTGTGCGTGAACTCGAGAGAGAGGAGCCGGACTGCAGGAGTTGGGAGTAGGCAGACCCTCCCCCCGGAGGCAATCGCCATCCTTCTCCATGCCCCTGGTGGCAATGGCGGGTGTGAAGGGGGGCCTCCCACTCACCCCGCCCTACCTGCTCCTCTTGGGAGCCGAACTGGGGCCCAACGGGACCCCAATGGGGCAGAGGGACTCCCCCTATGAGGGAGTGAGGGGGCCTAGCCCACCCAGCCAGCCCCATAGGTCCTTCGCCTCTCTTTATTTTAGGAGACCACATGGCCAAAGTGCATGTGTTTTAAACCAATTTCGTGTGCGTGCAAGTGTGGTGGTTTTTGTGGGGGGGGTGGGCGTACTAAGCACAGGCGTACCTTGCATAGCACACCCACCGGGAGCCGGGCTGAGACCACCAAACTCAATTCACATGTAGCCGAGACCGGGATCCGAACCCTTGGCTGCAGAGGTGAATGGCTTGTCAGCGCAGTGCCAATCACGTTGAGCCACCACAGCTCCTCATTACCTGTCTTTTACGGCGCATTGGGTGACTCTGCTGGCAGCTGGGAAGGACGCAGGGCAAGGTCCAGTAGTTTTGGAGGTTGTTCCGTCACCACGCCTCCAAAAAAATACTACTGCTTGTGACACACCTCTTTCCTCCACCCCTCCTCTTCTGCTTCCTCTGTGGCCTCTTCCTGTGGGGATGTTTTCTCCGAACCAGCCGTGCTCCGTAGGCGTACGAGGGGATACGCAGGAATGCAGGCCAAGAGATGTCATGCGGTGCTAGAGCTGGTGTGCTTGGGAGACAGGAGCCACACTGGGGAAGAGATTTTCTCAGCTCTGCAGGGTCAGGCTAAGAGGTGGTTGACGCCACGCCAGCTGAAGCCTGGAATGGTCAGCGATAATGGCACCAACCTCCTCTCTGCCCTGCGACAGGGAAAACTCACCCACGTGCCCTGTTTTGCGCATGTCCTCAATTTGGTGGTGCAGCGGTTCTTGGGCAGGTACCCGGGCTTGCAGGATGTCCTGAAGCAGGCCAGGAAAGTCTGTGTGCATTTTCGGAGGTCATATAATGCCACTGCTCGGCTGACTGACCTCCAAAGGGAATACAACCTGCCCAAGAACCGCCTAATTTGTGACATGCCCACCAGATGGAACTCAACGTTGGCCATGCTGCAGCGGCTGCACACGCAGCAGCGGGCCATCAATGAGTACCTGTGCCAATATGGCAGCAGAACTGGGTCAGGGCAGCTAGGTTTTTTTTCACCACGCCAGTGGGCTTTGATCAGGGATGCATGCACTGTCCTGTCACCATTTGAGGAGGCCACGAGGATGGTGAGCAGTGACAGTGCATGCATCAGTGAGACTGTCCCTCTTATTCACATGTTGGAGCACACGCTACGTGGAATAATGGACAGGGCCCTTGAGGCAGAACAGAGGGAGGAAGAGGAGGACTTCCTTACCTCTCAAGGCCCCCTTTACCCAGACAGTGGTCCTGCTTGCCCACCTAGCACACAGGAAGAGGATGAGGAGGAGGAGGAGGAGGAGGAGGAGGAGGATTGTATCAGCAGCATGGAGGTGGAGCCTAGCACTCAGCAGCAGCAGTCTTCAAGGGATCATTTACAGTCCCAAGGAGCACGTGGAGTTTTACGTGGCTGGGATGAGGTGCCTGTGGATCCTGTCGTCCTCAGTGACCCAGAGGACTGTGGCCCGAATGCCTCAGCAAACCTACGCTGCATGGCCTCCCTGATTCTGCAAAGCCTGCGTAAGGATCCTCGTGTACGTGCTATTAAGGAGAGGGATCATTACTGGCTGGCGACTCTCCTTGATCCACGTTACAAGAGTAAGGTTGCGGACCTTATGTTGCCATCGCAGAGGGAGCAGAAGATGAAACTTCTGCGGGAGGCCTAGCAGAAGGGTCTGTGCAATGCGTTCCCAGAACCGGGGGGATTACCAAAACCTGGCTCTGGACAACGTCTTGCTGAGGCTTCGGTGAGTCACAGGAGGGGCGGTGGAGAAGGTGGTCGTCTGACCGATGCGTTCAGGCAGTTTTTTAGTCCGCAGCCCCAAGGTCTGACCGGTGCCAGCAACCATCGCCAGCGTCTGCTTTACATGGTCCGGGAATACCTAGGGGCAAGATCCGACTTGGACACCTTCCCCACCGAAAATCCTCTGGCTTACTGGGTCTTGAGGATGGATCACTGGCCAGAGCTTGCCCAGTACGCAATTGAGCTACTGGCTTGCCCTGCATCCAGTGTTCTTTCAGAACGGACATTCAGTGCTGCTGGAGGCTTTGTCACGGATCACAGGGTGCGCCTCTCCACCAGCTCTGTTGATCGGCTGACCTTCATCAAAATGAATCATGCTTGGATCAACACCAGCTACCAAGCACCTGATGCTGATATTAATGAATAATATATTTTTTGTTGAAATGTCGGATCCCTTTTAGACTGCTGATGCTGAGTGACTGTCCTCTTATGCTGCTGATGGAATATCCTTCTCCTCCTCACTTTTCTTGCTGATAGCTAGTAAGAAATGTTGTGTTTCTGGGCTCCGCCACCAGTGCCTAAGGCACAATTTTTCAGCCCCTGTTTAACAGGGGCGCCTAATAACAATTTTTGTTGCAATACTTTGCACGTGGCTCCTTGTTGCGCTCCAATTGCAGTTATTGAGAGGGGTTGCAAGTGTTGTGTTGTGCCCAAGGCACAATTTTCCAGCCCCTGTTTAACAGGGGCGCTTAATAACAATTTTTGATGCAATAATTTGCACGTGGCTCCTTGTTGCACTCCAATTGGAGTTATTGGGAGGGGTTGCAAGTGTTGTGTTGTGCCCAATGCACAATTTTTCTGCCCCTGTTTAACAGGGGCGCCTAATAACAATTTTTGATGCAATAATTTGTACGTGGCTCCTTGTTGCGCTCCAATTGGAGTTATTGGGAGGGGTTGCAAGTGTTGTGTTGTGCCCAAGGCACAATTTTTCAGCCCCTGTTTAACAGGGGCGCCTAATAACAATTTTTGATGCAATACTTTGCACGTGGCTCCTTGTTGCGCTCCAATTACAGTATGTTTGAGGGGTGCCCTTTTTTCTAAAAAATTTCTTTCACACAACAATAATGGCCCCCCACCACCGCTAAAATATTCGATATTAATGTTGCCACACAGAACTTGCGCAAGTAGCATTAATTACTTTTTTTTTTGGTCCTTTCATGTTGTGCAGGGACATTTCTAAACATGTGCCACTACTATAGACACCCAGCAGGTGTGATATTTAAAGGTATTTTTTTTTCCACTTTAAGCATCATTAAAATGGCTGCTCCGCAAAAAACGGCCGTTTAAAAAAAAAAATTTCCATTGATACATGTTCCCTGGGGCAAGACCCGGGTTCTGAACGACGTTTTCCAACATTTAATTGAATTTTGGTCTTTAAAATGACCGTTTTTGAATTCGAACGTTCGGGTCCCATAGACTTCAATGGGGTTCAAAATGTTCGCACGAACCCGCGGTCTGTTCGAACGTTCTGGTGCGAACCGAACCCGGGGGTGTTCGGCTCATCCCTACTCCTGACTCTCTGTCTGGACATGTCTGGACAGTGCTGATTGGCCCTGTGCTGATCACATGTGCTCTCCCAAGAAAAGAAAAAAACCTCTTTAGCAATACACACCAAACTGAGCATGTGCAGCTTGACTCTAAAGGCTCTGTCTTATCCAGACTTGTCCAGGGGGAAAGTGCAGGAGGGGAGGATCTGTGCATACAAGATCAAACAGCCTTTTTACACAATGCAGAGGATTAACCCCTAAGGTTACACAGTGAGTATAACAAGCATGCTTTACTGCATATACAGACTGATTTTACAGTTGAGGGTTTAGTAATGTTTCAAAACAATCAAAATCCCATGTGATAAAACTGTGGCTGTTCACAAATGAAAGGAACGTTCAGCCATCTATGGCTCAACACCTGATGCAAAACAAAGCCACGTGAGCTACTTCTGATGCAGACTTGGGCATTTTTGGCCACACGGAATTCATGGATTGAAACCACTGCCAGGAGCAGTCTCCCCCTCTCTTGGCTGGGGGCAATATAGCAGTCTCTCTCTCTCAGTCTGGAGGCAATGGAGCAATCTCTCTCTGTCTGGGGGCAATGGAGCAGTCTCTCTCTCTCAGTCTGGGGGCAATGGAGCAGTCTCTCTCTCTCTCTCTAAGCTGGAGCAATGGATCAGTCTCTCACTCTCTTGGCTGGGAGCAATGGAGTAGTCTCTCTCTCTCTCTTAGTCTGGAGGCAATGTAGCAGTCTCGCTCTCTTGTCTGGGGGCAATATAGCAGTCCCTCTCTCTCAGTTTGGGGGCAATGGAGCAGGCTAGCTCTCTCTCTGTTTGGGGGAAATGGAACAGTCTCTCTCTCTAAGTCTGGGGGCAATGGAGCAGTCTCTCTCTCTCAGTCTTGGGGCAATAGTGCAGTCTCACTCTCTCTCTCTCTGGGCTGGAGCAATGGAGCAGTCTCTCACTCTCTTGGCTGAGAGCAATGGAGTAGTCTCTCTCTCTGTTAGTCTGGGGGCAATGTAGCAGTCTCTCTCTCTCAGTCTGGATCAATGGAGCAGTCTCTCTCTCTCAGTCTGGGGGCAATGTAGCAGTCTCTCTCTCTCAGTCTGGATCAATGGAGCAGTCTCACTCTCTCAGTCTGGGGGCAATGGAGAACTCTCTCTCTCTCAGTCTGGGGGAAATGGAGAAGTCTCTCTCTCTCAGTCTGGGGGCAATGGAGGAGTCTCTCTCTCATAGTCTGTGGGCAATAGAGAAGTCTCCCTTAGTCCCACAGCAATGAAACAGTCTCTCTCTCTCAGTCTGAGGGGCATTGGATCAGTCTCTCTCTCTCTCTCTCTCTCTATCTCTCTAGGCTTGGGGCAACGAAGCAGCCTCTGTCCCTCTGGGATGTCTGTATACACTTTAGAGCGTTTTTCACACATATATCAGGTGTTTGTTAGCCTGCATGAACTGGTCTTCTCCCTTCTCCCTCGTGCTTTCCATTGGGTACAACAAAAACGCTCTTATACGATTGCAAAAATGCTTACAAATCGCTTTTCTCAGGTGTAAATGCAACCTAAAGATGAAAACCTGGCTCTGTTTTACCATGCTCCTACCAACTAAACACTAGTTTATCAATACACACTAATAATGTTTAAACGATGAACTACTGCATGTGTGTAAAGTTTGTAACTATACTGTATAAGGAAGGAGGACAGACATAATTGCTAGCGTCCTGCTTGGCTGTGCTGTAAAGGGGCTGTTATTGCTGACCTATTTCTGTAGATGCTAGTTGCCTGGCTATTATGTCCACTCACTGACTTCAATAATTTCTGATTCATTGACCTGAAACAGCTATGTAGATCAGAAGAATCAGAAAAAAAAAGTCAGAAGTCCATATCTACATACTTTTTTGGTATTCAAAATGTAGAGACTAACTCCACTTTCTTGAGAAAAATAAATAATTAAAAAATAATAATATTGTATATATAATTGCTACATGAGCCATATTGTAATTGAATGTTAGTATTAATTGCTTTTGCTTTTCAATCTGCCATGCTGTAATTTTCTGTAAAATTCACTGAAATATGGCAACCTTGAGGTGTTCCGTACATCAGTTGTGTACAGAACACCCGGGTAAAGTACGGCGGCGTAGAGTATCTCTGATACTCTGCGGGAATCTAATTCTACCTGAATCTGGCCCAAAGTTTGTTAAAAATCAATGCAATGTGCTCTTCCTCACCGGGTCTGCAGCTAAGTTACAAGGGGGGTTATTTAAGAAAGGCAAATCCACTTTGCACTACAAGTGCAAGCTACAAGTGCAAAGTGCACTTAAAAGTGCAGTCACTGTAGATCCGAGGGGGACATGCAAGGAAAATAAAAAACAGCATTTTAGCTTGCACATGATTGGATGATCAAATCAGCAGAGCTTCCCCTCACTTCAGATCTACTCCTCAGATTTACAGCGACTGCACTTCCAAGTGCCCTTTCATTGCAATTTCAAGTGGGGCCAGATTCTCAAAAGAATTACGCCGGTGTATCTGGCCCGTAGTTTGCACTTGTAGTGCAAAGTGGATTTGCCTTTCGTAAATAACCCCAATAGATTCTGGCGAGTCCAAAGCAACCGGTCCCGTGTGTCAGGGATGACTAGCTCCTGCACAAGCGGAGGAGTGACATCCTCTTCCACTGGCCAATGATGATGGCTGAAACCCAGTACACAGGAGAAGATGTTGGTGCCAATGATGGAACATTGGGAAGTCCAGTCTCCTCCCTTTAGTTCCACTTTAAATGGGAACAACTTCACCAAAAACCTGTCAAAATTTTCTGAGACCGTTAAACAAAGTTAATGAGACATGTGTTGTGGTTTATATTTACAAATAAAATCTACATTAAAGCGAAGGTCCAGCTTAAAAAAAAAAGAGTGCAATCGCTCAGGTCTTGGCTGCCCCACCGCCATCCTCGTGAGGGAATCAGGAAGTGGGAAGTGAAGCGTTTTGCTGCTTTACTGCCCGATTCCCTATTGCGCATGCGCGAGTCACGCAGCACGTTGTGAATGGGCGGATGTCTACTAGGACACACCAAAGTCCCAGAAGACACCTCTCCCTATCTTCTAGGGGGAAGCGCGAGGAGGAGAAGAAAGAAGACCACCGCAGACAAGGAAGTGGCAGATTAGATCTGCCCAGTAACAGACACTTCTGGTAAGTATAAAAAAAACTACATTTTTTTTTCAAATTTTCCTGTAGCCTTTTTGGAAAAAAATGTTTTTAAGGGTGGACCTCTGCTTTAATCACCCAGCGGGGACCTTTTTATTCTCAAACAAAAGTGGAGTTACTCTTTAATATTCTGAAGTGCAACAGCCAGGTAACTAGCATTCAAATAATGAGAAGACAGCCCCCGTGTTTCTATAAAGAAAGGTTTTCTTCAACAAAGTGTGTCCAGCAGCGATCAACTCAGGTAATCACTGGCTGTGCATACAGCTACAAATAGCTGCTCACTGGCGTAAAAATTACCGCCAGGAATCAGTGGATTGCTGTTGCTGCCGCCGTTTGCATCGGGAAAAAATACCTGTGTGAATGTAGTCTTAAATGGTTTGTCTCAACCCTCTGTTACTTCTGCTAGACAGCTTGGTCTGTTAAAGTAAATTGAAAAATAACAGACTTAATGGCTGGATCACCAGTGAGAATAAAGGGGAGAAAGAAAACTAATGCAGCCGCCACATCTAAGTTTTGGTAGGTTTCAATATATAAAATTTTTGTTTTTGAGTTTAATCCTGCTTTACCAAGGCAATACAAAAATCAATACTGATATGCAACCTGCAACAGCCCTTAGCAACCATTCACAAATAACCGCTTTATTGATCTGACTGCAAATCATTAAATTCCAATCCATCCTGCAGGTTAGGCTATACACATTCTACAGTGCCTTGAAAAAGTATTCATACCCCTTGAAAATTTCCACATTTTGTCATGTTACAACCAAAAACGTAAATGTATTTTATTGGGATTTTATGCGATAGACCAACAAACACAAATTGGCACATAATTGTGAAGTGGAAGGAAAATTATAAATGGTTTTAAAAATGTTATACAAATAAATATCTGAAAAGTGTGGAGTGCATTTGTATTCAGCCCCCCTGAGTCAATACTTTGTAGAACCACCTTTCGCTGCAATTACAGCTGCAAGTCTTTTTGGGTATGTTTCTACCAGCTTTGCACATCTAGAGAGTGACATTTTTACCCATTCTTCTTTGCAAAATATCTTAAGCTCTGTCAGATTGGATGTTGAGCATCTTTGAACAGTAATTTTCAAGTCTTGCCACAGATTCTCAATTGGATTTAGGTCTGGACTTTGACTGGGCCATTCTAACACATGAATATGCTTTCATCTAAACCATTCTATTGTAGCTCTGACCGTATGTTTGGGGTCATTGACCCCATACTAAAGCACATGGGGAAGCACAAGTTACATAGTAGGTAAGGCTGAAAAAACACAATCATGCATCAAGTTCAACCTGTGTTGGTGTACTTCTGTCAGTGTCTATAATTATCCCTATATGTTATGTTCTTTAAGATATACAGTACAGACCAAAAGTTAGGACACACCTTCTCATTCCAAGAGTTTTCTTTATTTTCATGACTATGAAAATTGTAGAGTCGCACTGGAGGCATCAAAACTATGAACTAACACATGTGGAATTATATACATAACAAAAAAGTGTGAAACAACTGAAAATATGTCATATTCTAGGTTCTTCAAAGTAGCCACCTTTTGCAGCAGACACATCTCTAGAACAACTGTTAAGAGGAGACTGTGTGAATCAGGCCTTCATGGTAGAATATCTGCTAGGAAACCACTGCTAAAGAAAGGCAACAAGCAGAAGAGATTTGTTTGGGCTAAAGAACACAAGGAATGGACATTAGACCAGTGGAAATCTGTGCTTTGGTCTGATGAGTCCAAATTTGAGATCTTTGGTTCCAACCACCGTGTCTTTGTGCGATGCAGAAAAGGTAAACGGATGGACTCTACATGCCTGGTTCCCACCGTGAAGCATGGAGGAGGAGGTGTGATGGTGTGGGGGTGCTTTGCTGGTGACACTGTTGGGGATTTATTCAAAATTGAAGGCATACTGAACCAGCATGGCTACCACAGCATCTTGCAGCTGCATGCAATTCCATCCGGTTTGTGTTTAGGTGGACCATCATTTATTTTTCAACAGGACAATGACCCCAAACACACCTCCAGGCTGTGTAAGGGCTATTTGACCAAGAAGGAGAGTGATGGGGTGCTGCGCCAGATGACCTGGCCTCCACAGTCACCGGACCTGAACCCAATATAGAAGAATATTCGTGAAATATTCGTTAATATCGAATATTCGTGATATTTTATAAAAAAAATGTTGCGAAATTTCGCGAATGCGAAATTGATTGCGAAATTCTCGTCCGCGCATGCGCATGCGCGCGAACAACACGCGAAAACTGAGATCATTTCCTGGATTACTAAATATGCACTAAACACTAACTCTACTTACACAAACTTATATGACTAAACTAAAGCTAAATTTTTTTTTTTTTTTTTTTTTTTTTTAAACTGACTGACAAGGACAAAGACGAGGACTACAAATAATAAACTAATATGCACTAAACACTAACTCTACTTACACAAACTTATATGACTAAACTTTAATATACACAAAACACAGAGACTAAACACACACTAAACTAAGCTACCTTAAAGAAATGTACACTTACACTAATTACACAGAAATCTATCTAACAATAAGCTACACTAACCTGGACAAAACAACACAAATCTGAGCTTTTAGAAAAGCTGTTGGGTCTTTTGCTTTGAAAAAAGCATTTGGTTTTAGAAGCAGGAAACTCAGAACTAAAAGCACTATAGGAAGCACAATGCTAAGCTCTAAGATCGCAATTCACAGGAAAAACGCACAGAAACACTCCACTCTCTCTAGCCACCTTGTGAATCTGCACTGAAATACTGCTGGGAGTGATCTTATATAATGGTCGTGCAGGCAGGTTCCTATTGGTTGCTATGGAGGTTGCTAACCTCTGACAACTGTGGTAGGAGAACTCTGATTGGCTCTGATGCAAAAGAAGGGCAGAGAAAGTATTCGCGAATATTCGGCAACATAAAAGGATCGCCTCAGCTACTCGGCCCAGGGTCTCTAATCATACCAGCAATGCTTTTAGACGTCGATGGAGATCACCGCGATATTCGAGTTATTCGCGAATACTCGAATATGCAATATTCGTAACGAATATTCGCAAAGCGAATATTCTTGAGCAACACTAAATATGACATATTTTTAGTTATTTTACACTTTTTTGTTATGTATATAATTCCACATGTGTTAATACATAGTTGTGATGCCTTCAGTGTGAATAGTCATGAAAATAAAGAAAACTCTTTGAATGAGAAGGTGTGTCCAAACTTTTGGTCTGCACTGTACATCCAAGAGTCTTTTAAAAAAAATAACCATACTCCCTGCAGCCACCACTAATTGTAGAAGAGAGTTCCACATTCTTATTGCCCTGACAGTGAACCCCCCCCCCCCACAGTTTAAGGTTAAACTGCTTCACCTCCTCGGTGTGTGACCCTGTATCCTATTACCATTCCCGAGACTGAATTGTGTCTTTACTATGTTGGGATCTCCATTGCGGTGTTTGTAGATCAATGTCATGTCCGCTCTCAAGCATCACTTCTCCAGCAAAAAAAATAATTAGTGTTTGCAGTCGTTCCTTATAATTGAGGTCCTCCAGTCCCCTTATTAGTTTTGTTGCCCTTCTTTATAGTCTCTCCAGCTCCAGCACATCCCTTCTGAGGACTGGTAACTAGAACAGGACAGAATGCCCCAGATGTGGTCTAACCAGAGTTTTATAAATTGGCAGGATTATAGTTTTATCCCTGGAGTATATCCCTTTTTTTATGCATGCTAATATTCTGTCGTCTTTGGTATCTGCAGCTTGACACTGCATGCTATTGCTTAATCTGTCATCTACTAGGACCCCCAGATCTTTCTCCATCTTTGATTCCCTCAGAGGTTCTCCCCCTAGTGACTAGTTTGCACTTATGTTTTTGCCCCCAAGTGCATTACTTTACATTTCTCAACATTAAACCTCATTTGCCATTTGTCTGCCCACTCCATTATTTTGTTCAGGTAATTTTGTAAAATGTCTATATCCTGATGTGAAGTTGTTGCCCTTCTTACCTTTGTGTCATCTGTGCTTCCCCATGCAGGCAATTCTATTGATGTCAATTGGGATGCAGTGGCTGCACAGACGTGGTTCCCAATCTGACATCCTTGCGGGTAAACATGGCTTTCCACTAGGGATGAGCTCCGGCGTGTTCGCACAGTCCACGTGCAGACCCCCTGCACGGCGCTGACCTCAGGCAGGGAGACATTTACCGATCTCTGCAGCCGAGCAACTGGAATATGTCTCCCTGCCTGTGATTAGCGCAGCGCCGTGCAGACTTCCTGGCGGGCTCTGCATGTGGACTGTGTAAACACGCCGGAGCTCATTCCTACTTTCCACAGGCCTATGCTTTAGTACCAGCCCTGTGAACGAGGCCCTATACTTTGAACAACACACTGCTTTGCTTACTGAATACATTTGATTGATCTGTGTCTGTTGCTGAAGTTTATGCTGATTTACAAGAACCATGCTGTACGTCAGCGGTCATCAACCCTGTCCACAGGGCCCACTAACAGGCCAGGTATTACTTATTTATGTATTACCTTGGGGAGATGCAGACTAGAATGCTGCAATCACTGAGTAGCAAATGATATCACCTGGCACATGTTTCAGTTATCTTGCAAACCTGGCCTGTGAGGGCCATTTCACACCAGCGGATGAACGGTCTGCTTTTTCTAAGTCCGTTTACGGACTTAGAATGGTGCCCTATAGGATCACGGTCGTTAGCGGATGAGTATCCGCTAACGTCCGTAATCACTCGCCTCCGTCTGGATCCGGTTTTCCAGACGGAAGAAAACCCTATTTTTCTTCAGTCTGGCGTAACGGATCGGATGAATACGGACACACATAGGGGAGAGCGGAGAAGAGACAGGGCGGTCCCTGCACAGTGTGCGGGGACCGCCCTCTCAGCCGCCAGCTCAGCGGGGATTTTACGGAGGATCCCCGCTGAGCAAACGGGCTAACGGAGCGGGTCCATTACAGATCCGCTCCATGTGAAAGAGCCCTTAGTGGGCCCTGAGGACAGGGTGGGTGACCACTGCTGTATGTCATAGGCCGCGTACACACGATCAAATCTATCTGCTGAAAACGGTCTGACAGGCCGTTTCAGCAGACAGATTCGATCGTGTGTACGGGCGGACAGACAGATTTTGCCAGCAGACAGATTTTAAAGCATGCTTTAAAATCTGTCTGCTGGGAATCCGTCCGTCCGACATGTCTGCTGATTAGTACGCTAACCAGCAGACATATCTTCCCGCACATGCGTCGAATGGATTCGACGCATGCGTGGAAGTGTTTTACTTCCCGGTGCGGTGACGTGTCAACGTCATCGCCACATCACCGCGCTGTCTGCTGGCAGGGATTTTGGTTTGATCGTGTGTACAGCGATCGAACCAAAATAGCCCAGCAGACAAATCTGTTCAAATCGGTCTGCCAGACCGATTTGAACAGATGTATTTGTTCGTGTGTACGCGGCCATAACGTTTAAACTCTACAGAATCATTCATGCATTTATACTTCTAAAACATTGGTGAAACATAAACCAGTAATTCCTATTATTTCAGGCCTATGCAATGTAGTAAGAGACTGACAGTTTTAAAAGTATTACCTGTCATAAGTGCTGAAACTGCGTGTGGAGACGGAACATTGGAACATATGCCTCAGGAGTTAAAAGATGTCATAGCAGCTATCCATCCCCCTTATACTAAGGAGAATTTGGGGGGCCACAGGGGGCAATTCTAAGTACGGCTTCCAGCCATGTTCTAACCTTCTATACTAAATATAGAAACCAATAACACTGCTTTTGCCAGGGCCTAATGGAGCAAGGGTACAATCTGGAATGTCACTTTTCTGTAAATGAGTCAAAATAGGCCATTTACTCTGCCACAGAATTATCAGCTTGGTGGCTTATTATTACGGTGTCTATATTGCTTGTGTGACCGGAATGAAGAAAAATGAGACTCCAGAATTATAACTGTCATTTCTTCAGATGGCTCTCATCTTGCACATTGAAGTGACAGCCCAGCAAAGGATGGTGAGAGTCCTATTTAAAAAGCTGTACATTACAATGATGTGCTGCTAGGTAATCCCATATTTATGCCGTGCTTCCTCTCGCATTTGCTATACCCATAAGGGCATATCCTGTAGCCTAAACAACACAAGTAGAAACTGGATTTTATATTCACACTTGATAAACAGCAACAGAAGCAAAAATGGGATGCTGAGTGCTTCTGGTTGTCATCAGAAAAATATAATTCCATTTTAGCTGACATCTCACAAATATAGCTCCAAGTGCATCTTGTTTGTGATGTGTAATTGAAGTGGAAGTTTAATCCCGGGGCTCATAAATCACACAGAAGCTGTAGGCCCTCCCTCATGGCTGATACAAGTGAATTATCAGTTTGTTATCTTGTACTCTACCCAAGTTCTTTCAGGGTGTATCAGTCCATTAACACATTCAGAGCTTGCCACCATATTGCCGAGAAGGCGCTGAAACCACTTATATGACATACCTCTTCTGACACTTCTAATAAATAGGTGACAACATCGTTTGAAACATATGTTCAGAGGTAAACATAGCCAGCGCTGAAATCCTGCACGTCCCTGGAAAGGAGCAGCTAGTTGAAAAACATGCAAAGGGACATGTCCAGCTACCTGCCGTCAGCAGAATACACGTTGGAACAACTGTTCAAGTAATGGAATTTTTTTTTTTTTTTTTTTTTTTAATTCACAAAGGTTTTGTCATAGTCCAAGAAGGAAATACTCTTGATAAATTAGAGTGTAACTCCATACTAAACAAGTTTTTCTTTAAAGTGACACTAAACAATATACTTGGACCCCACTCACACTTCGCATAGCTAGAACTTGTGTTCCCGCTCGCAGTTTTATGTGAGTTATTTTCATGCGATTCTGCGTGTCATGCATAGGGCAGCCCATTCACTTACCTTGGGGAGATGCCGGCTAGAATACTGCTATCACTGAGTAGCAAATGATATCACCTGTGATGTATTTCAGTTATCTGGCAAACCTGGCCTGTAGTGGACCCTGAGGACAGGGTTGATGACCACTGGCCTAAAAGACACTGCTTCTTTTTGGGGGACAGGCTTCACATGATTTTTAAGGTCACATTTTGCTGCGATCGCAGCACATTTTGCACCAATGGCCACTCGATTTGGAATCGTAGGCAGAACATAGTAAGGACGTACCGGAACATAGGTCTAGATTCTCCAGATAAGCCATCGTATCTCTGTGTCTGAGCTCTCCTATCTATGCGACTGATTCATAGAATCAGTTGCCCATAGATTTCCATTAGATCTGACTGGCGTAAGTCTCTTACGCCGTCGAATCTTATTTTCATATTTAGGCTGGATGCTAGGTGGCGTTCCCATCTAAAATATGCACATTAGCCTATACACCGATTCCCGAACGTACGCCCAGCGCATTTTTTTTACTTTGTTTGCATTAGCATAGGTCCGTTGTAATGTTACCTCTGCTGTATGAGGCGCAGCCAATGTTAAGTATGGACGGCGTAAAACGTTTGCGGATAGGGCTTTGCGTAAGTGACGTTCACGTCGTTTACAATGCGTAGTGGCGTCGTGATTTGGAGCATGCGCACTGGGATAAATTCCCGCCCGGCGCATGCGCAGTACGTTCGGCGCAGGATCGCGCGTTATTTTAATAATACACTCCTACCTGCCCAATTTGACTTAAGACGGGCCATTTACGCTACGCCGCCACAACTTTACAGTCAAGTGCTTTGTGAATACAGCACTTGCCCGTAAAAGTTGCAGCGGCGTAGTGTAAACATCATACGCTACGCCAACAAAAAATTACGCAATTATACCTGAATCTAGACCTAAGTATTTTCGGTGTGAATGAGGCCTTATGCTCCAAAAATAATCCATTCCCGTATCATGAAATTATTTCTTATCCCTCTCACACGGCTGGACTTTCCGAGAAAAAAAGTCAGACAGGCTTTTTTTTCTCGGAAAGTCCGGCCGTGTGTAGCCTCCATCGGACTTTTTTTTCTCGGAAAGTCCAGCCGTGTGTAGCCTCCATTTGACTTTTTTTCCCTCAGAAGTCCAATGGACCTTAGATAGAGAACCTGTTCTCTATCTTTCCGTCGGACTTCCGACGGATTCACAGCAGATTTTTGCATGGACAAAAGTCTGACCATGTGTACAAGGCATAACTGTGTTTTTCTGCCTCCTCTAAATGTCCTCTGTAAAACTCTCCTTTACCCCTCACTTCTGCTTGTTTAGAACAGGGGTCTCCAAACTATGGCCCTCCAGTTGTTCAAGAGCTACAATTCCCATCATGCCTAGTCATGTCTGTGAATGTCAGAGTTTTACAATGCCTCATGGGACATGTACTTCTGCAACAGCTCGCTGGGGGGGGCGTAGTTTGGAAATCCCTGGTTTAGAACAATTAGTGCCGGTTAGTTGCAGTCATGTGCACTGCTCTAGGAACACTACTAATCTCATAGTCCATAGTATAACTCAAGAGTGAGCAAAAGAGGGTGGCTACATTCCTACACAAAGACCATGGAGAACAAATGTAGCCACCCTCTGACAGGAAGTGAGATCATATCAGTACTTCTCTGCGTTAACGTGATTTTAAATTATTACCTTGTAAAACAACCCATTCAGTTTAAAATAGAAATGAAAGGCAAATCATTTTTTTATAGGCATAAAAGTACATTATAACAAAAATATTTTTTCACTTTTTTTTATAAGTGATCACATTCCCTCTGTTCTCAACTGCATAAGGGCTAGGGGGAAGAGAAGCATCAGCACACTGAACTTCTCAGTGAGAGGCTGTGCGTAGGGGGCATGTCAGGACAAGTCTGATCATTGGGGGAGAGCACACTGAGTTCCCAGCATAGCTACAGAACTGACCAAAGTGTGCTCCCCTGCTTAGTGTGGTCAGTGTTTAATAGAAATCAAAGGAACTGTCAGGAACACCAGGAATTTTACACAAAGAAAGCAAAACAATGAGAACAGGATACTTTCTCACACAAGTACATCGTACAGCGGGCACATATCAGAAGTATGAAGTGTTAGGGTAACACTTTAACCACTTCAGGTCCGCGTTATTGTCGAAAGACGTCAACAGCGCAGACCTGGGGAGCCGGGGTCACGTCTTTGGACGTCAATGTTGTTGTATTCCCCGCGCGCACCACTGGGTGGCGCGCAGCGGGGAAAAAGAGTGCCGTCGCATCGCCGAGGATTCGATGCGTGTACCCGGCGGCAGCGGTGTCCGTCAGGTACACGCGATCGGCGGTGACAGAGCAGGGACGTGGAGCTCTGTGTGTAAACACAGAGCTCCACGTCCTGTTAGGGAGAGAGGAGACCGATCTGTGTCTCTTGTGCATAGGGACACAGCATCGGTCACCTCCCCCAGTCACCCCCCCTCCCCCCACACAGTTAGAACACACCCAGGATATACATTTAACCCCTTCCTCACCCCCTAGTGTTAACCCCTTCAATGCCATTCACATTTATACAGTAATTAGTGCATAGTTATAGCACTGGTCGCTGTATAAATGTGAATGGCGCCAGAAATGTGTCAAAAGTGTCCGATGTGTCTGCCGTAATGTCGCAGTCCCAATAAAAATTGCAGATTGCCGCCATTACTAGTAAAAAAAATATTTAAAAAAAATCATAATTCTGTCCCCTATTTTGTAGGCGCTATAACTTTTGCGCAAAGCAGTCGCTTATTGCGATTTTTTTTTTTTTACAAAAGTATGTAGAAGAATATCTATCGGCCTTAACTGAGAAAAAAAAAAAAGTTTTTTTTCAAAAAAAATTGGGATATTTATTATAGCAACAAGTAAAAAATATATATATATTTTTAAATTGTCGCTATTTTTTTGTTTAGAACGCAAAAAATAAAAACCGCACGGGCGATCAAATACCACCAAAAGAAAGCTCTATTTGTGGGGAAAAAAAGACGCCAATTTTGTTTGGGAGCCACGTCGCACGACTGCGCAAATGTCAGTTAAAGTTACGCAGTGCCGGAAGCTGAAATTTCGCCTGGGCAAGAAGGGGGTTTATGTGCCCAGTAAGCAAGTGGTTAAGAATATATATGTCTGTCTATCTATCTATCTATCTATCTATCTATCTATCTATCTATCTATCTATCTATCTATCTATCTATCTATCTTTTTATATATATATATATATATATATATATATATATATATACACACACACACAGTATAGTGAGTACACCCTATACATTTTTATATATAAATTTAAACCAGAATTGATCACTTCAAACTAGGAAGCCAAAACTTGCCCCGTTTGCTTAGTTGTATATCTGTTCAGCAGTGTCTCCGACATCCTCACTTATGAGTAAGGAGAGTAGGAAGTATTAAGGCCAAGTACAACTGTCCTACCTAAGGTTGAGCATTAGAATATAATGGGTTTAGAGATTTCCTAAAGCTAACAAAGAATGTGTATGCACTACCCTGTTGATTGCACAGATATTCTCATGTCAGTCTGAAATCTGGTGTGGAATACAGATACAACACCACACACACTGGGCGGTTGCCCAGCTCTCCCTAATGCCTTTCTCCTGGCAAGAGAACAGCAGCGTTTTGGAAAGCTACATTTTTGGAAAGGTGTTTAACCATGTTTAGACGTGTTTAGGCTCATCAAGCTGTTGGGCAATAATTCATTTAATTTGCCAGAATAACAATTTAATAATTTATAATTTAGCACTTAGCGTTAAAGCATGTTTATGTGCTTTTAGGCAAGTCAAGCGTGTTTTCTGCCACCGCTGCTCCTGACCACATTGGCAGTGGATTTTTTTCTGCCTGTAAACGCCTAGGTGTGCATGGACACATAGGCTAACACTAATGGACATTTAGAGGTGTAAAAAAAATTGTCAAATGCTACTAAAAGTGACGTGGATACTTTTAATGGCTGATGTCAGTCTACTTTGGCTGGAATGAGTACAGACTTATTTTTAGATGCCAGGTCTAAATAGATATACCTTCAGCCTTCTACTTAAACTGTGTACAAGGGTTTGCCATAAAGTTCTTGCCAATTATTCTCTATGGTAACCACGAGCAGCAAGTCCTGGTTGATAAAATAAAACATATGTAGCAGCAGCTGTCAATTAGCTTTGAATGTGTTACGCTTGGTGGGCACTAAATTTATCAATGCGCCCCAACAAGATGGGCCCCAAAATAAACTCTGTTTGTCTTGGTGATTCTCTACGTCCGTGGCCATAAAATCAAGCAATAAAATCAGTTTACTGTAAAGAAATATGAACGGAAATGAAGATAGCAATCCCGGAAGATACATCCCTATAAAACCTTCTACTAGAGCTTATTCAACACTTTCTTAAATGGCTAGATTATTGATCAATGTAAATATGCCATTACTGCAGTAAAGTGGGAATTCTTCTCTTTCTGAAAACAATTAACAAATGTCATATTCATATTTATTGTCTCAGATAAAGCCAAGGCTTCCTACAGATAAATTATCATAAAAGACAGCATAGAGTTAAAAAGCTAATGTAATATTTCACCATACCATAACAAACTGAAAACCAGCACAGAAAGACGAGGATACATGATTTAATAATAAAGCTACATGTAGAAGTAATATATTCTTAATCTGCCCAGCAAGTCACCCCAAGCTCTGACATAACGCTGCACAAATCACATGTCCTGTCTTATTCAAGTGGCATATATGCTCCTTAGGCTCATAGAAAATCAGGCATCTGCACATACACAAAATGTCACATGCTGTAATATCCCAATATCCTGATGGCCCATGCGGAGTTATTAATATTTATAGCTACAAAGCACTATATTTGGAGTAAACAACTGGAAAGTTCAGACCCTGACAAAAATTACTCTGGAAATATAAATTCCTCACAAGGGGTTTCTTAAAAGACTTAACTAAGGAGCAACAAACAGCCCCTTTAGATGTTCCATGCTGTTACATTTCAAGCATTTTTAAAGGGTTAGTCCACCTCTTGCAAAAAAAAAAAAAGGAAAAAAGAAAGTAAAGGCACATATGTTTGCAGGAAAATGCCTTCAAAGCAATACACCTGCAATTGGTGGTTCGTGGGTGCAATGCCAGGCCCCTGCAAACTTTTTGTGTCCATATAAAGGTACAGCTCTTTTACTATTTGTTTAGAAGGGTCCTGGCAAACAGGAGCCATTAAAAAAAAAAGAAAAGGTACAGACTTTCAGTTAGAGAGCTGGAGGTGTGAACGGTCTCCAAGTGCAGTGATTACTGCACCGGTGTTCTACTAAAAACTATAATGCCTTGTACACACGACTGCTTTTCACAACGAGAAAATTGCCATTTTTTATATTGGTGCTTATAGTCATGTGTATGCTTCCTAGCAGTTTTCTCGACGAAAAAACTGTCCTCAAAAAAATTGAAACCAGCTCTCTTTTTTCTCGGTGCGTTTCCCGTCATATTTTTTCTTACCACGAAAAACGGTTGTTTGTATGCTTTTCCAAGGCGAAAAAAACCGCACATCCTTAGAATCAAGTATGCAGCCCAAAGGGTGGCGCCATTTGAAAGGAACTTCCCCTTTATAGTCCCGTCGTATGTGTTGTACATCACGTGCTTTGGTCAGACTTTTTTTGCATGAACGTGTGTATGCAAGTCAGGCTGGAGAAGAATCACGTTGGGAAAAACTTTTCCTGACAGTTTGGAGTGATGTCCTGATCTAGAGAGAATCTGTGTTGTACCAAATGCCTTACACTTCTTAATAATAGACTTCACTGTGCTTCTAGGCATTGATAAAGCCTTTGAAATGTTTTTTGTATCCATCTCCTGACTTGTGCATGTCCACAACTTTATCCCAGAGATCCCGATAACAGTGCCTTGACACCCATAGTTGATTGTTTGCTTCAGTTGCACTCTCAGGGACTGAAATGCTCCAGGAAAGCTCTTTTCATGCTGAACTATTCAAAATGACCACAGTTGATCATAGTTGAAAGTCAAATGGTTTTGCGTGCCATAGAGAAGTTGATTAGCTACACCTGATTAAGTGTGTACAAGTCATTTTTTAGGAGGGGGTGTACCTTTTTCAAACTCAGTGACTGTTTTTCTGGCATGTTGGTGTTTTATCTTTCACTGGGATGCAAAGTTGCACTGGGTAAAGACAGCTGGATAAAACAAACTGTGTCTGCCTTCATTTCAAGCTGCACAGAAACAAAATGTGACTACTATAAAGGGGGTGATTCTTTTCTATACCCACTGTGGTTCATTTATGATTGCATTGCTGCAATATACCAGTCCACATTAGTGCCTTTGGTAGGTTGTTTGGAAAATTATTTTGAGAAAACCTGCTTGCGATATTCCCAAACACACCCACTGAAAGTTCTGCAGTGTTTCTCCGATACTAAAAACCATCACATTGTCAGATCTCTGAAGCTCCTCACAGCCACCAGCCAGCATTCAGGAAGGCTTCAGGAGTAAACAAACCCATGCGACATGTGGGAAGCTTCAAGAATTTGGGCTGCAGTGGGTTACATGGTAAATGTAAAGGTATGATAGTAGGAAGGATTTTCTGACATGGTGGCCATGCTAGTAGATATCATCAGTTCAATTACCAATTTTACTTGCTGCCTTAGATTACTATATGCAATGACACTGTGGAAAACAATAACATGGCTATGTAAATTGAGTAGTGGGTTGTTGTCAGCCCATACTTTCTCCTATTCATTCAGAGCTTACAGTCCCCTCCATACTATCTCCGATTCTTCATAGTGGGAATAGACACAGAGCCTACAGGCAATTTTGGGAAAGTCAGTATTTGCATAAATGCTTTTGGAGCACTATGAGATGTGAGAGAATGACAGATCCTACAAACTACACTGTATTTTCAGACAGCTGATGTTAGTTATGTTACTTTACTAGTTTAATATTTCCTACGCAGGTTGAAAAAAAAGCTAGCTGCATCCTAATTTATTGAGATTTCTAACTAGACGGATTTCACCAGTGCACAGACTATAAATCTTAAATGATGGAGCTTAAATATTCAGATGGTGGAGTTTTTAAACAACTTTATTGAAATAATCAGTGTTGTAAGTAACAGAGTTACAATAAACGCAATTACCTAACGCAGCCACTTTTGAGGGTAACGAGTAATCTACCTGATTACTCTTCCCCTCACGGTAACGCAGTTCCCATTACTTGGGCGGCGTTACTGCAATTCCATCTACCGCCACTAGATGGCAGCAGAGTAATTGCTTCTGCCGACGCTGTGAACATAAATATGGGTGGAACTCCGCTTTAGAATCATGTGACCGCTGTGATGGCCTGTCACAGCGGTCTGAAAACTCCCAATCGCAAGGAGCCCTGGATACAATGAGCCCCATCCGCCTCACACTGACCTATCACCGGGGAACAACTCACATCGATCACACACACTGTGTGCGCAACCTGATCAATGATCTGGGGAACACATGGCCGGAACAAAATGTTCCCCAGAACAAACGTTCCCTATACAACACAGTGTACACAGCGACATCTAGTGGTCAACATGGTAAGTGCAGGACACCTATACAGACCAATGATCAGCAGGTTATTTTTGGTCAGTGATTTCATCTCTTCATCAGACAACAAAGAAAAATCTGACATCCCCATTCCAGATCCCTTGCATTTAATAAAGCTTATATAAGATAAATAAAATAATAAACAATAAACTATAGAAAATTCTAATAAAGCCTAATATAAGATTTTAAATTACAGACTCTGTAAATGTCAAGGGAATGTATATTATAAACATACATTTTAATCCAGCTTATAATTTGGATGTAATATATAGCAGATGGATAAGGGTTTTAAGTCCTATTAGCTGCACATACATGGTGGGACGGATGCACCTAGGCTGGGATATACACGAGATCACCATTTGTTTCCGGTTTTCTTCTCTCAAGGATCTGCCATTCTTTTGTCTTGGAATATTAACTCACTGCTCCCTGGCAAGCACCCGTCATCTGCTTCTCAACAAAGCATTGTAGAATATTAAAAAAAAAATCAGTTACTTTGCTGAGTAACTAATTACTTTTTCAATGTAGTAACTTAGTCACTAACGCAATTACTTTTTCGGAGAAGTAATTTGTAACTGTAACTAATTACTTTTTTAAAGTAAGATGAGCAACACTGGAAATAATACACTTCACAGTTCAGTTCACATCTATGTTTTGGATATCACTATGGAAGGAAGGAAGGAAGAGGAAATCTCTCCTCATTAGGCCATAGGCAGCAACTAAAGAACAGCAAAATATCCAACCCTCCCACTCTTTATCCAAAACCAAGTTTTGGCTGGAGTGTCACTAACCATAGATGGATCAAATGTTGTCCAACTAAGCTGATTTTTGATGAAATTAGAGCCATAGGTGGGCCTCTCATTACCACCCCACTGGACAAAAGCTGATTTTTCAAGTGACTTTTATCAAAGGAACTGGGTGAAAAAATGTTGGTTTAACCCACGGATTACATCCATTTAGATGCAGTCACTGTTTAGTAGACATGTGCATTCGTTTTTGTTAGAATGCATTTTCGTCCGAAAATCAGTTTTTTTCGTTATCGTTTTAACAAAGATAACGAAAGCGCAAGAAACGAAAACAGAAATATCCGACATAAAAAATGCTTTATTTTCGTTTTCGTTGCGGTAAAAATTTGATATAGAGAGATTCGACATTATATAGAAAAGATTCGACATTATAGAGAAAAGATTCGACACTATAGAAATAATAGATTCGCCATTACAGAGATTAGATTTCGATTGATGAGAAAATAGATTTGACATTATTACTAGTCATACAACATTAGAATTCTTGTAGGCGGAATATTTAAACGGAAATGTACGATTCGACTTAAAGATTCAACGTTCCGTCGAATATTCTTTTGACCATTCGATAGAAACCAAGTATTATTGGATTTTCAGACGAAAGCTATTCCCCAACGAAAAACGAAAGTAATCAAAACGATTTTCGGGAGTAACTAAATAAATGTATTTTCCAAACGATAACGAAAAAACGAAACAAAATATTCTAGTCTGCACATGTCTACTGTTTAGGCATTCTGACAGCTTGAGAGAGTCTCCTATCTATGTGGTTTAGAAGGAGTAGAGAGATCTATCAGAATTCTCTTGTTCAGTTTACAGGCTAAACAAAGTTAATGTAAATGTGTATGGCTAGCTTTAGTATTGCTCGAAGTGGAACTATGGTCCAGGGAAAATATGTAGTAGTCTGTCATTGGTAAAATACCATTTATATTTCTCACAGTACCCCTTGTGACATAGTTTATTACCCGTTGATTCTGCCAATTGACCAGTTGAATTGCCATCTCCTTTTAGTGGGTGACATTACTGCAGCTATAGCCACTTGGATTACCTAAGTATGTGAGTGGGTAGTCAATTCGTGTTGTCAACGTGACAGGGAATGAGATGTAAGCACTGCTTATCCTGCCCACCTTTTCCTTCTCTACCTACTTAAAAGGGGTTTGCCTGATCATTACACAGACGATTACAACAAACAGGACTTTAATAATCATTACCATGGCTGAGTATTTGTAAAAGTTGTCAGGTACAGTATTTGCACTTCCAGTTGGCTTTAATT
Organism: Rana kukunoris; assembly: GCA_029574335.1. NCBI lineage: Eukaryota > Metazoa > Chordata > Amphibia > Anura > Ranidae > Rana > Rana kukunoris. Next base: position 165,782,514 of record CM056050.1, read on the forward strand.
GTTTTGAAACTCTAGGCTTAAGAATGCTTTCACACTGAAAGCACCTGCTTATTTTAGCAGCGCTTTAGTGCTGTTTAAGCAGCGCTTTTCGGCCAATAGCGGGACACTTTTAACCCCCCAAAAAGGGTTTAAAAAGACCCATTATGCTGCGCTTTAAAAATTTATTTTATGTGCTTTAAAAGCGCTGCCCATTCATTCCAATGAGCAGGGCGTCTTGGGAATGCTAAATACAGCACTCCCAAACCACCCCAAAGATGCTGCTTACAGGACTTTTTGGACTGTCCCACAAGGGCACCGCCCCAGTGTGAAAAGTCACCCTAGAATGAATGTGAGGCAGTTTTCAGTCACTTAGCAGAGGCGATTTCTAGCACTACAGTGCCTGAAATCCGACCCAGTGTGAAAGGGGTCCTAAAATGGCTGATATAGACACATTTCTAGTACCTGTACACTGTGCCTACAGACAGTTCTAATCCAAAGACACCAACACACAAGTACTCTCTCTATACTTACAATCTGGAAGTCATGCACTTCAATGGCTTCATCACTACCAGAGCCGGTCTTGAATGTTTCAAGATTGTTCCCAGCATCAATTTCCATTGAACCTTCTTGTATTTTGCCATTGATGCTCATGGTGTAGTGGACATTGTAAACCTGAACAAGAGATCAAAACAATCATGTTTTAAAGATTATAATTTACACTGACAAACCTCATAATTGTTAGAGCTCACTTACATGTCTATACCTAAATATACATCTTGGTTTGAGTATGCTTTAACGAGTGAGTCCACTTTTGTTGAGAAGAAACATCCCCATCTGGGTGATCAATGTATATTGCAAGGATTTTATCAAACTTTGTAGCAGATCCCTACCTGTTTCTGCTCTAAATAAAAAGTGACTTTTTCATTATTGATCAGCTGATGTACTCGCAGGGCTCTAATGAGGAAAATGCAGGGTCTGCATCTCTTTAGAAATAATTAAACTTTTAGGAGTATCTCACAAAAAATATTTTTTGTTGCAGGGGATACCTAAAATCTGACTTGTATCTTAGGGCAGACTTTTGGGAAAATTAGTAAGCCAATCACACAAGTAGGAAATTACATTTCTGGGGGTACACCAATGGTGTATGGAATGCTTTCAGGTTGCCATATTGCATTAGATTCTACAGAAAATTAGATTGACTAGGTAAGGTAACTTTTAATAGCATGCAATTATAATATGGCTTGTGTAGCAATTATATATATATATAAATAATTTCCACTCACCTCACATTAGGCAAGTGGAAATAAGCTATGGGGGAGTGTGGAGCAGGGGTGGACTGGGCCGGGGGTAGGGAGGGTATTACCCCCGGGCCGTTCTGATGCCCTGTAAAGAAGGCCGCACCGCTTCTGCCAGAATCGATCAGCCAGGTAACTGTCAGGAGGAGCGGCGGCTGGATCACACATAGAGAGTACTCCTGATAGACAGCACACTGGTCCAATGCCAGGAAATTAAATCAGTGTGCTGTTCATCATAGGAGCTGGTCTAGGAGGCAGGACTTAGTTTGACAGTGGCTGGCGTTTTAGATCCAGCGGGAGATCATCTCTCTGTGTGATCCGGCCGTCTCTAATTCCCACTGCTCTCTGTGATCCCCATATAGTGATAGGCTGCATTGATGGGCACTGATGAGGCTGCACTGATGGGCACTGATAAGGCAGCACTGATATGTGTACTGATTTGCTGTATGTTAATATTGTTCCCCTGATGAAGTCACGTAGGCGTGAAGATATGCGTTGGGATTGGGCGACAAAACGGAAGTGGCGCAGGAGGACAAGCTCAGCACTCATGGATTTTATGTCTGTTTTACTGATTCAAATTTGAGTAATAATTAGCCATTTTTTTATCTTTTATTTTTAAAACGTACTACACTATTGGAGATCTTTTCCTTGCATATCAATATTGAGGAGATTATTGGGCAGGACCCCCAGGATTCTTACAGAGGAGATTTTTCTGATCCCAGAGGTCCACGAGAAATAGACACCAGTCACCTTATTCTTTGGTTGGAAGAGATATTTTATCTACCCCTTCAACTCATTTGACATTGCTGTGTCTGCACTTTTGTTATACAGTACATCAGTCACTGCACGATTATATGGTTGGCACGTGTGTGGTCACTGTGCACATTGTTTCTTTTGTATTTTACACTTTTCTATTTTTCTGTGTATGTGCATTATATGCTATTGGATGTTTATTTACACATATTCAGTTTTCATCACCCCTTTGATATATTGATACTTGACAGCGCAACACCATCACTCTATTACTCATTGCACCTTTTTAGTCACAGATTTGCTATTCAGTGTTTGTGGCAGTTAAGTTACACTGGTTAAAGTGATAATGTGGGAGCGTCACCTATTTACATTTTTCACTGATGGAGCTGCACGAATGAGTATGCACTAATGGGAACTGATATACTTTATGTTAAATATTGTTAAAGTCGTTGTTGTTAATATTTATTTTAGAAGAAAATTCATGTAAACTGTGATTTGGTAGAAAAAGAAACATTGAGACAAATTGAATTTCAAAAGAGTAGAGTGGGGTAATATGGATACACCCCTCACATTTTTGTAAATATTTTATTATATCTTTTCATGTGACAACTCTGAAGAAATTACACTTTGCTACAATATATAACAGTGTAAAACAGTTTTCTAAAGCAGACTAAATGACATGGACTACTGGAACAATGTCCTGTGGTCTGATGATACCAATGTAAACTTATTAGGTTCAGATGGTGTCAAGCGTGTGTGGCGGCAACCAGGTGAGGAGTACAAAGACAAGTGTGTCTTGCCTACAGTCAAGCATGGTGGTGGGAATGGCATGGTTGGGGCTGCATGAAAGCTGCCGGCACTGGGGAGCTATAGTTAATTGAGGGAACCATGAATGCCAACATGTACTGTGACTGACTGAAGCAGAGCATGATCCCCTCCCTTCAGAGACTGGGCCGCAGGGCAGTATTCCAACATCCAGACAAATTTCTCACCGCTCCAGGTGAGCCCCGTGTGCAATCAAGGGTTGTTGAACCACCAAGGTGCTGGCAATGCTAATGATAGCAAATTGAAGGACGAAAACTGGACAGCCGCACTCCAAAATCACTTAAAATAAGTTGTCTTTTATTTTTTAACTGTACACACAGTCACTGCAACCAACAAAATACAGTATGGCCGACGCATTTCGCACTTACAATCAGTGCTTAGTCATGACTTAGCACTGATTGTAAGTGCGAAACGCGTCGGCCATACTGTATTTTGTTGGTTGCAGTGACTGTGTGTACAGTTGAAAAATAAAAGACAACTTATTTTAAGTGATTTCGGAGTGCGGCTGTCCAGTTTTCGTCCTTCAATTTGCTAGTATTTCAACATGATAACGACCCCAAATACACCTTCAAGACGACCACTGCTTTGCTAATGAAGCTGAGGGTAAATCTGATGGACTGGCCAAGCATGTCTCCAGTCCTAAACCCTATTGAGCATCTGTTGGGGAAACTTAAATGGAAGGTGGAGGAGCGCAAGGTCTCTAACATCCACCAGCTCTGTGATGTCGTCATGGAGGAGGGGAAGAGACTCCAGTGGCAACCTGTGAAGCTCTGGGGAACTTCATGCTCAAAAGAATTAGGAAAATAATGGTGGGCACACAAAATATTGACACTTTGGGCCCAATTTTGACATTATCATTTAGGGGTGTACTCACTTTTGTTGTCAGTGGTTTAGACATTAATGGCTGTGTGTTGAGTTATTTTGAGGGGGCAGAAAAATTGACACTGTTATACAAGCTGTACACTCACAACTTTACATTGTAGCAAAGTTTCATTTCTTCAGGGTTGTCACATGAAAAGACAGGGGTGTACTCACTTTTGTGAGATACTGTACATAACAAAGTGTAATGCCCTGTACACACGATCAGTTCATCTGATGAAAACAGTCTGATGGATTGTTTCATCAGATATCTAATGAAGATGACTGATGATCAGTCGTGCCTACACACCATCAGTTAAAAAACCGATCGTGTCAGAACGCGGTGACGTAAAACACAACGACGTGCTGAGAAAAGTTCAATGCTTCCAAGCATGCCTCGACTTGATTCTGAGCATGCATGGATTTTTAACCGATGGATGTACCCACAGACGATCGGTTTTTACTATCGGTTTTTTAACCATCAGATAATTTTAAAACAAGTTTCTAGTTTTTTGACTGATGGATAAAAAACCGATGGGGCCCACACACGATCGGTTCGTCTGATGAAAATGGTCCATCAGACCGTTTTCATCAGACGAACTGATCGTGTGCACGCAGCATAAGAACTGCTCACTGACTCTAAAACGTCTGTTTTATTTGGAACATTCCTGCTGTACGAAATATTTATTCTAATGAAACGTGTCTCTGACTCATTTGTTCTGGCTGAAAAAAATGTTTGTTTGCTGCCTAAAGCTGGCCATACATGCGTCTTTTTTTATTTATTTTTTCAACCATTGGGGTGAGCGGAAAAACTGACCTGGGTATCCCATTCACACATTTGAGGTGGATGGGGGAATCCTCCCTGCTGCGTAATTGTATTCTGACAGCTGGGAGACCATGCTGTCAGAATAGACAGATCAACAATGACGGTGCACTACACTGCAATGCATGTCACTGCTTTGCTGTGCGTTGTGCTGCTGTGCATTGCCTGGCATTAGGGTAACATGTACAGGAACACAATAGTGTGAACAGGTATTGAGTAATTTCTACTATTTGAGTAGTATCAGATTGTAAGTCTGACGGATGCTTCTTCCCATTCTTAGATTCACACCTGAGCATGAGCTTCGAGCGTTTTTGGAGTGTTTTGTGTGCGTGTGTCTATCAAGCATTTTTAGGGTTAAAGTGACTTTAAACCCTGACAATACTGCCACATCTAAAGGATGGAGCACAGTAGTAGCCACTGATTCACAGAGAGCTTTAAGTATCCACAATAAATTACTTTTTAGCTTATGTGTAAATTGGGTCACATGAGTTTTTTCTCTTCAGCTCGGTCTGGGCTGTGGGCAGGGCTAAGCAGTGGGTCATGTGTCCTATGACGTCAACTCAGCTTTTTCAGGCCCTCCCCCTAAGCCATGGAAAGCAGTGTGGAGCTGTCAAAAACACATCTGATTCTATAGAAACCGGCCGATATTAGGCTGCATTCACACCTAGGCGTTTTTACACCCAACGCCCGACGCTCGTGCCGCTGGAGAGGTGGATTTACATTGTTGTCTATGGAGATGGTTCACATGTCCACGCCGAACGCCGAAACGCCGTACGCCTGAAGCTCAAAACAAGTCCCGGACCCTTTTTTCAGGCGGCTTTCGGCGTTCGGCATAGACAACAATGTAATGTAAACAAAAAAAAGGTTAAAACGACCCGTTTTGTCGCTGCAAATCGCGGTACAATACACCGCAATTTGTCGCGGCAAAATACGCGCGTTATAGTGTGAATGCAGCCTTAGGCTGGTGTGTACAGCAGTCCGTCCTACAGAAGCCAGCCGTTCAGCTGGCTTCTGATGAAGGGGCATGACCGAAAAAAAGGTCTGATGATCGGCTCCCAATCAGCACTCTCAGCCAATGGCAATGCGCTGAACGGAGTGTTCTGGTGTGGAGGCCGCTCCCCTGTCAGAACACAATAGCACAGCAGGGGAGATCTCTGTACTAATGTTGGATAGTTAGTTCCTGAGCGGTCAATTTTTTTTTTGTTCAGCCCTGCTGGGTTGAATGAAAAAAAAAAAACTACTAGTGTGTACTAGGCTTTAAAGGGGTGTAAAGGTAAAAAAAAAATTCCTAAATAGCTTCTTTTACCTTAGTGCAGTCTTCCTTCACTTACCTCATCCTTCGATTTTGCTTTTAAATGTCCTTATTTCTTCTGCGAAATCCTCACTTCCTGTTCTTCTGTCTGTAACTCCACACAGTAATGCAAGGCTTTCTCCCTGGTGTGAAGTGTCATGCTCGCCCCCTCCCTTGGACTCCAGGAAAGTCAGGACACTCTCTACGTTGCAGATAGAGAAGGGAGCTGTGGGCGTTTTGACTCTCCTGTAGTGCAAGGGAGGGGACGAGCACGACACTCCACACCAGGGAGAAAGCCTTGCATTACTGTGTGGAGTTACAGACAGAAGAACAGGAAGTGAGGATTTTGCAGAAGAAATAAGGACATTTAAAAGCAAAATCGAAGGATGAGGTAAGTGAAGGAGGACTGCACTTAAGGTAAAGGAAGCTATTTAGGAAAAAAAAAATATACCTTTATGTCATGGACCTGGAGATACTAAAGTGTCTCTACTTGACATCTGTTACACAGGAGAGGGTGGCTAATAAATCATAATTCATGTATTGCAGAAAATGAGACATTGTGGATAGTACATATTGCAGGATGTCTTGGGATATTATCAGGTGTAAATATCTTCTGTCAGTTGAGACAGTCCGTCTGTCTAAAGATATGGATTGAAAGACATAACATGTTCTATTGTGTGATGCCAATACTGTGTTGTAACTGATTATGTCAAAAGGGTCTCTGCCCTGTCTTAAGGCTAACTCACTCTCCAGACGGTCCCATTGTTCTGTGGCTGGCTATTGTGTACATTGATTACCCCCTGGGGCTTTTGTCTCAATACACATAACAATCTTTCTATTCAAACTATCCAACCAATCTTTGCTGTGTCATTTTCAAGTCCTCATTTTCATGGTTAAGGAGGATCTGAGTGAAGACTGCATATACTTTACAATGGACCAATAGGAAAGCGGTTGTTGGGGGCGGGATGTTCCAAATTCTGTATAAAAGTTTGCTGTGTACTTTCAATAAAGGAGTCCTGTTTGAACTTACATGCAGCCTGTCTGGTGTTATGTTCAATGGATTCCGAACGGCACATAGCTGTAGTTCGGATCCCGGAACCTTGGATGACTGGACCATCAGACGTTGCAATCGGCAATCTGATCCAATAGAAGCAGAGGAGTGTCGGGAGAGCAGAACCGAGCGAGCAAGGGTGCCGTCACATTGATAACAACAAGAACCTAGGGAATGCCCAGGAAATAACCAAGCCTACTTACCGACCAGCTAGCAGAACAACCAATTAACCTGTCTAACAATGTGCCTTAAAAACAGGGGTTTTGTCCGCACGTATTTGCAAACGCATGCGTGAGCCACAGAGCCGCGCCAAGGCACCGCATAATTCTGTGGTCCTAACACTAACAGTGAGTGTCCTCACAATGGAGGCACATGCATTTTAATGGATAGATAGGGGCAGGTGGACTGAAGGGGAGCCACCCCTCTTTAAAAGGTACAGAAGCACACCAAGCACCCAGCATATAGCACAATGGCTGCAAAGGTGTTGGTGCACTGCTGGACCAATATAAACACCACAGGTGAAACAAAACGTATCCACCGCCCCCATCTATGGCTGGCAATTGCAGTAAGTAGCAATGGAAGGCTAAAACAGATAACAACAAGAACCTAGGGAATGCCCAGGGAATAAACAAGCCTACTTACCGACCAGCTAGCAGAACAACCAATTAACCTGTCTAACAATGTGCGTTAAAAACAGGGGTTTTGTCTGCACGCATTTGCCAACGCATGCGTGAGCCACAGAGCCACGCCAAGGCACCCCATAATTCTGTGGTCCTAACACTAACAGTGAGTGTCCTCACAATGGAGGGACATGCATTTTAATGGATAGATAGGGCAGGTGGACTGAAGGGTGTCGTCACATTTGTTGGCAGCGGTGAGATTTGCTCTCCAGTTACTGGGACACTCCAAACCACCACAGTCAATGATCAACTATGCAGCATGCAGGAGAGCCACGCTGAAAGACTTACCTGAGAGCCGTGGAGGGACCGGTGGGACGAAGAACAAGGCCACCCTGATCAGTGAGCTAGCTGAGATGGATCAGAGGGAGGGTGATGCAGGACCCGGGTCAGTTGAAGACTTGTTTCAGCAACGAGTTGGAGAGCGGTTGGCATTATATGGTACAAACCCATCAGAGACCTATTTGACTTAATCAGTTACAACACAGTATTGGCATCACACAATAGAACATGGTATGTCTTTCAATCCATATCTTTAGACAGACGGACTGTCTCAACTGACAGAAGATATTTACACCTGATAATATCCCAAGACATCCTGCAATATGTACTATCCACAATGTCTCATCTTCTGCAATACATGAATTATGATTTATTAGCCACCCTCTCCTGTGTAACATATGTCAAGTAGAGACACTTTAGTATCTCCAGGTCCATGACACTTTACAACCCCTATAAGCTGTAAAGGTGAAGGTTGGATGTATAGATCTGCTGTTGTGTTACTGCCACAGTAAAACATTGTGTTAAAAGGTTTGATATGGACAATCCCTTCTTACGGAGGTGGGCCTCAGTACAGAAATATGTAAGTAACTTAGATGGAGGAGTTTTTCCCTGTAAAGGTGTGTGCGTACCCTAACTAATCTTTGAAGGAGATGGAAGAAGGCCAACTTGGCGGAAGATGGCGAAAAATCAGAGCTGCTTACACTTGGCCTAGTCGGCAGGATAGAGTACATCACTGCCTGGAGAAGATGTGTTTGCCTTGTCAGTTGGAGCAATGCTGAGGAAGGAGTGGTCTGTGTTTGACTGTGGTTGTTTAGCGTGTGTCAAGAAGGACACAGCGATATTTAATTTCCCTTCTAATGAGGGGGTTCATCCTCGTTGTCAGTGCCCATCTACAATGGAGTGACTGTGGACACCAGACTGGGACTGATGCAGAGGAAGGGGTTTGCCCTGTGCAAGTATGTGGTGAATAAGAGGAGGACTGGTACCCCAACACTATCTGAACAAATTGACTGAGAAGAGGGCTACAACATGCAACACTCCACTGCCGGAGGACCCTATGTCGGGGGCAGAGTCAAGGGACCCTCTGGGCCAGAAGCCTGAGGATACAATGGACTGGGGTCCTCTGATGTGGAATCACTGTAGGGCCGTGATGGCGAACCTTGTCACCCCAGATTTTGGAACTACATTTCCCATGATTCTCAACTACACTACAGCGTGCATGGGCATCATGGGAAATGTAGTTCCAAAACATCTGGGGTGCCAAGGTTTGCCATCACTGCTGTAGGGGGTGGAGCCTCCAGTGGTGAGTCGGAGATGCCCTGGGAGCATTGTGGGGAGCTTTGTTGTGTTTTTTCCACATTTTGATTACTAAACACAATTCAGATGATAATGTATGAGGACAAGCAAATCAGTGACCTATTCTTTAAATTAAATAAAGAATTGTTGTAAATTAATTAGCATATAGTTACTGTTATCCGGGCTGATTTTGCCAATGCAACACATTACATTTGTTACCGTGACTAATTGGATCAAATACCAATTACATGTATGGTACAAACTGTGCACGGATGTATGACACTCACACCTAATACATTGACATTAATGCTGCTGATGCATCCTATACCAGTGACAATAATATAACATGAGGTCCTTGAATGTGAACTATTCCAATTAAGCAGACACATGAATTAATAGTGCCAGCTGATAAATAGCCACATAAGTTTAACAACAAGCCCTGTATGATATTATAAGTTATGTCAATGCAGCTCTATGTAGAAATGATAAAAACGCACATTAGTTTGGCTGGTCTACAAATACTGGACTGCATTCATGACATGCTGCCGTTGGAAGTAGTGCTGGGGGAAGTAGCTGGCTGATATACAAGAGCTGATTGAGTCCGACATAAAGGGGCTTTTGTCTGCAAGCAGTCACCACTGACCCCAGCTCAGCCTACAAGACCATAGGCAGCGGAGCCAGCACAGGCCATCCCTGTACAACTCCCTTCAAGGCACATCAAGAGTGTTCACATTTTATATGAGACAACACAATCAGTGAAAGAAAAAAAAAAGGAGAAAAATCCTTTTTAATAGCGAATTTTTCATACGGAAAGGGAAAGTGGCAGCTTTTTACTTGACGCTAATTATTCCTCCAAAGCCAATTATGGTGACAAGTTACACGTCTTTCCCCACTGCAGCTATAATGGTCCATTTTAATAATTTATGTATTTATATTTCCGCCAATTAAGACAGCCATCTGTACTCAGGTTAAATAGTCAGGCGAATTATTATGATCTTATTTATATCTGCTTTTTCAAACAATCCAGGAATAATAAACTCAAATGTGTCATTTTGTCTAAGTGCATAAAACCACATTTCATTTATCCAATATTGGCGGATTAGCTAGAAAACAGTTATGCGTTAAAGAGTCATTCAACGTGCATTTTATATGGCGGATATCTTTTATGCCCCTATCAATGATCTGTGGCTGACTACGGCTGATGTGTTTCGAAGGATGGATCCCTTGTTTTAAATAGAAGGATGTCTTGTATGTTTAGAAAGGGATTTTGGGGAAGTGAAGTGAATAGGCTCCTTTTACAGCAGAAGCCTTATGACCTCCTGATTGTCACATCTGCTCTTCAGGATCAGGCCCGGCGAGAGGAAAGGACAGATGCTCATTGTGCTTGTTGCTTTCATGGTCACTTACGTGCTTGTCATTAACTTTCCAGAAATAGAAGGCACCAATGGCTCCAAAGAGAAGCAGGAGAGCCCCTGAGATCAGCACCACGGCCCCGATTCGCAGTAGACGCCCATTGTTGGCTGGCTTCATTGTCACTGCTGTGTATGCCTGGAGTCAGAGGAGACACAATCATCGTAAACGAGATGCCATACTCTTATCAATTATCACGACGTACATTGCTAGTCCGAAATAACATTACTACACTTTAAAAACATATCCAAACCCAAGAACAGAAATTGATAGCATTGCAGTTTACCGTCCCCTAGATGTGGTGGCTGCACTTGTTTTCTTTTTCACACATTTTTTTTCATTTATTTTAACCAGGTAATCCTGCCATTAACACACTTCCTGTCCTAGAGTGACAACGGTACTGAGCAGCGTTGTCACCCTAGGACAGTGTGTGTGTTAGGACTACACAACATTGCTATGGATTATCATGGGTGCTCAACCTGTGGCCCTCCAGCTTTTGCGGTACTACAAGTCCCATCATGCCTCTGCCTTTGGGAGCCACACTTGTAACTATCAGCCTTGCAATGCCTCATGGGATTTGATGTTTTGCAACAGCTGGAGGACCACAGGTTTAGCACCCATGGATTAAAGCGGTAGTAAACCCGCTGATTTTTTTTCTTTACACCTGTAAGGGAAAAGGCATAATGAGCTAGTATGCACCACATTATTATGAAATACTTACCTTAGCCCTGGTTCACACTGTGCTGCGGGAGTGAAGCCGTGCGAGTTCAGCTAAACTTGCACGATTTCACTCACACTGGCAGTCCCGATTTCGGCCGCGATTTAAGAGACATCTGTGCAGGTTTCTGCACAGATGTCAATGTAAATAGCGGCCCGAAATCGCAAAAAGTAGTACAGGAACTACTTTTTGAAATCGGTGCAGCGCCGCAGATGCGGCGTCGCACCAATTAGGACGGTGTCATTGCCGACAATTGCCGGCAAATGCCGCCGATTTGAGATGCGATTTCACATGTGAAATCGCATCTCAAATCGAAGCAAATCGTACCCAGTGTGAACCTGGGCTTAGAACGAGGCGTCGGTGTCCCTCCCGGTCCACGCCGAAGCAGCTGACGTTTTGCCTCGCTGTGAGTGGCTGGAGCCCTTGATTTCGTCACTCCCGCACATGCGTGTGGGAGACTTCTTTCCGGCAAGGTTCGGCGGCTTCCCGGCCTTAAGCCGAAAAATCCCCTGTGCGCATGTGCCACTGCATTCAGCGGCCCATTGCAAAGGGGAATATCTCCTAAACCGTAAAGGTTTAGGAGATATTTTTTTTTTTTACCTACAGGTAAGCCTTATTATAGGCTTACCTGTAGGCAAAAGTAAAAAAATAAATAACTTTACAACCACCACTTTAAATAAAGAAAAGTGGGTGAAGCTGAGAGTGCCCATGTGAGATTTTCTTTTCTTGTGAGACTACTAACACCTCCCTTTCTTCTCCATAACAGAGGGAGGTGTTTTGTAGTCCACCGAGATAGCAGGGAACCGTGCTAATTGATAACAGTCCAGAGGCAGAGAGGACACAAGATGTTTGACTGGGTGAAAAGCTACATTTTTTATGAACTCGTTGAACAGATATATTTATTTATTATTACAGGTACTTATTTAACACTAATTTATGCAGCACTTTACACATATATTGTACGTTCACATCACATACATACACACAAATGCATGATATATATATATATATATATATACACACACACGTTTTGCTATACAATACATTGTGGATGTTTCGCATCATAAGAGACTGCAGCGAGTATATTGTTTTTAAGTACCAATAGTGATAATAATAATAATCATCAGACAGACACTGTACAGAGCAAATACAGCCATCCCCATTTAAACATAGAATTACAAGCTAAACATGAAAAAATACATTTAAAACATCATTACTCGATGATAAGATGATTTTAGCAAGGGCTTAAAACCCATTTAGGGTTCCCCCAGTAAAAAGTGGTGTACAGTATTCTAGTATTAATGAAACTTCCAAGAGCAAGGAACCCGTTTGGACCCTGTTCCTTTATCGACCTGATGGACATATTGAGGATTGACAACTGGAAGCAAAATCAACACCACTATGGCCCCTGAGCAGTCAGAGACCACTACTGGACTGACTTCTTGTACACACAGGACCACATAATCCTACAATTTTAGGGTCAACATGCACATGCAACTTCAGATTTACCAAACCTATGCAGTACCGACATACCTAAACCAATCAATCTGTATCCTTTTAGGCAGGCACCTCTTGGTGGATCTAAAGCTCACCATATACTATCCAATCTGATTATACAATTTCCTTTAGACCTACAATCAACTATGTAGTGCAAGGATGTGCCTAAGTGTATAGAGATTGATTGTATAGATTAGGCATGTCCTCATAGTTTTGGTAAATCTAATGGTGGCCATACACACTTTGATAAATAATTACATTTTCCTGATTTGATCTTTCCTGTTTGGAATAATCAATCTCTGTAGTCAGCAACCCGTTTGATCGATATGCCACACATGGGAAAGTGGATTTTGACCAATAGACAATTGTAATTTACTATTGTAAGTACTGTATTTATTGGCGTATAACACTCACTGTTTTACCCTGAAAATAGAGGGTAAACTGTGCCTGCGTGTTATACGCAGTGGGCTGTGCAAAGTTTTTATCCTGAAACTTCCCTCTTAAAGTTAGGGTGCGTGTTATACGCCTGTGCGTGTTATACGCCAATAAATACGGGTAGTCTCTTGCATCTCTGTTTCCATCATGTAATCTCATAGTCTGATTGATCCAAATACAATTGCATTCATGAACAAAGTATCCCAGTGCTGCTGATTGAAAACTGATAATTTTCTACCCTGGCCAATCAAAAAATCGAGTCCAAATTAATCGGAGGGGAAGTTATTGCTGTACAATCGCTTGCAGATTGATTGGATTATCGATGTATGGGCAGCATGTATGGCCACTATTAAGGAAATCGTATCATCAGACTGCATATGGCCATCTTTATGGAGATTACACAGATTGTAATGTGTGTGGTGAGCTTTAGAAAGATATGCTGGTGTATTTTTTATAGATTAACAATTAGGATAAGCAGGTAGTGAAACTAATATACTTTACATAAAATAGGAACAGACAATGTCAGCATGTAACAGGGAAGACTAGCTGGGACTTGTATTTCCCTATCCTCTATGTTCCTAGTTCTCCTGTGAAGCCCCCACCAGCAGGAAACCTGCACTATATTGGACTTTGTGCGGTCTTGGCAGTACGCCCTAGCTGGGACTTGTAGTCCCCCATCCTCTATGTTCCTAGTTCTCCTGTGAAGCCCCCACCAGCAGGAAACCTGCACTATATTGGACTTTGTGCGGTCTTGGCAGTACGCCCTAGCTGGGACTTGTAGTCCCCCATCCTCTATGTTCTTAGTTCTGATGTGAAGCCCCCACCAGCAGGAAACCTGCACTACAATGGACTTTGTGTGGTCTTGGCAGTATGCCCTAGCTGGGACTTATAGTCCCCCATCCTCTATGTTCCTAGTTCTCCTGTGGAGCCCCCACCAGCAGGAAACCTTCACTATAAAGTACTTTGTGCCGTCTTAGTAGTGCGCCTTAGCTGGGACTTGTAGTTCCCCTACCCTCTAGATCTCCCGTGAAGCCACCACAAGGAGAGAACCTGCTCTATAAAGGACTTTGTGCGATCTTGGCAGTACGCCCTAGCTGGGACTTGTAGTCCCCCATCCTCTACATTCCTAGTTTTCCTGTGAAGCCCCCACCATCAGGTAACCAAGGACTTTGTGCACTCTTGGCAGAATGCCCTAACTGGGACTTGTAGTCCCCCATCCTCTACGTTCCTAGTTCTCCTGTGAAGCCCCCACCAGAAGAGAACCTGCACTATAATGGACTTTGTGCACTCTTGACAGTATGCCCTAGCTGGGACATTTAGTCCCACATCCTCTACATTCCTAGATCTCCCGTGAAGCCCCCCCCCCCCCCCAGGGAACCAATGACTTTATACGCTTTTGGCAGTGTGCTCTAGTTGGGACTTTTAGTCCCACATCCTCTACGTTCCTAGTTCTCCTGTGAAGCCCCCACCAGCAGGTAACCAAGGACTTTGTGCACTCTTGGCAGTACGCCCTAGCTGGGACTTGTAGTCCCCCATCCTCTACATTCCTAGTTCTCCTGTGAAGCCCCCACCATCAGGTAACCAAGGACTTTGTGCACTCTTGGCAGAATGCCCTAACTGGGACTTGTAGTCCCCCATCCTCTACATTCCTAGTTCTCCTGTGAAGCCCCCACCATCAGGTAACCAAGGACTTTGTGCACTCTTGACAGTATGCCCTAGCTGGGACATTTAGTCCCACATCCTCTACATTCCTAGATCTCCCGTGAAGCCCCCCCCCCCCAGCAGGGAACCAATGACTTAAAAGCTTTTGGCAGTGTGCCCTAGTTGGGACTTGTAGTCCCCCATCCTCTACGTTCCTAGTTCTCCTGTGAAGCCCCCACCAGCAGGTAACCAAGGACTTTGTGCACTCTTGGCAGTATGCCCTAGCTGGGACTTTTAGTCCCACATCCTCTACGTTCCTAGTTCTCCTGTGAAGCCCCCACCAGAAGAGAACCTGCACTATAATGGATTTTGTGCGGTCTTGGCAGTACGCCTGCAAACTTACTTGTGAATTTTCAATTCCATGACCATAATCAGCCAGCACCATGGCATGTTTGTCACATTGTGATAATGCAGCTCACATTAGGACTGCCAGCACCGCCTGTTCATATATTAATAAAAGCAGTATGCCGCACTAATCTCCAGCTTTGCAGGTATGCAGGGAAATGATCTAATTAACCTTTTTCTGGAAGTAAACACAAATCAAACACCTTCCAGAATCCCACGTCTCCTCCGCCTAATCCCCATCTCCCTGTACCTATGGGAGAGAGGAGATGACAGCGTCATTCCTTCTCCATATAATCCTATTTTATTCCTCTTGCTGCTGCCGGCTTCATGTTCTAGATAAGGTGCCACCTACACAGCCTGGCGCCCCCAACCAATGCGCAAATCAACCCCACTTGGACTTGTAGTTCCATGCTGCTCTGATCTATGGGTGGGAAAAAAATACAGATAGTATTGTTGACAATAACAAAGACATCACTATTCTAAATATAAAAGTAGAAACATAGGTAATATAGATCTTGCTTGGCACACATCAATAGCAAAGTACACAGACAAACTCCAAGTGGATGTTCATATCCTCATAGGCTAAAAGTGGTCAGGCTGGCAGTGTAGGTTGGTACTCACTGGGGGAAGGCACTGCTCCACATCTTCAGGCCCAGCCAGGGCTATAGGAACTTTTTCCGAACTCTCTGCCATTGTGTAGTGCAGGTCCCAGTCTGATTCCCCCCAGATGGAGCTCAGAGATCTGTGCTGGACAGGAGAGGACCACGTGACTGTGCCTGTCACTCACCCAGCCACCTGCCCACCTCCTTCTCCCAGCATGGGGGCCATTCCTTCCACCCCCTCCTCCCTCCTTCCCTGTGTGGTCACTGGATTCCACCTCAGCTCAGGAATGCTCCTTGTATACACACAGCTCCATTCTGACTTCCAGACTGGGAATGTTCCTCCCTATTAGTGGAGCTTCAGGTGTTGTCAGGGAAGAAGACAGAAGTGCTATTCATCCCCAGGATGCTGCCCCTTCCCTCATGTCTGGACTCTTCTCATAACTACATCATTGCCTGCCTCCAAATAAGTAACATTTATAGAGGATTTCAAGTCATTATAAAACAGTTTTCTACCTTAAAATAGAAAAGATGTCCTATTTTACTTAAAATGAAAAAAAGTTATACTTTTTTACCCTGTACACAGAGCCAGACCTTGCCCCCCCCCCCACTTTGTCGATACCCTGTTGACTCTGTGCACTTTTCCCTCCTCCTGGTGCCTCTTTAGCAAGGGGATACTCATGCATGCTCCCTCGCGAGCCAGGCCGTATTAGTAAATAGACACACACAGTGCAGGTAAGTCACACCCCGGCTCCCTCACAGGATTTGTGAGCCTATGGCTCTCTTTGCTCTCAGTGTTTCCTGTGAGACCAGGAAGTGAGAGGAGCGAAGCTGTATACATAAATAGAAACACATAGTGCAGGTAAGCCATGTCCCCGCTCCCACACAGGATTTGTGAGCCTATATCTTCCAGTGATCTAAGGCGGCGTACACACGAGGGGATATGTCCGCTGAAAACGGTCCGATGGACCGTTTCAGCAGACATCTCCGCTCGTGTGTATGGGCTAGCGGACAGATTTGTCCACCCGACAGATTTCAAAGCAAGCTTTGAAATCTATCCGGTGGAATCTGTCCGCCCGACATGTCTGCTGGTTAGTACACTTACCAGCAGACATGTCGGCCCCCACCGCCGCCGCGCCGCTGCCGAATGGATTCGGCGCATGCGCGGAAGTGTTTTACTTCCTGGTGCGGTGACGTGGCGGTGACGCGGTGGCGTCAACGTCACCGCCGCGTCACCGCGCCGTCCGGCGGCGGGGAATTTGATCCGATGGTGTGTACACGCCATCGGATCAAACTCCCGATCGGACATATCCGATGGAAATGGTCCGCGGACCGCTTTCATCGGATATGTCCGATCGTCTGTACGCCGCCTTAGTGTCTCCTATGAGACCAGGAAGTGAGAGGAGCGGGGCTGTGTATATCTAGAGACACACAGGATTTGTGAGCCTATGGCTCTCGCTGCCATCAGTGTCTCCTGTGAGACCAGGAAGTGAGAGGAGTGGGCTGTATACTTAAATAGACATTCCAAGCTCAACTTACCAACCAGCCTGCTAACCAACCAAATTGTCTAGCGTTAAAAACAGGTGCATACTGCCGCATGCCACATGTGCTATTTTATGAAGTCACGCAGTATGTTAGTAGTAAAAGCCTGCGGTAATTTAACACGGTGTTAACACGGTGTTAGCTTGCATCCTTAACAAATAGTGTAAATAGCTGGTTGGTAATGAGCGAGCGGCCGCCGGCTCCTTGACAAACATTTGTTTAGGAGTGGTGGCCACCGCATCCTTAACAACCAATGAGCCAACATTTGTTAGAGGGGTTGCTCGCTGACAGCTGAAAGGAAAGAAAATAATTGCCGGCATTTAACAAAAAGGCGTACTCCCCCCCCCCCCCCCCAATTGCATACCAGAACCTTATTTGAGCATGCAGCCCAGCAGGTAAGGAAAGGGGGAGAATGTATGAGCACCCCCTCCCGAACCATACCAGGCCACATGCCCTCAACATCGTCAATCATGATGAACGGTGTTAAATACTACACGGCTGTTGAAGATAGAAGCACAGACTGTCTGAACCTGGGTCCCACTGCGATCCATGAATAATGAGAAGTGGTGAGATACAGGCATACCTGCTGAACCTTGTGATATACAGTGGGAATCGAAAGTTTGGGCACCCCAGGTAAAAATTTGCATTAACCACTTAAGACCCGGACCAATACGCTGGTAAATGACCCAAGGTGTTTTTGCGATTCGGCACTGCGTCGCTTTAACAGACAATTGCGCGGTCGTGCGACGTGGCTCCCAAACAAAATTTGCGTCCTTTTCTTCCCACAAATAGAGCTTTCTTTTGGTGGTATTTGATCACCTCTGCGATTTTTATTTTTTGCGCTATATACAAAAATAGAGCAACATTTTTGAAAAAAAACCACTATCTTTTACTTTTTGTTAAAAAAAAAATCAAATAAACTAAATTTTAGTCAAACATTTAGGCCAAAATTTATTTAGCCACATGTCTTTAGTAAAAAAAAAAATCGCAATAAAAAAAAATAGCTACCTAGCGGGAACAGCGACACTAATACAGCGATCAGAAAAATGATCGCTTAGTGACGCTGGCAATAGGGAGTGAAAGGGTTAACTAGGGCAGTGATCAGGGGGTTAAAACTTTATTAGGGGGGGTGGGAGGGCTATCCTGAACCTAACACTAACTGTTTTTTACACTGCCTGTCACACTGACACTAAATGCAGTGATTAAATCACTGCATTCAGTGACACTGTGACAGGGGGGTGGGGGGGGGCGATCACAAGGGGTTAATATGCCTATGTGAGTGTGTGTCAGTGTTGTGTTGGTGCACACTTACTTGTGATGTCTTCTCTCATCAGCAGCGCTGGGAAACAGTGCTGCGATGAGAGAATACATCATTTCCTCCTTCCTGTGTAAACACAGGAGGAGGAAGTGACAGGCTGGGAGCGCGCTCCCATTGGCTGGGAGCGATCGCGGGGGGGGCGGATATCACGGACATCCGCCCGCAGATCCCGGATCGCTCCCAGAGGTAGGGGGACCCCCGCACGCCACGGAGGGGGTCCCGATGGGACCCCCGAACCGCACTCAGGCGGGGACGTAAATTTACGCCCTTGTGCCTGTACGTGCCATTCTGTGGCCGTATATGTGCGTGCGGGGGTCCTTAAGTGGTTAATGTGCATAATGAAGCCAAGGAAAGATGGAAAAATCTCCAAAAGATTAGACATTCTTATAATATGTCAAAAAAAGTTGCGTCTGCAAAAGTTTGGGCACCCTTCAGAATTTATAGCATGCACTGCCCCCTTTGCAAAGCTGAGACCTGCCAGTGTCATGGATTGTTCTCAATCATCGTCTGGGAAGACCAGGTGATGTCAATCTCAAAGCTTTTAAATGCCCAGACTCATCTGACCTTGCCCCAACAATCAGCACTATGGGGTCTTTTCTTAGCAGTTGTCTAGAACAGTGTTTTTCAACTCCAGTCCTCAAGGCACACCAACAGGTCATGTTTTCAGGCTTTCCATTATTTTGCACAGGTGATTTGATCAGTTTCACTGCCTTAGTAATCACCACAGCCATTTCATCTGAAGGAAATCCTGAAAACTTGACCTGTTGGTGTGCCTTGAGGACTGGAGTTGAAAAACACTGGTCTAGAAAACTGAAACTGAAAATAGTTGATGCTCACAAAGCTGGAGAAGGCTATAAGAAGGTAGCAAAGTGTTTTCAGATGTCAATATCCTCTGTTCGGAATGTAATTAAGAAAAGGCAGTCATCAGGAACAGTGGAAGTTAAAGCAAGATCTGGAAGATCAAGAAAAATATCAGACAGAACAGCTCGCAGGATTGTGAGAAAAGCAATTCAAAACCCACGTTTGACTGCACAATCCCTCCAGAAAGATCTGGCAGACACTGGAGTTGTGGTACACTATTCCACTATAAAGAGATACTTGTACAAATATGGTCTTCGTGGAAGAGTCATCAGAAGAAAACATCTTCTACGTCCTCACCACCACAAAATCAGCGTTTGAACTTTTCAAATGAACATATAGACAAGCCTGATGCATTTTAGAAACAAGTTCTGTGGACCGATGAGGTTAAAATATAACTTTTTGGCCGGAATGAGCAAAGGTACGTTTGGAGAAGAAAGGGCACATAATTTAATGAAAAGAACCTCTGTCCAACTGTTAAGCATGGGGGTGGATCAATCATGCTTTGGGGTTGTATTGCAGCCAGTGGCACAGGGAACATTTCACGAGTAGAAGGAAAAATGGATTTAATAAAATTTCAGCAAATTTTGGACGGTAACTTGATGCCATCTGTGAAAAAGCTGAAGTTAAAGAGAGGATGGCTTCTACAAATGGATAATGATCCTAAACACACCTCAAAATCCACGGGGGATTACATCAAGAGGCGTAAACTGAAGGTTTTGCCATGGCCTTCACAATCTCTTGACCTCAACATAATTGAAAATCTATGGATAGACCTTAAAAGAGCTGTGCGTGACAGACAGCCCAGAAATCTCAAAGAACTAGAAGACTTTTGTAAGGAAGAATGGTCAAAGATACCTCAAACAAGAATTGTAAGACTCTTGGCTGGCTACAAAAAGCATTTACAAGCGTGCCAAAGGGGGCAGTACATGATATTAACTCTGCAGGGTGCCCAAACTTTTGCAGACACCATTTTTTTTGTTTTCTGTCATTTTGAAAGTGTAAATGATGGAAATAAAATCTAACTTTTTTTTTTTTTTTTACATATTATAAGAATGTCTAATCTGTAATTTAATGCCTTTTGAAGATTTTTCCATTTTTCCTTGGCTTTGTTATGCACATTAATACAAATTTTTACCTGGGGTGCCCAAACTTTCGATCCCCACTTTACATGCTTTTAAAGCGGCGGTTTAATAAATTAAAAGTCAGCAGCTACAAACACTGTAGCTGCTCACTTTTAATAAGGACACTTACCTGTCTAGTGTGCCCGCGATGTCGGCAGCCGAAGCCGAGCAATCGCTCGGGTCTTAGCTGCCCCGCCACCATCCTCGGTGAGGGAATCAGGAAGTGAAGTGTTGTGGCTTCACTGCCCGATTCCCTATTGTGCATGCGCGAGCCGCGCGGCACTATGTGAATAGGCGGATGTCTCCTGGGACACACACAAGGTTCCAGAAGACATCGTTCCCCATTTTGCAGGAGGTAGCGCGAGGAGGAGAAGAAAGAAGACCCACCACGGACAAGGAAGTGGCATATTAGGAGATCTGCCTAGTAACAGACACTTCTGGTAAGTATATATATATATATATATATATAAAAAAATTCTAATCTTTTGTAGTCTTTTTGGCTATTTTATTTAAAACATTTTAGCGTGGACCTCCGCTTTAAGTTTGATTTTCTTTAATATCCAGGTGGAATGGTGATCCCGCATCTTCATCTTCATCTAAGGATTTTTATACAGGCATTGATTGATCACCTGTCTGGTAGAAAAAGAGGTCCGCACCCGACGAAGGCTCACACTGAATGACAGCTCCCTTTGTGATGTAATCAACTGGAGCATGCTGGGTTGATGAGTCACAAAGGGTTGGGGGTCACCTGGTGACATCACTGAGTGGTTCCGCGCTTTCGTTTATTTAGCAGTGGGAGGTGGCGGAGCTGCCATTTGGCAGGAGCCTTTATTGGGAGCGGCCTGCATTCATTGTGATTGAGGCTGGATCTACACTGGGACAAAAAAAAAAAACTAACTTTTTTTAAAGTGATTGTAAACCCACTTAAAAAAAAAAAAAAATAGCACCTGCAAGAAAAAGGCATAATGAGCTTATATACATAGCATACTAGCTCATTATCTAATACTCATCTGGGATCGAAGCCCCCGCTGTGGTGTCTGACACAGCACTGGCCGCCCACATGTTGTCTCGGAGTTACTTCCGGGTATCGCGGCTCCGGCGCTGTGATTGGCCGGAGCCGCAATGACATCACTCCTGCGCATGTACAGGGTACCAGTTCCCGATTACAGTTGGTACTAGTTATTGATTACAGTAAGTATCAGTGCCCGAAAGTGTTAAGCTCTAAGAAGTAAGTGCAATGAACTTGGCTTGTAGTATCAGTGGTGGCCCCTAGGAGGTGTATGCTAGAAAATGTATATTATGGGAGACAATTTGAACATTTTTCTGTTATGTTCTGTAGACTGTATTCACTTTTTTCACTCTCACCCACAGTATATTGTTTTGGTTTAAGCTTATCTTTTTACCATGCACACCTTGCAAATTTGGTGCAAATAATTCTGCTTGTCAAAAATGCATTTTGAAGTGGACTGAATTATGCAAAATAAAGACACAATTATCATAGGTTTCCTTTAAACTTCTACAACACAGAGACCGAGTCTTAACAACTGTGTATGTATTACTGAATGCGGAACTAATATTTTTGTTAAATTAATTGCATTATAATTCCCTGCACTATCTATGTTGTAAGGTGGCGCGCACTTTATTAGTACTAAATAAATTGTAAATGCGTTGCCATAGTAATAAGCAAAACAGACGTATAACACATTTATCAGAATACTCCATACCAATCAGATTGTCATATCTCATGACTTGCTGGATAGGCTTGTTGAATATGTATTAGTTTCTGCTGTGTAACACAGAATTCGTTTTGAGCCCATCCATCCATACATGTTCAGCAGTTGCGAAATAAGATGAGAATGTGTCTAGGTAAGCCAGTGTTAATTGACTGAGCTCAATGACTGTGCCCCAAATGGAAACACATTGCATGCGGAGCTTCAACTACTAATAAGAAAGCCATACTTTAATATTTTTACTATGCTCCCCTTACTTCTATTTCGTTAACCTGATCTGTTGATTTTGTAACCATTCTAAATATTTCTGTTCATTTAACCTCCTTCTTATTCCATTGTAGATGGACATGTGTTCCTCTGGGGTGTGGATGGTGGTAGCCAATGGTACCATGATCCCATTTTACAAATGTTTACTTTTCATAAATTTAGACAGTGATGAAATAATGATAAAAAAGGCCATTATTTGAACCACATCCAAAGGATGTGTTAAGCCTCGTACACATGGTCGGACTTCAAACAAACTTTTCCATGGATTTTTGTCCGAAGGGAGTTGGCTGTGCACACCCATAAAATACACACGGCAGGACTTTTCTGCAAACTTTCAAGAAACTTCCCCATCACGTGGTTTTTCTGCTCTTTACCGCCACCCTTTGGACAACTTCTGCTATTGTTGGTTGATTTTGACATTGGTTCTGGGCATGCGTATTTGTACTTCGGACAAAAGTCTGATGGATTTCTGCACACGCGATAGGACTTTGCACCGTAGGACTTTTGTTGCCGAAAAGTTTGTCCGTTTGCAGTCCGAAATTTTGTCCAATGAAAACCAAAAAAGTTTGTCTGGTGGAGCGTACACACGGTAGGATTTTTTTGAAAATGTGCTCATTTTGAAGTTTGTTGTCAAAAAATCCTCCTGTGTGTATTGGGCTTTAAACTGTCCCAGATTGAACTGCTTAAAAAAAGCTGTTAGCTGCAGTTGCCATGAGCTTTGTATAATGTTTATTTAATTTTCTCAGTAAAAAAATTCTGGGTGGCTCTACAGCCATGTGATCACATTTACTGTAGCGTGAAGGGTTGCCTTGTAATAGCAATACATTTAAATGGGGAAAAAAAAGTGTAAAAAAAATAAGGTGTTAATAAAAAATAAAAAAAATAGAAGCATCCCACTCCCCTCTGCACATACATGTAAGTGCAAACAGGTACGTAGTTCACACATGTGTATGTAAACAGTTATTGCACCACACATAGGTATTGTAGCGAAGGTTAGACTAAGAGCAATAATTCTACGAATAACTCTGATAACCTGTAAAGGCTTTTAAAGTGTCACCATTTCACAAGCATCTGCAGTTTTCAGCTTTGACACGTTTGGTAACTTTTTAATCAACACAACCAAATCGTATTATATTTTGGTCATGTGCACTGATATTCTAACACAGGGCTCAAAATTTCAAGCCCTGAGCTACTAGCCAGGCCTCAAGAGTTGCTCGCCACCAGTTGCCCCACCTAATCCATACACTGCCCTGTGCCTAATTGTGCCCCTAAACACGCCCTTGTAGATTATCTCATGGTATGACGCTGTTAAATGTTTTATGCAGAGTCAAGTTACACAATTAAATGTTACCAACAACAACTTTAACAAAATGGGACAGGGCATGGGGGAAGACCAGAGGGACAGGGCACTGGGGACAGACCAGAGGGACAGGGCACTGTGGGGACAGACTAGAGAGACAGGGCACTGTGGGGACAGACCAGAGGGACAGGGCACAAGAACTGGGTCTCTTCTCCCATCTTCTCCCATCCATCCTCCCCTCTCTCTGTCCCTCTCCTATTCATCTCATCATCAGGAGCCCCTGTGTGTGGCTCCACGCTTGCATGTCCCCACTTACCCCTTTTATTCAGGCTGGCAGTGAGGAGAGAAGCTGCAGCACAGCGGGAGGGAGTACAATCCAGCGCCAAGATCCACACAACTGGACAGACATTGACACCACAGCACAGCACACACTAACACCGCACAGCACACATTGAGACCAGTCTGCTCACAGTGCTCAGGCTGAACTGCTAGACACTTACATAGAGCACAAGGAGAAGAAAACTTCAGGGTGCCACTCTCATGTCAGGGCAACTTAAGTGAGCGCTGCACTGCCTACCTGGGACACCCGGAGTGGTAATAATCGCAAACTTACACCTCACTCATTACTTCCTGCTCTCTACTCTCCAGCTACATTGGTCGGGGTGGGGGGGCAGGCTCAGAGAGGTCATACTGTCAGGTCCCATGGCTTAATGAGAATTGTAAAGAGAGCACCTGGGTACTGCTCTGCCTGTGCGCGGCTCACCAGACTACTTTTCCCGGGCATGCACCTTTCCTCTTCGGGCTCGCCAATCGCGGTAGGGGTCTAAGTGTAGGCACAGATTAGACTGTTGGTCATGCAGCCCTCTCATCACTCGCTCCCAGCTTAAATCCACTCGCAAAATGCGAGCAGGCGAGTGGAAATTGTGAGGGCTGTTCTAACACAAGATAAAAGTTTGATAAACTGCAAATATCATGCAACATAAAAAATTGCAACAGCCACCATTTTATTCTGCAGGGTTTTTGCTTTCAGAAAATATAAAATATTTGGGGTTTCAAAGTAATCTTCTAGCAAAAAATGCTGATTTAACATTAGGGGGGCTTCTGCACACTGAAGGCTTTTTATCTTAATGTAAACAATGCATTAAGATAAAAAAAACTTCTGCCTTTACAACCACTTTAATGCTATCACATCAGTATCAGCATAAGACCTCACAGGGAGCTGTGGCCACCCTACTGGACTTTCAGCTAGGTGCATGTGGTCTCCAGAGAGATTCAAGGGTTGACATGTGTGCACATTCACTTCTCATCCAGTATGAGTTATTGATTTAAAGATCAGCTAATCTGAATAAAAAAAGTCCTTGCTGGCCAGTAAAATTGTTCTGTAATCTTACCTTCAGTCAATACCCTATTTTTTTTCAAGTTTTTATTACTGTCTGCATCCCTATTGAGGAGATTTCCTGACCAAGGTTTCATCACAGGTGCACAAAGTTAAAGCCCATCAACTTTTTCTGTTGAAACACATTGAAACATCATATATTTTGTTCTTGTGTCCATTGCAAGTTTGTTTTTCTTTTCTTTTCCTCTGAAAACCTGTTCAAACGAATCTGGAAACTATTTCAATTGAGAAGCCGCTAAAATCAGAATTAGATGTTGCATGGCAATCCAACACATTTTTGGGCAACACTTCTTGACTTTGTTTTGTCTGAATGTACTGTAATTGTACCTATCTGGGAGTAGTGGGTGCTATGCTTAATATATACATTTTGTTCAGATTGAGCCATTTTGTATAATTGTGTCAGAAAAGCTTCAACGGTTTTGGCATCTCTTCTTAATAGTTTGCTTAGGGCATGATTACCAGTTTGAATAATAAATTTCTTCTAAATCATTTATTTGGTAACGTTGCAGTTCTCTTTACTTACCCTTTGTTAAAGAATTTATATCTGCATTTGAGGTTATATAATGTTTGTATCTTGTCCCTTCAAAATGTTGCAAATTGTTTATATTTTTAACTATATATAAACACTATTTGTTGTACAAATACACACTCGCTAGGTGATAAAGTGTTCCCAGAGCGCTATGGGTTATCCAAAAAGAATAGCTGGAAGAGAGCAGGAATAGTTTACTTCCAGACACATTGGGGGTTATTTATGAAAGACAAAACCACTTTGCACTACAAGTACAAACTACAAGTGCAAAGTGCACTTGAAATTGCGCTGAAAGTGCACTTGAAAGTGCAGTCACTGTAAATCTGAGGGGTAGATCTGAAATGAGGGGAAGCTCTGCTGATTTTATTATCCAATCATGTGCAAGCTAAAATGCCGTTTGTTATTTTCCTTGCATGTCCCCCTCAGATCTACAGCAATGGCATGTCTTTCTGTGGAGGCCCTTCACATACATGCAGTTCGATTCCCATGCAATTTTAAAAAAGGATTCTGTGCGAGTTTAGAGTGATGTGGTGCAATTTTTATCTGCATAGATTTTGAATGGTAACTGTATGCAAAACTCTTACCTGTCCCAAGAAAACACAATTCTAGTATGTTTTCTACATGTGTCAACTCTCCCCCTTGCCTGGATTATGGCCTATGAGAGGAGGGAGGGAGAGAGAGAGAACTGCATTAACTCACATTGATAAAATTGCACTGCTAAAGGAATTCAACTCACACTGCACTTTTACAGTGTAAACTTAATTTGGAGAAACTGTAAAATGAGTAATGGCTTCTAATGCTCCACCTGCTGGCAGAGAATGATAAATACTATCAGGAGGCAATATTTTATATTAACCTGAAGTTTTAAGCACTGACCATAACAATTAAAGAATATTTATACAAAAAAATGATACAGTCCCTTTAACAGCAAAATACAGCACTTGCTTCCCTTTCCTTCCTTTGAAGTTAAAATTACCATTTTGTTTAAACCTTTTCTTTGAAAAGTTGCTGTTGATGGGCTTAGGCCTCGTACACACGACCGTTTTCCTCGACAAAATCCATCAAGAAAATTGGTGGCAGAGCTTTTTTGCAGAGGAAAACGCTCGTGTGTATGTTTTTCGTCGAGAAAACTGTCGTGGATCTAGACGAGAAAAAAAGAGAACATGTTTTTTTTTTCTCGTTGGGAGTCTCAATTTCCTCATCGTGTTTCTCGTTGGGCTGGTTTACGACGAGAAACACGTTCGT
This sequence comes from Rana kukunoris, assembly GCA_029574335.1. Classification (NCBI taxonomy): domain Eukaryota; kingdom Metazoa; phylum Chordata; class Amphibia; order Anura; family Ranidae; genus Rana; species Rana kukunoris. The sequence continues at coordinate 165,809,658 of CM056050.1, forward strand.
GTGTATGCTTAGAAACCCGCGCATGCTCAGAATAAAGTATGAGACAGGAGCGTACCTTCGGTAAAAGTAGCGTTCGTAATGGAGATAGCACATTCATCACGCTGTAACAGACTGAAAAGCGCGAAACGTCTCTCACCAAACTTTTACTTAACACGCAGTAACATGAGATTAGCAAAAGCAGCCCTAAGGGTGGCGCCAGTGGAATCGAACGTCCCCATTATAGTGCCGTCGTACGCGTTGTACGTCACCACGTTTAAGAACAACGAGATTTTGTCTTGACAGTGTGTATGCAAAGAAATCTTGACAAGATTTCAGACAAGCCTGACAAGAAACTCATCAAGGAAAACAATGTTTCTTTTACGACGAGATTCTCGGTCGTGTGTACGAGGCCTAAAGGTTTGTCGATTGGCACTCCGCTTGCATTTAAGATTATTATTATACAGGATTTATATAGCGCCAACAGTTTGCGCAGCGCTTTACATCAGTGAAGACCGTACAGTCACAATACAATTCAATACAGGAGGGATCAGAGGGCCCTGCTCGTTAGAGCTTACAGTCTAGAAGAGAGGGTCAAGTGGAACAAAGGGTAGTAGCTGTGGGGGATGATAAGATGGACAAAAATTAAAAAAACAATTGTCACTTGTGGGTAGGATAGGCTTCTCCGAAGAGGAGGGTTTTTAGGGATCCTCTAAAAGCTTACCGAGAAGGAGATAGACAGACAGATTGGGGAAAGGAGTTCCATAGACTTGGAGAGGCTCTGGAAAAGTCCTGGAGACGAGCATGGGAGCAGGTGATGAGAGAGCTAGAGAGCAGGAGGTCTTGAGAAGAACGAAGAGAATGATTAGGTTGAGATCAGTGTGAGACATCTATTAGATTATTCACAATTCATTATCAGATATATTTCACCTACAGTTGACCCCTATCTGACCTGTTTTGCATTCTGGAAAAGATGTGCGTATATGCAAGGAGCGCCAGTCCAAAGGATAAAAGAGCCCATCTTCTGGTCAGGCACTCCTTCCATATATGCACATCTTTTCCTGGTAACCTTACCTGAGCCTTATTTAAACTCATATCAAATTCTTAATGCCTCTTGGATGCCTTTATCTTTCTGTTTTGTATTCTGACCTTCTTTAAGCTGCATCACCCTCCTACAAGCTGCTTTTACATTTCCATTGACTTAATAGGGAGAAAGGCAGTTGTGATCTCAACAAAAGCCCATTGTCACAGGTTACCCAGTTCATACCGCATGGTTGTATTTACAGTTCCCGGACTTCCTGTTGCTTCCTACAGTGGCGTAGCATGGGGGGTGCGAGGCGAGGGGGGTCGTGGCCCAGGGCGCAAAATTTGGGGGGATGAAATTCCACGCCAGTGTGTGTGTCCCGGGCTCCGTCCTCCTTTTTTTGATTTCCTGTGTCCGTGCTTCAGCCGCCATGTTCCATCACAGGATGGCCCCTGGAGCCCTGTGATTGGGCGAATGAGGTCATGTGAAGCAGCGGGGCTGGCCTGTCCTCGATCGCTGGTGAGTGGGGCTGGCCTCCGCTTAGCTTTGAGCCGCTGCTATCTCCCCCCCCCTCCTCCAGAGTCCGGACTGGATCCCAGATCGCTTCCCTGTTGTGGCCCCTTCCTGTGCCCCAGCTCTCTCCTCCACAGCCATCTGGACCCCAGGAGACACACTGGACTGTGGCAGCCTTTGAGGATGATGATTTCCTAACACAATGCATGTGTTCTACCTACATCTTGTAAGTGCAATGTATCTTGTGTGATAAACTGTGCTACTAATACTACACTTAAGTGCACCTCCCTCTACCCTCCTTTTCTGCCATACAAGATGAGAGAAGACACCTGTCACACTCATTAAAACCGCTGGATACTCCAATACTCTTTGGTACCCACGTAAAGAAGGGAAAGGCTACAGAAGGGAAATAGTACAGATAATGAGATGATTTATCCATTAAAACAGGCAAACAATACAAAAAAGTTTCATACAAAAAACACTGCCAGAATCAATTGTGCTGTAAGCCAAAGGAGATAGTTACGTCAGTGCCATACGCTCTGTCCTATGCGTTTGATCATCAAAAGACATCATCAGGGAGTCAGTTTTCAGCCTGCACTTTTCCCTGTCGTCAGGTTTGTTTTAAACTGTCAAAGCCATAGACACTATCAATGTCTAATATTTTCCTCTACACTTTAGTCTAAACCTAAGAAGGTACGTCCTTGAGAAGTTTGAATCAGTCAGTTTGCAATCAGCATTCCCTGCATGTGACTGTCATTGCGCAGCCTAAGACAATTTCCTAAAGGGTAAATACATATAGTGCATGCTTTGGTATAATATATTTTAAGCATGTATTGTCTCCTGAACAAAGCCATTGTTAACAAGAAATTAGAAATGGTTCCTTGGAGATTCATCTTTGAAGAGGCTCAGTCCACGATTCCGCTGTAACTTATTATCAACTCTCTTTTAGTTATTCTGCTTTATAAGCCCAAATGCATTCCACAGTCCATTGAGTCAAGTACCCTTATGTGACATTTACTGTAAATTTATATGCTAATTTTGTCCCACTATTTGTTTGGATAGCTCCATGCAGTAATTATCAGAAATGTTTCCCTAACCAATTTTCTTATCTGCAGCTAAAAACATTTATTTAGTTGCCTTGATGTTGTCCAGAATAAATACCCTGCTATTCTCTTTTCATTACTCTTCAGATTAATACCTTGGTGTCAATGGCACACTGTGAAGGCTGCACATCTAATATGTATTGAAGTAAAAACAGCAATGTGAATTGTGTTAGATGAGGGTAAGCCCAGTGGAAATGGAAAGTAATCTTTGGTTAGCCAGTTATGTTTTTATTCTCAGAGGAATGTAAAGAAGTATAAGAAGTAGCAGCCAACTGTGCTTGAAGGGAACCTAAGGTATTGTGGAACGATGCCAATGTCAAGCATTCGCAAGAGAGAGGCGCCGGCCGTTTGTCATTGTCACCGGCAAATCGCATGAAAGCCAAGCCCATTACTCTCTCTGCACAGCCTCATGTTTTTTATATTACCGGGAACAAGATTGTGACATTCAACAGCAAATCCACTCTTAGAACTGATTTCACTTGTAATAAAACATATTCAGCTGTATTCAGATTGTGGTGTTGGTTAAATATAAGGCATTTACCTTACATTTGTACCTGTTATCCATAGTAAGGAGATATGCTTTTTGTCTGCCACTCTTTTTATTCACCTTGCTGAACATGTTAGAAATAGTAGCCTGAAAAATCTTCAGGAACAGGAAAAAACACAAACTTAGGAATACGTTTGCCTAAAATAAAAAAATAAATAAATTTGATGCTTTGCAGTAAAATGCACAATTTCATTGTAGGCTGCAATAAAAAGTAATTATTTCTTTATAGGTTACGGCAAAAAATAGTTTTTGTGGTAGTGGTGGAATGCCCGTTCGCAGAGATGATTTAAAGTGACGTCAGACTTACTTCTCATGCCTCATACACAAGATTGGTTTTCCCGGCGGTCAAAAGTCCGCCGGGAAAACCGAGAACCTGCTCGGTTGCTTTTCCCTGTGTACACGCGGCCGGTTTTCCCAAAAGGAAAACTGCAATGAAAGCTTTGGTCGGGAAAACCGGCTGTGTGTATGCTCCACTGCAGTGTTTGCCATAGGAAAACTGCCATGAAAAAAATCGCAGAGAATAACGGCGGGAAAAAAGTTCTAATTTTTTTGCTCGCAGTTTTCCTGCTGGCTTATAAAAACTATTCCATTACTACATTCAGAAAGAAATGGTTAGCTTGGATCACCCATCCCAGAGCATCCAAATACTTAAAAGAGTGTAATATTTAATCTATTGTCCAGTTTGAAATACGTCAAAGTCAGATATATGCTTACCCCAGTTGTAATGTATTATCCTGGACCTACTTTATTGATCTGTGTAGCAAGTTTTGTTAAGTTCATTTTTTTAATTTCTGTACGTATGTGTACGTGTATATATATATGTATATGTATATATGTGTATACATTTTCTGTTTCTTTATAATTTTCTATATACAAACAGTTAACTTAATTGGAGGCCTAGCCATGCCTACAGATTGAACCCGGTAGGGGTGAGCTGGTACAGGCTACCAAGTACTGTATTGTTATAAGAACAATCTTATGAAGTGAACCAAGGTAACTCGTTCTGTTACTAAGGATTAATGTGACAATTTTAATCTGTACTGTTAAGTAAATACTTTCAATAAAAATCTATTGTTAAAAAAAAAAAAAAAAAATAATAAAAAAAAAAATTGAATGGGGTTCCCTCCAAATTCCATACCAGACCCTTCAGGTCTTGGGTAAAACTACAATTTAACCACTTGTCACCCGTACACCATCATATGACGGCGGGCGGATAACTTAATTGTCCTGACTGCACGTCATATGACGTGCAGTCATAAAAAGCTGCTAGGGGCGCGCACGCGCACCCGTCGCATCACTGGGACCCTCGTGCGTGTGCCCGGCGGCCATCGCGGCGATTGCCGTGTAACTGAGCTGGGACGTGCAGCTCTGTGTGTAAACACAGAGCTGCACGTCCCTGTCAGGGAGAGAGGAGACCGATTGTGTCCCTTGTACATAGGGACACAATCGGTCACCTCCCCAGTCACCCCCCCCTCCCCCCACAGTTAGAACACAAACTAAGAGAAACATTTAACCCCTTCCCCGCCCCCTAGTGGTTAACCCCTTCCCTGCCAGTTACATTTATACAGTTATCAATGCATATTTATAGCATTGTTCACTGTATAAATGTATATGGTCCCAAAAATGTGTCAAAAGTGTCCGATGTGTCTGCTATAATGTCCCAGTCGCAGATTGCAGCCATTCCTAGTAAAAAAATAAATAAAAAAAAAAACATAATTATGTCCCCTATTTTGTAGGCAATATAACTTTTGCGCAAACCAGTCACTATACGGTTATTGCGATTTTATTTTTTACATTTTTTTACCAAAAATATGTAGAAGAATACGTATCGGCCTAAACTGAGATAAAAAATGTTTTTTTTTTTTTTTTTAAATGGGATATTTATTATAGCAAAAAGCAAAAAATATTGTGTCTTTTTTCAAAACCGCACGGGCGATTAAATACCACCAAAAGAAAGCTCTATTTGTGGGGAAAAAAGGACGGCAATTTTGTTTGGGAGCCACGTCGCACGACTGCGCAATTGTCAGTTAAAGCGACGCAGTGCCGGAAGCTAACATTTTGTCTGGGCAGGAAGGGGGTGTAGGTGCACAGTAGGCAAGTGGTTAAACCACATATGCCGCGTACACACGGTCGTTTTTTGCGATGAAAAAAAAAACGACGTTTTTTAAAACGTCATTTATATTGATCGTGTGTGGGCAAAACATTGTTTTTTGTCTTAAAAAAAAACGACCAAAAAAAAATTCCAACATGCTTGAATTTTTTGTGTCGTTTTTCAAAACGTCGTTTTTTTGTTTCACAAAAAGTCACCGTGTGTAGCAAAAACGTCGTTTAAAACGACGGTTTTCAACCCGCGCATGCCCAGAAGCTAGTTATGAAGCGAGCTTCAATGGAAAAGAGTGGTGAACGTAACCTCGCTTTTTGTGAAAAAACGATGGTGTGTATGCAACATCGTCTTTGAAAGTGACATTTCAAAAACGTCGTTTTTTACTTCACAGAAAACGTCATTTTTTTTCATCACAAAAAATGATCGTGTGTACGCGGGCAATACTGTTTGTATATCCTATTTGTCTTTTGTTTTTGCTCAATAAAAGCTTTTTGATGGAAAAAAAAAGACTACAATTAAATTTGTCAAATTCTGTGATTTCCAAATTTGGGAAATGTGAAGAAAGAAGGAACACAAGACAAAATATGTTATCTCTAACTACAACTACAGCAATAGGAGTTCATGTATTTGTTATTGGGTCTAGTAGCACAGTGGGCCATTTCCTGTCTTGCTGCATACCGTTCTAAAGCCCCATACACACTAACAGTTTATCTGCAGATTTTTGTCTTCAGTTTTCCCAAAACCATCTAATATAAGGTCAAACCTTAAGAGTTTCAATTTGTATGCAATCAAGCAGGCCCTTGTACTACATGGTTTTGGTAAATCTGAAAACAAAAATCTGCAGATAATCTGATGGTGTGTATGGGGCTTAAGCAGCAAAACTAATTTAAACAGTTGCTGAAAATGTACCATGAAATTAAGTGTATCATGTATGGCAGGGGTGTCCAAACTTTTTTCAAAGAGGGCCAGATTTGATGAAGTGAACATGCGTGAGCGCTGACCATTTTGCCTGACATTCTGTGAACCAGTGTGTGTAGTGAAGAGATGAGCTTGGGCGTGTTGTTTGGATATACCGTATTTATCGGCTTATAACACACACCTTCCCTTTAACAGGGGAGTTTCAGTAAAAAAAAAATTGAATTTGATATAAAGAACTGTGAAGCAAAATAAGGGTCAGCGACCATCAATGCAGCCTCACAAGTGTCCTGAATGCAGCACCCACATTGTCCTGAATGCAGAACCCACGTTGCCCTGAATGCAGCCCCCACGTTGCCCTGAATGCAGCACCCACGTTGCCCTGAATGCAGCCCCCACAATTCCCTGAATGCAGCACCCACATTGTCCTGAATGCAGCCCCCACATTGTCCTGAATGCAGAACCCACGTTGCCCTGAATGCAGCACCCACGTTGCCCTGAATGCAGCCCCCACATTTCCCTGAATGCAGCACCCACATTTCCCTGAATGCAGCACCCATGTTGCCCTGAATGCAGCCCCCACGTTGTCCTGAATGCAGCACCCACGTTGCCCTGAATGCAGCACCCACGTTTTCCTGAATGCAGCACCCACGTTTTCCTGAATGCAGCACCCATGTTTCCCTGAATGCAGCTCCCACGTTGTCCTGAATGCAGCACCCATGTTGTCCTGAATGCAGCACCCATGTTGTCCTGAATGCAGAACCCATGTTGCCCTGAATGCAGCACACACGTTGTCCTGAATGCAGCATTCATGTTGCCCTGAATGCAGCACCCACGTTGCCCTGAATGCAACACACACGTTGCCCTGAATGCAGCACCCACCTTGCCCTGAATGCAGCACCCCCTTGTCCTGAATGAAGTACCCCCCCTGCCCTGAATGCAGCACCCCCCTTGTCCTGAATGCAGCACCCGATTTGTCCTGAATGCAGACTCACCATTTACATCAGTGCAGCCTTGGGGGAGATGAGATGAGCACTGACCGACATATAGGAGAAACTTCTGTTTTCTCTGTGGCCTCTTTAATAAATGGACAGAACAGCCATCCAATGGCAGTGCAGAAGACAGGACTTCCTTTTACAGAGGCCGCCGTGTAAACAGGAAATAATCCTGTATGTACGGCACTCGTCCTGCCCCCTCCCTGTCCCCTCCAAGGCAGCCATCATAGATATCTTTTGTGGCCCCTGGCACTTTGAGATTCGTTGGGGACCACAAAAGATATACATGTCAAAAGGAGCACGCGGGCCAGACTTTGGACATGCCTGGTGTATGGGGTTGTTTTTAAAGCGAGGTGTAATGTAATGATACTGTAACAGAGTTAATAAGATCTATTTTTATACCTTTGATGGAGACCTACCTATTACAATCAGTCCATGAAATGTACATTTTTTTTTATTGGAGGTGTCTTTTCTTTGCCAAACTAAAAGTAAAACATTTCACTGACTTCTCAGGCCGCGTACACACGAGGGGATATGTCCGCTGAAAACGGTCCGATGGACCGTTTCAGCAGACATCTCCGCTCGTGTGTATGGGCTAGCGGACAGATTTCTCCACCCGACAGATTTCAAAGCATGCTTTGAAATCTATCCGGTGGGAATCTGTCCGCCCGACATGTCTGCTGGTTAGTACACTTACCAGCAGACATGTCGGCCCCCACCGCCGCCGCGCCGCTGCCGAATGGATTCGGCGCATGCGCGGAAGTGTTTTACTTCCTGGTGCGGTGACGTGGCGGTGACGCGGCGGCGTCAACGTCACCGCCGCGTCACCACTACGTCACCGCGCCGTCCGGCGGCGGGGAATTTAATCCGATGGTGTGTACACGCCATCGGATCAAACTCCCGATCGGACATATCCGATGGAAATGGTCCGCGGACCGTTTTCATCGGATATATCCGATCGTGTGTACGCCGCCTCAGTGTTTCTCACATGCACTATATAAGTATTTCCTGGCTTAAGGCTACAAGTTAGGTTCTATTTATATGAAGTAAAGCAAAGACAGCTTTAGGGTAAAGGGCTATAAAACTTGGAGAAATTAGAGTCAAATCCACTGACCCCAAACTTCTCATACATGCCATACTTGCAAAACACACAACATTAGGTAAAGCAGCTTCAGAAAAGTTCAAGATCTATTTTCTGTCACATTTTAACTACATTTTTCTACTAGGAGAGTATGTTTCCCTTAGCCTTTTCCTGTGAGCTTTACTTGGGCCTAAGGCATGACTCTAGAACTAATCAAGTGAAAACTAATTAACTACCTCGGAGAAAACGTACTCAGAAGATGCCATGCATGTCACTGCACTGGATCTAAGAAAGGCATTAACATTTAAGCAACTGTATGATTTGCTATGTTTTACTATTCTTAAATGCAAAGATTATTTCTGGTCACACGCAGAATGGCAAAGGTCTTCCCAGGGAACAGAAGGGTACATTCATTGGAGGGATTTGCATCATCTCCTTTTTATAAGGTAAAATGTGTTATTCTAATTGGGTTTGACAAACTAGAACATACATATACCTTATAAAGTGTTTGGCACTACAAAGTGCCTTTATCTACTAGTGGGGTTGACACGGTATAGCATATAAATGGAGGAAAAGTGACAGTTTTAGGAGATAAGCTTGTTAGCCAGCTCAGTAAAAAGGAACAGTAACATCAGAGGATTCAGTTATGCCTTGTTTCCACTGCACGGATAGCTTCGGGTCAGTAATTTTGGAGTGGTCCGGATGGGACTGGTCTATTCGCGCGAGCGTTTCCACTGCAAATCGGACCGTCAGGGACCATTCAGGGTTTAGAAATAATTCCTAGCGCATCCACCAATCAGAGAGATGTATTTGTAGGTCCGCCCTAATGGAACCGATCCACTCTCTCTGGTCCCTCATCTGAAGCAGGATCCTTGCTGGTGCGGTACGGTTCGGTTTTACGGCACGCTTTCATAATGGAAACACCCAAAATGGCGTACCGAACCGATCCAATCAGTGGAAACGAGGCATAAGTAAGGATGTCATTTTATTTCTTGTATAGTGGTCCCTCCACCTGCTTTGGGCTCAGTCTCTTAAAGTAGGCCTGGTGCAAGGTTGGGAAACTGAAACAAAACACTGTATTGAAATGAATTTGATTGACAGCAGTAGGAGCCAATGGCGCCAATGTCTCAGCCAATCAGGGAGGAGAGTCCTATACTCTTGTGCAACAAGGCTGGATGGAGATGAATGAATGAAAACTTATATAGCGCAGCACATGCGAACTAAATCGCCTCTGGGCGCTCAGGTAGGTATTAGGGGGGCTGAGGGGGGCTGCTGCACACTGAATGTTTTTTATCTTCATGCATAGAATATAATGACCTGTATCTCTAGAGCTACTGATTGTTTAACCGCTTCCGGACCACCCACTGAATATATACCGGCAGAGGCGGCTCTAGGTTTTGTGAGACCTTGGGCAAAACATAGACTTGAGGCCCCACTCACACCCATAATGGGAAAAATAATTCAAGCAAGAAAAATTGCTGCAGAAAATGCACGGATCTAGCACGCAGGTGATCCGCACCACTTCCTGGGCAACCTCCTTACCCATCAGACATATTTGGCCAATGCAAGAGGGAGGAGAGAGGGGGAGGTGAGAAAGAAATAGGGGTAATAGAGAGATCCGATGACACAACATTAGTATTGATCACTGGCAAATTAGGCGGCTGCGAGGCCCCTGTGAGTGCAAGGCCTCAGGCGACCGCCTAATTTGCCTAATTAGAGAGCCGCCTCTGTATACCAGACTCTGTGCAGGTCGGTCAAGTTCCTCCACCCCAAACTTGCTCATCCATGTCTTTATGGACCTTGCTTTTTACACTGGTGCAAAGTCATGTTGGAACAGGAAGGGGACATCCCCAAAACTGTTCCCACAAAGTTGGGAGCATGAAATTGTCCAAAATGTCTTGGTATGCTGACACCTCTAACAGTTCCCTTCACTAGAACTAAGGGGCAAAGCCCAACCCCTGAAAAATAACCCCACATCATAATCCCCCCTCCACCAAATGATTTGGACCAGTGCACAAAGCAAGGACCGTAAAGACATGGATGAGTGAGTTTGGGGTGGAGGAACTTGGCTGACCTTGCCCCGATAGAACACCTTTGGGATGAATTAGAGCGGAAACTGCAAGAGAGGCCTTCTTATCCAACATCAGTGCCTGACCTCACAAATGCACTTTAGGAAGAATGGTCAAATATTCCCATAGACTCATTCCTTAACCTTGTGGACAGCCCTCTTAGAAGAGTTGAAGCTGTTATAGCTGGAAAAGGTGATTAACCTCTTGCCGACCAGCGCACGAGGATATACATCAGCACAATGGCACGGCTGCGCAAATGGGCATACAGGTACGTCCCGTTTAAATCGCGGCTTGGTGGGAATCCGCTACGTACTCCGTGAGCATGTCCGCGGGACCCATGGACTTGATGTCCCCCGGTGCACCGTGATCATTATATGGAGCTGCAGAATGGTGAGATGCCTGTGTAAACAAGGCATTTCCCTGTTCTGCCTAGTGACATGACAGGGATCTACTGCTCCCTGTCATCGGGAGCAGTGATAGCTGCCATGTCAATGGTAGCCCACCCCCCCACAGTTAGAATCACTTCCTAGAACACACTTAACTCCTTGATCGCCCCCTAGTGTTTAAAGGGGTTGTAAAGGTAAAAAAAAAAATCCTAAATAGCTTCCTTTACCCTAGTGCAGTCCTCCTTCACTTACCTCATCCTTCGATTTTGCTTTTAAATGTCCTTATTTCTTCAGAGAAATCCTCACTTCCTGTTCTACTGTCTGTAACTCCACACAGTAATGCAAGGCTTTCTCCCTGGTGTGGAGTGTCGTGCTCGCCCCTCCCTTGGACTACAGGAGAGTCAGGACACTATCCACGTTGCAAATAGAGAAAAGAGCTGTGTGTTAGTGGGCGTCATGACTCTCCTGTAGTCCAAGGGAAGGAGTGAGCACGACACTCCACACCAGGGAGAAAGCCTCACATTACTGTGTGGAGTTACAGACAGAAGAACAGGAAGTGAGGATTTCTCAGAAGAAATAAGGACATTTAAAAGCAAAATCGAAGGATTAGGTAAGTGAAGAAGGACTGCACTAAGGTAAAGGAAGCTATTTAGGATTCTTTTTACCTTTACAACCCCTTTAAGCCCTTCCCTGCCAGTGTCTTTTACACAGTAATCAGTGCATTTTTATAGCACTGATCGTTGTATAAATGACAATGATCCCAAAATAGCGTCAAAAGTGTCCAATGTGTCCGCCATAATCCCGTAGTCATGCTAAAAATCGCAGATCGCCACCATTACTAAAAAAAAAAATGCCATAAATCTAGCCCCTATTTTGTAGACACTATGGGCCAGATTCTCAAAAGAGATCTGACGGTGTATCTCAAGATACACCGTCGTATCTCTGTTTTTTGGCGCGGGTATCTATGCGTGTGATTCCTAGAATCACTTACGCATAGATACGGCGTAGATCCGACAGGTGTAAGACACTTACACCGTCGGATCTTAGATGTAATTCTTCTCTGGCCGCTAGGTGACGTTTACATCGATTTCTCATTTGCTTATGCAAATGAGAAAAAAAAGCCGATTCCGGAACGTTTTTACGCCGCGTCGTCGTCGTTTACGTCGTTTACGTAAGCGTAAACCTACCCCTGCTATATGAGGGGTAAGTTTCCGAAGGTCCGTCGTATGCCATGTTAAGTATGGCGTCGGGACAGCGTCGTCTTTTTCCATCGTTTCCGTCTTTTTACTAAGTTGTTCGCGAATAGGGCTTTACGTCAATGACGCTCACGTCGGTTTCATTGACGTTTTCCGTTGTGAGCTGGAGCATGCGCACTGGGCTATTTGTACGGCCGGCGCATGCGCAGTTCGATGGGCACGGGGGCACGCTTAATTTAAATACAAGCCTCCCCCTTTGAATTACGCGGCCATACGCCGGGCCATTTACACTAATTACGGAGCAAGTGCTTGGAGAATACGGCACTTGCTCCTGTAAGTTGCGGCGGCTTTGTGTAAATAGCTTACGCGACGCCGCCGCAGGATCTACGGGAATCTGGCCATATAACTTTTGCGCAAAGCAATCAATAAACGCTTATTGAGATTTTTTTTTTACCAAAAATATGTAGAAGAATACGTATCGGCCTAAACTGAGAATGAAATTCGTTTTTTTTTTTTTTATATCTTTTTGGGGGATATTTAGTATAGAAAAAATATTGCTTTTTTTCTAAATTGTCGCTCTTTTTTTGTTTATAGCACAAAAAATAAAAACCTCAGAGGTGATCAAATACCACCAAAAGAAATCTCTATGTGGGAAAAAAAGGATGTCAATTTTGTTTGGGTGCAACGTCGCATGACTGCGCAATTGTCAGTTAAAGCGACGCAGTGCTGGATCGCAAAAAGCACTCTGATCAGGAAGGGGGTAAATTCGGACGGGGCTAAAGTGGTCGAAATTTGACTGGTCCCTGCAGATCCAGCCAAATTTGAATCCATATATGGCCAGCTTTACACTTTGAACTGGACAGTAATGGTGTTGGGACTCTATGAACATCCTCTACTTTTTACACGGATATCATTTATGCATGTTCTACTACCCTTCGTAGAGGGATGTATTATATATTATGTGTACTTCTATAGCATGGGGGCATCTGGAATTGCAGAAAAGGACATAGTAGCTATGTACAAACATCCTCCCATCATGGGAAAACGATAAATTATTTTGATATAAATAATGACTATGCTTCAAGCTTCATAACCTGAACATGCAACTTTTTCTGCTTCATTGGCATAATACAAATAATAAAAATGTAAAGAGTGATGGGTGAATAGCCATACCTCAGCATGGTTGTAAATATTCTCAAATTAGTTTGATGAACAAAATGAGAATCAACATGCAATTGTTCTTATATGCTTCTGTGATTTTAATGAATAGAACCATTGATTTTCTTCTCCCAGCAGTGATCATCTTGTAATTAGACTTCTTTTCTAATTTTCAATTCAAACTCATTGCTATATACTGCAACTAACAGTATTTCTTGTTTCGTCAACTATATAACTTCAAAAGGGAGCTGAATAATAGGACAACACATGAAAAATGCATTCGGCAAATGAATATTAATAAAGCAGTGTTCGCCAAACAACATAACATTTATAGGAAATTCAGGCTTTCATTTTACATCTAATGAGCCTAGTAGACTATTGCCAGCTTCATCCATCTATCTATCTATCTATCTATCTATCTATCTATCTATCTATCTATCTATCTATCTATCTATCTATCTATCTATCTATCTATCTATCTATCTATCTATCTATCTCAGAGGCGTTGCTAGGGGGGTGCGGGGGGTGCGGTCCGCACCCGGGTGACACCCTTAGAGGGGTGACACCATCCTGATATAAAAAAAAAAAAAAAAAAAGAAAAATGTTTTTTTATTTTTTTTTGCTGACATGCAGAGATGAAAAAGCACCCCCCCCCCCCCCACGAACACACATCCTCCCACACGGAGAGCCACACAGCTGAATCCTGGAGTTCAGGCCCGAAACGTACAGTTGCACTGAACTTCAGGATTCAGCTGTGCGGCTCTCCGTGCGGGAGGAGCAGGGCTGGCCCTATCATGGGACCCGATGGTACCAGGCGGCACTTTTAGAGGGGCGGAAAGTTGCCGCCCACCCGCAATTTTGATCCGCCCGCTCCACTCCCCCTGCACTCAGGGCCAGCGCTACCACGGCCACTGGTTCCCTAACTTAATTTGTGACAGTAGTAGTCCTTGCAGCGGCAGCCGCACAGCACTGTGGAGGAAGAGGAGGCGCTGGGAGCTTGACGCAACCTCCAATCATTCATTCAACAGTTATTACTAGGTCAGTTACGTGGATCCATGTGCTCCCCTCCCCCGGCTCCTCCTCTTCTCCCGCGCTCTGCGAATCTCCTACCAAGTGCCATGTGCAGAGGCAGAGCGAGGATAATGGCCGCCGCCGCTGCGGAGCAGCTCCTTAATTTCCTGGATGGCCGTAGTGTGAAAGATCTGCCAGAGGAGAGGAGCGATTATCGGAGAGCCAGCCTCAAGGTACTGTACATGCCCGACACTGAGAGCAACCCGTGATGTCACATCCCTGCTAGCAGCTGGCTGTGATGACCTCACACCCGGCCCTAATGCTATGATGCCACCTACTGTCTCCTGTCATACATTTTATCACCCCCTGTCATCTCCATCCTCCCCGTCAGTCTTCTACCACCCACCCCTGTCATCTCCATCCTCCCCGTCAGTCTTCTACCACCCACCCCTGTCATCTCCATCCTCCCATCTCCATCCTCCCTGTCGGTCTTCTACCACCCACCCCTGCCATCTCCATCCTCCCCGTCAGTCTTCTACCACCCACCCCTGTCATCTCCATCCTCCCCGTCAGTCTTCTACCACCCACCCCTGTCATCTCCATCCTCCCTGTCAGTCTTCTACCACCCACCCCTGTCATCTCCATCCTCCCATCTCCATCCTCCCTGTCAGTCTTCTACCACCCACACCTGTCCTCATCCCACACTGTCCCCCTGTGCTCATCCCCCCCTGTGCTCATCCCACTGCGTCCCTCTGTCCTCATCCCATGAAAATGACAGGACGGGTCTTAAAAAGGCACAGTGGCGACAATTGATGGCACAGTGGCTGCGTTTGATGGCATGGAACAGTGGTGACAATTGATAGGCACAGTGGTGACAATTGATGGGCACAGTGGTGACAATTGATGGGTACAGTGGCTGCATTTGATGGCATGGCACAGTGGTGACAATTGATGGACACAGTGGCGACAATTGATGGGCACAGTGGTAACAATTGATGGGCACAGTGGCGACAATTGATGGCACAGTGGTGACAATTGATGGCATGGAATAGTGGTGACATTTGCTGGGCAAAGTGGTGACAATTGATGGCACAGTGGCTGTGTTTGGCATGGCACAGTGGTGACAGTTGATGCACAATGGTGACAATGGGCACAGTGGCGACAATTGATGGCACAGTGGCTGCGTTTGATGGCATGGCACTATGGTGACAATTGATGGCACAGTGGCGACAATTGATGGCACAGTGGCGACAATTGATGGCACAGTGGCTACATTTGATGGCATGGAAAAGTGATGACAATTGCTGGGCACAGTGGTGACAATTGATGGCACAGATGTAACAATTGATGGCACAGTGGCTGCGTTTGGGATAGCACAGTGGCTGCGTTTGATGGCATGGCATAGTGGTGACAATTGCTGGGCACAGTGGCTGCGTTTGATGGCACAGTTAAAATAAATACAGTTCTTTAACAGTTTAAGCCTTGAATTCTATTATTAGTTACGTGGATCCATGTGCTCCCCTCCCCCGGCTCCTCCTCTTCTCCCGCGCTCTGCGAATCTCCTACCAAGTGCCATGTGCAGAGGCAGAGCGAGGATAATGGCCGCCGCCGCTGCGGAGCAGCTCCTTAATTTCCTGGATGGCCGTAGTGTGAAAGATCTGCCAGAGGAGAGGAGCGATTATCGGAGAGCCAGCCTCAAGGTACTGTACATGCCCGACACTGAGAGCAACCCGTGATGTCACATCCCTGCTAGCAGCTGGCTGTGATGACCTCACACCCGGCCCTAATGCTATGATGCCACCTACTGTCTCCTGTCATACATTTTATCACCCCCTGTCATCTCCATCCTCCCCGTCAGTCTTCTACCACCCACCCCTGTCATCTCCATCCTCCCATCTCCATCCTCCCTGTCGGTCTTCTACCACCCAACCCTGTCATCTCCATCCTCCCCGTCAGTCTTCTACCACCCACCCCTGTCATCTCCATCCTCCCTGTCAGTCTTCTACCACCCACCCCTGTCATCTCCATCCTCCCATCTCCATCCTCCCTGTCGGTCTTCTACCACCCACACCTGTCCTCATCCCACACTGTCCCCCTGTGCTCATCCCCCCCTGTGCTCATCCCACTGCGTCCCTCTGTCCTCATCCCATGAAAATGACAGGACGGGTCTTAAAAAGGCACAGTGGCGACAATTGATGGCACAGTGGCTGCGTTTGATGGCATGGCACAGTGGTGACAATTGATGGGCACAGTGGTGACAATTGATGGGCACAGTGGTGACAATTGATGGGTACAGTGGCTGCATTTGATGGCATGGCACAGTGGTGACAATTGATGGACACAGTGGCGACAATTGATGGGCACAGTGGTAACAATTGATGGGCACAGTGGCAACAATTGATGGGCACAGTGGTGACAATTGATGGGCACAGTGGCTGCATTTGATGGCATGGCACAGTTGCGACAATTGATGGTCACAGTGGTGACAATTGATGGGCACAGTGGCGACAATTGATGGCACAGTGGTGACAATTGATGGCATGGAATAGTGGTGACATTTGCTGGGCAAAGTGGTGACAATTGATGGCACAGTGGCTGTGTTTGGCATGGCACAGTGGTGACAGTTGATGCACAATGGTGACAATGGGCACAGTGGCGACAATTGATGGCACAGTGGCTGCGTTTGATGGCATGGCACTATGGTGACAATTGATGGCACAGTGGCGACAATTGATGGCACAGTGGCGACAATTGATGGCACAGTGGCTACATTTGATGGCATGGAAAAGTGGTGACAATTGCTGGGCACAGTGGTGACAATTGATGGCACAGATGTAACAATTGATGGCACAGTGGCTGCGTTTGGGATAGCACAGTGGCTGCGTTTGATGGCATGGCATAGTGGTGACAATTGCTGGGCACAGTGGCTGCGTTTGATGGCACAGTTAAAATAAATACAGTTCTTTAACAGTTTAAGCCTTGAATTCTATTATTTTCATATGATTTTGTTATTCAAAATTGCTAGTCGATTGATAGCTATTAACGGCACTACTGTTGCCAATATATGCAGTGTTATTAGGGGGGAACAAATTATTGGGGGGGGGGGGGGGGTGACACCATGTTATACCGCACCGCGTGACACCAACCCTAGTGACGCCACTGATCTATCTATCTATCTCTATCTCTCTCTCTCTATCTATCTATCTATCTATCTATCTATCTATCTTTTTATTTATCCTCTATCTTTTGCCCATCTATGTATCTTTTATTTTTCTAGCTATTACAAAGTACATGGAGGTATTCACATCAGCCCCAGTCGTAGACGAGTGCATGGGCTAATGTCTCTGTCAAAGTCATACACAGAATAAATGAATGTGGACACAAAATATCTTCCTATTATGCCTTGCATTGAAGAATGAAATTGAGGTTCTCAGAAAAAAAAATCTCACTATAGTGAGAAAAATATAATGAGTATAGTTAGGGCAAGGTTCACACCTAAGCAGCTCTGCAAACTGGCACGGCACCCAGTCATTTCGGTGGGCTGCTGTGCCTATGTATCATGCAGGAAAAAGGCTTCTACACCTTATAAAAACAAAGCCGGAGGGAAATCATATGGTGCAAAAGTGCTGTGTTTTCAGATGCATGGGGGTGTCATTAGGAATGAACAACAAGGATGACCAGATAGGCATAATTATAATTTCTTCTTATACTTTGTTCTTTTAGAAACTGTCACTGTGTGTTGTACTGCCATATAGTGGCCTTTTTGAGAATTACCCAAAGTTGAAAAAGTTGCACTACCTCTTGTTACATGTTCCTTTACCTCTTTATTGGCATGGTCAATATATCTTATATCAATTTATCTGCTATTTGTCTGATTATTTGGCTTGAAATCTCTATATAACATGCCGACCAGTGACCCAGAGCTGAAGACTTTTCCCAAGCTGACTGGTCACTCTTTTGTACCCTCATCACACTACCTGAGAGGATCCAGAAGCTGGAGTGCCAATAGAAATGGTTTATGTCATCCAGGTGGTGAAGTGGGCAACTAAAGAAAGACCCTCCTATGCAAAGAAGAAAATAGAAGATGTGAGACCTAGTACATCATTTGACTACAGGTTTAGGTAGTAAAATGGAGCATTTTTTTTAAAGAAGAATTTCAGGTATGGATAGTTTATACATAGTTACATTAGTCTAGTTAGGACCAGTAGCTATGCATATACCATAACTAATATTGGGAAATTCCCCCAAGGGGTTTTGTAGCAGCAATAATAGGTCAAAGAATAAACTGAAGTAGATATATATATAAAAAGCATTCTTTATTGGTGTAATCACATGTTCTGATTAAAAGACATATTCCATAGTGCAGTGATGCAAACACAAATGTACACAGCGTTCTATTAAATAAAGTTTAAACCGTGTAACCACCCCAACGCATTTCGACCTAAACAGTAGTAGTCTTCTTCTGGGGGATGGTTTGCTGTAGTGTAGAGAAATACATTGAACAATTTTTACAACTTTAGACACATTAAGACATGAAGTTAAATATATAAATATATACAGTAGTGCTATATTTACCACTAGGGAATGGAGAAGGTAATCTCATAGCCAGAAATTTTCTAAAAAGCTAAACGATCCGGAGGGTTCTGTAGTGGTTTCCATCTCCCCAATAAGAAGAATCCAGCATCAAAAGGGCTTACAAGGAGCCACACTCTGTGAGCCCCTGGAGGGAAGGGAGAAACGGCACCTGCAGAAAATACCCAAGCAGTGAAGATTTATTAAAAAATAGGGATCAAGTAAGTAAATAAGTAAGTTCTTGAATAGGCTAGTAAGAATACCTAGAAGGTTATTTATATATATTGTTATCAGTGTATGAACTCACTACCTAAATTTATTATTGCTATTTGGGGGAAAATATGATGTCATATATTATCTCCTGATAAGTAAATAAAAATATTAGATGGGGGTTAGCATGTTACATAATGAATATATATTATTTTATTTTATAGTCAGAGATGGAACTGTGTATAGTGACGTGTGTGAAGGCAGGGCCGACCTTTGGGGTGTGCGAGCTGTGTGGCCGCACAGGGCCCCATGGGCAACAGGGGCTCCATGCGGCCATCACAACTCGCAGAATGTGAGTCGTAGGTTGGCCGGGCCGGCGCTACCACTAGGTGGATTAGGAAGGCAGCCGCCCAGGACGCACTGCCACCTAGGGGCGCCGCTGACTCTTGCCTCACCTCTTCCTCCTCATTGCCGCTCACTAGGCTCCTGGAAGAGGATAGAGGGGCCCTGTACAACCTCTTTGTGTATGTTTAGATTACCAGGGGGTGAGGGGTGAAGATGGGGGGGGGCCGACAGAATTAGCTCGCACAGGGCGCCTGAACACCTAAGGCCGGCCCTGTGTGAAGGTGAAAGAGGACAAAAAAGAAAGAATTAAGAAAAATTTGAAAGCTGTGTGTTGGAGACTGTCAGATAGAGTGGTCTAAAGAATGCGGTGATGTGTGGATAAGGGAATGAAAACAATGGGGTGAATAGTGTAGTGGACTAAATAAGATAAACTCACTTAGGTGCTAAGCAGGAGTGTGGGAACAATGAATGGAGTGAGTGTGAAACTACTGTGTATATAGGGAAATGGAACTAAAGTGCAACTGTGACGAAGCTGGAAGTGGGACTAAAAAATAAAAAAATATAGAAGAAATATGTGTATATGGGTACCTGGATTTATTGACCTAGTGACTAGTGCTGAAGTCTTTTCCCAATCTGACTGGTCACTCTTTTGTACCATCATCACACTACTTCATTCTTCTGAATCCTGAGAGGATCCAGAAGCTGGAGTGCCAATAGGAATGGTTTATGTCATTCAGGTGGTGAAGTGGACACCTAAATAAAGACCCTCCTCTGCAAAGAAGAAAATAGAAGACATGGGACCTAGTACATCATTTATATATATATATATATATATATATATATATATATATATATATATATATATATGTATACATAGTTACATTAGTCTAGTTAGGACGAATGTAGCTATGCATACACCATAACTAGCTGATGCCCCTGGAAGGTAGAAATCACTGTTGTCATCTCCCCTCCTCTCTGACTTGTCCAATGAGAGAATGCTTTGCATTCATTCAGAAAATGCAGAGCATTCTCTGGTTGGAACTAATGCTGAGAGGCCGACCCCCAGTGTTCAGCTGCTCATTACAGGACCTGGAAGCAAGTGGAGATCAGTGGATTAGCGATGTCTTCTTTAGTAATTTCCAGCTTCTAGGGGCATTGATCAAGTATGGTGTATAGCTACAATGGTCCAAGCTGGACCAATATAACTGTGTACTAAAGCGGTAGTACCAGGGCTTTTTTTCTGGGGGAACTTGGTGGAACTCAGTTCCACCACCTTTGGCTCAGACCCTTTGGTGCCCGCTCACCACAATCACTTGTGAACACAGAAGTCTGGTTTCTGTGTTTACAAGTGACTGCTTTGTAACCCCCTGAACTCTGCACACTGTATGTAATGCAATTCTGGTATTTAATGCCCCTTTAAGACCCTTCTACTGTTTGTGAAATCTGAACGGGTCGTGGTTGAGTTCCTGCACCTATTTTCTGAGAAAAAAAGCTCTGGGTAGTACACTGCAGAAAAAAAGTAAAATAAAAATTGCCCCCCGGGCAGTTTAAGTCATAATGTTCTAGTATGCATCACATTATGACAGACTTAACTGGAAATGAAGCCCTCCAGTGGCACAGTGTCTTGGCTGAAGGCTCTTCCATCTTCACCCAGTCTTATTTCCGTGTTTGCGGGCTTTGGCATAAAGGAGTGGTCTAGTTTATGTTGTAATCAGGTGTTGACTGACAACTCATGGGGCCCCCACGCAATACGAGATTATGGGGCCCCCGAGCAATAGGAGATTATGGGTCCCCAGGCAATACGAGATTATGGGGCCCCCAGGCAATAGGAGATTATGGGTCCCCCAGGCAATAGATTATGGGGCCACACAGTATACACACATACAGTATACACACACAGACACACAATATACACTCACAGTATACACACACACATAATACACACACTGAAAGGGTACTGGAGAAGCGGGGCAGCTATAATCTTGGGATTTTCAAACACAGATTTTTACATACTGTCCCTGGTTTTACTGAGGCTGTCAACCCTGTTGGGGCCCCCTATTGGCATGGGGCCCTCGGGTAGTGCCCGAGTGCTCGAATGGTCTGTCCGCCCCTGGTTGTAATTTCATCCAATAAAAAGTTTTCAATAATGTGGAAAGGATTGCGTCCTCTTTCTGTAGGGAGACTTCCTCTCCCTTTCTGTTCAACTTACTGATGTCACCCAAACCGGAAGTGAAGTCATCTACCTTGCAGAGACACAGGCAGCACTAAAAACCTCACCATGGTTCTGTTCTTTGCCACTCGGACTTGGAAAGATTTACCTTCACTTCCAGTCTTAGTGACCACTTAGGACCTTCTCCAATCTATCTAAAAGTGCAAAAAAAATATAAAAAATCGAAGCTCAAATTATGCTTTGATGTCTAATATTTTATAATTGTCAGTTTCTTTCGTGAAACCCTTCACTGCCATAAGCACGCACAAACAAATCATTGAATATAAATCTAAATTACTAATATGAATGTTCTCTGCCACTACAATCACTAGGTCTTTTGAGATGAACCCTGTACACACATGCACACACTAATAAATTCTTAAAAAAATAACTGTAATCTAAGGGCAAGGATAGTCAGCATTTCCCAGCATGGAGATGACTTCAGAGACCCACTTAGCACCATATGGTAGATGGGAAAATTGGACCCTCTGTAAAAAACAAAAATGATATTAATATTTGTCCTCTCATGTTTTCCCTATCATCATGAGGATCTCAGGGAACTGGTTTATGAATAAACAAGAGCAGATCAGTATAGTTCAGCTCATAAAAAAATAAAAAGGTTGCAGGGTTTAATTGTAACATAATAGCTTTCCTTTTACCCTTTTAGATGAATGCAGCTGCGTACACAACATCATTGACGCAAAGCCTTGTTTTGGAAAACTAATAAGACAGTTTTAATCTGAAAGCAGCTTTGAATGGAGATGGCATTTCATCTCTACTGTTGAGTCTTCTATTTGCTCTTACATTCCTGTAATGCCACACCAGACCACCAAGACTCCTTTCACATGTGTCCACATCTTAGCAAACTGTGACATGGAATGTTTATTTAAAGAGCAGTAAAGGTAATGTTGCTTATATGAATGGCCACATTTTTAGGAAAGAATTCCAATGACAATATTCTTAAAAATATATGCACATTAGGCATATTTCATGAGGGGAGATTAGGGGCAGGAATAAAGAACATTTTTGAGAGACGTTTTCAGGCAGAAAAAACACTAAACGCTCATAAAGCGCCCAAGCATACCAAAACGCACGTTTAAGAGCATTCAGCATTTTCCAGTGTACATTGATTATAGTGAAAAATTAGCAGACAGAAATTCTTCGGAAAAAAATGCTTTATACAGTAAAACCTTGGTTTGCGAGCATAATTCGTTCCAGAAACATGCTTGTAATCCAAAGCACTTGTATATCAAAGCATTTTTTTTACAGGGTATAAAAGAGAAGAGAGGCACCCTTCTTTAAAGGGGAGTTCCACCCACAATTTCACTTTTTAAATATAAATACCCCTGTAATACACAAGCTTAATGTATTCTAGTAAAGTTAGTCTGTAAACTAAGGTCCGTTTTGTTAGGTTGTTACAGCATTTAGATTTATAATCTAGAAATAGACCGTGGCCATCTTAAGTGTGGGCATCATGAAGCCAGACTGTATGACTTCCTGGATTTCAGCTTTGCATATCTCGCACATGCTCAGTGCTGCACAAGCAATGTAATAGGTTTCAGCCAGGTTTGCAAGGACTACTGGGAAACATGATGCCTATCCCAGAAACCCTTGCAAATAGCCATGTGACTTAATAGCCTAGGCTAATAAGGAGGAGGAAGTAATGAAGGACTACAAAATAAAGGTATTTACAAGAAACAAAATAAATGAAAATTGTCCATTCTGAACACTATGGCCCAGATTCACAGAGAATTAGATTCTCGTAGAGTATCAGAAATACACTACGCTGCCGTATTTTACCTGGCTCTACGTGGAATCCAGGTAGATTTTGTCCAGTAAACGACGGCGGCGTAGTGTATTTCTCCCGTCGCAATCCATCTGCGCGAGTAGGGGGCGTGAAGCATTTAAAATAGGCGCGTTCCCGCGGCGATCGAACTGCGCATGCTCCGTTCGCTAATTTCCCGCCGTGCATTGCGCGTAAACACGTCGTCACGTCGTAGTAGCGTCGTTTACGTACATTCCTATTCCCGAACGAGTTACGTTAAAAAAAAAAAATATTTTAAAATCGACGCGGGAACGACGGCCATACTTTACATGGGTTACGCACTATTAGACCAGCAAAAAGCTCCTCTAACATTACGTAGCCAAAAAATTACGTAGGCGATTGCGAGGGACACTCGTACCTTCGTGGATCGCCGTAAAAAGTCATTTGCATATCCCGACGCATGAAAACGACGCAAACTCCTCCCAGCGGCCGCAAAAATATCGCAGCGTAGATCCGAAGGCTTACGAGGACGTAAGCCTCTCGGATCGAAGCCCGAAGCCGCCGTATCATGGTTTGAGGATTCAAACTAGTGATACGGCGCGCGAAATTTGAAATTACTCCTGTCTAACACCAGTTAGACAGGCGTAATTGCTCTGTGAATCTGGGCCTATGAGATTAGGGCATGCAGCACAGACAAACATAAAAAAATGGGTGAAACTCCACTTTAAATGTAACCATATTGCTACACTTAGAGGCTCCTCTCTTCTTTTTTATACTCAGTTGTGATATGACATTACTTGTATATCAAGACATCACTTGTATATCAAGGCAAAATGTGTTAAAACATTTTACTTGTCTTGCAAAACGCTCTCAAACAAAGTCAACCAAGGTTTTACTGTAAAAGTAAGTGCCTATAAATTCTCCTAAACTCTTGTGCAATAGGAGCCACTATTAAAAATTTTCTGCTGCTTTTTCTTCCAGAGGTTCTTGTATTTTCTGCTCCTAGTATGCATGGATCCTAAATATGGCAAATCCAAGAAAATATGAAGATAAAAGCTCCCTCCCTGCAACAGAACTGTGCTAGCTGATCAATAAATTCAATGACAGTGACTGTTAGGATGATTTGACTTTGCTATTGTAGGAAGTACAAAAAGGCACAATTTGGACATTGCTCTATGAGGTATGTATGAAAGTGACCATGAACAAAATGGAAAATAAGACCTCTACCTGCTATGTAGGCACTGCAAGAGGCTAGTACCAAGTCAAGATCAGGTACTCACACTGCTTGCATTTAAAAATATATTTCTAGTTTGTGTTCATATCTGCCTGGATTTCAGCTTTAGGCCTCATGCACTCCTGCCAGGAAAAATCAGCTTTAAAAATGTACCCAGGGGCGGACTGACCATTGAGGCACTCTGGCACTGCCCGAGGGCCCCATGCCACTAGGGGGCCCCATCAGGGTTGCCAGGCTCAGTAAAACCAGGGACAGTATGTAAAAATCTGTGTTTTTTTTTTACATCTGTCCCTGATATGTCTGAAACCGACATGCTTTTGATGTGAAAATCCCAAGATTTTAGCTGCCCCGCCTCTGCACTGCCTCCTGGCGTGGTGACCATGTGTAAGCCCGGGGGCCCCATAAATCTATTGCCCGGGGGCCCCATGAGTTGTCAGTCCGCCCCTGAATGTACCTAAAGGTCCATACACACGATCTGACTTTTTGTCAACAGCGTTCTGACAGAGGTGTTTGATTGCAGATTTCAGTTTTTCATCGGACAAATGTTCGCTGTGAATGCTCTCAAACTTTCCGGCAACAAATGTCCTACGTCGGCTCATCCGATCGTGTGTACACAAGTCCATTAGACTAAAGTACAAACACGCATGCTCAGAACCAATGTAAAAGATCAGCCAACAATAGCAGAAGTTGCCCACAGGGTGGCTGTAAAGAGCTGAAAAACCACATGATTTGGTGAAAGCTGGCTGAAAAAGTCCCGTTGTGTGTATGCATACCAAGCTCACAACTAACAGCCATTCCGACCAAAATCCACAGAAAAGTCAGATGGAAGTCCGATCGTGTGTATGAGGCTTAAGCCATGTTTTTTAAAACACGCTTAGACACATTAGGGCACGTTGGGTGTTCAGGCATTTATTTCATTGGCCAGAATTTAAATCCATTCTTACTTAAAGGGGTTGTAAAGGATTTTTTTCCCCCTAAATAGCTTCCTTTACCTTAGTGCAGTCCTCCTTTACTTAACTCATCCTTATTTCTTCTGAGAAATCCTCACTTCCTTGACTCTCCTGTAGTCCAACGGAGGAGGCGAGCACGACACTCCACACCAGGGAGGAAGCCTTGCATTACTGTGTGTAGTTACAGACAGAAGAACAGGAAGTGAGGATTTCTCAGAAGAAATAAGGACATTTAAAAGCAAAATGGAAGGATGAGGTAAGTGAAGGAGGACTGCACTAAGGTAAAGGAAGCTATTTAGGGAAAAAAATGGTACCTTTACAACCCCTTTAAGCTAGGTTGAACATGTGTGAAAACATTCTGGCAGCGTAGAGGTTAAAGTATACTATATCTAAAGCCAAAACTTTTTTAATCTTGGAAAGAATAAGAAATGGTTACAAATCTTTTTGGGATTTCTGTAAATTTTAGTCATCTATGAGGTATGTGACATCAGAGCTGTGCTATCCATAGACAGCAGGGGTTGTGGCTGTGCTATACACACAGTGCAGGGTCAATGGCTGTTCTATGTATATAGTACAGAGTTCAGGGCTAGCTATGTATAGAGTGCAGGGTTTAGGGCTGTGCTACACAAAGAGTGCAGGGTTCAGTGTTGTACTACATCTAGAGTGCAGGGTCCATGGATGTGCAAAGCACAGAGTACAGAGTTCAAGGCTGCACTTTGTATGGAATGCAAAGTTCAGCAGGTGTCTTACTTTTGCTGTATCAACTGAAAATAAAAAAACAATAAATGTGTATAATCAGCGCAATCACTGTAACTAAGTGCAAAAACAGTGATAATCATGTGATTTATCAACACAAAATGTTGCTTACTATGACACTTGCTCAGTGATTTCACCTAACATAAACAATTAATAATAATAGATGTACAACTAAACGGCCTTTTTTTTATGGACATTTGTTAAACTTTATATGTAATTTTTTGTTGAACCTACCTTAAAGGGTTACTAAAGGAAAAATATGTTTTCATTTAAAATAACAAACATGTTATACTTACCTCCACTGTGCAGTTCGTTTTGCACAGAGTGGTCCCGATCCACGTCTTCTGGGGTCCCTCGGCGGCTGTCTCTGGTCCTCCCTGCAAGTACTGACCACAGTCATGTGAGAGAGCTCGCATGGTACCGCTCACTGTATCACTCGGCCCCGCCCCTCGGCGCGCCGCGTCACTGGATGTGATTGACAGCAGAGCCAGCCAATGGTTGCGCTGCTCTCAATCCATCTGCTCTAGCCAATCAGCGGCCAGGCTGAGCGGCGAAGAGGATCTCGGGACTGCGCGCAGGACTTTCGAGGGGTCAGGTAAGTATAACGGGGGCTCGGGGGGGCGGCAGACCTTAATGCAATCTATGCTATCTTTTTTTCTTTACAACTCCTTTAACCACTTGCTTACTGGGCACATACACTCCCCTCCTGCCCAGGTGAAATTTCAGCTTCCGGCACTGCGTCGCTTTAACTGACAATTGCGTGGTCGTGCAACGTAGCTCCCAAACAAAATTGACGTCCTTTTTTCCCAACAAGTAGAGCTTTCTTTTGGTGGTATTTGATCGCCTGTGCGGTTTTTATTTTTTGCGCTATAAACAAAAAAGAGCGACAATTTTGAAAAAAAATACAATATTTTTTACTTGTTGCTATAATAAATATCCCAATTTAAAAAAAAAAAAACATTTTTTTTTCTCAGTTTAGGGCGATACGTATTCTTAGGCGGCGTACACATGGCAGGGAATCTCGACGGGCAGAACACATCGTTCCGCCCGTCGAGGTTCCCTGCCGGCCGTCGAAATCAGCGACCCGCCCGTCGGGAATGGCAACCAGCCATTCTTCCGGGCAGGCCGTCGAGGAAATAGAGAGCGTGCTCTCTATTTCTGCTCGACGGGCTTCCCGACGGGAAGCTCGCCGAGACCGTACACACGGCCGAGGTCCTCGCTGGAATGTGCATTCCAGCGAGGTTCTCGCTGGTTTTCAGCGAAAAACTTTGGCCGTGTGTACGCCGCCTTATACATATTTTTGGTAAAAAAAAAAAAATCGCACTAAGCGACTGGTTTGGGCAAAGTTATAGCGATCTGCATATTTTTTATTGGTACTGCGACGTTATGGCGGACACATCGGACACTTTTGACACATTTTTGGCGCCATTCACATTTATACTGCGATCAGTGCTATAAATATGCACTAATTACTGTATACATGTGACTGGCATTGAAGGGGTTAACACTAGAGGAAGGGGTTAAATGTATCCTAGGTGTGTTCTAACTGTGGGGGAGGGGGGGGTGACTGGGGGGGTGACCGATCTGTGTCCCTATGTACAAGGAACACAGATCGGTCTCCTTTCCAGAGACAGGACGCTGTCTCTGTGTAAAAACGGCAATGAGAGATGATCTGTGAGATCATCTCTCATTCGCCGCACAGATCGCATCGCAAACGGCCACTCTGATTGGCTGTTCGCCGCGATCTGTGATTGGCTGTGTCCAAGGGACACGGTCAACACAGGGCTTCCCCGCAGCGCGCTCTAGAGCGCGCGCTGGGAACGCCCAAAGGGGTGGCTGTTTTTTGACGGCATGTTGGATATTGTCATATAGCTGTCATTCGGCTATACCGCAGGTCTGAAGTGGTTAACTTATATGTAAGCATGGGCACCCGTAGAACTTTTTTCAGGGGGGGCATCATTTTAGTCCTGAGTGTACATGTTTTTATATAATGTGCATCCATGATGAGCAATGTGTATGTATAACACTAACGGGTATTTATTACCTCTCACAGAACTCCACCAGTTGATGCCTTCATGTGCTTTTCTTTCTGTGCATGCAGCAGAAAAGGTAAGCATGTGCCGACTTCTTTTACAGGCATTAAAAAATTGTTTTTAATATTATTAAACACTATTTTTATGGAGCCCACAGTTTGCAATGTACTTTATAAAATAAAGCGAGACATTGCAGTTACAATTTAATGCAAGACAAGAGTGTTAGGAGGGTCCTGCTTGTGAGAGCTTACAATCTAAAAATAAGTTTTAACTGATACAAAAAGTAGTAACTGTGGAGGGATGAGTAGATTGAGAAAATAAATTTCAGTTTTTAGGTCGCCAATCTTCGGGACTGTATGTCCCATGATGCTCTTCTCTCCTAATCTCCTTTGATGGACTCTCAGTTATGGCCAATGGGGAAGGAATAGAGCGAGCAGGAAGCTGGGTGGGGAATCTGGAGAGAGCCGCCGTCAGCCAATGGGGAAACACCATGAAGGTGCTGGCAAGCCCCCCCATCAGTGTAGTGTGACTGTGGGCACTGTGTCAGGAGAAAGGCGAGCTGCGGGCTGTTAGATATTTACCCCACTCAACCCCCCCCTTTCTCCTGTCAGGTAGAAGAGAAGGCGGCTCTCTCCAGATACCCCGCCCAGATTCCTGCTCGCTCCATTCCTTCCCCATTGGCCATAACTGAAAGTCAATCAAAGGAGATTAGGAGAGATGGGGGTGCGGGGGTGCCACTGTGCTAAAAGTGCTGATCCAATCCCTGATTCGGGGGTGCACTTGACCTTCCTTTCCCCTACCTGCAGAAGCCCATGTATGTAAGCACACTTTTTTTTGGAACACAGCTTAAAGGACTTTTTTATGGACATTTGTTGAACTTTATATGTTGCGCTGCACTATTATTACTATTATTGATATCAGCTAAAACACCCACCACCTTTCTTACTCATCCAGGCGAGAGCATCAGCATCCAATCCGAAAACAGATGAAGATCATTTAGAGGGGGCCACCTACAATGTAATGCACCCTTCTGCCGATAACACTGCACTGTGGGCTCCTGCATCTCCCTTGTCCCCATCCTGAGTGTACATGTTTTTGTATAATGTGCATCCATGATGAGCAATGTGTATGTATAACACTAACAGGTATTTATTACCTCTCAGAGATCACAGAGCTCCCCCAGTTGATGCCTTCATGTGCTTTTCTTTCCGGGGGAACAATGCCACTTTAATTTAGGCATCCACATCCAAATAAGGCACATGACAGCCTACCTGGAGTTTCCCATAAGGCACCTAAAGGACTCTCAGATCATGAGAAACAAAGTTCTCTGGTCTGATGAAACAGAGATTGAACTCTTTGGCCTGAATGGCAAGCAACATGTCTGGAGGAAACCAGGCTCCGCTCATCACCTGGCCAATACCATCCCTACAGTGAAGCATGGTGGTGACAGCATCATGCTGTGGGGATGTTTTTCAGTAGTAGAAACTGGGAGACTAGTCGGGAGCGTGGGAAAGATGAATGCAGCAATGTACAGAGACATCCTTGATGAAAACCTGCTCCAGAGTGCTCTGGACCTCAGACTCTGGCAAAGGTTCATCTTCCAACAGGACAACGACCCTAAGCACACAGTCAAGATAACAAAGGAGTGGCTACTGAACAACTCTGTGGATGTCCTTGAGTGGCCCAGCCAGAGCCCAGACTTGAACCCGATTGAATATCTCTGGAGTGATCTGAAAATGGCCATGCACTGACGTTCCCCATCCAACCTGATGGAGCCTGAGAGGTCCTGTAAAGAAGAACTGGAGAAATTGTCCAATTGTGCCAAAGGTGCTTCAACAAAGTATTGAGCAAAGGATGTGAATACTTATGTAAACAAATAAGTGATACAATCAAAATAAAATGACATGTAATCAAACACAAAAAATAAATAAATTCTCTATGTGACCCAATGTTGTATCATTGACCTTTATACATTATCAATGATACAACATTGGGTCACATATAATTTGTTTATTTTTTTTTTGTGTTTGATGTCATTTACATGTCATTTTATTTTGATTGTATCACTTATTTAGCACAGCTTATTATTTGACATTTTATTGATTGTGTGTGTCTCACATAAAGTTGCAGCAATTTTTCACATATAATATCACTCATTCGAGCGACTCACGGACAGCGCAGCAAATTATTTTTCCACAGGTGAATACTTATGTACCTGGAATTATTATTTTTTTTTTTTTTTTTAATACATTTGCAAAGATTTCAAACAAACTTCTTTCACATTGTTATTATGGGGTACTGTTTGTAGAATTTTGAGGAAAATAAGGAATTGAAACCATTTTGCAATAAGGCTGTAAGCTAACAAAATGTGGAAAAAGTGAAGCGCTGCGAATACTTTCCGGATGCATTGTAAATCCTGCTGCCCATGTGGTTCTTGTCAGGTGGCAGATATAGATCAGCCCATACTGCAGTTGATCTGCCTGTCTGGTTCCGGCTAACGAGCTGGTTCCATTAAGGACTGCGCAAGCGCAATCTGATCTGACGGTCTGGTTCTGGCTAACGAGCTGGTTCTGCGCAGGTGCAATCCTTGCCGACGGCAATCTCTGAACTTGAGGAATTTGAGGAAAGTGGCCAGTCGGCCTCACGTCCTCGCTTCGCTCGGATGGCTCGCTCCACTTGCTCGGCCTCCTGGCTCTTTTTTTAACATCCTCCAATCTAAGGGGATGTTAAAGAATGAGCCTGGATGCCGGCCGAGGTTCGGAGATTTCCGTGGGAAAGGATTGCGCCTGCGCAGTCCTTGAAGAAACCAGCTCGTTAAGGGAACAATACAGACAAGTCACTGGCTCTAACCTTGTGTCTTGATACAAAGTTACATTTTTGCAGTCTGATCACTGTGGGAGAGAAGACTGAGGACATACGTCCTTCTGGCTGGAGCAGACTGATGACATCATCTTAACCAAGTCACCAAACTGGAGCTCATTGATAAAAGATAGAACTTTTATTATACTGTTGCTGTATATCGTGACTTATCAGTAATTTATTAATTCCGACATGTAAAACTACTGAAAAGTTCACATTGCCAGTGGCAACCGTCTGGGGATGAAAGTGTTAACTTTTGATACAGAGATTTTTTTGGCATGTTCTCTGCTCTTGGCGAGAGCATGCTCCATTTACCATGTGTGCGCAGCATACCGCCATCAAACTACGCAGACAGGTCAAAGAGCGTCTTCTTTGTAGTCACTTCAGAGCATGGACCATCTTCTTACAATATATTTCTCCTTTAGTAGAGACCTGTCTACTTTTATACACCCTTACAGGGGCGCTTCAGTGAACTACATTTCTACTCCCAACATAACATAGCAAAACACCTTTGGACCCCTGGAGGCCAAAGATAACACCTACATATTAAGCCCTATCCTGCACACAAATGACTCATACACACCATACACATTTGTGAGTATAAAAGCCTTTTGCAGCTAAAAAAACACACTATATTGATAATTCTATTATTGCTATGAGAGGTTCTGAGGCAAGCATTCTTGAATTTGGGTCATTGCTGCCTCCCCCTCCCAGAATCGTACTCTCAGTAGTGGTTGCTACCTCAAGAGAATAGGGGACAAGCTGAAAAAAATAATCTCTGTGAGCAATAAGGAGCATTTCTTATATATGCAAGTGCTCTGAGTGCTGGTAGGTTGAATCGCAGGCTACCTTCTTATATCTCTTGAGGACACTGACAATGGGCAGAGATGGGACCTATTACAGTGAGAGTACACTGCTAGAGGCTATTGATGTAATAATCCACTGTCAGTCAGTGTAACTGAAATATTGGATTTACTATAAAATGTAAAAATAACTTGTCTTTTCACGGTTTTGCTTCCTGTGAAAAGGAGCAGCTTAATTTAAACAAACTTAATAGTGTGTGATTAAGTGTTAAAGATCAGCTCCAGCTTTATTTATTTATTTATTTATTATATCAAAATAATTTTTTTGTTTTATGAACATGCTTCATCCTCCGTGCTTGGTCCCCACAAGGCTCAGCATCATCCAGCCCCTACCTACGAGCCCAGGCTGTCAAGAACACACCCCTTGGGATCAGATGTGTATGGAAGGGTGTGTTGGGGGGATTAATAACCTAGAATTGGGTTTTAAAATTTGTGCATTTATATATAGTTTATAAAGCTATATTTACTCATTACCTATGCAGGCTTTGCTTTCTACTCAGCAGTACTGATTACTGTTTATTAATTATTCTTAACCACTTAAGACCCAGACCATTATGCAGGTTAAGGACTTTGCCCCTTTTTGCGATTCGGCACTGCGTCGCTTTAACTGACAATTGCGGTGCCGTGCGACGTGGCTCCCAAACAAAATTGGCGTCCTTTTTTTCCCACAAATAGAGCTTTCTTTTGGTGGTATTTGATCACCTCTGCGGTTTTTATTTTTTGCGCTATAAACAAAAATAGAGCAACAATTTAAAAAAAATATATATATTTTTTACTTTTTGGTATAATAAATATCCCCAAAAAAGATATAACATTTTTTCCTCAGTTTAGGCCGATACGTATTCATCTACCTATTTTTGATTAAAAAAAAATCGCAATAAGCGTTTAACAATTGGTTTGCGCAAAATGTATAGCGTTTACAAAATAGGGGATAGATTTATGGCATTTTTATTAATATATATTTTTTTACAACTAATGGCGGCGATCAGCGATTTTTTTTCATGACTGTGACATGGCGGACACATCGGACTATTTTGAAACATTTTGGGAACATTGTCATTTTCACAGCAAAAAGTGCTATAAAAATGCATTGAATACTGTGAAAATGACAGTTGCAGTTTGGGAGTTAACCACTAGGGGGCGCTGAAGGGGTTAAGTGTGACCTCATATGTGTTTCTAACTGTAGGGGGGCGGGGCTGGACATGTGGCATCATTGATCGTCTTTCCCTATATCAGGGAACAGACGATCAATGACACTGCCACTGTGAAGAACGGGGAAGGTGTGTTTACACACACCTTTCCCCGTTCTTCAGGTCCTGTGACCGATCTCGGGACACCGGCAGCGATCGGATCCACAGGTCACGCAGCCGCGGTCACAAAGCTTCGGACCGGGTCGCGAGTGCGCCGCCGGCAGCGCGCTTGCGACCCCATGGCTGGGCTCTTAAAGAGGACGTACAGGTACGTGCTTGTGCCCAGCCGTGCTATTCTGCCAACGTATATCGGTGTGCAGGGGTCCTTAAGTGCTTAAAGCAATTGCAATAGTCAGGTTTTGTTCAACCAGTAGGATACATCCTTTAGTTCATATGCCTGGAATCTGGATATCCATACCTTCATTGGATGTTCAACTTCCTTGAGTCCTATGCATTTTAGTTTTTTATGGTCATATTGAGATTTATTTTCCAAACATTTTGGGGTGTGTTAATGATCTTCTCCGACAGTAATCAGTCTTTTGGCACCTTTAATCATATTTCCATATTACATTACTATTCTGTACAGTCTTTTGACTGGTATATTTGGGCCCTGTGGGATTAAATCTGTTTACCCAATCTAAATGTTGTGGTTTACTCAGGTTTTGTAATATTAGAATACATATGTTTTTTGGTTATAGCCGTGATGTGCATGTGTGATGCCGCGTACACACGATCACTTTTTGTGATGAAAAAAAACGACGTTTTCAAAAACGTCATTTAAAATCACTGTGTGTGGGCAAAATGTTGTTTTATGTCTTCAAAAAAACGACCAAAAAAAAATTTGAACATGCTTGAATTTTTGGTGTCGTTTTTCAAAATGTCATTTTTTGTCTCATAAAAAGTGATGGTGTGTGGGCAAAACGATGTTAAAAACGACGTTTTTAAACCCGCGCATGCTCAGAGGCAAGTTATGAGACGGAGCTTCAATGGAACAGAGTGCCGCCGAACGTGGTGTACGTCACCACGATTTGCTAGAGCATTTTGGAAAAACAATGGTGTGTATGCAACGTCGTTTTGGAAAATGAAGTTTGAAAAACGTTGTTTTGTTTCATCACTTGAAACGTCATTTTTTTTCATCACAAAAAGTGATCGTGTGTACACGGCATAAGGCTGATATCAGTAGGTTTCTATGCTTCATTATTTGTTCATGATTTATCATTATTTGATACTCATATATCATGCACATTTGTATCATTTGATGCACCGGTTGGTTGTCTTTCTTTGGTAAATCAAAAATTAGTGTGCTACCACCTAAAAGGTCCACAAACAATTAAGGTTGTAAACAAATACATTTAGTCAAAAGAATATATCTAAATCTATAGGTCAAATGAATTGATCAAAGGGATGAATCCGTCAGCCAAGGGAACATAAAGATCAAATTCAATGTATGCTGGCAATGTTTACATGAAATGGAAAGAAGACGGCTTGACTGCAGGTAACATGGAAAATTCTGTTCATTAGAGAAAAAAGGCGATCACCGCCGCTTACCAGAAAAGGTGGATCTCAGGCTATAGAGATCATATAAGGCACATCAGGGAAAGGCACTGCCGACCACGGATGATCCTCCAAGGATTCCTCCAATGGGATGTTCCGTCAGCGTTACACTGAGCTCCCGCTACAGTGCAATGTATATTGGTATGGTTGGGGTGGGTGACCCTTAAATAGGCTCTTCTTGACCCAAGATGGCCTCCTGAGTCACATGAGGCAAGAGCATCCAACCAGATAGCTTCCCCAGTGACCCAGGAATCCATAGAGGAACTATGACGCAGGGGAGTGCCATCTGCAGTGGAGAAGGTAAACTGCACCTGCCTATGCGCACATGTGCATATGGCATACTTTTCCAAACTTCCAAAGAACACCAGCATTTTCATCAGTACAAGCACATGCAGCCAAGCACTTCTTTGGCCGGCTGTTTTACATTGGTGGCTCTCTGGGCAAGGAAAAATGCTGGGAGTTTCATGTTAGAGCTCCGTTGCGTGTGCATGTACCCTTAACGTGGCTAGCAATTTCTTCTAAGGCTGCGTACACACGATCGAACATGTCCGCTGAAACTGGCCTGCAGACCAGTTTCAGCGGACATGTTCGATCGGTTGTACGGCCTATCAGACCGTTTTCCAGCGGACAAAAGTTTCAAAACATGCTTTGAAACCTGTCCGCTGGAAACCTGTCCGTCGGACAGGTTCGATGGTTAGTACACAAAATCATTGGACCAAAATCCCGCGCATGCTCAGAATCAAGTCGACGCATGCTTGGAAGCATTGAACTTTGTTTTTTCATCACGTCGTTGTGTTCTACGTCACCGCGTTCTGGTCCGAGGGGATTTTTGTCCGATGGTGTGTACGCACATCAGACCAACAGACCACTTCAGCGTGGTCCGATGAAAACGGTCCGTCAGACATGCCTGATCGTGTGTACGCGGCCTAAAACACACTCTTTGACTGGACTGAGTGGGAAACAAGTTGTAGTCTATATAGTGTCTGTAATGGAATGCAATGCATATTAGCAATTTGGTACATTTATTCTGCTGCATAGGCTACTAAGTAAAAATTAGCAGATGATCATTTACATTTACAAGCAAGCAATGCTGACAGCGTCTGTAATAAAATAACAAAACGGGCACAGTTAATCACTTTGCTCTTGCTATTTTGTGATGCTAAAAAAGCTGAGCTGAGAGACTCACTGACAATTTTAAACACTAACAGACAACCATATGAAAATTCAGATTTAAATGCACACAGATTATGTGTGTATGTGTGAATAGGCATCCATGATCTTTAACATAATCTAATAGAAAAGCTGTAATCAAATCCAGTTAAAGCTCAGAGTTGAGTTTTTAAATATGTCTGATGTATAACAATTTAGAGAAATATCATGGGTGATAAGTTGCAAAACACTTAGTACTAAGCATAGGACCATTAACAGTTTTCTGTTACTGAAGATTGGCATTAGTGTGTAACTTTCAAGTGCTGTGCTTGTAAAATGTGTATTAACTTTAAAACACCCAAATAGTCTGTCGCTGCATCTTCCCGCAGAAAGACAGATCAGTTTTTACTAAGTATGCATAACACTTTAAAACATTACAAAAAGCACAACAGTCAGTCAAAAAGTAAAATCAAATAAAAGCCCATTAAAAGACAAAATAAAAAGGATTTGCTGCACTACTCACCTCCAATCTAGTTTTATGCCCCCCTTCATACTTATTTTCCACCACTAGATGTCCTCAGTCTTCCAGGTTGAATTAGGGCCAGAATTATTCATCCCGCTGCCCCTAGTGGACATGCCACCAACCTGTAAATAGATGAAGGAGAGGTAACTTGGTGATAAGCTCATCTCCCTGTGCTTTTTCCTCCTATCAGTAAGCTCTTTATCAGCACATAAACTGATTGGCCTCTTGATTTACTAATTACTCTCTCACTCTGAGCTTTGCTATGTAGGCACTGCAAGAGGCTAGTACCAAGTCAAGATCAGGTACTTACACTGTTTGCATTTAAAAATATATTTCTAGTTTGTGTTTATATCTGCCTGGATTTCAGCTTTAGGCCTCATGCACTCCTGCCAGGAAAAATCAGCTTTAAAAATGTACCTAAAGGCCCATACACACAATCTGACGTCTGTACGCTCCATCGGACAATTGTTTTCGGTTTTTCATCGGACAAATGTTCGCTGTGAATGCTCACAATCTTTCCAGGAACAAATGTCCTACGTCGGCTCATCTGATCGTGTGTACACAAGTCCATTGGACTAAAGTCCAAAGTACAAACAGGCATGCTCTGAACCAATGTAAAAGATCAGCCAACAATAGCAGAAGTTGCCCACAGGGTGGCTGTAAAGATCTGAAAAACCACATGATTTGGTGAAAGTTGGCTGAAAAAGTCCTGCCGTGTGTATGCAGCACAAGTTCACAGCCAAGGCCCAAAATCCACAGAAAAGTCAGAGGGAAGTCTGATCGTGTGTATGAGGCTTAAGCCATATTTTTTAAAACACGCTTAGACACATTAAAGGGGTTGTAAAGGAGACAATGTTTTCCCTAAATAGCTTCCTTTACCTTAGTGTAGTCCTCCTTCACTTACCTCATCCTTCCATTTTGCTTTTATATGTCCTTATTTCTTCTGAGAAATCCTCACTTCCTGTTCTTCTGTCTGTAACTACAAACAGTAATGCAAAGCTTTCTTCCTGCTGTGGAGAAAGTCTCTTGAGGGGGGAGGGGGCGAGTAGGATAGTCAGGACGCCCACTAACACACAGCTCCTTTCTCTATCTGCAAAGTAGAGAGTGTCCTGACTTGCCTGCTTGCCCCCTACCCCATCAAGAGGCTTCCTTCACACCAGGGAGAAAGCCTTGCATTACGGTGTTGAGTTACAGACAGAAGAACAGGAAGTGAGGATTTCTCAGAAGAAATAAGGACATATAAAAGAAAATGGAAGGATGAGGTAAGTGAAGGAGGACTGCACTAAGGTAAAGGAAGCTATTTAAATTCCTTTACAACCCCATTTAAGTGTAATTAGTCACGATTAGCCAAATTTGGCACTTTTTATGCCCAAAAACTCTTGTCCTTAACAAGATTATTCTGCATTCAGGAGGGGAGCTTTGACTGCCTCTAAACGCTGCTGCTGATAAGCTCCTCTAAAAGCATAGACACATAAGGGTTGATTTACTAAAGGAAAATATACTGTTTCTCCAGAACTTAGTAAATGAGCAGAAGCTCTGCTGACTTCCATCCTCCAATCATGTGCAAGCAAAAATGCTGTTTATTTTTCTCTGGATATGAATGGTTGTTATTTGCAAAGTGAAGTTTACCTAACTTACTAAGCTTTGGAGCAACTGCATTTGCAAAGTGCACAGTCCATTTTCCTTTAGGCTCCCATAGGCTTGTATTGAGTTGCATTTAGGGGCTTAGGCAAAACAACTAAAAAATCCCCAAAAACGTCCGTTTAGGAGCAGCAGTGTCTATGACACCATAAAGGCACCCCCAAAGTAAGTCATATTCCAGCATCCAATATTGACATATTTGAAGTATATAATACAAGATCCATGACATTTCTACACTTTTAAGATTTCAAATACTGGAATTACCCCATCCCAGTCTAGCTACTTTGATAATAGGTCAGTTATAGGGTTTTATAATATCAAAATTATTTAGATGAGTTTCAAGTTTTAGCTGTTGCTGAAAAAAATATAATACATGCATGGCATGAGACACCCATCTGTATTACAATAGAGATCTCCAGAGTAGTCCAATTTTCATTTAAAGTGCCATATGTCTAAACCCAAGAACAGCAATGTCATCTCCTTAGATGTGGTAATCGTTTTCATTTTTGCTGGTATTTTTTTGCATCTTTTGTATTTAATGTTTTTTGTATTTCATGGTGTTTTAATCATGTATATGTGTATGGATGCATGCATGAGTGTGTGCACACATGTACATATTATCACTACAAGGAGTGTGAAAAATAGTGGGATACACATGGATCACCCAATATGCATTGCAGCTGATTTCAGTGATCTTTAGAGCTACTATTTATTTCAAAGTTTCATGTCTGTAATGTGGTTATGACTAAGGCCTTATAGGCTAAAACACGTCAAAGGGTTATGACTAAGGCCTTATAGGCTGAAATGCGTCAACCATTCCTATTTGCTTGTTAACCACTTGCCGACCAGCCGCCGCAGTTATACGGCGGCAGGTCGGCACTCCTACGCGAGAGCCCGTAGCTCTATGTCGGGACTTTCGCGGCCACTAGGGGGCGCGTGCGTGCCGCCGCCGGCCTGCGCGCATGCCCCCCGCTCGCCCCCGAGTCCCGCGCGCGTGCCCGGCGGGCGCGATCGCCGCCGGGCACGCGCGCTCGTTCGTTACAGAGCGGGGAACGGGAGCTGTGCGTGTAAACACACAGCTCTCGTTCCTGTCAGCGGGGGAAACGCTGATCTTCCATTCATACAATGTATGAACGGAAGATCAATGATTCCCCCTAGTGAGTCCACCCCCCCACACAGTAAGAACACAAATAGGAACACACTTAACCCCTTCCCCGCCCCCTAGTGTTAACCCCTTCACTGCCAATGGCATTTTTATAGTAATCCAATGCATTTTTATAGCATTGATCGCTATAAAAATGCCAATGGTCCCAAAAATGTGTCAAAAGTGTCCGATGTGTCCGCCATAATATCGCAGTACCGAAAAAAAACGCTGATCGCCGCCATTACTAGTAAAAAAAAAATATTAATAAAAATGCCTTAAAACGACCCCCTTTTTTGTAAACGCTATAAATTTTGCGCAAACCAATCAATAAACGCTAATTGCGATTTTTTTTTTACGAAAAATATGTAGAAGAATACGTATCGGCCTAAACTGAGGAAAAATAATGTTTTTTTAAATCTTTTTTGGGGATATTTATTATAGCAAAATGTAAAAAATATTGAATTTTTTTCAAAATAGTCGCTCTATTTTTGTTTATAGCGCAAAAAATAAAAACCGCAGAGATGATCAAATACCACCAAAAGAAAGCTCTATTTGTGGGAAAAAAAGGACGCCAATTTTGTTTGGGAGCCACGTCGCATGACCGCGCAATTGTCAGTTAAAGCGACGTAGTGCCGAATCACAAAAAGTGCTCTGGTCTTTGGACAGCAATATGGTCCGGGGCTAAAGTGGTTAATAAACACTACTAGTTTTTAAGAGCAACGACCAGAGTGCGGATCATCTTTCCTTCATTACTCTACTCAGCCGGTGACTGTGGATCGAGCATCTGGGAACTTTGCTTTCTATGTGATGTATTGGTAGCAGCACTGACTTTTTTGTTTATATTTTTTTTGCAATGATAGAAGAATACCTATTGGTCCTGTGTCATTGTATCTTGTGTTCTGTGCACCGAATTTAAATATCAAACATTAAACTGTCTTTTGTTACAGAACTCCTCTTCTTGAAGTAGTAGAGATGAGAAAAAGGGGATGTTTGTAGTCCCAATCAGGAGTGCAGTCTATGTTGGCAAAAGTTTTCCTCTTTAGATGCAGCATGGTAAGTGTTGTCTCCCTAGGACAGGAAGCAGGGATGCAGTGGATTGGGATTGATAGTGGCATAGGAGGAGGGTTGTGGATACTAGGGCAGGGGTTGCTGTAGTGCAGGGGTACATGACTAAAAGACTCTTGGATGTGCATCTTAAGGGACACAACATACAGGGATATAGGAAATAATTATTGACACTGACACACGTACACCTACACAGGTTGAACTGGATGGACGGTTGTCTTTATTCAACCTTACCTACTATGTAACTTTGTAATGTCACCACCTTTTAGTCCTCATATCCTTCTTAAAAAATTTCAGACCATTAACCAGCTTTTCTGGATATCTTTGGCAGCTGCTGGTTGAATGACGTGTCAAAGGGTGCCTTTTCCATTAAGTAGCTAATAGGTGATATCATGATATCAAGGTAGCAAGGTATCATGACTGCCATCAAGTACCACTGGGGAATCATGGGACAATGAAATCTGAACTCACAGCATTTCATACTGTAGTGTCCACAGTCCTTTCTTCCTCAGTCTGCTCCTCTGCTGCCACAGGATCATCAGCAAAATATTGAAGGGTACACTGGCTTGGAGGAAATATCAAAAAAACATACCTAGCTATGGCCATTTACTGAAAAAGTTCCATAAAAGTATGCAGGAAAACTAGCGGAAGTATAGGTGAAAGCATCGCTAATGCCACGTATACACGATCGGATTTTCCGTCGGAAAAACCTTGGTTGGTTTTTCTGATGGAATTCCCGCTCAAGCTTGGCTTGCATACACACGGTCACACAAAAGTTCTCGGAACTTTCATCTGTCAAGAACACAGTGATGTACAATACTATGAAGAGCTGAGAAAATTAAGCTCAATGCTTCCGAGCATGTGTCGAATTGTTTCCGAGCATGCGTCAGAATTTTGCGCGTTCGGATTTTCCCATAGGAATTTTCGAATTTTCCCAAAGGAATTTTCGGATTTTCCCATAGGAGTTTTTTTCTGTCTGAAAATTAGGCCGCGTACACACGACCGAGAAACTCGTCGGGCTAAACTCATCGTTCCGCCCATCGAGGTTCCCGTTCAGCTGTCGAAAAGCTCATCGAGCCAAATTTCCCCATAGAACAACGAGGAAATAGAGAGCATGCTCTCTTTTTGGCTCGACGAGCTTCCCGATGGGATGCTCGGCGAAAAGTGTACACACGACCGTTTTTCTCGGCAGAATACGTCTCCCATCGAGGTTCTCGCTGGATTCTGCCGAGAAACTCGGTCGTGTGTACGGGGCCCTAGAGAACCAGCTCTCAATCTTTTGTTGGTTGAAATACAGCAAAAGTCCGATGGAGCATACACACGGTCAGAATTTCCGTTCAAAAATTCACATCAGACTTTTGCTGTCGGAATTTCTGATCATGTGTACGGCGCAAAATAATTTTTCCTAGCAGCTCCTGTTCCCTTCTTTTCTCCGCCTTCTATAAGTACAGTTCTTTCAGGTAACTATCTTTAACAATGCATCATTATGTTCTCTTTACGGGTTTCTTGCTACAGAGAATTCATATGCATCCATGCATTTTGCATTCTGCTTCTGTAAATTTATTTTTATTGCACTGATACTGATACTGGTGCCGGTACTTATACTCATGCAAATGCTTCGATACCTTAAAGGAGTTCTCTAAGCTAAAACTTTTAACCCCCGCTGTGCCTGGGCTGTAAAACTATACAAAATAAACTTTCACTTACCTGCGTACGATCCCCCGTTGTTCCGTTATCGCTACCTGTGCTCTGGTCCCTGCCAGCTTCCTCTTCCTGCGGGTCGGTGACTCACTCTGCGCTCAGCCTATCAGCGGCCGCAGCAATGTCCCGCCGCGGCCGCTGATAGGCTGAGCGCAGAGTGAGTCACCGACCCGCAGGAAGAGGAAGCTGGCAGGGACCGGAGCACGGGCGGCGATAACGGAACAACGGGGCATCGTAGGCAGGTAAGTGAAAGTTTATTTTGTATAGTTTTACAGCCCGGGCACGGCGGGGGTTAAAAGTTTTAGCTTGGAGAACTCCTTTAAACTGATATCTTTGGGGTGCAAGTTGAGCACAAACAAAATCAGTGGGCTCAAAACGCATTGAACAAGATTGTGCTGTGATTCCTGTCTAAATCTCATACCGTTTCCCCCACCGCTCCTGTGAGAACCCAGGCCTGTCATAGTGACTCCAGTCTGGGTTCACAAAGGAGCGGTGGGGAAAATCGCACGCGATTCGAACAGGAGTCGCCCCACATTCCTGTTCAAATTGCATTCAAGTCCTTACAGTGCGTTTTGAGCCCATTAATTTTGTATGGGCTCAAATCGTGCCACACAGGTATCGGAACACGATATCGGCGAGTACTTGACCGAAAGTATCTGTCGAAAAAACGGTATCAGAGCAACTGTACGTCTTTTGTATTGTGCAACGAACATGCAAGTAAATCTTATGAAGGTTTTCCTGTCTTTCCATATCTTTTGCTATCCATTGTTACCAACCCTTGGCTTATTCTTCGACTATGCTTCTGCTTAATCTCAACATGCAACCACTTGTTACTGACCTTTGGCTTCTTTACTGACGACGCTTCTGCTTATCCCTACCTGCTTTATCTGCTACTGGCTTGCTCACATCATTGTGGGGCGATCCTGAGGATCGTGACCTGCTACCTACATGCAGAAAAACCCATTTCCACCATCAGGTGCTCTGGTGAACTGGTTAGTCCTAAGACTCCCCACCCCAGGAGAGCTCATGTTTTTTGCCAGGGTTGTCTGCTTTTTACCCAGCTAGTCAGTGCATGCCTCATTACTGCTATAGCTACAGGCCTCTGAGCCTACCTGCTTTATCTGCTACTGGACCCCGGCTTGTTCACATGCTTGTAGGGTGATCCTAAGGATCGTGACCTGATACCTACACACAGCAAAACCCATCTCCACCATCAGGTGCTCTGGTGAACCGGTTAGTCCTAAGACTCCCCACCCCAGGAGAGCTCATGTCACTTGCTAGGTGTGAAGAAAATAGACTTTTTTCTGGATTTTCTCATAGGTTCTGTTTGTTTTTTAAGAACCCCTGGACTGATCTGGGTGAAATTTGGATATGTTGGTCCCCCAGATCGGGGCTATCAGGGGATATGTAATGGCAGGCATACCTTGTGTGGAAAAGGGGTGTTCCAACTTTTGGGAAAATTGGGGTGCTCTGTCCCTGGAGATAATTGGTTTATTCCTTAAACTGATCTCAATATCTCAATGTGTCATGTAAATGCACTTTGGTCTGTCTCTCAAGAAGCGTTCATTGTGTGAATTTCTATTGTTTAGCAGGTGAGAAGAGCTTACCTCTGAACCACCTTGTCTGGGCAAATGACCAGTAATAAACTCATGTGGATTCTATCGGAGACAGAGGTCTGTCTCCTAAAAGAGGTCTATTGAAAGGGGGCTCGTTAGTAACACCATTGTATGATGTTGTAGGAGGAGGTTGTCATTGTCTATCTGATTACTTCAAGTATTCTTTTTGCTGTATATAAGTAACCTGCCCTCTCAATAAAGATATTCTATACCTGGACACCCTTCATAAAGTCTTGGCTCATGTTTGGGGGGGGGGATATTCTAACCATTCAGAAGGATCATCCTGGAAACTGCATTCATCTCCACTATCCCTCTACCTCCTGTGGTAGCGATAATCCCTTATGCTCGGCGATTGAGGGATG
The DNA here is from genome assembly GCA_029574335.1 of Rana kukunoris. Classification (NCBI taxonomy): domain Eukaryota; kingdom Metazoa; phylum Chordata; class Amphibia; order Anura; family Ranidae; genus Rana; species Rana kukunoris. Next base: position 165,853,477 of record CM056050.1, read on the forward strand.
GAAAGAAGGGCGCAGTACCATACCCACTGCAGGTCCTTACACTAGGGTGGCCTGTTTCTTATCTAGCTAGTCAGTGCATGCCTCATTACTGCTATAGCTACTGGCCTCTGAGCCTGACTAGTAGACCTATTACTGAACACTTCAAAATGGACCACCAGATAAAGTCTGTTTATGTCTGGGCTAGCTTGGTCACAAAGAGATGACCCTCTCAACGTTTTCTAAATGAGGGGACTTGTGTCTAGCTTGGTCTACCAAACAAACAAAAGCTGCTAAACACAACATACCTGTTAAATGAATACATTCTCTTCCCAATCTCTCAGATTGCCAGAAAAGTACAGAACACACAGTTACAAAATATTCCCTCAAGCCATAAGAAAAGTTCAACAGATTGATGACAGAAATTGTACTTAACCTAGTGACCGCTTAGCAGCTCAGATGCTTACCACGTGATCGTGTTGCATTTCATGAAATAAGGAATGTCCTCAAGCCTTATTTCATCTTAATACATCCTTTACACGGCAGTACACCTGTACATGCACGTGCAGTTTGTAGCACATCATAGCACTGTGCTTGTCAAAAGTGTCAAGAACAAATGAACTATTATTTGATGCAGTGTTTTTCATTCTTTTATAATGGTCTCTTTTTTTGTGCTGCGAAAACGAAACCAGTAAATCTCTTGTGAAATCTGTACAATAAAAACAATGGCCTATTAAACAATGGGAGAGGATGAAATAATAAATGTATAAAGAAATACAGAATATTTGGAGCTTTGAAATGTTGTACATAAAACCTTGTGTGCTCGCCTCTATCACATACAACTTGAAAACAATGTACTTGACTGCGTCAAGAACAGCCTTCCAATGGCCTCTTTTATAAACTGATCATAAAATGTAACGTAAAATGTAACATTTCATAAAACGTACTTACAAGTGCTGAATACATTTGAGATACACATTTGATAACAAAGCAAATTTATTATTTTTTTCAATCAAAAAATAGAAACCACAAATACAGTATCTCACAAAAGTGAGCACACCCCTCAAATTTTTGTAAATATTTAATTATATCTTTTCATGTGACAACACTGAAGAAATTACACTTTGCTGCAATGTAAAGTAGTGAGTGTACAACTTGTATAACAATGCAAATTTGCCGTCCCCTCAAAATAACTCACACAGCAATTAATGCCTAAACTGCTGGCAACAAAAGTGAGTACACCTCTAAGTGAAAATGTCCAAGTTGGGCCCAATTAGCCATCTTCCCACCCCGGTCTCATTAGTGTTACAAGTTCTCAGGTGTGAATGGGGAGCGGGTGTGTTAAATTTGGTGTTATCGCTCTCACTCTCTCATACTGGTCACTGGAAGTTCTACATGGCATCTCATGGCAAAGAACTTTCTGAGGATCTGAAAAAAAGAACTGTTGCTCTACATAAAGATGGCCTAGCCATAAGAAGATTGCCAAGACCATACAGCTGTTTAACAGGACAGGTTCCACTCAGAACAGGCCTCGCCACGGTCGACCAAAGAAGTTAAGTGAACGTGCTCAGCATCATATCCAGAGGTTGTCTTTGGGAAACAGACATATGAGTGCTGCCAGCATTGCTGCAGAGGTTGAAGGGGTGGGGGAGTCAATCTGTCATGCATTGCATCACATTGGTCTGCATAACTGTTGTCCCAGAAGGAAGCCTGTTCTATAGATTATGCACAAGAAAGCCTGCAAACAGTTTGCTGAAGACAAGCAGACTAGGGACATGGAGTACTGGAACCATGTCCTGTGGTCTGATGAGACCAAGATAAACTTATTTGGTTCAGATGGTGTCAAACGTGTGTGGCGGCAACCTGGTGAGGAGTACAAAGACAAGTGTGTCTTGCCTACAGTCAAGCATGGTGGTGGGAGTGTCATGGTCTGGGGCTGCATCAGTACTGCTGGCACTGGGGAGCTACAATTCATTGAGGGAACCATGAATGCCAACATATACTGTGACAGACTGAAGCAGAGCATGATTCCCTCCCTTCGGAGACTGGGCCGGAGGGCAGTATTCCAATGACCCCAAAACACCTCCAAGAAGACCACTGAAATTGCTTAAGAAGTTGAGGGTAAATGTGATGGACTGGCAAGCATGTCTCCAGACCTAAATCCTACCAAGCATCTGTGGGGCTTCCCACGAAAGGTGGAGGAGTGCAAGGTCTCCAACATTTACCAGCTCTGTGATGTCATCATGGAGGAGGGGAAAAGGACACCAGTGGTAATCTGTAAAGCTCTGATGAACTCCATGCCCAAGAAGTTTAAAGCAGTGCTGGAAAATATTGGTGGCCACACAAAATATTGACACTTTGGGCCCAATTTGGACATTTTCACTTAGGGGTGTACTCACTTTTGTTGTCACGGGTTTAGACATTAATGGCTGTGTGTTGAGTTATTTTGAGGGGAAAGCAAATTTAAACTGTTATACAAGCTGTACACTCACTGAGTCACTACTTTACATTGTAGCAAAGTGTAATTTCTTCAGTGTTTTTCAGTGATTTCTTCAGGGCCTCCTGCAGGTTAATGCCATAATTTGCTAGTATGCACTGCATACTAGCACACTATGACAGACTTGCTTTTCAATTGGAGCCCTCCAGTGGTGTGCTGTTACCGCTGCCAGCATCTTCTTTTTTGGTTTGCACCCTGCAGCCATTTGAATGGCCCGGCTGCGATGACATATTTTCTGCGCATGCACATGGAAGTCATCATAGTGGGACGGCGCTCTGCTTTCGGGGAACAATGCAGAGCATAATTGCACATGTGCCAGTGATGGCATCGGCTTTTGCTGATGTGAATATATCCTAAACGGTGCACATTTAGGCGATTAGTGATGAGCGGAATATGCCATATTCGATTTCGCGATATTTCACGAATATATAGAAGAATATTCACTAAATATTCGTTAATATCGAATATTCGTGATATTTTATAAAAAAAAAAAAATTTGCGAAATTTCGCTAATGCGAATGCGAAATTTCGCTAATGCGAATGCAAAATTGATTGCGAAATTCTCGTCAACACGCGAAAACGGAGATCATTTCCTGGATTACTAAACTAATATGCACTAAACACTAACTCTACTTACACAAACTTATATGACTAAGCTAAAGCTAATTTTTTTTTTTTTTTATACACAAAACACAGAAGGGCAGAGAAAGTATTCGCGAATATTCGTAATACGAATATTCGCATTGCGAATATTCAGCAACATAAAAGGATCACCTCAGCTACTCGGCCCAGGGTCTCTAATCATACCAGCAATGCTTTTAGACGTCGATGGAGATCACTAGGATGTGATCTGTTTTAAAAATAAATTAGAAAAAATACAAATATTCGCAATAGCGAATATTCACCGCAATATTCGATTTATTTGCGAATACTCGAATATGCAATATTCGTAACGAATATTCGCAATGCGAATATTCGTGAGCAACACTATAGGCGATATTCACCCTCCTATAGGTAACCTTATTGGGCCAGATTCAAGTAGAGTTAGGCTGGAGTATTAGTGATACTCCAGCCTAACTCTCACTTTGAGCTGGCGTTTCTGTTTTCTGTAAGCAGAAAACAAGAAACGCCGGGTTGGAGTTCCTATACGAGCGGCGTAATTGTATTTCGCCGTCGTATCGGAACTGCAATTTTAAAAATGGCGCTTGGGGCGTTACCGCTGATTAACGCCGAGAATATGTTAATCAGCGAGAATCGGCAATTCATGGTCGTACTCGGGCCCGGCGCAGTGACTTTCCGACGTTTCCGTAAGCGATACGCGGCGTAAAGAAAAACATGCCCCCTAGGTGGAGTATCCTATGTTAAGTATGACCGTCGTCATCGCGTCGAATTTAAAAATGTTCGCGTCGTTTGCGTAAAACGTCCGTGAATGGGGATTGACGTCATTGATGTTCACTGACAGAATTTGGAGCATGCGCACTGACAGTCGACGCATGCGCAGTACGTTCGCCGCGGGATCGCGCCTAGTTTAAATAATACACTCCCCCTACCCGCCCAATTTGAATTCCGCCGGCTCATTTTCGCTACGCCGCCGCAACTTTAGGAGCAAGTGCTATGTGAATAACAGTACTTGCTCCTTAAGTTTCGGCGGAGTAACGTAAATGAGAAAGGTTACTCCAAAATAAAGATTCGCTCTCCTACCTGAATCTGGCCCTATGTATGCTTACCTATAGGTACAAGTTTAAAGTGATAGTCATTTACCGATTTAATGTTCAAGTCCCCCCAATGACTTTAAATGCGCTTTTAATGATTGTTAACCTTGAATTTGCCTGCCTTGCTAATTTGTGTGCAAATTAACCCAACCTGATCTTTTCCTAATGTTATGCTAACATCTTTCTTAATTTAAAAATGCAGTTGTTTACTTTATACCTTACCCATTCTACTACAATCAATATAAGTCACACGTGATATAAAAATTATAATGCCTTGGTGTTTTCTGGATATTTTGGATAAAAATTGCATAGGGGAGTAGTGCTTAAAGGATCACTAAAGGAATTTTTTTTTTTAGCTAAATAGCTTCCTTTACTTTACTGCAGTACTGGTTTAATGTCCTAATTGTTCGTTTTTGCTTTGAAGTTGCTGTAATCCTGCTCTGTTCTCCACACTTCCTGCTTGTCTGTTTCCTTATAACCACAGTGCTGGGAGCTCTCTCACGGTGGTCCAAGCTGTCATTACTGTGTGTCTAAAACTTCCCAGAACTAATCAGATTCATTTTAAAAACAAAACACTGCCCTGGATTTGTTTGTTTTTGTTCTGTGTGTCTATTTCTACTTCACAAAAATATGAAGCCAGTTCAAAAGTGAAACTAACCTGCCGGCACATTATATGATTGATTTTTATCTATTTTTAATCATTTTGAAAAGGAATCAGTTAACTTGTATGTCTCTATACCCTGTAAACCATGGGTCATCAAACTACGGCCCTCCAGTTGTTCAGGAACTACAATTCCCATAATGCCTAGTCATGTCTGTGAATGTCAGTGTGTTACAATGCCTCATGGGATGTGTAGTTCTACAACATCTGGAGGGCCGTAGTTTGAGGATCCCTGCTGTAAACAGTCATTTCAGCAAACATTTTTTTTCCTTTAGTGACCCTTTAATGCAGGGGTCCTCAAACTTTTTAAACAGGGGGCCAGTTCACGGTCCCTCAGACTGTTGGGGGGCCGGACTATAGTTTGAAAAAAATATATAAACATATACACAAATACAAAGAAACTCACAGACTCCCCAAATATTACATGGCCCCCCATCACATAGTCCCCCCCATATCACATAGTCCCCCCCATATCACAGAGTCTCCCCATATCACAGAGCCCCTCACATCACAGAGTCTCCCCCCATCACAGATCCCCTCATATCAGAGCCCCTCATATCACAGAGCCCCCCCATATCACAGAGTCCCTCACATCACAGAGTCCCTCACATCACAGATGCCCCCACATCACAGATGCCCCCACATCACAGATGCCCCCACATCACAGATCCCCTCATATCACATAGTCCCCCCCCCCATATCACAGAGCCCCTCATATCACAGTGTCTCCCCCCCATATCACAGAGCCCCTCATATCACATAGTCCCCTCCCATATCACAGAGCCCCTCATATCACATAGTCCCCCCCCCATATCACAGAGTCCCTCACATCACAGAGGCCCTCATTTCATATAGCCCCCCCCATATCACAGAGTCCCTCACATCACAGATGCCCCCACATCACAGAGCCCCTCATATCACATAGTCGCCCCTCATCACAGAGTTTCCCCACTTTACAGAGTCTCCCCACATCACAGAGTCTCCCCTCATATCACAGATCCCCTCATATCACAGAGCCCCCCATATCACAGAGTCCCTCACATCACAGAGTCTCCCCACATTACAGAGTCTCCCCACATCACAGATCGTCTCATATCACATAGCCCCCCCCCATATCACAGATCCCCTCATATCAGAGCCCCTCATATCACAGACCCCCCCAATATCACAGAGTCCCTCACATCACAGATGCCCCCACATCACAGAGTCTCCCCACATCACAGATCCCCTCATATCACATAGTCCCCCCCCCCCATATCACAGAGCCCCTCATATGGCAGAGTCTCCCCCATCACAGATCCCCTCATATCACAGAGCCCCCCCATATCACAGAGCCCCCCCATATCACAGTCTCCCCCATATCACAGATCCCTCATATCACATAGTCCCCCCCATATCACAGATTGCCTCATATCACAGAGCCCCCCACATATCACAGAGCCCCTCATATCACAGAATCTCCCCCCATCACAGATCCCCTCATATCAGAGCCCCTCATATCACAGAGCCCCCCATATCACAGAGTCCCTCACATCACAGAGTCCCCCCCCCATATCACAGATTGCCTCATATGACATAGTCCCCCCCATATCACAGATTGCTTCATATCACAGAGCCCCCCACATATCAAAGAGCCCCTCATATAACAGAGCCCCCCCCATATCACAGATTGCCTCATATCACATAGTCCCCCCCATATCACAGATTGCTTCATATCACAGAGCGCCCCACATATCACAGAGCCCCTCATAGCACATGCCCCCCCCCCTCATATCACAGAGCCCCTCATATCACAGAGTCACAAAATCATTATCATCCCTATCATCGCAGGGACCAAGACCCCCCCTTCCTCACTCACTATTGTACACCAAGACCCCCCTCACAGCCTTCTCCTTACTGTGCTGCGTCACGGTCCGTCCGGCTCTGTCACGCTGTGCTCACAATGTTGCTGACAGTTCGGGCGCGCTATGATAAATGTCCCGCCCTTCTCCTCATAGACCAGCTCGTGTGACAGACAGCACACTGGTTCTATCACACAAGCTAGTCTAGGAGGAGGAGGGCGGGACATTTATCATAGCGCGCCCGAACTGATCTCCATGACACAGCGAGGATTGCTGTGTAACCGGCATTGCCTGTCAGGGTCGGGCGGGCCGGTTTAGAGTCCTCCGCGGGCCGTAGTTTGAGGACCCCTGCTTTAATGCATACCTTAAAATAAGCCCACTATAACTTTTAGTTACTATCCACTATCAAGTATTTTTAAACTGTCAAGTGTTGCATATCTGTTTCAGATGAACCATTTTTTTCTGGCTCACCAGTGAACACCCAGTTGATAACTATAGACTTAATATATACCACCATACCACACACCTTGGAATTCCAAGATGTAATGTACTTTCTAAATTGGGAATATAAAGAGCATCAGGAAAGACAGAACTTCTTACTTTTTTCTGTTTGATTGATGCTATTAATGTTTTTTCCATCTGTGTCCCCTTGTAGAGATTTTCCTTGACTTCCTGTCTCGAAGCCAAAGTATGAAGTGAGAGGAAATCCCTCCAAAAAATGTCACCAAAGTCTGGCCATTCCCATTTCCTCTTTATTTTTGTTCCGATGTCAGCCCAAAATTTGGTATTTTCTTTTACTTTAAAGCAGACCTTCAGTATTTTTTTCATCTTTCCATCTATTAAATCTTCTGCCCTTGTTTTAACTTTGGATAGTAAAACATTTTTTTTTCTGCCAGTAAATACCTTATACAACCCACTTCATGTTTCTTGTCTTATCATTAGCCTAGGCTTATGACATCATGCACAGCTCTCACGTGAGAGTTTGCCAGGAAGGAGCTGGAGGTGTGCTTCTGTGTGTCTGTGTAAATACAGACACACTAGATTAATGGTATTCTTGTTGCAGTCACTAAATAAGTGCATAATAGTGTTGAAATAAGAGAAAAATTGCTGAGCACGGGGAAGGGGCAGAGCAGAGAGCGATTACTAACAATCACCAGCTCTCTGCTCACGGAACACTAAGAACCAAGCGATAAGCTGTATCTGATCACTCAGTTCTTACCCTGGGGTGATTTGCCATGTATTACAGGGGTGCAGTTCGTTCTACACTCCTGTGACATATTTTCAGCAGACAGCGGGTGGAGGCCCACTGTTGGCTGACATCACAGAGCTGGTTAAGGCTAGGGAAAGATTGCAACCATATGGTCAGGATTCTCCCACATGCCTGGACCTGCACGGGGCTCAGCCTCTCAGCAAGCCACTGAGAGCCTGATCTAACCACTCCCATCCCCTCCACAGCCCAGCACTGAAATGAGCACCAGTGACTGACAGTGACCCGCTCTCTGCTCAGGAAGCACCGAAAACCAAGCGATAAGCTGTGTTAGAGCACGTTGCTCTCAGTCTTAGGCCTCGTACACACGATCAAATCTGTCTGCTGGAAACGGTCTGCTAGACCGTCCCAGCAAACAGATTCGACCGTGTGTAGGGGCGAGCCGACGGATTTGGCCAGCCGACAGATTTCAAAGAATGCTTTGAAATCTGTCGTCTGGGAACCCGTCCGCCCGACATGTCTGCTGGTTAGTATGCTAACCAGCAGACATGTCTTCTCGCACACGCGCCGAATGATTTCGACGCATGCGCGGAAGTGTTTTACTTCCTGGTGCGGTCACCGACACGTCAGCGAGCTGTCTGCTGGCGGGGATTTTGGTTTGCTCGTGTGTACACGCGAGCAAACCAAAATCCCAGCAGACAGATCTGTTCAAATCGGTCAGTCCGACCGATTTAAACAGATAGATTGCCTCGTGTGTACGAGGCCTTAGAGCCGGTTGGAGACAGATGCAGCAAGTATTCAGACCCCCTTCACATTTTTCAATTTTGTTATGTTGCAGCTTGGTAATACTGTTGTTTAAATAAAATAAAAAACATTAATCCCCCATAATGACAAAGTTAAAACAGAATTTTAGAAATATTAGTAAATATATAACTGAAAGTATTCAGACCCTTTGCAAAAACACTTGAAATTTAGCTCAGGTGCCTCCCATTTCTCTTGATCATTGCTGAGATGTTTCTATGCCTTGATTGGAGTCCACCTGTGGTAAATTACATAAATTGATCGGACATGATTTGGAAAGGCACACACCTCTCTAAAAGGCCTCACAGCTGACAATGCATACTGTATCATCGAAAAAGCCATGAGGTCAAAGGAACTGCCTGCAGAGCTCAGATAGTATTATTGCAAGGCACAGATCTGAGGAAGGCTACAAACAATTTCTGCTGCACTGAATGTTTCCAAAAGCCCAGTAGCCTCCATAATTATAAAAAGGAAGATGTTTGTCACAACCAGGACTCTTCCAAGAGCTGGTCGCCTGGCCAAACTGAGCAATTGGGTAAGAAGGGTCTTAGCAAGAGAGGTGACCAAAAACCCGATGGTTGTGGAGATGGGACAAAGTGTTCCAGAAAGACATTTATCACTGCAGCCCTCCGCCGATCTGGGCTTTATGGCAGAGTGACTAGACAGAAGCCTCTCCTCAGTGCAAAACACATTAAAGACTACTTGAAGTTTGCAAAGAAGCACCTGAAGGACTTTGAGACTGTGAGAAACAAGATTCTCTGGTCTGATGAAACCAAGTGTAGCGCCCATGTACTGCAGGACTGATCACCTGTCAGTCGGTACCTGGGCGACAAGTTGAAGGAGATCCAGATGTAACTCAAGCAAGGAGGCATATCTCCAATAATCTAACCCAGAGGGGACCTGTGGCAGAGACATCTTCTGAGGCTCTTTGAGTGGGGTCTGTGACAAAGACTTTCTCCCAAGTTCAAGTTCACCAAGGAGGGTGGCGGAGACTTATTCCTATGATTGTTCGAGTGATACTCCGGCTGCCAGGTCAGTGAGAGAGGCCTGTCCGGGTACACTGCACCCACTCCGGCGGGGGTGGCGAAGAGAAGTGTTATGTTTGGGAGCAGGACTGTTTCCTATCATTACTTCTGAATCTGCTATTCTTCCTCCTTTCAACTTTACTTTCCTCACCACAAGTTTATTGTTTTTACCCGGCTGGGTAATAAAGAGCACAGCAAAAGAGCACCTGTCGTGGATATTACTTTACTTCTGTTTATGCACATACGCATCACTCACCCCTAGAGAATTCGGAGGAGCTGCCAGGTAACACGCTGCACAAAAATCCAGAAGCTCCAATGGGGGTAATGCTACACCAAGACTAAACTTTTTGGCCTCAATTCTAAATGTTATGTCTGAAGGTAACCAGGCACCGCTCATCACCTGCCCAATACCATCCTAGCAGTGCAGCATGGTGGTGACAGCGTGTTTTTCAAAAGCAGAGACTGGGAGACTGGTCAGGGTTAAAGGAATACTGAATGGAGCAAAGTACAGAGATATTCTTAATGGAAACCTGTTTTCACAGCACTCAGGGCCTCAGACAGTACACAACCAAGACAACACAATGGCTTAGTGACAACTAATGAATAAAGTGGCCCAACCAGAGCCCTGACATGAACCCTATTAAAAACTCTGGAGATACCTGAAAATGGCTATCGAAGACCCCTATCCAACCTGACTGAGCTTCAGAGGATTTGCAAAGAAGAATGGCAGAGAATTTCCCAATCCAGGTGTGCAAAGCTTGTCGTGTCTCACCCAAAAAGACTTGAGGCTGTAATTGGTGCCAAAAGTGCTTTAGCAAGGTAAAGGGTGATATTTAAATGTTTTATTTTTAATTAAGTCACAGACATTTGTAAAATTCTGTTTTCACTTTACTGTGTGTAGAAAAATAAGAATAAAAAAATGTATTCAAACAACCGTAGTTTCAGTCTGCAACATAACAAAATTGAAAAAAACAGAAGGTCTGAATATTTTATTTATGCACGGTCAAAGCCACACAGTTTATTATCTACAGGTGCCCCTTACCTGCTTAGGCAGTTTTATTGTAAGGATGAACCAATCCTTTAGTTTTAACAGAGAATGTGGTGTCACTCTCAGCTATGCTATATTGCAGAAATGTGCTCAGAACACAAGTGACTGGACAGCATTACAGGTCCTGCCAGTGGTGGTCTGTGCCTCCCCTATCCGTGCCGCTGCCCCCCTACCCATGCCTCCAAACCCCTTTGAATTCCTATGGTAGGTGGGCAGGGGTGTATTTTTTTTTAAGCACCCGATTAGAGCCAGAGGCTCTAATACGCTTCAGAAAATGGTGGGCTTGGGGCACAGAGAGTTTCACTATTTTCACACTAAAGTTCCTCCCCGCCAATCACAAGGCAAGTCGTAATACCTGTTTCCCGATTGGCCTAGTGCTTAGGAAGAGGAAACACGCAGCCAGAGGAGCAGAGGAGACATTCCCTGGAGGAACAGGGACACAGGATTTAGAGGAGAGGACACCACAGCCGGGTAAGTGCCACACCTCCCGTGGGGGGAGGGGGGGCTGTCAGTGCTGCGAGCCCCCGGCTGCCCTGCTGACCTGTTGAGCTGTTTACCTTGATCTGTGTCATACTGAACTATATATCCTGATCTGTGTCATGCTGAACTATATACCCTGATATTTAATGCTGAGCTCTATACCCTGATCTGTGTCATGGTGAACTATATACCCTGATCTGTGTCATGCTGAACGATATACACAGATTTGTGTAATGCTGAGCTATATACCCTGATGTGTGTCATGCTGAACACTATACCTTGATCTGTGTCATGCTCAACTGTTTACCCTGATCTGTGTCATGCTGCGCTGTATACCCTGATCTGTGTCATGCTGAACTGTATACCCTGATCTGTTTCATGCTGAGCTATATACCCTGATCTGTGTCATGCTGTGCTATATAACTGATTTGTGTCATTCTGAACTATATACCCTGACCTGTGTGGCTGAGCTATATTCCCTGATCTGTAATGCTGAACTGTGTACCCTGATCTGTGTCATGCTGAGATATATACCCTGATCTGTGTCATGCTGAGCTGTATACTCTCACCTGTGTGGCTGAGCTATATACCCTGATCTGTAATGCTGAACTGTTTACCCTGATCTGTATCATGCTGAGATATATACCCTGATCTGTGTCATGCTGAGCTGTATACCCTGATCTGTGAGGCTGAGCTATATTCCCTGATCTGTAATGCTGAGCTGTATACCCTGATCTGTGAGGCCAAGCTGTATACCCTGATCTGTGAGGCCGAGTTGTATACCCAGATCTGTGAGGCCGAGCTGTATACCCAGATCTGTGAGGCCGAGCTGTATACCCTGATCTGTGAGGTTGAGCTGTATACCCTGATTTGTGAGGCTACGCTATATACCCTGATCTGTAATGATAAGCTGTATACTCTGATCTGTGAGGCTGAGCTATATACTATCTCCTGTGATGCTGAGCTGTATACTATGTCCTGTGATTCTGGGGCTGTGTTTTCTGTCCTGTGGTGCTGGGGCTGTATACTCCTGACATTATGGGTGAATACAAGTGGAATACAGGGGACAGAGTGGATGGATTCTATAAGGGGTGGGGTTTATGAGAAGTTGGTAGTGTCAAAAAGGAAGGGTGGGGTCTGGCCCCCCATGCTAAAACTTCGCCAGCCGTCACTGGGTCCTCCAGAAAAACAGTTCACATTTGTGTTTTTCAGCTATGTATTTAGCTACTTGCCTGGAAGTTAATGCTAAAAATAAATCAGTTAATAAATCAATTGATACATAAATACAAAATTATTCTGATGTCATCAAGGCTTTGAACCTGTCCTAGGGAATGTAACATCATGAAAAGATGCAGGAATTCATTCTTCTTGGAAAAGGATACTAATAATTGCACAGCTCATACTTCCAGTATATGCAGTTATCTAGCTGTAATGTTTTTATTGACCAATCTAGGGCAGTTTTAAGAAAGTATAAACTTTTTTTTCAATTGAAGCTACCATAATTTTTTTATTATTGTTTTAATTTGTAAATATATTTTTAATGCATGATTGTTTTATAATAAAAGTGTAAACAGTTTCAATTACCCAATCTTCTTAATGATTGCTCAGAACGGATTCATTTAGAGAACAAGAGCTGCAATAAAATGCCAAAATAATTTGTTGTCAGGAACGCTACACAGAATATAAAAGTGAGTCCTTTATTTGGGTCTTTAAATATATTCCTCAATAAACCAAGTCATCTTTTTCACAACACATGTACTTATAATTATTTGTTAAGTATGCAAACTTCAGACTTAGCTCAAGCAGAAAAATCATTAGATTTTGTTGACTCGTTCTGTAAGCAATCTCCGTGTCAAGGAATTCAATTTTAATCTCAAGCTCTCCAGTACTGTGCTGACCTCCATTTTTTAAAATTGAATCAGTTTTATTTATGATAAATGTACATTTTCTCCTTTCCATTATGACGAATGCTGCAGCTAAGTATCAAGCAAAGTCATTTTTCATACAGTGGTGGGAGGAATGAAAATAACAGAATTTTATTAAATCGAACTTTCAAATGCACTTTGTAGAAAAAGAATGTCAGCACACAGTGTACTATATGGTAGAAAAAGTCAAACATTTAATTTCTCGTTATTTAGATATTTTTCTTGACTTTAAGAACACGGGTAAACAAAGTACAGTTGAAAATATTTAATAAAGCAAAAACATTGATGCTTCCAAGGCACATGTAAATAAACTGCAAGTGCAAGTTCACCCTTGTAATATTTTGTGTGCATTCTTTATTTACTAATGTAAATTGAATTACCTGGGTATAGAATTTCACGACTGTGTCTTTCTGGCCCTGTCCACATTTTTTTCCTAATGCTGTAGACTCTTCTGTACACAAACCATTATGTGTCCAGGACAAAATGGCCTCTGTAGTCAAATTAAACCTTTTGCACAGTGCAGCTCACGGATAGTAGGAAAGTCTGTTATTTTTTTACATTAACCAATTCAATTCATGATCAGGCAATTTTTTGCAAAACGGCACTGCGTTACTTTACCTGACATTTGCACTGTTGTGTGATGCTGTACCCAAATAAAATGAATGTATTTTTTTCCTACAAATAGAGCTTAATTTTGGTGGTATTTGATCACCTCTGAGGTTTTTATTTTTTGCGCTATAAACAAAAAAAGACTGCCAATAAAATATATATTTTTTTACTTTCTTCTATGAAACATATCCAATAATAATAATAATAATAATAATAATAAAATAAAAAAATGTCTTCATTAACCACTTAAGACCCGGACACATATGCTGCTAAATGACCCAAGGTGTCTTTACAATTCGGCGCTGCGCGGTCGTGCGACGTGGCTCCCAAACAAAATTTGCGTCCTTTTCTTCCCACAAATAGAGCTTTCTTTTGGTGGTATTTGATCGCCTCTGCGAGTTTTATTTTTTGCGCTATAAACTAAAATAGAGCGATTTTTTTTTAAAAATCACTATTTTTTACTTTTTGTTATAAAAAAAATCAAATAAACTAAATTTTAGTAAAACATTTAGGCCAAAATTAATTCAGCCACATGTCTTTAGTAAAAAAAAAAAATCAGAATAAAAAAAAAATAGCTACCTAGCGGGAACAGCGACACTAATACAGCGATCAGAAAAATGATCGCTTAGTGATGCTGGCAATAGGGAGTGAAAGGGCATTGATCAGGGGGTTAAAACTTTATTAGGGGGGGTACAGGGGCTATCCTGAACCTAACACTAACTAACTTTCACACTGCCTGTCACACTGACACTAAATGCAGTGATTAGATCACTGCATACAGTGACACTGTGACAGGGGGGTGATCACAAGGGGTTAATGTGCCTATGTGTGTGTCAGTGTTGTGTTGGTGCACACTTACTGTGGATGTCTTCTCTCATCAGCAGCGGTGGGAAACACCGCTGCGATGAGAGATGACATCATTTCCTCCTCCTGTGTAAACACAGGAGGAGGAAGTGACATGAAGGGGGAGCGCTCCCATTGGCTGGGAGCGATCGCGGGGAGGGAGGGCAAAAAAGACGGACATCCGCCCGCTCGTCGGCGATCGCTCCCAGAGCCAGGGGGACCGGCGCACGCCGCGGAGGGGGTCCCGATCGGACCCCCGAACCGCACAAAGGCGAGGACGTAAATATACGCCCTTGTGCCTGTACGAGCCATGTTGTGGACGTACATAGGCGTGCGGCGGTCCTTAAGTGGTTAATTTATGCTAATATGTATTCTTCTACATATTTTTGGTAAAAAAATCCCAATAATTGAATATTAATTGGTTTGTGCAAAAGTTATAGCGTCTACAAACAATAGGATATATTTACGGATTTTTTTTCACACTTTTTTGGGGACCAGCAACACTAATACACTGATCAATGCTAAGAATATGCAATGTCACTGTATTAATGACTCTGACAGGGAAGGGGTAATATCAGGGGTAAACAAAGGGTTAAATGTGTTCCTAGGGAGTGCTTGCTAACTGTGGGGGAGGTGTTTTTACTGAGAGAAGGAAGAGATCTGTGATCCTGCTTAGCAGAAACACAGGATCTCTACCTTCCCTACTAACAGAATGAAGATCTGCCTTGTTTACGTTGGCAGACCACCATTCTGCCCTTCTATGGAATGATTTGCCCTTCATCAGACACAGCAGGAGTGGGCCACCGGCGATGTGCACACCTCAGACCCGAAAATGCATGATCATGTACAGGTACGTGATTCTGTGCAGGGGAGCCTCCTTGCTGCCATACATGTACAGTATACGATCAGCAAGCTGTTAAATTGTATGTTAAGTCTTTACCTAGTTTTGGATTGAGTGGGAAAGGTTTCAATCTTCTGTTGGGTTTTCACTGCTTTCACTGTTACAGTTTTTTACTACTACTTCCTGTACTGCTTACAATGGTGCACCAGAGAGGAAGTGAGGATAAATCTACCAAAGAGGCACAGACAGTAATGAAAATCTGGGAGCGCTAACATTTCCCTACTGTACTAAAGAAAAACAAAACATTTATCAAATATTTATTGTAATTTTCCTTTCCTGGCACCCTTCCATGGCAGCATAACTATTATGGAGCTCCACCCCTATCTCCAGGCATGGGGCCATTTTAAATCTATAAAAAGAAGAAGAGAGACCCGCCACTTTCTCCATAAAAATAACCAGACTGAGGGAGAGTCTGTATGCTGCCATTGTATGGCTCCATGAAAAGGAAAATTGCAGAAAATCTTTGATACCATTTTCTGCTTTCCTGGCACTGATAGGGCCAATATAACTGTGACAAATAAAGAGCTCAAAAAGGAGGGTCATGATGTATAATCAAACTTTATTGACATTGAAAGAAGCTAGTCCTGTGGGACAAGAATGTGGGAGGTCTCTCTTTTTTTTTTTTATAGATTTCAATTCGGCCTTGGGGGCTGAGATAGGGGTAGAGCTCTATCATAGGTATGCTGTTGCATGTTGGCACCAGGAAACACAATTGTATTTCTTGCTGTGTAGCTGTTGGAGTGTTAAACAAATTTTCTGTCTGCTAAAACATTTTCAACAGGATGGGTAGTGAGGGACATTCTCTCCAATAGAACCCCAGATTGGCTCCCTCTGCTGTCAATCACATCCAATGATGCGGCCACTGGGGGGCAGGGCCGAATCATACAATTGGTGCCTATGGACGCCGGTTGTATGGCACGGGAGCGTGCCCGCAAGCTAACCTCCTTGGTAGAGCACTTCCCAGAGGGGGTTAGCTCTTGTGGGGAGGAGCAAAACAAACTGCACAGTGGAGGTAAGTATGACATGTTTGTTATTTAAAAAATTTATATTTAAACCTTTACAACCAATTTAAGGGTGCACTTTTGCAGAGAACTTATAATCATCCTTGGTGCCAAAAAATTATATACATATGGTTGTTTATATTACAGTCACAACTAAGTAGCGAAGTCAATATTGGGATAACAAAGCATGCACTGGTCAATGACAGGTCAGCAATTTAAGCCATGCCCCAACACACAATCATATTAGTCCACTGGCAGTGTATTGGAGTGCCCATATACTCACCATGACCACATGCAGGCACTGACACTTTCACTTATTTTCCCACAAGTACCTGGTTTCCTGGACACACCTAGGCAAAATATGTTTTGTTGCTTTGTTCCCTCAAAAATTTAAAGAGGAAAAAGTAGCTGGAAAAGTGATCAGCAGCAAGGTTAGTAGCCCTTCACTGTCGGAACCAGCATGTGGACAGCTGAGCCAAAGCCTAATAGCACACAGCTACTCCAAATGACCCAGTTACTGATTGCTAACAGAGTACTCCAGTGCCAGTGGGGTGGCCTTTTGTCCTCAATCTTTGTATCCCTGTTAAGAAAAATAGAAAACCCAAACTTCAAGAAACCATAAAAAACTCCAAATGTATTGTTGTTTGCAGCAAATCATAATGTAGATTCTGTCAATGACCCCATGCTATATTCCAGTAGCTGTGCATCCATTAAGGGTGCACAGGCGCAGTCCCCTCTCTCCAGCCCCCTCTATGTAAAATGGATAGATTCTTGCTTTGCACATGCAGGGCACAGTGGCTGCATATGATGGGCACATAGGCTGCATATGATGGGCACATTTGGCTGCATTTCTGGGCACAGTGGCTGCATATGATGGGCACAGTGGCTGCATATGATAGGCACAGTGGCTGCATATGATGGGCACAGTTGGCTGCATATGATGGGCACAGTGGCTGCATATGACGGGCTCAGTTGGCTGAATATGATAGGCACAGTGGCTGCATATGATGGGCACAGTTGGCTGCATATGATGGGCACAGTGGCTGCATATGATGGACACAGTAGCTGCATGTGATGGGCACAGTTGGCTGCATATGATGGGCACAGTGGCGGCATTTGATGGCACAGTGGCTGTAATTGTTGTTTTTGTTCCAGTATGTTTCAGAATTGAATTTGTTATTTTTCACCCCCCCCAAAAAACATTTTTGAGCACCAGCTGCCACTGCTATATTCTGTCAACAAAATCCTTTATTTGTCAATGTTCCCATGCTATATTCTGCTTTAATCAGTGTATATTTCTCTCAATTTCACAGCCATGCATGATGAACTTGCCTAAACTGCATCTGTTTTAAAAGAAGGTTCCTGGCATTGAATAGAGGGGCAGAAGAACAAATGAAAGGTAAATATATATTGTGCTGAGTTTGGGAACGGGGTAAAGCAAACCTTTTGTTTTGTGCTGAATATGCAAGAATTATAAATAATTGGCTTGTTTCAGGGTACCTCATCCATTACCATCAACAGCCACACAAAGGCTTTTTTTATTGGATTTTACTGAGAGACGGCCACACAGAACTTATAAAATATTATATTTATTACAAAATTTCATAAAAAATGTTTAAAACCATAGAAAACATATTCTTATACTTGTCATATAAATAGATTAACACAAATTATCTTTGCTATGTGATCAAAGAGGTTGGCACGTTTCGCAACTACCAGCATCCTCGGGACCTCTTTTACTTGGCAGCAAAGCAAAATATCCTACTAAGGAAATAAATACAAATAATCAACATCTTATAATATATAGATTCTACAAATAATCTCCTAAACTTGCTATGTCAGGCTTACACATCTCTAAGAGAGTATGGCTCTAGGATGGTGATAGAATGTGCAGAGTGCATATAACTTTATTTTAATTAACGTTTTAATCTTATAGGGCTAGATTCTCGTACAGAGGCGTATCTTTGTGCAGGCGTAGCGTATCTTCTTTACGCTACGCCGCCGCAACTTAGAGAGGCAAGTGCCGTATTCACAAACCACTTGCGTCCTAAGTTACAGCGGCGTAGCGTAAATGTGCCGGCGTAAGCGCGCCTAAGTCAAATGTGGAAGAGGTGGGCGTGTTTTATGTAAATTACTCGTGACCCCACATAATTGACGCTTTCATCGAACGGCGCATGTGCCGTCCTTGGACGTATCCCAGTGCGCATGCTCCAAATTACGCCGCAACTACTCAATGCTTTCGACGTGAGCGTAATTTACGCACAGCCCCATTCACGGGCGACTTACGCAAACGACGTAAAACGTGAAAAATTCGACGTTGTTCCGACGTCCATACCTAACATTGGCTACGCCTCATAGAGCAGGGGTAACTTTACGCCGGACATACGTTTACGCAAACGACGTAAAAAAATGCGCCGGGCGCAAGTACAGTATGTTCGTGAATCGGCGTATGTAGCTCATTTGCATATTCAACACGTAAATCAATGGAAAGCCTCACCTAGCGGCCAGGATCTAAGCAAAATTCCGGCGTATATTGCTTTTTGAATACAGAAAAAAGATACGGCGGCGCATCCTAGAAGTTACGCGGCGTATCTCGAGATACGCTTACGTAACTTCTTTGAGAATCTGGCCCTTAGGTTTTTTTAATGAAATGTTGTAATAAATATTATATTTTATAAGTTCTGTGTGGCCGTCTCTCTGGTACCAGTAAAGTTCAATAAAAAAGCTTTTGGATGTTTGTGCTAAGTATTAAAAAAAGCAAATGCTTACTTTAAAGACTTTCTGAACATGATATACGTAAAAGCACTTTTACCTACCAAGAATGAAATTCTTGCTCATCTTAAGCCCCTTTTTTCTTGATGTTTGTATTTTTTTGACATCATATTATCCTAATGTTTCTTTTACATACAGTATGTAATTGAGGTTAGTTTTTCTTCTTTACTAAAAAATATTTGGAGTGGGCTGTTATACAAATGTAATTTATAGTACTTGTAATACAGTATGTCCTTTTACCAGTGCTAACCATCCACTTCAGCACACTCGCTGCTTTAAAGTAATCCCGTGCGCACTTCTATAATTCAGTCACCGAAGGCAATTAAGCACTGGTCTGCTAATTGTCACATTGTAATAGGTAGCAGGCTATTAATTAGAGTACAGTGAAGGCCAGTCTAATAAATACATTGTGTGTGAGTTTTCCTTGGAAGGAAAAGTGTTTGGTAAAGCAGATTTTATCCATTATAATGATTGCACTCATAGATCATGACATTCATTAGGTGACCGACTGGTGCAGATTATTGAGACAGTGTATCCCCATTACATCTCCCAGTCACATGTATGATTCCTTTTGGCCTGTTTGGAAAATGAAAGCGCTGGCACCACATTTCCTGTCATTTATTATTCATTCCTGTAAAAATATAATGCTTTTCAGCACTTTCAAAAGGAGGAAAAAAACCAAGTTCCTTGATCACTGATTTTTTTTTAATAAAACTTTGTTTATTAGGTATGGTCACATATCTTTACGTCCATTTACAATGTTTTGTACAGTAGTGACATAGATACTTTATCTTTTTGTCATACTAAACAAGAACAAATAGAAACAGATATAATATGAGGGAGATATCTCTTAGTAAGAGGCTACATATCCCTGTGGCGCCGTCAGCCTACTGCTTAAAATAATTTCAGGGTTACAGTTTTCAACTTTGTATCTGCCAATGCAGGGCTGTCTTAATGAGTGGGCACACCTGGGTACTGTCCAGGGGCCCTAGCTGCATGGGGGGCCCCTGCACTTTCCCCAAAGTAGCTGGTCCTTGAGCCTACGCTGACCAGAAATTGGGGGTCCAATGGTGCTGGGGGGATATCTGGGGTGTAGAGGGGTCAGAGTGCTGGGGAGGCATCAGTCTAGCAGATATATTATATACACAGGACAGCTTCGTCAGTATTTTCCCACTGTTTGCTGTACAGAATGATTGTTCATGTAGTTAAAGCAGAGTTGCATGCAAAAGGGGAAGCTCTACTTGTCTGCCTCCTACCTATTTGATGTATGTTTACCTGCTTTGCCTCCATTGTAGGAGCCCCAGGGCATTAATTTGACCAGGGGACCATGATGCTATTAAGATGGCCCTGTGCCAGCGGGAGTGTTGCAAAGTACGATTGATAGGTGCAGCGGAGTCAATTCAGATCAGACATTGTGTAGTAACAGGAACTGGCTTCTTTATTGGAACATAACCACACAGGCAAAGATGTCACTGCACATGGTAAGAAGAACACACAGACAGGAAAAATAAACCAACAAGTACATCACTGTGGACAGAAAATACAACACATCATAGAAAATACATAGCATAGCATATCATTGAGCATTAGCGACATCTTGTGTCCTTTTTCTAAACTGCATTCAATACAAAAGGCTAAGCTGAGGGTTTGTTGTATCTCCAACAGGGAGTAGGTTGCCTAACACAAAAACCGACCTCCTCCTTCGTTTTGACCTTGGTCAGTGCAAAAGTCTAGAATGACTCCAACACAGCCCAACCCGAGTCTCACACATGGGGAGGAGGACAACTAGTGCCTCCAACAGACCTCCCACTGATTTTTTATTGCTGCATGTAAATAGAAGTACAAATTCTATAAATATGAGCTCATGCTGAGGCCTAGAGTCTACGGCATACCTGTTCTTCTCTCTTGCTCCTCTACACTGCAGATTGGAATTGTCTGTTTGGCAGCTTCCAGTTTGAAGTTAAATTTATATGATTTAGCGACTTACATCTATATTCTGGGGAGTTCATGCTGTCCAATTGGGTTTGCTGAGGTTCTCCCACTTGCTCTGTCTGGAGCACCATTCAATATCTTATTTCAAGTGGAACGCTGTGTGGTTTATTGAACTATTCAAGCACATCAGTGGGGCTTTTTATTTTTTTGGATGGTGAAATGAACATTGTATTTATTTGATAATTTGATTTTGTCTCATATGTTATTTTTAGATTCACGTATTTGATGCTTTTGATAGTTACATTTGTATTGGTGTTTTTAGCGTTGCCTTGATATATATTTATTTGATTCTATGATTTTGTCTCTTATGTTATTTTTAGATTTACTTATTTGATGCTATTGATATTCACATTTTTATTGGTTAGCGCTGCCTTGGTATATAATTTCTTAATTTTATCCGTTTATTGTGTTTAAGGTAACAGTTGAACATTTGTTTACCTAACAATTATCACAAGTTTTATTGGGTTTAGCGGTGCCTGTTTTAAAAATCTGAGAAGTGTGAAATCTAATGACATGTTTAACCACTTAAGACCCGGACCAATATGCTGCCAAATGACCCAAGGGGTTTTTGCGATTCGGCACAGCGTCGCTTTAACAGACAATTGCGCGGTCGTGCGACGTGGCTTCCAAACAAAATTTGCGTCCTTTTCTTCCCACAAATAGAGCTTTCTTTTAGTGGTATTTGATCGCCTCTGCGATTTTTATTTTTTGCGCTATATACAAAAATAGAGCGAAATTTTTGAAAAAAAATCAATATTTTTTACTTTTTGTTATAAGAGAAATCAATAAACTAAATTTTAGTCAAACATTTAGGCCAACATTTATTTAGCCACATGTCTTTAGTAAAAAAAAATCGCAATACATTTTTTTTTTAGCTACCTAGCGGGAACAGCGACACTAATACAGCGATCAGAAAAATGATCGCTTAGTGATGCTGGCAATAGGGAGTGAAAGGGTTAACTAGGGCGGTGATCAAGGGGTTAAAACTTTATTAGGGGGGGTACGGGGGCTACCCTGGACTTAACACTAACTGACTGTCACCCTGCCTGTCACACTGACACTAAATACAGTAATCATACATGTAAGATTACTGCATTCAGTGACACTGTGACAGGGGGAGGGGGGCGATCGCGGGGGTTAAATGTGTTTATGTGTCTGTGTGTAAGTGTAGTGTTGGTGCAGGACTTACTTGTGTTGTGATCTCTCCTCAGCAGTGGTTGAAAAAACCGCCGAGGGAGAGATCACATCGCTTCCTCCTTCCTGTGTTTACACAGGAGGAGGAAGTGACAGGGCAGGCGGGCGCGCGCATTGGCTGGGAGCGATCCGGAGGGGGCGGACAAGAACGAATAGCCACCCCCTCTTGTCGGATTGCTCCTGCAGCCGCACGGACCGCCGCATCCCCCCCAAGGCACCAACATATATATACGTTGATGTGCCTGTCGGTGCCATTCTGCCGACGTAAATGTAAATGCGGCGGTCCTTAAGTGATTAGGTACAGCAGACAAAGAATATAAAACCTTGCAGGGAATCCAGAAGTCCACAGCATATGGTATCATTCAGACCTGAACAGTCACTGGAATAGAAATCTACTGTATATTGAACAAATATTTAGACTGAAGTTGCTAATTTCTCGTACCAGCTCTTGTGCTATATCATTGATTCTAGTACTTTCTAAGTCACTGACATGTATGCTAACAAGGAATTTAGACTTTACTCTAATCGACATGCTTAATCCAGGTCAAGACAAGGACTCAGGAAGTATTGAAGCCATTAGATCAGCAAGACAGTCAGTCAACTAACAAAGGAGCAATCAAGGAATGGCAACATCTGTATTTCCGCCAGTACACAACACAGAGTTCTCAAACCAGCAGGAGGAAAGTTCAATACTAACCTTAGAAAGTATTATTTTACTGGAAAAAGAAAGCAGTTGATGCTTGGAATAGACTTCCAGCAGAGGTAGTGAGTCAGTCAACAGTAAGTGGATTCCAAACATGGTTAAAAAAAATATATAAATTATAAATGAAAACAATGTTCCTAGGGCCCCATGGAAGTTTAACGCCTTTTGGCTGAAATTATTCCTGACACACGAGGAGGTGGAGCGGAGCATGCGGGAGTTTCTTGATAGTAGAGAGTTTGCCGAATCCCCAGCTGAGCGGTGGGACGCATTTAAGGCGTATGTGAGGGGGTTACTTATCCGTGAAATTACCAGGGTGAAAAAAGACTCTTCTGGGCTCAGAGAGGACCTTGAAAAACAGGTAGCGGCCCTGGAGGAGGCTTTCGTGCAAACCCCGACGGAGGCTGCCAGGGAGGCATGGCAGTCCGCTCAATCAGCATATGAGCGGCTGCTGTCCTCCAAGGCAGAACGGAATTTTTTTTTTTCCAGACTGGCTTTCTTTGAGGAGGGCGAAACTACAGGGCGCATGTTGGCTAGGATAGCTAGGATAGCCAACTCCCAACAAAGATCTCCCAGTATTGGGGCAATCAAAACTAGGGAGGGCAAGATAGTGAACTCCCCAGACCTGGTTTTGGCAGAGCTAGCTCGATTCTATGAGACGTTGTACCTCCCCACGGAGCAGTTTACCCGGACAGACCTATTGACCTACTTACATGACATTGACTTTCCCCGACTGGGACTTGCACAGCGGAAGGCCCTCAGAACTGGTGATGCTTCACACAGTTGGGGGGGAGTCGGTGACATCTGCTCTGGAATCACTAGCTTTTGGGAAACCAAATAAACAATACCCGACATATAACCTTATTCAAAAAGTTTGGAACAAGGCTAGGTATCTACAGGGGGTGACAGAATTCACAGACTATAGTCCCATTTGGTCGAATACCTCGTACCCGGAACTCGCTAGGCTGCAGCATGGGGCACTTTGGAGGAGATATGGAGTGGTCTATCTGGGGCAGATATTTAGGAACGGGGAACTGCTCTCCTTCGAGACCTTGCGGGACCTCTTCGGGCTTCCTCAGTCGATGAGGTTCTACTATATGCAACTCAGACATGCAGTGAAGGCCCAGAGTAGGGCCTCAGAGTGGATCCCTTCCCCTACCCCTTTGTTTAACTTGATTGCAAGGGCAGCTAATACCAAGGGGTTTATATCTCAATGCTACAATATGCTGCTACATAGCTTCTTGACCAAACACCCGCTGAAAGTGAGGGCCAAGTGGGAGGGGGAAGTGGGCCCGATGGATGGCGAGCAGTGGGAGGAGGCACTCCGGGTTGTACCAATTTGCTCTCTGAATGTGTCCCACAGGGTGTCGCAACTGTATTTACTATTGAGGGTGTACTACACCCCTCACAGATTGTTCACCATGGGGCTACGACCCACCCCACTATGCAATAGGTGTAAGAGAGACCACGGGGACCTGATTCACCTACTGTGGAGATGCCCGAAGCTTCACCCATACTGGAAGGGAGTGGTGTAAACCGTGAATAGGGTGTTCCAGGTCTTGCTGCCCACTGACCCAAAACATTGTCTGCTGCTCATACTGGAAGAATTGGAATGGGAAGAGGGTACTAGAGTGGCGGTAATTAGGTCTCTATTCACAGCCCGTAAGCTAATAATGTCTCACTGGATATCGGAGGAGGCCCCCAGTTTGAAAGAGTGGATCAATATAATGGGGGAAATGCTCAGGAAGGAGAAGGTAATATACCAGCACAGGGGGTGCCCTCAGAAATTTGAGAAGCTGTGGGGTGCTTGGCTGGATGTACCAGGACTGGCCCCGGTGGATCTGGTTATGGGCAGGCTCCTGGGCCTGGTCAACTAACCTGGGGGAGTACAGTGGGGCGGGACCCCTTTAGGGAAAGTGGGGAGATGCATACGTTGGGAGGTGGAGGAGGGCATGGTTGGGCTCTGCGAATAATGTGTGTACGGATGGTGCAGTGGGCAGGTATTTCTTTAATAGACTATGTGACTGTTTGTTCTGGATCTTATCTTTATATTTGAAATCTCGATGTATGTTTCTTTTTTACCTGTATCTCAATAAACTTTTTTTCTGGATAAAAAAATAAATGAAAACAATGGGGCAGATTTGATGGCCCACTTGTTTTTGTTTATTCTGCTGTCACCCCTCGGACTCCATTCACACAGGAGTAACACGACTTCCAGCACGACTTTGGGAGGCAACTTGGACACGACTTGAGTATGAATCACAGCGCAACCTGAGGCAACTTACAAGGCAACTTCAAGTTGCCTCCAGGATAGGAGGCTTTCCAGTGGCCAATCAAACAACAATCAGCTCTGGGGGAGGGAGGGGTTTGCCTGAGAAATGTATGTTCTCTTTCTGTATAGATGCTTCTGTTAAGACAGTGATCCGACTTCTGAGGCAACTTCCATTGAAATACATGGGTACAAGTTGCCTACAAGTCATGTAGAAGTCTGATTGAAGTAGTACAGGAACATTTTCTGAAGTCGGAGCAACTGCAGTAGTGTGCATTAAGACAGCTCCATTCACTTTCATTGATTTTCTCATGTAGCGCGACTTGAGGCGACTAGGGGCGACTTGGGGCAACTTGAAGTCGGATCCAAAGTCGTCTCTGTGTGAATGGGCTCTAAATGTTTCTATGTTTACTGTTTAGTTCATTCTGGCAGGAGTTTTGTTAGAAAGGCCTTCACAGGATATCTAAACCTAACTTTTAAGCCACATACACAAGGTTGGATTTTCATTGGACAAAGTGTTGTGTTTTGGTGAGCATTGCTTCTGACCATGCGTGTTTGTACTTTGGAGTTTTGTCCGACGCACTTGTGTACACACGATTGGATAATCCTACAACACACATTTGTTGGCGACCAATTTTTTAAACCATGCCATCCTACATTTTTCCCATGGGAAATCTGACAACAAGTGTCTGATGGAGCATACAAACAGTCGGATTTTCCGACAACGGCCTATCAGCTCACAATTCTCGTCGGATAATCTAACATATATTTCTAGTGTTGCCCTGTAAAATACAGTTTCATTTCTACATTCATTATTTTTATCATAAAGGATAAGGCCTGTTCAATATTTATTAAACCTAACAAGAAGTGATCGTGAGTCCTCTTTTTTAGAACATAATAGAATCGAACCTGTAGAAATGTCTCACGCATTGGGCTAAAGAGACATTGCAGTGACATTTAGTAATTGCTCTCTTGTGAATCTCTGGAAAAAATTGTCTCACCAGAAAGTGCTGGCAGCAGCTGGGCTAATTGTTCGATAATGACTTCTCTCCAGATAGCTTCCACAGGGATAATAGTGCGCCAGGGACCCTTTAATCCACTGGGAATACCAACAACCTTCAAAATAACAGCGTTAATATTTTTTTCGTACTTCTATAGAAAAAGAAAATGACAGTATGTGAACAATTTAAAACAGTTAATATTTTTTCTATAACAACCCTGAAAAAGGTGATAGCGCATTAAAAGGAAGGGGCAAAAAAGGAAGCGTTCAGTCACAATACATCTTAATGTAATTCTTTAAGGGCATATCTCTAGAGGAATCATCTGCACGAAAGACTGTTGAATCATTTCAGGCTCTGTGGAGGAATTATTTATTTCTCTGTGGAACAAACGATGACCTCAAGAGCCGACTGCAGGAAGAAGAAGAAAGCAGGCTTGGGCTACTAGTTATTTAATCCCTTTGTTACTTTTCAAGTAATTAACCCAGAACTTTGAACAGAAGAAGAAGAAGCTTTCTTCTCAGTTGTAGTGTGTATGTTCAATAGAGCATAAAAGATTTTACGTTACAAGTTCATGGCTTTTTTTTTCTGGTTTATTTTCTATTTTGACTGTATCCTTAATTGTATATCTATTTTAGTAGCATTCATAAAAGATATAGGCAGACACTTCTATACATAACCTACAAGGTGCTAAATGGAAAACTGTTACCTTTCATGACATCTACAGCACCATACTGAGAATTTAGTCGCCATACTTTAAAGAGCTCCAATTTTATCCTTCTAGCACATTAAAATTTGTATTTGAATTAACCACTGAACCCCCAGACCATATTGCTGCACAATGACCAGAGCACTTTTTGTGATTCGGCACTGTGTTGCTTTAACTGACAATTTTGCGGTTGTGCGACGTGGCTCCCAAAAAAATCTCATCTCTGCGGTTTTTATTTTTTTGCGCTATAAACAAAAATAGAGCGACTATTTTGAAAAAAATGCAATATTTTTTACTTTTTGCTATAATAAATATCCCCCAAAAATATCTAAAAATATTTTTTTTTCCTCAGTTTAGGCTGATACGTATTCCTCTACATATTTTTCGTATTTTTTTTTCACAATAAGCGTTTATTGATTGGTTTGCGCAAAAGTTATAGCGTTTACAAAATAGGGGGTAATTTTTATTAATATTTTTTTTTTACTAGTAATGGCGGCGATTAGCGTTTTTTTTCAGTACTGCGACATTATGGCGGACCCTTCGGCCACTTTTGACACATTTTTGGGACCATTGGCATTTTTATAGCGATCAGTGCTATATAAATACATTGGATTACTATAAAAATCCCATTGGCAGTGAAGGGGTTAACATTAGGGTGCAGGGAAGGGGTTAAGTATGTTCCTGGGTGTGTTCTAACTGTATGGGGGAGTGGACTAACATGGGGAAATCACTGATCTTCTTTTCATACATTGTATTAACAGAAGATCAGCATTTCTCCCCTGACAGGGCCGGTAGCTGTGTGTTTACACACACAGCTCCTGGTCCTTGCTCTGTACCGAGCAATCGCGGGTGCCCGGCGGCGATCGTGCCCGCAGGGCACGTGCACAGGACTCGGGGGTGAGCGGGCGCGCGCGCCCCCTAGTGGCCGCTTAAAGAGCCAACATAGAGCTACGGGCTCTCGCCCAGGAGAGCCGACCTGCTGCCGTAAAACGACGGCACGCGGTCGGCAAGCTGTTAAAAGTACACTCCAATCCAATCAAATATATGCATATGGCTTTTAAATGTCAGGAGACTGCTGGGTAGTTTAAAATTGTATCCCCCATTTTGTGGATCTGACTGCCCCACTAGCTAAAAGAAATTCTGTCAATTTACCGACGTAACAGGGTGGGGTTATTTACTAAAACTGAAGAGTGCAACATCTGGTGCAGCTCTACATAGAAACCAATCAGTTTACAGGTTTTATTGTCGAAACCTAATTAAACAAGCTGAAGTTAGAAGCTGATTGGCTACCATGCACAGCTGCACCAGATTCTGAGTGCTCCATAAATCTCCTTCATGGTCTTTTTAAGGTTTACCCCCCCTCCCCCAAGCCACTTACACCCACTTTTGCTAGACTTTCCATCTGCTCTATACCTCTGCCAAAGCAGGACCTCCGAATCCTGTGTATGCTTTGTGTCATATGGCCTTAGCACCTTCTCAGGTGACAGTTTTCAAATTGGCAGTACTACATCATAGGAGTAGGTCACATGTTCCCCCATATCTGAAAGTTCTGGGTATTTTGCAAGAGCTCCGACTGAGCAATGGAGTGGTGGAGGTGAACAGTGAAGGTGAATATAAATGCATCTAATATGAGTCTTACCAAGAGCTCAACCTTTTTTTGAGCTCACTGTAGCATCACTCCCAAACACTGGAAAATGTCTAACTCATCTGGCTGAAAGGGATTATATAAAATATTATCATAGGAGGCAAACATGGCTGCACATCGTCAGGGGATTGGAGTGCAATCCCCTGACGATGTTCTGTGTCAATAAAACATGTTGGGTAGGGCTTACTGGGTGATGCAATGACGCAATGACGGAAGCATGGCGATATATGCCTATCTCTGTATCCACATTCTAAGTGCCTGTCTATTTGCAAAAAAGGCAACATTATTGCGGTTTTACACTATATAGGCTCCTGCTCTTTTCTGATGTTTTTGAAGGAATATAATACCGATATATGCTGTCTTGGTTGCCTCCTGCCTGAGTTGAGTTATTAACCTGAAAGTTGGATGTGCTGAGCCGGCTGCCTTCCTTATGAGCTATTATACAAGTGTTCCATGATCTCTGTTCATTTGGTGATGATGGGGATCCAGTAAGAGGCTTTATGCATGATGGTGAAAATTCCTGAATGGATTATTTACTTGTTGGCTTCACTTTCACAGTTGATGTATTGCATGGACATTTATGATTCACACATGTGGAACTATTTTGTATACTGCATTTTTGTGCACCGCTTGAGAACTTTTGAATAATTACTTTATTTTATTTGCAATTTATTTGTTTTTATCACAGGGAGCGCACCTAGGGAGCTTTGCCTAGTAGTTACGCTAAGCTCTTTTGTACTAGAAATGTTAGAATGTGCTAGATTCTAGAATGTTTACTCTCACTCTGACGTTCATGGTGATACCTCACTTGTGTGGTGTGACTGTGGTTAACATATTCCTGGCATTGATTTGCGAGTGTGTCTGGGACAACAGAGATTAGGGCAAAAAAACTTTTTTTATGCATTTTATAATTTTTTTTTACTTTTTTTATTTTATTTTATTTATTATTGTTATTTTATTGCTATCACAAATGGTTAATAAACATAGCACCTAACTGAGAACAGATCTGCTTGATTAGATGTTCTTTGGCTTGTATTGGCCAGGAAATGTAGGATCTGAAATCATCACAGGGGTGAATGATGTGTATTGCATGTAGAAGTAAAGGAATGTCCAGACAGGTGCTCTTTGCTGTGCTCTTTATTACCCAGTCGGGTAAAAACAGTAAACTTGTGGTGAGGAAAATAAAGCTGAAGAAGATAGGAGAATAGCAGATTCAGGCGTAATGATAGGAAACAGTTCTGCTCCCAAACGTAACACTTTCTTAGCACCACTCCCGCCATAATGGGTTTAGTGTCCCCGGACAGGCCTCTCTCACTGACCTGGCAGCCGGAGCATCACTCGGAAAATTGTAGGATGAAGTCTCTGCCACAGACCTTCCTTGGTGAACTTGAACTTGGGAGAAAGTCTCTGCCACAGACCCCTCTCTATAAGACTCAGAAAGATACCTCTGCCACAGGTCCCCTATGGGTTGAATTCTTATTGGAGATATGTCTCCCTAAATGAGTTACGTCTGGATCTCCTTCAACTTGTCTCCCAGGTACCGACCGGCAGGTGATCAATCCCTCGGTGTCGGGCTACCTCGATCCCCGGTGGTTTGTCCATGCCCTTTTGGACCACCAGCCTCTCAATGGCGCTCCTCAGACTGACTCCCCACCGAACAGCAGTGCAGCTTGGTATCCTCAAAGTGGGAACCCAGTCACTCACTGGGTCCCTGTCGCTGTTCAGATGCTCCGGGTCAGCATGGCCCCCAGAACCAGGAACACCACGTGGCACACACGCCCCGGCCAGGTAGGCCATAATGCCGGGGCGCCATGATGTGGCCACCCTAAAGGTGGGTGCCACACTGGACGAAGAAGACCCAGAACCAATGGCGTCTGCCTCATAAATACCCCTCCCAACCATGCACAACGATGACAAACACTCATGATTGGCTGCTAGGAAAGAGCACCCAAACCTTGACTACACTGCTGCCACATGCAGCACGGGGGCTGGAAGAACACCCCAGTACAGCAGAATGGGCTCACAGCACAGCCAAGTGGAGACAGAGACCGCATTTTGCTACTAACAATCTGGATCAGAGTTTAACTACACTCTGATCTACCCTTAAATTTAACTAGCACCAGTACTGTAAAGTACATAGGCGCTACAGTTAATTAACCCAGGAAGCCTGCATTCGCTATATCTGGTCTTCCATAGTACACAGAACATGGCAATGCAATGATTTTAGTAAATATAAAAACTGCTAAATACCTTTTCTAATCAGCAGTATAAAGCAGTCTTGTGACTTTTATCAGTGTGCAGCTGAGCACTGGTTAAAGCTTGTAGGAGGAGTTTTCATTCTCCGCTCACTTAGGCTGCATGACCCCTGACTTTCTGTCTGGACAGTGCTGATTAGCCCTGTGTTGATCACATGCCCCCTCCCAAAAATAAACTCTGTAGCAATACACACCAAACTGAGCATGTACAGAGCTCCTGCTTAAACATAATATTTGTTCTTTCCGTAGATAGTCATGATAGCAATGGGCCACTTGGAAGCTTGAGTACTGTCAAGAAAAGTTAAACGTGAAATACTCAAGTTATGTTCCAACTACCACAATGAATCATTGGAGATTCATTCAGGTTGTTTCTGGATATAGGCCTGGAAAAGGTGAAAGACTAAAGTTATACGAGTATATCTCATCTATTCTTCTATGGTGGAGGTCTAGTTTCCTGTGGTCTACCACTGTGCTGAACTATATTTCTGTGCTGAATCTTTTCTTTTTTTGTTCTAATTCAGACCCTGCAAACAGGGTGCCAGGAAAGGACTTGTGATCTTTTTGTTTTTCAAAAATCTGCTCTTGTCTACTCACATATTTTAGGAGACCATTATGACATAATAAAGATTTTAGGCAGTGTATGGGGGTCACAAAGCTAGTCAGTTGGATAGAAAATGCATTGACCAGAGCCAATGTTATTTATAGAATTCATGAAATTCTATAAGATGTACTTTGTGTGTTTGATTTGTCTTTTTGTGGCAAGATAATTTCCTAACAAATGATTATAAACCTATATTTACATATTGTTTTACAAATGACGATATTAATATCTAATTACATGTACATAAGCAAATGGAATTCTAAACCCAAAAATGAGCATCTGACATCCGCTGTAACTTGAGAAAGATGGTTTAAATGTGTCAGCAACATACACAGATGCCTTATCTATGGTGTAATGTTAGGCTGGAATACATAAAGTGAAGGAGTGAAAAACAAACAGGCAGATTGCAGGAATATGTGCAGCACTTTACATACTATGGGCCAGATTCTCAGAAGAGATACTACGGTGTGTCTCCAGATACACCATCGTATCTCTGTTTCTGAGCCCTCCTATCTATGTGACTGATTCTTAGAATCAGTTACGCATAGATTTGGCGTAGATCCGACTGGCGTAAGTATTTAGTTCAGTTGAACTCGCACGATTTCAAACCAGCATTTCAGTCCGACTACAGGGGTGATTTGAAATACATCAGTGTGGTTCATGCCTATTGAAATCACCCCAAAGTCGCCAAAAGTAGTGCAGGAACTACTTGAATTGGTACAGCGTCGCAAAGTTGGCATCTCACTGATGTGGGTGGTGGTGTTGCCGGAAATAGGCCCTGATTTGGCATGCAATTTGATATGTCAAATCACATGTCAAATCAGCCTGGTGTAAACGAGGGCTAACTCACAATTATACATATATTAGGGACAATTTAGACAGGGGCCAATTAACATACTAACATGTCTTTGGAGTGGGGGAGGAAACCAGAGTACCTGGAAGAAACCCATGCAGGCACAGGGAGAACATACAAACTCCAGGCAAGTTGTACTGTGGTTGGGATTTAAACGACCCTAGTGCCAGGCAGTTTCCACAATATTATTATATAAATGTATATAATATAATGGTAAACATATAACTTAGAGCCGGTTCACACAGGGGCAACACCACTTCCAGCAGGACTTTGGGAGGCAACTTGGACACGACTTAAGTATGAATCATCAGACAACTTACAAGGCAACTTCAAGTTGCCTCCAGGACAGTACAAGGCAACTTCAAGTCGCCTACAGGACAGGAGGCTTTCCAGTGGCCAATCAAACAATCAGTTCTGTGGGAGCGAGGGGTTTTCCTGAGAAATGTATGTTATCTTCCTGTATTGTTGCTTCAGTAAGACAGTGATCAGACTTTTGAGGCAACTTCAATTGAAATCAATGGGTACAAGTTGCCTCCAAGTTGCCTAGAAGTCAGATTGAAGTAGTACAGGAACCTTTTCTGAAGTCGGAGCGACTTCAGTAGTGTATTAAGACGCCTCCATTCACTTCCATTGATTTTCTCAACCACACAATTTGGGACAACTTGAGGCAACTTCAAGTCGGATCCCAGGTCGCCCCTGTGTGAACCAGCTCTTATTATTATGTTTAGATTTGAAAAACTTTCATTTGAATTAACAAACAGCAGTTGCAAGTCTTATCTACTCCTTATCAGTGGTGGCTGGTGTTTTTTTTGGGTGGTGGCAAACAACCACCCACCCCCTCGAGCGGCATCCATGGCACTCACCCCCTGCGGTTTGCCGGCCAGTCCAGCACTTACCCCAACGTGGCAGGTCGCAGGTAGTGTGATGCAGCAAATTGGTTCCTAGTCTCCTTTCCTCCATGGCGGCTTCCAGATCCTCCTCCTTCTAGGTGTTCAACAGGATCTCCTGTCCTTTCAGCCAATCTGTTGACCGGTGTCAAACTCTGCTTCCTGATTGTCTGGTAGGAGGATCAGTGTTACAACAGCAAATATTGATTCGCTGTTGTAACACACCTGAGTGGGCTTAGAGCGCACTCTCTGTGACCTGAGCCCACCCTACATTAAAGCCTATTAGAGCCTCAGCACCCTCGCATTGGAATGCATGGGCTGGTGTCCTAAACGGACGCATGGATAGTGGCGGCGTACAGGGGGGCCCTGCTCCTTACGCATCATAAACATAACCTGTCCTAAGGCATTTGTTTGGCTGTTCAGGTGCATTTTTAATGTGGTTCTAATGCAAATTTGCAAGGTTCAGGATCAAAATTTTGTCAGAGCTTCTTTTTTAGTGCTGGCCAATACATAGTCGATAAAGGGTGTCAACTCTTGTAGTAGGAGAGCAATCCGTGCTGAAATCCTGTACACAATCCTGAACAAAAATGAACACATGTGCGATTCAGAAGTGTTCCCATAGAACTCAATGACCATGGATTTCGCTCCTGAACCGAACCACACTGCTCAGAAAATACACACAACTCAGTAAATTTCACTGCGGATACAACACATATATATTCAAAGCAAAGCTTACCTCAGTCTTTATTACAGTAGAAGTGTAAGTGTAAGAAGTGTGGCCACCCCTTTTTCATGCGTCGGCCACTTTCAGAACACCGGGCGCATGAATTACAGTAGCCGTTTTTTTTTGGAGCACCTGATTAGAGTATCCTCAATCCGGCCAATCAGAAGCATGTGTTTCTGTCCCCCCCCCCAACAAAAAAAAAAATGGCCACCGCTAACTATCGGCTTCTGTCAAACTGGCTTTTTGGAAAAAGTCCCTGATCAATGTATTCTGACAGGGGAGAGTGCCTGCTGCCAGAATATAATGTTTCAGCGGGCAAGATTATGTGGATGGAAACAATCCATCTACTGTATGGCTGGCAGCCTTACTCTTTTGTAGAACAACTGCTTCTAGAAATATACCATTGCCATCTCAATTGTCTATAACAGTGGTTCTCATCCTGGGGGTCGACTGAAGATTTGCCAGGGATCATCGAATCTTGGGCTGTTCCTGAAGCCCGCGCTGCTCTCCCAGCCTTTTTGTGGCCGTCCACCGGGGCTTTCCCTGGAGCTTGTGGCCGCCCAGCTGGGCGGTTCCTGGAGCCCATGGCCATCCACTCAGCCTCTTCGGTATCCGTCCAATACCGAGCAAGAAGGAGTGTCCCACGCCCGTAACGTCACCACTCCCCCTTGCTCGGTATTGGACGGATCCCCGAGAAGGGAAGTGTCTATACATGGCGGCGCGGGCATTTACAAGTATTCAAAACGAAAGCTTGTAATGCACGCTACGCTATAATGCAGGGGGATTAACGGCGGTATGCGGCGGCGGCATACGTGGGCATATGGGCATATCATAGCTACAAGTATGAGGGACAGGACATGGCTGCAATATGAAGTATTCTATTTTGGTATCGGGGGTATTTGCGGGAGTACAAGTACTCCCGCAAATACTTGGCATCGGTCCCGATACCGATACTATTATCGGTATCGAGACAACCCTAATAAATATCCCAATTTTTTTTTTTTTTATATTTTTTTCTCAGTTAAGGCCGATACGTATTCTTCTACGTATTTTTGTAAAAAAAAAAAAAAAAATCGCAATAGGCGACTGCTTTGCGCAAAATTTATAGCGCCTACAAAATAGGGGACAGAATTATGATTTTTTTTAAACATTTATTTTTTACTAGTAATGGCGGCGATCTGCGATTTTTATTGGGACTGCGACATTACGGCGGACACATCGGACACTTTTGACACATTTTTGGCGCCATTCACATTTATACAGCGACCAGTGCTATAAATATGCACTAATTACTGTATAAATGCGACTGGCATTGAAGGGGTTAACACTATGGGGTGAGGAAGGGGTTAAATGTATATCCTGGGTGTGTTCTAACTGTGTGGGGGGAGGGGGGTGACTGGGGGAGGTGACCGATGCTCTGTCCCTATGCACAAGAGACACAGATCGGTTTCCTCTCTCCCTGACAGGACGTGGAGCTCTGTGTTTACACACAGAGCTCCACGTCCCTGCTCTGTCACCGCCGATCGCGTGTACCTGACGGACAACGCGGCCGCCAGGTACACGCATCGAGTCCTCGGAAATGCGACGGCAATGTTTTTCCCCGCTGCGCGCCACCCAGTGGCGTGCGAGGGGAATACAACAACATTGACGTCCAAAGACGTGACCCCGGCGCCTCAGGTCCGCGTTGTTGATGTCTTTCGACAATAACGCGGACCTGAAGTGGTTAAAGTGGTTTAAAGCAAGCGCTTTGAAGGCCCGGCAGAGCCGCGAACCCGAAATAAACACAGAGGGCAAAAAGCTGTTTCCTCAGGAAGGAGCACACATTCTGCAACTGACAAAAGGCTACAGTAGGGCTGACCAGTGACCAATTCGGAGACACCACCATGATATGCCATGTTTAAGATTTTATACATGTGAGTTGTTAACCTTTTGAATAAGTGCAAGGGGTATCTCGCGCCAAATTGATTATGTGATAAAAAAAGCTGCTACCCTAAAAAATCAATGATTACCTAAGATATGGAGTGGGGAGTGGGTGCGCTAATATACAAAAATATACAAATATAACAAATAAAACAATATTCCATAAGTGTAGATTACTGTTATAGTGCTACGTGATCTAGCAGAAAAGTCCGATAGACCTTATGTGTCAAATAATGAAATTCAACCACAAAAAACACACGTGATAAACAATACAAATTAAATAGCAAGTATGAATCCAAATGTGATAAATATGTATAATCCGTGAGTCCATATAAAGTTCATAAATAAATTAGATCGAATCCAATATTCCTATGATGTGTGGTCCACCTTCACCAGTCAATATATTCCACACCCAAAGTGAATGAGTGAAATGGTTCCTTACCAGATGGACATGACCCTTACTTTGTTATCAAAAGAAGGAGTCATGAACAGCTTGTGCAGCAAAGCCTGCAATTGTAAACGTGTCCTGGCGCTGGAAATGCTTGTGTTCAGATGGTTTCCAATAGTCACGCTTCACGCTTCCTGAAGACGTTCACAGCGAAACGTACGTCGAGGCGGTACGCATCCACGCTCCACTCGTCACTTCCTGTCCCGCTGGTTCCGGGTCTCAGCCGAATGGAACGCACGCCAGATTCGTCTATCTAGCGCCCGGGATCAGCAACTTTATCTCCCACGCAACTTAACCTCAGTGCCGGGTTTGGGGCACAACTCAATGTAAGCAGCCAATTGGCAGATTTTATACCTTCTTTTAAATTTTAATAAAACCGGTTACACTATGTTGGCATTATTCTATTATTACATGTGACTATTGGAAACCATCTGAACACAAGCATTTCCAGCGCCAGGACACGTTTACAATTGCAGGCTTTGCTGCACAAGCTGTTCATGACTCCTTCTTTTGATAACATAGTAAGGGTCATGTCCATCTGGTAAGGAACCATTTCACTCATTCACTTTGGGTGTGGAATATATTGACTGGTGAAGGTGGACCATACATCATAGGAATATTGGATTCGATCTAATTTATTTATGAACTTTATATGGACTCACGGATTATACA
Source organism: Rana kukunoris (assembly GCA_029574335.1). Taxonomy (NCBI): domain Eukaryota; kingdom Metazoa; phylum Chordata; class Amphibia; order Anura; family Ranidae; genus Rana; species Rana kukunoris. The sequence goes on from CM056050.1 coordinate 165,890,643, forward strand.
TATTTATCACATTTGGATTCATACTTGCAATTTAATTTGTATTGTTTATCACGTGTGTTTTTTGTGGTTGAATTTCATTATTTGACACATAAGGTCTATCGGACTTTTCTGCTAGATCACCTAGCACTATAACAGTAATCTACACTTATGGAATATTGTTTTATTTGTTATATTTGTATATTTTTGTATATTAGCGCACCCACTCCCCACTCCAAACCTTTTGAATAAACCTGTTGTGTTTCATACTCCACTTAGTGAGTGCCACTTTTCCTTTTTTGTTTTAGATCTAAGAACTGGTAAATTGCTATATATACAGGCGAAACTCGAAAAATGTGAATATTGTGCAAAGGTTCATTTATTTCACTAATGCAACTTAAAAGGTGAAACTAATATATGAGATATATGAGAGAGACTCATTACATGCAAAGTATGATAGTTCAAGCCGTGATTTGTCATAATTGTGATGATTAGGGCCTACAGCTCATGAGAACCCCAAATCCACAATCTCAGAAAATAAGAATATTACATGCAATCAATAAAATAGGGATTGTACATAGAAAAATATCGGACCTCTGAAAAGTAGAAGCATGCATATGTACTCAGTACTTAGTTTGGGCCCCTTTTGCAGCAATTACTGCCTCAATGCGGCGTGGCATAGAAGCTATCAGCCTGTGGCACTGCTGAGGTGTTATGAAAGACCAGGATGCTTCAATAGCGCCTTCAGCTCTTCTGCATTGTTCAGTCTCATGTCTCTCATCTTTCTCTTGGCAATGCCCCATAGATTCCCTATGGGGTTCAGGGCAGGCGAGTTTGCTAGCCAATCAAGTACAGTAATCCCACGGTCATTGAACCAGGTTTTGGTGCTTTTGTCAGTGTTGGCAGGTGCCAAGTCCTGCTGGAAAATGAAGTCAGCATTCCCATAGTGCACGTCTGCGGAAGGAAGCGTGAAGTGCTCCAAAATTTCCTGGTAGATGGCTGCGGTGACCCTGGACGTAATGAAGCACAGTGGACCAACACCAGCAGATGACACGCCTCCCCAAATAAACACAGACTGTGGAAACTACACACTGGACATTTGAAGCCCATTTCCAGGATCCATCTCTGTGTGGTGGCTCTTGATGCACTGACTCCAGCCTCAGTCCACGCCTTGTGAAAGTCCCCAACACTTTTGAATGGCCTTTTCCTGACAATCCTCTCCAGGCTGCGGTCATCCCTGTTGCTTGTGCACCTTTTTCTTACACACTTTTACTTTCCACATAACTCTCTATTAATGTGCTTTGATACAGCACTTTGGGAACATCCAACTTCTTTTGCAATTACCTTCAGAGGCTTTCCCTCCTTATGGAGGGTGTCAATGATGGTTTTCTGCATAACTGTCAGGTCTGTAGTCTTACCCCATGATTGTGATTCCTACTGAAGAGACGATTTCAAGGCTCAGGAACCCTTTGCATGTGTTATGGCTTAATCAGATGATTAGAATGGGACACTTTGGGCCAGATTCACAGAGCCATTACACCTGTCTAACTGGTGTTAGACTGGAGTAATTTCAAATTTCGCGCGTTTTTTAGCTAGTCGAAAACCTCAAACCATGAATAGACAGCTGCGGGCTTCAATTCGACTGGATTACGTGTTCGTTCGCCTGCGGATCTATGCTGCAATAAAATTGCGGCCACTGGGTGGACTTCTCGTAGTTTTCCGCGTCGGGGTATGCTAATGAGCTTTTGCCGGCGATCCCAGAAATTACGATCTTCAATCGCAATCTCTTACGGCACCTTTAGTCATCTTTTTTTTACGTAACACTATACCAGCTTTTTGCTGGTCTAATATTAGACAGCCCATGTTAAGTATGGCCGTCGTTCCCGCGTCGAATTTCTACGTTTTCCGACGTCTTTTATTATTTTTACGTAAGTCGTCCGGGAATAGGAATGTTCGTAAACGACGCTACTCAAACAACGAATGACGTAACAACGTGATTTCGTGCAATGCACGGCGGGAAATTTCTGAACGGAGCATGCGCAGTTCGATCGCCGCGGGGACGCGCTTACTTTAAATCATTCACGCCCTTCAATCGCGTATTTCGATTACGCAGCGAGAAATAGAATACGCCGCTGTAGCGTACGGACAAAAATCTACCAGGATTCGGTGTAGAGCCTTTTGAGCCTAGAATATTGCACCTTTTCACAATATTCTAATTTTCTGAGATTGTGGATTTAGGGTTCTCATGAGCTGTAAGCCATAGTCATCACAATTATGACAAATCACGGCTTAAACTATCTTGCTTTGCATGCAATGAGTCTATCTCATATATTAGTTTCACCTTTAAGTTGCATTAGTGAAATAAATGAACTTTTGCACAATATTCTATTTTTTCGAGTTTCACCTGTAGTGTTGCTCAAGAATATTCGCATTGCGAATATTCGTTACGAATATTGCATATTCGAGTATTCGCGAATAACTCGAATATCGCGGTGAATAATCACTATTGCGAATATTCGTATTTTTTCAAATTTATTTTAAAACAGATCACATCCTAGTGATCTCCATCGACGTCTAAAAGCATTGCTGGTATGATTAGAGACCCTGGGCCGAGTAGCTGAGGCGATCCTTTTATGTTGCCGAATATTCGCAATGCGAATATTCGTATTACGAATATTCGCGAATACTTTCTCTGCCCTTCTTTTGCATCAGAGCCAATCAGAGTTCTCCTACCACAGTTGTCAGAGGTTAGCAACCTCCATAGCAACCAATAGGAACCTGCCTGCACGACCATTATATAAGATCACTTCCAGCAGTATTTCAGTGCAGATTCACAAGGTGGCTAGAGAGAGTAGAGTGTTTCTGTGCGTTTTTCCTGTGTATTGCGATCTTAGAGCTTAGCATTGTGCTTCCTATAGTGCTTTCAGTTCTGAGTTTCCTGCTTCTAAAACCAAATGCTTTTTTCAAAGCAAAAGACCCAACAGCTTTTCTAAAAGCTCAGATTTGTGTTGTTTTGTCCAGGTTAGTGTAGCTTAGTGTTAGATAGATTTCTGTGTAGTTAGTGTAAGTGTACATTTCTTTAAGGTAGCTTAGTTTAGTGTGTGTTTAGTCTCTGTGTTTTGTGTATAAAAAAAAAAATTAGCTTTAGTTTAGTCATATGAGTTTGTGTAAGTAGAGTTAGTTTTTAGTGCATATTAGTATATTATTTGTAGTCTTCGTCTTTGTCCTTGTCATTCAGTGTAAAAAAAAAAAAAAAAATTAGCTTTAGTTTAGTCATATAAGTTTGTGTAAGTAGAGTTAGGGCCAGATTCTCATAGAAATTCGCTTGCGTATCGTAAGCCATTTACACTACGCCGCCGCCGCATCATACTAGAGCAAGTGCCGTATTCTCTAACCATTTGCTCCGTAGTTTGCGTTGGCGTAGCGAAAATGGCCCAGCGTAAGCCCGCGTAATTCAAATGGGGCGGCTTGTATTTAAATTAAGCACGCCCCCACGTTGAACGAACTGCGCATGCGCCGGCCGGGGAAAAAGCCCAGTGCGCATGCTCCAGCTCACGTCGGAAAGCGTTGTTAAAACCGACGTCAAAACGATGTGATCGTCACTTACGCAATGCCCTATTCACGAACGAGTTAGTAAAACGACGTATGCGACTGAAAAAGCCGACGCTGACCCGACGCCATACTTAACATGGCATCCGACGGCACCCGACGGCATCCGACGGAACTTCGTAAGGTTACTCCTCATAGAAGCAGGGGTAACCTTACGCGGACGAAAACGATGTACGCGACGACGGGGCGGCGTAAAAGCGATCGGGAATCGCCGTACTAGCCTAATTTGCATATTTTTTTGATAAAATATCACGAATATTCGATATTAATGAATATTTCACGAATATTCTTCTATATATTCGTGAAATATCGCAAAATCGAATATGGCGTATTCCGCTCAACACTATTCACCTGTAAATGTTTGCATTTGAGATTATTACTTCTTTAGCATACTAGGAAATATATTATATGTGAACAAAGAATAAGTGTAGCGCTAAAATTAAATGAAAAAAGGCTAATAATTGCTATAATCCTTATAACAAATGAAATGTCCAAATTTGTGAAAAAAGTTCATATTGTCGATCCAAGACTTTTCAATCACCCCAAGTAGTGACTCAGTAAAATAACAAGGTGAGTGTTTAGAGGATCCGCCACCAGTGTAGTGAAACATAAGAGGCTTACCGGAAGATAAGGATCTGAGTAAGCATATACTCATCAGATCAATAAGGCTTCAAACAATATCCGGAAATCAGGATATAGTTGCAGATGAAACTCCTGGAATATCCTTATAGATGGTACATTGAATCCACGGAAACCATTGAATTGATTATGGACGTGTAAACTCAGGTAGTATGATTACCATGAGTGATAATGATTCAAATTGTCAACAAAGTTCAGACATGGATATGTTTTGACTTTGTTGATCTGAAGAAGGGCAGTAAATTGTTGACAATTTGAATCATTATCACTCATGGTAATCATACTACCTGAGTTTACACGTCCATAATCAATTCAATGGTTTCCGTGGATTCAATGTACCATCTATAAGGATATTCCAGGAGTTTCATCTGCAACTATATCCTGATTTCCGGATATTGTTTGAAGCCTTATTGATCTGATGAGTATATGCTTACTCAGATCCTTATCTTCCGGTAAGCCTCTAATGTTTCACTACACTGGTGGCGGATCCTCTAAACACTCACCTTGTTATTTTACTGAGTCACTACTTGGGGTGATTGAAAAGTCTTGGATCGACAATATGAACTTTTTTCACAAGTTTGGACATTTCATTTGTTATAAGGATTATAGCAATTATTAGCCTTTTTTCATTTAATTTTAGCGCTACACTTATTCTTTGTTTGTATGTTTTCAAAATTGATCTATTTTGGAGTGTTGGCTGCTTACATTTGTGACATTCGAACAGCGCGGTGATATATATACCATAGTATATACCTTTTTTCCTGAATATATTATATGTGGACATACATCTCTGTCATAAAACTTTAGTAATAATAGCACAAATAAAATCCCATACCATAATTACTTACCAGTACTTACTGTAGGAGGTTCAAAACAGCAACTGTGTTCACATTATCTAGTTAGATGGGAAACTGTCAAAAAGCAATTAATGGTCTTTTATTAGGTAAATCATATGTTATTTTTGACCAGATGTATGAAGTTGACACCATTAAATCTCAATATGTTTGTTAGTTCCAGCATTAAACCTATAAGTATTAGTGAGTACATTCCCAGTAAAAAGTGTGGGCTGAGCAAACTGCTGAGTGGTTTCATAAACACTAATTAAGGGCAACAATGTTTCTTCTTATCCATCACTTTTACATATGCACGAATAACAGGATGACAGACAGAAAAAGAGTAATGAAAGCAACTAGAAAGTATTCAATGCAATATAGCCTTTAAATGATTTTTATTATATTTTGTTCATTGATATTTGGAGCTTGCTCCTGCAGTTTAAAGCTCAACTTTATTTTGTTTTGGATAGAGCAGGGATTTATTAAAGCCTCCCTCTGGGTTTTATTTTTCACCTTGTCCATTTTGGGGAGATTCCTGAGAACCACGCGTCTTGTACAGTTGTCACAAGTACAAAAATTGAGCATGCATCTCACCAGGGGGATCACTGAAAGAAAGAACAAAAGCTAGTTGGAGTTAGGCTCTAATTTATTTTATTATTTCAGGCACTTATATAGCTCTGTTAATTTATGCAGTGCTTTACATATACATTGTACATTCACATCAGTCCCTACCCTCGAGGAACATACAGCCTAAGGTCCCTAACAGACATTCATACATATACTAGGGCCAATTTTAGACAGGATCTGATTAACCTACCAGCATGTCTTTAGAGTGTGGGAGAAAACCCACGCAGGCACAGGAAAAACATGCAAACTCCAGGCAGATGGTGTTGTGGTTGGCAGTCAAACCAGTGACCTTTTTGCGGCTAAGTGAAAGTGCTAACCACTCCACCACCGTGCTGCCCAGGTGCATATCATGAGAAAAAATTATATAGTCTGCTAAAAAAAAATGTTTGGGTACCTCAAAGAGCCCACAGAGTTGTCTAGCTGGGGTGTGCCCTGCCCAATGATTTATTGAGCGGGTGGCAGGTGCGATGTCAAGCCTGCCGCCTTTAGCCTGCCAAAGTCTATGGCAGGCTGCAGCTAGATGGGGCTGAACACTGTTCCATGTGGTACCCACATTTACGGCCCTATGTGTTCAGACAGGAATGCCAGGAATGCAGGTCTTCTGGATTTTGTCAATCGAGATGACCAGCAGGTGTGGCACAAGATATGGCATTGGTATAAAGAGTAGAAAACATGTTGTATCATATTTACAAAATTTGGGCATCATCTTGGTGTCCATTCTCTGTTTTAGATTTGTAGCAGTTCAGAAACAGACATGATGGTCTAGAGCACTCTGTCCATATTACTGTGTGAGTAAGGACGGGTTCACGCTGGTATGACACGACAGTCGTACAACTGTGGATCCAAGTTTTCCCTGTGACTTGAAGTCCGACATGCGTCCGACTTCAATGACCAGGGATCCGACTTAGATCCGTGACAATACCAGACACTGTGTCTGGTATGAATCTTTAAGGGAAACTCCAAGAGCATACCAGGCCCTAGTATGGATTTTATACTATACCTCATGACCTCTCAGCAGCCTCCACTGATGGGAACTTCTGCCTTTCCGCCTGGTGTATTCTGCCCCCTTTCGTGAATTTTCAGAATGTGCTGTACCACAATGGCAGGTTTCCAGTCGCTATTTCTTTTCACGTAAGGCCATTCCAGCTCTCTACCATCATGTGGAAGGCAATGTTGTGCCATTGTTGGGCAAGGCAGTCAGTTACTGCTGACACGTGGTCCAGAAAGCATGGGCAGGGATGATATATTTAGTTCACAGCACACTGGGGAACTCTGCTTGCAAGCCGGAAGGATGCAGCACAGGGATCAGTGCTGAAGCTTGTTGTGCCCCCTTGTCTCCCTACAGCTGGTCATAATGCCAGATTTGACAGCTCTACTCCCTCCTTCTCTATGCCCTCCTCGGCTTGATTTTCCTTTGAACCTCAAGTACCCCCTAAGCATTCAAAGGGCTATTTAATGAGTCAGGCTAAAAGGTGCCATGCAGTGCTGCAGCTGGTGTTTCTAGGGGCCAGGAACCACACCGGAGTAGAGATTCTTGCAGCTCTGCAGGGTCAGTCCCAGAGGTGGTTCACACCACTCCTCTGTTGATTTGTCTAGAGGTTATGTTACTGATCATAGAACACGTCTGTCCACAGACTCCATGGACCGTCTGACTTTTATCAAAATGAATTAGTCCTGGATTACCAGCAGCTATGAAGCTCCTGAAGGCAATGTCACAGATTAAGTGTTTTTGGGAAATAGAATCTCTGCAGGAATTCTAGGCTACTTAGTGTTATGGGTGTTGATTTTATCTGGAAGAATGTTTTTAGTGTAGGTTTCATGGGCACAATTAACACCCAAAGACCAATTTGTCCACACATTGCATATCGTTCCAATTTTTGACAGCAAAGCCAATTATTGCCTTAATCAAGAGTACCTCTATAGGATTACGGCGTGAAGGTGCCACCGACGCCCAAAGAACATTTTTTTTGGTGTAAAAGCACCACCGACAATTTTTATGCACCCGTTATATCCAAGGTCTGTGGTAGAGACACCAGAATTTATCCAAAAAATCTCTAATCTTGTTCTCAGTGTACTACATTATGACCTCATCATACAGACTGAAAGACGAAAACAGAACATTCCATAGCTCAACTCACCAACCAGTCCGCTGACCAACCAAATTAACCTGTCAAACAGTCTGCGTTAAAAAAAATGGATTTCCCTTAGCACGCAGATGCAAACGAATGTGTAAAGCTGCAAGGACTCTTCACGGCACACTGAGTATGCTTGCAGTCCTAAAAATACTAAATTTATGAGCATCTCCACAGTGGGAACACACGCATTCTAATGGATAGATGAGGGCAGGAGGGCCTGGAGGTATCCCCTTAAAGGAACAGGAGCACACTGGACACCCAGCACGTAGAACAATGGCAGCAAAGGTGATGCTGCTTTTTTTTTTTATATGTGGGATTATATGTGGGAATTGTTTTCTGTGCTGTTGAATTGTCATTGTGTTATATAAAAAAAAAAGAATAGGAAACAATTTGATTGAAAAACAAGTTTTATTGAGATAGTAATGAATGATTCATAATTATGTGAGTGGTCAATCAGCGCAATCTTTTTAATATAAAAATAATAATAAACCTGCGCTTACGAATAACAAGCAGCTTGCACAATATACTGGCAGCAAAAGGTTACATATAAACACAAAAGGTGCACTGCTAAAAAATTGTGTTTTAAAGGAGAATATTAACTATAAAGTTCATAATGATAAGAGTCCAGATATTGTGATTCCGAATGGTGAACAAGAAATCCTCCACCAGCGGGAGACGCCCACTGGTGGCCAATGAAACTGCTCCCTTCAGCTCTGGGAACCACAGTGCCACTAGCAGCTAATTTATGTCCTGACACTCGCTTCACACCAATAGTGCCACAGGATGTAAAACCGGTAACTTGTCAAAGCTATAATACAGACCCCCCAGGGTCCAGTCATGTCCAGTCTGGAAATTTGCGTCTATGAATGCTTTACTAGTCTTTCTTTTATAAAGTCCAGCTAGTGGCATAACAGTCCTTTTACATAGGAAAACACATTATCCTGCACAGTGGGGTTTGCTGCCAGTAGTCCGAGACTGGATCTCTGCATAGTTGCTCCTACAATCTCTCATCATTTGTTATATTCCACAGGTCCAAGCTATTGCCCACTGAGGGAAAAACACGTGGCTATCTTACTATCACAAACAGGGGTTCTTTAGGGCAAACGTCTCCCATGCACCAATCTACATAGCAGCCTGCCCCCATGTGTCAGTGTTTCAGTTCAATAGGTATATATATGTATATATATTACAGAAGAAACATTTAGCATAATGCATAGGTATGACTTAGGCCTCGTACACACGATCGGACATATCCGATGAAAACGGTCCGCGGACCATTTCCATCGGATATGTCCGATCTGGAGTTTGGTCCGATGGCGTGTACACACCATCGGATCAAATTCCCCACCGGCGGACGGCGCGGTGACGTGGCGGTGACGTTGACGCCGCCACGTCACCGCACCAGGAAGTAAAACACTTCCGCGCATGCGCCGAATCCATTCGGCAGCGGCGCGGCGGCGGTGCGGGACGACATGTCTGCTGGTAAGTGTACTAACCAGCAGACATGTCGGGCGGACACATTCCCACCCGATAGATTTCAAAGCATGCTTTGAAATCTGTCGGGTGGACAAATCTGTCCGCTAGCCCATACACACGATCGGAGATGTCTGCTGAAACGGTCCATCGGACCGTTTTCAGCGGACATATCCCCTCGTGTGTACGAGGCCTAAAGGTTACAAAGTTTCCTTTTTCGCAACATAGTATCAGATTTCGTCTTACATAGTGGTTTCCTTAGAAACATAGGAAAGCAGGTAAACAAAGAAGAGAAACAGAAGACAAAAGTTCAAAAGAAAACTAGAGATGGAGCTATGGTGTACTTTCTCAAAGTAACTTGGAAGCTTTTCAGTAAGATATTTTTAGAGTAGGGCAACTGACACAATTTCATAGCATACACCTAACTTAGATCTAGATAGACCGAGGTTACAAGGTTGAACAGAAATAGAGGGGCCACCTATAGAATATTTGGAGAATCGGTCTCACAACACACCTAGATCACAATAAAGTTACGGAATCTCTTTATTGCAGGCCATTTCTACAGGTCACTTAATAGCCCCTAATACTTGTGGATCTGCTGTGTTTGGTGTGACAACGGTTTTACACTTTCTTGTTAGGATCAGTCTAGCTGCAGACTGATTAGTCTAGCTGCAGACTAAAAGCTCCCCCACTTTTTTTATAAATTCTTTATTTAAGAAGAGCGAGCATGCGGATATACAGAAAATCACCATAATACAGGGCGATGAAACATTGAGCATTCTCCTAGTACAATCAAGAGTACACATGTCACTTAAATGTAGTATAGGTCTACTTGTCATTAAGGAGTATCACCAATCCACTGCACCCCGCACAACCAATTTTCTATTATAGGAGAAGAAGAAAACTCAGACTAACCTCGCGTAGACCCCACCGTTGCCACAACCGTGGAGAAGTAGTAGAAAAATATCCACAGTGTTAGAGAAAAAAGGATTAGGGAGGGGAAAAAGGATGGGAGAGGGGCAAAGTGACACAACAAAACAAAAAAAAGTGGGGGGGCGGTGGGGTAAAACAAGAGGGGAAAATCCCCAGTCCCCTGTGCCCCACAGAAGGGGGAGGTAGATAGAGCCAGGCCTTTTTTCGTAGCTACCAAGTCCTCAATTGCTTTGCTCCCCCACTTTTTATACCCTAGCCATGTAAAGGAAGTTGAGCCCAGCCTGGATGGAGTCAGGGCAGGGGCCACACTCTCTTACATGTGAGTGGAGCTTTGCTAGAGTGCTTTTACATAATGCTTTTGGGCTCAATGAATATTAGATTTTTTATTTGGACTTTATATATGCAATGAAAGTTAAAACAGTACTTCACTATTATGAGATCTCTCTATCTTTCTGGGATTATTGCACAATATCTACATCAGCTTGAGGAGCCATAGCAAAGATAAGCTGTAATACCCAGATACCCCAGTCATTATACACAAACACACTTTGACCTGCCAATAATTTGGGGGTCAGTGCTCTAGGGTCAGCATTATTTAATTGGGGGGTGGCACTTTGAATGTTTTTTTCGCACTGAATTAACCACTTCAGGTCCGCGCTATTGACATAATACGTCAACAGCGCGGACCTGAGGCGCCGGGGTCACGTCTTTGGACGTGATTTACTTGTAATTCCTCGCGCGCGCCACAGGGTGGCGCGCAGTGGGGAAAAACAGTCCCGACGCATCACCGAGGATTCGATGCGTGTACCTGGCGGCCGCGATGTCTGTCAGGTACACGCGATCGTCGGTGACAGAGCAGGGACGTGGAGCTCTGTGTGTAAACACAGAGCTCCACGTCCTGTCAGGGAGAGGTGACAGATGCTGTTTCCCTTGTACATAGGGAGACAGCATCGGTCACCTCCCCCAGTCACCCCCCTCCCCCCACACAGTTAGAACACACCCAGGCAATACATTTAACCCCTTCCTCACCCCCTAGTGTTAACCCCTTCAATGCCAGTCACATTTATACAGTAATTAGTGCATATTTATAGCACTGGTCGCTGTATAAATGTGAATGGCGCCAAAAATGTGTCAAAAGTGTCGATGTGTCCGCCGCAATATCGCAGTCCCAATAAAAATCGAAGATCGCCGCCATTACTAGTAAAAAAAAAAATATTAAAAAAAATCATAACTCTGTCTCCTATTTTGTAGGTGCTATAACTTTTGCGCAAAGCAGTCACTTATTGTGTTTTTTTTTTTTTTACAAAAATACGTAGAAGAATACGTATTGGCCTTAACTGAGAATTTTTTTTTTTTATATTTATTATAGCAACAAGTAAAAAAAATATATATATTTTTTAAATTGTCGCTCTTTTTTTGTTTATAACGCAAAAAATAAAAACCGCACGGGCGATCACATACCACCAAAAGAAAGCTCTATTTGTTGGGAAAAAAGGACGCCAATTTTGTTTGGGTGCCACGTCGCACGACCGCGCAATTGTCAGTTAAAGCGACGCAGTGCCGGAAGCTGAAATTTCGTCTGAGCACGAAGGGGGTTTACGTGCCCAGTAAGCAAGTGGTTAATTGGTGGTTCCTTAATTCTAGTCTTTTGTGTTTAATCATGTATTAAATGTATATGTGCCAAACAAAGTAAAAGTATTCACAAGTAAAAGCAATGGCAACACATAAAATTGTCTAAGGTTAGCAAATGTTTTTTTTTTTTTTTCCCAGGGTCCTGTGTGTCGAGTGAAAATAATTTTCTCTTGTTTGACAGGAGAATTCATGTGAAGAATCCATTCCATTAGGGAAGAAGTAGTTGTTGTGTTACAGTAAATGAGAAGTAGTTTACGAGCCTCAAACAATGCTCTATTAAGAGCCCAAATGGTGTCAGTTGGTCACATTGTCAGATGGAATGATTACAGAAAAGACAGTTTGTAAAGTACATAGAACAGTTTCCAAATATTGATTTATTGAGGCAGCACCATTGCATATGAAGCAGGTCTCCATGATCTCCCACAAATTTGGTATTGATAGAGTTCTATGTCATACACATGCTTTGTATAGTGTAATAGAACTAAAGCACAATATAGGTTTTCATCCCATTGATCTGCCTCAAAGGGACCTATATGAGCAGTAGTGTAGTAGTGTATTAAGGTTTTGTGCTGCCCTAGGCCTGACTAAATTCGCGCACCCCCCTGATTTAAATATGACCCACCCCTTTCTGTCAAGGCCACATCCCTTTCTGTTTAAGACCCGCCCTGAAATTTTCAAGTGGGGAGAGTAGTTCTGAGGGTCTGGGGGGAACAATGGATTCCCTTCATTTGCATAGCTTTCCTCTCACTTCCTGCTTGGCTATGGGGAATCAGACATGAAGGCGGGAGACATGGGGGGACATGGGGGGAGGGGTGCCATTCCCCCCACAGGAGATGGACATGAAGTCGGCGATCACCAGCGCCACCAAGAGATGGATGGACAGGAAGGCGGAGGACCTCCTTTCCTCAGGAGGCAGATGATGAGTCCACCCGGGATGACACTGTGATCTCTCCTCCTCCTCCCTCCACTGTCCGAGTGCTGGATGTGACTGCGGGTGAGTTGTCCATGGAGACCTCACTCCGGGGCCCATTCCTTCACCTACCTGCCGAACAGGAAGTGGGTCCTGAGACTCTCTGGCCAATCGGGTCTCAGGACCCTCGGCTGCTTCCCGATTGGCCAGGAAGAGAATCAGGAAGACAATAGCGAATATTGTTCACTATTGTCACATAAGTGGATGGGCTCAAGGCACAGTGCTCTAATTATGTGCTTAAATTTTTATTTTATTTTTAGAATTCATGCATCCTGGTGCATGGATTATGCCCCGTATGGACAGGCCGCCACTTCTTTGGAGCAACTGCATTTGCAAAGTTCACAGTCTATTTGCCTTTATTAACCTCCTTAGTGAAGTTCCAGTACCAAAATCGGTAACGCCGAGCCACATGTACAGCTTACTAGCCTTGTCCCCAGGATCCTGTAATGTCTCCCCACTGTGTCTGTGAGCCGTGTCTCCACTCGATTCACGGTGCCGAGCTCTGTTTCCTGTAAGCGTTGCGATGCATGGGGACAGAGCTCGGCGCCAGATTCAAAAAGTTAAAAACACACAATACACACGGTACACTGTAATCTTACAGATTACAGTACTGTATCAATTAGTTTCACATTCCTTTTGCCCCTATTGGTTTGTCCAGTGCCCTGCATGACAGCGACAATTCTGCAACTGTGCAAATTAGTGTTTTTGATTTGATTACATTGAATAATTTTTATTATTATAAAATTATTATTTGATATAAATATTTATAGTTATTTATTATATTATAATTTATGATTTCGTGTTTCAAACTTTATCATACCCGGGATGTCTACTAGACTCTTGTCTGGACAGTTTTAAGTGAGTTATTCCTAAGAATTACAGGCCTACAATATAAAACGCCAAATTTCCATGCAAAACATTGTACCGCTTTCAGCATCAAAAATCTGACATAATCATACCGCCAGGGAGGTTAAATCAACCTCAAAGTTTATTCTGGTGGGTATTTTAATTTACATATTTGTCTAAGCTTTTATTGAATGTATATAACTAAATTTGTGGACAATATATGTAATATCTTTTAATTCAATTTCTGGTCAGGACTTCAGCCAGAATTTGTTATGTCTGTTTTGGTATAAGAGCGATATTTGTATTTGCCATACAGACAGAATTGTTCACAGGCTGTTTCAAATGCCTTTAGTGATTTAGATTGAAGCATATCAAAAAAATAAAAAATTATACTGGGAGTTCATAAACTACTGGAGACTTGTTATTTGGAAAGAAAAGAGTGGCTAATCAAATCTCTTCCAGTGGCAAATCTAAATATATTCTGGGCTAGTTAGGAAGTGTAATGCTGCGTATACTCGATCGTTTTTCGGCATTAAAAAAAAACGTTGTTTTTTAGCATGTCCAAAAAACAAACGTTTTTCCAAGTTCATCATTTAGGGTTAATTTCCACTGGCGTTTTTACAGCCACTTTTCCGAGCATTTTTTACAGCTTAAAAACGCCTGTCCATGTTTATTTTAAGAAAAAAAAATTAAAAAAAAAATATTTTTTTTTGGAGCTGGAGCTTTAAAAACGCCGCGGCAGCATTTTTGAGGGTTTTTTGAGCGTTTTTTAATGTCTGGCGTTTTTACAACTCTATTGCTGGAGCTTCAGAACGCACTGGTCCCGCGTTTTTTTTGCAGCTTAGCCATCTACAGCTCAAAAACGTCATGGTGGGCATGAGGCCATAGACTAACATGGACAGGCGTTTTTAAGCTGCAAAAAACGCTCAGAAAAGTGGCAGTAAAAACGCCAGTGGAAATGAGCCCTAAAAACGATGTTGATAAACAAAGCGCAGTGACGTACAACACATAAAACGGCACTATAAAGGGGAAGTTCTATTCGCCTTTGGGCTGGTTTTAGCTGATTCCTTGTTAGTAAAAGACGATTCACACTTTTTTGTCTGTTACAGCGTGATGAATGTGCTTACTCCATTATGAATGGCAGTTTTACCAAAATGAGCGCTCCCGTCTCATAACTTGCTTCTAAACGTGCGCGGGTTTAAAACGTCGTTTTAGCCCACACACGATCATTTTTTACAACCCGAAAAACGACATTTTTTAAAACGACGTGAAAAAATGCAGCATGTTCAAATTTTTTTTTTTGTCGTTTTTTAGAAGATGAAAAACAATGTGAAGCCCACACACAATTATTTTAAATTACGTTTTTAAAAACAACGTTTTTTTTTAATGCCGAAAAACGAGTGAATTATAGGAAGCTAGTTTAGAAATTTTGAAGTTCCATTAGAAAATCTGTCTCCCCCATATGCCTCTGCAGGGCTTTGATATATCTATTGTGTAGATTAGCCTTTAAAACACAGTATTTGTGATAAGAAATGCCCAGTTTATTTGCAGGCTTTATAAAAAAAACAACCTTGAAAAAGGGTTTATGGTGAGGTTTGTATTTGGACATGGCCTCATAAGTGTTCTGAGCAGCCAGCCATGTTCACTGGGGCACCAGGCTAGCTGCTGTCAAGTGTTGTTCCTCAATGAGGCAGACCTCCTGGACAATGCCCCCCTCTTGCCTTTGGGTGGCAGATTTGATTACATTTATTTCATAGATAAAAATCCCTTTTGGAAAAGCCTTAAAGGTTTCCCATGTTAAAAGGTCATCTCCATAAGTTGTATTATAATGAATAGAACATTTCAGGAGTGCAGAGCTGTCACTTGTAAACACAGAAACCGGACTTCTGTGTTTAAGTGATTGTGATGAATAGACACCAAAGGGTCTGAGCCAGAGGTAGTGGAACTGAATTCCCCCAAGTTCCACCTAAAAAAAAGCCCTGTGTATACCCCTTGTGTTGAAAAGCAGAATATATATTTTCCACAGCTGCATTTCTCACAGAAATGTGTTTTTCCTTTGTTTGAAATTCATAACTTTGTTGGATAAAGCATGGCATAGGATAGTTTAACAGTCTGAATACATCATTTAATAGTTTTAAATTTAGCTTGTTTGCATTGTACTTCAATGGAAAAGTTTGGGAACAACATACCTGGATGCCATTAGACAGGATTTCTGTATGGACTCCTGGCAACTTGAGTGTCCTTTCCCAATTTTTATTGTGAATTATCGTTGTAAGAATTGGATGTGATTGGCTGTCAGTAGTAGGGGTCACTTATGTGTCCAATGAGCCCGCTAAACTGTAAACCAAGGCATAAAAGCATTATGCTGAACACTTGAATAAGCCATTGTTCAATAAAATCAGTGATACCGGCACCCTCTACCTTTTCAGGTAGTTTGAACATCTTTACGGCATAGCTTGTTTTTAAATTAGTTGGTCTTAAAGGTGGTTCTCGGCAGAATGCGGCTCCCAGCGAGGTTCTCGCTGGTTTCTGCCGAGAACCTCGGCCGTGTGTACACCGCCTCATGTTTGTGGCGATACCTCACATCTGTGGTGCAATCCACATTTACATACTTGTGCAGGATGAGGGTGCTTTCAATTTTTTATTTTATTATTTAATATTTATTTAATTTAAATGTATTTAAATGTATTTTTTTTTACACTGTACCTTTATTTTATTTATTTTATTAACTTTATTGCTATTACAAGGGATTACCAACATGTGATAATATGGCCCTTTCTGCCTTCTGAAAAGTGACTGCTCAGATCACTTTTACATAGTTGCGGAATCGAATGCTGAAGAAAACAATACTGGGATCATACAAAAGAGAACGCACAGTTTATTTATTACATATGTAGCGGGGGCATGTTTGCTTCTTAAATTTGTACCAATGTTATAAATTGGTATTTGGCACCATCTAGTGGCCAAACGTGAAATGGACTTCATTTATTTTCATTTTTCAAGAACATGGTGAGATACTATGCAAATAACCTACCCATGAACCTTCAGGGCTGAAGTGCATGCTGGGTAGGAGATAAAAGACCTTGTGGGTCTCTTCTGAACGTGTGGCCTGCCTACAGGGAGCTGTGAGGAGGTGATCCACAGAGCGGGGTCTGCTTCAACTGTGGGAAGGAACATCCAGCGATCCTGTGTCACATCCCTGAGCTGAAGAGACAGAGCGAGACGGGATCAAGAAGGACCCAGAGACATCTGCGGGGTTCCAGCCATCCTGTAAAGCTAAGCGGCGTGCTTGTGCTGACTGAAAGCAGGATCCAGGGACAGCCGGAGCGGAAGTTTCCAGTTCTTCTAGGCCCAGTGTGGTGAGCAGGGCAGACACCCACAGTTACTTGATACACTCTTACACTTAGACTTACTACCGCAGTGTTGTTGGAACTTGTAGTTCCTCGGGGAAAACTTCATTAAGCTAAACTGAGTTACAAAAAGGCCTAAGTTCCACACTGCTTTGGGGACTAATATTGTGAGATCAATAGACAATTATACCGGGAGAAACAATAAGTGTGTCACAGCACTAGTTTAGTTCAATACAGTTACGTGTGTATAGGTCCCAAGCCTAATTTAATTATGAAGTGCTGGAAGTATATTCCCAGGAAGGAGTGCACAGATACTTTGCACAATTCAAGTTACTCTTCTTTATTGTTATACATTACTTCATTGATTAGAGAACCCTTTGGATTACAAATAAGTTAAAGTGCACCAACGTATCTACAATAGACTTCACCACTGAGGAACATTCTGGAGTTATCTGGGCCAGGCCTAATTGAGATTACCAGCAACTGTACTTAAAGGAATTGCCCACTAGGGGGAGCTTGTGAGGCATAGACTACGTATAGCTACTTGCAGGTTTGATAACATTAACCCTTTAGTTTTGCTCTTATTGACTCTTGCAAGGGCCCTTGCAGAGTCAGCTATATATATATATTTGAAATTTGCTGTTTGCTCTTTTATCTTTTTACATGCCAAGTAAAGTTACCCTTGGTTTACTATACTGATTGTGTGAGGTGTGTTTGCTCCTGAGGACTGCATTCAGAAGAAGGTAACAACATTATTGCATGTCATTGTGTATTTTACATGTGGTATTGTGGTCCTAGCAACACGTGGGACTCACAATACATTAACATTTGCCTGTTGTGTCAAGGGAGGGTTCGAGCCACTTAAAGGGGCTGATAGGTCAGAGAGTAGACCCAAAACTAATCAGCAGCTCCTACGGGAGTACCGCTACACATATATCACTCAACTTTATCATTTTAATTTACTTTTTACATCCCCAATTTGTAGTGGTGAATTCAGCACAAGCACGTGATATTCCCAGATATGTAGCACTACTTTTAGCTGATATTTGGTGTCCTCCATGATCATGTCATTGATGGCTTTCACATATGCAGGCACAGAGACAGAAACAGGCCTTCCACTGGGTTTCTCAATTTCAACACTGAAATGGCCAGTTTTAAAATTGACAACCCAATGTTCAACTGTTGCATATGAAGGGCCACAATCACCCAGAGTTTCATCATGGATCTGCTTTGCACCTTTCCTTTGGAGAAACAGGAGTCCTATGCTCTTCCACATTGCATTTTTCTGGAGGTGCTGCCATGTTCAATCTGGACCTGAAAAAAAAAGAAAGGGTAAAATCGTAGTTGATTTTTGCACCATTGAATATAGACAAATTGGCCAGTACACCCTACAATTTACAGCTCCCTAGCTCAGTTTACAGCTGGGTAAGGCTCAATACTTATCAGCACTCCCTTGTATTATGCCTAGAAAAAGCCACTGCTGTTAAACCATGTCTGACTAGCCATACCCCTTCACAGTATAATACACTTACTTTTCTCTGATGGTAAAAGCAGGCCCTAATGCCCCGTACGCACGATCAGAATTTCCAATGAGATAAACTCCGGCGGGCTTTTCTGACGGAATTCCACTCAAGCTGTCTTGCATACACACGGACACACCAAATTCCGACCGTCGAAAACGTGGTAATGTACAACACTACCACGAGCCTAGAATAATGAAGTTCAATGCTTTCGAAGATGTGTCAAATTATTTTTAGCAAATGCGTGTTTTTTTTCCCGTCAGAATTTCATACAGACTAATGGAATTTCCGATAGAAACTGTTTCCGTCGGACGGAAAAAGTCCAATGGGGCATACACACGGTCAGAATATCCGATGAAAACATTTCGTCTGACTTTTTCCATTGGAAATTCCGACCGTGTGTACGCGGCATAACTCTTATGCCCTGTACACACGGTCGGTTCGTCTGATGAAAACGGACCGTTTTCATTGGACGAACCGATCGTGTGTTGGCCCCATCATTTTTTTCCCATTGGTGAAAAAAAATAGAACCTGTTTTAAAAAAAGATTATGGTTAAAAATCCGACAGAAAAAAACGATCGCCTGTGGGGAAATCCTTTGGTCAAAAATCCATGCATGCTAAGAATTAAGTCGACGCATGCTCGGAAGCATTGAACTTAATGTTTCTCAGCACATCGTAGTGTTTTACGTCACCGCGTTCTGACACAAACAGATTTTTGACTGATGGTGTGTAGGCAAGACTGAGAAAAGCCAACTTCATCAGATATCTGATGAAAAAATCCATCAGATTAGATTCTATCAGATATCGGATCGTGTGTACAGGGCATAACTTCCCCCAGGGGCCCCCAGGTACCCTAGACTGGCACTAGTAGCATTTTAGGGTTGCAATCTGTTTAGAAATGTTTGATAACAACAATAAAATTAATCCTAAAATCATTAAGCTTATTCTCAAAATTATATCGAGGGCCCCCTGTTCCGTGTCCACATTCCTTTATTCTTCAGGGCATGTGTAATTTTGCATCCTTAATAATATCAATCCCTTTCCAATGATCAGCAAAATAAATTGCACCTATTTATAACTCCTGCTCATTGTGATAGATGACAGCTTATGCATGCTCCTTTGTTTACCCCTTTGTAGAAACTAGCATTGTTACAGTGACCCAGGAACCGGTGATGTGGAGGAGTCACGTAGAGCCAAATGTAGGCATACAGATGCTTGCATCATAGTGCAGCATCCAATTCACTACCTTTATGCTAATAAAAGGGTTGCTTTAACTACACCTGGCCTGCAGTATCATTTAGATACCATTAGCAATTTCCTAATTATGAACACCAGTTAATCAGTGGTATAACTATAATTAGCATATGCAGCTGCTATGGGGCCTGGGGGTGGGAAGAAGCCTCATTAGGGAGACTGCTGAGGCAAATGAAACCATATTGTGCATGTGATGATAACACAACCCCAGTACAGTCTTATTCAGATTTGGAGAGGTTGCCATTCATGCCCCGAACCTATGAAAATTCTCTAGCTCTGTTTTTCTAATCTTTTATTTCATAGTAAATAGCAACATATCCATATGCTATTTTTCTGTATGTCTTATTTTGGTAATTTTGCATATTTCAATCCACTGGCTGCCTACCTTTTGTATGGATCGGTCTCCCTTGTTTCTGTACCCTAAGTACTCTTGTCCACAGCAATGTAAATGTTGTGTGTGATTTCATATAAGGAGATAATCCATAGTGTGTTGTTTTTACCACAACCTGAAAAAAAGGAAATTGCTTTCAGCTGTGGATATCATCTCTTTTACCATAACAAGTAAATGTAAATTTAAATGGCTTTGTGAAGGAAGTTATATGTTTGTTACGTGTCCTCTTGATCCTAAATTCCTATTTTAAATTCACCTTTAGAAAACATTGTAATGAGATCATTTACCTAACCTGAGCTTCATATTTAGCATTTTTTATTTTCAAATAGAATCCAAAAATCCTCACTCTGAAATCCAGCTTTGTATGTATTATTCAACTCAGAGAGGGGAAAAAGAAAGAAAAAGACTTCTTTGATGCCTAGAATTTTTTATTCTTATTCTCACTTCTGTTTGCCGTTGCATCAAATGTCAAAAGCCTTTTACTGAGATTTCTTACATTTACTTAGACCTGGGAGGTTTACAACATTGCTTTCCCGGCAGGTTTTCTTTACACTAATGAAAGTGATTCTTCTCTCTTTGAAGGTCACAAAGCTGTGTGAAGTAACTTAACAAGACTGTGGCCTGTATTCACTAAATAGTATTTTCCGACAGATCACCTGTCTGGCTCAGCCCACCTTTTTGATTCTGTTTCAAAAAATGAATACAGCCTATATATGCTACTTCTGTTTACAGTATGTTCTTGCTTATGCATTTAAACTAAATTAAACCAAAGAAAACCCAAGCTTCATACTTGCTTTTCATGTGCTTTATAGGCCCCAGTCCCTTCAAGGGGTTGTAAAGGAATTTTTTTTTTTCATAATAAGCATCATTTACCTGCAGACATTCCTCTTTTCACTTCCTCATTGTTCGTTTTTGCTCAGAAGTTGCTCTATTTCTTTTCTCTGTTCTGCTCGCTTCCTGCTTGTCTGATTTTACTGACCACCGCAAAGGGAGACTTTACTGTGGTGGTCAGTAACATGCTCGCCCCCTTCTGGGAACTACATCTGTGTGGCAGGACACTCTCTACGTGTTAGAGACTTCAAGGAGGTGTGAATTACTGGGCGTACATGAACAAATGATGCAAACCAGGAAGTGAATAGGAGAACAGAAACTAGAACGCCGGAGGTGATATAGATGAAGGAATTTAATAGGTATTTACTTGTTTGTTAACAGAATCATTACACTATTCTGTCTGTCTACCTTGCAGACATTAATTCTAGGCAAAAAAATGTTTCCTTTAATACTCTTTTCAGTGTAGTTGAAATAAGAGGCAGTAAACTTACAACCTCGGTAGAGTCTGCATATTATACATCAGGAGCAGCCGGTCCATTAGGGGTGCAGGGGCTCTTTCCCCCCCAGTTTGCATGCAGGGATTCATGCTATACACCAGACTCATAGGTTTCTATGAGCTTGAAAAAGGTTGGGCTCCCACTTGTGACACTAGCAAATTAATATTCACAACTGTTTTCCAGATTCTCCTCCCAGGCCAATCAAGACAGAAGGCAGATCAGGTTGGCCAGGAGGAGGAGCCGAAGAAGCCACGAAGGGAATGAGTACACGGGGACCGTGGCGGGGTGAGAGTGGGGGGACCATGGAGGGCTGAGTGCGGGGGAACCGTGGAGGGCTGAGTGCGGGATGATCCTGGAGTGCTTATTGTGGGGGGGGGGTCGTGGAGGGGTGAGTTAGGGGGGACTGGGGATGGCTGAGTGCTGGGGGACCATGGAAGGGTGAGTGTGGGCGGACCATGAAAGAGTGAGTGTGTAGGGACCGTGGGAGGTGAGTGCGGATCTAGGGGGTTGTTTGCCAAACCCCAAAAAAAGCACCAGCCGCCGATGTTATACACCATACAGACCATTTATCCATTTAGATCAAGGTTGAATTGTACACGATAAAAAAAATGATAAAAATTATGAAAAATCACAACTTCAGACATAAGAAAAGAGGCAACCAGCATGTTATGAAAACATTTGGAAAAGGTAAGTATAAAAAAGTAGCATAACATACAGTATGCTGAGAGGCACTTCAGGTTTGGAGGATGATGAATGGGGGAGAAGAGCTGAGCCTGAGGATTTGCTTTAACCACTTGACCTACCCCTTCATGGCCAGGACATTTTTTGCTTTTTGGCACTGCATTATTTTAACTGACAATTGCTCCACTGTACAAAAATAAAATGTATGTAATTTTTTCCCACAAATGGAGCTTTCTTTTTGTGGTATTTGATCACCACTGAATTTTTGCGTTATAAACAATTCCAACATTTTTGAAAAAAAAAATTATATTTTTTTACTTTCTGCTACAGTATAAAACATATCCAGCAAAAACAAATCTTCATTAATTTGGGCCAATATGTACTTTGCTACATGTTTTTTTTTTAAATGAAATCCCAATATGCCTATATTGATTGGTTTACTCAAACATTATAGCGTCTACAAACTATGGTATATATTTATGGAATTTTTATTTGTTTTATACTAGTAATGGCGAAGATCAGTGAGTTATAGCGGGACTGCGATATTGCAGTGGACAATCGGACACTAAATGACACTTTTGACACTTTTTTTCTGAACCAGTGACACTAATACAAGGACCTGTACTAATGCCACTGGCTGGGAAGGGGTTAAACATCGAGGGCAATCAAAGGGTTAACAGTTTTTTTTGTGACATGTATGTGCTTTTACTAGGGGAAGAGATGTATTGTATTCCTTGCTTTGCCGGAAAACAAAATCCATCCCTTCCCAGACCGATACGCGGCAATATGGGATCATTGGCATTGACGGATAGATCCACCCTGATTCCATGAGACCTCCCTCCTGCTCTGTATACTATGAGCATCTGGAGCCCAGGAGAGACAAGCCCAACTGATTGGAGTTTTCTCTATATCTTTTTCCCTCTCTCTTCCTCCTTTCACTCCCCCATTTTTTTCTCCTTTTCCCTCCCACCTTTTTTTTTTATCTCTGGAAAGGCAGGCCACACAATTATACATGATGGAACATGCTAATGGAATGTCTGACAGAAAAACTCTTACTACCATATTTCCAGTATTGTATCCCTCTGCTCTATAGAGTTGTGACCTAGCTAACTATTCCACTGGACATTATGTTTGACCTGTTGTATCAAGACCATCTTATACCCCTCTTATACCTTTGTATTGAAAATGCAAAACGTTCATAAAAATTGTCAATTATAAAAAATTTAAAATAAATCCATCCCTTCCCACCTGTCAAAATGGGGATCTGCTCTGTTTATATAGGAAGATCTCTTTTCTGTGTGTTTTACACATGTTTGGAGGGAGCCAGCGGACATCCAGTGAGCAACACCTGCAGATCGACTTCTGCTGTGATTAATCAGAAAAAAAAAATTATCTAAATTATAAAAAAAAAAAAAAAAAGATTAATCACAGCAGAAGAGGGCGGCAGGGGGTCCATGCACGTGCCCACAAGGCAGAAGTGCAGAATTATGTATATATATATATATTAGGGCTGTGACTGATTACAATTTTTGTGTTCGATTAATCGTTTTTTTTTTTAATCGATTAATCAACTAATTTTGATTAATTAACGCACATACAGATACAACTACTTTTAGCTGATCTCCTTGCATTGCAACTCTGCATTAGTCATTGGTAAATGTGGTGGGGGCAGCATGGGGGCAGATGCGTATATTCTTGCAGTATGGGGGCAGATGTGTATATCACAGCATCTACCCCTATGCTGTAATATACACATCTGCCCCCATGCTGTAATATACACACATCTGGCCCCATGCTGTAATACACACATCTGCCCCCATGCTGTAATACACACATCTGCCCCCATGCTGTAATACACACATCTGCCCCCATGCTGTAATACACACATCTGCCCCCATGCTGTAATATACACACATCTACCCCCATGCTGTAATATACACACATCTACCCCCATGCTGCAATACACACATCTGCCCCCATGCTGTAATACACACATCTGCCCCCATGCTTTTCTATACACCTCTGCCCGCATGCTTTTCTATACACCTCTGCCCGCATGCTTTCATATACATGATGGTTGTCCTCTCTTACCTACTTAAGGCAGGAGGACCCGTCCGCAGAGTAGCTGATACTGACACGTGATAGGGAAGATACAAGCAGGCGGGCGGGTGATGATGACGTCAGCGCTACTTGGTTGGCGCCGGGTGGATCAAGATGGCCGTGGCTCCGGAGCTAGGCCGAAGCCGCGGCCTTTCCTATCGGCGAGATCGCGGAGCTCACTCCACGGATCGTCGATTAAAATTATTTTAGTCGATCAAAGAAATTAACGATTAATCGAACAATTAATCGTTAATTTCCCCAGCCCTAATATATATATATATATATATATATATATATATATATATATATATATATATATATATATATGTACGTGATTCTGCAAAGGAGAGCCGCCCTGTATTAGTAAACCTGCAATGGGATGGACAGCAAGTGTTTATTAGGGGCTATAATTAAGTGTTTTAATTTTAACCCCAATTTCCAATTAGCTAGTCATCACTGGGGGTCAAGGACCATTAATGTCTGAATGGGAGGAGTTCCAATGATGATTTCTTGAAACCATGCCACTTCGGTTGGAATACTGGCAACAGATAAATATACGTATTATCCATTTGTGCTCAGTACCTACCTCACTTGCCTAGTTCATAATAAATAAAGACAATCATTTTTTTTAAGAAGAGGGAGCTTTGGGTGCTTCAACCTAAACATCGATTGCATAACAATACCATGAAAAAGGAACATCTAAAGAACTTAAGAATGAATAAAAAGACGAAATGTATTAGCCAAGTATCCCCTAGAACCCACCTAAGAACAAAAACTCTACAGTGGTTGAAAACAAAGAAACAACATTAGCCATAGGTGACCATTAAATACCAAATATAATGAATATAAACACATTAACCTCTGGATAATAGATCATGATTATTAAACATAGAAATTTTCAAGTGAGAAACACCTCTAAGCACCCAATGAAATGTTCATCCCTTAATGATAAGTGCGTCATGCAGTAAATAAAGCTGCCACAGTAATAAGGTCAATAGATAAAAAATCTGTAGAATGGAGCAATAAATTAGCACAAATAGAAGAATCAAAAGAAATAGCTGAGAGGGGAGCCGCCAGGGGCTCCAACACTAGAAGACAAAAGGGTCAATGTAGTAATCCTCTGAGGGTTGGCATGTTTCAAACAATCCTTATGAAGATACATGTAAAGAAAAGATGGTATATTTGTAAATCTTGGCTGATTTATGTACTGGATAAACTTAAAGAGGAAAGACCATAATCAATATAGTCTACTGTTGTCAGCAACGATCACCATCAACAATTGGTTGATGTGTTTTAAATATCCAGAAACGATATATCATGGGTCCCCAATTTTTTATAACAAGCTCATCAAGTTCAGATGCTCAAAAGATATTGTAGCACACACCACTTGAAAACATCAGGCTGTTCGGTGATATTGGTGATCACATTAGAAGAGGAAATCCAGTCACATCATAGTAGAAGTTCACCTAGAAGTTCTAGAAATAACACCAACTTTATGCAATTTCAATAGCGATGTTCAGTGTGCCTAAACTGACAGATCATATAATAATGTATAATGTACCATATGAGAGTCCATAAAAGTTGTACTTTACTGAAGTTCAGAAGTCACTGCAGACAAAATCAATGACCCATCAAATTGGCATATAAATTCATAGGCAAAATGCAGACAGCTCATAAAACTTGACAAGACACCTGAAATAATATAAATTCCATGAAAACTCAAATAAATGAAAGTTCAAAGGGGCTTAACTAAAAGAAAATACGTTTATGGTGTGCCACGTGACAGTTCATAAGGTAATACTTCATCAAAAGCAGAGGTCAGGAAGAAATTCAGGTCAAATCCAGTGTAGGTGGTCATCAAGTAAGGCTGTAGTAAACAACAAAGCAGTGACATGTATAATATGTCATGACATCATCAACACCCCTCTGGCACCACATTTGGTCTATTTACCCCCTAAACGAGCCACTTGACAGCAACAGCTCACGTGAGAAAGTCACCAACTAATGGCAAAGGAACATGTCTTTCTTTGATTTTTCCAGTGGGTTTTGCCTCCCCCAAAATATATATTTTTTAACCACTTGCCGACTGCCGCACACACATAAACATCAGCAGAATGGCACAGGCAGGCAAATGGGTGTACAGGTACGTCCATGGGCGTCCGCTGATTTTTTTTTAGAGGGGGGCGTTTTGGCAGCGGCGATATACACAGTCGCATTTTACCCTTTCTTTGACCGCTAGCGGGGGTTAAAAGCGCCCCCCCCCCCATGTTAAAATGTAAAAACACCCCACTGTGCCCCCTGCATCTTTCAATATCTCTTTGTCACTACTGTGTACCCCCTCTCCACAACTGCACCTCTGGACCCCCTTTACATTACACAGCACCTCACAACTCTGGGCCCCTTTACATTACACAGCACCCCACAGCTCTGGACCGCTTTACATTACACAGCACCCTGCATCACTGGCCCCCTTTACATTACATAGCACCTTGCATCACTGGCCCCCTTTACATTACACAACACCCTGCATCACTGGCCCCCTTTACATTACACAGCACCCTGCATCACTGGCCCCCTTTACATTACACAGCACCCTGCATCACTGTCACCCTTTACAATACACAGCACCCTGCATCACTGGACCTCTTTACATTACACAGCACCCTGTATCACTGGACCTCTTTACATTACACAGCACCCTGCATCACTGTCACCCTTTACAATACACAGCACCCTGCATCACTGGACCCCTTTACATTACACAGCACCCTGCATTAGTTAAAGCGACGCAGTGCCGAATCGCAAAAACTGCCCAGGTCAATACACACATCTGCCCCCATGCTGTAATATACACACATCTACCCCCATGCTGTAATATACACACATCTACCCCCATGCTGCAATACACACATCTGCCCCCATGCTGTAATACACACATCTGCCCCCATGCTTTTCTATACACCTCTGCCCGCATGCTTTTCTATACACCTCTGCCCGCATGCTTTCATATACATGATGGTTGTCCTCTCTTACCTACTTAAGGCAGGAGGACCCGTCCGCAGAGTAGCTGATACTGACACGTGATAGGGAAGATACAAGCAGGCGGGCGGGTGATGATGACGTCAGCGCTACTTGGTTGGCGCCGGGTGGATCAAGATGGCCGTGGCTCCGGAGCTAGGCCGAAGCCGCGGCCTTTCCTATCGGCGAGATCGCGGAGCTCACTCCACGGATCGTCGATTAAAATTATTTTAGTCGATCAAAGAAATTAACGATTAATCGAACAATTAATCGTTAATTTCCCCAGCCCTAATATATATATATATATATATATATATATATATATATATATATATATATATATATATGTACGTGATTCTGCAAAGGAGAGCCGCCCTGTATTAGTAAACCTGCAATGGGATGGACAGCAAGTGTTTATTAGGGGCTATAATTAAGTGTTTTAATTTTAACCCCAATTTCCAATTAGCTAGTCATCACTGGGGGTCAAGGACCATTAATGTCTGAATGGGAGGAGTTCCAATGATGATTTCTTGAAACCATGCCACTTCGGTTGGAATACTGGCAACAGATAAATATACGTATTATCCATTTGTGCTCAGTACCTACCTCACTTGCCTAGTTCATAATAAATAAAGACAATCATTTTTTTTAAGAAGAGGGAGCTTTGGGTGCTTCAACCTAAACATCGATTGCATAACAATACCATGAAAAAGGAACATCTAAAGAACTTAAGAATGAATAAAAAGACGAAATGTATTAGCCAAGTATCCCCTAGAGAAATTTATGGTTTAGAAAAGAAAGTGGACTTTAGTCATGACCTGGCCGGGTCACATGATGCGGAAGTCTCAACCGCACATGTGATCGGGATACACATTTATAAGGGGTGGATAAAACTAGCTATAGAGTCTGCCATTTCCAAGCAGGGAATTCAACTAAACGACCTGAGTGGTGAGTAAAAATGATGTTTGGAAACTGAATGTTACACTCTGCCTAGCTGCAGACCTCTATAGCATCTTTTTAAGTAGGTGGCTTTTTTTAAAGCATCATCTATTATACTATATCTCCCTGTTTAGATACACTTCTGAATACACCGCAGCCTTCTACTATTGTTGGTCTACCTACCATTTGGAATTCAGGCTTCAACACTAGGGGTTCACCCCCTCTTTGTTATTGATTTAGCTGTTCAAGCATAATAACCAAAGCAGTTGTTCAGCCCTCTCCACCAACATTCTGCGGTATACATATTTGGGTATGTATTCTGAACAAAAAATATTTATTTTTCTTTTTTCTTTTTTTCATACCCATACCTGAATAACAGAAAACCTGTTGTTCAATACTATTATACATTTTCTTATTTTTTGTCATATTATATATATATATTTTTTCCTTACCAGAATAAGCCACACCGCTTTAGTTCTATTCGGATCATTTTTCAATCATCTGGAATCTCCCAAGTTCCAGACAACACTCATCTACACTGTCAAAAATCCTCTCTATGATACCCAACAGTGGGAACGGTAGGCAGCCATTCGATATAAATACTCTACTATCACACTCAGTGTTCATCACACATAGATTATCCTGCTTTTATATATCTCTGCTGGGCATTCTCTGTATCTAATTCCACCCCTAACATAGCTCACCTAAATATTACCATTCCACACTGGTTATAATGTGCGAACATACTATCCTAAATGTTCCCACAAAAAACTACTATACATAGGGGTATCCTTTCCTAACAACTCTTTTTCCTGGTGTATCCCTGCATGCCCCCTCTCATGGATCCCCATGGGTGCGCCCTTCCCTCTGTGACACCATGGCAACTTCGGTCTTCTATGCATCCTCTCTATAGCGCTTTGACGCACAAATGATATAATTTAATGTTACGCACGAATGTCTGTATATTTTATTTAAATGTATGTCTGTATATTAATGACGGTCCCTTCCTTTTTCTCTAGAAAAATCATAACTCCTGACGAAGCAACAAATGCGAAACATGTAGAGTTTATGTTTATGAATATCTATATCTACAGTAGCTATCAATCTATATTGATTTCTACACCGGATCATTCCTTTACAACGACCATTTATTTTCTTTGTTCACTATTTTTACTGTGTGATCAATCATATGTGTCTTTTTAAATGTATTTTTATAACTTTATATTGTAATTTTGAATGCAATGCCAGAATTCTTTTG
Organism: Rana kukunoris; assembly: GCA_029574335.1. Classification (NCBI taxonomy): domain Eukaryota; kingdom Metazoa; phylum Chordata; class Amphibia; order Anura; family Ranidae; genus Rana; species Rana kukunoris. Next base: position 165,920,156 of record CM056050.1, read on the forward strand.
GTATTGTATCAATAAAACATTTATATTACGTTTATGATTAGTGCCTATAAAGTCCACTTTCTTTTCTAAACCATAAATTTCTCTAGCTACTCTAGGACGCGGCACTGTAATACTCTAGGTCACCCATAGTCCATCCTATGGTTTGTGTACCTTGAACCTCGTTTTCAAGTATCCCCTAGAACCCACCTAAGAACAAAAACTCTACAGTGGTTGAAAATAAAGAAACAACATTAGCCATAGGTGACCATTAAATACCAAATATAATGAATATAAACACATTAACCTCTGGATAATAGATCATGATTATTAAACATAGAAATTTTCAAGTGAGAAACACCTCTAAGCACCCAATGAAATGTTCATCCCTTAATGATAAGTGCGTCATGCAGTAAATAAAGCTGCCACAGTAATAAGGTCAATAGATAAAAAATCTGTAGAATGGAGCAATAAATTAGCACAAATAGAAGAATCAAAAGAAATAGCTGAGAGGGGAGCCGCCAGGGGCTCCAACACTAGAAGACAAAAGGGTCAATGTAGTAATCCTCTGAGGGTTGGCATGTTTCAAACAATCCTTATGAAGATACATGTAAAGAAAAGATGGTATATTTGTAAATCTTGGCTGATTTATGTACTGGATAAACTTAAAGAGGAAAGACCATAATCAATATAGTCTACTGTTGTCAGCAACGATCACCATCAACAATTGGTTGATGTGTTTTAAATATCCAGAAACGATATATCATGGGTCCCCAATTTTTTATAACAAGCTCATCAAGTTCAGATGCTCAAAAGATATTGTAGCACACACCACTTGAAAACATCAGGCTGTTCGGTGATATCGGTGATCACATTAGAAGAGGAAATCCAGTCACATCATAGTAGAAGTTCACCTAGAAGTTCTAGAAATAACACCAACTTTATGCAATTTCAATAGCGATGTTCAGTGTGCCTAAACTGACAGATCATATAATAATGTATAATGTACCATATGAGAGTCCATAAAAGTTGTACTTTACTGAAGTTCAGAAGTCACTGCAGACAAAATCAATGACCCATCAAATTGGCATATAAATTCATAGGCAAAATGCAGACAGCTCATAAAACTTGACAAGACACCTGAAATAATATAAATTCCATGAAAACTCAAATAAATGAAAGTTCAAAGGGGCTTAACTAAAAGAAAATACGTTTATGGTGTGCCACGTGACAGTTCATAAGGTAATACTTCATCAAAAGCAGAGGTCAGGAAGAAATTCAGGTCAAATCCAGTGTAGGTGGTCATCAAGTAAGGCTGTAGTAAACAACAAAGCAGTGACATGTATAATATGTCATGACATCATCAACACCCCTCTGGCACCACATTTGGTCTATTTACCCCCTAAACGAGCCACTTGACAGCAACAGCTCACGTGAGAAAGTCACCAACTAATGGCAAAGGAACATGTCTTTCTTTGATTTTTCCAGTGGGTTTTGCCTCCCCCAAAATATATATTTTTTAACCACTTGCCGACTGCCGCACACACATAAACATCAGCAGAATGGCACAGGCAGGCAAATGGGTGTACAGGTACGTCCATGGGCGTCCGCTGATTTTTTTTTAGAGGGGGGCGTTTTGGCAGCGGCGATATACACAGTCGCATTTTACCCTTTCTTTGACCGCTAGCGGGGGTTAAAAGCGCCCCCCCCCCCATGTTAAAATGTAAAAACACCCCACTGTGCCCCCTGCATCTTTCAATATCTCTTTGTCACTACTGTGTACCCCCTCTCCACAACTGCACCTCTGGACCCCCTTTACATTACACAGCACCTCACAACTCTGGGCCCCTTTACATTACACAGCACCCCACAGCTCTGGACCGCTTTACATTACACAGCACCCTGCATCACTGGCCCCCTTTACATTACATAGCACCTTGCATCACTGGCCCCCTTTACATTACACAACACCCTGCATCACTGGCCCCCTTTACATTACACAGCACCCTGCATCACTGGCCCCCTTTACATTACACAGCACCCTGCATCACTGTCACCCTTTACAATACACAGCACCCTGCATCACTGGACCTCTTTACATTACACAGCACCCTGTATCACTGGACCTCTTTACATTACACAGCACCCTGCATCACTGTCACCCTTTACAATACACAGCACCCTGCATCACTGGACCCCTTTACATTACACAGCACCCTGCATTAGTTAAAGCGACGCAGTGCCGAATCGCAAAAACTGCCCAGGTCTTTTACCCGCCTAAAGGTCCGGGTCTTAAGTGGTTAATGTATATATGCCTATTGGGGATATGTACTGCTTATCACTATTTTGCTAAATTTTAGTCATCATATGGAATTATGACCTGATATCACGTCAAAGGTAAGCAATATGTTTTTAATATAGCAGCAGCGAAAAAGGGCAACAACAGACAAACCACCCACAAGCTTATTATATATGTATTGCCCATCTTAATCATATCTCTTTCAATGTTTTAAATCTAGAAAAGAATGAATAAAGGAAACCCCCTCCTTTCAAGTAAAACATTACATTTAAACATAGTACTGTTTAAACAGTGCTATTCCGAAAATGCAAATGTTGATTTTTTTTATTAAAAGTCAACAGCTAAGCTCTCATCTCTATTTCTATCCATGCTCCTGGTCACTCTCTGCAGACAAATACCTGTCACCGGATGCGTAGAATTGTCTTTCATGTGGGAGCTGTGACCTATAGAATGGGTTTTTCTCAGCCTTTCTGTTACTAGTATTTGTTCTGGTTGCTGTGCCTCCCTTCTGGATACCAAGAAGCACACACAACAAATAACGGGGATGATAATCTATGTTGCACTTGTGCTGTTTGTGTTTCTTTATCAGATAACTACTAATATATGTGTAATTAATAACTTATGTTGGGCTGATTTTTTTAATAATTTTTAAAATGTATTTACAGATCTATTTTGTTAACTACCCTACAGTTATTCATCCTTTTTGTGACAAATGGGGATATGATATTTATTATTAATGAGACATTGCTGTCCTGAAAAAAACAAGTTCCTTGGAACATGTTGACATTGTGGATGTCTAAATAAGTTTATGTACTATTAAGATCTATAAGAAAATATTCAGGAGGGTTAAAAAAAAAGTCACATATACTTTTATGTACAGTGTCTCCAGGAAGGGCTTCCTCCCTTGTGTTGTGGTAGGATCTTTCCAGCGTAAAAGGAAAAAAATCTGCGCTAAACCCTATAAAACTAAATAAATAAATGAACAAGTGAACAAATGTGTTGCAAATTAATGATGAAGAAGATGGTATAAAAAACCAAACATAAGTGAAGTGGTGCAGCAACTAAAAAACCTTAAATATTTAGTCCATAAATGTGTAAAACAAAAATAGTGCGCTACCATATAAATGAGGTGAAAATAGGTTAATGAGTGAAAAACCTTAAATGAGAGAATATCTAGAAAAATTGAGATACAATGTCCTAAACAAGCAATTAGGGATCCAAAAAATGATCGACGTAGCTTCACAATTCCCGGTATCCACAATTACAACAGAATGACAACTTGTCTGCAGGTAAGATTTTCTGTTAATCAAGGAAAACAAGACAATCACTGCCGCATAAATCTCATTAACCTATTTTCACCTCATATATGTGTTAGCGCACTATTTTTGTTTTACAGGATCATTCCAGCAACTAAGCTCTGGCCCAAAGCAGGACATCCTCCCCCTGACTAGAGGGTGCCCCTTAGGGCCACCGACAGCCTCCTTAGCACTGTATCTCCATCTTCCACCCAACTGCCCCAGCTGGCATGGATCATGTCTATTTATGAGGTAAACTCTGCCCCCTGCCAGCCCACTACTGGTGATAGGCCGAGGCCTCATAAATATTTCAGGCATCTCCTTCTGACCTCCACCCACTAGCTCTAGAACATTCTCCAATGTCCCAGAAACAAGGAGAGGCACCAGAGTTGCTGTCGGGATGAGTCACCTAGCCCTGAGCCACTGAACCCTGACCCAGATTCCACAGCTTAGGCTAAGACCTGAGCTACATAAAATGTACCTAAAACAACATACACTACTTCTAGCAAACACTATACACATGTGTAAACCATCCCACAAATATTCACTCAGTTTGTGATAGGTGTGGAAATGATCTTTACTATGAAACATCTCAGTCTTTAAGAAACCACAAGTTCTGTAAAACGCTTTGATGTTGTGGATGTCTATACAGGGTTATGTGCTATTGGGATCTATATGAAAGTATTCAAGATGGTTAAAAAATTCACATGTGCGTTCATGTTCAATGTATATTTTCATATATGCATTTTTTTTTTTTTTTTTTTTTTTTTTTTTAAATAGCAGTGTTTTACCGCTATTTTTTTTTTTTTTTTTTTTTTTTTTTTAAGTGTATTTTTGTGCGTGAACTCGAGAGAGAGGAGCCGGACTGCAGGAGTTGGGAGTAGGCAGACCCTCCCCCCGGAGGCAATCGCCATCCTTCTCCATGCCCCTGGTGGCAATGGCGGGTGTGAAGGGGGGCCTCCCACTCACCCCGCCCTACCTGCTCCTCTTGGGAGCCCAACTGGGGCCCAACGGGACCCCAATGGGGCAGAGGGACTCCCCCTATGAGGGAGTGAGGGGGCCTAGCCCACCCAGCCAGCCCCGTAGGTCCTTCGCCTCTCTTTATTTTAAGAGACCGCATGGCCAAAGTGCATGTGTTTTAAACCAATTTTGTGTGCGTGCAAGTGTGGTGGTTTTTTGTGGGGGGGGGGTGGGCGTACTAAGCACAGGCGTACCTTGCATAGCACACCCACCGGGAGCCGGGCTGAGACCACCAAACTCAATTCACATGTAGCCGAGCCCGGGATTTTTAAGAATGAAATGAAATGTGTCCAAATAAAAAGCTTTTCAATTATTTTAAAAATACGTCGAAGATATATGTTTTTGTATAAAACCCCAGGCTCCTTGTTTTTTTTTTTTTTCTATTCTTAGGGGTGACCAACACTGCAAATGTAACATGTTTCATAGGATCCTTGCCTTTAGCTGGCCATACACTGTTAGTTATTTTTATTCAACCAGTGGGTTGGGCAAAAACTACTATGTGGATGGAGGCATTCCCTCACCTGGACATTGTATTCTGACAGCTGCACCCACCGTTGTCAGAATACACTGATTAGTGGCTGCAGTTGCTGATTGAGAAAAGGTTTCCAACATGTCCTGTCTATTGATAAGGAGCGGTCGCACACTAATCAAAATTTGGCTAGTCCTTGCTAAACCAGCCAAATTTTAATCAAAGTATGGTCTGGTTTGTTTTTCTTATGTAGTGCTGTTACTTTCACTATGCTGTGTGACTCAACCCTCGTACACACGATCAGTGTTCCCGATGGGAAAACTGTAAGGAGAGCTTTTGCCCGGGAATCCCAGCTGTGTGTATGCTCTTCACAGTTTTTCTGAGAGGAAAACTGCCCACAATCTGCCGGACAAAAAAAGAGAACCCACCCCGAAATCCGGCAGACTTTTGACAGGCGGTTTTTTGGCAGTTTTCCTAAACTGGAATGGAGCATACACATTGCCAGGATTCCCGGCCAAAGCTCCATCGCAGTTTTCCTGTTGGGAAAACCGGCCTTGTGTAGGGGAAAGACTGAACCGAGCAGGTTCTCGGCTTTCCTCTGAAACTTTTAGAGACGCAAATCCCGTATGTGTGTACGAGGCATTAGGTAGTGGAGAACATCGTGGTTTTGAGAGACAAAATGGAGCACAGTTTCGGTGCATAGACGAACGCCATACGTTGAATAGTGCAAATTTGGAAGTAGTTTCTATAAACACTGGAAAAGGAAAGAGTCACTTTAGTAAAAGGCTTCCATGGACTAGCCAAACCTGAATAACATTATCTATTGACATATCAGATAATATTTGCATTTGTTCTGCACCAACTGCATAACTTGAACTTTCCAACCAGTAGTTTAAATATGTGTTTGTATTTCTTAACTAGTTTTAGAAACCATACAAAATTGCTTCCTCCAAACTATGTCATATATATGCTCTGGCACACAGTTATTCACCGGGGGGAATAAATTCTAGCCTGGCGAGATAATGTACCTGCTCCTTCACTGATCAGTGGGAAAAAAAATGTAGATGATACATAGCGGAGATTAAACAGATATCCGACGTCTTACCTCTAAGCTTCAGACATAAAATGCCTCACAATGGATATAAAAAGGAGACACATCTGTAGGTTACGATTTTCCATCACAAGACATACCATCACTGATCTTACGATTGCCATCCTAAAATGGGAACTTTAACAACACACAGGAGTGAGAGATTGAAAAGGTGCAAGCACTTTGATGAAAGTTGAAAAGGCCACTATTTTTAGCGTGTTACAAAACATTAACTTCTCGCCTTCCCTTTTCTTTTCTCTGATATTTTCCCTTTCGATTACTCTCTTCTTTTTTTTTTTCAGCCGTTGAAAAGCCTAGTACATAAATCTGGACAAGTTAATAGCCAGTTTTAAGAAAGCCACTAAATCTTGGACATTGAAGGCAATCTTCACAATAGCAATATCTCACTTGTGAATTTGCTTTTTGTGTGTTTTCCTCCTTTCATCATTATTAGTTTTCCAATAATGCTGACAGGGAACTACAGCCAGAATGAATGTGTTAAAACATTTCTCCGCGCCATCTATAACAATGCTGAACTCTGACAGAACCCAATGTGGCTCCTCAAAGAGAGATTCCCAAATAAAGGGGGTTTACTGTCTTCTACAAAATCCCATTATAAATCAGGCTTTTATTCCTCTGTACTTGTGTTTATTAGGGGCACGGCACTGCTGATATGGACAGAGTCGAATAAAGATTTATTAGATCATAACTAGCTCTGCCTGTCTTAGAAATCATGGTGCATGGAAGACGTTACAAATTTTCTGTATTACTAGGAGTTTTTCTCTCATTTGCTTAAATAGTGACATTTCTATTTATTAAGGTGCTAAAACTCATAGGTCAGTGTAGGTTTGACTATATGGGGCAAAGCTGACTATCCTGACCTGTCAAATCCACTAAGAATTTAAACAGGCATTGTGAAGATATCAGTCAAAAAGTGACACAATCCAGAGACATAATTATGTGTGACAGTGCCCCTCACGTCTCTAAGCTACACATTAAAACTGACTTTAAAGTATTTTTTTCATGCAATCTGGGTGATGAAAATGTGTCTAAACCTTAAACCAAAAATATAATATATTTCAGCTTACTAATCCTTGATGAGTTGGCTGCATTTGTTTTATTTTTTCCAAACTTCTTTGCTTTTTGTTCTGGTAATCATGCAGATATCCCACTTCCTGTCCCTCAGTGTCTATGTCACCTCTCCACTGTGTCTATGGAGGCAGCATTGGTTGTCACTTCAAAGTAGAACTCTAGGCAAAACTTTTTTTATTTCATTTTGGATAGAGCAAAGAAGGATAATAATCCCTGTCTTTTTATATATTTATTTCAATCATTGTCCCATTGCAGAGATTTCCCTTTACTTCCTGTCCCATAGCTAAACAGGAAGTGAGAGGAAATCCCTTCAAATTAAAGGAATTCCTTGGGGGACTAAAAAACGTTTATCTTTAGTTATACTTTAAAAGGACAGTACAGTGGAACCTTGAATTATGAGCATAATCCGTTCCAGGAGAATGCTTGTAATCCAAAGCACTCGCATTTCAAAGCGAGTTTCCCCATAGAAGTCAATGGAAACTAGGATAATTTGTTCCGCATTGACTTCTATTGCAATACCGCATGTGGCCAGAGGTGGGGGGGCGCCAGAGAGACCCAAAGAGACTCGGAAATACTCAGAAAGTATTGTTTTAAAGGATCACTAAAGGATTTTTTTTTTTTAGCTAAATAGCTTCCTTTACCTTACTGCAGTACTGGTTTCATGTCCTTATTATTAGTTTCTGCTTTGAAGTTGCTGTAATCCTGCTCTGTTCTCCACACTTCCTGCTTGTCTGTTTCCTTATAACCACAGTACTGGGAGCTTTCTCACGGTGGTCTAAGCTGTCATTACTGTGTGTCTAAAACTTCCCAGAACCAGATTAATTTTAAAAACAAAACACTGCCCTGGATTTGTTTGTTTTTGTTCTGTGTGTCTATTTCTACTTCACAGAAACATGAAGCCAGTTCAAAAGTGAAACTAACCTGCAGGCACATTATATGATTGATTTTTATTTATTTTTAATCATTTTGAAAAGGAATCAGTTAACTGTCATGTCTCTATACCCTGTAAACAGTCATTTCAGCAATTTTTTTTTCCTTTAGTGACCCTTTAAGTGTGCATGCATTCAGGGTGTGTTTAAAAATGCACATTTGAAAGCATCTTTTGTGAACAAGTCCTAAAGCTGAACTCCAGTAGAATCTATTTATTGAGCATGTAGCACTAGTCACACATGCTACTTCTAATAAAGCGTATCCCATGTTCTGCAGGTTACCGTAAAAATCCTCCCTCCAGTAATGCTGGATACTCCCCACAGTAGTGTTCTTTCGGTGCAGTGGGTATTAAACACAGCAACTGCGACTGTAAATGGTCCCCTTCCTGTCTTCTAATCCATTCACAAAGCTCCCAGTATTCCTCTCCTAGAATACAAGATGTATTGACAGGATCTCCCATCTCTATTCACAGTATGCTTAGCATTGCAAAGTGGAGAATACTATTGATTTCTGCTGCTGTTAATCAATGACGTGGCGCACCGGGGGTGCGCCCGAGTAATACACTTGGCAGACATGGTCGCCACTGTATCACACAGGAGCACGCCCGCAAGCTAACCCCTTTGGGAGAGCACTTCCCAGAGGGGGTTAGCTCTTGCGGGGAGGAGCTGAGACAGCCGTAGAGGGACCCCAGAAGCCGAGGATCGGGGCCACTCTGTTTCCAAACGAACTGCACAGTGGAGGTAAGTATGACATGTTTGTTATTTTTTTTAAAAAGGAACCTTTACTAACCCTGTAAATGCAGTGGCTGTTATTTTTCAATTTACTTACACAGACCAAACTGTCCATCTAAAGTGACAAAAGTCTCCATTTTCATCCTATAAAATAGACTTCCAATGGAAACTGCAAGTGACGTTTTCAACACAAATTATGCAGTCTTAGGGCTCTTTCACACGGAGCGGATCCGTATTGATCCGCCCCGTGTGTGTCCGTCTGCTCAGCGGGGATCATCCATAAATCCCAGCTGAGCTGTCGGCTGACAGAGCGGTCCTTGCACACTGTGCGGGGACCGCCCTGTCTTTTCTCCGCTCTCCCCTATGGGCAATCGGATGAATACGGACCGTGTGTCCATATTCATCCGATCCGCCAGACGGAAGAAAAATAGGATTTTCTTCCGTCCGAAAAACCGGATCTTGACGGAGGCGGATGTTTACGGACATTAGCGAATGCATCATCTGCTAACGTCCGCGATCCCATAGGGATGCATTGTGAGTCCGTAAACGAACTTATGAAAAGCGGACCATTCGTCCGCTCGTGTGAAAGGGCCATTAGTCCACTGTTGTCACCACCAGGAAACCCGCTTTGAAAAAAGCCACTTAGACATCATTGGAGTACATGTATCTAGATGGAAATTGACTCCAATAAAGCTTTAGAATTTTAGCAGCACTACGTTGCACCAAATGTGCAAATCATGTCATTTTTTTAACCCGTTAGCGTGGCCGCATGCAAATATGCAGCCTTTTGGCGGGTGGGATTTGGCACTAAGTAGTTGTATATTTTCGTGAATTGGTGTGCACAGTTACTGACGGTTATCCCGATCATTAATTGCCATTAGGAGATTTCCGATCATGTGATCGCCCGCACCCTAAACCCCTTAAAGGGCTATAAGGAGTCGGCTCCAAACGATTATTATAACATTTTAAGATTCACAATGGTTTAGCAAACAAAATTTCATTTAGTTAGGTTTTTTTTCTACTTTAAATAGTTGTATAGATCCATAAGAATAATACACTTTTCACTCCCTTAAGGCTGGCTTCACACATATGTGTAGGGTTTCCAGTTTTCCTTCAAGCCAAACCCAAACACTTTATAGGTGCACAGCAATTTTTTTTTTTTTTTTAAGCATACACTATAGGATTGTAACAGATCTGCAGTGTGAATTCCAGAAATCAAATCTTCTTATTTGCATACTTGCTCGGTGGACTTTGGGTTAGCAATAGAAGCCAGGTAACTACTGTAGCATTTACAAAACAAAGGTCAGCAATGGCAGCTCACATATTTTTTCAGTTCAGGTTCCCTGTACTACAGAATTTCTCACAAATACTTCATTTGATTGGAGAATGAACTGTTGTTAAAGGATTTGTAATATTTATTGGGCAATTAGGCAGAAACAGACCTTGTCGAATGCACACAACCTGATAAGATGTCAGTTTACAGCTTGACTTATTTTGTCCTTTAAAGATAATTGTGGTTTAATAACCAGGACTATTTTACATATTAATTTTTAAAGCAAATGTGTAATTTCTGACAGGCTAGAAAACTGGTAGTAGGGTTTTAAATCAGGCACTAAAAGGTGATTACATGTACTCATGGGCGTCCGCTGAAACCCTTTCTTCTAATCCTTTAAAAGTGCCCTGCTAGTGGCCGAATAGCGCAGCTAAAACGATGGTAAAGCGCTGCTTTTTGGCGGCACTTTACCGAGAACGTGTGAAATAGCTCTTGAGATAATCATCTTCACTCCATGCCCATATAAATATAGCCTAGAGAATGTACAGACCCCTCCATTCAGCACAGATGGACCCCCCCCTTTAGCACAGACCCCATCCATTCAGCACAGATGGATCCCCCCTTCAGCACAGACCCCTCTATTCAGCACAGATGGACCTCCCCTTCAGCACATACCCCCCTTCAGTACAGACCCCCCTTCCGCACAGATGGACCCCCCATTAAGGAAACCCCCCCTTCAGCACAGATGGACTCCCCCTTCCTCATACCAACCAGTACCTCAGATCAGTGTGGCTCACCAGGTTCCCTCCCTATGTGTACACATAACCACTGGAGGGGGAGGCGGCTTTACTCTGCTCTCTGTGCCTGTGTCACATCTGGCCCAGGACCACTCAGACAGCCCGCGGCCACGGAGAAGGGGATGGTTGATCAGGTGCAGTGGTATCACCCAACACCAGACCACCCCCCGCCCCCCCTTGCAACGCCACGGCCAGCAGCTCGCCTCTCTCTCCCTGTTATAACCTGCCTGTCAATGCGGCGATGTCACTGCTTCAGTCGAGGAGGGGTGTTCGCTCTTTAACACCCTCACGGTTTTCCGGGGGGGGGGGTCAAACCCCCCCCCGCCCTATGTAGCGGACACCTATGCATGTACTGTTTTTTTTGGTCTGACTTTTGGAACTCATATTTACTTTACTTAGGTCACACATATCTCTTCTAACATGACTCAACTGTCAAATTTACTTTGTGTATGAACACCTTAACAACGCACTACCCTCGTGTGATCCCTTTTGGTCTTTTAAATATACCATGTATCCATTTTGTTATATCTGTTTGCATAGGTGTTGGCAGGGGAGTGTGCCAGATGTGCCTAGGCACACCCTAATCACTTTCTGCAGATTCCCCCTTCTGCCCAGGCTTCCTCCTGTGTTGCACCTCCCCCTTTCCCGCAGTGCTATGGGCTTCTGTCTTCTCCTCCCCCCGGGTGCTGTGAATGGAGAACAGGGGAACAGGCTAATAAATTTAATTTACCTGCCCCTTCCTTTTCTAAATGAACACAATGAACGCACTCACTGTGTCCATTCATAAATTAAGCATTGTAAACTGTCCTTATTATGCTTCAGTTTGTAAATTAACAGGATGCTACTCAGGACAGATCACTTCCCATTCATTCAGTGTCCAAGGCATGTGCGTTTGAAATTTGGGTGAACACCCTAATTCTATGTCTGTTTGATAATTTCCTGTGCTGACTGCTGTTGCTGCACTCTTATCAGTGACACTGTTCCCAGCTACCTGTGAGGATTTCTCCCTTCTAAAGCTTCGTACACATGATTGGATTTTCCGACAACAAATGTGTGATGGCAGGGTTTTGACGGAAAATCCGACCGTTTGTACGCTCCATCGAACAATTGTTGTTGGATTTTCCCCGACAACAAATGTTTTATAGCATGCTTTTAAAATTTCCGACAAAAAATGTGTTCCGGTTGCATTATACGTCTGAAAAAAAGGCAAAGTACAAACACGCATGCTCCGAACCACTGCTAACCATAGGACAACATTAGCAGAAGTTGCCCAAAGGGTGGCGCTAAAGAGCAGAAAAAACACATTGTTTTGGTTTGTTGGCTGACAATGTTTTGCCGTCTGTATGCAGAACATGTTCACGACCAACGAGCTTTGGACAAAATTCCACAGGTATGTCCAATGAAAATCCGATCGTGTGTACAAGGCTTTAACGGGAGGGTTCCTAAGTCTTGTCCTATGAGGACAATGTTGCTTCTCAGTACAGTGAGAGACAGGATCAGCAGGTAAAAATGAAGGGGAAAAAAGCATTAAAAAAAATGGAGCCACCACATCTAAGGACTGGTATGCTGCAACATATTAAATGCATGTTCTTAGGTTTAGATATATTTTAAACTAAAAGCCCTTAAAGGGGTTGTAAAGCTTTGCGTTTTTTCACCTTAATGCATCCTATGCTTTAAGGTGAAAAAACATCCGATGCTTACGGGCCCCCAGCCCCCCGTTTACTTACCTGAGCCCTTGAAAGTCCCGCGTCGTGAACAAGCTGTCTTCTCAGCTCTTCTAGGCTCTTCATTGGATGATTAATAGCAGCGCAGCCATTGGCTCCCGCTGCTGTCAATCAAATCAATGACGCGGTGCACCAGGGACGGGCCCGAGTGATACTGTATCATGGGGGTTTAGCTCTTGCGGGGAGGAGCCAAAACAGTTGCCAAGGTACCCAGAAGATGAGGATCGGGGCCACTCTGTGCAAAACGAGCTGCTGAGTGGAGTAAGTATGACCTGTTTGTTATTCAAAATAAATAAATAAATAAACCTTTACAACCCCTTTAACCTATTACTCAACCCCCTAATGCTTTGCTGAAACCTATAACCTAAGCTGCTTAATGCAGGGGCTGATGTAAATGTTCAATACAGTTGTGCTTATCCTGGCAGAAATTATGAAATTTGGGCATTAATATTGAAAATATAACTGATCATGCCAAAAAAATATATTTTATTTAAGGTTAACAATCACATGAATCCATTTATTATCACATAGTGTTTTGGATCCATTTTAAATCATAATAATAACAGAAATCACCGAAATGGCCCTGATAAAAAGTTTACGTACCCTGGAATGTTTGGCCTTGGTACAAACACAGAAGGTGGCACACACAAGTTAAAATGGCAATTAAAGGTTAATTTCCCACATTTGTGGCATTTTAACCACTTAAGACCCGGACCTTTATGCAGGTTAAGGACCTTGCCCCTTTTTGCGATTTGGCACTGCGTTGCTTTAACTGACAATTGCGCGGTCTTGCGACTTGGCTCCCAAACAAAATTGGCATTCTTTTTTTCCCACAGATAGAGCTTTCTTTTGGTGGTATTTGATCCCCTCTGCGTTTTTTATTTTTTTGCGCTATAAACAAAAGTAGAGCGACATTTTTGAAAAAATTCAATATTTTTTACTTTTTGCTATAATAAATAAATAAATAAATATCCCCAAATAAGATATAAAACATTTTTTTTCCTCAGATTAGGCCGATACGTATTCTTCTACATATTTTTGGTAAAAAAATCGCCATAAGCGTTTATCGATTGGTTTGCGCAAAATTTATAGCGTTTACAAAATAGGGGATAGTTTTATGGCATTTTTTTTATTTATTTTTTTACTACTAATGGTGGCGATCAGTGATTTTTTTCGTGACTGCGACATTATGGCAGACACATCGGACAATTTTGACACATTTTTGGGACCATTGTCATTTTCACAGCGAAAAGTGCTATAAAAATGCACTGATTACTGTGAAAATGACAATGCAGTGAAGGAGTTAACCACTAGGGGATGCTGTAGGGGTTAAGTGTGACCTCATATGTGTTTCTAACTGTAGGGGGGCGGGGGTTGACGTGTGACGTCAGTGATCGTCTTTTCCTATATCAGGGAACAGACGATCACTGACATTGCCACAATGAAGAACGGGGAAGGTGTGTTTACACACAACTCTCACCGTTCTTCAGCTCCTGTGACCGATTGCAGGATACTGGCGGCGATCGGGCCTGCGGGTCCCGCGGGCGCGACACGGAGCTTCGGAACGGGTCGCGAGCACGCTGCCGGTGGCGCGCTCGTGACTCCATGGCTGGTACGTGCTTGTGCCCAGCCATACCCTTCTGGTGGTTAAATCAAAATGAGTGTCTGTGTATAAATAGTCAATGAGTTTGTTAGCTCTCACATGGATTTCACACTGAAGCGTTTTTACAGTGTTTTAGCGTTAAAAATAGCGCTCTTAAAATGTTCATAAAACGCTCTCCATGCATCTCAATGGACCCTTTCACACTGAGTCCTGCAAGCAGCATCTTTGGTTTCAGCTTTTGAGCGCTGAAAAAAAGCTCCAAAAACTTCCCTCTCCATTGAAATTAATTGAAAGTGCTGTAAAAACGCCTTACCCTTTCACACTGAGGCGTTGAACTGGCGGGACGTTAAGAAAAGTCCTGCAAGCAGCATCTTTGGAGCAGCTTTTGAGCGCTGAAAAAAACACTCCAAAAACGCCCCTCTCTATTGAAATAAATTAAAAAGCGCTGTAAAAACGCCTTACCCTTTCACACAGAGGCACTGCAAAAACGCCCTAAAACTTTAGGGTCTTAGCGGTGCTTTACCAGCATATTGGGATTGCAGATCAGGCTTCGCTCAAATAACGCTGTAATAACGCTGTAATAATGCTTGAAAAATGCTGTAATAAAGCTGTAATAACGCTTTACTAACGCTCGAAAAATGCCCCAAAGTGAAAGGGGCCTAAGTAGGCTAGACACTGAGCCATGAGGAGGTAGAAAAGAACAGTCAAAAGACCTGCATAACAAGGTAATGAAACTTAACAAAGATGAACAAGGATATAAAAAGATATTGAAAGCCTGGAATATGCCAGTCAGTACTGTTGAATCATTTAAAAAGGAGTGGAAAATGTGGGGCTCTCTTGACACCAAGCCATGTCATGTAGATCAAGAAAGATTTTAGCAACAACTGCCACAGGAACTGTTCAGGATACAAAGAAAAACCCACAGGTAACCCTTAAGAGAAATACAGTCTGCTCTGGAAAAAGATGGTGTGGTTGTTTTTAGGGAGCACAATACGATGAAACTTGAACAAAAAAGAGCTGCATGGTCAAGTTCCCAAAAAGAAGCTTCTACTGTACAAGTTCCACAAAAAAAGCCTGGTTACAATATGCCCAACAACACCATGACATGCCTCATTGGGCTTTTTTTGTGGCATTGGCGCAACAAAGACTTCCTTCTGATGTTTAGCACAAAAAAAACAATGAACATCACCAAAAAACACCATACCCACCGTGAAGCATGGTGGTGGCAGCATCATGTTTGGTGCTGTTTTTCTTAAGCTGGAACAGGGGCCTTAGTCAAAGTAGAGGGAATTATTAACAGTTTCAAATTTCAGTCAATATTGGCACAAAACCTTCAGGCTTCTGCTAGAAAGCTGAACATGAGGAACTTCATCTTTCAGCATGACAAGGACACAAAGCACACATCCAAATTAACAAAGGAATGGCTTCACCAGAGGTAAATTCAAGTTTTGAAATGGCCCAGTCAGAGCCCAGACTTGGATCTAATTGAAAATTTGTGGGGTGATCTGAAGAGGGCTGTGCACAGGAAATGCCCTCGCAATCTGACAGATTTGGAGTGTTTTTGCAAAGAAGAGTGGGCAAATATTTCCAAGTCAAGATAGACAATTATATGATAATGATAGACAATTACCCAAAATGACTGAGTACTGTAATAAAATCAAAGGGTTCTTCAACAAAGTATTAGTTTAAGATGTGCACACTTATACAACCATATTATTATTTTATTTTTTATTTTTACTTCCCTCCACCTTTAAGATTTCAGTTTGCTTTTCAACTAAGTTGTACAGTTTATAGGTCACATAAAAGGTGGAAAAAGTTCTGAAATTATTTATCTTTGTCCCATTTTTTTTACATCACAGAAACCTGACATTTTAACAGTAGACTTTTTAAATCCTATATATATATATATATATATATATATATATATATATATACACACATATATATTCGGGTTGCCCCGATACGATACTAGTATCGGTATCGGGACCGATACCCAGCATTTGCACGAGTACAAATGCTCCTGATGCCTTTGCCGATACCTGGGATGGGTGAGAGGAAGTCAGTGGGCGGAGTCAGCCGAGCAGAGGGCGGAGACCAGGGCGGAGAGCAGAGTGGAGACCAGGGCAGAGAGCAGATCGGAGCGGTTAAAGAGTCCTCAGGCGGGTAAGCTTGTAGGGGGCAGCCGCATCATCCATCGGCGACCAGAGCATCACATTTGATAACGGAAGTGACACTCGGTGTTGCCGTTACACAGTCAGTGCTTGAAAATCCCGACGCCCATCTTGATACACCCTGCACTCGGCCACAGTATGCCAGAAGTGGACATCTTGTTACACCCAGCCCATGTAGTTTGGGTGTAACAAGATGTCCGCTGCTGCTTTATTGAGGCCGAGTGCAGGGTGTACCAAGATGGGCATCGCAGAGACAGCATAGAAACATATATCCTCTCGTGCCCATAAGTGCCAGCCATCAATCAGTGACTTCTGTTAGTGCCATCCAGCCAGTGCCTATCCAGCCAGTGCCACTGCCAGCCATCAGCCAGCCATCAGTGCTTGCCACCCATCAGTGCCCAGCCATCAGTGTGTGCCACCTATCAGTGCTCATCACTCAGTGCCAGCCAGTTAGTGCCACCTATCAGTGCCCAGCCATCAGTGCGTGCCACCTATCAGTGCCCAGCCATCAGTGTGTGCCACCTATCAGTGCCCAGCCAGTGTGTGCCACCTATCAGTGCTCATCACTCAGAGCCAGCCAGTGCCACCTATCAGTGCCAGCCATCAGTGTGTGCCACCTATCAGTGCCCAGCCATTAGTGTGTGCCATTTATAAGTGCCCAGCCCTCAGTGTGTGCCACTTATCAGTGCCAAGCCATCAGTGTTTGCCACCTATTAGTGCCCAGCCATCAGTGTGTGCTACCTATCAGTGCCCAGCAATCAGTGTGTGCCACCTATCAGTGCTCATCACTCAGTGCCAGCCATTGCCACCTATCAGTGCCAGCCATCAGTGTGTGCCACCTATCAGTGCCCAGCTATCAGTGTGTGCCACTTATCAGTAACCAGCCATCAGTGTGGGCCACCTATCAGTGCCCAGCCATCAGTGCGTGCCACCTTTCAGTGCTCAGCCGTCAGTGTGTGCCACCTATCAGTGCTCATCACTCAGTGCCAGCCAGTCAGGGCCACCTATCCGTGCCCAGCCATCAGTGCCTGGCACCTATCAGTGTGTGCCACCTATCAGTAATGCCTAATAATCAGTGCCAAAAAAGTAATCATTAATCGGTATCAGCGAGTACTTGAAAAAAAAGTATTGGTACTTGTACTCGGTCTTAAAAAAGTGGTATCGGGACAACCCTAATATATATATATATATATATATATATATATATATATATATATATATATATATATATATATATTAATGTTTTTGCATCCAGTTTGAGAAAAGTGAAATTTGGTGGTTATGTAATATAACACACACCAATTATGCTATCTCAATAACCCCTCACTAGTTACTCCCATCAACTCTTCTCTGCTCCTACTGAGCCTTTTCTTACCCTAGCCCTGCTTAAGGTTACAGCAATATGGATGCTGCCCTTTCCTTTTAAATAAGCACATTTGTACCTTGGCATTGAGGCCAAACTTTTTTTTATCAGCCTAGATATGTCAATTAAAGAAGTGACTCTCAGAGAATACATAATAACCATATACGGCAGTGTGTTAATTGCATTTTTGTATAACACATGTTCCTTGGAGTATTGTATATTGATTCTGTGTATAACCTTGGTCCCTGTTAGATCCCACTGTACTCCTTTGTACTCCTTTGGGAGGCTATTTGGGAACAAGCAGCTAAACAGATACAGTTCATTGGTGAAGTCGTTCATTTATCATTGTGTGACACAATTATCATAAAACCCATCATTATCCAGGGGTGCCTAAATATCCTGACATTTTAAAGCCTGGGACATATATATATATATATATGTATATTATACTGATATATTATGCTGTGTGTGTGTATATACATATATATATATATATATATTTTGTTTCTGGTAACTATAGGCAACACTTCTATTCCTCAAGTCTGCTTTGGGGAAACTAAAAAGTTCCATTGTTCAGACCTAAAAAATGTAGCATAACTTAAATAAAACAGGTTTAGGCATGGTCAACAAAGTCCACACCCAATTTAACAGATCTTACATTGTTACAAATGCCCTCCAGGCCTTACAAAAACATTACAGTTCTTCCTATCACAAGTCAATGTTTGAAACCCAAACATAGTGGGATGTCAAGCTGACACTTGACTGCTTCTATGAGCAATCAATAACTGCATTAAAGGGGGTGTTCACTCTGGGAAAAAAATACAGTAAGAGGTTTTTTTCTAAGATTGCCCTGTATTTGGCTTCACCCATCAACTCTGACCAGCTTCCCTGTCCCAGCTGAAGAAAAACCTCCCCACAACATAATGCTGCCACCACCATGTTTCACAGTGGGGATGGTGTGTTCAGGGTGCAGTGTTAGTTTTCTGCCACACATAGCGTTTGGCTTTTAGGCCAAAAAGTTAAACTTTGGTCTATTCTGAAAAGAGCACCTTCTTCCACATGTTTTCTGTGTCCCCTACATGGCTTCTTGCAAAATGCAAACAGGAATTCTTATGGCTTTCTTTCAGCAATGGCTTTCTTCTTGTCACTCTTCCATAAAGACCAGATTTGTGAACAGATTCTCCCACCTGAGCTGTGGATATCTGCAGCTCCTCCAGAGTTACCATGGGCCTCATGGCTACTTGTCTGATTATTGCTCTCCTTGCCCAGCCTGTCAGTTTAGGAGGACGGCCATGTCTTGGTAGGTTTGCACTTGTGCTGTACTCTTTCCATTTTCAGATGATGGATTGAACATGAGCTCCATGAGATGTTCAAAACGTGGGATATTTTTTTATAACCTAACCCTGCTTTAAACTTCTCCACAACTTTATCCCTGACCTGTCTGGTCTGTTTCTTGGCCTTTGTGATGCTGTTTGTTCACTAAGGTCCTCTAACAAACCTCTGAGGGCTTCATAGAACAGCTGTATTTATACTTAGATTATAATACACACAGGTGGACTCTATTTACTAATTAGGTGACTCCTGAAGGCAATCGGTTCCACTGGATTTTAGTTAGAGGTATCAGAGTTAGGGGGCTGAATACAAATATGCACACCACACTTTTCACATATTTATTTGTAAAAAAATAAATGTGAAAACCATTTATCATTTTCCATCTACTTTACAATTATGTGCCACTTTCTGTTGGTCTATCACATAAAATCCCAATAAAATACATTTACGTTTTTGGTTGTAACGTGACAAAATGTGGAAAATTTCAAGGGGTATGAATACTTTTTCAAGGCACTGTATATGTAAGAGCTGCATAAATTGACTGCGCTATATAAGTACCTGCAATAAATAAATAAATAAATACTGTATATAAATCTACAAAACAGGGCATTGCAATGTACTGGTAGGTCATTTTACATAGTTTCATGTTATTAACATTTAGTTTATTATTATCGGAATCCAAGTTATAATAATGTTCCTTTTTTTACTGTGGACGATCAAGGGCTCAATACTATTTTGCAGATTAGCATTAGAAAATTTGCTAGGTAACTCAAACTTGTTAAAGGTGGAAAGTGCTCAGGCACCACCTAGTGGGTATAAGGGAACTGCAGGGTCAAGTACATGCCTTTGAAATAAATTACGTAAGAGTTTCCCTATCTCCAACTGTGGACATTAATGAATTCTACTTGGAAAATCTATTTACTTCATTTTCAAAGACAGCGTTCATTTGAAGCATGCCACATTTACACCACGTTATCTAGATTATTGCATCTAAAGCAGAAAATGAGCACAAAAGCAATTGAACAAGATACATGAATGCAGCCATTACATTGTTACATTGGAAGACTTTACTGCATATATTATTCTAGCTACTGATTTCAGTACACACTGTAGCAAGTGGAGCAAATGAAAATGGTATTATTATAATATGTCATATCCTCATAACAGTTTTTGTCAATTTTACTCATAATGGAAAATACATATTTGTGTGTTTATCATATAGTACATATTAATAACCTCCAGAATGTGTGGCTTTGAATGTCTTGTTGGCTTTTATTGTATCATAGCTTGGAACAAATGGTTATTGCATCAGTTTGCTTCCATGCTTCCCTTGTTTAAAATAAGGTTTCATGTAAGATTTATTAAAGTAAATAATAGCTAAATATATTAATTTATCACCTTAGTTTGTGTTATAGTCTTTGGTTTTAATTTACTGGATACGTGTACTTTTATATAGAGAATTGTGCAATGGAGCAGCTCATGGTCTCAGTTTTAACAAGTATGCCAAGGGAACATTTTCAAAATGCCTCAATCGGATTCCTTTCTTCATATTTAAATATGTTATCGACAACAAAACAGGATTTTAGTACTTACCTTAAAGTGGATGTAAACCCTATACCCAGTGATATGCACCCTGCACCTGTAAAACAGGTTGTAAAGCACTTCTGTCCCCCTGGTTCAGGTGCTGCCATATTAAGTCGTTTGCCAAATACCTGGCGTATGAACAGCAGAAAGGACTTGAACATTACATTTTGGCCAGGCTAGAATGTTTTATACTTCCATTTCATAACAAATCTTTTGGTTCCTTCCTGATGGTTGATGTATGCCAATGCAGTGGTATTGTCTGACGGTGTCCTATTTGGAAGACCCTCCAGTTGAGAGGTCCAGTATTGTAGAGGCAATGAAATGGCTTGAATTGCCAGAATGTTGATCAGGAGTAGGGATTCCTCTAGTAACCAAGTCCCCTGTACTAATAGGGTGCATACTAGGTCTCATCTCCACCCTGTCAGGTTAGCAATTGTTGTCATGATCTTCCAAGAGATTACAATTAAGGATTTCATCAAATCCACAGCTGAATTACTAAATACAAACAACAATAACAATCTATTACAGTGCAGTTTTCGATCATCGTATTGTTCTACCATCCCTCAAGACTCAGTGTATGTAAATGTAAATGTAGCACCATCTAATGTGCTAGAAGGATGGTGCATCTTTTGTGAGAGTAGATACATTTCCAGGCTTGGCTGGGTGTGTTTTGATCTGGGTTGGGTGTGACTCAGAGTAGAGCTAGAAGACTCGCAGGCAGCATCACCAAGATCTCCCATTTCTTACCAGAATGTTCTGGTGTTTTCTGGAAAGAGAAGTAGAGATGTGGAGCTGCTTGGGGTGTTCTGAGGAGCATTGACCAATTCCCAATCTGGATTGGCAGGGGACAGTCCTCTTTAACCACTTCCATACTGGGCACTTATACACCTTCCCGCCCAGACCAATTTTGAGCTTTCAGTGCTGTTACACTTTGAATGACAATTGCGCGGTCATGCTACACTGTACCCAAACTAAATTTTTATCATTTTGTACCCACAAAAAGAGCTTTCTTTTGGTGGTATTTGGTCACCTCTGGGATTTTTATTTTGTGCAAAAAAAAAAAAAAAAAGATGACCGAAAATTTAGAATTTTTTTGTTTGTTTCCGTTATAAAACATTGTAAATAAGTATGTTTTACCCTTCACTAATGGGCACTGATGGTACTGCACTGACTGGCACTGATAAGGTGGTACTGATGGGCATCGATGAGGTGGCACTGATGTGGTGGCATTGATGATGGGCACCAATATGTGGCACTGATGGGCGGCACGGATGGGCACTGATAGGCGGCACGGATAGGTGGCATGGATGGGCACGGATAAGCGGCACAGATGGGCACGGATAGGCGGCACGAATAGGCAGCACGGATGGGCAGGGATAGGCGGCATGGATGGGCAGGGATAGGCGGCAAGGATGGGCACAGGTGGGCATGGATAGGTGGCATGTATGGGCACTGATAGGCGGCATGGATGGGCACTGATTGGCGGCATGGATGGGCACTGATAGGTGGCATGGGTGGGCATAGATGGGCACTAATGTATGTGTTGTACTATTAAATGCCAATCAGTGCCATACAATGCCTGCCAATCAGTGATGCCCATTGTTTCACCATAGACAAGGCTGAGCCAGTGTCAGGCCTTCAAATCAGTGCTAGCTGGTAGAAAAAAAAATGCTCACCCTCCTAAGACACTAGTAAAAATTGAAGCATGCTGGGAGTGGGAGGTTATTATTTGGGGGGTTCAATCTGGAGGAACTTAATCTGATACAGTTTAAATGTTCTTAAACATTCTTTAATCAGTGTTAACAGTAATTATTCCTGGTGTGTGCCTATGAGGCTGATGTAGAGATGTTTGACTGTAAACTCCTTCAGGATTATGCTTTCACTGTATAAATGATGGTTCTTCGTGGACTGATTGTGTAGCTGGTTTGACCAGGCTTCCTAAACCCAGATGCTACATTTAACAAACACGCTTGAGGTCTACAGAGACTGTGATTTATAGGCCAGTTGTTAGAATTCATAAAATATGAGCCCAGCATACTGCAATTACTGTACATGAAAAAA
Organism: Rana kukunoris; assembly: GCA_029574335.1. Classification (NCBI taxonomy): domain Eukaryota; kingdom Metazoa; phylum Chordata; class Amphibia; order Anura; family Ranidae; genus Rana; species Rana kukunoris. The sequence goes on from CM056050.1 coordinate 165,942,966, forward strand.
ATTAGAGGTCCCGAGCCAATACCTAGCATGGAGCAGTGGAGACAGGCAGGAGTCGAGTACTTGTGAGCCTTAGGCAGCCTCTGGGGAGATTAGCATATCTAGTGCAAAGTAAGTCATAGCATGGGTTTCTTGTTAACAGCTTTGAAGAAATAAGAGATTCACTGAAATTAACTTTCGCAGCCTCATTTATTGATTGAATTTGTTGCAACAAAATCCATTACACAGTGATTAATATAAAGGAGACAACAGCAAGGACTGGTCGGCTGAGAGCTCCTCTTGTGCATACAAGAACACGATGGCGATTTGAATTACAAATGATCTGTACAGGTGTACCGTTACCTAAACTTTCTCTAAACTTATATCTCTATTCTCCCCACCATCCTTTCTCTACACAGGGGCAAATTCACTTTAATGTCCCTATTAACTTGAAAAATCTCCAGATCTTACCATATGGTTCTATTCAAGTTAAGACTTTGGCCAGGACAGGAAGGGTTGAAAGACCGCAGGCACTTTTAGTGCCGGTTCACACTGCTGCGCTGTGAATTTGTTCTGTTTTTTCAGTCCATTTTGAGGTGCGAATTTACTGCGTTTTTACCGAGATTTTAATGCAATTAATGGGCCAGATTCACAGAGCCCTTACTCCTGTCTAACTGGTTTTAGACTGGAGTAATTTCAAATTACGCGCGTTTTTTAGCTAGTCGGAAACCTCAAACCTCAATAGACGGCTACGGGCTTCAATTCGACTGGATTACGTGTTTGTACGCCTTCGGATCTACGCTGCAATAAAATTGCGGCCACTGGGTGGACTTTTCTGTAGTTTTCCGCGTCGGGGTATGCTAATGAGCTTTTGCTGGCGATCCCAGAAATTACGATCTTCAATCGCAATCTCTTACGGCATCTTTAGTCATCTTTTTTTTGCGTTTCACTATACCAGCTTTTTGCTGGTCTAATATTAGACAGCCCATGTTAAGTATGGCCGTTGTTCCCGCGACGAATTTCTACGTTTTCCGACGTCTTTTATTATTTTTAACGTAAGTCGTCCGGGAATAGGAATGTTCGTAAATGACGCTACTCAAACAACGAATGACGTAACGACGTGATTTCACGCAATGCACGGCGGGAAATTTCTGAACGGAGCATGCGCAGTTCGATCGCCGCGGGGACGCGCTTAATTTCAATGCTTCACGCCCCCTAATCGCGTATTTCGATTACGCGGGGAGAAATAGACTACGCCGCCGTAGCGTATGGGAAAAATCTACCAGAATTTGATGTAGAGCCTGGTAAAATACGGCAGCGTAGAGTATTTTGATTACGCAGCGCAAAATTAAGTGTATCTGAATCTGGCCCAATGTCTCTAGCCAATGGAGTCATAATGTAAAAAAAAAACAAGGTGCTAACTTCCTGTGTACTTCCTGTTTTTTGTGGAGAATAGTATGGTGGAATTCGCACATATGTGAACCACCAAATGCGGTTCCAGAATGATTTACATTCACGTCTATGGAGACTAAATTTGCAACGCAACGCTCTAAATGACGTGCGAATCTAGTTTTTGTTTAACGCAGCACATTCGGTATTAACTCGCACAAGTGTGAACCGGCACTTAGGCAGCCATTTTCTCCTTTCTTGACCAGTTACAGTTTCTTCAAACTGCTTCATGGCTTCCAAATTGTATATGCTTTCTCATCTGCTATACTTCTACGGAAAAACACAACTTCATACATTTTTTCCTTTTCTGTATTTTACTGTTTTTTTTTTTACAATACATTTTCTAAAAAAGCTGATCCCATAGGTGTACATACAGTACAGTAATAAAGAAATCGCTATAGGACATCTATACACTTATGGGAAAAAACAAAACAGGAGCACTGTTGTCATTCAGTCCAAACTGATTATTTCCCCGGGGTTATTCCCAGGGGCAAATTCTTCAGCAAAACGTTTTGAATCTGAAGGCCAGATAAAATTCATTTTAAACAATCCAGGGAGTGTCTTTAAAGAAAAAAAAATCATGATTATGTTTTATGCTGGCTATTACTGTCACAGTGTTATTGATTTTCAGATCATCGTTGTGATAGACAATTATATTGATTAGCTGTTCACATTGTTTTTCCCTCTGCCCACATGTATTTTATATTGCCTGTGATTTCTTTTGCCTTCCTGACTTCTCTATACATTCCAAGGAATGACATTTCCCCTGCACCCTTCACACTGATGACTTGAGGGAGTGTTACAAAGCAGAGCAACTGCCTTTTGTTCCCAGGCTGAAGCAAAGCACTCAAGATCTGTGATTGTTCAAAATTATTACTTTGCTCTGCAGTCATGGTTACGACATGTGGAAGCAGGAGTCCAGGAGCTATAGATATTGACAAACTATCACCTAATGCTTTTCCATTAGGTTTCTGTAGTATAAGTATGGTCCATAATACAGTCAATCTGTCAGTTTGTCCTTTTGCCTGCCAATAAATTTACCAATTTGTACCTTTTTTGTTTTTTTACCCTCCTAAGTGATGCTCTTAAAGAAGAATTCCAGATATGTATATATCTACATATTGGTCAAATGCATACACCTATACCTGTGGGATCCCTCTAGATGCTGGAAATCACTGAAGTAGACACTGCTATTACAATGATCTCCACTAGGTTCCAGGTCCTGTGCTGAGCAACTGCCCGGGTTCCTTTGAGAACACAGGAGGTCACCCACTTGTCATGAGAGCCATTTAGAGATCGCTTCTCATTTTTTCAGTGAATGCAAAGCATTTTCTGATTGGATGAAGTGGAGAGGTGGGGATATACTTGCTATTGAGGAGGTATCCCTTCCTCGGGACGAATTGGTCATTGTTCAAATTAGCTTGTCACTATTTTTGTAGGGTGCATCCCAGGATTTTTTATATTTAGCCACTTCAGCCCCGGAACATATTGCTGGTCAAAGACCAGGCCACTTTTTGGGATTCGGCACTGCTGCTGTCAAACACTGCCAGTGAACTAATAGGGAGAGAACATGGCTCTGTTTGTCATAAGGAAGAATAGAGCTGTGCTTGGGACAGAGCATAAACCAATGCCCCCAAGCGGCTTGCTATTTGGGGCACTGGCTGAAAAGGAGGAGCCAGGAACGCTGGGAGGAATCTGAAAAGTGGAGGATCGGAGCTGCTCTGTGCAAAACCATTACACAGAACAAGTAAGTATAACATGTTTTTTTTTCTTTTTTTTTAAGAACCTTTAATGTCACTTTAACGCTGAGCATTCTATATACAGCAAATATATATGTAGCGCCTGTGTACTTCCAAGTACCGGTGCTATTCAAATTTAAGGGATAATCAGAGTGTAAGTGACTCTGATTCTAATTGCAATCATTTGAGTAGGGTCTCTGTTTCAGCTTGGCTGTGCTGTGGGCTTATTCTGTTGTTGCTGAGGTGTTGTTCCACCCCAGGACGATAGGTGGCAACAGTAGAAGCTGAGGTTTGGGTGTTCTTTCCCAGCGACCAATCAGGAGGCTTGGGCCTGTGTAGCTGTTCGGTGGGGAGTCCATCTGAGGAGCGCCAATGAGAGGCTGGCGGTCCAACAGGATTTAGATGAACCACCGGGGATCAAGGTACTGGACACTGAAGGATTGACTCCTCTTTCAGTCGGTACCTGGGCGACGTTAAGTTCCAGACGAAACTTTACTTAGGAGGGCTACCTCCATATCTTCAATCAGAGAAGGCCTGTGGCAGAGGCGTTTCCCTGACGTTCATTCGATAGGGTCTGTGGCAGAGACCTCTTCCCAAGTTTCGAGTGATACTCTGGCTGCCAGGTCGATGAGAGAGACCTGTCCAGTTACGCTATACCCACTTCGGCTGGAGTGGCGAAGAAAAACTAAGTGTTGTCGGAAGCAGGACTGTTTCCCTATTGTACGCCTGAATCTGCTGTTCTCCTTCCAACCTTCATCTGTGCTTTTCATCACCTATTTACTGTTTTTACCCGGTCGGGTAATAAAGAGCCATGAGGTAATGTGCCCACCCATTCTATTACCAGCAGCCCCTTCGGGGGTACCGCTACATATATATATATATATATATATATATATATATATATATATATATAATATGTACTTCCACTAATAAGTTATTTGAAGTATTGACAAGATCAGAAAATACTATTTTGATCATATGTATTAGCCAGAAAACACGCCTTTTATAGGTAAGGACATGAAATTAATAAATTATAAATTCATTTTACTTTTAAGAGCCTAGTATAAATATTTAACACAGGCCCCAATTGTGATTCTGTTTTAATAACGTTACAGCTTCAGCGATGATGGTTAAAACTAGTGGTTCCATTAGCAGTGGCCATGGAATTAAAATGTAAATGAGACATAATATATTACTGATTCCTGGATAATTGGGCATCTATTCGTCAAAATGTCTGAGTTGCTAAAAAGGGACAAACCATGTGCAATGAAATTTAATTGAAACTTTTACTTTGATAAATGTATACTGATTACTCCAGTTTTAATTAAATTACTTTTGCCATATAACATTACTGGCAATACTGTTTACTTTATCTAAGTTCAAATATAATTTTCTGTATATGTTATGGCATTTGTAATAATTACCAGTCATCAAAAGTACAGTTTTGTATACAGGACCAGTTTTTGATAAATTGGGGGTACTGGGCAAGAATCAAATCAGGGCCTTTTGGCTTCAGTAATGGAGGCTCCATGACACGACCCACTTCATACAATACAGAAAGCTCTGCTTCTTTGGCTACATTCATGCTAACCTTCTGTGTTTAAAATCAGGAGAAATTATCTGGGATGAAAAACATACTTTATGGTTCTCAGATCAAGTTCTATTTTAAATGGACTTGTGCTTACATGCATGTACATGCATTTACGTGCATTCACATGCATTATTTAAACTGGGTGCACAGCATTCTATTTTCTCTAAATGTAGCTAAACTAGATGCGCTTAAACACTGGAAAATGCACTTTTAATACCATTTAACCCTTTCCCTGGCATTGACATAAGGCTTACTTCTATAGCAGCAGCATTTACATACACTTCTGGCTGCTGTAGTGTGTGTGCTTCCTCAGCTGACTGTTGACTTTCTGGTGGAAATGATCTGGGCAGCTGTAAAGCTACCCGATTACCTCCATGGGCCATGTATATTAAGCCCTGCTGTCTCACTTGTGTGTCTGGGACCAGCATGGTGGGAGTTGCTGGGTAGAATGGACAGGGGGTCCAGGTGGGTAAAGGGCCTATTTTACATTATTCACTATATGGCACGTATCCATGTGCATTGGGGTAAGGAAGACCATTTTTTGAATGGGATGCCCAATGCATCAAACCCACCAAAAAAGGTTCATGAAGCATCTTTGGCAGTTCGCCACTAGTGTTGAGCAGAATATGCCATATTCGTATTCGCGATATATCTCGAATATATAGTCGAATATTCGACAGATATTCGCTAAATACGAATATTCGTGATATATTTTCGAAATGAAATTATTGCGAATTTTCGCTATCGCGAATGCGAATTGCGATTGCGAATTGCGCATGCGAATTGCGAATATTCGAGAAATGCGGAATGGAGCACTCTGATTGGCACAGAATATTCGTGATATATTACAATATAAAATAATTGCGAATATTCGAGAAATGCGGAAGGAGCACTCTGATTGGCTCAGAATATTCGTGATATATTACAATACACAATAATTGCGAATATTCGGCAAATGCGGAAGGAGCACTCTGATTGGCTCAGAATATTCGTGATATATTACAATACACAATAATTGCGAATATTCGGCAAATGCGGAAGGAGCACTCTGATTGGCTCAGAATATTCGTGATATATTACAATACACAATAATTGCGAATATTCGAGAAATGCGGAATGGAGCACTCTGATTGGCTCAGAATATTCGTGATATATTACAATACAAAATAATTTCGAAATTTCGAGAAATGCGGAATGGAGCACTCTGATTGGCTCAGAATATTTGTGATATATTACAATACAAAATAATTTCGAAATTTCGAGAAATGCGGAATGGAGTACTCTGATTGGATCAGAATATTCGTGATATATTACAATATAAAATAATCGCGCGATATCGCTATTTGCCGAATAATCGCATTGCGATTTTTCGGCAATATAAAATGAGCGCTGCAGCTACTCGGCCCAAGGTCTCTAATCATACCAGCAATGCTTTTAGACGTCGATGGGGATCTCTAGGATGTGATCTGTTCCAAAAAATGTTTTAAAACATTCGAATATTCGAAATAGCGAATATTCGCCGCGATATTCGCGATATTCGCGAATACTCGAATATGCAATATTCGTAGCGAATATTCGCAATTCGAATATTCGTGAGCAACACTATTCGCCACAAACACTGCAATGCACTTCCTTTGGCTAGATGCAGTGGGGTGCAGCACAGTAATGTGAATGGGTTCTAAGGGGTTTTGACCTATATTAATTAGCACTGATTTTATTTACACACCGGTCACATTATATATTCACACATATATACTGTATAACTTACACCACACGTTCACACCAGGCCAATTTGACATGCGATTTGACATGTCAAATCTCATTCCAAATAGGAGCCTATTGCCGGCAACGGCACCATCCGAACCGGTGCTACGCCAACTTTGTGACGTCGCACTAATTCCCAAAAGCAGTTCTTGCACTACCTTTGGTGACTTTGGGGGCGATTACAATAGACATCTGTGCATGAACCTGCACAGATGTCTCTCAAATCGCCCCCAAAGTCAGATCGAAATGCCAGTTTGAAATCGTGCGAGTTCAGGTGAGCTTGCGCGATTTCAAACCTGCATTCAGTGTGAACCTAGGCTGAAACACAATTCCTAGATTGTGAACTAACGAGCAAGGCCCTCTGATCCCTCCAGTCCTCTACCCAAGCTAAGGCCCCTTTCACATGGTGCGGACTCTGCTAAGTAGGCGGGTGGCCTGTCTGTGGAGAGCAGACACAGCCCTCTCTCCTGATTGGGTGGTCGGATGTAAACGGACCGTCTGTCCACCGTGGAGTTGTGTTCTAAACCGACATTGCATGACTAATACCAAGAGCACTTTTGTGAGTGTTAAATTTATGTTTTAAGCTTTTATTCAATAAAAAACGGAATCACGCTATGGAGATCTCCTGATTGTTTTTACATGAATAAAACCTCCTAACATCTTGTCATCTTGCGGTAAAGAGTGGAGGAGCTGAAAGCACAGTACAACATAGGATTTTAGTCATACTGGCAGGCGTTTTAACATCCAGAAGTCTGTGAGTGTGGGCACATAGGAGGGGAGCACCTTATTGCCTTTATTGCACTTTACTGGCACAGAAGAAATGGAACACAGAATGCACTTTTGAGGATGATCTTCTCTTACACTTTGAAAACAGCACGATTATGCACTTTATTTATGGGATTTGAATGATCAATTTTGCACAGTTTGAGGGATTATACAGTATATACATGAAGTTGTTTTTGTATGGGGATAGCACTGGATCTTGTACATTGACTATATTGAGGGACCACCTGTCTGCTTACACCTGATGGCCATCCGATCTACTAGATGGATGGGGAACAGATCCCTATCCATCTATTTTTAGCTGATCAGCTGATTTAGTTTGGATCAGATGTCAGTGGGTGTCAATGGACATCTATTGAGGGTAGGTGATGATCCAGGTCTACAGACAGGTGGACCCAATCAGCCCACTTGTGTGAAAGGGGCCTAACACTTCAGATTGTCTATAAATATTACAGATGGCGCAGACACTGGACACCCTAAGTCCCCTTTTCACAGATGGACTGATCGGGTCTGCCTGTCAGTTTTTCAGATGGACCCAATCTGACCATCCATTGCTCTTTATGCAGTGGCATGTGTCAATGGACATGTGTCCGTCGAGACCTGCCGACACCTGATCGAATCTTATCTGCTAATTGGATCAGATGGCCATCAGGTGTAAATTGACAAGTGGTCCGTTTAAATCTGACCACCCATAGAGGAAAGTGGGCTGTATCTGTGTCCACTCTGCATAAGTGAAACGGACAAGCCATCCGCCTGCTCACCGGGGATCAGCGGACACATTCCCTGCTGAACAGGTGGAAGTCTCCTAGTAGAGTCTGCCCCATGTGAAAAAGGCCTAAGAAATGTGGAGGCCCAAGAAATTGACCAGTTTCCTAGCCACAGATACCAACTGTTAGCCAGATTCACAAAGACTTACGCCAACGTATCTACTGATACGCCATCGTAAGTCCAAATGTGCGCCGTCGTATCTATGCACTAATTTTTTAAATCAGATACGCCTGAATTTTGCCAAGATACGACCGACGTAAGTCTCCTACGCCGTCGTATCTTGGTTGCATATTTACGCTGGCCGCTAGGGGTGCTTCCGTTGATTTACGCGTTGAATATGTAAATGAGCAAGATACGCCGATTCACGAACGTACGTACCCCCGATGCAGTAATCTACGCCGTTTACGTAAGGCATTTTTCCAGCGTAAAGATAAAGCACCAAAAAGATGGCGCATCCCATGCAAAGGTATGGACGTCGGAACAGCCATCATTTTTTTAAGTCGTTTACGTAAGTCGTGCGTAAATGGGACTGGGCATAAGTTACGTTCACGTCGTAGGCAGTGTTTGACGTATATTAGGCACTGGGATACGTCCACGGACGGCGCATGCGCAGTTTGTTCGGCCCATCATTTGCATTGGGTCACGGTTCATTTTAATACAACACGCCCACTGCCTTGCTACTTTGAATTAGATGGGCTTACGCCAGCCCATTTACGCTACGCCGCCATAACTTAGGGAGTGAATACTGCCTAAAGATACGCCATCTTTCTGAATCTGGCTATTTGTCTTTAACAGAAAAACAAACAAAACAAAAAAACATTTTAATATAGTGCTCTTCAATGCTTCAATGTGTGCAGAAGATGTTGGGATTTCTAATAAAAGATCACAGCAGTAACTCTACATCTGTTGACTAGATGGTATTATCTCTACAGGAAAGCAGGAGGGGGTGTGTGTCCCTTACTCTGAGCCATTTACATGACTCATTCACTTGTGTGTTTAACCTAAGATCCTGTATTGGAGGCACCACAGGTCTGCAGTAAACCAGTGATATGAAACCCTGGAATACTAAGCTCATATTTGCCACCTGCTGGCTGCAAAAAGGTAGCTATGACATACTTTTATGCAAATTTTCATACCATCCTGACTAAGAAAAATATATATTTGTTTTACTCCTGAACCAAAATTTAAGATAAATACGTAAAAAAAAAAATTATATATATATATAATATATATATATATATATATATTTATATATATATTTATGGTCGTTACCCTCTGACCGAGAGTGATGTGGATCACATAAACACGCGACAAGACTTACAACATAAATAGACCTGAAGTGTGCCTTGGTGGTCTGGTCAGTATGCCAAAAAAAGGGGGCATACCCAAGGTAAGTAATGGGTAGTTAATTGAACAAGGTTATGCTGAGAAGTGCCCTGAAAAAAGGAAGGGTGGGAGGGTGTAGAATGCGATTGAATGAGCAGACTCACGGACATGAGGTGAGCTGGGAAGAGTCAGCCAGTGACGTGTAGTACCGCACACTGAACTGACAAAGAGCATGTGTAAGTGGGCTGCTTAAATACCCTCCGGGCTCCTCCCATAAACTCAGGCCACCATACTGGCCTTCTTATTTATGGTCGTTACCCTCTGACCGAGAGTGATGTGGATCACATAAACACGTGACAAGACTTACAGCATAAATAGACCTGAAGTGTGCCTTGGTGGTCTGGTCAGTATGCCAAGAAAAGGGGGCAAAAGACTCAGATAGGGAAATAGTTTTTATTGATTTCTTGTATCTATTGAGCCAGCTTGGTAAAGGCTTGTGCCATTTCTTCATGAGGATTTGGGATGTATGTGGCAAAACAAGAAAACTTCCATCAGCCTGGTATCTTAATTACGTGGTCTGGTACTCCCTGTCGGGGAGGCAGCTGAGGCTGCTCTAATTCGGAAAGAATGTCCAGAGAACTGACTGGGGTTTGAAGCCCAAGTTACTTAGGAGGATTCTGACATGCTTGACACACTGGCTGCCACTAGGAGCTGGTTTAGAAAGGGTAACAACGAGCTACCATCAGATTGGCTGGTTAGATGGAGCAGTAGTGGGTTGTGCACCGTTACTGGGCGTCAGGCATTGTTAGTCTGAAACAGGTTGATGTCAACCACCAGGGCTGGTTCGTTGCATGACTAGTCTGGGCAAAGCCCTAAACAGGGAACGAGTAAGAATTTTAGACATGTCCCTAAAGAGGGTACTCTTGAAAGGTAGGCGCTTGCCACAGACTACAGGTTGGTGCTTCTGTATGCCCTGTAGGAGGGACTTGACTGCATGGGCTCGAGAATACTGACGGTTTACTGGGGTCCTGCAGGGACAGGAAATGCTGGACGCCATCTAGATATGGCGTGATAGTATTGTGAGAAAGGGTCAGCTGCGTGTGGCAATACGATATGAAGGCTAGGACGTGTCCAACATTGCCTATTGCTCCTCCGGGGCAAGGGGCCAAAAATTAGCGGTTAGTGTTCCAAGCAAAGCGATAGGCCTTCAGTGTGTTGCGTGCCAAGGAGTGGTTAATAAGCTGGATTGCGATAATGAGTATAATTGCGTTAATAAGTTGTGAGATGCGACTTCAGTCTATCGTCAGCAATGTCCACGGTGGGACAGGGATCCCACCCGGGTCGGCTCCAGGCTCTTGCTGGAAAAAACAACCATTCCAAGGTTGGAATAGGAAAGCGCACCAGCTGCTTTTTGCATTTGCCTGGAATATGTCTGCATAAGATATTAACTGGTGACGGAGTGACAGCTGCGCGAGCCTGCGCAGGAAGTGATGGGGAGTGACTTAGATCTACCTTAATTGATGATGTCGGCTGTGGCCTGATTGTCTGTGATGAAGAACAGTGTCTGTCCTGTTCAAGTGTGGTTCCAGACCTGGGCAGCTGCCACGATGGGGTGCAGCACGAGGCGTGATAAGGACTGGGTGAAGCAAAATTTAAGAGAATTTCTGGGGGCCAAGGTTTGGAGAACCAGTGGCGGCCTAAAAATAGCCACAAAAGCCTTTGGTGGCTCGGCTGACACTGGCCGGGAAGATGTCCCACATAGCTAAGTGTGCTACTGATGCCTGGTCTAGTTTGCGAACTTGGACTGGATCTTGCGTTGGTGTGAGAAAATCAAGACAATACACGGGTGCTCAACAAGACGATATACATGCACTCGCTGACCAACGTGCACTCGCAGGCCAACGTGCACTTGCAGGCCAACGTGCACTCGCTGGTGCTGGATGAAAACCTGAACTAACCGCAGGGAAAAAGACAGAGAAAAGATAAATGGCCCGTGTGCCACTGAGGATGAATGGCCAACTGGGTGCCACTGTGTGTTTGTTTGGCTGATTGTTTGTCACTGAGGTGTGTTTGCAAGTTTAGTTTGTATTCGGTTTGCACGTAGGTGCGTGCTGCAAAGTGTTTTATACTACTGCAGACAATATTGTGTGGTTGCAAGGGTGTCAGTGAGTGTCAGGTTGCTGGGACGATATTGTGTGGTTGCAGGGGCCTTGAGTATGAAGGTTTGTTTTGAGACAGCATCGCGTGGTTGCAAGGATCTTAGTCTGGTTTGCTGAGACGATATTGCGTGGTTGCAAAGGTCGCGATGATTATGAGGTTTGTTTTGAGATGGATTTTTTTCCAAAAGGGATGCAGGATAGGAAGCATAACAAATTGCAAGATTGCACAAGATACGAAAAGGTTTGAATCCTACCTGCGACAGTAAGCGGGAACCGCCGGCGAAGACCATGAAGGGAGAAGCCGCAAAGCGATTGCGATGTCGAATGCGATTGAATGAGCAGACTCACGGACATGAGGTGAGCTGGGAAGAGTCGGCCAGTGACGTGTAGTACCGCTCACTGAACTGACAAAGAGCATGTGTGAGTGGGCTGCTTAAATACCCTCTGGGCTCCTCCCATAAACTCAGGCCACCATACTGGCCTTTCTTATAAATATATATATATATATATGCATGTATGTAATGTCAAGAGGGCATACAGTCATAACAAATAATGCAACTGCAACAGATCCTTTAATTTTGTTGTGTAGTTAACTATAAAGACTTCTATAGTGAGGAGATATATCTGTTGGCTAAATGGTTTAAAGCCTAACTCCAGGAAATAATGAATTACCCTATTTCATAGTTTTAAATGCAAACACCTCTTTCTAAGCCATCCTGCAGTGTAATAGATCAGTCTTTGTTTCCTCTTTGAGCCAAGCTAAAATCTTGCTCGTGGGGACCAGATATTTTTCCCTGCTTGTTATCTTATTGGGCACTGGTCCCCTCACTACCCCCACGAGTTGTCCTTCCTATGCAGCCTATGATAATACCCAGCCTCTGCAAGCATCACCTACACCAAGGTCATGCAGGCAGCGACACCCAGTGACACCTAAAGAAGAACTTCAGGAAACAAAAGACAAGAGAAGGATCATCAGGTAAGTAAAATGGGTATTTGGTTTTTCTTTCATACCAGCAGTTAGAGCAGTGTGGAAAGACTGGTTGCTAATATCTTGTAACTGGGTTTTAGGATAGAATGAATGTGTACAGTATAACATTTTGGTACTTTCATCAGATAGTTGTGATTTAGATTTGCAACACAGATAAATCTCTGCAGCACAAGGTGGTTGGTCCCAAATCCCCCCTCCTCACAGGAGTCTCCCATAGGTCCCAGACCTTGTCTAGACTGAGGCCTCGTACACATGACCGAGGAAATTGTCGTAAATGAAACATCGTTTTCCTCGACAAGTTCCTAGTCAGGCTTGTCGAGAATCTTGACAAGCTTTCTTTGCATACACACTGTCAAGACAAAATCTCGTCGTTCTCAAACACGGTGAGGTTCAACACGTACGACGGCACTATAAAGGGGAAGTTCGATTCCACTGGCACAACCCTTGGGGCTGCTTTTGCTATTCTCATGTTACTGCGTGTTATGTAAAAGTTTAGTAAGAGACGATTCGCGCTTTTCAGCCTGTTAAAGCGTGACAAATGTGCTATCTCCATTACGAACGCTACTTTTACCGAAGGCGCGCTCCCGTCTCATACTTTATTCTGAGCATGTGCGAGTTTCTAAGCATACACACAAACGTGTTTCTTGTCGTAAACCAGCCTGACGAGAAACACGACAAGGAAATCGAGACTCCCGACGAGGAAAAAGAGAACTTGTTCTCGTCGAGTTCCATGTCAGTTTTCTTGAGGAAAAACATACACACAACTGTTTTCCTTGGCAAAAAAGCTCTGCCACCAAGTTTCTTGATGGATTCTGTTGAGAAAAACGGTTGTGTGTACGAGGCCTAAGTGTCTACAAACAGATCCAAAGAATTGAGTCCATGTTGACAGGTATCAACATAAAGAGTCTTGATGTGTTTCACACACAACATACTTTGCTGAATGATTTCCAAGATTTCCATGTTCTGTATTGAGTTGCCATTGCAAGAGAGTAGTATTCTGCTTTCTTCATATAACATGAGTTATATAAAAAAAAATTCAGTGGGGAAAAAAATCAGCTAAACTGGTATACTTGGTAATCAATAGCATAATTGAATACCATGCATTTGGTTATAGTCTATTTATCAACTTGCTTGAGGTGATTGTAGCCATACTAGTGCACTTGCAACAGAAACAATTGAGTGCTGTCTGTGATACTCTTTTTATTTACACTAACATACAATTTTTCAGGACAAGCTTTCGGGTATTCGGGTATGTCCCCTTCTTCAAGGTCCTAGCAGTATTGCTAAGACCTTGAAAAAGGGGACCTACCCCGAAAGCTTGTCCTGAAAAATTGTTTCTGTCTATTAACCAAAGAACTAATTCTTGCTTAAAGGGAAGGTGCACATGCAATACTGACTCCATCTTTCTCTTAATACAAGGTTTGACTGTAGCCTGTCAACCTGCTGATAGGCTTTCATTGAAATCGGTGCATGAGCAGATGGGTTCCCTCCCTAGCTGGAGAGATGTTGTTTGAAGTTGTGTGTCATGGGATAGGTTAACTGCAAACATGGCAAGAGCCCCAGGAAAGCATATGTTATTGGTAAAATTTTTAGCAAAGTGAAAGTGCAAGGAGAAGATATGAGCACAAAAAGCTCATCTATCCTTTAACACACAAGGACACTGTGACTAATAGCTTAAAACTTGAAAACTAATTTTAATGTTAGTATTGACATTTGCGACCTTAGTGTTGCTGTCCTTTGATAACATCAGCAAGATAATAATGGCACAACAGCAGGTATGCCGAGGGTTCTCTACCTTTTAAAAAATGCCTTTTTTTTGTGAATTCACCAAGAAGGAAATTCTATCAGACCAATGACTAATTATTCCTTACCTCATTGATGCATTGAGAGCACCAGCTAAGTAATGTCTCAGTGGCTGGACATTTGAACTGGGTTTCTTTAGAAAGAAATGTATACTTTAAAAGGAACATTTTTAGCTTCAAGGCTTTGTGTTAAACTGCAGCAAGCTCGGATAAAAGCATCCCTTCTGGATAATCTCATAGATGGATAAACCCTGATAGTATTTACCATGACATCTCAGTACATGAAAGGAGACTCTAGTAACATGATTTCACAAGGCTATAAATTACCACAGCATGCTCTAAATCTTAACTTAACAGATGGCTTTGGGTCATGTTGAACAACTCTGCCAGATCTCTCATTGCCCTTCAGAAAGAGAGGATTACAGATCTGAATGTAAACATGTAGGAGTTGGAAACCAGAACAGTCTAATTCTTGTTTGTCCTTGATGACACTAAATCATATCACAATGAAAGTAACTACTAAGTAACAAAGTAAGATGCAGGATTGGTTCCCTACGGTTGAAGTTCTGGTGATGGTATTAGAATAGGAGGCTAAATAAGAGGTCAGAAAGAATTATAATGATGAAGTTATATTGGTAAATGACAGAAAACGCTCAAATAAACTGAATAGCTGCAGTACTTGATATACAAAGTGTATGCACTGTATATCCAGGCACATGACAAAGACCATTGTATTGTGGACTACGCTATAAAAATGTTAATCTGCTATTGTTACTTGACTAAACTTGACTGATAAATTTGTTAATTGCCACCCTCCTGATGAAAGACCCTGATGACATAATAACACATTGACAGCCGAACATGGGTTCCAGCCACAGCAACCCTTTATTTAAGCACCAAAAACAATTAACAAATAGCATTCCGACTGCTGAAATTGAGAAGGGGGTCTTTGGTGTCCACTAGTCTCCCTTGTACCAAGCTGTATCTCTCCAGCTCCAATATTGACTATAGTTAATTTCCAAGGGAATTAACCCCCATTGAAACAACTCACACCAAGGAGGGTAGTACCATACCACTAGATGAGATGGGCTCACCATAATACAGACTCCTAAAAAACAAACAAATCTGCCATTAATTCAAATGAACAAATAGAATAATGTCTGCTGAAATTGAGAACGGAGTCTTTGGTGTCTACTGGCCACCCAGTCGTATCTCACCAGCTCCAGTATTGACCATAGTTGGCTTCCAAAGGGACGGAGCCTCCTTTAAAACAACTGTCACCAACAAGGGTAGTGCCATACCACCAGATAGGCTCACCTTTGTACAGTTTCCCAAAGACCCCCTAATCCACCAATCTGCCAATAACATGTACAGTGGGGCAAAAAAATTATTAGTCAGCCACCAATTGTGCAAGTTCTCCTATTTAAAAAGATGAGAGAGGCCTGTAATTGTCATCATAGGTATACCTCAACTATGAGAGACAAAATTTGGAAACAAATCCAGACAATCACATTGTCTGATTTGGAAAGAATTTATTTACAAATTATGGTGGAAAATAAGTATTTGGTCAATATCAAAAGTTCATCTCATTACTTTGCTATACTGTATATCCTTTGTTGGCAATAACAGAGGTCAAACGTTTTCTGTAAGTCTTCACAAGGTTGTCACACACTGTTGCTGGTATGTTGGCCCATTCCTCAATGCAGATCTCCTCTAGAGCAGTGATGTTTTGGGGCTGTCGCTGGGCAACACAGACTTTCAACTCCCTCCAAAGGTTTTCTATGGGGTTGAGATCTGGAGACTGGCTAGGCCACTTCAGAACCCTGAAATGCTTCTTACAAAGCCACTCCTTCGTTGCCCGGGCAGTGTGTTTGGGATCATTGCCATGCTAAAAAGACCCAGCCACATTTCATTCAATGCCCTTGCTAATGGGAGGAGGTTTGCACTCAAAATCTCATGATACATGGCCCCATTCACTCTTTTATGTACACGGATCAGTCGTCCTGTTCCCTTTGCAGAGAAACAGCCCCAAAGCATGATGTCACCACCCCCATGCTTCATAGTAGGTATGGTGTTCTTTGGTTGCAACACAGCATTCTCTTTCCTCCAAACATGACGAGTTGTGTTTCTACCAAACAGTTCTACTTTGGTTTCATCTGACCATATGACATTCTCCAAATCCTCTTCTGGATCATCCAAATGCTCTCTAGCAAACCTCAGATGGCCCGGACATTTACTGGCTTAAGCAGGGGGACAGGTCTGGCACTGCATAATCTGAGTCCCTGGCGGCGTAGTGTGTTACTGATGGTAGCCTTTGTTACGTTGGTCCCAGCTCTCTGCAGGTCATTCACTAGGTCCCCCGTGTGGTTCTGGGATTTTTGCTCACCATTTTTGTGATCATTTTGTCCCCACAGGGTGAGATCTTGCGTGGAGCCCCAGATCGAGGGAAATTATCAGTGGTCTTGTATGTCTTCCATTCTCTAATTATTGCTCCCACAGTTGATTTCTTTACACCAAGCTGTTTGCCTATTGCAGATTTGGTCTTCCCAGCCTGGTGCAAGTCTACAATTTTGTTTCTGGTGTCCTTCGACAGCTCTTTGGTCTTCACTCTTCACCATAGTGGAGTTTGGAGTGTGACTGTTTGAGGTTGTGGACAGGTGTCTTTTATACTGATAACAAGTTCAAACAGGTAAAATATGCGGGAAGTGGGGGCAATGGAATAGTTGCTGAAGCTAGACCCAAAGCTACCCACATAGTTGGGTGAACGGACTATTTCGGTACTAGTAAAATAATATAAACATAAATCTAAAAACAAAGTTTATTGATAAATGCAGGAAAGAAGGGGGAGGGGAATAGGTTGGAAAAAATGGGGGGGGAGAAAGGGGGAGGAGGGAGGGGAAGGGAAGGAGAAAGGAAGGGGGAAAAGGGGGAGTAAAAAAGGGGGGTGGGAGAGGGAAGGGGGGAGGACAGGGGGCTAGAAGGGTAATGTCAGTTAAAATAAGGGTAAGGGTAATACAAACCACGGCAGTTAAATCCGTGGACAATAGAAGCCAAGCCATAGTGGGAGATGGATGTTCCTGGTGTGTGAAGGTAGATGGGAAGGATCTAGGGTACAGTGATATGAAGGGATCAGGGAAAAACTGCAGTATTAGGCTTAAAGTCTGGTAGTACTAGTACTGGTGAAAACCAGTGTTATTTCATCCAAGGGGGTAACCAGCGGTGACAGAATGCAGGGTAATGCATGGGCAGGGAAGGTAAGTGAGACTGCACCAATGCCCATAGAGGTCCCTCCACACAAATTGCCAATCAATTCCTATCCCATCACTGCCTAAACTCAGGGGCCACAGATGGCAAGATTCACGCAACTCATCCTGGGGTCAAGAGGCCCTTAAATGAGCTACCACAACCCGGAGACGCCAACGATGCCGCCGGAACAGCGGCGCCATGATGTCAATGGGTCGGTTTCCCACAATACACAGGTGCGCAATCAGCGCTACTGCGCATGTGCGCCCAATCCAAGCCGGCGGGCAGAAGCCACAAGCTGGGAAAGGACAAGGAGGGGGTGAAAGGATGGACACCCCCGCCAGGGGAAACGCATGTCCGCTGCAAACAAGGGGGAGGCATAGGTGCCCAGGAACCGCACACAATACACCCAAGGGAGTTGATAAAACATCAAAAATTACAAAATACAAATAAAAATAAACAGGGTGATAATAATAAGTGGGGAGGTAATTCCCTGTCATGATAAAGTGCATCCACCAGATAATGGCACTGGTTAGTCACATCATAGTATTGGGTGACTAGCATTTCTGTGTACAATAGTACTCTACTACTTAGGCCTCGTACACACAAGGCAATAGATTTGTTCAAATCTGTCCGTCCGACAGATTTGAACAAATCTGTCTGCTGGGATTTTTGTTTGCTCGCGTGTACACACGAGCAAACCAAAATCCCCGCCAGCAGAGAGCGCGCTGACGTGTCGGTGACGTTGACGCCGCCACGTCACCGCACCAGGAAGTAAAACACTTCCGCGCATGCGCCGAATCCATTCGGCGGCGGTGCGGGACGCCATGTCTGCTGGTAAGTGTACTAACCAGCAGACATGTCGGGCGGGCGGATTCCCACCCGATAGATTTCAAAGCATGCTTTGAAATCTGTCGGGTGGCCAAATCCGTCGGCTCGGCCGTACACACGATCGAATCTGTCTGCTGAAACGGTCCAGCGGACCGTTTCCAGCGGACAGATTTGATCGTGTGTACGAGGCCTTAGAGGTCACTTATCTAAAGACAGGCCGTAATGCCGCTTACACACCCTCGGAATTTCTGACAGCAAATGTTCGATGGGAGCTTTTTGTCAGAAATTCCGACCATGTGTAGGCCCCATCCGAAATTTTCTGTCAGAATTTTACGAGAAGAAAACTTTGAGAGCTGATTCTCTGTAGGTGACCGCGTTCTTGATGTTCGCAATTTCCGACAACATTTGTCTGACCGTGTGCATGCAAGACAAGTTTTCCGTTGGAAAATTATCCACGGCATTAGAGTGGTGCAGGCACTCTTATCTTAATTATACAGGAGCAGTCTAGCTGGTAAGACAGCTAATTTTACAGTACATATGACCTGACCTGACCTTTCCTTTTACATACACAGATGGTCAGCAAAAGTTTATAAGAGCACACGTGGCCTTTTCAGAAAGCCTTCTGGCTTGATATTGCAGGGTGATGCTCCAATTATAGTTTTGTAGTGAGTTTGCTTTTCTCTATCATTTTTGTTGGGGATTGTGTGAATATGAGAGAACTTATATAATTGATATTTGTACAATGTTATTTTTGGGTTGTATTGATACTCATCTCAGTGTATTACTGAAAATTACACCAAATGTGATGGTTGTTATACATGACTTTTCAGTCCTTATTGTCAATTATTTTTTAAAGAAAATGTAACATCATTATGTGTGGTCCAGGCCACATGTGATGGCGATCTAGCAGTTGCCCTTATGCCATCCTTTGAAACGTTTTAACTTTCTGGTTTGGTCTGGTTTCTAGGCACTATGGCTACCTTTACATTGGAGGTGGGTTTGAAATCGTTCAGCTGAACTCGCACAATTTCAAACCCGCATTTTATTGCGAGTTCGGGGGCGTTTTGAAGGATATCTGTGCGGGTTCATGCACAGATGTCTATTGAAATTGCCCCCAAAGTCACCAAAAGTAGTGCAGGAACTACTTTTGGGAATTCGGTGTGACACCACAAAGTTGGCTTCGCACAGATTCGGAGGATGCCATTGCCGGCAGTAGGCTTTGATTTGGCATGCGAATTGACATGTCAAAACACATGTCAAATTGCCCCGATGTGAATGGGAGCTACAGGGGACACCAGTACTGTGCCTCTCAGTATTTCTTTTGGCATTACTTGCCGAGGTATGTGTTAGATGTGTCTAAGCCAAATAATTAAAAAAAATTGCAGCTTACCAATCCTGCCAGTAATACAATTCTTGTCCTAAGGTGATGAGAATAGGACTAGACGTACAGAAACCCCCACCTCTCATTTTCTCCCTAACATATATGGTAGAAGTTTAGAGATGACTGGCAACAAGGTAACTAAACTGCAGCACAAGCAGAGAGCAACTAATATGATTTGTGGCAAGATCAATACATTTTTTTTCACTTATCAATCAGATATGATCAAACACTTTCAATGGTACCAGATCTGACTGAACTGAATAAGCAGAATATACTATTAGGGTTTTAATACACATTTTTGGGTGGTAGTAGGTTTTGAGATCATCTACCCCAGGGGTAGGCAACCTTGGCATGCCAACTGTGGTGAAACTACAAATCCCATCATGCCTCTGCCTCTAGGAGTCATGAATGTGATTGTCAGGGTCTTGCAATGTCTCATAGGACTTGTAGTTCCAAAACTGCTGGAGGGCTGCCTACCCTGATCAACCCCATAACAGCATTATGTTTTATTATCCATGAGACATGATTAACCTCCCTGGTGGTATTCCTGAGTCTGGCTCAGGGTGGAAATCCAGTACCATTAGCGGTATCCCCGAGCCTGACTCGGGATCGCATTGCAGTATCGCAGTATCCAGGCGGAGTTTACCTACCTTGTCCTCTGGATCCTGCGATGTCTCCCCGCTGTGTGATCGAGCTGTCTCCTTGCTCGATTCACACAGTGCCTGTGTATCGCCGAGCTCCGTTCCCTCCATTCCCTGCAAGATTGGCACCAAATTCAAAAAAATAAAAACACAGTACACATACAGTACACTGTAATCTTACAGATTACAGTACTGTATAAAATAAATACACACACCCCTTTGTCCCTAGTGGTCTGTCTAGTGCCCTGCATGCAGTTTTATATAATAAAGACTGTTCTTTCTTCCTGGAAACTGGAAATTTTCCATAGCAACCAAAAAGTGTCCCTGTATGTCAAAAGTGGTTTTAGACCAGCTAGAAAATAGCGATAATAAATTAGAATAGAATCACTTGCAGAATTGAGCGATAGTGATTTGTGGGGTAAAATCATCATCAAACACTGAAAGTAATAATTTTTATTATTATTATATTATTATTTGTTATAATTATTTATAGTTATTTATTATATTATAATTTATGATTTTGTGTTTCAAACTTTATCATACCCAGGATGTATATTAGACTTACAGGCCTACAATATAAAACGCCACATTTCCATTTGCGCCCGATGTCGCCCGGGGCTGCAATTTTTACAAATATCTCTTAAACCTTTCAGGTATGTGAGAAAGAAAAAAAAATAAACAAAGAAAGAAAGGAACAAAGAAAGAAAGGAACAAAGAAAGAAAAAAAGACACAATGTGAAATAAAGTGTTTCATGCAAAGTAATGAAGTCAAATGCCTACAGTTTCTGTTTTTCTCCTCTTAGGAGATTAATACCAAAGTATATCTTGAAGTATATCTTGAAGGAATCCCTTGATACCTTTCTCTGTGACTAAACTAGTGAAGAAATTAATGAACTAGTGAGGCATTTTCTTTTATTTTGTGCCCTAAGGTGATAATCTTTAAAAACGGAGTAATTTATGAATCTGTTCAATAAAAAAAGTAATATTATCAATCAGTCTTTAACAACACACTCTGCACATTTATTATTACTAATATTATTTTACTTTTACATTAAGCCTGTTTATGCATCCTGTTGGATTAGCGAATGCAAATGTGTTTCAAAAAGCTAATTCTGGGAATTCAGACTAACAGCTGCCACCTTCCTTCTTTAATTAACCAAGTTCCAGTGGAACAGCTACTGTGAATTTGCAACATGGCAGTGACTTTGATAAGCTAAGCAGCTGAATTAAGCTAGCCATGAAATAGAAAAATAAACCCAAGGCAAATAGTGCTTGGTGCTTACTGTTAACCTGTTCAGGTAGTGTTCACTATATATAACCAGGGCTCCAAATTTGTATTTATTTAATAATAGCTTTCATTGGGTTTAATACAGCCAACTGCTTGTGGATAGCACTGGCTATACATTATGCGATTTTAATAACATGCATCAGATATGATGCTGTACTGTAGCTGTTGAGTCTAACAATCAGTTTTTAAACGCTAATTAGTATTTGAGATAAAAAACAGTATATTAAATATCACTAAGTAAATAGTACTAAGACTTTGTACATCTGATGTGATTATTGTATAAAACGAATGAGTCTGCCTAACTTAACTGATAATTGGATTGTTGATGGGTGCAAACAATTATTTCATATGCTTTTAGGACTATATTGCGGTTTGAAAAAATAGATTGAAATATCTCATCTGTTCCCATTGTCATCAGAAGTGATTGCCTAATGCACATGCAAATGCATTTACAGTATTTGTGTGTGGCTAGCTTAACCACTTTCCCACCGCGCCATAGGCATTTTACTGCTACGGCGCGGCGGGGTTATCTTGGGACGACGTTCCTGGGACGTCGTCCTTCACTTCCGCGATTTCGCGTCCCCTGGGACGCGCTCGCGTAAGTGTCCGTGCTCGCCGGGTCTAGGAGACCCGGCGCATCACGGATCACGGTAAATTGCCGCTGATCGCGGCCGTTTACCACGTGATCGCACCGTCGAATGATGGCGCGATCACTTGTAAACAAACCGGCGTCATTTGATGATGCCGGTTCCTCCCTCTCCCCCCTCTCCTCTCTGTACAGTGTGCGAGGAGAGGGGGGGAGCGGGGTGTCAGCAGCTGAGCTGTGGCTGGATCTGTGACAAATGCAGTCACAGATCCAGCCATCCCTCAATCCATCCCAGCTCTGCAATCCCCCCAGTACCCAGCAATCCCCCCAGTACCCAGCAATCCCCCCAGTACCCAACAATCCCCCAGTACCCAACAATACCCCAGTACCCAACAATACCCAGCAATACCCCAGTACTCAGCAATACCCCAGTACTCAACAATACCCCAGTACTCAACAATACCCCAGTACTCAGCAATACCCCAGTACTCAACAATACCCCAGTACTCAACAATACCCCAGTACTCGGCAATACCCCAGTACTCGGCAATACCCCAGTACTCGGCAATACCCCAATACTCGGCAATACCCCAGTACTCGGCAATACCCCAATACTCGGCAATACCCCAGTACTCGGCAATACCCCAGTACTCGGCAATACCCCAGTACTTGGCAATACCCCAATACTCGGCAATACCCCAGTACTCGGCAATACCCCAATACTCGGCAATACCCCAGTACTCGGCAATACCCCAATACTCGGCAATACCCCAATACTCGGCAATACCCCAATACCCTGCATGATACTTTGCAATACCCCAATACCCTGCATGATACTTTGCAATACCCCAATGCAATACCCTGCGCGATACTCTGCAATACCGCCTATGGGGATTTTTAAGTAGCGAAGTTTGGCGCCATTCCACGAGTGTGCGCAATTTTGAAGTGTGACATGTTGGGTATCTATTTACTCAGCGTAACTTCATCTTTCACATTATGAAAAAAAATTGGGCTAACTTTACTGTTTTGTTTTGTTTTAAGCACAAAACAGTTTTTTTTTTAAAAAAACACACGTTCAATAAATTTCTGCGAAAAGACCATGCGAAATAAAAAGTTGTAAGGGCCGCCATTGTATTCTCTAGGGTCTTTGCTAAAAAAGCATATATAATGTTTTGGGGTTCTATGTAATTTTCTAGCACATAAATTATGATTTTTCCATGTAGGAGAGGAATGTCAGAATTGGTCTGGGTGTTCCAGAACGCCTGATGGTGCTCCCTGCATGTTGGGCCTCTGTATGTGGCCACGCTGTGTAAAAGTCCCACACATGGGGTATCGCAATACTCGGCAGGAATAGCAGAATGTGTTTTGGGGTGTAATTTGTGGTATGCATATGCTGAGTGTGAGAAATAACCTGCTAATATGACAGAAACAAGTTTTATTTTTATTTTTTTACAGAATTTTCAGTAGTTTTTCTTTTATAGCGCAAAAAATAAAAAACCCAGAGGTGATCAAATACCACCAAAAGAAAGCTCTATTTGTGTGAAAAAAAGGACAAAAATTTCAAATGGGTACAATGTTGTATGACTGAGTAATTGTCATTCAAATTGTGAGAGCACCGAAAGCTGAAAATTGGTCTGGTTAGGAAGGGGGTTTAAGTGCCCAGTGGTCAAGTGGTTAAAGAAGTTGTAAAGGAATTATTATTTTTTGCCTAAAATTAATGTCTGCAAGGTAGACAGACAGAATAGTGTAATGATTTTGTTAACAAACGAGTAAATACCCATTAAATTCCTTCATCTATATCACCTCCGGCATTCTAGTTTCTGTTCTCTCATTCACTTCCTGGTTTGCGGCGCTCGTTCATGTAAGAACTACATTTCTCAGTATGAATTGCGGCACGCCCAGTATTTCACACCTCCTTGAAGTCTCTAAAGCCTCGTACACACGATCAAATCTGTCAGCTGGAAACGGTCCGCTGGACCGTTTCAGCAGACAGATTCGATCGTGTGTACGGCCGACCTGATGGATTTTTGCCACCCGACAGATTTCAAAGCATGCTTTGAAATCTATCGGGTGGGAATCCGCCCGCCCGACATGTCTGCTGGTTAGTACACTTACCAGCAGACATGTCGCATGCGCGGAAGTGTTTTACTTCCTGGTGCGGTGACGTGGCGGCGTCAACGTCACCGACACGTCAGCGCGCTCTCTGCTGGCGGGGATTTTGGTTTGCTCGTGTGTACACGCGAGCAAACCAAAATCCCAGCAGACAGATTTGTTCAAATCTGTCGGACGGACAGATTTGAACAAATCTATTGCCTCGTGTGTACGAGGCCTAACACGTAGAGAGCGTCCTGCCACACAGATGTAGTTCCCAGGAGGGGGCGAGCACGTTACTGACCACGGCAGTAAAGTCTCCCTTTTCGGTAGTCAGTAAAATCAGACAAGCAGGAAGTAAACAGAACAGAGAAGAAATAGAGCAATTTCTGAGCAAAAACAAACAATAAGGAAGTGAAAAGAGGAATGTCTACAGGTAAAGGATGCTTATTATAAAAAAATCTTTTTTCCTTAACAACCCCTTTAAGGAGGAGAATCAATTCATTTTGCTTTACCAACTAACACAATGGGGGTTATTTACTAAAGGCAAATCCACTTTGCACTACAAGTGCAAACTACAAGTGCAAAGTGCACTTGAAATTGCACTGAAAGTGCACTTTGAAGTGCAGATGCTGTAGATCCGAGGGGGATATGTGTGGAAATAAAATAAAATCAAATAAAAAACAGCATTTTAACTTGCACATGATTGGTTGAATAAAATCAGCAGAGCTTCCCCTCATTTCAGATCTACCTCTTAGATTTACAGTGACTGCACTTCCAAGTGCAATTTCAAGTGCACTTTGCACTTGTAGTTTGCACTTGTAGTGCAAGGTGGATTAGCCTTTCGTAAATAACCCCCAATATCTCCGAACCAACTACCTTTTTTGATGATCTGACCCTTTTTTGAAACATAATCTGTCTGTATAACATTTTTCCTCCTCTTTTTGGTCGGCTGTATATACTTTAAAAACAAAATATATTATATAACACCTGAAAGTGTTTTACTTCAATAAACCATTTATTCAACCTTGGTGTTTGCATTTTTTATTTTAAAATGACAATATAAGGGAAACAAGTAATGAAATATAGCACTTGTGAGTTTAACCAAGTGTATTTAGCTTATTATTTTTTACATACTTTGTCTTATAAAATGTCCTTCTTACTCATATTAGAAGGTTTTTTGTCTTTGTCTTTTTTTTTTTTTTTCTGGGGGGGGGGAACGGGGGGGGGGGATAGCGACTTAAAAGGAAGGGTAGATATGGGGAATAGGAAGTGTATGATGCCATTGCTATATACAGTAGATATGATGGCAAAATCTGTGAGCCATGATGAGAAGCATAATGACCAATAAGAAAATGGTTAAAGAAAAATGTTAAAATGTAGTCATTTACTTTTTTGTTTGTATAAAGAAGAAATAAGAGTGGAAAATGTTATAAAATAAAGAATTATAAAAAAAAAAGAAGGTTGGAAGGTATGCTAACAGTACATGTTCATAGAGGCTATTGCAAACTTTTTATCATTCCTTTTTTTTGGGGTCATAGCTCTCCAATAGATAGAAGCTGAGTAAAATGAAAATAGTTTTACTGCTTGGACTATGAACTATGGACATTCCAGTATTTACATAGTCTTAATAAGCAGAAATTTCCTTTAAAATAAGCCCTTACTGACTTATGTAGCTGAATGCACCATGGGGGAATTAATCCTCACATTTCACAGATGAAGTACTTAAAGTGGATGTAAACCCCCCAATTTTTTTTTAGGTCACAATGTAGAGTATAATATTTCCTATCATCTGTGCCCAGTCTTGCCACACATAGTTAATCCAGCTCTGAGCAATCCTCTTTTATGCTCAGTGAAAATGAACAGCCTTCCAGATAAAACCTTGCCTAGATAAAAAGTCAGTTTTCTCTCTTCTTGCTTTAAGTGACAGGTTATTTACATATCTAGCTAGGACATGTTTATTATATGTTATGTTTTGTTTATCATAATATGAGGTGATATAACATCATAACACATCCTAGTAATATACAATGAACTTTGGATCACCTCTTGTTATGATAAACATGTCCAAGCTAGATTTGTAAATAACCTGTCACTGAAAGCAATAACAGAGAAACAGACTTTATAATTTGGCAAGTTTTTATCTGGAATTCTGTTAATTTGCACTGAATTTAAAAGAGGATTACTCAGGGCTGGATTAACTCTGTGTGGCAAGACTGGGCACAGATGATAGAAAATGGTATACTCTATGTTGTGACATAAAAAAAAATAAAAAAAATTTGGGTTTACATCCACTTTAACCACTTTAGCCCCGGACCATATTGCTGGTCAAAGACCAGAGTACTTTTTGTGATTCGGCACTGCGTCGCTTTAACTGACAATTGCGCGATCGTGCGACGTGGCTCCCAAACAAAATTGGCGTCCTTTTTTCCCACAAATAGAGCTTTCTTTTGGTGGTATTTGATCATCTCTGCGGTTTTTATTTTTTGCACTATAAACAAAAATAGAGCGACAATTTTGAAAAAAATTCAATATTTTTTACATTTTGCTATAATAAATATCCCCAAAAATATATATATTTTCCTCAGTTTAGGCCGATATGTATTCTTCTACATATTTTTCGTTAAAAAAAATCGCAATTAGCGTTTATTGATTGGTTTGCGCAAAATTTATAGCGTTTACAAAAAAGGGGATCATTTTATGGCATTTTTATTAATATTTTTTTTTTACTAGTAATGGCGGCGATCAGTGTTTTTTTTCAGTACCGAGACATTATGGCGGACACATCGGACAATTTTGTCAAATTTTTGAGACCATTGTCATTTTTATAGCGATCAATGCTATAAAAATGCATTGGATTACTATAAAAATGCCATTGGCAGTGAAGGGGTTAACACTAGGGGGCAGGGAAGGGGTTAAGTGTGTTCCTGGGTGTGTTCTAACTGTATGGGGGGGTTGACTCACTAGGGGAAATCACTGATCTTCTGTTCATACATTGTATGAACAGGAGATCAGCGTTTCCCCCACTGACAGGAACGAGAGGTATGTGTTTACACACATACCTCCCGTTCCCCGCTCTGTAACGAACGAGCGCGCGTGCCCGGCGGCGATCGCGCCCACCGGGCACGCGCGCGGGACTCGGGGGACGAGCGGGGGCGCGCGCGAGCCCCCTAGCGGCCGCTAAAGGAAGGACGTAGAGCTACGTGCTCTCGCCCAGCAGTGCCGACCTGCCGCCGTAGAATGACGGTGGGCTGGTCGGCAACTGGTTAACCACTTAGGACCTGGAAGGATTTTCCCCCTTATTGACCGGGCCTATTTTTGCGATACAGCATTGCCTCACTTTAGCTGACAATTGCAGGGTCGTGCCACGCTGTACTCAAACAAAATTTATGTTGTTTCTTTCCACACAAATGGAGCTTTCTTTTGGTGGTATTTGATCGCCTCTGGGGTTTTATTTTTTGCACTATAAACAAACAAAGAGCGAACGTTTAAAAGAATTTTTTATTTTTTTTTCACTATAATACATATCCCCAAAAAATATATTCGTTACAGCTCAAACTCTCATTGTTCTTGGCTGTTTGAAGGTCATACACAAGAAACATTTTGCTCAGCTAATTCCAAAACTATAATAATGACTAATAGCAGTTTTTAGAAACACCTCTATACTTACCTTTTAGCAGGAATACAGTGTACTGTACATACAAGCTACTTTTGATTTTTGTTAGGAGAATCTATACAATCTAACATGCTTGGTAAACATGTTAGTGCAAAGATAAATGTTAATATGTAAAGTGCAGTAATTCATAGCAACCAATAAGGTTTCATTTTTTTATCAACTTAAAAAATAAACGTTGATTGGCAATCCCATATCTTGTTGTATCTCTGAAATAGATATGTTATGAACAGGCAGTTATTCTTATTTAATAATATGACAAGTCATCTGCCATTGCAGTGCATGTATTTAGACAGGAAATAGCTGCAAAAGGGCTGCAGGTGGTCATCAGTACTTAGTGGCAACAGAGGATGAAAAAAGTCAGTACAATATAGAAAAAAAAAAACACAAATAAACACGACACCAATGCTGGGGGTTATTTTTGCAGAAACTGGCACTAATGCTGGGGGCTATTATTGCAGAAACATGAACCCACACTGGGGGTTATTATTGCTGCTACTGACATTATTACTGTGGGCTTTAATTATTACATAAACTGCCATTTATGCTGGGGGTTATTACTGGCACAGATGCTGGGGGATATAACTACAGAAACTGACACATATTTTATTGCATACTACATATAGTTGAAATGTGTGAGTAAACTCTGTTTCAAATGAATAAAACTACCAGTAATTTAATTTGTATTGTTTTACATTTTTTCACGTTTAAATGACTCTTTCATTAGAAATGGGGGGGGGGGGGGTGCAGTTTTCTATTTTGCGCCCTGGACACTGAATGACCTTGTCCCAGCACTGTTTGAAGCCGTTCTGTGCAATACCATGGGTATTGCAGAGTGGGTAAGTATAAATGGTTATTATTTTAAGAGATAAAAAATATAAGACGTACCACCGCTTTAATTATAATTATATTTTTTAGGTGTACAACAGTAATTACAGGCTTTTTTTTATGGAGCCTATAAAGCATTGCATCTGCTGATTGTGGGTGTAATGCCAAACTCCTGCTGACTTTACGCTGTATGTGTAGTTGTCTGCCTGTACCTCTGATACATCAGCACCCTGGTAGTTCATTGAGAAGGCAAAGGCTAATGGCTGCTCTCTGTTTGATTTGTGACAGCAGGTGTGGGTAGAAAATCCACAAGGGAGAGAGAAACAGGGGGGTGAGAGAGCAGATGCTGAACATGTTATATGCTATACCCTAAATATGGGTGTAATCATGTTCAGAAAGGTGAACTTTTCCTTTAAATATCTGTATTTATAAGTGATCTTTATTTTCACCATCTTTCAACAGTGAGCTGAATTTTGTATATTTTGAAGTAAAAGAAAAAAAAAGTAAAAAAAAATATATAGATATCCCCACCACTGTATGTAAACAAAAAAACTGTATAATCTTGCACAAATATAGCCATGTGGCCATATTTTGTCAGTGATGGCAGTGATATCCCTGCCCCTTTGTTTACATGGCCGGGAATCTCGGTCAGCATATAAATATGGCTGGTGGCATGACTGGTTGCTAAGGATGCATCTGGTGAGGGCACCCACTGATTCCATAACAACCCTTGACAGAGGTGGCTGTCATGTTAGAAAAAAACATCTAATATGTATGGCTCAGCTCCTATGTTTCGAGCTGAAAGTCAAAGGTTCGTACAGGAGATGTTTAGTTTGACCTGTAATACAGAAAAAAATTGCGCTTGTCACAAATAAATAGTCAATTAGTGCCGATGTAATCAGTCACTAAAAATAACAATAAAAATAAAAAGAAATGGGGAGGCAGCAGCTCTTGTGCCGGGACACAGAAGGAAATACAACAAGAAAAACAAAGATTTAGAGCTGCGCCTTGTCACCCGGACTCAGTGTAGTCAAAAGAGTCCATATATCAATCATGTGGAGATAAACAGTCCTTCAGACAAAAGAGATGTAGTAATGAACATTGGCTCCAAAGAAAACTTTCTGCTGATCTCAATTCAGGATGGACGTATAGTAATCACCACTGTGCTCAAACTTGGCTTTTCAATGTGGCCCACCACCAGAAGTATAAGCAGCTTACCAGAGGAATGGCTATAATCAGCAGTCGGCTGTGACCCAGCCGCGGCCTTTGAGGGAACCAGGACGAATCCCAAATCCTAGGGCAGTGCCTACACCGGGGCTCCACTCAGCAACTCCACCAATTAGATCATATGTGAATGATAAATAGAGGCAGACATAGCGTAATCCCGCTGGGACATTTATTTAAAATCATAAAAACCAGAATACTCACATGGGAGATGAGTTAGACAGGCATATAAAACACAATGTTGCCGGCCGGCAAACAGATAGGAAAGGACCCTCCTCCAAAGCGTGATGACGTCACCGCACGTCTTCCCAGACGCGTTTCGTCATAGGACGTTGTCAATGGGATAGGGCGTTGCGGTGAGTCATCACTTAAATAGGCAAGGACCTCGCCGTGAGGTGTAGGTCCAAAACTGCAGACGCCATCTTGGACAGGGGCAAGATGCCAATACTTGTCCTAATCCAAAACTATTGCTAACATAAACTACAAATCTTAAAAAACTTTCCTTGAGAGATGCAGCAAGCAGAGCCCTTATCTTGTAGTCCCACAGGAATGAAAAAGAAAAAAAAGAAGCAAAAAAAAACTTTTATTTAATAACGTAGACACAGGAAATTAATAGCAAACGCCTACTGCATCATTCACATTGTCCATAACTATTCCTCGTTATGGCGACATCTAGTGGATTTTTTTGAAGAAATGCGGCGATGTCCTCACATTGGGAAAAAAACAAAGGAAGAAAGCCGGCCAAGACAAGTAGTCTGACTTGACCTGATCTAAGCCATATGATACTGATAATGATCGATAGCTGCCGATCAAGCGTATTGGATGGAATATAAAGTAAAATAAAATAAAAACAAAAAAAGGGAAGGAAGAATGCAAAATAAAGAAGGGATATAAGCCCAATACTTAATGCATCCCCCGACTTGGGTAAACATCATAACTAAGGTGAACAGGTGTAAAAAAGGGCTGGACATTAGTATTGATGTGATTTTAAACCCACAGAGAGTTTAGATGGAAAGTCTATGCATAGCTACATTTAAGTGGCCATGCATCGAAATTTCAATTAGAAACTTCCAATCAGGTGTGGAAAATGTTAAATATAATTACCGTAAGTGCAAACTATTTATTTTTGTCCAGTGATCATTATACAGGGCTCATAATTAAATGGGCCTGGTATGAAAAAGGGGAGGGGAAAAAGGGGGGAAACTAAAAGAAAATAAGAGAAAAAAGGAAAAATATATAATCAAATACAATAATTCCGACGCTGTGTGGAAACTGTTATAACTGGTTAACCCAAAGGAAAAAATTGTATAAATGGTCCGAAAAAAACAATCTCCTGACCAAGAGCCAACCTATCATTTCCCTTGGCGTCAGCAGTAAATACGACCACACCTCACACTGAGTTCCAGTACAATATTAGGCATTATTAATAAACGCGTTAACATCAGTTTCAATGTTTAACCCATATGGTGTATAACATTTTAGGCGGTATATCCAGCTCATTTCCATTCTTGAGATGGTCCTTACCAAATGACTCCCCCTCCAGTTGGGTTTAAATGTATCTATCCCCACAAACAAAGTTTTGGATGGATCTTTATTGTGTTTAAGGAGGTAGTGTTTCGAAACCGAATGGTTTCTAAATCCACTTATAATGTTGGTTATATGTTCATTGATGCGGACCTGTAAGGCCCGTTTAGTCCGTCCCACATATTGCAGGCCACAGGGGCACTGCAACATATCGACGACCCCTGTGGACATACACGTAATGCATGGTTTTATGGTATGTTCCTGACCTGTCACAATAGAGACGAAATTCGTGATCCGCCTCTCCTGACAGGAATTCAAGGCGCATACCCTGCATTTTCTACACCTATAATACCCTGTTAATTGGTCGAAGAAACCCCTACTCCCTGTGGGGGGATTTAAGGTGTTAATCGCTACCTGAGTCCTTAGGGGTTGGGCTCCCCTAAAAATGACTCTTGGGTTATCTGGGAGGACATCTTTCAAAACATTGTCATTCAATGCTAGATGCCAATGCTTTTTGATGAGTTGCTTAATGCTTTTATGTTGTACCGAGTATGTGGTAACAAAAGGCACCCCCAATGGGAATTGTTCACCCTGTACTGGGGCCCTATCTGCCAAAAGGCTTTCTCTGTCAGTGTTAAGCACTTCTTCCATAGTTACTTTCAGAGTTTCTTCATGATAGCCCTTTTCTAGAAATCTCCCTGTCAGGACCTGGGCTTGATTCTTGAAATCTGTGGTATCACTACAGTTCCTCCTAAGCCTCAAGTACTGGCTCTTGGGAACTCCAGTGATCCACGGTCTGTAGTGGCAACTGTCAGTGGGTATGAAGGAGTTTCTATCTGTCTCCTTAAAGAAGGTTGAGGTAGTGAACCTATCCCCTACTATTCTGATGTTTAAATCTAAATAGTGAACCTATGTCTGGCTTGCCTCAAACTTAAGGGCTATTCCTCTATCATTACTATTTAGAGAGGCCATAAAGGATGTTAACTCCTGGTGGTCACCGGCCCATAGGAGGAGGATGTCATCAATATACCTGGCCCACAAAGTAACGTGGGGCATATGGTTGGACAAGATGACATCCTCCCCCCATTTGGCCATAAATAAGTTGGCCAGACTTGGGGCATACTTAGCCCCCATTGCCACTCCCGTATCTTGACGATAGAAACTACCTTCAAACCAGAAGTAGTTCGAGGCGGCAGCAAATCTAAGTAAGGACATGATGAACTCTATTTGTTTGACTTGCAGCCCCGACTGTAGTTGGAGGTAATATAACACGGCCTCAAACCCAAGGTGGTGGGGAATGATGGTATATAGGGAATTTACATCAATGGTGACCATCCACATGTCCCTTGTGGGGGAATAGTTAGCCAATAGATTAATAACGTGTTTGGAATCCCTTATGTAAGAGGGGATCTGTTTCAGAAGTGGCTGTAAATAAAAATCGATATACCTACCCATCCGGGACGTGATCGAATCAATCCCACTTACTATGGGACGTCCCGGGGGGTGGGTAGGATTTTTGTGCAACTTAGGTAAATAATAGATTGTGGGAGTACGTGACGCTTTAGGTATCAGGTGTAATCTTTCTTTGGGCGTTAGAATCCCCTCATAAAGGCCTCTGTCCACCAATAATTTAAGGGTTTTCGTGTATTGAGCACGAGGGTCCCCTGGTAGCATGGTATATGTGTTGGTATCATCAACAATATGATGCAGTTCCCGTAAGTAATCTGCTTTATCCAAAACAACTATCCCCCCTCCTTTGTCCGCTGGCCTTATTACCAGTTCTTTATTTTTACACAAAGAATCAAGACCCTCATGTAGGGTCTTGCTGAGCCTGGCCTTTTTGACCTCCAGCGTTTCGAGATCCCTAATGAGCACATCTCTAAACACTTTCAATGAGGGGGCAAGGGATCCTGGGGGATTGAAGAGGGATGCATTGGATAACCCAGAGTGGAGATACTGGTTGGTGATGCCAGCCCTATTGTGTGAGATTCCCATCATGTACCGTTTTATGTGCAGTTTTCTCAAAAATTTCTGTATGTCCATAAATGTGTGGAACTTATCGAGATTGGTAGGGGGAACAAATTTAAGGCCTTTGTCAAGAATCAATTTCTCCGCTTCGCTCAAGACTTGGGTACTTAAATCGAAAATCCCCTTTCCTGCTACAGCCTTGCTCGCTTTAATTGCTCTGCTCCGCCTCCCCACTCTGGT
This sequence comes from Rana kukunoris, assembly GCA_029574335.1. NCBI lineage: Eukaryota > Metazoa > Chordata > Amphibia > Anura > Ranidae > Rana > Rana kukunoris. The sequence continues at coordinate 165,976,829 of CM056050.1, forward strand.
CCCTCGTCTCTTTCTCCTTGCCTTTTTTGCCCTTGGGTGGGTTTGTGAAAACCCCAGCTATTTGACCCATTGGGTATTGGAGGGCCTAGGGGATTGGGACCTCGGGCATTGTTAATGTAGGTTGGGGAGGGGGGATCCGTTGCGAAACCTCTGGAAATGGGAAATATTCCAGTCCTTCTAATTGAAATTTCGATGCATGGCCACTTAAATGTAGCTATGCATAGACTTTCCATCTAAACTCTCTGTGGGTTTAAAATCACATCAATACTAATGTCCAGCCCTTTTTTACACCTGTTCACCTTAGTTATGATGTTTACCCAAGTCGGGGGATGCATTAAGTATTGGGCTTATATCCCTTCTTTATTTTGCATTCTTCCTTTTTTTGTTTTTATTTTATTTTACTTTATATTCCATCCAATACGCTTGATCGGCAGCTATCGATCATTATCAGTATCATATGGCTTAGATCAGGTCAAGTCAGACTACTTGTCTTGGCCGGCTTTCTTTTTTCCCAATGTGAGGACATCGCCGCATTTCTTCAAAAAATCCACTAGATGTCGCCATAACGAGGAATAGTTATGGACAATGTGAATGATGCAGTAGGCATTTGCTATTAATTTCCTGTGTCTACGTTATTAAATAAAAGTTTTTTTTTGCTTCTTCTTTTTCTTTTTCATTCCTGTGGGACTACAAGATAAGGGCTCTGCTTGCTGCATCTCTCAAGGAAAGTTTTTTAAGATTTGTAGTTTATGTTAGCAATAGTTTTGGATTAGGACAAGTATTGGCATCTTGCCCCTGTCCAAGATGGCGTCTGCAGTTTTGGACCTACACCTCACGGCGAGGTCCTTGCCTATTTAAGTGATGACTCACCGCAACGCCCTATCCCATTGACAACGTCCTATGAAGAAACGCGTCTGGGAAGACGTGCGGTGACGTCATCACGCTTTGGAGGAGGGTCCTTTCCTATCTGTTTGCCGGCCGGCAACATTGTGTTTATATGCCTGTCTAACTCATCTCCCATGTGAGTATTCTGGTTTTTATGATTTTAAATAAATGTCCCAGCGGGATTACGCTATGTCTGCCTCTATTTATCATTCACATATGATCTAATTGGTGGAGTTGCTGAGTGGAGCCCCGGTGTAGGCACTGCCCTAGGATTTGGGATTCGTCCTGGTTCCCTCAAAGGCCGCGGCTGGGTCACAGCCGACTGCTGATTATAGCCATTCCTCTGGTAAGCTCCTTAGTTTGACCTGTATTTGGACCAAATCAGAAGCTCATCTGTACTGTCTATGCCTTCCTCTTCCTGTGACAATGGAAGCCCAATGTTTCTGTCACAAGCAAAGAAAGTAAAGGAAAATCTCTACAGTGAAGTAGAAGACAGGAATAAAAACCGAAAAAACTGAAAACTATCCAAAAGAAAAATAGGGATATAATTAAGAGAGCTGCTGCTGGACAATGCTGTCAGTTTTGATATCAAATGTTTTGATGAAAGGTCTATGAGTTGGCAAAAACTGCAAGCAATCCTTTGAAATTATTGTTATTGTAGATATACCGTAGTTCTATATACCGCTGCTGTCTGAACAAACTTTTGTAGCACCCCCTGGTAATCCACAGAGACAGGGTGGGCTAACATTTTACCTTGATGTGGATTACTTGGGCAAAAGTGGAATCTGAACAGATGGGTGCCAGTATCTTTAAGATGCGGAACCAAAAGGAGTTTATTGACTCTCACTCAAAACACCATTGAAAGAGGGATAAGGATCAGGACACCCATGAACTTGATGAACTTGCAGATTAACACAAAAAGGAACAAAAGTACTTATAGTCCTCAGAGATTAAGAATCTTGAACCAGATGTGGCATTCTTTCATTGTAGCTCCTGACTGTAAAGCACTTTTTAGATCAGCTGCCACCATTTTGGGTAGTAGGCGCCACTCTATTGAGAACCAAGCTCCACATCCAAGCTTTGTTTGGCCCCTCCAGACATCTTGAGGTCCTCCATGGTTCTTAAATCCCCAGACACCACAGGCTAGGCCCCAAATCCACGCCTCTGTGCAGCCTTGTGGAAGGGAAGCAGGGCTAAGAGGTCTCAGCAGCACAACACACCCCTCCCTCATGCAGGAGGCCCAGGGGAGAACAGACTAACTCCCCAAGATCACACCCTGGATATTTATACTCTCTCTCCAGCATGCAATGCACTCGTGACAAGAAAACTCCTAATAGTTGTCAAGAAATAAATATTTTAAACTCTGGTTAGTGTAGCTCTCATGCTATTATCAGAATCAGAAATGCCACCTATCAGGACACATACAGTAACCAGGGCCCAGGAGAAACCCCAATATTCTGAACTAGCAATCCACCTAAGCTCTATGCAGCTTGGTACTACTAAATTCAGATAGGCACTCCTGATTAGGGCATAGGGCACTCCTTTTGTAGCACCCCCATGACCCCCTGGTAATCCACAGAGACAGGGTGGGCTGACATTTTACCTTGGTGTGGATTACTTAGGCACAAGTGGAATGTGAACAGATGGGTGCCAGTTTATTAACTCTTACTCAAAACTCCATTGAAAGAGGGATAAGGAGCTGGACACCCATTAACTCAGCCCTCAAAATTTCCACTCACCTACTAGCATTTGGCGAGTGGATTTAAGCTGGGGGCGAGTGATGAGAGGGCTGCATGACCAATCTCCCTCCAATCTGTGCCTACATTTAGAGTCCCAATGAGATTAGCAGCCAAAGAGGAAAGATGCATGCTCGGGAAAAGTAGTCTGGCGAGCCGAGCACAGGCAGAGCAGTACACAGGTGCTCTCCTTACAATTCTCATTAATCCATGGGACCTAACAGTATGACCTGTCTGAGCCTGCCCCCTTCTCCCGACCAATGTAGCTGGAGAGCAGAAAGTAATGAGTGAGGTGGAGGATTGCGAAAATTACCACTCCCGGTGCAGCGCTCACTGAAAGTTGCCTTGACATGAGAGCGGCAGCCTTCCAGTTTGTGCAGTTTTCTTCTCCTTGTGCTCTATGTAAGTGTCCAACAGTTCAGCCTGAGCACTGTGAACAGACTGGTCTCAATGGCTGTGCAGTTGTGTGGATCTCAGCGATGGAATGTACTCCCTCCCGCTGTGCTGCAGCTCCTCTCCGCCAGCCTGAATAAAAGGGGGAAGTGAGGACATGCAAGCGTGGAGACGCACACACAGGCTCCTGGAGGGAGAGGGAGATGCAGAGGAGACAGCAAGAGAATGGGGAAGAGACCCAGTTCTAGTGCCCTGTCCCTCTGGTCTGCCCCCAGTGCCCAGTCCCTCTGGTTTGCCCCCAGTCCCTCTGGTCTGCCCCCAGTGCCCTGTCCCTCTGGTCTGCCCCCAGTGTCCTGTCCCTCTGGTCTGCCCCCAGTGTCCTGTCCCTCTGGTCTGCCCCCAGTGCCCTGTCCCATTTTGTTAAAGTTGTTGTTGGTAATATTTAATTTTGTAACTTGATTCTGCATAAAACATTGTCATTCCATGAGATAATCTACGAGGGCGTGTTTACAGGTGCAATTAGGCGCGGGGCAGTGTATGAATGGGCTGTTAGGTGGGGCAACTGGTGGCAAGTAACTCTTGAGGCCTGGCTAGTAGCTCAGGACTTGAAATTTTGAGCCCTGCATTAACTAACAGACTAACAGACTGCCCCAAAAGGAACAAAAGTACTTACAGTCCTCACAGATAAAAAATCTTGAAGCCGACCTGGCATTCTGTCATTTTAGCTCCTGACTGTAAAGCACTTTTTAGATCAGCTGCCACACCTCTGGGTAGAAGGCACCACTCCAGTGAGGTCCAAGGTCCACATCCAAGCTTTGTTTGGCCCTTCCAGACATCTCAGTGTCCTACATGGCTCTTAAATCCCCAGGCACCACAGGCTAGGCCCCAAATCCACGCCTCTGTGCAGCCTCGTGGGAGGAAGCAGGGCTAAGAGGTCTCAGCAGCACAACACACCCCTCCTTCATGCAGGAGGCCCAGGGGAGAACTGACTGACTCCCCAAGATCACACCCTGGATATTTATACTCTCTCTCCAGCATGCACTAGTGACAAGAAAACTCCTACTAGTTGTCTACTCTCATGCTATTACCAAAAGCAGCAATGCCACCTATCAGGACACATATAGTAACCAGGGCCCAGGAGAAACCCAAAAAATCTGAACTAGAAATCCACCTAAGCTGTATGCACTCCTGATTAGGGCATCGTGGCTACACTATAAAAAAATATATTAGCTCCACTTGTTTTCACATATACTTTTGTACATATTTCTTTGTGATTACAGTGATGTCAGAAAGCCATGCTACATTAGCTGAAAACAAACATTATGCACAATGAGTTGTGACACTCTTTTGTTTTATTAGAAAAAAATACATCTGCTAGCCTTTGTTAACAACGTTCTGATAATACCCCTGATAATATGCACTGGAACATTTTTTTTAATGTATATGAACTTTGGATTTTTGAATTTACCAAGCTGTTTATTTTAATTAAAAGCGGCACAATTCTCAATGACATTAAGGCTGTTCCTTCTCTAGTTACTGCTCGTCAATTTAGCTCTCTGTCAAATTAGTGTCTTGTTGACTTACTGGTTTGTCGACTTAATGCGCTTCACCCTCCAGGATCTTATCTACACATTTTAATATGGGTTGATAATTTTCCTCTACATTTGCTTGTCATTTACACTACATTCACTTCACAGTTTCTAAATTACAGTCATTCCGCATCCCATATTTCATTGTGTATGACAGCCTTGACTGCAGATGAAAAGAACGGGGGATAAAAGGTCCAGTTGTTACCAAATAAAATTCTGCATTAAATGGACAAATTGTAAAACCCTCCAATTAATAAGGAGGGGATGTTTCATGTACTTTAGCAATAGATTCTTTGCAGGAGCTATTTACTTTTCACTGATACTACAATGATATGTCTTGCCTGGATTTATTTTCCTCTCCATATCTTGCCTTGAAACATTGAATTTGTTCTAGAAATAAATTGTGTTAACTTGATTTAAAAGAGCCTGTGATGCCCTCAGCACATAAGCTTATTGGGAGCCTTTACATGTTACTGTTCATGAGGAACCTTAGAAATGTCTGAACAAAATAAAAGTGATCTCTAAAAATACTCTGATGGTTGTCAGTTGGCCCTGTTGCTTTTGGCAGGATTGGGAAATGATTGCTTTGTCAACAGGCACGTTCAGAGATTAGACACCTCTAGATTCCCCAAGAGTCCAGTTTATTAAAAAAAAAAAAAAAAAGCTGTAGGTCAAAGCTTTTGTATGTGCCAATACAGTTGATACAGTTTATGTACTGCAGAATGAAGCGGTCCTCCAAGCAAAAGCTGCATACAATTGGTAGGATCCATTCACAAAATGGGCTTGATTTAAAAAATTAATGGAAAATTGCTGCTTTTCAAAGTTAAAATTCACTTAGCTTAATAAAGGGAAGCTTTGTTCACATTAAATAACCAATTCCATGCCGTAGAAATTCAAGTGGCAGTAAACCCACCCTTTTATCAGTTTCAAAATACTGTTTCATTTCCGGCACGTGTCGGAAATTTAACACACCCATTGGTTGTGCTCTCAACCAAACTGTTAAACCATCTAATGGCTAATGTCATATTGATCACATGTGCAGCATTATGGCAGTTGTAGCTAAAACACAGGCAAAGATGGCAGCTTCCTTGGCTAAAAAAGATAGGGGGGTTTACTTACGCTTTTAAAAAAAACTAGCATGAATTCACCTTTTTCACTCAAGATGTACACATTTCATGTAAGATTTACTTAAAAAAATAAAATAGAAATTTAGAAATAGACCTATTGGTTAATAAGCATAGGTGTGCGCAGCCTATTACATTAGGGTGTGCACCCCAAAGCTCAAGCACACATGCGTATATATATATATATATATATATATATATATACGGTATATTTTATATATACAATGGACAGTGTCAGTAGAACAGTGGATTGTGTCAGTGGCCAGGGACTGTTGTCAATAGTTTATTTTTATTGTATTTATTATTTTTTACTATATTTTTTTACAATAATTTTTTATTACTTTCTTTTACAATTTTGTAGGAGCACCATTGGGGTGCTTTTGTGAGATATCAGGGGCCTAAACAGACCCCTGATATCTTTTGAGACAGAGAAAGGGGCTGAGAACAAAGATTCCAGAGTCCCTTTCTCTGCAGCCAATCAGCAGGGGAATCTGTGCAGCACAGGGTGATTAGGGTGTGCCTGGGTACACCTGGCACACCCTGTGCGCACGCCTATGTTAATAAGGTAAAGCTGTGTCCATCATTCAGACCTTCCAAGCATATAGATCCCAAAGTGTTATATTTTATAAGACAGATTTACTTTACCCACCTTAATACTGGTCAGTTTCACCCTATTCCTACCCAGGCCAATTTTCAGCTTTCAGCGCTCTCACACATTGAATGAGAATCATTCATTGAAATTCATTCATTCATTGAAATTACTCTCTGAAATGTTATAATTTTTTTTTCACACAAATAGAGTTTTGGTGGTACTTATTCACCACTGGGGTTTAATTTTTTTGCGCTATGTGTTATGTGTTTCTGTTCGAAAATTTTGCAAAGAAAGTAATTTCTCTTCATACATTTTGACATAAAATGTATACTGCTACATTTCTCTGGTAAAAAAACAAACAAAAAAAAAACAAACTGTATTTATCGGCGTATAACACGCCCCAACTTTAAGAGGGGAGGTTCTGGAAAAAAAATTACCAATGTCCCCAGCATATAAAACACGCAGTTTACCCTCTATTTTCAGGGGGAAAAAGTGAGTGCTATACGCCGATAAATACAGTAACCCAAATCAGTGTATATTTTTTGGTATGTGTGAAAGTTATAGAGTCTACAAGCTATGGTACCAATCATTAAAAATTGATCACATCTGATGTACTAAGAGCCTATCCCATTTCTTAAGGCCCTGAAATGTCAGGACAGTGCAAATACCCCCCAAATTATACCTTTTTGGAAAGTAGACAGTCCAATGTATTTAGTGAGAGGCATGACAAGTTTTTTAAAGTTGTGATTTTTTCCCACAATTCTTTGAAATATGAATATATTTTTTTTTCATTCACGAAGATGTCATATTAACAAAATACCACATGTGTGAGCCTTTTTCACAGTTTGGCCACATAGAGAAGCACAACAGTACTACAGCCATTATCTACTGTTGTTTAAGACCAGACCTTTTTCCGACACTTTTTGTTTACAAATCTGTATTTTTGTTAGAAAATGACTTAGAACCCCAAACATTATATATTGTTGTAGCAGAGGCCCCAAGAGAATAAAATGGTGGGTTTTGCACATTTTAATGTCACGCAGTATTTTCATAGCAGATTTTTGAACTGAAAATATAAAAATACTATAGCTTATACAATTGCGACTTAAAGGGGTTGTAAAGGTTTTTTTTTTTTTTCTAAATAGGTTCCTAGTGCATTGTTGGCTCACTTGCTGTGCCGGAATATATACTAAGCTGCAGATGCGTAGGTTACTGTACATTTTCTAGAAAACTGTTCACAAGAGGTACGTTTATTTTATTGCAGAAGAATAAATATAATAAACAGCCCGCCTGTTTTAAAAAATTTTAAAGTTCTGCTTTAAAGCGGATCTCCACCCAACTCTCTCCCATTTTTTTTTTGGACCCCATTACGAAAAGGTGGTATCTGCACATTTCAGATACTTACCCACCCATGGATACAGCATTGTCCTCTCCTGCCCTGCTATTGCTCTGCCCTACGCCGCCATTTTCTTTCTGATATTATCGAAAGGCCTGCCTGCTCTTTCAGGTTTAGCGGGCTGGCCCCCACAATGATACACCAATAGGCCTGTCCCCCCCCCTCCTTACTTTTCTAAAAACAATGGAAAAAAATAGAAAATATAGAAAAAAAAAACACCCTGTTATACATGTACTGGATTGGAGACGGGGTGGAGTTGAGGAACCTTGTTTAAGAGGGTGGGGATACAGGAATATACTGGTTCTGACTTCTTTTACATATTCACTAGAAAGTACAGTAAAATCTTGGATTGAGAAAAACGTGGTTTAGAAGCATTGCGCTATATGAGCCGAAAAAAATTACATTCCAAATGTGGCAAGTTTGGGGGTTAGAGGGGTTGTAAAGGTTCATGTTTTTTCACCTTAATGCATTCTATGCATTAAGGTGAAAAAACATCTGAAGTTTTCCGGTCCCCCAGCCTACCGGTTTACCTGAGCCCTCGAATTTCCGGTGTCGTGGACGAGCAGACTTCTTGGCTCATTTATTGGATGATTGATAGCAGCGCAGCAATTGGCTCCCGCTGCTGTCAATCAAACCAATGACACGGTGTGCCCGCAAGCTAACCCCCTTGGGAGAGAGCTTCCTATGAAGGGGGTTAGCTGATGCAGGGAGAAGCCGAGACAGCCGCCGAGGGACCCCAGAAGACCAGGATCTGGGCCACTCTGTGCAAATTGAACTGCACAGTGGAGGTAAGTATGACATGTTTGTTATTTTTTTTCTATTTGAACCTTTATAACCCCTTTAACCACTTAAGACCCGGACCTTTAGGCAGCTAAAGGACCCGGCCAGGTTTTGCGATTCGGCAGACAATTGCGCGGTTGTGCGACGTGGCTCCCAAACAAAATTGGCGTCCTTTTTTTCCCACAAATAGAACTTTCTTTTGGTAGTATTTGATCACCTCTGCGGTTTTTATTTTTTGCTCTATAAACAAAAATAGAGCGACAATTTTGAAAAAAATTCAATATTTTTTACTTTTTGCTATAATAAATATTCCCCAAAAATATATAAAAACATTTTTCCTCAGTTTAGGCCGATACGTATTCTTCTACCTATTTTTGGTAAAACAAATCGCAATAAGCGTTTATCGGTTGGTTTGCACAACATTTATAGCGTTTACAAAATAGGGGATAGTTTTAATGCATTTTTATTATTTATTTTTTACTACTAATGGCGGCGATCAGCGATTTTTTTCCGTGACTGCGACATTATGGTTGACACTTCGAACAATTTTGACACGTTTTTGGGACCATTGTCATTTTCACAGCAACAAATTGTTTATTGTAAAAATGACATTTGCAGTTTGGGAGTTAACCACAAGGGGGCGCTGAAGGGGTTATGTGTGACCTAATGTGTGTTTACAACTGTAGGGGGGTGTGGCTGTAGGTGTGACATCATCGATTGTGTATCCCTATAAAAGGGATCACACGATCGATGACGCCGCCACAGTGAAGAACGGGGAAGCCGTGTTTACACACGGCTCTCCCTGTTCTTCAGCTCCGGGGACTGATCGTGGGACTCCAGCGGCGATTGGGTCCGCGAGTTCCGGTCCCGGAGCACACCGCGGGCGCGCGCCTGTGACCCATGGCTGGGCACTAGCACAGGACGTACCTGTACGTGCATGTGCCCAACCGTGCCATTCTGCCGACGTAAATGTGCAGGAGGCGGTCCTTAAGTGGTTAGGATTCCTTAAAGCGGAAGTTCCACTTTTCTTTGGATAAAAAAAAGAGGGTAAGGATCTGCTTTAAACCGGAGTTCCAGCCTTTTAGTGTTAATTAAAAGTCAGCAGCCACAAAAAGTGTAGCTGCTGACTTTTATTTAACAGAAACTTACCTGCTCCACGGTCTAGCGACGCGGCCGCCCGGAGCTCCGCTCCTCTCCCCCTCTCCGGACCGGCTGTGACAGCTTTCGGCTTCACGGCCGGGGACTCACTGCGCATACGCGAGTCGCACTGCACTCTATGAGTGGACAGGCAATCTCCTGGGACCTGTCATGTGTCCCTGGAGATCGCCTAAAGGGAGGGGCTGCCTAAGGCGGGAAGAGAAGTCGCAGAGGTGGTCCCTGGGTGGAAGGAGGAAGTGGGACAGGAAGTACCACTCCTACCGAAGCCCCCTGTCTATAAGTGGACAGGCAATCTCCTGGGACCTGTCATGTGTCCCTGGAGATCGCCTAAAGGGAGGGGCTGCCTAAAGCGAGAAGAGAAGTCGCCGAGGTGCTCCCTGGGTGGAAGGAGGAAGTGGGACAGGAAGTACCACTCCTACCGAAGCCCCCCCCAAAAGTTACACATTTGGGTGGAACTCTGCTTTAAGGGTGGGGTGTTTTGCAGTCCTTCAGGGAAAATTTTAGGTAGCGCTGACAACATTCACTAACAGGAGACCACTGGATTTCTAGCATATCAGATATATTTTGTTATTTGTAACATAGAAAAACATGAATGAAGAGGTGTTCTGATCTTTTTTATTTAGTATTTCAACTCTTCAAGGGGTTTCATTTTTTTGTCAAGTGGTTCAAATAAAAAAGGTAAGGGTGAACCCAGACAGGGAGTACCCTGCTCCATATGGAGTGGATCATGGTGGAAGAACTGAACACAAACAGGAGCCATGAAGGATAAAATCGGGGGCTCACAGAAAATTCTTCATGTGTTCGGAGGAACATAGCTGAAACAAATCACTATAGGAATAAATGCTGCTTGTATTGATGCATACAAAGAATATTGATTTGATTGCTAACCACAAAACACAATTGGATTTATCCTTAAAGGGTCACTAAAGGAAAAGAAAATGGGCTGAAATGACTGTTTACAGGGTATAGAGACATAAAAGTTAACTGATTCCTTTTAAAAATGATAAAAAATAGATAAAAATCAATCATATAATCAACCTACAGTTCTAGTTTCGTTTTTGCTGTTGTTTCCTGTCTCTCTGATGTACAGAGCCAGAGAGCCAATAGAGGGCAGTGATGATTTGTCTAAAACCCCTCAGCACCAACCCAGTTTCAGTTTACACACAGTAATCACACCTCCTTGATTAGTGACCACAGTGAGAAAGCTCCCAGCACTGTGGTTATAAGGAAACAGAGAACCAGGAAGTGTGGAGATCAGAGCAGAATTACAGCAACATCAAAGGAACAACGAACAATGAGGACATGAAAACAGCACTGCAGTAAGGTAAACAAAGCTATTTAGCTAAAAAAATAATTCCTTTAGTGACCCTTTAAGTTTAGCAAAATGTATATACTAACTAAGCACATCTTTAGCAACCTGGCAGATGTATCATAACTGATTTCATATTCTTTTGATCTGGTTCACAGCCTGCTTGATGTATGTGTAAATCACAATGTAGCTGTAGAATAAGTTAGGCGGCACATAGGAATATAAATACACCTAAAGTTGTCTTAAGGTCACCAATTTTCTATGTGACATATCAATTACAAGGCCGGAATACCAGTGAATTCATGGTCCCCTGTTGTTAACTGATCGATTCACTATCCTAGATACTTATACATGTGGGGAGCAAATATCAAACAATTTTGTATGATTGTTGTTCATAGCACTGTAAAGATTAAAACCCAAGCTGACTGACTAATATCTCTTGATGGTATAGATTATAACAGTAACGGTAGAGCAGATAATGAAAGCTTAGATGTGGAAAAAACTTGTTAAGATAAACTGTATCTTTGATCCTTAAGTAAAAAAAAAAAAAAATTGCAAGAATAATTTAACTGAAGTGATAGAACTGTATGAAAATGCAATACAATTTAATGATTTGCAATGCTGTATGAATCTGATAAAATATGTTCATAGAGATATGCAATGCATCAGGAAGTTTTGCATATTATAGATGGCTAAAATGTGTGCTAGCACAACAAAAGAATAGTTGTCGCAAAGAATATTTTTTAGTTTATGGTATACTATGAAACTGATTTACTCAAAAAGTTGAGAACCTTTACCTAAAAAAATGTGTTCTTCAATTTTAAGGTAAAGTGAAAAACATCTGCACATGATTGCGTATTAAAAAGAAAAGGTAAGTTGCTTTTCACATGACTGGATATTAATATTCACATTGTTTTTTGAATGAAGATTCTCAACTTTTCTAGTAACTCTAGATTATATATAGTCTCGCAATACCAAAAAAATCACTTTTAAAACACTTGAACTGTAATAATTAGCGCCGCCGACCTGCTCCCGATGTGATTGGACACAGCACGAGTCAAATGGTGGGTCTGCCTATGTAAACAAGGCCGAGTGCTGTTCTGTGAGAAGGGAAGGTAAGCAGGAACACAGATCTCTGCCTTCCCTTAGTACTGGTCCCCAAAAAAGTGTCCAATTTGTCCACCGCAATGTCACAGTCGGTGGCAATGTGGGCACTGGTAGGTGGCACTGGTGGGTACTGATAGGTGGCACTGGCAGGTGGAGCTGGTGGGCTCAGATGAGGCAGCCGTGGCTGCCTGTGTGAAGGACTGATGTTTTTACCCCCCCCCCACGCTGACAGCGTGAGGGGAAAAAAATCCATATTACTGATCTTCTGTTTACATCATGTGATTAGCTGTCTTGGCTGACAGCTGGTCACGTGGTAAGGGGCCAGGATCGGCCCCTTACTCCTATCTGTAATAACACACACTATCTGTGAACACAGAGCGCGCAGCGCACGTCTGCACAGGAGAATGTCTATGGATGCCCTCCCGGCAATTAAAGCCCGTGCTCTAGCCATCTTTTGGCTACAGCGTGGGCGGAAAATAGTTAAAGGGATAAAAAAATTTTGAACCTCAGAAAAATTATAAGATTGCACAAAAAAGAATTACACAGATTCAATACACTTCCTGTGGTATAACTGTATAAAGTAAAATTACATCTGCCGTGATTAAAAACAAACTCCCTGCCACGGTGAAACCTCCAAAATATCAAAAATGTGTCTAACATCTTAAAGGAATGCAGGCAGCTTAAAAAAACAAAGGTTTACGAAAAAAATCAATATACTCTCCTAACCTTGCTGTAACTATTCCATTTACAATTGTTTATCCCTGAGGATTTTTAAAATCTCTATGTATCCTAGGTAAATAATACATGGCAGAAATTTTACAAGAAGAACTAAAGATCTAAATATCAAGCTTTAAACCCCAACAAAACTTTCAGCTTAAATCAGCTGAATACATCTTAGGTGCATAAAAAAACAGGTTTACAAAGTCTTACAGTTCACTTTCTTTAGAAAAATAGCCACAGACTAGAGTTGAAAAGCCTGTCCCCTGCCAGCATTCTAAACTCTTGCTATCTGTGTGGAAGCAGTGGCCTTTCTGAAGAAGTCTGATATACCCCCTGTTAGAAAGTTAAGGTTACCAGATTTTCAAAATGAAATTCGGAGACAGCCTACTTACCATATCAACTTTTACCCACACACACAAAATCACATCCCTATTTTAACCACATCCACAAATTTTTTCCCTAGTTTTTAATAGGCCCCAACAATAGTCACAGACTTTTGAATAAGAAGCAGACATTCAAGGCATAAATTCAAAATGACTATATCACCACAAGTAGTAAAATAATGATGCTTAGAGCATTGTGGAAAAGTGTGTGCCCATGTTACAGGAACAGTGGGAGGGGTTTAAAGGGGTACTGTTAAATAAAACTTGAGCCTTTTCTTCTCTGGGTCAAGGGTGCATAATTCACACAGTAACGCATAGAGTGCAGGGATCAAGGGTGTGTAACGCACAGAGTACAGGGATCAAGGATGTGTAATACACTGAGTGCAGGAGCCAGGAGGAACTGGGCGAGATTCAAACCACTAATGTGCAGGCTGAATCGATCAATCAACTTGGGTACAACCAGCCTGACAGATTATTTTGTGATTATCGCTAGTGGCTATTAGACATGTGCACACTGAAATATTTTGTTTCGGAATTTCGTTTTCATCTGAAAAATACATTTATTTAATTACTCCCGAAATTCGTTTTTATTTATTTTGTTTCGTTAAAAAATGCATTCGTCCAAAAATCCAAATTAATTAAGGTTGAATCTGTCATTGAAGGCTTATGGTGTCTGTCGAATGTCCTAAGAATATTAGACAGAGCAGCTAAACTGTACGATGCCGCAATCATACATTTCCGGTCGAATGTTCCGCCTACAAGCTATAGAAGAATTTGAATATTGTATGACACTAGTAATAATTATATTTATAAATTATTATTATTAGTCAACCAACATTCAAATTCTTCTATAGCCTATGGGTGGAGCATTGGACCAGAAATGTACGATTGTGGCATTGTACAGTTTAGCTGCTTGTCGGATCTTCTTAGAACTTTCGATAGACACCATAAGCCTTCAATGACAGATTCAACGTTTGTTTGTTTTTCTCTGCTTCGTCGAATCTTCGTCGTTCATGTCGAATGGTTTACCCCAATACTATCTATAATGTTAAATCTTGTCTCTCTATGTCAAATCTTTCCTCTCTATGTAGAATAATCTTGGACTTATAGAGTTAAGGTTAGGCACATTCGACCGCAGGTTCGATAGACACAGATCGCTATTGTCAGCGTCATGTTGAATCTCCGATCTAGATCGAACTGTTGTTGCAACGAAAACGAAAATAAAGGATTTTTTTATGTCGGATCTTTCAGATTTTGGATTCTGCATGTTTGTTTTAGTTAAAGCGATAATGAAAATACCCGAAATTCGGACGAAAACTAATGCACATGTCTAGTGGCTATAGCAGCTATCACTGTTTTTCTTTCGGGCCCCTCTCGGGAATAGACAATGGCCCAGCAGTACTGTCTGTGTTGATGGGGGAATTGGGCAAATTTCTTTCTTTGCACCTTGTATGACCTGCTTTAGTAGTATACAGAGTGAAATTTTTAGGAGTAAGTAATCCAGGAATAACACACAGAGTGCAGGGATCAGTATGTAACACACAAAGTGCAAATGTCAGGGGTAAGCAATGCACAGATTGTAAAAGTCTAGAGTAAGTAATGCTAGAAAGTAGTATGTCTGGTATTTAATGGTTTATACATAATAAATATAAAAATACATGTTAATTTTTTGCTGCAGAGACACGCATATGTTTGCTGAACAATGTGATGGCCTTTACTTTTCCACCTGAACTAAGAAAACAGAAATGTTGTAAGTGGATTGGCTGCAACGACCAACTCAGGGAGCTGGTCTCTGCAGCAAAAAATGTTTCCTCTGTTATTGAGAGAAAGGTAGGACTGAAGTAAAATAATCAGATCTCTGCTTGTGCTAATCTGGAGAAGTGGCAGAATGTGTTTATTCAGACATCTCTTCTCCAAGTCTTTGATCTCTACTTTACTGGCCATCTTGCTCAGTTGTACAAGCACTGAGATCATGTGATGCCTTGACCATGCAAAAGTCTGCCGTGAGTCCGTCGGAAGTCTGACGGAAAGATAGAGAACAGGTTTTCTATCTAAGGTCCGTTGGACTACCGACAAAAATAGTCAGATGGAGGCTACACACGGCCGAACTTTCCGAGAAAAAAAGCCCGTCTGAAGTTTGGCCGTGTGTATGAGGCATAAGGCGCTCCTCAGTCCAGGAACACAAGTATCCTGTAAAGTTTATGGCAGGGAAATCCGACCCAAATTGTGCACCGGGTGCTGTGGTCACCCCACTATAGCGTTAAAAGACTTCAAGTGATACTAAATCCACAGGGCCAGATTCAGATACACTTAATATTGCGCTGCGTAATCGAAATACTCGACGCTGCCGTATTTCACCAGGCTCTACACCGAATCCTGGTAGATTTTTGCCCGTACGCTACGGTGGCATAGTCTACAGTAGGTGACTGGGATATTGTGTCAATCTCGCTCCCTTTCTCGGCGAGATTGAGCACTTGCGAGCCCCATCGCGGGAGCCAGCGCCGAGCTGGCTTGCCGCGATGGAGACAAAGCCGTCATAGAAGCGACGGGGATCCGACGCGGATTCCCGCCAATTCTACACGTGGGCGGAGTTTGTTATGAATCCTGAAGGAGAAATCCCCGCCGGATTTAAAAAAAAATCCGGCATGGGTTCCCCCCTCAGGAGCATAACGGCCCTTAGGTCTGTTATGGGTTGTAAGGAGACCCCCCCTACCCCGAAAAAACGGCGTGGGGGTCCCCCACAATCCATAACAGACCCGTATCCAAAGCACGCCGGCCGGCCGGTCAGGAAGGGAGTGGGGGCGAGCGAGCGCCCCCCCCCTCCTGAGCCGTACCGGGCAGCATGCCCTCAACATGGGGGGGTTAGGTGCTCTGGGGCAGGGGGCGCACTGCGGCCCCCCACCCCAGAGCACCCTGTCCCCATGTTGATGAGGACAGGGCCCCTTCCCGACAACCCTGGCCGTTGGTTGTCGGGGTATGCGGGCGGGAGACTTATCGGAATCTGGAAGCCCCCTTTAATAAGGGGGCCCCCAGATACCGGCCCCCCACCCTAAGTGAATGAGTATGGGGTACATCGTACCCCTACCCATTCACCTGCAAATAAAAAGTGTAAACACAAATAAACCACACAGGGTATTGAAATATTTTATTAGTTGGCCGCCGGGGGGTGTGTATGATCGCTTTTATAAAAGCGCCCCCCTCCGGCGGGCTTCTGCGGGGGGTGGGTGCCGCCGCCTGGTTCTCTTCCGCCGCCGGGGGGCGCTTTGATAAAAGCGCCCACCACCCAGCGGGCTTCTTTCGACGTCTTCGGCGGCGGGGGGGTCTTCTCCCACTCTCCGGGGTCTTCTCCCGCTCTCCGGGGGTCTTCTCCCACTCTCCGGGGTCTTCTCCCGCTCTCCGGGGGTCTTCTCCGCTCTCCGGGGGTCTTCTTCTTCTTCAGGACTCGCCGCCGCTATCTTCGTGTGTTAGCTCAATTACTAGCGGCGGCGGCCCCCTCTTCTGCGACGTCGGTGTCTTCTTCTTCTTCTTCTGCTCTCCAGATGTTGACGCGACGCTTCCTTCCGCTGTTATGCCGGGCGCGCGGCTCGCAGCGAAATATATAGGCCTGTCTTGTGATGTCGCAGTCCCATCATGCTCCGGTAGGTACCACGTGGGTAGGTAGCACGTGGTACCTACCGGAGCATGATGGGACTGCGACGTCACAAGACAGGCCTATATATTTCGCTGCGAGCCGCGCGCCCGGCATAACAGCGGAAGGAAGCGTCGCGTTAACATCTGGAGAGCAGAAGAAGAAGAAGACGCCGACGTCGCAGAAGAGGGGGCCGCCGCCGCTAGTAATTGAGCTAACACACGAAGATAGCGGCGGCGAGTCCTGAAGAAGAAGAAGACCCCCGGAGAGCGGAGAAGACCCCCGGAGAGCGGGAGAAGACCCCGGAGAGTGGGAGAAGACCCCCGGAGAGCGGGAGAAGACCCCGGAGAGCGGAGAAGACCCCCGGAGAGCGGGAGAAGACCCCGGAGAGTGGGAGAAGACCCCCGGAGAGCGGGAGAAGACCCCGGAGAGTGGGAGAAGACCCCCCCGCCGCCGAAGACGTTGAAAGAAGCCCGCCGGGTGGTGGGCGCTTTTATCAAAGCGCCCCCCGGCGGCGGAAGAGAACCAGACGGCGGCACCCACCCCCCGCAGAAGCCCGCCGGAGGGGGGCGCTTTTATAAAAGCGATCATACACACCCCCCCCCCGGCGGCCAACTAATAAAATATTTCAATACCCTGTGTGGTTTATTTGTGTTTACACTTTTTATTTGCAGGTGAATGGGTAGGGGTACGATGTACCCCATACTCATTCACTTAGGGTGGGGGGCCGGTATCTGGGGGCCCCCTTATTAAAGGGGGCTTCCAGATTCCGATAAGTCTCCCGCCCGCATACCCCGACAACCAACGGCCAGGGTTGTCGGGAAGGGGCCCTGTCCTCATCAACATGGGGACAGGGTGCTCTGGGGTGGGGGGCCGCAGTGCGCCCCCTGCCCCAGAGCACCTAACCCCCCCATGTTGAGGGCATTCTGCCCGGTACGGCTCAGGAGGGGGGGGGGGCGCTCGCTCGCCCCCACTCCCTTCCTGACCGGCCGGCGTGCTTTGGATACGGGTCTGTTATGGATTGTGGGGGACCCCCACGCCGTTTTTTCGGCGTAGGGGGGGTCTCCTTACAACCCATAACAGACCTAAGGGCCCGTTATGCTCCTGAGGGGGGAACCCATGCCGGATTTTTTTTTAAATCCGGCGGGGATTTCTGCTTCAGGATTCATAACAAACTCCGCCCACGTGTAGAATTGGCGGGAATCCGCGTCGGATCCCCGTCGCTTCTATGCCGCGCTCGCTGGAATGTGCTTTTACTATTCCAGCGAGTGCGAGATATCGGCAGCCTGTCGCCGAGATTCAGCGCGATGCTGGCGTGCTAAAAACACATTCTCGGCGGCAGGCACTGTATTTCTCGCCGCGTAATCGAAATACGCGATTGGGGGGCGTGAAGCATTTAAATTAAGCGCGTCCCCACGGCGATCGAACTGCGCATGCTCCGTTCAGAAATTTCCCGCTGTGCATTGCGCAAAATCACGTCGTTACGTCATTCGTTGTTTGAGTAGCGTAGTTTATGAACATTCCTATTCCCGGACGACTTACGTAAAAAATAATAAAAGACGTCGGAAAACGTAGAAATTCGACGCGGGAACGACGGCCATACTTAACATGGGCTGTCTAATATTAGACCAGCAAAAAGATGGTATAGTGTTATGTAAAAAAAAGATGACTAAAGGTGCCGTAAGAGATTGCGATTGAAGATCGTAATTTCTGGGATCGCCGGCAAAAGCTCATTAGCATACCCTGACGCGGAAAATGACGGGAAGTCCACCCAGTGGCCGCAATTTTATTGCAGCGTAGATTCGAAGGCGTACGAACACGTAATCCAGTCGAATTGAAGCCCGCAGCCGTCTATTCATGGTTTGAGGTTTTCGACTAGCTAAAAAACGTGCGTAATTTGAAATTACTCCAGTCTAACACCAGTTAGACAGGCGTAAGGGCTCTGTGAATCTGGCCCACAATGTTTAATTTACATTGTCCCTTCTATTTATGTATATGGATAATGGCACTGCAATTATTAAAAAAATAAAAATAAACATCTTAGTACCTTTTTCCTAATCGATATACAGCTGTCACATCACCCAGATCTTTTCCAGTCTGTTTGCAGGGAAACATAAGCAGAAATAGCTTCTGGTCCTCTGCTGCTGGTCACATGTTCAAAAAATTAAAAAAAAACAGTCTTTGGAATACAGAGTAAAAATAAATAAATAATATTAATAAACTGTTTTAAATTGGCATACAATTATACATTTGAAATCAAATAAAAGAGTGCCATCTGTGTATGAGGAAATAAAATAGAAACATAACAAGAACGCTATGAAAATAATTTGGACAAGAAAATGAGTGGACTTTTTTTTACATTAGCACAGCTACATTATTTTATAAATAACGTTATAAGAGTCCACATGGCCCTTTTCTCAAAGGTTAGCTCTTTAACTGTTGAACAGATAAATAAATTGGTAGTGTATTGTTATACAGCAAAACCGGTTACATACGGTGAAATGTAAGATATGTTTTTCATTATTTGGGCTGCTATTTGTTTGAAGTTAATGTAATAATTAGGCATTGTCAATGCAATAAGTGATCCGGAGGTGATGACCGTCTCATCAACGCTTACCCTGCCATCGGCTGCTATCCCAACCATATCACCGGAGGTAAGCGATGTGGATGACAAAGAATGTGTGCCAAATGTGGAAGTGGGTGCCGAACCAGAGAGAACACCAACCAATGTGGTCTCTGTGTGGCACGCTATTGTCAAAATCGGCCCCGCACAGGCTTCCCACGGCTGTGGTCAAGGTCTGCCTGTAAGCAAGAGTGATGAAACCACTATCTTCACTTAAGGGTGCGTGTGTCCGCCTGCTTCTCTGCCCATATTGAAGGGGGCGCATCCTTCGAGGACTTGGAAACTCCTGTACTTTGCCGGAATTTGCTCGCTTGCGATGTGCCCTCATGAAAAGGGTGGCCATGGACTACGGGTGGGAATATCCCTAGGTACCTCCAGTTCTCATGCACCTAATCAAGAAGATGAGAGAGGATTGGTACAAGGATGCTATCTGGGAACATTTGGGAGTACCCAAGGCACTCCGTTATTCTGAACGTTTACATATTTTTGTTGGCCGACAGTTCGAAGATTGCTTGAAAGACTGGAGCCCTTGCGGTACATTTTCAGTGATTGAGTGGTTCTTAAATGTCCCGGGAAAGTGGATTGAGTTTTCTCCATTACCACTACAAATCACCGAGGGGACATTGTCACTCTGCCGGATCCGAGGTTCTACATGTAGGCCCCATGCCTGCGTTGTCACCTTTATTTTTCACTTTAAAGAAGTTACGAACAAGAACTGTTGCCCCTTTCCAGTTTTTGTTTTCATTCCACCGGATCCACACTTTGTTGTTTGTGCAGAACTTCGGGGGGTTTGATAAGTTAGTGAGGACAGGGTCTTGCCGGCTTCTTCACAGCACCAGGAAAAAGAAAGATGGAGAGGACATAGTTTTTATACCTCTCTTATTTCTACTGTTTGTTCTAAGTGAGCAATCGACTGCCTTATCCTGGTAGTACCAGCGCGCTGACCTCTAGGGGCAGTGTTCTGCAACTTCTACCAGTGCAGAGAACTATTGTACATAACCATGTTTCTTCTTTAGCCTTGCAGCAGAGAAAAAAAAAAAAGTACAAATATGATTATTGCCATTTGTGTATCTCAGCATTTATTGATATCTCTTTGGGAGAAGAGGAAATTTCGCCCTCTGATGAGAGGCTGCAGTTTCAGCTCTGATCTTAGTGACTGTATATATATATAGTTATTTGGATGTGTCTCTCTAGGAGGAAAGGGGGTTTCACCTTATTGGCGGGAGGTGTAGCTCCAGTTTACCCCTCAGGGACCAAACATTTATAATAGTTGATGTATATCTGTAAATATGTTTTTTTTTGTTTCTTCCAATTTTATTCTGCAGGTGGTTTGACCAGCTATCAACAACTGTCGGAGAATGGGGCAGTATAGATAGTCAGGATTGTAAAATGTTCTATGTATCACTGTACATAAATGTATGCATGATAATGTTATAAAATTGTTTGTATTTTTCTAGTACTTTTTTTGGTACTGGTGCTATTTAAATTTAAGGGTAGATCAGAGTGTAGTTAAACTCTGATCCAAAATTGTTAGTTGTAAAATAGTGTCTCTGTCTCAGTTTAGCTGTGCTGTAGGCTTATCCTATTGTACTGGGGTGTTCTTCCAGCCCTGGTGCCCCAGTGTTATGGCCTACCTGGCCGGGGTGTGCGTGCCACGCGGTGTTCCTGGTTCCGGAGCCATGCTGGTCCGGATCATCTGAACAGCGACGGGGACCCAGTGAGTGACTGGGCTCCCACCTTTCAAGATCCCAAGCTGTACTGCTGTTCGGTGGGGAGTTGTCTGAGGAGCGCAATTGAGAGGCTGGCGGTCCAAAAGGGCCTGGACAAACCACCGGGGATCGAGATTACCAGACACTGAGGGATTAATCACCTGTCAGTCGATGCCTGGGCGACAAGTTGAAGGAGATCCAGACGTAACTCATCCAAGGAGGGATACCTCCGAGTATTCAATCCAGAAGGGGCCTTGTGGCAGAAGTACCTATCTGAGGCTCACCGAGACGAGTCTGTGGCAGAGACTTTCTCCTCAAGTTCACCAAGGAGGGTCTGTGGCAGAGACTTTATCCTGAAATTATCCAAGCGATAATCCGGCTGCCAGGTCAGTGAGAGAGGCCTGTCCGGGTACACTAAACCCACTCCACTCCTTATCATAAAGCCTGAATCTACAGTTCTCTCTCCTTCTTCAACTTTACTTTTCTCACCACAAGTTATTGTTTTTAGCCGGCTGGGTAATGAAGAGCACAGCAAAGAGCACCTGTTGTGGACATTCCTTTACTTCCACTATATGCAATACGCATCATTCACCCCTGGGAATTCGGAGGAGAGGAGCCAAGAGGTGATACGCAGCCCAAATATCCAGCAGCTCCTCCTGGGGTAGTGCTACATATTGTTTTCTGTGTCTCCATAAGGAGAGTCACTCTCTATTTGTCCTGGTGGCAATTATCAATGAGAGTAAGGGCCCTTTCACACGAGCGGACAAACGTTAACGGACTTGTAATGGGCCCCTATGGGAGCGGATCCGTTAGTGGATGATGCATCCGCTAACGTCCGCAAGATCCGCATCCGTTTTTTCAGACGGAAGAATGTCCTATTTTTCTTCCGTTCCGCGGATCGGATCAGATGCAAACGGACAGACGGTTCGTTTCCATCCGATTCCCCATAGGGGATAGCGGAGGAGAGACAGGGCAGTCCCTGCACAGTGTGAGCCGACGGACACACGGAGCGGACCGAAAAACGGTCCGCTCCGTGTGAAAGGACCCTAAAAGTGAAAGACAATCCCAAATTTTGGGTGTTTCACCCAAACAGGAATAGAGTGTAATTTTTTGTGACTTAGGAAACAGCTGTTTCCCACATTTTGGAGGGATTTCCTCTGGCTTCCTGTTTTGGCAATGGCAGAGGAAGAAAAGGGAAACCTCCCCAATAGAACAGATATGGCAAAAAACTGACGGGTTTGTTTAGACATTTGACTTAAGTTCTACTTTAAGTAAAATTTCTTCATAATTGCTGTAGAAAAACACACCTGTCAGTAAGAGATATTTACAGCAGTATGATGTTTGTCGAACAACCTGTAGGAGGAAAAGGCTGATAATTTAACTATGCTACAAGGGAGACACTGAAGAACATAGAAGTCAACATAATATTACATACTGCAGCATATGGTGTTGTTGCTTTTGCCAAAAGTTCTACTTTAATTTTGTAGCACCCTCTAGTGTGTGCTACTAGAATTAGAAATTATATTAGTAGGAAAACTAAAGTAGATTAGTAGGAAAACTATACTCTGGTCCAGGGATAAACCTGAGTCACTGAATCTGGGTCAGGGTTATTAGAGGCCTGGCAGCTATCTGTTGTCTCCCTATGTTTCTAGAATGTTGGAGAACGTTCTGTAAGATAGTGAGTGGAAGCTATTAGGGGTTTCCTTGAATATTTAGGGACCCTAAAACAACAAAAACAAGCCAAATTACTGATTTCTTTGTCTGGATGCAAGAAGGAAATGCTGTGTGACTGGCTGTGCAGCAGTGGCGAACTCTGACATTAGCAACTTCTATGGGATAGTAAAACATAATATGCAATAATATTAAAACTCACTATTTAACTGAAACTCCACTTTTGTGAATGCCCTAAGCAATCCCTGCCTGTTAATTATACATATTGGAGGGATTTTTATCAAACTTCATTGCATAGTCACAACTGGTGTCTTTCATATTGAAACTCACAAATACATACACTTCCTTCTTCGTGAACACTGAGTGGGATGGTCTTCTTGTTATAGTCACATGTACAGTCCTGGTATTTGAATTAGAGAAATAATACTGGCAATAGGAGAAATAATAAACAGTGTGTGTGTATATATATATATATATATATATATATGTTTTTTTAACACTAAATTAACACTAAGTTACCCTTTAGACAAACAATATGTTATAGCAATTTCTGAATATTAATCTGAGAAGTACTGCAGCTGGAAAATCTATTGTTAAAACAACGGCCACAATCCGCAAATATTTTTTTCTAGGGAACACAATACATTATTATACCCTGCAGGTTTAATAATAAATTCTACCTATGTAGAAACTTTGAAAATAAATAAGTGCTCATGGTCTACAACAAATGCAGGATCTGTTACCCAACTATATATAATTTAGACAAATGGCATTGTTAAGCTAAATTTAACAATTTTTTATCTATACAAGCAAATTTGTAATCTTTTAACTACCAATTGGCAAGGAGGTCGAGATTGCAAATGCATAACAGGTACTGGGGTTTTCACAAGACAGGTATCAGGTTATATAAACAAGGGACCAGTTTCAGTGAATTATTTTAAAATTCATTGCCAATAAATTCATAGTCCACCCCTGTTCCACCAGATCTTGCTCCTACCGCCTTCTATGAGGACCTTCCAATTCCCGTTTCCTTCCTGTATTTTGCCCCTCACAGGGAGGTGATCTTCACCTCATTCACTAAGCACTGGGGAAAATGACCTTGCAAAGTGCAACTTCCTTTGCAAAGTGCACATTCTCTTTACCTTAGTAAATCAACCCTGCTGAGTCTAGGTTGCTCACCATTGTATTTTGTAAGCTGAATTTAAGGCTGCGTACACACAATTGGTCAAACCGATGAGAACGGTCTGATGGACCGTTTTCATCAGACCAAACCAATCGTGTGTGGGCGCCATCGGTTATTTATCCATCGGTTAAAAAAAAGCAAACTTGTTTTAAATTTAACCGATGGATACCTAACCGATAGAAAAAAAAACAATCGTTTGTAGGCACGTCCATCGGTTAAAATTACACGCATGCTCAGAATCAAGTCGACGCATGCTTGGAAGCATTGAACTTCATTTTTTTCAGCACTTTGTTTTGTTTTACATCACCGCGCTCTGACACGATTGTTTTTTTAACCGATGGTGTGTAGGCACGACTGACCATCAGTCAGCTTCATCGGTTAACCGATGGAAAAATCCATCAGACCGTTCTCATCGGTTTGTACAGAGCATAAGATTGTCCTGGTGATGGAATCCTAGTGATCTAATGTTCTCAGCTCCTAAAACTGTGGTCACTATGAAAAGGGCCTAGGCTGCAAAAGGGCCTTGTTGTCTCCTCAACCTGGATGTTCTTAATTAGACCTTAAAGATTTGCAGTTTCATGGATAGAAGACAAATTTCAGTCAATGTTTGACTATTCTATCTATCTATCTACTTATACCCATACCTTTCATATTATATTTTTCATTTTTTGCAATCACCTACCTCCCACTGCTGCGACATCTAATACTCCACCAACTACACAGCTATGTGCATATATACCTCCCCCTACAGCTTCATCACCCTCCTATGCCCCAACCCTATCCCCCTCCCTGTAGATTATTCTCTTATCCCCAACAGTTACAACTTCTCAGCTTCTATGATGTTACAACAGTAGAAATAATAATCAGGTTAATCACTTAACCCCCGGACCATATTGCTGGTCAAAGACCAGAGCACTTTTTGTGATTCAGGACTGCGTCGCTTTAACTGACAACTGCGCGGTCGTGCGATGTGGCTCCCAAACAAAATTGGCATCCTTTTTTTCCCACAAATTGAGCTTTCTTTTGGTGGTATTTGATCATCTCTGCGGTTTTTATATTTTGCGCTATAAACAAAAATAGAGCGACTATTTTGAAATGCAATATTTTTTACATTTTGCTATAATAAATATCCCCAAAAAAGATATAAAACTATTTTTTTTCCTCAGTTTAGGCCGATACGTATTCTTCTACATACGTATTCTTCTACATATTTTTCATAAAAAAATATCGCAATTAGCGTTTATTGATTGGTTTGCGCAAAATTTACAGCGTTTACAAAAAAGGGGGTAGTTTTATGGCTTTCTTATTAATATTTTTTTTTTACTAGTTATGGCGGCGATCAGCGTTTTTTTCCGGTACTGCGATATTATGGCGGACACATCGGACACTTTAAAAAAAAATTTGGGACCATTGGCATTTTTATAGCGATCAATGCTATAAAAATGCATTGGATTACTATAAAAATGCCATTGGCAGTGAAGGGGTTAACACTAGGGGGCGGGGAAAGGGTTAAGTGTGTTCCTATTTGTGTTCTAACTGTATGGGGGGGTGGCCTCACTAGGGGAAATCACTGATCTTCTGTTCATACATTGTATGAACAGAAGATCAGCGTTTCCCCCGCTGACAGGAACGAGAGCTATGTGTTTACACACAAAGCTCCCGATCCCCGCTCTGTAACGAATGAGCGCGCGTGCCCGGTGGCGATCACGCCCGCCGGGCACGTGCGCGGGACTCGGGGGACGAGCGAGGGGCCCCCTAGCGGCCGCTAAAGTTAGGATGTAGAGCTACGTGCTCTCGCCCAGCAGTGCCACCGTCCCGCCGTATAACTGCGGTGGGCGGTCGGCAAGCAGTTAAATGAAAATGAGTTTACTCAATGGTTTGGAGTGGAATATATGAAGTGGAGTACAGTGAAAGGGGAACTATGTGCTCCTGAAAAATGGCATTGGTTATTCTCTCTGTTATGCCCTGTACACATGATCGGACCTTTGTCCGACCAAATTCACATCGTAATTGCGACAGAATTCCATCGGAGGAAAAGAGAACATGTTCTCTATATAATCTCCAATGGAATTCATCAGAGTTTCCGATGGAATTTCTCCAATGGGGCATACACACGATCGGAATTTCCGATCATGTGTACGAGGCCTAAGAGATGCTTATTTATGTAAGAGTGCTTGCTTCACTGAACTATGGAGCAAAGCCCATCTACACCTAATTTAAATCACAGAGCATGCAAATTCATGGTGGTGCAGGTTTTAGAGATAATCATAATTTCTTGGAAAACTGATGTACCTTTGCAACAGCAGGGATGGTGCTTACCTGGGGCTTTAGTGGGGACAGGGACAAAAACATAATCGGCCAGATTCAGAAAGCTCTGCCTATCTATAGGCAGGCGTATCTCAGATAAACTACACCGACCTTAACTTACAGTGGCAGGTTCATTTTTCAGAAACTATTTACGCCGAAAGTTACGGCGGCGTAGTGTATCTGTGGCGGCGGAAGGCCGCGCAATTCAAATTTGGAAGATGGGGGTGTGATTCATGCAAATGAATCATGACCCCACGTAAGTGAAGTTTTTTTGGACGTCGCATGCGCCCTCCGTGGACGTTTCCAGTGCGCATGCGCGAAATCACGTCGCTTTTTTCTCAATGTAAACGACGTGAACGTGACTGACGTCGAGCCCAATTCCAAAACAATTTACGCAAATGACGTAACCGACGTTCAATTCGACGCGGTCCCGACGTCCATACTTAACATTGGCTGTGCCTGCTATAGCAGGGGTAACCTTACGCCGCTATAACGCTAATGCAAACAACGTAAACTACGACGCGCCATCGCAAGTACGCTCGTGAATTTGCGTAAGTAGCTCATTTGCATAATTTACGTGAAGCGCCACCTAGTGGCCAGCGTAAATATGCAACTTAAGATACAACGGTGTAAGCCGTCGTATCTTAGAAGAAAGCCAGCGTATCTTCTTTTCTGAATAGCAAAAAAAGATACGCCGGCTATTCTTAGTATTTACACAGCGTATCTCGAGATACACTGGCGTAATTGCTTTCTGAATCTGGCCCAATGACTTTTACATGATGTTATATAAAGCAAGGTTTAGGAAACATTGGGAAGATCTGTACAACTGATAAAAATGTTACCAGTTAACTCATGGACCTAAGGACAGTGGTATCATCTAGACAAGTGCATTCATTTACGTTAGAATGCATTTTCATCCGAAAATCATTTTTTTTTCCGTTATCGTTTTAACAAACAGCACAAGAAACGAAAACCGAAAGATCCGACATAAAAAATGCTTTATTTTCGTTTTCGTTGCGGTTAAAATTCGATATAGAGAGATTTGACATTATAGGGAAAAGATTCGACATTATAGGGAAAAGATTCGACATTATAGGGAAAAGATTCGACACTATAGAAATAATAGATTCGACATTACAGAGAATAGATTTTGATTGATGAGAAAATAGATTCGACATTATTACTAGTCATACAACATTAGAATTCTTGTAGGCGGTATTATCTAACGGAAATGTACGATTCGACGTAAAGATTCGACGTTCCGTCGAATATTCTTTTGACCATTTGACAGAAACCAAGTATTATTGGATTTTCGGACGAAAGCTATTCCCCAACGAAAAACGAAATAAATCAAAACGATTTTCGGGAGTAACTAAATAATTTATTTTTCGAACGAAAACGAAAAAACTAAACAAAATATTCAAGTCTGTACATAGTATCATCTACATACCTTTTATTTTCCATTAGGTGTTGGGATTATTCACAATTGTATTTAGTGTGAGCAGTTTGACAGTACCTGGCTGCATGTATAACAGTATTAGAACTAGAGATTAATGAAACTTCCAAACCACAAAGTGGAAAGTTCTTAACCACTTGCTGACGGCCGTACGAGTTTGTACGGCCGCAGCGCGGCTCTACTTCTCTGAGTGAACGAGTTTTCTCGTCCGCCCCTTTTGGCATTCCCAGCGCGCGCTCTCGAGCGCGCAGCTGGGAACTCCTGTGCTGGCCGTGTCCCTCGGACACAGCCAAACACAGATCGCGGTAAATAGCCAATCACAGCGGCAATTTACAGCGCAATCTGTGCGGCCAATGAGAGATGATCTCATATGTAAACATATGAGATCATCTCTCATTGCCGACTCTCCCTCCTCACACAGACAGCGCGTGTGAGGAGGGAGAGCGAACGGAACTGCAGCGATGTGGGGGGGGGGGGAGTAAAGAATCTGTGCCCCCAGGACCATCTGTACCCCCCAGTACCACAGTGCCCCCCCAGTACCATCTGTGCCCCCAGTACCATCTGTGCCCCCCAGTACCATCTGTGCCCCCCGGACCACAGTGCCCCCCCAGTACCACAGTGCCCCCCCAGTACCACAGTGCCCCCCGAACCATCTGTGCCCCCCAGTACCGCAGTGCCCCCAGGACCACCTGTGCCCCCCAGTACCACTGTGTGCCCCCCAGTACCACCGTGTGCCCACCAGTACCACGTGTGCCCACCAGTAGCACCGTGCCCACCAGTAGCACCGTGCCCACCAGTACCACCGTGCCCACCAGTACCACCGTGCCCACCTGTGCCACCGTGCGCCCACCAGTACCACCGTGCACCCACCAGTACCACCGTGCCCATCAGTGCCCACCTGTGCCACCAGTACCACCTGTGCCCATCTGCAATCAGTGCCCACCTGTGCCACCTCATCAGTGCCCACCTGTGCCACCTCATCAGTGCCCACCTGTGCCGCAGTCAATCAGTACCCATCTCATCAGTACCCATCTCAGTGCCATCTGTGCCGCCTCATTAGTGCCACCTGTGCCGCCTCATTAGTGCCATCTGTGACGCCTCATTAGTGCCACAGTACCCATCTTAGTGCCATCTGTGCCACCTCAGTGCCGCCTCAGTGCCATCTGTGGGGATTTGTACTTTCCTGGCTTGCTAGGGTCTCAAGAAATGAGAGAGGCCTTCAGGACATCTGGTGTGATCAGATGTGATCATTTTTTTATAATTTGCACTATAGCTTGTAGACTCTAAAACTTTCACACAGACCAAAAAATTTCCAAAAACTTTGGGTTATTTTTATCAAAGATATGTAGAAGTATAAATTGTGGCCACATTTTATGAAGAAACATTAATAATTTGCAAAAGTTTATCACAGAAACTAAGAAAAAAACATTTTTTTCCCAAATTTTCAGTCTTTTTTCATAAATTTCGCAAAAAATAAAAACCGCAGAGGTGATCAAATACCACCAAAAGAAAGCTCTATTTGTGGGGAAAAAAAGGACAAAAAAATCATTTGGGTACAGTGTTGCATGACTGAGTAATTGTCATTCAAAGTGTGAGAGCGCTGGAAGATGAAAATTGGTCTGGTCAGGAAGGTGTTTAAGTGCCCAGTATGGAAGTGGTTAATTGCATTCAAGAAAGGCCGTAGATAGTCAATGATGGAAAGAGTAACATTTGCATATCCCTGAACATATCTACCTCCATTAGGAAATGTTTGAAAATGATAGTAATAAGAATAGTTTGTGTTGCTTATGACAACCAGACAGCCTTCAACTGTAATTTCTGAAGCCCCTGATTAAAAATAAATGAAGAATTTATATTGACTGCTATGGAAACCAGTTTCGAAACCTTCTATCTTTAAAGTTTTGAGTTACCAAAATCAGATATCACATAAACTCTGCTTTTAACGTTGGTTAAAATAGTGCAACGCTGCTGCTTTTTTATCATTATAAAGCAATTTGCAGCATGTCTGTGTAGCGCCTGGTTACTTTTCAGAACCGGTGCTATTGAAATTAAGAGGGGGTCAGAGAGTTAAGTGACTCTGACCATTGTTAATTAGTTCAAATTTGGAGCTTCTGTCCCAACTTGGCTGTGCTGTGGGCTCATGCTGTTGTTCTTGGGGTGCAGTTCCACCCCAGATCGGCAGGTGGCAGCAGTGGAGTCAAGGACTGGATAATTTTCCCCAGCAGCCTATCAGGAGGAGGCTTCCTCCCTGTGCATGCTGTAGAAGGGTATTTATGGGGCAGATGCCATCTTCCTGGGTATTCTCCTTGTGTGGCGCCCACCTTCAGGGTAGCCCCGGCAAATGGCCTTCCGGGCCGGGGTGCACGTGCTATGCAGAGATCCTGGCTTCGGGACCACATTGGCCCAGAGCGACTGATCTGCCACTTGGGACTCAGTAATCGACTGGGTCCCCACCTAAAGAGGTCTTGGGCTGTCCATCCTGTTGGAGGAAGCTGTTCGGTGGAAAGTCTGCCTAAGGAATGCCAAGAGAGGCTGGGGGACCAGGGGAACTGGACACTGAGAGGCTGGATGTTGGTAACCTAGTCTAAACTACCTGAAGGAGATCCAGGTGTTAAATCCAGTCAAGAGGACTTCAGACTACTATTTTCTGCAACTATTGGGAGGGTCTGTGGCACAGACTTAACCCCAAATTCGAGTGTCATTCTGGCTGTTAGGCTTGTGAGAGAGGCCTGTCCAGGTGTGCTGTACCCATTCCAGCTGGAGTGGCAAAGTGAAAGTTTGTCATTGGAAGCAGGACTGTTTCCCTTTTACCTACACCTGAATCTGTGTTCTCTATCTCTGCTATTCTTCTATTCTTCACCAAGTTCAACTGTTTTACCTTGTTGGGTAAATAAAAGCACAACAAAAAGCCATTGTGGACATTTTCCTTTACTACGGCTCTCATCAACTACCCTAGACGGCGGAGTCACAGAGGTAACATGCCACCCAAAACAAACCAGCAGCTCCTCCGGGGGTAATGCTACATCTGTTTGGGCAGAATTGGGGTTCAATAAAAAGCTGTTTGCACCAATAGAGGTTTTTCTTAGAATTTCAATAATGGAAGAAACTGAGCACTTTAGGGGGGATTTACCAATAAAGTTTTGACAATAAGCCCCTGTTCACATCGGCGTGACATGACATGGGATTTGACATGAAAAATTGCATGCCAAATCGCAGCTTATTGCCGGCAACGGCACTGTCCCAAATGGTGCAACGCCGACTTTTACGTGACATAAGATTAGCAAAAGCAGCCCCAAGGGTTGTGCCAGTGGAATCGAACTTCCCCTGCCGTCGTATGTGTTGTACGTCACCGCTTTTGGGAACGGTGATATTTGGTCTTGACAGTGTGTACGCAAAGAAAGCTTGTCAAGTTTCTCGACAAGCCTAACAAGGAATTTGTTGAGGAAAACAACGTTTCATTTACAACGAGTTCCTCGGTCATGTGTACGAGGTCTAAAACCTAGAAGCTGATTGGTTACTATGCACAGCTGCACCAGATTCTGTGTGTACCAGTTTTGGTAAATCTCCCCCTTTGACTAAACCTCATCTGGGTACTTAGGGCAGAACAGATGAAAACCCTTTGACATAGTAGAATAGCAATGGATATATTCATGCATTTGTTGGTTAACTAGAATAAGGAACAGAAGTACGTAGGCTAGATATTTAATTGTAGGTAGCTGTAAAGCAATGTCAGCTTTTAAAATGCTTACATTATACGTTTGCTAGAGTGCTTACATTTAGTAAGCTTACACAATAATCAATTACAGAAACACATTCAATTATATAAACAGACTACTATATGGGTGTATCATATGCTTTACTTGCAATTTTTTTTTGTCTTATTGCTTAATGTAATATTTAGATTGCATGTCAATACTCTTGTTTGAAAAATCATAATAAAATCTTGTTTTTCTACTTGTTTTGACACATTAAATCATATTTATAGATCTTTTCATAATGTATTCCAAGGTTGCTGCATTGTTTTACCATGTCCTTTCAGAAAATTCCTTTATGGAGAGTTGTTATATTGCTGTCAGCTTAACTAATCCATTGATTCTTAGTAAATATAAGAAGGATATGGTCAGAGAGCTAATTTACAGAGGAATTATACCTGCAGGCTATGCTGTTCTACAATGTGCATAATAATAAGTGTATTTTCATGGGTTACATGCTAACACTCTGGAGGTTTATTTCCACTTGGGAATACACTGAGCAGTTCTCTGCTGATTAGCTTCATTACAGAACTTTAGAATTAAGTTCAAACCATTCTTATCTTGGTCAAATATTTTAGGTACTCAAGTAGGACAAGTTTACCAAACAGAAAGTCTGCAATATCTTCAGTTATTTTTATACATACAAACAAAATTTGATACTCTTAGGTAGGCTATAGTGATGAAAAAACAAAAAAATAGTTCCCTATTGCTATATGAATTTATTGAAGGGTTTTATTGTAAATGCATAGCTGCCTGAAGATGGACTAATATCTTTTAGCAGATGCCATACATACTGATGAGACTGCACTGAAGGGCACCGATGAGGTGGCACTAACATGCAGCACTGATGGGCCTGATAGGTGGCACTGATAGGCGGCAGGGACGGGTGGCACAGATAGGCAGCACTGATGGGCACTGATTGGCATCACTGCTGGGCACTGATAGGCATCACTGCTTGGCACTGTTGGGGCTGCACTGGTAATCAGGGCACTGATAGTAGGTGCCTTGGTTATCTGTACAGATCTCCCCTGTGAGGAAATTTTGCTGATTGGCTCTCCTCTCCTCACACACTGAAAAAAACTTCCAGCCTTAGAATCACTTAGATCTCAACTCTCTACTCATTGGCTCACTGGCCCCAACCTCCACTCTCTGCTCATTGGCTCACTAGCTGTGATTGACAATGGCTCCCGCTGCTGTGTGAGCCAATGAGGAGAGAGAGACCCGGGAGAGTCGCTGATCTCATGCACATTGCTGGACCGAGATAGGGCACAGGTAAGTATCGGGGGGGGGCTGGGGGAGCTGTTACCAGAAGTTTTTTCCCCTAATGCATAGATTGCATTAAAGCAGAGGTCCACCCTAAAAAAAAAAAAGGCTCCAATTTTTTTTAAATAAATATATATATATTTTTTTATACTCACCAGAAATGGCTGTTGCCAGGCAGATCATCCTAATCTGCCACTTTCTATTCTGCGGTAGTCTTCTTTCTTCTCCTCCTCGCGTTGTCTTATGGGACATTTGGGCACGCTGTCTTCTAGGGCCTGTGTCTGTCCCAAAAGACAGCTGGCCATTCACAAAGCACAAGGCTCTACTGCCTGTTTCCCTTGCTTCGAATGGCAGTGCCGGGACCCGATCCAATGGACGGAGTGGCCTCCAGCGGCCGACATTACAGTGTGCTTATTAAAAGTCAGCAGCTACAGTGTTTGAGCATCATGCATCTTATAAACCAATCATTTAAAGAAGGTATGGTTTCCGACCCCCCCTAAAGCATGGCATAATAAAACCCCTTCTAAAAAAAACAACCTCGACCCAAAAGACCCAAACAACGGGCGAACCTATAACCGGCCTTGTCCAAGGTTTCTCGTTGAGAAAACAGTAGTGCAACAATTACAACACCATTTAGACTCCCACAAACTTCTGGACCCACTACAATCGGGTTTCCGTCTAGGACACAGGACAGAAACAGCACTTCTCAAAATATGGGATGACGCGCTAGAAGCAGCGGACGACGGAGAATCTTGTCTTCTGATACTTCTGTACCTTAGTGCTGCCTTTGACACAGTAGACCACAAACTGCTGTTGTCTCGCCTCTCAGAGGTACAGTAGCAAGAGTTGCAGACTCGGATCTACCCTGGTTCTCATCATTTTTAGAAAACCGATCCCAGACAGTGAAACTAGGACCTTTCACATCTAAAACACGTATCGTGTCATGCGGAGTCCCCCAAGGATCCCCCTATCACCCTTACTATTCAATATTTACCTCCGCCCACTCCTAAAAATTATTAGTAACCAAGACCTACTCTATCACTCCAACGCGGAAGACACACAACGTTATTTTTGAATCAGCAACAAAAAGCACCAATACCCCGTATTAGAACAGTGCCTCACTCAGATAGACAACTGGATGACAGAGAGTCACCTCAAACTCAATGGTGCAAAAACCGAACTCCTTCTACGCCATGCAAATCAAAAGAGACTGGCCAGAACTACCTGGTCACCACCACCAATCTTGGGACAAACCATCACCACAAGCACCAAAGTCAAAAGCCTTTTTTGACTCTGACATGACAATGGATGCACAAATAGGTTAGTAGTTAGCGGATCTCTATGTCTACTACGAAGACTGGTTCCCTTAATCCAGACAGAGGACACAGCGGTAGTGGTAGGGACAATTATTAATTTGAGACTAGATTATGCAAATTCCCTCTACCTCAGATTTCCAAAATACCAGATTGCCCATCTTCAAGGCATCCAGAACGTGGAATCAATCACTCTCTCCTTGAGATCCTTCCATTGGCTGGCCGTAAAGGACCAAGTCATATTTAAAGCCCTCTGTCTGACGCACAAATGTGTACACGGAAATTCCCCTCAATATTTAGTTGAATTAAATACCAAAACCCCAATCGTGTCCTTCGATCTACTAAGAAAATCTACTGCAAATCCCAAAAGCCTGCTACAAGACCAAAGGAGAACGAAGAATTGCAGTCCAAGGACCTCGACTGTGGAACGCTTTACCGACTAATATCCGATTGGAAATTGATGATCAGAATGAAAATAGATGCCAAGATATAAACAGAATGAAAATGGATGCCAAGCACCTTGAGGCGATTCAGTTTGCAAATGTAGCGCTATACAAGTTTTTCACTCACTCACTCACTCACTCACTCACTCACTCACTCACTCACAGTGGCAGCCCATCCATAGAGGGCGTCTGGGCACCGCCCCCAAGCTTTTGACAACAAAAAAGGTCATTTTAAGAGTGTCTGGGTGCCGGACACACGGCAGTTTATGGGAAGCTTCCCAGCTTGCAATCAGCTGATTGCAAGCTGGGAAACTGATTTGGCCGTATTTTTTGATTGGCGGGGAGTATGAGGACAGAAGAAGACTGGGTGGTGCTTTTTGGTACCATCGGGTCCCATGTGATCATGTAAGTAACTGACTGCAACTCACATTCTGCGAGCTGTGATGGCTGCACGGCGCCCCTGTTTCCCAGGGCGCCCTGTGCAGCCGCACAGCTCGCACACCCTAAAGGCCAGCCCTGCTTATGTTCATCCTTAGTACTCGTAAGCCTCCAATGTTACATAAGGGAACAAAGAGGGGGAGCCCACATAGAGCAGTCATTTTTATAAAAGTATATATTACAAGCTGAATACACTCTGCTGCTTCTGAAGATGCCTAATTGACTGGTAAAACGCGTTTGCTGGGACATCCGTGACAGCCGGCCTGTGGAACGTACGTCACGGCCGAGGCGTTTCTAGATCTTCACATGCGATTTGTACCATTCTTCTATTTGAGTGTTTTTAGCATGTATTATACACACATTTCAACCATGAATCAAACTACAAATGAACTATTCAAACACACATGTCAATTTCCTAGACACCACGGTATCTATTAGGTATGAAAAACTGCACACCTTATGCCTCATATACACGATCAGGCTTTTGCACGGCCAAATCACATCGCAATTCCGACAGAATTCCATCGGGGTAAAACAGAACATGTTCTATATCTAAGCTCCGACGAAATTCATCGGAATATCCAATGAAAAAACTCAGAATACTAGCAGACTCCTTTCATAAGAAGGGTTACAAGGACAAAACCATCAAATTACGCAGACAAATCAATCCATTAAAAAGCGTAATACACACAAAAGGGACCTTTCATTACTACAGGATTGTTTAGCTACACCTTCAGTAATGTGATGTACCTCATTCAATGCAAAAAATGCAATCAGGCATCTTACATTTGCAAAACAGGACAGACATTCCAAACAGAAATTAACTATGTGCAATAAGTGGGCGCCAACTCATACATTCTTTTACAGAGTGCAACTGTCCCTCTAAGTGTAAATAATAATAATAAAAAAAAATAATATAAAGGTAGGAGCTACTCTTTTAACAATTAATGACCTACATGTCAAAAATAAATAATTACAAACAAATATTACAATTATCTACATAAAACATCCATTTAACCGGTTCCCGACTGGCGCATAACGATGTACGTCGACAAAATGGCATGGCTGCACAAATAGGCATGCAGGTAGTCACCTTTAATTTGCGGTGCTGTGTGGTAGCGCACCTCTGACGGCGCACTCGCAACCCTGCCGTGAGCTCTGTGACCACACTCGCGGGACCCGTGGACCTGATCGCCACCGGTGTCCCACGATCAGGTCACAGAGCTGAATAACAGGGAGATGTTAGTGTAAACACAACATCTCCCCGTTCTGCCTAGATGACACTGTCACTGACCGTGTTCCCTGTCATCGGGAACAACGATCAGTGGCGTGTCATGGGCAAGCCACACACCTAACAGTTACAAGCACTCCCTAGGACACACTTAACCCCTTCAGCGCCCCCTACAGGTTAACCCCTTTACTGCCAGTGTAATTTTTACCGTAATCCGGGCATTTTTAGAGCACTGATCGCTGTAAAAATGACAATGGTCACAAAATGGTGTCAAAAGTGTCCGTCATAATGTCACAGTTACGATAAAAATCGCTGATCGCCGCCATTACTAGTAAAATATATATATATATATAAATAAAAACGATAAACTATCCCCTATTCTGTAGACGCTATAACTTTTGCACAAACCAATCAATAAACGCTTATTGCGATTTTTTTTTACCAAAAATATGTAGAAGAATACGTATCGACCTAAATTGAGGAAAAAAATAGTTATTTTTATAGATTTTTTGGGGATATTTATTATAGCAAAAATGAAAAAATATTGTATTTTTTTTCAAGATTGTCGCTCTATTTTTGTTTATAGCACAAAAAATAAAAGCCGCGGAGGTGATCAAATACCACCAAAAGAAAGCTCTATTTGTGGGGAAAAAAGGATGTAAATTTTGTTTGGGAGCAACGTCGAACGACCACGTAATTGTCAGTTAAAGTGACGCAGTGCCGATTCACAAAAAGTGGCCTGGTCTTTAACCACTTCCCGCCCGGTCAATAGCAGATTTACGGCCGGGAAGTGGTTATGAAATCGTGACTGGACGTTCTCCAACGTCCTGCACGATTTCATGCCAATCAATAAACACTTATTGCGATTGTTTATCAGCGCAGCCCCCCCCTCGGATGCCCACACTAGATCACCAGGGAATGCCCACACTGGCAGGGCAAAAAAAAAAAAACTAAAAAAAAACATACATCCCAAGAAAAAAAAAAAGAAGAAAGATGCCGCCTATGAGTGCCCATCAGTGCCGCCTATGAGTGCCCATCAGTGCCACCTATGAGTGCCCATCAGTGCCACCTCATCGGTGCCCATCAGTACTACCTCATTGGTGTCCATCAGTGCCACCTCATCAGTGCCTATCAGTGCCGCCATATAAGTGCCCGTAATTGAAAGAGAAAACATAGTTATTTACAAAAAAGTTAACAGAAAAAAATAAAAATGTATTTTTTTTTTCAAAATTGTCGCTATATTTTTGTTTATAGCGCAAAAAATAAAAACCGCAAAGGTGATCAAATACCACCAAAAGAAAGCTCTATTTGTGGGAAAAAAAAGGACGCCAATTTTGTTTGGGTATAGTGTAGCATGACCGCGCAATTGTCATTCAAAGTGCGACAGTGCTGAAAGCTGAAAATTGGCTTGGGCGGGAAGGTGCGTAAGTGCCTGGTATGGAAGTGGTTAACCAGCCAAATGGTCCGGGGCTGAAGTGGTTAATTAAAAATAATACAATACATATAACTCCAATAATGTCCATACATGTGTACTGAAAGGTTACTCCGTCTTTAGTCAAAATAATGTGCTTCTCCACGTGTGGCAACGTTACTCACTCACCAGACAAAAGTGGCCATAAAGACCTGCCAAGCCTTAGCATTAAAACCAAAAGGAGAGGAAGGATGGATCTGATGTCACCATAGGCTCCACTGCAGCTTCTCTGTCATATGTAGCAGAAATGACAAGCCCAATAAAAAATAATGTATTTGTAGTGTGGTAGGTTTGTTAAATATGAAGGAATCAAGTTACAAACTAAATGCACTCACATGAACTTGTGCCTGATAGGCACCAACATACACAGCTTTATGTTAGGGACAATGCTTGTGCACCACCGCTCACAAGCACAGAGCCGATGTGCGTTCCATGGACCCGGAAGTGACATCAGCAAGTGATCACCGTGACCCCCCATCCATGCATTTCGCAATTGTGTGTACTCCATCCTAAATATTATTCATAGGGCCAGATTCAGGTAGATAGGAGCATCTTTGCTCTGGAGTAACGTTTCTCATTTACGTTACGCTGGCGAAATTTTAGGAGCAAGTGCTGTTATTCATGAAGCACTTGCTCCTAAAGTTGCGGCAGCGTATCGGCAATGAGCCGGCGGAATTCAAATTGGGCGGGTACGGGGCGTGTATTATTTAAAAAAAGGGCGATCCCGCGGCGAACGTACTGCGCATGCGTCGACTGTCAATGCATCCCAGTGCGCATGCTCCAAATTCTGTCAGTGAACGTCAATGACGTCAAATCCCCATTCATGGACGTTTTACGCAAGCGACACGATTTTTTTTTTTTGCGACGCGCTGTCGACGGCTATACTTAACATAGGACACTCCACTAGGGGGCTGCTTTAGCTTTACGCCGCATATCGCTTACGGAAACGTTGGAAAGTCACTGCGTCGCGCCCGAATACGATCGTGAATTGCCGATTCCCGCTGATTAACCACTTCCATACCAGGCACTTACGCACCTTCCCGCCCAAGCCAATTTTCAGCTTTCAGCACTGTCGCAATTTGAATGACAATTGCGCGGTCATGCTACACTGCACCCAAACAAAATTGGCGTCCTTTTTTCCCCACAAATAGAGCTTTCTTTTGGTGGTATTTGATCACCTCTGCGTTTTTTTTTTTTTGTGCAACAACTAAAAATAGAGCGAAGATTTTGAAAACAAAATAAAGTTTATTTTTTTCTGTTAATTTTTTTGTAAATGAGTATGTTTTCTCTTTCAATTATGGGCACTGATATGGTGGCACTGATGGGCACCGATGAGGTGGCACTGATGGGCACCGATGAGGTAGTTCTGATGGGCACTGATTAGGTAGCACTGATGGGCACTGATAGGCGGCGCTGGTATTGGGCACTGATGGGCACTCATGGGCGGCACTGATGGGCACTCATGGGCGGCACTGATGGGCACTCATGGGCAGCACTGGGCACTCATAGGCAGCACAGATGGGCACTCATAGGCGGCACAGGTGGGCACTCATAGGCGGCACAGGTGGGCACTGATAAACGGCACAGGTGGGCACTGATAGGCGGCACAGGTGGGCACTGATAGGCGGCACAGGTGGGCACTGATAGGCGGCACAGGTGGGCACTGATAGGTGGCACAGGTGGGCACTGGTAGGTGGGCACTGGGCATGGATTGGCACTGTGGGGTGGCACTGACAGACACTGGGGTGGCACTGATGATCACTGAGGGGTGGCACTGATGTATCAATGTTGCCAATCAGTGCCCATGTGTGGGCACTGATTGGCATCATTTTTTTTTACTGCCCCCCCCCCCTTTTTTTTTTGTCATTTTTTTTTTTTTTTGTCTTTTTTTTTTTTTTGTCATTTTTTTTGGTATTTTCTTTTGTGTTTTTTTTATTTCCCTGGTGGTCCGTGTGGCGATCCGAGGGGGGGCTGCGCTGATAAACAATCAGCGCGAACCCCCCCTGTCAGGAGAGCCGCTGATCGGCTCTCCTCTACATGCGTCTGTCAGACGCGAGTGAGGAAGAGCCGTCGGCGGCTCTTCCTGTTTACATCGTGATCAGCCGTGATTGGACACGGCTGATCACGTGGTAACGAGGCTCCGCCGGAGACTCGTTACCGAGATCGGAGGTGCAGGGTGTCAGACTGACACCCCGCATCACCGATCGCCGCGCTGCGCGCCCCCACGGGCGCGCGCGGCATTGAAATCGTGCTAGACGTTTGAGAACGTCTAGTCACGATTTCATAACCACTTCCCTGCCGTAAATCGGCTATTGGCCGGGCGGGAAGTGGTTAACATATTTTTTTAGCGTAAATCAGCGGGAACGCCCCCGGCGCCATTTTTAAATTAAAGTTGCAATGCGATGGCGAAATTCAATTGCGCCGATCGCATCGGAACTCCAACCCGGCGTTTCTTGTTTTCTGGTTACAGAAAACAGAAACGCCGGCTTAAAGTGACAGTTAGGCTGGAGTATCACTGATACTCCAGCCTAACTCTACCTGAATCTGGCCCATTGTATCATTTTTTAAACTAATGATGTATGTAGATAATTGTAATATTTGTTTGTAATTATTTATATTTGATGTTTATGTCATTAACCACTTGCCTACTGGACACTTTTACCCCCTTCCTGCCCACCAATTGGTGGTATTTACTATTGGTGGTATTTATCGCCGCTGGATCTTTTTTTTTTTTTTGCTAAACAAACAAAAAAGACCAACAATTTGTCAATAAACACACCCTCCCAGAACTGGACGTGCTGTAGCCATGATTTGGCTATAGCGAGGACGGCCAATGGTTAATTGTTAAAGTGTTACTAAACCAAGGACCCTGCATTTACTATACCTGGTCTCCCACAGTACGCAGGACATGGCAATGCAATTATTTTAGTAAATATAAACTGCTAAATACCTTTTCTCATCAGCAGTGTATACTGTAGCAGTCTCAACTTCTATCAGTCTCTGATTAAAACATGTAGGAGGGGTTTTCATTCTCCTCTGACTGTCCGATTGAAGCTGCATGACCCCTGACTTTCTGTCTTGGACAGTGCTGATTGGCCCTGTGCTGATCACATGCACCCCCCCCCCTAAAAAAAAACAAAAAAACTCTCTAACAACACACAATAAACTCAGCATGTACAAAGTGCCGCTTAGGACTCTTTTGTATCAGCAGATAGATAGGGGACAGTAAAAGAAGGTGAGGATCAGAAAAGATAGGATCACAATTTGTTTACACAATGTAGAGTATTAACCCCTTAGGTTCAACAGCGAGTTTAATAAGC
Source organism: Rana kukunoris (assembly GCA_029574335.1). Classification (NCBI taxonomy): domain Eukaryota; kingdom Metazoa; phylum Chordata; class Amphibia; order Anura; family Ranidae; genus Rana; species Rana kukunoris. Next base: position 166,017,809 of record CM056050.1, read on the forward strand.
ATGCTTAAAGAAGATGATTTCTGCATGCTCGTTGGACATAATTTCTCACAACCAGACCACACTGGTCGACACAAATGTTTTAGTTCTTAAGGCTGGGTTCACACTTGTTCCGACAACGCTCCTACATTGGGAGCTCATGTAGCATGACGTGTGAAAATCAATGTTTCTCTATGAGAGCTGTCTTAACTGATCCGACACAAGTCGGTCCGTCTTTGAAAACACTCCCTGTACTACTTTGCTCCGACATTCATCCTACTTCAGCCCATTGAATATCATTGAAGTCGGACCAAAGTAGGATCCTTGTCCTTATCAGACATCAGACATGTGATTACAGCAGCAGTAAAAGGAATTTATCTCACTCTGGGATTGTTTTAATTGGTCAAAGAACAAGTCAGACTATCACAAAGTCGGTTCAAAGTAGTATCCTGTTCATGAAAGTAGGATGGATGTAGGACCAATGTAGGATGAATGTAGGATGAATGTAGGACAGATGTTGCAGAGCAAAGTAGGATGAAAGTTGTACTGCTGTCGTGTAGTATAGTGTGAACCCAGCCTGAGGCTGGGTTCACACTTGTTCCGACAAAGCTCCTACATTGGGAGCTCATGTAGCATGACGTGTGAAAATCAATGTTACCCTATGAGAACTGGTCCTACACAAGTCGGTCCGACTTTGAAACTACTCCCTGTACTACTTTGGTCCTACATTGATCCTACTTCAGCCCATTAAATATCATTGAAGTAGGACCAAAGTAGGAGCCTTGTCCTAACCATCCGACTTTTGCCATCTGACATGTGATTACAGCACCAGTAAAAGGAATTTATCTCACTCTGGGATTGTTTTGATTGGTCAAAGAACAAGTCAGTCTATCACAAAGTAGGACCAAAGTAGTATCCTGTTCATGAAAGTCGGGTGGATGTAGGATCAATGTAGGACAAATGTCGCAGAGCAAAGTAGGATGAAAGTCGTGTAGTGTAGTGTGAACCCAGCCTAAAGGGAACTTCAAAACTACTTAAGAAAGAAAAATGTTTGAACTAACAATGATCATTCTAATTGACGCAAAAAATAAAATAATTTACTTAATGTGGACCTCAGCTTTCTAAATCACTATCCAACAGTTTTATGACCACTGTCACCTCTGTGACTTTAACCCTCTATCCAGTTTATAGCACTCTCTGCCTTATCTAACTAACTATCCAAGTTTAATTAACATTGCTGTGTATGTTTGTTTGTGTTTTTTTCCTTCTCAGAGATTATCTTATTAAAGTGGCTCTAAACCCACTTAAAAAAAAACAACAACAACACCTGCAAGACAAAGGCATAATGAGCTTGTATGCATAGCATACAAGCTCATTATGTAATACTCACCTGGGATCGAAGCCCCAACTGCAGCCAGTCAGTGACATGTCGTCCCGGAGTTACTTCCGTGTATGGCGGCTCCGGGGCTGTGATTGGCCTGAGCCGCCATGACGTCACTCCCTCACATGCGGGCGGGAGCCCCAATTTACAGCATTTCTCGACATTGATGCAAGTCTCTATATAAGCATCTCCTAAACCGTGTATTTTTAGGAGATATTTCTAGCACCGACAGGTAATCCTTAATCTAGGCTTACCTGTAGGTAAAAGTGACCGTACAGGGTGTACAACCACTTTAATTACCTTAGCAGTATTCCCGAGCGTGACTCAGGGTGTTTTTTTTATGCTAGGATCGGTATCTACGAGTCACGCTCGGGGTAGCTATGCAGAGCCTGCTGCACGCGCCGGCTTACCTTGTCCATGGATCCAGCGATGCCTCCCCGCTGTGTGAGCGAGCGGGTGCTCGCTTGATTCACACAGTGTCCCCGTGTGCCGTCAATCTCTGTTCCCTGCAACATTATGACGCACGGGGGCGGAGAACGGCGCAAAATTCAAAAAAGTAAACAAACACATTACAGTACTGTATGCAAAAAATACACCCCCCCCTGTCCCTAGTGGTCTGCCCAGTGCACTACATAATCTTTTGAAAACTGTTCTTTCATCCTGCAAACTGTAGATTGTCCATAGCAACCAAAAATGTCAACAATGGTTTTAGAGCAGCTAGAAAAAAGCGATAATAAATTATAATCATTTGCAGAATTGAGCGATAGCGATTTGTGGGGAAATATGTCATAAAAATAAAAAGTAATGACAGCGACAATTCTGCAACTGAGGAAATTTCAGTGATTTTGAGTTGATTACATTATTGAATAATTTTTATCATAATTACATTATTATTTGTTATAATTATTTATAATTATTTATTATATTATAATTTATAAATTTTTTTTTTTTTTAATTCATACCCGGGATGCCTATTAGACTCTTGTTTGGTCAGATTTAAGTGAGTTATTCCTAAGAATTACAGGCCTACAGTATAAAACGCCAAATTTCCTTGCAAATAATGGTACCGCTTTCAGCACCTAAAATTAGAAAGAATCATACCGCCAGGGAGGTTAACATTCTGCTAAAAATGTTTGTGTGTTAATACAGCTTGGACCTTGAAAAACGGGGTACACCCCAAAAGGTCCTGAGAATTTGGATGTTAGTGTTATAAAGAATCTATTGTTTTTGAATTGTGAAATTGGCCTAATTCCTTAACCACTTCAGATCCGCGCTATAGACAAACGATGTCAACAGCGCAGACCTGAAGTGCCGGGATCACGTCTTTGGACGTCAATGTTATTGTAATTCCCCCCGCGCGCCACTGGGTGGCGCGCAGCGGGGAAAAACAGTGCAGTCGCATCGCTGAGGATTCGATGCGTGTACCCGGTGGCCGCGGTGTCCGCCAGGTACACGCGATCGGCGGTGACAGAGCAGGGATGTGGAGCTCTGTGTGTAAACACGGAGCTCCACGTCCTGTCAGGGAGAAGAGACAGATGCTGTTTCCCTTGTACATAGGGACACAGCATCGGTCACCTCCCCCAGTCAGTCCCCTCCCCCCACACAGTTAGAACACACCCAGGGAATACATTTAACCCCTTCCTCACCCCCTAGTGTTAACCCCTTCAATGCCAGTCACATTTATACAGTAATTAGTGCATATTTATAGCACTGGTCGCTGTATAAATGTGAATGGTCCCAAAAATGTGTCAAAAGTGTCCGATGTGTCCGCCGTAATGTCGCAGTCCCAATAAAAATCGCAGATCGCCGCCATTACTAGTAAAAAAATCATAGTTCTGTCCCCTATTTTGTAGGCACTATAACGTTTGCGCAAAGCAGTCGCTTATTGCGATTTTTTACGTAGAAGAATACGTATCGGCCTTAACTGAGAAAAGTTATTCTTTTAAAAAAATTGGGATATTTATTATAGAATATATGTATTTTTAAATTGTCGCTCTTTTTTTGTTTATAGCGCAAACAGCGGCTGCCCGTTGTTCAACGTTCTCTGTTCAAAGCCGGCTGCCTTATGTATAAGATCTTGAAAGGCACAGCCCCTGGCTACCTGCGGAGAAGGTTCCTCAAGAGAGCCCCGGGAAGAACTCTGCGATCTAGCAGGAAATGCCTCCTAAGCATACCGGTGCCTAAGAAGACTCGTCGGGGTGGCAGATCCTTCTCCCACCAGGGTGCCATGCTGTGGAACTCCCTCCCGGAGGACATCCAGGAGGCGGCATCACTGGCGGCCTTTCGCCGGAGTTTAAAAACCTGGCTATTCCATCAAGCCTACCCGGCTTAAGGCGTCAGTTGGCCTGAGTGTAACATCCGAGCGGGAACATCAGTCCAAGTCGTACCATCTTGTTGTCCACTTGTCCCTGGGTTCTCCCAGGGACGTCGCCAGCGTGTCGGGATCCTCCGGGGTAATTGACCACGCTATAGAAAGTGCACCTCAACTCAACTCAACTCAAAAAATAAAAACCGCACGGGCGATCAAATACCACCAAAATGAAGCTATATTTGTGGGGAAAAAAAGGACGTAAATTTTGTTTGGGAGCCACGTCGCACGACCACACAAATGTCAGTTAAAGCGATGCAGTGCCGGAAGCTGAAATTTCGCCTGGGCACAAAGGGGGTTTATGTGCCCAGTAAGCAAGTGGTTAAAAACTGCTGTAAAAGCTGTATAGTAAACAGTACCCATTAGCAAGATGAGGACATGGTGATGACAATCAATGTATCCCCTGGCTGAATGCTGCAACTACTGACACAAACCCTGTCTTTGTCTTGTGTGTTAAGATGGGAGCGAGCGATTGTGATCATGTGACCAAGTGAAAATAAAGATTTTTAGGGTATTTAGAATAAAGTTTTTGTTACATAAATTTGGTATTTTAGAGTTATGATGTGATTGCCTGGTTCAGCAGAACATATTTCACAGATGCTAAGTGTACATCCTCTACTCTTTTAAAACAAATTCTATTGTAACAATATTGTTGCATTGATTTTGTGATAGCTATTATAAGCAGATCATAAGCTTGTGTTGCGATAAGCTGAAAACGTTTTTTTTTTTCTCTTATGGCCAGCCATAGACAATTTGAAAACCGAACACTCTGTCCCCCAAAAGATGAAAATTGCATATGCCATCATTTGTTCTGTTTTTCTAAAAAAGAGAAATCCTGCATGTTCAATCAGGCACTTTCGATTGTGGCACACTAATGACGCGAAAATCGACTGACCTGCCAATCGACAAGAACTTCCGTTTGTTTTTTTAGCTCATCTATGGCCTTAACCATGACTTGTGTTTTCTTACTGTTTTTATGATTTTTTTTCTTGTTTCTATAATTTTGCACCATTGCATAACTAGTTTTTTTATTTACACCTGTATAACTCATTCAAACCACTGCAAATTTTGTTTTTGCTATGAACCCATTGATTTTCAAAGGTATTCACAAATAAACAAAATCTTTAAAAGTTTTAATGCAGCACTTAAAAATGAAAAAAAATAAAAATGATGAAAAGATAAGGTTTAATAATTATTATTATAAAAAAAACAAATAACATTTGTAAAAAAAATAGCAATAAGGAGGAGGGATGGATCAGAGCTGATTAGGGTTGCCTTATGGTTAACATGCAGGTCAAAAGTCACTCCTTTGCTCTGCACATGAATGAAACAAAATAAATAACAATCGTTGTTATATGCTAGTCTTTTATATAACTGCCCTCAGGAAGGAAAATGCTTATACTTACCTATTCTCTGGGCACGCTCAAGAGAGGTAGAGAGGCATCCAACAATGGATGCCCCATAGTAAGCCTATGGGTGATGTCACCACATTGGCATTTCATCTGTTGTTGGCTTTCCCTCATCTCCTTGAAGTGGACCTCTGCAAAGATCACATGACTGGGCTGGAGCACTCTGCATCTTTTATAGGGTAGTTAGTATAGGAATTAGAAGGGGGTGGGAACTGTTTTAAGCTTAGTTCGTTTTAGCATGGACTTCTACTTTGAATCTTGTTTAGGAAAAAACAAAAAAACGGTTAAATAATGTCCATTTTGCCATTTTTTTTGCATCAGGAATATCATTTTAGTGTCATTATAAAAATTGCAAAATACAATGTTCTTTGCATCTATTGTAACACTAGTTGTTTCAAAACTATAACTAATAAAACTTTACACATCATATTTAATGTTTTTACTTAGTTTTTGCTTTTTAGAGGGTATACAAATAAATTAAAATAAGATAGAACAGCCAAAAAAAAAAAAAAACTAGTTTGTTCCCAAGCCAATTTGTGCATCTATTGTAACACTAGTTGTTTTAAAACTATAACTAATGAAACTTAAAAAAAAGCATCATCTTTCATGTTTTCACTTCATTTTGCTTTTTAGAGGATATAAAAATAAATTAAAATGAGATAGAACAGCCAAAACCAAAGCCTAGTTTGTTACAAAGCCAATCTGTTCATCATCTTGTATCATAGATTATATCAAAGTTATTGATCAAGCTCTCAGCTCATAACTGAAATGTAAAAATATATGTAGCAAATAAAAAACAGAACAAAAATAGCAAATATAATTGCTATACAAGCCATATTGCAATTTAATATAATTAAAAATAAGTCCCCTTTTCAATTTGCAGCCTCTGTAGTAGGGATGAGCTTCGAGTTTGAGTCAAACTCATGTTCGACTCGAACATTGCCTGTTCGGCAAACAGCGAACAATTTAGGGTGTTCGCGGCACATTCGAAAAGCCGGGGAGCACCCTGTAAAAGTCTATGGGAGAAATCTGAAGTGCTAATTTTAAAGGCTAATATGCAAGTTATTGTCATAAAAAGTGTTTGGGGAGCTGGGTCCTGCCCCAGGGGACAAGAATCAATGCAAAAACAGTTTTAAAAACTGCATTTTTTTCGGGAGCAGTGATTTTAATAATGCTTAAAGTGAAACAACAAAAGTGAAATATTCTTTTAAATTTTCGCACCTGGGGGGGGGTGTATAGTAGGCCTGTGAAAAAGCGCTTGTTTCCCGTGCTTAGAAATGTCATTTCTGAAGGAAAAAAAGTAATTTAAAATAATTTGCGGCTATGATGAATTGACGGCTCCTGGCAATACAGAGAAAAGTCATTCATAAAAAATAAAAAAGCATAGGGGTTCCCCCAAATTCAATTACCAGAACCTTCAGGTCTGGTATGGATATTAAGGGGAACCCCGCGTCAAATTTAAAAATAAATGATGTGGGGTTTCCCCCAAATATCCATTCCAGACCCTTCAGGTCTGGTATGGATTTTAAGGGGAACTCCACCCCAATTTTTTTTTTAAAAATAGCGTGGAGTTCCCCCCAAAAATTCACACCAGACCCTTTTTCCGAGCACGCAACCTGGCAGGACGCAGGAAAAGAGGGGGGACGAGAGAGTGGCCCCCCTCCTGAACCGTACCACCCCACATGCCCTTAACATTGGGAGGATGCTTTGGGGGTCTGTGACCCCCTCAAAACATAATTTCCCTATGTTGATGGGGACAAGGGCCTCATCCCCATAACCCTTGCCGGTTGTTGTGGGGGTCTGTGGGCAGGGGGCTTATCAGAATCTGGATGACACCTTTAACAAAGGGGACCCCCAGATCCCACCCCCCCTATGTGAATTGGTAAACATGCATTACATCAAAGGGGCTGGGTCACCCGCACATCACTGAGAAAATCTAGGCTTTCCCTTGCATCAGAGGGGGGCGGGGTCATGTGATGGGTGGCCCCACCCTCACCTACATAAGAGCTTTCACTGCTGAAGCCACGTCATTCGCTGAGCTGTCTCTGATGGAGACAGGTGATGCGTGCGCTGGATGGACATCTCATCGCTGAATCCTGGAAGAGGAGATCTTCTCATCGCTGGACCCTGGCAGAGAGGAGATCACCCGTCGCAGGATACCGACAGCGTTGGAGCTGAGACCAAGAGTGGATTACTCAAGAAGGACTTTTTTTTTACAATTGTTACACTTTCTTTGTGAAATGGTAGAGGTACAATGTACCCAATTACCAATTCACATGGGGGGGGGGCGGGATCTGCGGGTCCCCCTTGTTAAAGGGGTCTTCCAGATTCCGATAAGCCCCCTCACCCGCAGGCCCTTATCCCCATCAACAGTTTATCTTTTACACCTGTATAACTCATTCAAACCACTGCAACTTTTGTTTTTGCTATAAACCCATTGATTTTCAAAGGTATTCACAAATAAACAAAATCTTTAAATGTTTTAATGCAGCACTTTTTATTATTATTATAAAAAAAAAAAAAAAAAATTTGTAAAAAAAAAATATCTATTGGTGAGATTTCCTTTTACTTCCCGCCCCATAGCCAAAACAGGAAGTGAGAAGAGATCTCTCCAAATTGAGAGGATCCCTTGTTGTCACCAGGGTCACCAGAACTGGTGTCCCTATTGTAAGATTCCCCCTCTATTTCTGCCCTGGTGAAAACCTTAAGTTTGTGATTTTCTTTCACATCCACTCTAGGTAATAAATAACAGTAAGGAGGACAAATAGAGAAGGTGAATCTACCTAAAAAGGAACACAGACAGAAATAAAAACCTGACAGGTATTCTAATCCTCCATTCTATCAAAAACATTGGCCCAGATTCACGTACATCTGCGCATTATTGGACCGGCGTAGCGCACCGCCTTTACGTTAGACTTGCGCAATTTTGCCGCGTAATCACCCTATTCTCGTAGCTTTTGCGCAGGAAATTGCGCATGCGTAACGTTTTTTCAGAGGCGTAAGGAGGAGTAATACAAATTGGGAAGGATGTGGGCGTGTTACATTGAAATGAGCCGTGACCCCATGCAAATGAAGGGCCGGCCGGCTCGCACATGCGCGCTTGAAGGAGACCATGGTCAGCTCCGATGTGCGCATGCTCACAACTCGGGAGCGGCGCAATCAGTGAAATTGGAAATGGACTAGGGCAACTTTGTGAACTACGCAGACAGCATAAATAGACAGACACAAATGCACTTCCTTTGCAAAAGTACATCCCTTTGTATCCCTCCCTCTACACCAAGGTGCTTTTGTTTGTTTGTGACGTGTCTTTGAGATATTTGGGGACTGTTTTGCAGAGTGATTTTTGTCTTTTATGTGTTTTCTTTGTTGTTATTTTGTTTAAATTATATTTTTGCTGTGCATTTTTTATTTTTGCTCGTCATTTATTTAATTTTTTTGGTTCTGTTTGTGTATGATTTTGGAATGTGGGGGTGATATTCCTGCGGGAAAAGGGGTGTCACCCTCATTTGTGGTGGAGAAGTGATCCCCAGGTCTGTGTGAATGGTGTATGAATGTACAGTGACATAATTGGAGCCGTGGCATGGCGTTGCAGCTCACAAGTCCTGCATGGTGGACTGGTGCCAATCCAATGTGATGACGATGTGGTGTGTGTGTGCTAGGGACCACAGTGCATGCATGCATTCTCATTGTGCCATGATTAATGTGTGTGTTTAACGTGCAAAGATGCATAATGTGAGCTGGCATGAGATGGGGTCATGAGATGGGGTACCAGTGCATATGCAGAGTCACCTTGAAGGGAAAAGACAGGAGGATGTTAGTCATGCATGTGCCACTTGTGAGGTGTGCATCACGGGAGGGGATAGTCATGCCTGACTCCCATGTCACTCACCAACCAGCCAGCTGTCCCCATACATGTTCTGTTCGAAATCTGTGGGGATGGGGCTAGGATTGTATATGTAGCTGTCATGGGTGTCATGGGTTGGGCTGCTGATGTCCTCCTGCAAGGTTGTGGTAATTCCATGATGGCATGAGGGGTGAATCTGAAGATGCGAGACACCTCAGAATCACTCATGCCAAAGATGTCTATGCGTGTGTGATATATCAAGTGAAGAGTGAGGGGCTTGTATCAGATAAGAATATTGTATTAGATTAGATTAAATTGTAAATTTTATATAAGCAAATAAAAAAAATAAAAAAAACATCTCCTGTGCCCTCCTTAGTGCCATCCTCCGTGCCCTCCTCCTTCTTTGTTCATCTAAAGTCAGTAGTATAGCTATGCGCGACGATGCCCCTGGCATGTTGGCATACAGACTGTTGTGCAACACGTGTGACTGCTGAACTCCTCACTAACAGTGTTGCTTTATCTGACAAGTAGACTTTTTTTCTTTTTTTAGACCAGCTTTTATCAGCTCTAATTTTAGACAGGACATTTTGCTGTTGCGCACACTGCGTCGCCTGCGCTGCCCCAACGTTGTTTTGTGGATCCCCGTAAGTCCCTCAATAGCATATTTGACTAGCAAATCAATGGTCTGTCTATCGCACTTTTGCGCGGAAGGATGCGCCAGTCTAACGAAATTACGCGGGACAAAAAAAAGTTGATTTTTTGCGTATCTCGTTCTGGGGATGCCGCGCAACGAAACGCACGCGCACATTTAGACTTACGCACGCGCATCTCCTGTTGCGCAGGCGTAATCGCTCTGTGAATCTGGGCCATTATTTTTTCCATTAAAGTACCAATTTGATGCTATTTATATGTCATGCACTGTAGTGCACTGATTTAAAAAAAAGGTCTGATTTATTGGGGGTCCAGCAAAACACTATGGTTGTTGGAGAGCAGCCTTCAGGACCACACAGTGCATATAATGTCATAACAAATTACCTCAAGCTTCAGCACTCCTATATCATAAAAATAGTGGTGGATGGAAGAAATGCATTTGGTGTTCTTGGGAGGATGACTATATTGTCCCTTATATATGTTGTGGAAGAGAAAGTGTATATACTGCTCTGAAGTGCTGGGGTACTCTATATTACTCTGGGAAGGGAAAAATATACAGCACCTTTTGATATTTTGAAAGGAACAGAAACCTATCAAATACTGTATCTGAACTGGTTTAGTAATTTTAAAATGTTTCCTTCTGAATTACCTAGAAGTCACTAAACCCAGGCTTTCAATATGCAAATTGCATCTTTAGCTGCAAAGTGGGAACTTTGCAATGTCCCCATATCTCTCTGAGTGATGGGTGATCCTGACCTATAGAAAAGCAACACAGTGGAAGGGGAAGGACAATGTCGAGGCTTCAGGGATCTCAGAACTACAAAAGAAAAGAGGTTACATGCAGGCATATATTATGAGTGTCTACTTTTGGTAACATTTGCTGACTTTTCCTGTTTAGGTGTATAACCCTCTTTTAGGGGGGGGGGGGTATGAGATATGGCCTTCCCAAAACAGGATATTGCACTAAAGCTATAGGAAAATATGAAAACTAGAACCTTCAATAAGTGGAAGAGTGGGTTTGATAATGACGTTGGCAGAGCCTCCAACCAGAACAGGGCTTCTGTGAACAGATGGAGTTCCCTTCCTTTAAAATTACCCATTAATCTGATCAAATGAATTGGTAGAAGTAAAACTGCTGCAGCCAGCATATGACATAAACCAGGGATCTTCAAACTATGGCCCTCCAGCTGTGTTGTAGCTACACTTCCCATGAGGCATTGTAAAAATCTGAAATTCACAGACATGACTAGGCATGATGGGAATTGTAGTTCCTGAACAATTGGAGGGCCATAGTTTGAAGACCCCTGACATAAACCATAAGTATATAGATTCACACTAGTATGGGAATAATACAAGAATTATGTAATAAAAGATTCATAATAGTACCTACAACCAGTGTGGAAAAAAGGTATTATCAGCAAAGGATTTCCTCCAACCATTGTCCAACCAGCTTGGAACACAGCTTCTCACCAGCAGAAACTGTGGTGTGACACTGCAACTCAGAATCAACCAATCTACTTTCCTTTTTAGTCCCTAGTCATTTCTAATCTGCCCCGTGACTGGACTTCTAACTACTGTACCTATGAGTCATCAGATGCCTAACTTGGCTTTATTATATGCTAGTTACTGAACCCTGAGCTAACACTAGCTATAGAATCCCAGACCAGAAGGGACAGGGTAAACTAGAATAACATGAGTTACATATAAACTATATTGCAAAAAACAGGTCCTTCTGGTTTGGATCAGAAGCAGCTCCTCCATGGCAGGACATGTTTCCCAGACTTTCACTCTCCACTTCCTCCCTCTGGGGTTTACAACCCAGCCACCCAAAGACAGGAGGGGCTGATGCATAATTAGCATCTGGATACTAGGCAGCACAGTAAAGGTGCACATTTCATGAGTGTTATTTTTATTCTTAATTTATCTATCTAATTTATCTATTGGTTTGTCAGTGGCCTGTAAAGCCTGGTACACACTAAACACAAAAAAAACCCTGACAGCTCTGGTCAGAGCCACTGTATTAACCATGCAAGGTTAGTCCAGCGATCTCCCCTGCTGAGCCGTTGTGTTCTGGCAGGGTGACGCACCCCCCTGCTAGAACACTCTCATCAGAGCTTCTTTGCCATTGGCTGAGAGTGCTGATCGGGAGTCAGTTGGCTGTTGGTTTTCCAGCATCCAAGTCCAACATACACACGGGCCGAATGTCGGCTATTTTTTTGCGCTGGCCGTTGTCTCCTGACATTAGGGCCGTGTGTTTGGGACTTTAGACACCGGATATACGCATGCTTTTTCTACACTCTGTAGACTCAATATTACTCAATAGTAAAGCAAGCTTGTAAATACAACCCTGGGACACGCATATCCAAAATTAAGTAATTTTCCATATTATATATACGTTGCTATTCATTATTATGCCTTTTAAATTAAGCCATACACCACTTTTTTGCATATATACAGAAGACTTGGTTATACCAGTATACATCACCAATACAAATTACAACACCGGGAAGTTAACAATTTAAAATTTTAATTTTACAGCTGGGGCCTGCTCATATGTAATTTACCCTGAGACCACCAATGTTTTAAAACCAGTGCTGATCCTGACCTTCCTGGGGCTCTAAGCAGAATTACATGACATGTCACATTAAATTTGAGAAGCGGGGGGGAGGGGACGTGCTGCCGGCAGTGACATCATGTCACATTAAAGATTACAGCTGAGAAGCGGGGGGGAGGGAGGTGTTCTGCTCTCGGAAATGACATCTTACATTAAAGTGAGAAGCGGGGGGTGCTGACTTCTTACCTCTTCTCCCATGCAGCCAGAGAGAGCGAGAGGGCCGAAAAGCGCCTTGCATAGTGAGCCTATAGGGCGGATCGGCCCTGTTTAAAACAGCCCTGAGTACAGTTATCCTTGTTTCTCTTTGCATTTCTTCCCCTCCCTAGACTTCCAAGCCCTCCACTTTCCTGTCCATGTTCTCTTGTGGGGCTCGTGTAGAAGACTTCCTATTCATTCCTACTGGAAGCCCATTGATTGAGGGGCCTATCTTTAATGTGAACTGTGAAGAATAATTTCTCCTCACTGCCTGCAGCTACGGAGGTCATAAAAGGCTTGATTTAAACTTCTTTTACTGCTTGTTAAGAATATGTAAATATTTTAAAGCCCATAGTCTGGGCACATAAAGGATACCCTGCGAGATTAATTTAATTAAATTAATCACTCAACAATTGTCCCAAATCTCCTACAGTAGCACTACATTTTATCCTTAGGTGATTTTTTGAGAATAAACTCTCCCGTGTAGCCCTAGTCTTAAACTGTGCAGAAGGCTTAAAGGTTTTATTTTAATCTAAAATAAATATTCCATTATGTCTTTCAATAGACCTTTTCAATCATGTACTTGTTAATATGTGTTAACGTTAATACTGAGGAATATACTGAAATGGCAACATATCTCACACACTACAAAAACGGATACTTTTATTACCTGCATTAACCTGTCAAAATGAAATAATTAACACTAATAATATTTTTAATCAGTTTCTTACTGGTTAAGATATAATGCAATGAGCCAAAATAAAAAATACACCTAGATGTTTCTATAATGTAATTGTACTGTAGCTTAATTAAATGAACATTAAAATATGACATTTAATTTTACTACTTTCTAATCATTTTTATGTTGGTCCAATAAAAAGGTACCATCATCTGGAAAGAATCCATTTTTTCTTAACTCGGTTAACATAACACTGTAGCATTAGTAGATTGAAACACGTATATTGCACAATGCAATTGGTGTTTTAAACTATATTCATGTTTTACAGCATCATAATTTTACTCTTTTTCTTTTGCAGTAAAGAGAACATTGAAACATACCTAATGTGATACTGATAAAATATTCCACTTTATTAATTAGTTAATTTACTATTATTACAATGTTTTAATTTCTAAAGCTAGTGTGTTGTATCCTTTTATCTTAATCATGAGGATTTAAAAAAAAAAAAAACTTCAGGTAAATTATATATCAACCTATGAAGTGTTCCTTTAACCACTTGCATACTGGGCACTTACACCCCCCTCCTGCCTAGGTAAAATTTCATCTTGCGGCACTGCGTCGCTTTAACTGACAATTGCGCGGTCGTGCGACGTGGCTCCCAAACAAAATGTACGTCCTTTTTTCCCCACAAGTAGAGCTTTCTTTTGGTGGTATTTGATTGCCTGTGAGATTTTTATTTTTTGCGCTATAAACAAAAAAGAGCGACAATTTTGAAGAAAAATACAATATTTTTTACTTGTTGCTATAATAAATATCCCAATTAAAAAAAAAAACACATTTTTTTTTCTCAGTTTAGGGCGATACGTATTCTTCTACATATTTTTGGTAAAAAAATAGCAATAAGCGACTGGTTTGCGCAAAAGTTATAGCGCTTACAAAATAGGGGAGAGAATTATTATTTTTAATTTTTTTTTTTTTACTAGAAATGGCGGCGATCTGCGATTTTTATTGGTACTGCGACGTTATGGTGGACACATCGGACACTTTTGACACATTTTTGGCGCCATTCACATTTATACTGCGATCAGTGCTATAAATATGCACTAATTACAGTATAAATGTGACTGGCATTGAAGGGGTTAACACTAGGGGGTGAGGAAGGGGTTAAATGTGTATGCTAGGTGTGTTCTAACTGTGGGGGGAGGGGTGGTGACTGGGGGGGTGACCGATCTGTGTCCCTATGTAGGAAGGAACACAGATCGGGCTCCTCCTCTCCAGAGACAGGACGCTGTCTCTGTGTGAGCCGGCAATGAGGGATGATCTATGAGAGATCATCTCTCATTCGCCCACAGATCGCATCGCAAACGGCCACTCTGATTGGCCGTTCGCCGCGATCTGTGATTGGCCGTGTCCAAGGGACACGGACAACACAGGGCTTCCCCGCAGCGCGCTCTACAGCGCGCGCTGGGAACGCCTGAATGACATGCCGTCAAATGACGGCATGTTGGATATTCAGGCCGCGTTGTTGCGTCATCCGACGGTAGCGCGGGCCTGAAGTGGTTAATCATTTGGGAAAACTGGACACAAGTCTGAAGTCAGATAGTACGTAACAATGGAACAGTTGAAACATCTATGTTGTTCCTATATTATTGCTTTGATATATTTAGACATACATGCTCTCATCCCATGGGGTTGATTTAATCAAATGAGTAGAGGCTGTTCACTTTAACCACTTGCTTACTGGGCACTTAAACACCCCTCCTGCCCAGACCAATTTTCAGCTTTCGGTGCTCTCACACTTTGAATGACAATTACAATTACTCAGTCATGGAACACTGTACCCAAATGATTTTTTTGTCCTTTTTTTCATACAAATAGAGCTTTCTTTTGGTGGTATTTGATCACCTCTGTGTTTTTTTTTTTTTGCGCTATTAATGAAAAATACAGAAAATTTCTTAGTTTCTGTGATACAATTTTGCAAATTATTAATTTTTCTTCATAATTTTTTTTTTGTGTGTGTATTTTTGTGCGTGAACTCGAGAGAGAGGAGCCGGACTGCAGGAGTTGCGTGTAGGCAGACCCTCCCCCCAGAGCCAATCTGCCATCCTTCTCCATGCCCCCGGGTGGCAATGGCGGGTGTGAGGGAGAGACTCCCACTCACCCCGCCCTACCTGCTCCGCTTGGGAGCCAGTCCCGCAGGTCCTTCGCCTCTCTTTTTTAGAAGACCGCATGGCCAAAGTGCGTGCGTGTTAAACCAATTTCGTGTGCATGCAAGTGTGGTGGTTTATAATAAGCACAGGCGTACCTTGCATAGCACACCCACCGGGAGCCGGGCTGAGACCACCAAACTCAATTCACATGTAGCCGAGACCGGGATATAAACCCTTGGCTACAGAGGTGAATGGCTTGTCAGCGCAGTGCCAATCACGTTGAGCCACCACACCTCCCTTCAATTTTTCTTCATAAATTTTGGCCACAATTTATACTGCTACATGTCTTTGATAAAAATAACCCCACATTTTGGAAATTATTTGGTCTGTGTGAAAGTTTTAGCATCTACAAGCTATAATGCAAATCATAAAAAATGATCACATCTGATCACACCGGATGTACTGAAGGCCTATCTCATTTCTTGAGACCCTTACAAGCCACAGATGGGCACTGATTGGCACATGTGGGCACTGAGGTGGCACAGATGAGGCGGCACAGATGGGCACTGATTGGTGGCACAGGTGGGCACTGATTGGCGGCACAGGCCGGCAATGAGAGATGATCTCATATGTTTACATTTGAGATTATCTCTCATTGGCCGCACAGATCCAGGGCCGCCATCAGGAATTTTGGGCATGGGCCCCCTGGAGCAGAGAATATATATAAAATATATATATAAATATATATAAAAAAGGGGGATAGCCATCCGGGGCCCTGGGGACCTCTGGACCCTTTAATAAAAAGAAAAAAAGAGAGAAAAATATATATATATTTATATATATAATATATATATTTTTTTTAAAAAAGGGTGGTTGCCATCTGGGGCCCTGGGGACCTCTGGGCCCTTTAATATATATTTTTTTATAAAAAGAAATTACAAAAAAAGGGGGCTTTCCATCTGGGACCTCTGGGCCCTTTAATAAAAAAGAAATAATATATATATATATATATATTTATATATATATATAGCAATAAACATTTCTAAAAAAAAAAACAAGGGTTTGCCTTCCAGGGCTGTGGGAACCTCTGGGCCCTTTAATAAAAATAAAAATAAAAAAAATAATAATAATAATAATATTTTTTTATATAAAAAAGGGGGGTTGTCATCTAGGGCCATGGGAATCTCCGATCCCCTGGAGGCTTCCAGACCCCAAAATATAAAATGGCCCTTTAATAAAAAAAAAATATTATTTTTTTTTACAAAAAAATAAATGAAAAAAAGGGGGTTGCCATCTGGATCCTTGGGGGCCTTCGGGCCCCTGGGGACCTCCGGACCTCTAAAAAAAATAAAAGAAAAAAAATTGGCCCTTTAATAAAAAATAAAAAAAAAATATATTAAAAAAATATATATTTTTATAAAAAATACATTAAAAAAGAGAGGGTTCCCATCTGGGCCCCTGGTGACCCCCGGGCCCCTTACAGGTGTACTCCTGTACCCCCCTGAGGCCTTGCACAGATAACATACCAAACAGCCACTCCGATTGGCCGTTCATGGCGATCTGTGATTGGCTGTGTCCAAGGGACATGGCCAGCACACAATTTTCCTGCTGCGCGCTCAGGAACCCGCCCGAGGAGCGAGGAAAGGGGCGGACGTCAAATGACAGCGCCCTGGATATTCAGGTCCGCGCTGAAGCCATCTTTCGGCTATAGCGCGGGCCTCAAGTAGTTAAATAACCAATCACGTGCAAAGAAAATGAAAAATTGCTGAATTGTCAATTAATAATTACAAATGGCAGTTGCTGTATCACAGACTGAACATCTAGGAATTGGGACAATTGTACTGATATTGCATCCTCAATTCTTTTTAACTAATGCTACTAATTTTTACAACTTAAAGTACATGCCAAGTAATCTGCTGATAAAGGGAAACTCACATAATATGATGAGCGCTCTTACCAGTTTTTGCTTTGTTAAGTAATTATATACCTAGTTTTACATTTTCACCTACAGGTAAGCCTATAACAGGGGTGTCCAAACTTTTTTTTAAAGAGGGCCAGATTTGATGAAGTGAACATGCGTGAGGGCCGACCATTTTGCCTGAAATTCTTTGAACCATTAACCACTTCCTTACTGGGCACATATACCCCTTCCTGACCAGGTGAAATTTCAGCTTGTGGCACTGCATCACTTTAACTGACAATTGCGCGGTCGTGCAACGTGGCTCCCAAACAAAATTGTCGTCCTTTTTTCCCCACAAATAGAGCTTTCTTTTGGTGGTATATGATCGCCTCTGCGGTTTTTATTTTTTGCGCTATAAACAAAATTAGAGCGACAATTTTGAAAAAGAAACTATGGGCCAGACTTAGGTACAATTGCCCTGGCGCAGAGTATCAGAGATACACTACGCCGCCGTATTTTACCTGGCTCTAAGACGAATTCAGGTAGATTTCGGCCCGTAAGGTACGGCGGCGTAGTGTATTTCTCACGGCAGAATCGAAATACGCGATTAGGGGGCGTGAAGCATTTAAATTAGGCGCGTCCCCGCGGCGATCGAACTGCGCATGCTCCGTTCAGAAATTTCCCGCCGTGCATTGCGCAAAATAACGTCGTTACGTAATTTTTTTTTGAGTAGCGTCGTTTACGTACATTCCTATTCCTGGACGACTTACGCTAATAGCTGGTATAACTTTACGCAGCAAAAAGATGACTACAGATGTCATAAGAGATTGCGAAGGACGATCATAACTTCGTGGATTGCCGGAAAAAGCTAATTTGCATACCCCGACGCGGAAAACGACCCGAACTCCGGCCAGCGGCCGCAAAAAGATTGCAGCGTAGACCCGAAAGGCGTACGAAGACGTAAGCCTGTCGGATCGAAACCCGAAGCCGTCGAATCATGGTTTGAGTATTCAAACTAATGATACAACGTGCGTAATTTGAAAGTACTCCGGTCTAACAGGAGATAGACCGGAGTAAGGGCTCTGTGAATCTGGCCCTATATTTTTTACTTGTTGCTGTAATAAATAGCCCAATTTTTTTTTAAAAACTTTTTTTTTCTCAGTCTAGGCGATACGTATTCTTTACATATTTTTGGTAAAAAAAATAAAATAAAAAATCGCAATAAGCGTCTAGTTTGCGCAAAAGTTATTGCGCTTACAAAATAGGGGACAGAATTATTATTATTTTTAATTTTTTTTACTACTAATGGCGGCGATCAGCATTTTTTTCATGACTGCGACATTATGGCAGACACATCTGACACTTTCACATTTATACAGCAATCAGTGCTATAAATATGCACGAATTACTGTATAAATGTGACTGGCATTGAAGGGGTTAACACTAGGGGGTGAGGAAGGGGTTAATGTGTACCCTAAATTGTGTTCTAACTGTGGGGGGAGGGGGGGGTGACTGGGGGAGGTGACCAATGCTGTGTCCCTATGTACAAGGGACACAGATCGGTCTCCTCTCTCCCCTGACAGGACATGGATCTCTGTGTTTACACACAAAGATCCACATCTTGTCCCTGTAGCCGCCGTTCCCGAGTGCCTGGCAGACATCATGGCCGTTGGGTAGTGGTTAAAATTCAGTCTAAGGCCGCGTACACGCGATCAGTCCATCCGATGAGAGCGGTACGATGAAGCTGACTGATGGTCTGATGTGCCTACACACCATTGGTTAAAAAAAAAAACAGGAACAGGAGAGGGGAGGAGCGAAGGGGCATCACTTGCAATCTGGAAATCGTAGGAGGAACATCCCTCCCGCCCTGGTGAAGATGTCTGGTTAGAGTTCCTGAAGAGGATGGTCGCTGGTGGTTGGGGCCCTTGATGTGGGTATAAAACATGAGGTATATTGATGAAATGAAATGGTGGGACACATCTCAAGTATGGAGTCCTCTGGTTGGTCTTGTTCAGTTCCGGTTCCGCCGCTTGATCGTACTTATAGGCGGCGGGAGGGGACATCCCCCCTCCCGTCGCCACCGGTGCTTCTCTGGGCTCTCCTGTGCCATCGGGGGCCCGGAGAATGAATCGTCCGGTGCTAGCTGAAACCATAGTGTTGACTGGTGACCAGATGGCGCACCTTGTCACGTCATTAACAGAATTCATCTCCTCTTACACCCTAAGCATCAAACACCTTTTGGTCCTGGGGGACTTCAACCTCTGGGTCAACTCTTCGTTGGACCCAGTCGCTGACGCTTGCATCGACCATCTAGAAGGACTAGGTCTGCAGCAATTAATTCGAGGCTCCACTCATGCCTCAGGCCATACCCTCGATCTCATTTTCAAACAGGATTTGGAAATTGAGATGGGGAAAATGAGCCACTACCATGGACCGATCACCATGCCATTCAATTTACAATCGCCAACCACCTCAGGCCAAATAAAACTAGAAAACCGGTGATAACTCACTGGACTAGGTCCCAGAAGAAGCTCCACTCGGAACTCTTCAAAACGACCCTAGGAAATAAAATAAACACAATACAACAACAACGAACAGCCGTAGAAACACTTGACGCCATCAACAAGGCGCTACTTCAGTCCGCCGACTGGGTGGCACCAAACGCAAAACTTGCTTTCGGAAAAACAACGCCGGCTGGTTTAACAACTAGCTGACGCTGCTAAAGCAAGAGCTTAGAAGAGCAGAAGCTGCCTGGAAAAGGAGCTCTTCAGATAGAAACCACAATATTTATAAGACAATACCAAAGAAATATCATAAAGAAATCTTTATGGCAAAAAAACATCACTTCGCCAACATTATCACCAAGGCCCTTAACCGCCCCCGCGAACTCTTCAGGCTGGTCTCGCAATCGATAAATCCAGCCTGCTTAGAGCCCCCCAATGCTGATTCACAAGAATTTTGCAACGAACTATCTGATTATTTTATTAATAAAATTGAAAGAATCCGGGTAAGCATTGAGCAAAATGAAATCTGCATGAATCCCGCCCCGAATCCCAACCCCAATACCATTATATACACGCCTCAAGCACAGAAATTCACCTTAAAACCCATCTCCATCGCTGCCACTAAAAATATCATTCGGTCTCTGCGCAACAGCACAGCACCCAATGACATCATTCCCACTAAACTGCTGAAAGAAAGTGCCGATATACTGGCACCAGCTATCACGCAGCTCATTAATCAATCATTCAACGAGGGCATGGTGCCCTCCTTGCTGAAACAAGGTACCATAACGGGTCTAAATGTTTTCTTCAAAATAATGGAGAAAGAAGTTGTACAACACTTACAACAGCATTTAGAAACCCAAAAATTACTCGATACGTTTCAATCAGGCTTCCGGCTAGGGCACAGAACCGAAACGGCTCTGGTAAAAATATGGGATGACGTTCTAGAGGCAGCAGATGAAGGAGAATCTTCACTCCTGATCCTGTTGGACCTAAGTGCGGCCTTTGACACGGTAGACCATGGACTACTACTCACTAGGCTAGCGGAAGTGGCCAAAGTCACGGAAGCGGATCTACCTTGGTTCTCTTCCTTCTTGGAAAACAGATCACAAACAGTGAAATTGGGATCTTTCACGTCAGAAATGCGTACGGTATCATGCGGAGTCCCTCAGGGTTCTCCCTTGTCACCGGTACTGTTCAATATCTTTCTCCGTCCCCTCTTTGAGATCATCAGCAACCAGAAGCTACTTTATCATTCCTACGCAGACGACACACAACTGTATCTCCGCGTTAGCAACGGAAAGGATCATTCGCTGGGATTAGAGAGATCCCTCACTCTTATAGATAGGTGGATGACATCCAGTTATCTAAAAATCAATGGTTCGAAAACAGAGCTTCTCCTGTTTAACGCAAACAGGAAAAGTCACCCCACCTCAACTTGGACCCCACCACCCATCCTGGGAAAAATTATTGCCCCGAGCACCAAAGTCAAAAGTCTCTAAGTCATTTTTGACTCCCACATGACAATGGATGCACAAATAGGGGCGATAGTCAGCGGATCCTATCATCTGCTGCGCCAGTTACGCCGACTCACCCCTTTTATTCCTAAAGAGGACATTGCAGTCGTGGTGGGTACAATCGTCAATTCCAGACTCGACTATGCAAATGCCCTCTATTTAGGACTTCCCAAATACCAAATCACTCGTCTGCAAGTAGTTTAAAATACGGCTGCTTGATTAGTGACTGGGAAAAAACATGGGAGTCAATCTACCTTTCGCTAAGATCTCTCCACTGGTTGCCAGTGAAAGACAGAATCACTTCTAAGGCACTCTGCCTAACACACAAGTGTATTCAAGGAAACGCTCCCCGATATCTATGCGAAAAAAAGATATTTGCAAGAAATACGGCACAGATGTCTCTGGTGCATGCACACCATAGACAACGGTGTATGCACACTGCGCGTGCTATTTCTGAATGGGACTATCCTGCGTCAGAGTAACAGCGCCGGAGCCGCGATACAAGGAAATGAGATGGTGGCGGTGGAGGAGAGGAACAAGGACGACTGCGGGGGCTTCAATCTTAGATAAGTAATTCATAATGAGCTAGTGCATACTAGCTCATTATGCCTTTGTCTTGTAGGTTATATATTTTTTCTACAAACAGAAAATAAGCGTACAATCCAAATATCAAAGTGCAATAGGTTCAAAGTGCTAGTGCATATGAATAGTGCATATAAATAGTAACTATAATAGGTGGATGTAAGTGTATCAATGCACACAAAAATTGTATAAATCAAACACAGTGTTGTCAAAATAACCAAGTGTTAACTACCCATAGATAAGGGGGGTAGTACAAACAATATGAAGTGAAAATCAACTCCCAATAAGTGAATAGTTTACAGCAGGGATCAGTTCACCGATCACTGCAATACTCAGTACAATATCTGGAAGATGCACAAATCTTATTCCCAGCCAAAGATGTAAAAATACTGACTCTTACCCGACAAGGTGGAACTCAGTTTTCAGCCTGCCGGTCTAGGTAATGGTAATGGATCACTCAGCCCAGGGAGAGGTGATTCCGTCTTGCAGATAAAGGAAAAACCATCAGCTGTTTTCCAGACCAAATCACATAGGGAGCTATGTGATTTGGTCTGGAGAAACAGGCAGGCTGATGCACATGCCTCTCTGACCTCCTGAAAACTGAGGTCCACCTTGTCGGGTAAGAGTCAGTATTTTTACATCTTTGGCTGGGAATAAGATTTGTGCATCTTCCAGATATTCTACCGAGTATTGTAGCGATCGGTGAACTCAGGGCCGTCCTAATAGCATCATGGGCCCCTGGTCAAAGTAATGGTCTGGGGCCCCTACAATGACCACAGTGCAGGTAAACAGACATTAAGTAGGTAGGAGGCAGACTACCTCCCCTTTGCATCTATCACTCTCAGTGCCATCATGGGGGCCCCCATTTTCAGAGCAGTGTGGGCTCTAGGACCCGCTGCTTTGGGGAAAGTGCAGGGGCCCCCCATGCAGCTGGGGCCCCCTGGCAGTGCCCAGGTGTGCGCTCTCATTAACACAGCCCTGGGTGGGTGGCAGACGGCTTCCCCTGTGTATGTATCACTCTCAGTGCCATCATGAGGACCCCAATTTCGGGGGGACCATGGGTTCAAGGACCAGCTGCTTTGGGGGAAAAACAGGGCCCCTGTGCAGCTGGGGCCCCTGGGCAGTGCCCAGGTGTTCCCTCTCATTAAGACAGCCCTGGGTGAACTGATCTCTAGGAGTGTCCTGCTGTTAACTATTCACTTATTGGGACTTGATTTTCACTTCATATTGTTTGTACTACCCCCCTCTTATATGGGTAGTTAACACTTGGTTATTTTAACAACACTGTGTTTGATTTATACAATTTTTGTGTGCATTGATACACTTACATCCATTTATTATAGTTACTATTTATATGCACTATTCATATGCACTAGCACTTTGAACCTATTGCACTTTGATATTTGGATTGCGTGCTTATTTTCTGTTTGTATGTATTCTGAGCTTTATGTATTTTGGCTTTCATAAGCAGCAGCATTCCCTCCCTTTTTTTCCACATCATTTTAAATTTTTCACTTCATAATTTTTTAAGATTTTTTTTCATTTTTATCTTCGCTTGTTATTGGGTTTAGCGCAGAGTTTTTCTTCTTTTTTTCCATATATTTTTTTCTACCTTTACTTCCTCTTTAAGGTGGTAGCGGTCTGTAATCAGTTAGGGTAGTCCTCGAGGTGGTGTTTGGCAGCTGGAGACAGAACCCAACTTAGGGCTCTTTCACACGTCCGTTCCGTTCGTCCGTTTTTTGGACGTCCGTTAACGAACCTCAATTCTTCCCTATGGGAGCGGATCTGTTAGCGGATGATGCATCCGCTAATGTCCACTAGATCCGCATCCGTTTTTGCGGAAGGAAGAATGTCCTATTTTTCTTCCGTCCGGCCGAACGGATCGGATGCAAACGGACAGACGGTCCGTTTCCATCCGATTCCCCATAGGAGGAGAGACAGGGCGGTCCCTGCACAGTGTGCGGGGACCGCCCTGTCCGCCCGACAGCTCAGCGTAGACCCCCCCGCTGAGCCGACGGACACACGGAGCGGACCGCAAAACGGACCGCACGTGTGAAAGAGCCCTAAATGGTATCACAGATTCCAAAGTTGTGGGAGATGGTGTCAAGGATCTGCAACCATTTCTTTTGTCTTTGAGCTGGAGTGTTTACGAATGTATTATGTTTAATTATGGATTTTGGTTTAATAAAAGGCCGAACCGGCCATTTGACCCCAATGCAGTTTTTGGTGTCGTTATTGAAGATAAGGGGGTGGTAACGTACAGGTTTACGTTTTATGGTAGCAGGTGTTATCTGAACTACCCTAGCCATGTTCTGGTGGACACTAAAAATGTGGGATTTACCCTTACTTTCATTCTATATGACATTGCTGATCAGGATAATTAGAGCGAGCTAATCTCCCTGATGGGAACACAGTCAGCAATAAAACCCTGGCAGTAGTTCTGTCCCCACACCACTCTATCAAAATCTAAAAAAAGGTTTGGCTTTAATTATACTTTAATGAAATAATTAAAATCCTGATCAGTGGGAATTGTTTAATTTGAGAAATCCAATATGCTGCATTTTATTTTGTACCACTAAGGCCCAGACTGCGTTTCCTTTAATCCTTGTACCGCAGGGCATTCCATCTCCTAATTGAGTAGAACTTTAACATGATGTTGGAGCCGTATTTACAGAGAAACATTATCATGTTTATGTTTAGCAGTATCTAAGCAGACACTCCTTCGCACATTATGATCAGGCACAGAAGTGCGTGTTGCATAGTCGGCACAGATTTAATGAATATAGGATTTATTACACTGAATGTACTTGCTCTTCTGCTGAGAAATTGTTGCTCCCTCGGTGTTTCTGTGTTGTGCTTTTTTTCATTTTCTGATCTGTGTTGCTGCAGTTTGAATGTTGTATGTGTACTCTTGGGCTATTCTTCTGAAAACCCTGGGAATTAATGATTTCTACTTAATGTTCTCCCAAACTGGTACATTCAGACTAGGAAGCTATTATTCTTGATATAAAGGCAGCTAACTGAAGCAAATTCTGCATGAAAATCTCTGATGGTGTTTTATGTGCTAAGCAGAAACGATGCTTTTGAATCTCCAGGAACGCGAGATGGAATGCAGGTTTACAACACTTGTAATGATGCACTATAAAAATATTTTATAAGTGATTCAGGTGTCTATGGATTGGTGCGTAATAGGCAACTGATCCAATTTTATGGTAAACTCTCAAGGATTCTCATGTCCAATTCTCCCTCTCTGCATATAGTAAATTATATGATATTATTTGTTGTTGACACAGAGCAGAGCAATACATTTCGGGCTATATAAATTGAATTTCCAAAGGAGAAATACATATATAATATAGGAGAGTAGAATTATTAATCAGAATCAGGATGTATTTTAAAACACAAAAAAATTATATGCTTGTTATTTAAATGTAAGGATCTTTTAAAGATACATTTAATACCTTTAGTTCTATTTTATAGGTAGACAAAGAGGTATACTTTTATTGTTGTGTGAATAAAAAGCTTGTTGTGTTTCAGGATGTTGGGTTTTGAAGACCAGGAATTTTTCGGTCACTTTTTCTATACATGTGAAAATATTTTTTTTTCTAGAAAAGTACTTAGAACCCACAAAGATATTATTTATATATATATATATATATATATATATATATATATATATATATATATATATATATATATATATATATATATATATATATATATGTATATATAATATATATATATAATATATATATATTATTATTTTATTTTTATTTTTTTTAAATCAGAGGCTCTAGAGAATAAATTGGTGGGGTTTGCAATTTCTTATGTCCACAAAATTAAATTTTGGGGAAAAAATCCCCCTTTTAAATTTTAATACAAAAAAACACAATACATAACTAATTTTTTTTTTTGTAAAATTAAAAAGATGACATCACACCAAGAAAATTTATACCAAATATGTCACACTTTAAAATTGCACATGTCCGAAGTGGCAACAGGTGTCATACATTTTACTTTCAATGGGAGACGATTTAGAAGCCTTTACAGGTTACCACTTTAAATCTAAAGAGTGCCTTAGAGGAGAAATTGTCCTTGTATGCAGATGACTCCTTACTATACCTGGCGGACGCCTCCTCCTTCCTGCGAAATGCCCTCGCCCATTTTGATAACTTTAGTCAATTTTCGGGGATTCTAATTAACTGGGACAAGTCGATACTGTTCCCGCTTCATTCGTCGGTACCCTGGGTGGACTCGCTTACTCCCCTCCGCTGGGTTGAGGAATTTACCTACATGGGGGTTCGGGTGGGCTCGCAACCGGGAAGTTATCTTACTAGGAACGTGCTCCCAGTGTTGGAGCAACTGACTAAGAAATGTACGATGTGGAGGAGTCTCCCTCTTACCCTGGTCGGTCGTGGGAATCTCATCAAAATGATATACCTACCCAAACTGCTGTATTTTTTCAGGCAGACCCCAGTCCCTATACCTCGGTCATTTTTCCGACAGCTCGACAGTATAGTTACGACCTTTATCTGGGCTGGGCGCCCACCCCGGGTGGTGCTGTGTACCCTTTACCTCCCGTTATCGAGCGGGGGGCTAGCGCTCCCGAACTTTCTGATTTACTATTGGGCGGCGGTGCTGGTCACAGTGCGATGGTGGTTCTCTCAGCCCAAACAGAACCCGGTGGTTGTGTTGGAGGCGGCGGTGTTGGGCTCATACGCAGCACTCTCCAACCTAGTCTTTAGGGGCCCCAAGGCGCATCCGTCGGTCACTGGCCCCATGAGGACTGTCCTGCAGGTCTTGCGCTCCTCCAGGGTCAAGAACATTAAACCCGGGTCTGTCTCCCCCCACACTCCCTTATGGGCCAATCCTCTCCTTCCCCACCTATACAGTCTCCCTGATCCTGCGTTGTGGGCGAGAAGAGGTATCCTTACTCTCCGACATGTGATGCCGAACGGCAAGATGATGACATTCCAGGAACTGAGGGCTACTTACCGCCTTCCCCTCTCCTTCCAATTTAGATACTGCCAGCTCAGACATGCCCTCGCCCCACAGTTTCCAGCCCCTGTGACCCTCGAGTCCGATTCCATTGAGCGCCTCCTGATCTCGGGTGTGATGGGGAGCCCTCTGTCCTCCCTTTACCTCCAACTTACGGTGACACATGACGTGGACACGGTCGGGGCTTTGGGCAAGTGGAATGCGGACATCCCTGATCTTGATGAAGAGGTGTGGGAGGACTGTGTCTCCTCCTATATCCCCTCTATGATAGCTTCCAGAGACCGTTTCACCCAACTGAAGTTCTTGCATAGAGCATACTACACACCCCAGAGGTTGGCTGGAATATTTCCCTCTAGGAGCCCGCTCTGTGCCCGCTGTCTGACCGACACCGGGACATTTTTCCACATGGTATGGTCCTGTCCGAAACTACGCACATTTTGGAGAGATCTGTCTGATCTCTGTGGAGTAGACCTGGCTATGGATCCTCGCATATTCCTGCTTAGTTATTTGGGCAAGATTGAGGGCGATAGATATGTCAAGCTTTGTATTACTTTTACTTTGTTTTACGCAAGGAGGGAGATCCTTCTTCGTTGGAGGGGCCCGGAGCTCCCCACGAGGTCCTCGTGGCGGGCTGCGATTGAGAGGGTTCTGCCACTATATAAGATTACATATGAAAGCAGGAACTGTCCAACACATTTTGACAAGATCTAGTCCAACTGGGTTGATGCCTCTGGCTAGATGCCCCCCCCCCCCTTCCCCCTCTGGTGAGGGGTTTCCTTCCCCCTATATATGGGTGTATCCCTCTTTTCCCTGGCTCCTTCCCCCTCCTTGTGGGTGGCTTTCCTCCTGATTGGGCCCCCCCTACTGGGGGTGAGGGTACATAGGATTATGGAGTGATAACTGGGATGAACTGTTGACCTGATCTTCCCTGCTTGATCCTATTGCTTTGTTGATCTAGGCTCTGCTCACCTCTCTATTATTTTGTGGGCCCTTATTACTGTACCTACCTTGATTTTCCTACTTGAATTGTAAATGCAATCTGTGATTGAATGGATACACTATGCTTTTCAACTGTCATTGCTTCCTGTCACTTGTCAATACTTCAATAAAAAGAAAAATTCTTTACTGTCAAAAATCTAAAGAGTGGGTCTAGTGCTAGAATTACTGTTCATGATATGCTGTTTACATGTGTGCGAAGTGTGCGCTAACATGAGGTGGGTCAGGGGCACTTTCAATTTTTGCTTTTTAATTATAAAATGTTTTCTTTTTCTTTTTTTTTTACAATACATTTTTTATAAATTGTTGAAAAATATTAATAGTTAATTTTGAAAAGAGTGGACAGGATCCATTTAGCCTAGGTGAGAGTTACATATAAAACGCACCTCATCCCGAATAATATAGGGAGAAAAGGTATGGACAACAGTGGGACTGTAGCGATGCTAATATAGAAAATGGTAACAAATAATTTTTAATAATTTATTAAAAATATATCATGAACAAATGATACAATACAAAAATTGAAAAATTGATTAAAAACACATTGGTTTGAAAATGCGTTTTCCGGGTCGCAAGGGATCTCGAATAGATACAGATAACTGGTTATAAGATGTGATCGCAACCAAGATGGTAATGCCCAATATATTTCGCCTCTTTAAAGGCTTTCTCGGGGGTAGGGTTGAGATCGAACAAGGCCAGCTCTATTGATAATAGAAAAATACATGTTACAATGAGAATAAAGTTACAAAGATACAAAGTCAAAACAATTTAATTTGCTTTCATACAAAGAGAACATGCTGACCTGCTATGCCGGGTAGGGGGGAAAAAGGGGGGTAAGAGAAATTCTCCTTGATCCTGCCAGTTAATGGGGAACCAGTATTTTGCCACAGCCAAAAGAAGGGGCGTGGGGTCTTAACCCACAGTCAACGCTGCGTGCAAAGGCAAACAGTTCATCCACAGGAGAGGAGAAGGAGACCCAGCTGTAGGGAACATATAACACCCAATGAGTATAACGTTCCATAGTGAGAGATTCATTAGCATGGATAGGACTTAATAAAAACACTTACTGAGTTCAGTATATGAAAGCACCTATGGGGGCAGCCGAAGGGACCGACACGGTCAGCTCAGCACGGATCCTGGGCCAGGCCTGATCAGTCACTAGGTAAATATATGAAAAGAATAGAAAGGGAAAAATATCAATGTATATATATTTATAGGCATGAAGACAAATCATGCCTAGTTAGTCACACTAAGTTAGTAATAGAAAAGATTTCAAACAGCCAGTGCCAGGCACAGAGCAGGCCAAGCACATCAGTTAGAAGCAAAGTAAATAGAGTGGAGTGGCCAGAAAAAGGGGCAAAAAGATCATTACCTAAATTGTAGAATGTTCCAGGAGAGGCTGTCCCCATGTATCCGTGCAGCACAACAGATGGATAACACTGGCTCCTTATAACCCCCCTCCCGCACGCCCGAGCGTCTGATGTCATTGGGCACGTGCGGAAACATAGTGTCAGTGCGCATGCACCAGCAGGATCCCGTCCCGGATGCCTACAGCCCCCAGAATTCTTAGCGGCGGGGAGGAATCAGCTGGAATAGGCAAATTACAATGGCGCAATAAGCGCCAACCAACAGCCAGCCGGACAATGCAAAGAGGGCGCCTCCCAATAAGGGAGAAAGACAATCGCAGCAAAAAGAGGGGGGAGAGACAGCCAGGACCAAAGAAAGGGGCTAGGATGGAAGACACAGCGTACACACGTATGGACGAAAAACGGGCAAACACTAGGGAAGCTCTTGGGTGTCCATGGGGATGAACCTAAAATCGCCCCTGCTGGTCACAGAGCAATTGACAGGGAAGGCAAAAAACATAAAAATAAAGGGAGCCCAGAGGTGGAGTGAGCAAGAAGAATGGTCTAGATCTGTGCTAGTGAAGAAGCTCAGAGATGGTAAATACATTCCTCACAAAAAACCAAGGGATAGCAGGACTGCAAACCTGGTCCTCGATATATGAGAGCAAGACAGATACACATAAATGCAATTCTTTCATGCATTACAAGAACAATTTTAATGAGATACAGAAATCAAAATTCAATAACAAAACAAAATAAATGGGTTATTCTAACATCATTATTTAATATTGTATAATAAATGGCTACATCATCATATTAATAGCCCACAAGATCAAAAGGGGAAGAAAAAGGGAGAAACAATAAGAGGGAGGGAAGGTAGCTATTAATAGTTAAGCATACACAAGGTTTTGTATTTTACATATAATCACAATTTGTTTTCAACATATATACAATGTAAAAACATCAAAAGCTTATAAGAATAAACATATGCAGCTTAAGATATCAAGTTGGTCTTTTTTTTTTAATTTTTACACAGTTGCTTCCAGGTTTTTTTTTGCACTTTTATTGCTGTCACAAGAAATGCGGACGTATACAGCCAGGTAAACCAGAAGTGACGTCATGTCATCGCTTTCGGGTAGACCCGATCAAAGCTGTTTGGATGGGAGAGCCCAAGAGGGCTGTGGAAGGTGGTGGGAGTGGGTCCACTTTAAGTTAGCCACACCGATGGCTATTACAAGAGAGCTGACCATCACCGGTGTGATGCCTGCAGCATGATAATATATCATTAATGAAAAGCCACGCTGGTCCCCCAAAAAACAAAAAAACTAACAAAATCAAAACTACTACATAATCAAACTAGGATGTTATTCAACTACCACTCATCATTTTATGATTCCTAATATTTAGGCTTATCTTTGGATACATCATTGTGGATGTCTTTTGCTCAGTTACAGGCTGATTTACAATAGGAGTTAGAGCCGGTTCACACAGGGGCGACCTGGGATCCGACTTGAAGTCGTCCCAAGTCGTGTGGTTGAGAAAATCAATGGAGGTGAATCGAGCCGTCTTAATACTCACTACTGCAGGCACTCCGAACTTCAGAAAAGGTTGCTGTACTAGTTCAATCCGACTTTTATTGATTTTAATGGAAGTCGCCTCAGAAGTCTGATCACTGTCTTAACTGAAGCAACAATACATGAAGATAACATATATTTCTCAGGCAAACCCTTCCCTCCCCCTCCCACAGAGCTGATTGTTGTTTGATTGGCCACTGGAAAGCCTCCTGTCCTGAAGGCGACTTGAAGTTGCCTTGTAAGTTGCCTGATGATTTATACTCAAGTCGTGTTGCCCCTGTGCGAACCGGCTCTTAAGAAACTTACCATGATAAAATTCTCCATCTTGTGAAAAAAAAAATTCCTGTTTACCTATTTCATATGTGCGTGATTAGAAAAAAAAAGAATATTTACACTATTTATTTTGGGAAGATTCTCAACTCTTGTAGTAAATCAGTCGACCCCTCTCTACATAGACATGACGATGGAATAATGTTCCGTGATTTTTCAGTCTGATATTTTGAAATACTTATTTTATTTTGTAATGATATAGTTATACAAATAATTTAGCATGTAGGCAGGCTGCCTATTGTTATCATTTTAGCCAGGCTAGTGTAGCTGCCCTGGTTAAGGGGGGAGGAGTTAATTCTGCTTTGCATTCCCTGCTCACATTTGCAGGCTTTTTTTGGGTTGTGTTACCTTGATTGTGTTACCTGTCAGGTGTAGCCAGTCATCTCTCATACCTTTGAGTCTGGTATGAATTATATGGGGTACCTGCTGACCGGAGAGGTAAGGAGGATTCTGGGAGGTGTACCGTGGATTTTTTCTGACGGAATGTTGGCTCAAACTTGTGTTGCATACACGCGGTAACACAAATCTTGTCTGAAATTCCGACCGTCAAGAACACAGTGACGCGCAAGACGTACGACTAGCCGAGATCAATGAAGTTCAATAGGCAGTTCGGCTCTTCTGCTTGATTCTGAGCATGCATGTTTTTTTGTGCGTCGGAATTGCATACAGACGAGTGGATTTTGCGACATGAACTGCTCTCAATCTTTTGCTGACAGAGACCAGAAGTGCTGTGCTATTGTGTTTTGACAGGAGCCCCCGCCAGAACACTCCAATCAGCGTGGCTGAGAGTGCTGACCCTATGACAGAAGCCAGCCAAAGACCAGCTGCCGTACTCAAGGACCGAATGGTGGCTGGTTTCTATTGATGCCGCCTAGCATTCGGTCCATGTGTACTAGGATTTACTATTTATTAATCTGTAGAGACAATTATTACCTTTTGTTTGCCAAAGGTTATGTTGGCTTCTGAAGATTTAATTTCTGATTTCCATTTGCTCATCTAATTAGGGGCTGTCATGGCAGGATTTCGTACATTTAGTACATTGTTCCTTTATTATGTTTATATTTTCTGAATAATTAGCTGTATTAGAAATATAACTTCAAATAAACCGGTCTAGCAACCCCCCTTCCCAACATTATGTAGAAATTGTGCAAACATTTTTGGTTGGGGGTGTCGGGTAAGGGTTATTATAGGATTGACATGAATTACTCTCTACTCCATGATTTTTTCTTTTTATGACACTTTTGGTACATATTCACATTTGTTTTCTCCTGCATACATTTCAAAAGCTAAAACTCGCTGGTGTTTCTGCTAGATTTTTCAGTTTTGGTTTGTTCAATATAGATAGTTCTTATGACAAGGACTTTATCATTGCTCTCTGACATTTTCTACGCAATACAAGGCTTTATCAGCCAAACCAGCACTTCTTTCTGAAATCCTGTGTTCAGCATATCCGTAGGTATTAGTTCGGGAATTAAAGTTCATATTTCCTTGACTTTGATCTGTATTGCCACATATCTAATTTCTAGAAGATGTATGTTTGCAGAAAGGACCAGTGTGCATCTTACAGCCATGATAATTGATAATAACACAGCCTTTCATTTTGTCCTTCATTTCAGAAGGCATAGGAGAAAAGAATAAAAACTTTGTGATGCACTCATATAATCTTCCTAATAGTGGAATACATTTAGAAAACATAACCTTTCTTTAACTTGAGTCTGAAATTCTACAAACAAGAAAGGAGTCAAAAGACTGCCATTGTGTTGTCTACCACAGTAATAGGCATCTTTGTGTGAGATAAGCAACTTTACCGTATGGAGAAGAGCATTTTCATGAGAACTATAATTATATGCTGTTATATCTCTAGAGTGCTGTAATGCTTTTAACATTTAAAGTACACCTGTCACAAAAATAATATATAGACTGCCATTTTTGAACATTTTCTTAAAACTGTAATTGCCTGGAGGTACAGCTTTAATACTTCTGAATCACAGAATCTGAAACAAGTATGTATTGAAAAATGTAGAGAAAGTCAGAGAAAAGTTGTAATTTCTTGTCTGTATACTTGTTCCAGGTTTGTGACTCAAATTATTGGAGCCAAAGCATTAGCATGCCAAGCAATCAACTAGCCTTTGCCCGTTGCCCACATATTTCTCTCATGACGGGTGTACTTTAGGAGGACAGACATGAAGTGCACAATTGCCAAGCCAAGCCCTAGAAATGTCTTCTCCCCTGTTTTCCTCCATCGGGCCAGAATTTTTTTTTTGTTTATCAGTTTGGAGATGTGGGGAAACCCACACATTGCAAAATGTGCTATTTGTTAACCTAAGCATAAAGCAGGGGCCAAAGCTATTTTTTGCTTACTTATGCCTCGTACATACGGCTGAAATTTCAGAGAAAAAAAGTCAGACAGTGGGTAGCCTCCATCTGACTTTCTTTCTCGGACCTTAGATAGGGAATCTGTTCTCTTTCTTTTTGTCAGACTCATGGCAAACTTTTGCACAGTCAAAAGTCTGACCGTGTGTACAAGGCATTAGAGATTAAAACACCAAACATGTAAAAAGAAAAAAAATGTAATTCAATATTTTTCCCTGTAGAACAAAATGCAGACCTGTTGAGTAGGTAGTGCAGTTAATAATTAAACTAAAATATATGATTCAACTTCATCAGCACTTTAGGGCTCACACACATGGCTGATTTGGACCATACATCACCAAGAATCAGCATTTCTCTGTGGCAGGTGATTGCGATCAGCTATGGCAAATGGCCTGTAAAAACCAATGACAGGCTGACACAGGCACCATGGCTGTTTGCATATAACCTGAGTGGTTACATGTGATTAAGAACAGATGAGTGGCCCCATATGTAGGCAGTTTGCATACACAATGACTCATCTGTCCCTAATTGAATGCAAATGCTCAGAAGCATATTTACATGTGAACAACAGTGGCCCATATCATTGATTTGTACAGGCTGCTTTCCTTGGCTAATTGCATATACCTTTATTTAGAATATAAATTAACATTTTCAGACAATGAAAGGCATCTTGGCTAAAGAGGTGGACAACTGGGAATAGTGTGAAATGGCAATTTAAGAATCTACCAGGTGATAAGAGCCCCCCTGATCTAGCCCAACTACTGCTAGACAATAATTAATAGTAAGTGATAGTTCCCCTTGTATTGTATTGCTTAATCATAGTGAAGTCAATTGCTAAATAAGCAAATATATATTTATATATACAATATATATACTGTGTATATATACACTTAGGGCCAGATTCTCAGCGGCGCTACGACGGAGTATCTCAGATACCCCGTCGTATCGCCGTTTTTTTTGCCTCGTATCTATGCGAGTGATGCTTAGCATCACTTTGGCATAGATACGCTTAAACATCCGTCAAGTGTAATACCATTACACTTGCGGATCGTAGTTGTAATGACAACTCCGGCCACTAGGCGGCCTTTATGTTGTTTTTTCATTTGCATATGCAAATGAGGCTAGTACGCCGATTCCAGATCGCTTTTACGCCGCCCCGTCGTCGCGTACGTCGTTTTCGTCCGCGTAAGGTTACCCCTGCTTCTATGAGGAGTAACCTTATGAAGTTCCGTCGGGTGCCGTCGGATGCCATGTTAAGTATTGGGTAGGGTCAGCGTCGGCTTTTTCCGTCATTTTACTAACTCGTTCGCGAATAGGGCATTGCGTAAGTGACGATCACGTCGTTTTGACGTCGGTTTCAACGAAGCTTTCGGACGTGAGCTGGAGCATGTGCACTGGGCTTTTTCCCCGGCCGGCGCATGCGCAGTTCGTTCCTTAATTTAAATACAAGCCGCCCCATTTGAATTACGCGGGCTTACGCTGGGCCATTTTCACTACGCCAACGCAAACTACGGAGCAAATGGTTAGAGAATACGGCACTTGCTCTAGTACGATGAGGCGGCGTAGTGTAAATCGCTTATGATATGCAAGCGAAATTCTATGAGAATCTGGCCCTATATATATATATATATATATATATATATATATATATATATAGGATATGCTTGAACATCTACAATGCAGTTTTAAAACGTTTAAAGCATTTAGAAATGTGTATAGAGAGAGTCTCTAATATATTATTTGTACAGTACAAATAAGTTGTAAAGATGTGAGTTTAGCATCTCTGGAGGAACTGGTAAACCTCATAAAAATTCAGTTAATGCATCCTGCAAGTGGGAAATAATACAGATAGTGAACCTTATGAAGAATCAGCTGCTGTAGCTTTCTGGACGAGAAAGTATATTATTTTTTAGAACAATAATAGATTGTGGGTTTATTTGCTGGTAGTAGGATTAATTAGGTTTAATGTTTCTTCCGAGTTTTTTGTCGTTAATGTGCAGTGGCTCACATTATTTGGGTTTATTTATAAGCAGCTAACACCAAACATTCTCTGATGAAGAAATCTTCTGGCTCCATGTGTTTTAACAATATTGAACTTTAAAGGTACATCATGATGCAACATAAATTCCATGAAAATGTGCAGGAGTGGGACGGACCCAGTGGCTGGCATACTGTACTTAGGTTATATGGCTCCTACCTACCAGAAGTAATAGACACAGAGATTTCTAACCATGGGGTTAGGACCTGCCCTATTTGCTCTAGATGTCTACAGTATCTAGTTTTTAGATTTTTTTTTGGACTCGCTACTTTGATTTTTTATTTTATATTAGGGACAGATTCTTCTCTGGATGAGTTAAAGCGGAGGTTTCGCGGTCCATCGATTTTTTTTTTTTTTTTTTGTGCATTCAATGGGCTTTCAGATAACAACTTAGTATTCACATGTTTAGCGATTAAAAGCATCCCCTTTCCGTTTTTGTTTAAAAGATAAACTTATAAAACCCAATCCTGGCATTTACCATTTTGCTTGTGGGCATTGTGAAGCCCACAAGCACGGACTTCCGGTAAGCAATGAATGCTCGTCTCCCACATGACCGGCTGGATGAGTCACAAGACGAGTGAAATCTCAAGAGATTTTGCTGCACGGTGTTCCGCATTGTCTCCTGGGAAGCATGACACTGTGCTCCCAGGAGACATTGTGGAGACCTCCCAGCAAACACAGCGGCGCCAGGTGAAAAAAACAGATACGCCTAATCCTGCAGGAGTAAAACCTGGAAGTGCATTTTATACAGCTGATTCACGGTAATTAAAGCAGCAGAAAAAAAATCTATAGGCATATGTGTATGTATATGGTGCAATGATATGGATAACATAAAGTTGACATTTTGGGTGAACCTCCGCTTTAAGACTTGTAGGATCCAGTAATTAACATCTGGGACCCTCATCTATAGGTGGTTATTACTTGTTCTTGCAGTCTGCCTTCTGTTACCCTCTCTGGCCCCTGTGTCTCCCCAGGAGACCAGTGGGTCCTCTCTGTACTGCCTTGCCTCTATTTTATACACACTGCTATCCTGAGGAAGAGGTTTTGACTGTGATATACATCAACATGTAACATGGCAAGGATGGCTTTGTATACATTTCTATAATTGACCCGTTAATAGATACAAGTATAAAAACAAGTTTAGAATAAATTCTTGAGGGATCATTTCCTTATTCGTGGGATGGTTTGGTCGCTATGTTTTTAAATAATATTTTGTGTACAGCGTACTGTACATTATGTTCTTTTTGATGTTTTAAAAATCAATTGGACTTTTATGTGATTTTTGTGTTTTGCTTCATGATGTACCTTTAAAAAACAATATTGTTGATAAACCATTTTATTTCTCTATTAGGAATAGTTATTGATTCTGCACCAACGTTTGGTGATAGTTATATCCACTGCTTCATAAATATACCTATGTGTGTGAATTGGATTGTCTGCCTCCAATCTGCTTAGGTATATGGCAAATAGGGATGAGCCGAACACCCCCGTGTTCGGTTCGCACCAGAACCATCGAACGGTCCGATCGTTCGCACGAACATTTAGAACCCCATTGAAGTCTATGGGACTCGAACGTTCGAATTCAAAAAACGGTCGTTTTAAAGACCAATTTTCAAGTTATTGTTGGAAAACGTCTTTCAGAACCCGGGTCTTGCCCCAGGGAACATGTATCAATGGAAAAAAGTCTTAAAAACGGTCATTTGTTTCACTCGAATTTGCTGCGAACTATCGTTTTTGTTCGAAATTCGACGAACGATCAAACGGACGATGTTCGAGTCGAACATACATTCGCTTCGAACGCAAAGCTCATCCCTAATGGCAAACAGTAGCCTGTGCATTTCCATTTAAGATCTCTCAATGTTTTATATGTTATTTAGCTTGTTTTAGTGTTTGCTGTGATTAAATCCTTTTGTATATGCACACATATGAGCTATTACACTTCATAAGCCTACCAACAATGTGGAAGAGAGGGGGAAGGAAGAGTAGAAGAAGTTAGATGGAAAGTGTGGGTAGGGATTGGGAAGCAATGGAAGAAAGTCTCTGGAGAAACTACCAATATACAATATATAATATGTGGTAAAAACATAAACCGTATAAAAGAGTATGCAGTGGTGCCCACCAAGCAGAAACATGGTAAAAAGTCAAGACAGCTTCTTTGAAACCTCTCTCAAAGTAAATAATAATATTAATGACTAGTTTGGCTCTTTGGACATACAGAATACATCCAAGCCACTGATAATACATACAGCCACTGATCACTTTCACAGTGTGGGTGGTGTGGTCCCCATCAGAATCCCCCCCACACTATTCTCTTATCAGAACCACACCAATTGGTTTCAACATGGCGGGTGGTAGGAGACCAAAGAATACATATTCTTCAATTTCCTCTGCCAAAACAAAACCGAAAGCAACATTTCTTTATCATTTTCGGTTTCAGGACTATCATTCTTTGGATGACACAGCCAGAGGAGCATGTTACCAACCAGATCTCTTCTCAGTTGCATGCTTTGGAGGGCAGGGGAGAAACTGGAGTGTAATAAACACCTAATGTCTCCATAAAGAGTACTTGTCAATGCGTTCACATATGTCATAGCAATAAAGTTAAATACAAAAATAAAAAAGTAAAAAAATTCAAGCAAAGTTTATAATGCCTGTTGCCCAGCACACACCCACAAGTGCCAACATAGGCTAGACGTGTTGTAAACTGCAATTGCAATTGCACCACACATGTGAGGCATCAGTACAAATGTTGGGGTGGGGGCAATAATTCTAGTGCCAGAGCTCACAGTTATCTCTAAGCTGTAAAGGCTTTCCTGAAAATATGCCTTTGATAAACAATTGTGCAAATATAGTGCCGCTTTAAAAATTGCAACTACTATCTTTTTATTCTACAAGACCTAATCTTTCAGAGAATATAAAATGTTCTGGGGGTTTCGAGTGATTTTATGGCCAAAAATGCAGATTTGTACATCTTGGGTGCAAAAAAAAAAAAAGGCTTTGGTGCCAAAGTGGTTAAACTGGAAAATGCAAACATGGAGTGAACTGACAACGTGGTTGTGATTGGACAGGGAAACATGTAATGTAGGATCTGTCCAATACCGCAGAGATTTTATGGGGTATTGCACAAGTGTTTTAATTTGCTATTTTATTGTTATACTTCCAGACATCTAGAAGCAGGAAAGCATATAAGAGACATTGGGGCAGATTCACAGAGCGATTACGCGTGCGCAACTGCTGTTGCGCGTGCGTAAGTCTAAATGTGCGCGTGCGTATAGTTGGACGCGATTCACAAAACAATATACGCCAGAAATCTACGTTTTTTGGTCCGGCGTAATTGAGTTAGACATTCGCTTCCCTTCGCGCAAAACTGCGCTAGACACACCATTGATTTGCTAGTCAAATATGCTAATGAGGGAGTTACGGGGATCCACAAAAAAACGCAGTTGCTGCGCAGGCTACGCGATGTGCGCAACTGCAAAATGTCCTGTCTAAAGTTAGAGCCCATAAAAGCTGATCTAACTTTTGAAAAAAAGTCTAATTGTCAGATAAAGCAACACCGTTACTGAGGAGCAGACCACACACACGTGTTGCACTACAATTTGACTGCCAACATGCTAGGGGCATCGTCGCTCATAGCTGCACTAGTGAATATAGATGACCAAAGAAGGAGGAGGGCACGGAGGATGGCACGGGAGAGGGTATACCGCACCCGCATACACCTGTTTGGCATGAATGATTCAGAGGTCTTTCGCATCTTCAGATTCCCCCCTCATGCCATCCTGGAATTAACCACAACCTTGCAGGAGGACATCACCAGCCCAACACACCGCTCACATGCAGTGCAGCCACTGGTGAAGGTCCTGGCAACACTCCATGTCCTTGCCAGTGGCTCTTTTCAGCGTACAAGTGGAGTGGTGGCTGGGATGTCACAATCCTCCATGAGCAGATGTGTGCACCAGGTTGTCCCTGCAATCCTCACACGCTTGGCCAACCAAATCATCAAACCCACCACTGAGGAGCTTCGAATCAAGGCAATGGCAGATTTCTACCGAATTGCCAGATTCCCACGCACCATCGGGGCCATAGATTGCACACATGTGGCACTCCAGCCCCCCCATGAGACCGAGCACATGTACCGCAATCGGAAGAATTGGCACTCCATCAACGTACAGGTGATAGTTGATGCCCAAGGCCTCATATGGCACGTCCGTGCCAAACACCCAGGGTCCAGCCATGACAGCTACATCTACAATCAAAGCCACATCCGAACAGAATTCGAACAGAACGTGTATGGGAACACCTGGCTGGTTGGTGAGTGACATGGGAGTCAGGCATGACTATCCCCTCCCGTGATGCACAACAGAAGTGGCACATGCATGACTAACATTCTCCTGTCTTTTCCTTTACAGGTGACTCTGCATATGCACTGGG
The DNA here is from genome assembly GCA_029574335.1 of Rana kukunoris. Lineage (NCBI taxonomy): Eukaryota > Metazoa > Chordata > Amphibia > Anura > Ranidae > Rana > Rana kukunoris. Next base: position 166,057,665 of record CM056050.1, read on the forward strand.
ACCCCATCTCATGACTCCTATCCGGAACCCCCAAACCCCAGGAGAGGAACGATACAATGAAGCACACATCAAAACCCGTGCAGTGGTGGAGCGCACCTTTGGCCTCCTGAAGTCACGTTTCCGATGCCTGGATAAGTCTGGGGGTACACTGTTGTATTCCCCAAACTTCGTGTGCCATATCATCGCTGCATGTTGCATGCTACACAATCTCGCAGTGAGGAAGGGCCTGCAGGTTGAGCTACGTGATGATCTGACCCCCCAACCAGAAAATCAACCCCTAACCGAGGATACCCCGTCTTCTGAGGGAAGAGCAGTCAGGAGGCAGCTCATATTGGGCATCTTTGCACGTTAAACACACACATTAATCATGGCACAATGAGAATGCATGCATGCACACCACTATGGTCCCTAGCACACACACCCCACATCCTCATCAAATTGGATTGGCACCAGTCCACCATGCAAGACTGGTGAGCAGTAACGCCACGTCAAGGCTCCAATTATGTCACTGTACATTCATACACCATTCACACGGACCTGGGAATCACTTCTCCCTGGTCCTGGGGAACCCTTCTCCACCAAAATTGAGGGTGACACCCCTTTTCCAGCAGGAATGTCACCCCCACATTCAAACATCATTCACAACCCAAAATATGCCAAAAAAGTCAAACAAACAAAAATGCATAGAAACAAAAAATGCATAGGAAAAAAAAAATGCTTCGAAAAAACAAAAAAAAGCAGAGAACAAAAATAAAAAAGCTTTCAAAACAAACAAAAGGGGGACAAAAAAATTATTGCCCTCTGCCTGAGCCACGCCTGGGGCGCCCCCGGCCACGGCCCCGGACCCTCAGGGGAGACGCATGGGGGAGGGGAAAAGCCGGGGAAGGAGGAGCAGCCCCTGAGATCTGCCCACCTGGCGGCCTGCCCTCCAAGGCCACGGCTATTCTGTCCAGGGCAGCACCAAGTGTTGCCGTGTTGCCCTGGATAGCCTGGGTAAGGGCCCTCACATCCTGCCCAACGCCTGCTGCTGTAGTTTGCAGGTCATTTAGGCAGGTTGTGGAGGCCCGGGAGTGGGAGTCCAGGTTACCCAGGCTATCATTAATGGAGGACAGGCTCTGATCCACCCGCCCCATAGTCTGGCAGAGCTGTCTCAGAAGGCGGGTCTGGGTGGCCAGGTTCCTTCTCAGACAGGCGGGCATGAGATTGGGCGCCCCCCTGGTGCTTGGGGATGACCTCCTGGCTCCAGCTGATGGTTGTGGCCGGGGAGAAGGGGAGGCCCTTGTGAGGGGAGCCATGTTGGGGGAGGAGGGGGGGGGGCTGACCCTTAGGGAGGGCAGGCTTCTTGCAGCCAGAGGGGAAGAGTCCGCAGAAACCAAAGGGCCAGTGCCTTCCATGGACTCCTCCTCCTCATGATTCTGCTCCTCCTCATGATCGTCCTCCGCATGATCCTCCCCCTCCTCTTGTTCCTCCTCTGCGGACTCTGGCCTTGTTGGGGGGGCCTCATTAGGCTGCTGTCCTGGGGTTGGAGCGGTCAGTCCAGATGGCCCTGCACCCTCCTGCACAGCTGTGGATGACACAAAACATTCACAGGTTGGAGGATCCACACACTTGCCACATATTCCCTTTCACCCCCTCCCCCACACATGCTACACACCTGAGAGAAATAAAAACCTTACCTGGCACCGCGGGGACCGGACTTGTGTCAAAGCCTGGCAGGCCCTCCACTTCATGCCGGTGAAAGGTCAGGGCCACCACACGCTCCGTCTCTGAAAATCTAACCCGGCATGGTGGGCCCCCTCCTGTGCCCCTGGCATGGGCATTTATTGCGGCCAGTTTTTTTTTCACCTCACGCCGGAGGTCATTTATTTTCTTTTCTATCCCAGAGCGGGTCCGTGTCTCCCCCTCCCCCGATGAATTCACCTGCTCCGTGATCCTATCCAATATCTCCCTCCTCCTGGCCGGGGTGGTGGTGGCACTCTGCGGGCCGTGGAGAAAACGCCCATAGTCGGTAATGGCCCGGGCAAGAATTCTTTTTTCCCCCACAGTAAAATTGAGCTTTCTTTTTCTCTCAGTCATACTTCCAAACAAACTCACTAGCAGTCACCAAAAATCTGTCACAAATACAAGCACAACCAATCAGACAAGAACACACACAAAGAGAAAAAGAACAGCCAAAAATCACACTAGCACTCAGCAAGAAACACACACAAAAAAATCAGATGAAAAAAAAAAGCAAGAAAACAAACGCTCAGAAATCTATCAATCAAACAAACAGTCTCAAACACTTATCAAAATACACTTTCACAAAACTACCAACAAGCACAAGATCACACAGAACACTAATCTCACAACTACAAAACACACTCTAACGAACAACAGAGCAAAAGCACTTGATTCAATGGGAAGGGACACAAAGGGATGTACTTTTGCAATGGAAGGGCGTTTGTGTGTGTCTATTTATGCTGTCTGCGTAGTTCACAACGTTGCCCTAGTCCATTTCCAATTTCAATGATTGCGCCGCTCCCGAGTTGTGAGCATGCGCACAACGGAGCTGACATGGTTTCCTTCACGCGCGCATGCGCGAGTCGGCCGGCCCTTCATTTGCATGGGGTCACGGCTCATTTCAATGTAACACGCCCACGTCCCTCCCAATTTGTATTACTCCTCCTTACGCCTACGGAAAAAACCTTACGTTTGCGCAAGCTCTTGCGTAAAAGCTACGTGAATCGCCGGATTACGCGGCTAGATTGCGCAAGTCTAACGGAAAAGTGGTGCGCTACGCCGGAATGATAATGCGCCGATCTACGTGAATCTGCCCCATTGTGCCCTCTTGTGGATATTACAGTCAGCTGGAGGTGCTGGAATGATCAAATGATGTTTAAAATGCACATGTGATCAGACTATGAACATTGAGGTGTCTTTGGGGTTCCGTTGGTGGATAAAAACGTAGAAACACCTGCTGCGTGCTTACATTGGAAGGCTGAAAAGCTGCCAGGATTCCAGAGCAGTAAAAAGTAATAGGAAAATAGCTGAGAGTTCTATGTCCCTATTGTAAACTTTGAAAATGAATTTCTCCACAATGCCTATAGCTAGGGAGGTGAATGATGGCTTGTTTTAAATACATTCATTAATGTTAGATAACAAGATCCAGTTCTTCCTGTTACAATTAGACATTCATTCTCAGGGACCTTATATATTTATAAAACTTTAAATGTAATACAATTGTGCACTTTCTTCTTCTTGGCATCTGCTCTGGTTAATTTTTTTTAATGAAAAACTGCATGCAAAAAACAAAAGATAGCTATGAGCAGCAAATAGGTTTCTTGTGAGAAAAAGATATATGCTTTGTGCTGTTTAGAGTCGGGTGAACAGTTGGAGCAAAGCAAAAGTTCGGCCCGAACATCTCCCATTTGGCAAACACCAGAATTGGGGCTGGGCGTTCGGAGGGATGTTCGCCCGCCGAACGCCCCCACAAAAAACTGCGCACAGCACAGTGCATTCTGGGGCCCTATTTGGATGAAGAAATGCACCTGACTGCTGGTCAGGTGCAAGGTTTTTTCCAATCAGGGTACAGAGCACAGTTAGAGTCATGATTGTACAAAGTGATAATGACTTTGCCCAATCAAGGCGCATTACTCATAGTGTCACCCCACAATATAAAAGGTTCCTTCCCACAGTAGGATCTGAAGAAGCCCAATCAGAGGACCCTAGCCCGTGACTTCACACAGCTACCGCGAGCCGAGTATAGTGGTGAGCCAGCTGACAATTAATGTATATGAGCATTTTTTTTATTGTACTTTTGGTAAGTGTTTTTTTAATGGGGTTGTTTTAATAAATTGTTTGAAATGGAGAGCACTATGTAGTTGCCTTTCTATTACATTTGGTTCATTTGAGTAGGAGTTGGTTTGAGAGAAGCACTTTATCCCAGGAGGGAATAAAGGCGATCATCCCAGAGGGGATTGCTGGAGTTGTAAAGAGAAGCCTTTGATCATTGGGTGGCTCTTCACTTAAATTTTTTCCCAAGGATTATGGAAGATCGCTGTGGTGGATTATACTCTGAGGCCCCGTACACACGAGCAAATGAATCTGTTCAAAGCGGTCTGACAGGACCGATTTGATCAGATTTGTCTGCTGGCTGTTTTGGTTTGATCGCTGTACACACGATCAAACCAAAATCCCCGCCGGCAGACAGCGCGGTGACGTGGCGGTGACATTGACACCGCCACATCACTGCACCAGGAAGTAAAACACTTCCGCGCATGCGTCAAATCCATTCGACGCATGTGCGGGCAGATATGTCTGCTGGTTAGCGTACTAACCAGCAGACATATCGGTCCGATGGGTTCCCAGCAGACAGATTTTAAAGCAGGCTTTAAAATCTGTCTGCTGGACAAATCCGTCTGCTCGCCCGTACACACGATCAAATCTGTCTGCTGAGACGGTCTGTCAGACCGTTTCCAGCAGATAGATTTGATCGTGTGTACGCGGTCTTAGACGGACTTTATGTTATTTTTATTGTGATTGGAATTTTGGTTTTTGGATGAAAAGGTCCATATTAATAACACAAAATTTAGGAATATTTATTACTCAGTAGCGCTGCACTATATGAGTCACTTTATATGGTATGTTTTAGTGTGGCGGAATCACTAAGAAGTGTATACACAGTTTTATGTTATTACATAAATTTATATGATTTATTATTAGTTTAATCACATAAACTTGCCATAAGAATCACTGTTTTGCAGGTAGCACTGATTGTAACCTATTTTATTTGGTTAAAATATATCGTTTGCCTTGAGCTCTTCTTTCAGAGAGAGTGTTGTGACACACTACACCACATTGCAAACTGCTGCATACAAATGAATAAAATGTAATTTTGTGACATTTTAATAAAGTTGAAAAAAAAGTTGAAAAAAGTAAACAATGCAGAATAGTTTGGTTTTGTAGTACGAAAGAATGAATTGAAAAACACGGTTAAGTCATTCTTTTACGCTATAAAAAATACTGTGGAAGAGCTTTAATTCTGAGGTTAATTTATATCCTTGGATTGTCAGAATCTTCCATTTGGGCTTTGATAGAAGCATTTTTTTAGATTTTAGGTCAGTGTATTTATGGTCCAACTACTGCAAAACGGAGGCCAAGTTATCATGCTTGTTTTCTAAGGCATCTGTGCAGCGGCCTAGAGCAGCAATTTCAGCTGTGACCTCTAGCTTACAATTCCTCGGATTACTTTAAAAGAGTTCAAATATTTCATTTAAAAAGAGATATTTGGAGATATTTTTAAGCCAGAAAAATAGAAATGATAACAAATTTTTAATAAGAGATGATTTCAGATATGCATTACCATTACTGAAAAGCATCAGTATTTGAGCTGCTGCAACTGTTTTTGTTATTTTCCTATCATCAGCACATTCTTTGTTATAATATGAGAATAAGATCATTTATGCCACAGGTCTCTCTGCTTCTCATATCAGAAAAAAACTAAGTTACTTTTCAAGTCACAAAAAAGGGGAAAGTATTTGGGATTTTTAACCACTTCAGCCCCAGAAGATTTTACCCCCTTCCCGACCAGATGATTTTTTGCAATTTGGCACTGCCTCGCTTTAACTGACAGTTGTACCCAAGCTATATTTGCATACTTTTTTATCCCCACAAATAGAGCTTTCTTTTGGTGGTATTTGATCGTTGCTATAATAAATACCCCCCCAATTTAAAAAATAAATAAAAAATTCTTCATCAGTTTAGGCCAATATACATTCTTCTACATGTTTTTGGTAAACAAAATCACAATAAGCATATATTGATTGGTTTGTGCAAAAGTTATAGCGTCTGCAAACTATGGGAAAGATTCATGGCATTTTTATTATTTTTTTTTCTTTTTTACCAGTAATGGCAGTGATCTGCGATTTTTAGCGGTACTGCGACATTGCGACAGACAGATCGGAGACTTTTGACACTTTTTTTTACTTAAAACCCCCAAACATTATATATCTATACATTTGGTCGATTTCAGGAGGGATAAAAGTAAGGGAGGATCGGTCAATCGATTGATGGAAGGGTTGGTCGAAGGAAGGGTTGGTCTGTCAATTGTAGGAAGGATCGGTCATTCGATTTGTTTATCCCTTGTGAAAGTTATAAAGTTACAAGCAGCGGAAAAAAGGTTTGATCGACAATACTCCCTGTGATTGGCTGGCTGATTCTCCCTTTCTCCTTCTCCCTTCCTGTAATTTTTGTGGTCTGAAGATGAATATCTCTCCACTCCTCCCCTCCTGAAAATGAAACTAACAGCAGAGAAATGTGAGTCCCTCCCACTGTAGACCCTCTACTTGGGAGAAAGACCTGAGAAAAACATATGACTGCACAGAAGCACTGCTGGGAAAAGGTATGTAGAGATTATATTGCGGGGAAAAAAAACACATTGCCATTAATATTGCCCAATAAGAGAACCTGGAGACTTTACAACCACTTTAAACTTTTGAAGAGCCTCAGTGGGTCAATATATCCCTTCTCACCTACCACTAGCAAAGGAACATCACAATTGCAGATCAACTTGCAAACAACTTTGCTAAATTAAGAAAGCACTTTAACTCTTTAAAGATCCTCTAAACCACAGAGCTTTTATTGGGAAGGTCAGAGAAGTTTATTTTTCCAGAGTCATCCTCTGACGGCTTTTTCAAAGCCAGGACAGAGCTGTAGGCTCCATGCACACTGGACCTCATAAACAGCTGTTTTTTGGAGTTTGCGTGTTTTTTTTTTAATTAAAAAGCCCATAAACTCCACTCTATGTTATCCTATGTGTCCATGCACACATGAACGTTTATCAGCAGTGGAGTTTATGGCCTGTTTTCTGAACGCCTAAAATTGTGTTCAAGAGCAGTCCTGGAAACGACAGATGGCGGTAAAAGGTGTTAAACGATTTTTAACGCTGTAAAAAAAGCATTAAGCCTCGTTAGGCGTTTCTCTGCCTCTATTCAAAATCAATGGTTCCTTATGGGAGCCCATTGATTTAAATAGAAGTCGCACTGCAAGTCGGATCATCATGATCCAACTTGCAGTGTGACTTATGTGCTGAGAATGAAGGGGAACCCTGCCAAAAATGAAGAAAAAATTGGCATACGGTTTCCCCCTCGGACAATACCAGGCCCTTCGACTGAATTTTAAGGGGAACCCCCTACGCAAAAAAAAAACGGTGTGGGGGTCCTACCAAAATCCACACCAGACCCTTATCCGAGCACACAGCCAGGCTGGTCAGGAAAGGCGGTGGGGACGAGTGAGCACCCCCTCCTGAACCGTACCAGGCCACATGTCCTCAACATGGGGGGTAGGTGCTTTGAGGCAGGGGGCCCCTGCGCCCCCAACCCAAAGCACCTTGTCGCCATGTTGATGAGGACAAGTGCCTCTTCCCTACAACCCTGGCCATTGGTTGTCAGGGTCTTATCGGTTAATAAGTGGGCCCCCAGATCCTGGCCACCACCCTATATGAATGTGAATGAGTATGGGGTACATTGTACCCCTACCCATTCACCTGGGGAAAAAGTGTCAAAATTTATTAGGCAGCTCGGGGGGTCTCTTCTGACTTCAGGGGTCTCTTTTGCTAGCGGTTGCCCAGGCTTCTCCGTTTTCTTCTTCCCTCTTCTCTTCTTCCGACATTGACTCGATGCTCTCTCCCACTGTGAATGCCGTGTGTGCGGTGTGCAACAACTTATATTGGCATGAGGCTTGGTCACCGGGTGATGTCATCCGAAGACCCGCCCCTTATGATGTCACCACCCAGGGCATGATGGGACAGTGACTTCATAAGGGGGGTCACCGGACATCGCCCAGTGACCACGCCCCATGCCAATATAAGTCGTTGCGCACCACACACACGGCATTACAGTGGGAAAGAGCATCGTGTCAACATCGGAAGAAGAGATAAGGGAAGAAAACGACAGAGAAGACTGGGCAACTGCTAGCAAAAGAGCGGGCAAAAGAGCAGAAGATAGCGGAGGAGCCCAGCAGAAGACACCGGAGAGCGTGGAGAGGAAGCTGGTGAGACCCCCGAAGTCAGAAGAGATCCCTGGAGCTGCCTAATAAATTACTTTTAAAACCTTTCTAGTGTGTTTTATTTTTGACACTTTTTTTCCCCAGGTGAATAGGTAGGGGTACGATGTACCCCATACTCATTCAAATAGGGTGGGGGCCGGGATCTGGGCGCCCCCTTATTAAAGGGGGCTCCCAGATTTTGATAAGCCCCCATCCGCAGACCCTAACAAACAACGGCCAGGGTTGTCGGGAAGAGGCCCTTGTCCTCATCAACGTGGGGACAAGGTGCTTTGGAGTGGGGGGCTCAGGAAAATAAGGTTGAAAATAAGCGGGCTCCCAGATTTTTGGAGGCACTGAGTTTAAGCACCATCTAGTTTTCAGCAAAGCTCCTGATGGTAGAAATGGGTTTGGGGTATATATATATATTCTAGTGGTTGCCACTGTACACGTATAATAATAATCCAAAACTCGTCACTCATGGGGCTTGAGCGGTAAACACTCAGTGATCAGGTTTATTTTGAATTTTGGTCAAGCACAAGCTTATCTTTCTCAGGACAACAGTGAAGTAAAACAGAACAAATATGATGACATCATCAAGTGCAAATGTCAATTTTTCAGGTAACAAAAAAATTCTATTTGGACACTTTAGACATTTGCCCACCATTTTTTTTAGCTGCTGGCCATTAAGAAGACGAGCCTGTGTCTTTCTAAAATATCAAAATAAATGTTACCACTGAGTGTTCAACTTTCAAGCCCCATGAGTGCTGAGTGACATATTTTAGATTTAATATATAATCAACACATATACAATATATGTATATATAAGACATTAATAGTAATGTGTGTATTTTTTGGTATTTTCCCTTAATGAAGTCATTTCGCTAAACACTAAACATCATTTCACAGTATGTAAGCCACGTACCATTTACATTTTACTGTGGTGTGCTGGCCTAGTTTTCACATTGTTATAATAAAATGCCAGCTGCTTTCATGGTCCAATTAGCATAAGAATTTAAATGTGTATTTAATAGTTATTGTGGTCATAATGCCCGCACACCAATGTCACATGGTGATGGCAATATCAACTCCCACTGTCACCTATCAGCATAGCATCACTGGCTGGATATTTGCCTTTCTGTGTTAATGGCCCTTCATGTGAGAAAAAGTCATTTGTTATTGATAAACCGTTTACCACAGGGATCAGTATTCCCAATGTCATCAAACTTGTGCTTACAGCAGCTATAGAATTGAATGGCCAACTATAGAAAATTCCAAGTAACCGAGTCCTAAGGGAATGACTGCAAAAATACTGTTTTTTTTTTTTCAAACTTTATAAAGCATTGTGCAATCTCTCTAGCACTAATGCATTTTTTATCTTTCTTCCTTTTTTGTCCTGGAAAGGTATAGCATATGTAGAATTCATTGAGCGTTCTTCACTCCTAGGGGTGCAACGATTTATAAAAAAGGTATTTTTATTTTAGGTCTTTTTTTAGCACAATGCTTTTAAGCTTGAAACCACTTACCCAGCTGGAATTGAGATGCTCAATTGAAGTCCTGGCAAGCTTCCATCATGTACAGGATCAGCTTTATCAATGATCGGATCTGTCCTGATTGCAGTCTGTGACCTGTCAGATGTGATCTTGCTGTTGCTTGTGTTATGAGTTCTATACAATATGCATATATTTTACTACCATACCTTCCAGCATTACCAAATCCCACAGGAATGTTCTGGGTTTTGTCCTAAATCAGGGTGTCCCCTGGGTCCAGGACACGTCCCACTGCTTGGTGTTGGAACACTCTTTCCAGCACCGGATGGAAAATCTTTGCCAGGCAAATAATATCATAATTATGCAGTTACATAGTTGGTAGGGTTGAATTAGTACACCGGTCCAGCCAGTTGTGTGTGTTTGTGTGACTACTGTTTTCCATATTCCTGCACATTGTGTTCACTAATACATACATCAGCCATACATTATACAATGTTCTTGTACAATTTTCCTAAAACAAAAACTATACAGTATAATATGAGGTCAAATCAAAATACTTTTAATTTGTGTGTAATCAGGCAGGCACTTACACTACATTTTCATTGGGCCAGATTCAGGTAGATGGGCAAATCTTTATTTTGGAATAACGTTTCTCATTTACGTTACTCCGCCGAAACTTTAGGAGCAAGTACTGTATTCACAAAGCACTTGCTCCTAAAGTTGCGGTGGCGTAGCGAAAATGAGCCGGCGGAATTCAAATTGGGCGGGTAGGGGGCGTGTATTATTTAAACTAGGCGCGATCCCGCGGGGCGAACGTACTGCGCATTTGTTGACTTTTAGTGCGCATGCTCCAAATTCTGTCAGTGAACGTCAATGACGTCAATCCCCATTCACGGACGTTTTACTCAAATGACGTGAAAATTTTTAAATTCGACGCGATAACGACGGCCATACTTAACATAGGATACTCCACTAGGGGGCTAGTTTTTCTTTACGCCGCGTATCTCTTACAGAAACGTCGGAAAGTCACTGCGTCGGGCCCGAATACGATCGTGAATTGCCGATTCTCGCTGATTAACATATTCTCGGCGTTAATCAGCGGGTACGCCCCGAGCACCATTTTTAAAATTGCAGTTCCGATAAGACGGCGAAATACAATTACGCTCGTATAGGAACTCCAACCCAGCGTTTCTTGTTTTCTGCTTACAGAAAACAGAAACGCCGTCTCAAAGTGAGAGTTAGGCTGGAGTATCACTGATACTCCAGCCTAACTCTACCTGAATCTGGCCCATAGTTGGTAAGGTTAAATAAAAATATTAGTCCATCCAGTTCAACCTGTGTAGGTGTATGTGGCCAATGTGAGTGGCCCTGTGTCCTCTTACACTCCCTGAGCCTGAAAAGTTTTCTTCCTACACTACGATCACCATTAAGGTATTTGTATATTGCTATCATATCTCCTCTCAAGCGTCTCTTCTCCAGGGAGAATACGTTTAGTGCTTGTAGTCGTTACTTGTAATTCAGGTCCTCGGTCTCCTTAGGCCGCGTACACACAATCAAACTTGTCTGCTGAAACTGGTCCGCAGACCAGTTTCAGCGGACATATCTGATCGTGTGTATGGGCTAGGACACAGGTTTCCAGCAGACAAAAGTTTTAAAGCATGCTTTAAAACTTGTCTGCTGGAAACCCGTCTGTCCGACATGTCCGCTGGTTAGTACGCCTAACCAGTGGACATAAATCCCCCGCATGCGACCGAATGGATTCGACGCATGTGTGGAAGTATTTCACTTCCTGGTTCGGTGACGTGGCGGCGTCAACGTCACCGCCACGTCACCGCCACGTCACCGTGATGTCCGTCCGCAGGGATTTTGGTTTGATCGTGTGTACACACATCGGACCAAAATCTCCAGGAGACATATCCGATGAAAACGGTCTGTCAGACCGTTTTCATCGGATAAATCTCCTCATGTGTACGCAGCCTTATTTGTTGCCCTTCTCTGGACTCTTTCCTGTTCCAACACATCCTTCCTGATGACCAGAATTGGATGGAATAATCCATAGTTGAAGGTAAGTCTAAAGGAAATTGAATAACAATATTGTATATTGTATGGAAAGCCTAAGAAACACATCTAAGGCCTCGTACACACGAGGGGATATGTCTGCTGAAAACGGTCCGATGGACCGTTTCAGCAGACATCTCCGCTCGTGTGTATGGGCTAGCGGACAGATTTCTCCACCCGACAGATTTCAAAGCATGCTTTGAAATCTATCCGGTGGAATCTGTCCGCCCGACATGTCTGCTGGTTAGTACACTTACCAGCAGACATATCGTCCCCCACCGCCGCCGCGCCGCCGCTGAATGGATTCGGCGCATTCGCAGAAGTGTTTAACTTCCTGGTGCGGTGACGTGGCGGTGACGTGGCGGCGTCAACGTCACCGCCGCGTCACCGCCACGTCACCGCGCTGTCCGGCGGCGGGGAATTTGATCCGATGGTGTGTACACGCCATCGGATCAAACTCCCGATCGGACATATCCGATGGAAATGGTCCGCGGACCGTTTTCATCGGATATGTCCGATCGTGTGTACGAGGCCTAAAAGTTATTTGAATTTATCTACACTCACCACACACTCTATCAGCTGTGGATTTGTTTTAGCTGGCCTGATTGCACTCTTGCATTTCTTATTACCCTTGTTGTAGTTCTGGAATGCTGATGATGACTCTAATGCTGTGTACACACGATCACTTTTTGTGATGAAAAAAAAACGACGTTTCAAGTGATGAAACAAAACAACGTTTTTCAAACTTAATTTTCCAAAACGACGTTGCATGCACACCATCGTTTTTCCAAAATGCTCTAGCAAAGCGTGGTGACGTACACCATGTTTGACGGCACTCTGTTCCATTGAAGCTCCGTCTCATAACTTGCCTCTGAGCATGCGCGGCTTTAAAAAACGTTGTTTTCAACATCGTTTTGCCCACACACCATCACTTTTTATGACACAAAAAACGACGTTTTGAAAAACGACCCAGAAAATTCAAGCATGTTTCGAATTTTTTTTTGGTCGTTTTTTTGAAGACATAAAACGACGTTTAGCCCACACACAGTGATTTTAAATGCCGTTTTTGAAAACGTCGTTTTTTTTCATCACAAAAAGTGATCGTGTGTACACGGCATTAGGCCTTATATTTAATAAAGGACTGTTTTTTCTTGGTATTATGCCTTTTTACATTTGTATTTAGCCACCCAGGTTTATCTTTTGTTCTTTCAATTTTGTTGCCCAGTGGATTGCACTGATCAATGCTGTTATTTAACCAGTTCTGCCCCAGAAGGCCATTTTTTGCGATACAGCACTGCATCGCTTTAGCTGACAATTACGTGGTTATGCAATGCTGTACACAAACAAAATTTATTAGGGCTGTTACTGATTAAAAAAAATGTAATCGATTAATCGACTACTTTCGATTAATTATAATGCACATACAGATCCAACTACTTTTAGCTGATCTCCTTACAGGATGATTCCCAGTGCAGCTACCAACCACTGGAAAAATGGATATCAGGATACAAGAAACACACAGGCAGCAGGTAACAAAATAAATATTGCACTGGAGATAAAATTAATGTAGCTACATAAACTGTAAAAATGGTGCGAGTGATGAGTGAGCAAACTGAATCGCCTCTGGGCGCTGTTTCCATTCCTTCGATAAGGAAACGCTTAACCTCAGAAGAGATGAGTTTTAATCATTCTCCTGAAGACCAAGTGGTCCAACTCCAGTCGGATGGTGGTTGGTAGTGCATTCCACAGTCGAGGTCCTTGGACAGCAAATCTCCAATCTCCTTTGGATTTGTATCTTGCCTTGGGTATGTGCAGTAGGTTCTGATTTGTGGATCACAGAGTGCGATTGGGGTTATGTTTTTTTTTTTCCCGCATAGATAATGGTGAGTGTTTCCTTGAATACACTTATGTGTTAGGCAGAGTGCCTTAAAAGTGATTCTGTCTTTCACTGGTAGCCAGTGAAGAGATCTAAGCGAAAGGGAGATAGACTCCCATGGTTTTTTTCCAGTCACTAATCGAGCAGCCGTATTTTGTACGACTTGCAGACGAGTGATTTGGTATTTGGGAAGTCCTAAATAGAGGGCATTTGCATAGTCGAGTCTGGAATTGATGATTGTTCCCACCACGACTGCAATGTCCTTTTTAGGGATAAAAGGGGTGAGTCGGCGTAGCAGGCGCAGCAGATGATGGGATCCGCTGACTACAGACCCAATTTGTGCATCCATTGTCATGTAGGAGTCAAAAATTACTCCAAGACTTTTGACTTTGGTGCTAGGGGCGATAATTTTTCCCAGAATGGGCGGTGAGGTCCAAGTTGAGGTGTGGTGACTTTTCTTGTTTGCGTTAAACAGGAGAAGCTCTTTTTTCGAACCATTGAGTTTTAGATAACTGGATATCATCCCGTTATCTATGAGAGTGAGTGATCTCTCTAAGCCAAGAGAATGATCCTGTTCGTTGCTGACGCGGAGATACAGTTGAGTGTCGTCTGCGTAGGAATGGTAAAGTAACTTCTGTTTGCTGATGATTTCAAAGAGGGGGCGGAGATAGATATTGAACAGTACCAGTGACAAGGGAGATCCCTGAGGGACTCTGCATGATACCGTATGCATTTCTGACGTGAAAGAACCCAAGAATCCCAAGAAGGATTAGAACCAGGCAGGGGCGGACTGACCATTAAGAAACTCGGGCACTGCCCGAGGGCCCCACGCCACTAGGGGGCCCCATCAGGGTTGCCAGGCTCATTAAAACCAGGGACAGTATGTACTAATCTGTGTTTTTTTTACATCTGTCCCTGATATGTCCAAAACCTACATGCTTTTGATGTGAAAATCCCAAAATTTTAGCTGCCCGCCTCTGTACTGCCACCTGGCTTGGTGGCCATCTGTAAGACCGGGGGCCCCATAATCTTCTATTGCCCAGGGGCCCCATGAGTTGTCATTCCGCCCCAGGAACCAGGGTAGATCCTCTTCCGCGACTTCGGCCACTTCAGCTAGCCTATCGAGTAGTAGTCCGTGGTCTACCGTGTCAAAGGCCGCACTTAGGTCCAACAGGATCAGGAGAGAGGATTCTCCTTCATCTGCGGCCGCTAGAACATCATCCCATATTTTTACCAGAGCGGTTTCAGTTCCGTGACCCGGACGGAAGCCTGATTGAAACGTATCGAGTAATTTTTGGGTTTCTAAATGCAGTTGTAACTGTTGTACAACTTATTTCTCCATTATCTTGGAGAAAACATTTAGACCCGTTATGGGCCTCCTATTGTTTGGGTCTTTAGGGTGAAGGGTGGGTTTTTTCAGGATCTGTTTTATGGTACCTTGCACCATGCCCTCCTCGAATGATTTATTTATAAGCTGCGTGATAGCTGGTGCCAGTATGTCGTCACTTTCTTTCAGCAGTTTAGTGGGAATGATGTCATTGGGTGCTGTGCTGTTGCGCAGAGACCGAATGATATTTTTAGTGGCAGCGATGGAGATGGGTTTTAAGGTGAATTTCGGTGCTTGAGGCGGGTATATAATGGTATCGGGGTTGGGATTAGGGGCGGGATTAATGCAGATTCCATTTTGCTCAATGCTTACCCGGATTCTTTCAATTTTTATTAATGAAATAATCCGATAGTTTTTTGCAAAATTCTTGTGAATCAGCATTGGGGGGCTCTAAGCAGGCTGGATTCATCGACTGTAAAACCAGCTTGAAGAGTTTGCGGGGGCGGTTTAGGGCCTTGGTGATGATGTTGGCAAAGTGATTTTTTTTGCCATAAAGGTTTATTTATGATATTTCTTTGTTATGGTCTTATAAATGGTGTAGTTTCTATCTGAAGAGCTCCTTTTCCATGCAGCTTCTGCTCTTCTACGCACTTGCTTCAGCAACGTCAGCTGATCGTTAAACCCCCCGCCGTTGTTTTTTCGGATGCAAGTTTTGCGTTTTGGTGCCACCCAGTCGGCGGACTGAAGTAGCGCCTTGTTGATGGCGTCAAGTGTTTCTACTGCTGTTTGTTTATGTTGTATTGTGTTTATTTTATTTCCTAGGGTTGTTTTGAAGAGTTCCGAATGGAGCTTCTTCTGGGATCTAGTCCAGTGAGTTATCACCGGTTTTCTTATTTTATTTGGCCTGAGGAGATTGGCGATTTTAAATTTAATGGCATGGTGGTCGGTCCATGGTAGTGGAAGAAAAAAGAGGGGGTGGAGGCGCCGACTCAAAAAATAAAACCCAGAGGTCATGGACACCCTCTACAGGAAGGCTGCCTCCTCATAATATATCTATTTGTGAGACCCTTTTCCATAGGTACAGTTCTAGCTACCAGTACCACTGTCGCTGCCCAGGCTTCCAGTCACTATGAGCGCCGGAACACCCCTCTTTTTTCGGTCCATGGTAGTGTCTCATTTTTCCCGATCTCAATTTCCAAATCCTGTTTGAAAATGAGATCGATGGTATGGCCTGAGGCATGAGTGGGGCCTCGATTTAATTGCTGCAGACCTAGTCCTTCCAGATGGTCGATGCAGGCGTCAGCGACGGAGTCCAAGGAAGAGTTGGCCCAGAGGTTGAAATCCCTGAGCACCAAAAGATGTTTGATGCTTAGGGTGTAAGAGGAGATGAATTCTGTAAACGACGTGAGAAGGTGCGTTTTTTGGCCCGGTGGTCTATAGCACAGTAGAATATGGACCGTGTTTGCAGCTGCAGAGTGAGGGTATTGGAGGACTGGTTTGGTGATCGAGAGGTGAATCTTGTGGATCACTGCCAGACCTCCCCCTCTTTGCTCCACTCTGTTCTGCATTTGGATGCGATAATTTGCAGGCACCAATTCTTCCAGAATGGTGTTGCAATCGCCTGTGAGCCAACTTTCTGTGATAAAGAGGCAGTCTAGATCATGTTGAAGGATGAAATCATGTATTTCTTGCCGGTGTTTTACCGCCGATCTTGTGTTGACCAGAGCGCAGGATATGCGTCTGGGTTGATGTGTTCTGATGCGATTTTTTTCTGACAATATCACAACTCCCAGTGGATGCTTGAAGAATTCCAGGTTGATAAAGGGAAGTGATAGAGGGAAGTGTAACAGCCCTTGTGTGTGGCAGATAGTAAGGTCCCGCCAGCATGCAGTTATGAAGGCACAGCAAAGGAGCCCTTCAGATGGACAAGGCAAGCCCCGCCGGTGTCATCAACGGATCTCCGATGGAACTCCCTGAAGGCCTGGAAGCCGGTGGAGAGGCGAGTACCAATCAAAAGAATTTTGATCGATCAAAAATTTTTAAAGATTAATCAATGAATTAATAGTTAATTTTCACAGCCCTAAAATTTATGTCCTTTTTTTCCCTCAAATAGAGATTTCTTTTGATGGTGTTTGATCACCTCTGCAGTTTTTATTTTTGCGCTATAAACAAAAGACCGACAATTTTGAAAAAAAAAAACTATTTTTTACTTTTTGCTATAAGAATATCCAAAATAAATAAATAAATTCTTCATCAGTTTAGGCCAATATGTCTTCTTCTACATATTTTTGGTCAATCATTTTTATTACAGTTGTGCTCATAAGTTTACATACCCTGGCAGAATTTATGATTTCTTGGCCATTTTTAAGAGAATACGAATGATAACACAACATTTGTTTTACTCATGGTTAGTGTTTGGCTAAAATGATTTATTATCAGTCAATTGTGTTTATTCTTTTTAAATCATTATGGCAACATAAACTACCCAAATGACCCTGATCAAAAGTTTACATACCCTTGTGATTTTGGCCTAATAACATGCACACAAGTTGACACAAAGGGGTTTGAATGGCTATTAAAGGTAGCCATCCTCGACTGTGAACTGTTTGCTTGTAATTAGTGTTTGTGTGAAAAGAAGGTCAATACTTTTCTGGACTCCTGACAGACCCTTGCACCTTTTATCCAGTGCTGCACTGACGATTCCAGATTTTTTAATGGGGAAAGAAAAAGATTTGTCAAAGGATCCGTGGGAAAAGGTAGTTGAACTGTATAAAACAGTTAAGGGATATAAAAAGATGTAGAAAAAATGTGCAGCGCTAAGGGAAATAAATGTGTAAGGGTGTTGAAAGGGAAGTATAGACTTCCTAATGAGAACAGCACTAATGTTCTCGCTGATTGTGCATATGACAGCATAGGTGTATAAAATCAAACATATAAATGAACTGTGGACTCATCTATAGAATCTCTCTGAGAAACTAAAGAATGAAATAAGCAATATCAGTGTTGACACTGATTGTGCATGTAACAAAACTTGTGTAAATCAAATGTGTAAATGGACTAATAGCTAGTCCATACAATAACATTAAAGAATACACACATAAAAAAAAGTCCAACAGAATATTATTAAAGTGAAAATGTGCTGAAGTGAAAATTTATAAATGTTGACTAATCCTCAAGACAATAAGGGTCGTTGTCTCAAACAGTAAGTGGTAAAGTCCTCCAGAGGTACTGTAATGTACGGACAGGAATCAGTTTTTTCAAAACAGCCTGTGAGTAGAGATATTCCTGATATTCAACTGTGCTGTCACCAATTGGGAGTTGTGATTCCACCACCTGGGGAAGGGGTAGGTACTCTTACCATGAGATGTGGACTCATCCACCAGCAAGTGGTGAGTTGTAACAGCAGATGTGTACACACTCTAACCTGCTTTAGATGATGACAGGGAAAGGAACTAGTGGCATGCACTTCAGGAGCCTCATAGCAAATGGTATACGGAGGGGATTATTCACCCATCAAGGGAACAGAGCCACACATGATGAGCGCGGAGAATGATGGAATAAAGAAGAAAAAAGCAAAGCCTCCACATAACGTAGATCAAAAATGACAAAAGATTTTAATTAAAAAAAGATAAAAGTACAAACATCAGCAGATGTGTACATATAAAAAGTGATTGCAAGTAAATAGAATTGAGCGCAGTGTATGGGGCTATAGCAAGCATAGCCCCGAGTTTTGTCTTATGGGACTTCCAAGGAATTGAGATTGCCAGAAGTGTTCAAACTCTAATCAAGAAGTGGAAAATGAGGGGTTCTATTGAAACCAAACCACGATCAGGTAGACCAACTAAAATTTCAGCCACAACAGCCAGGAAAATTGTTGTTCGGGATGCAAAGAAAAATCCACAAATAACTTCAGGTGAAATACAGGATTCTCTGAGAACATGATATGTGTCTGTTTCAAGATGCACAATAAGGAGGCACTTGAAGAAAGATAGGCTGCACGGTCTAGTCACCAGTAGAAAGCCTTTACTATGCAAATGCCACAAAGTATCCCGCTTACAATACACCAAACAGCACAGATACAAGCCTCAAACCTTCTGGCACAAAGTCATTTTGAGTGATGAGACCACAACTATAAACACTACATTTGGAGAGGAGTCAACAAGGCCTATGATGAAAGGTACACCATTCCTATTGTGAAACACAGAGGTGGATCACTGATGTTTTGGGGGATGTGTGAGCTACAAAGGCACAGGAAATTTGGTCAAAATTCATGGCAAGATGAATGCAGTATGTTATTAAAAAATACTGGAGGGACATTAATATTCATCAGCCAGGAATCTGCGCATGGGACTTACTAGGACATTCCAAAATGACAATGATCCAAAACACAAGGCCAAGTCGACCTGTCATTGGCTACAGCAGAATAAAGCGAAGGTTCTGGAGTGGCCATCTCAGTCTCCTGACCTCGATATCATTGAGCCACTCTGGGGAGATCTCAAAGGTGCAGTTCATGCAAGACAGCCCAAGAATTTACAGGAACTGGAGGCTTTCTGCCAAGAGGAATGGGCAGCTTTACCATCTGAGAAGATAAAGAGCCTCATCCACAAATACCACAAAAGACTTTAAGCTGTCATTGATGTTAAAGGGGGCAACACACGGTATTAGGAACTGGGGTATGTAAACTTTTGATCAGGGTCATTTGGGTAGTTTCTGTTGTGATTATGATTTTAAAAAGATAATAAATGGCTTCAGCCAAACAATAACCATGGGTGAAAAAAAAGTTTTTGTTTTATCATTCATATTCTCTGAAAAATTGCCAAGAAATCATAAATTCTGCCAGGGTATGTAAACTCAGGAGCACAACTGTAAATTTATGTATAGACATAAAACATTACATATAATTTTAAAACATATATACAAATCATTTAAAAACATAAGAATGGGTCACTCCTAGAATACTGTATATATCTTCTTCAAAGCTTTCAAAGTTCTAAAAAAAATACCATATTTCCTTTAGCTCATTCCATCAATCAATTTCCCTCCCTATACAATCCCCCCAACCCCCAACAACCAAGCCCTCCATACAAATTAAACTCTCCCCATTGCAAAACATGAACAACTAAAAATACTTAAATATGTGTGTATAGTGAAACCTTTTTCCCTCTTTTCCCTTCCTTATCCTTCCCTTTTGTTGGGGGGGGGGGGGACTGGGAACCTCTACCCCCACTACCCCCCAGTTCCTCCCAAGTTACTGTGTACCCCTACCTACATATTTTTGTAAAAACAAATTGCAATAAGGGGAAATTTTGATGGCATTTTTATTATTATTATTTTTTTACCAGCAATGACAGTGATCAGCGTTTTTTTTTAGCAGGAATGCGACATTGCCGCAGACAGATCAGATACTTTTGACACTTTTTCGGGGGAATATTGACATTATTACAGTAATCAGAGCTAAAAATAGACACTGATCATTGTATAAATGGTACTGGCAGGGAAGGGGTTTAAATGTGTTCCCTGGGAGGTGTTTCTAACTGTGGGGGGTGTATTGACTGGAGGAGGACAGGGATCGCTGTTCCTGACTGCTAGGAACAGACAATCTCTCTCAACTCCCCTGCTTGTTTACATTGACAGATCCCCATTCTGGCACTCTGTGGAGTGATCACGGGTGGCCGACAGACATTGCGGCCGCCGGCCACGCACATCGGCTCTGTGCCGCATCCCTTCTCTTCAGTATTCCCCCCCCATTCGCCATTTAGTTTCAGTCTGTCTCTGCTGTAGAGCTGGTAACTGACCACAAATTCAGCGCAGTTGACCATAAACTCAAAATCGTCCTTTTACACCAGAACCTTGGTTTTTTGTTTAGCTCTCTGAGCTCATGCTGCCTCTCTGTTGTAGTTTGAGGGGCAGGCAGTATTTCTGAGAATACTACTTTGGAGGTCCTATATCACCTAAGTCATTGAAGTCATTAATAAGGATGCTCCACCTGTCATTTGTACCAATATACTGTATATCATGACAGCTAGGTCTTCCCCAGCCTCACTTAACAATCTGTCCATCCAATGTGAACCTGACAAACAACATTCTGTTAGGGAAATCTGTTGTAAAGGCTGTGATTGCCAATCTGTCCTTCTAAAAATGTAGTCCCCTACCACCAGCATCTGTCTGTCATTGCCTGTAACTTGGAGTAGACATTCATCTGGCATATCCTCCAATAGAAACTGCCAATCACATTGATAAAGTTATTAGACTGAATTCAGCATCTGCCTGTCAAGAGATAACCTAAAAAAGATGGCAAGAAGTTACGATATGCAATTTGGACATGAAAAACTCTAATCTGCAAGGCACATATTGACATGTTATTGTGGCAATAGCAGTGAGGCTTCTCAAGGACAGATGTGTCATACCTTACTATTCTCACTCCTGCTCCTCCTGTCCATGTGCCTACATAATTTGATTTCTGTGCCATTTCAAATAGCACCTCCAGCTGTAGGTAATAGATAATTCTAGACTGAAACAAGTGACAGTTAAAGTGAAGAAGAACTAGTTAGTCATCAGCTCCCATCCCCTGCTCTGATGTTACATCTGGATTTTTTTTTATTTTTGCCCGGGATCCACTTTAAAAATCTATACCAGGCCCCTTTCCAGAATGTTGACCCTCTCCTTAAAAATCTATACCAGGCTTTTTTCCAAAATGTTGACCCTCTCCTTAAAAATCTATACCAGGTCCTTTTCCAGAATGTTGACCCTCTCCTTAAAAATCTATACCAGGCCTTTTTCCAGAATGTTGACCCTCTCCTTGAAAATCTATACCAGGCCTTTTTCCAGAATGTTGACCCTCTCCTTAAAAATCTATACCAGGTCCTTTTCCAAAATGTTGACCCTCTCCTTAAAAATCTATACCAGGCCCTTTTCCAGAATGTTAAACCCAGAGCTTTTTTTCTCAGAAAATAGGTACAGGAACTCAACCACGACCCGTTCAGATTTCACAAACAGTAAAAGGGCATTAAATACCAGAATTGCATTACATACAGAGTGCAGAGTTCAGGGGGTTACAAAGCTGTCACTTGCAAACACAGAAACCAGACTTCTGTGTTTACAAGTGATTGTGGTGAGCAGGCACCAAAGGGTCTGAGCCAAAGGTGGTGGAACTGAGTTCCCCCAAGTTCCCCCAGAAAAAAAGCCCTGGTTAAACCTCTCCTTAAAAATCTATACCAGGCCCTTTTCCAAAATGTTGACCCTCTCCTTAAAAATCGATTACCAGGCCCTTTTCCAGAATGTTGACCCTCTCCTTCCTGGTCAAGCAGGCTGCATGCAAGGTTAAAGATCTGGTATGGATTTTTTTTGGGGTGGGGGGCACCTAAATAAAAGCAAAAAAAAAATGGGTGTGCCTTCTTTAAAACCCATGGCAACTATGATATAGAATTTAAGGTCGATCATATGCCTTTTTTTATCTTTGTGTGACTTTTCTACTGCAGGGCATGTAGAGTCACAAACCATTATACTCCTAAAAACTGGCCACCCTACGCCAATGAAACTTGCATACCCCGGCGTAGCGTGGGCGCACATAAGGGCTGAACGCACGGTGCTGCTCCCATTGATTAGGCATTCAAATATGCAAATGAGGGAAATACGGCGATTCACGAACGTGAGTGCGTCCGATGCATGACGAGGTGCGTGTAAGTTGTACGTCCAGCGCAAAGTTATTCCCCATAAAGGAGGTACAACCCGGCAACAGACGTGCACATGTCAGCTGGAGAGCAGCTGCAGCAGCACAATTAAGGACGAGCTGAGCAACCACACTTGAAGGACAACACATCTGTATGCCAACATGCCAGGGGCAGCCATGGTCATAGCACTACTGCGTCCACAGGCACGGAGGAGGGCACAGGAGAGGATATACCGAACACGCATGAACGTCTTTGGCATGGGGGAATCTTCCGATTCAGCCCTGATGCCATCCTGGAATTAGTCACAGCCCTGCATGATGAAATCACCAGCCAGACGGGACGTTCACATGCAGTGCAGCCACTGGACAAGGTACTGGCAACACTCCATTTCCTTGCCAGTGGATCTTTCCAACGTACAAGTGGAGTTGTGTCTGGTATTTTACAATCCACCATGAGCAGATGCGTGCACCAGGTTGTCCCCGCAATCCTCAAATGCATGTCCCACAACATCATCAAACCGACCCATAAGCACCTGCGGCAGAAGGCAATGCAGGATTTCTACAGAATTGCCAGATTCTCATGCACCGTCGGGGCCATTGATTGTACACATTTGGCACTACGCCCCCCCCCCCCGTGCCACAGAGCACATATACCGCAATCGTAAGCAGTGGCATTCTATCAACATACAGCTGATAGCCGATGCCCAACGGCTCATATGGCACGACCGTGCCAAACACCCAGGGGCCAGCCACGACAGCTACATATACCGTCAAAGCAACATCCCAACAGAATACGAACAGAACGTGTACAGGGACAGCTGGCTGGTTGGTGATTAACATGGGTGTCAGGCATGACTGTCCGACCCCATGATGCAGACATCACGAGGGGCACAAGTACGGCTAATATCCTCCTGTCTTTTCGCTTCCAGGTGACTCGGCATATGCACTTGGGCCCCATCTCCTGACTCCATACCGGAAACCCCAAACCAGAGGAGAGAGAAGATACAATGCTGTACACATACGCACCTGTGCAGTGGTGGAATGCACATTTGGCATCCTGAAGTCCCGTTTCCGATGCCTGGATAAGTCCGGGGGGTCCCTGTTGTATTCCCCAAACTTTGTGTGCCAGATCATCGGTGCATGTTGCGTGCTGCACAACTACGCCATGAGAAAGGGCCTGGAGATTGACATATGTGATGATCTGACCCCCGAACCACACAGTCCCCCCCTGCCTGAGGCTACCCCATCTGCTGAAGGAACAGCAATCAGGAGTAGCCTCGTGGAATGCATCTTTGCACGTTAAACACACACATTGATGTTGCTGTCCATTCATACCACATTCACACGGTCGTGGGGAAAACCCCCCTCCTGACAAACCAAGGTGACCCCTGCCAGCTGACACGCCTTGCTGGCAGAAATGTCCTTGTGCCTGTCTGGTCACATGGGTCACACTCACACACCAGTCACACCGTAGCACCAGCGGGCAAACCCTTCCCCTGCAAACTGGTGTCCAGTCACCACTTCTGCACTCCTCACCGTGTGCAGTCTGATGGTGCTGTGCAAAAAAAAAAATAGGGATCTTGCCATTGGCCGTCATGACAAGCCCTTACAGGTGCACGGCACATGCCTCTGAGCACGTCACCTAAATAAAAAAAAAAGCTCAGACTTTGAGCTGCACGGGTTGTCCTCGTGCCCAGGGTTCTGCTCCTCAGTTGTCGTGGTGACGACTCAGGTGGGGCATCACGAGGAGGTGCAACACCTGGGCTGACACTCCTGGAGCTAGTTGCAGTTGCCTGCATCCCCTCCAAGGCAATGGCAATGCGTGTCAGCACACCATTGGTCTCAGCCTGCACCTGCCTCTGCCTGGCATTGTTCTGGCACTGTAGGCTACTGTTCTGGTGATCCTCCAACTGCATAGCCACAGTGTTGGCCTGCATGATCTTGCCCAGGCTCCGAACCTCCGCCACGAGACCTGCTGTTGTGGCCTGCAGCTCAACCATAGACCTGGTGTGCCGTTCCTAGGTGGCCTGCAAGTCTGATCCCTGGTCCACAGAGGTAGAAGGACCCCGTGCTACCATGTGGTGATGCATGGCATCCAGGGTCTAGGATTGGTCACACAGGCATGTGGCCATGGCTGCACAGTTAGCATTGACCTCCTGCAGTCCGAGATGGCCATCGTATGTGCAGCCTGTTGGGTGAGGCACTGCTGCATAGCGGCTGCGGTGCCCTGCCAAGCCACTGTGCAATCAGCCTGGGTCTTTGCTGAGGACCCGACAAAGGAGGCCAGGCTGTCAGCCACTCGGTGCAAGTTGCAGGCAATATCTGCCATGTGGCGTGTCTGCCATGCCTGTTCCCTCTCCAACCCTTCTTGGAGGGATCCGGCTACACCCCTGGTCTTGCACAGAGCCTTCCTGGGTGATGTAGCCGGTTATGCCCGTCTGGACAGGGTGGCCCTCGGGGGGGTTCCCCTGGACAGGGTAGCCCTCGTGGGTAGCCATCAAGGGGGTTCCCCTGGATGGGGTAGCCCTTGAGGGGGTTCCCCTGATGGGCGTCGAGGCCGTTAGGGGGTCCACCATCTCGGAGGGACCGGCAAACATGGTTTCCTCATCAAGGTAGAGGTATTCCTGTTGATTGATGTCCACCGACTCTTCCACAGCGACCTCAAGTGCAGAGGTGTGGGCACTCCCCTCCACCGATGAATCATGGCTTCCCAGGGGGTCAGGCTGAGCAAGATGTTCCTGGGATGGCGTGGGTCATCCACAGGCAGATGATGGCCCAGCTCCCTCCAGCACATCTGTGGATGACACAAAGCATTCACATGTTGGTGGACCCACACACTTGTCACATGTTCCCTTGCACCCCCTCACATGCTCCACACCAGATGGGGGATGAAACACACTTACCTCTCCTCAAGTCCTGTTCGCTGGAGTAAAAACCCTCCGGGCCCTCCACCTGCTCCTGCTCTAGGCAGCAGATGATCACCTCCTCCTCAGCTGGCAACTTGACAGTAGTAGCTGGTCCGCCTCCCGTGCCAATGAGGTGCCTTTTGATCTTGGCCAGCTTCTCCCTGACCTGCCGACACATGTCATTGATCTTTTTTTGGACCTCCTTCCTGATCTTGGTTTCATGGCCAAGGGCATTTATCTCCAATGTCACCTTCTGCAGGATCGCACACTTCCTGGCCTTGCTGGTCCTCCCGCTCTGTGCGCCATGAAGGTACGTGTCGTACCTGGCAATGGACAAGGTCAGGATCACCCTCTCAGCCACAGAGAAATTCTTCTTCCTCTTCTCTCTTTCCTCAGTATCTGACATGGCTCAGATCGCAAAAGCACCTCTGCACTAGGGAACACAGGCTGGCGTACTTTTCAAAACCTACGCCATGCCGACGCAGCGTTGGGAGCAATAGCTTGCTGAATGCAGTGCTTGCCTCTCTGCGCTGCGTCGGTGTGGCGTATGCTGTTTGCGTTACGGCGGCGTAATGTGCTCCCAACACTCTGTGAATCTGGGCCCTAGAAAGGATTTTAAAGGTGGACCACAAAAAAAAAAAAAAAAAATGTTGAGTACAGTGTTTTGTACATGCCTTTCTTGTGCCAATGTTTGCTGCTAATTTTAATGCAAGCCTTTGGTATAAGTTGCAGAATAGTTGCATCGATAGGTTAACTGGCTATAGTCTTTTTATGATAATTTTTCCCTTGTAGTATTGAAGTCCTGCACTTGGGGTACTCAAGTTTGCTCATACTATACACAGAGCACAACACTTTTATATATAACAGAGCCTAGAGTAGTTGGCTATTTAATTGTAGGTTCCACTGTAAAGAACTATGTAAAATGTCAGCAGTAGAAAATTATAGGTAATAATTATAATAATAATATAATAATAATAATAATAACAATATGAAGAAGAAGAAAAATATCTACACCACTGAGTATTCTCTCTCTCTCTCTGTCTCTCTGTCTCTCTGTCTCTCTGTCTCTCTGTCTCTCTGTCTCTCTGTCTCTCTGTCTCTCTCTCTCTCTCTCCCCCTAGGGCTGTATTGAATCGCTTGTGGTTTCTTGGTCTTTCATCACCTTCAGTACATGTTCTCAAAGACAAAATGACCTTTGTCAAGTCTAATAAGAAGCAAATAACCAGTGCAACTAGTGCATGTGAAGGGATTTGATGAAAGAACAGCTAGCACTTGGAGAATAATTCAACATTCCCATGGAGAATAGCTGAATGTGTATGTGCTTCATTTCTAGCTCCCTGGGAAAAGATAGGATCCCAGCTGTTGCACAGTGCTTAGAATATTGCGGTTTGTCTTATACATCATACTTAATCAGCCACTACCGTTCAGCCAGGAATATATCCATGGTTTTTCCATGGTCCTTTCTTCACATGCAAACTAAAGATTCCAGATATATTGGTGTCATAGGAACAAAGAACAAAATACATGGATGTATGTAAAAACAATATTCCCAGATGTTCATTTATTGTTGTCTGCATGCTTCTCCTACTGTTTGTAACACATTGTTCTCATCTGGTATTAGATCACAATCATTAAATCGTAACTAAAGTCAAAACTTTCAATTTTTAATTTTTTTTTTTGATAAAGTGTAGAAGTATTAGAACATCTATCAATTTTTATTGCTGCCTATGCGCCCATTTGGAAGATTCTCCATATCTATGTGTCCTGTTTACCTTTGTCATCAAAAGTGAAGGTATAGGTAAATACTAGATATGTGCATTCCCGTTCGTACGAATGTTATTTTCGTACGAAAATGTTCATTTTCGTACCCGCAGGATAATGTGTACATACGAAAAAATTAAAGCACCAAAATACGAAAACTACGAGATTACGAATGAGCCGCATAATGAACAACCGCAAATACGAAGGAATGATCCGACTAAAAAAAACGACAAAACGAAAACGGCAAAAGAACAAAAATAACATCTATAACAAAAGATTTACATTCTGTATTTTGTTTGAATCCTTTTTCTGTTTGTTTTCAGTCCTATGTTCATTGTTCATATGACATCTATAACAAAAGATTTGCATGCTGTATTTTGTTTCAATCCTTTTTCTGTTTGTTTTCAGTCCTATGTTCATTGTTCATATGAAAAGAATTGAGCTCTGAAATTTTAAAGCCACTGTATCTAATATTTAGGGACTCATTAATGACAGGAATAGTACCACTTGATTGGCATAAAGCCAATGTGGTGCCCATATTTAAAAAGGGAACAAAGTCTTTACCTAGTAACTATAGACCTGTTAGTTTAACTTCTATAGTTGGGAAGATACTGGAACGTTTAATAAAAGACCACGTAGATGAGTTCTTGCTGGAAACAAACTATTTAAGCAGCAGACAGCATGGATTCATGAAAGACAGAAGTTGTCAGACAAACCTGATTTCTTTTTATGAAGAGGTAAGTAAAACCCTGGACAGAGGCGTAGCAGTGGACGTGGTATACTTGGATTTTGCAAAAGCGTTCGATACAGTTCCCCACACACGGCTCATGTGTAAGGTAAGGTCTACAGGATTAGATATATCAGTTTGTAAATGGATAGAAAACTGGCTGAAAGACAGAATTCAGAGAGTTGTGGTTAATGATTCTTACTCTGAATGGTCCAAGGTTATCAGCGGTGTACCCCAAGGTTCAGTGTTGGGTCCCTTACTTTTCAATATATTTATAAATGATATTGGGTCTGAGATCAAAAGTAACATTTCTGTTTTTGCAGATGACACCAAGCTATGCAGTGGAATAATGTCCTTGCAGGATCTCTCCAATTTACAAGCCGACCTCAATGCTCTGTCTAATTGGGCGACTAAGTGGCAGATGAGGTTTAATGTTGATAAATGTAAAGTTATGCACTTGGGGGCTAAGAATATTCATGCATCATACATGCTAGGGGGAGTTCAACTGGGGGGATCTGTAGTGGAGAAGGATCTGGGTGTTTTAGTTGATCATAAGCTCAATAATGGCATGCAATGCCAAGCTGCGGTTTCCAAAGCGAGCAAAGTCCTTTCTTGTATTAAGAGAGGTATGGACTCCAGAGATAGAGATATCATTTTGCCCCTGTACAAATCATTAGTAAGACCTCATCTGGAATATGCAGTCCAGTTTTGGGCACCAGTTCTCAAAAAGAATATCGGAGAACTGGAGAAAGTGCAGAGAAGGGCAACCAAACTGATAAGAGGCATGGAGGAGCTCAGCTATGAGGAAAGATTAGAGGAACTGAATTTATTCACTCTTGAGAAGAGGAGAATAAGGGGGGATATGATCAACATGTACAAATACATAAGAGGTCCATATAGTGAACTTGGTGTTGAGTTATTCACTTTAATGTCAACACTGAGGACAAGGGGGCACTCTTTACGTCTAGAGGAAAAGAGATTTCACCTCCAAATACGGAAAGGTTTCTTCACAGTAAGAGCTGTGAAAATGTGGAACAGACTCCCTCCAGAGGTGGTTCTGGCCAGCTCAGTAGATTGCTTTAAGAGAGGCCTGGATTCTTTCCTAAATGCACATAATATAACTGAGTACTAAGTTTTGTAGGTAAAGTTGATCCGGGGTAAATCCGATTGCCTTTCGGGGGATCAGGAAGGAATTTTTTCCCCTCCGGTAGCAAATTGGATCATCGCTCTGCTGGGGTTTTTTGCCTTCCTCTGGATCAACTGTGGGTATGGAGTTGGGTGTATGGGAGGATGTACTGTGTTTTACTTTGTTTTATTTTTTTATTTTTTTATGGTTGAACTGGATGGACTTGTGTCTTTTTTCAACCTGACTAACTATGACATCTATAACAAAAGATTTGCATGCTGTATTTTGTTTCAATTCTTTTTCTGTTTGTTTTCAGTCCTATGTTCATTGTTCATATGACATCTATAACAAAAGATTTGCATGCTGTATTTTGAATCCAAAATACGAACAGAAAAAAGGAATTTAAAATACAGAATGCAAATCTTTTGTTATAGATGTCATATGAACATACAACTGAAAATAGCAAAAGAAAAGGGTTTTTAAGATACTGCAAATCATTATTTGACGAAAATTCACGAAAATTATTGTCTAACAAGTAACGAACATGAATTAAACAGAATAACGAACCATCACGCATGTACGAAAATAAAACAGTAACAGAATACGAAAAAATCGTGTCATATGAAAAACGAATGGGAACAAACAGGAAAACGGGCGTCTTACGAAAAACAAACTAAAACGAAGAAACGGAACGATACAAAACAGAACAAAAAAAAAAAGTTTTTTTTTTTCTGTGCACATGTCTAGTAAATACCAAATTTTGGGTTAACACCAGAACAGTAATAGAGGTGAAGTGAAGGAAAATCTTCCCAATAGAACAACAACAAAAAAACTTGACAGGGGATATATAACCTTCCCTTACTCTACCCAAAATGAAAATAAAGTTTTTCCTTTAGTTAGGCCCCTTTCACACAGGTGCCTCCTCCATGCGGAATCCACTTGCTCAGCGGGGGATCAGCGGAGGACACCAATGACAACTTACTTCCTGTGACATCAAAGCTGTCATATATTCCTATTGGTAGAGATTAAAAAAAAAAAACTGCACGTGCCTGATAAACAGCAAACTGCTAAGTCCATAGATGTAAACATAGGCTAAAGGCTAGAGGCCAAGTCTCCAGGAGAGCTGCAGCACAGTAAGGCCGCGTACACACGATCGAACATGTCCGCTAAAACTGGTCCGCAGACCAGTTTCAGCGGACATGTTCGATTGTGTGTACGGCCTATCGGACCGTTTTCCAGCAGACCAAAGTTTTAAAACATGCTTTAATACCTGTCCGATGGAAACACAAAATCATCGGACCAAAAACCCGCGCATGCTCAGAATCATGCTCAGAATCAAGTCGACGCATGCTTGAAAGCATTGAACTTCGTTTTTTCATCACGTCGCTGTGTTCTACGTCACCGCGTTCTGGTCTGATCGGATTTTGGTTCGATGGTGTGTACGTACATCAGACCATCAGACAAGTTCAGAGTTGTCTGATGAAAACGGTCTGTCAGACAAGTCTCATCAGACATGTCTGATCGTGTGTACAGGGCCTCAGAGAGACTGATAAGAGGTTCAGTGTGGTACTGCAGTTGAAGCTGAGTGAGCTTGTGAGCCAGGTGGCTCTGCATTTTCCAGTGTTTGTATTCTGTTGAAACTAGAGAAGATTCCCTGCATGGGAAAATGTATGTTGGACTGTCAATTTGATTTCTGCCATTTTAATAAAAGTAGGCTACCAGACTCTTAAATTTAGAGCTAACTACCCCACATCACATAGTATAAAAATAAATATTAGGGATGCAGCGATACCATATTTTTTTTATATATGAGTACGAGTATCGATAAATTAATTATTAATAGTTTAAAAAAATAGAAGTGAACAAAAATCACCAGGTAATTAATAATTAAATGAAGGAGAATAAGGAGTTAATTAGGTTGATTAGAGTAAATTAAGGGTTAATCAAACAAACAAACAAATAAAATAATTATTTTTTACTTGACAGGTTGCTTTAAACCGACTTCATCTGCAGATAAAAGTTCCTCTCTTTGATCTGTAGATGAATAAACAGAAAGATACAAAAATAAACATTGTTTCGTTTTACCTTTGTTTCAGTGGCTGAGCAATGTTGTTGATAAACATTGCACAGCTGCATTTATTTTTTTACAGCTAAAATTGCACTTTAGCTGTCTACAGAGGAACACCACTGACAGCTAAATGAGTCATCAGTTATTAACCACTTCAGCCCCAGAATAATTGGCTGCCCAATGACCGGGCCATTTTTTGCAATTCGGGACTGCGTTGCTTTAACTGACAATTGTGTAGTTGTCCAAAGCTGTACCCAAGCAAAATTGACGTCTTTTTTTCCCCACAAATAGAGCTTTCTTTTGGTGGTATTTGATCATCTCTGCAATTTTTTTCGCGCTATAACCAAAAATAAGCGTAAATTTAAAAAAAAAACCACAATATTTTGTACTTTTGCTATAATAAATATCCCCTTTTTTATATTTATAGCATTTTTATTATTATTATTTTTTACTAGTAATGGCGGCGATCTGCGTTTTTTATCGGGACTGCGACATTATGACGGACACATCAGACGCTTTTGACACATTTTTGGGACCACTGGCATTTATACAGTGATCAGGGCTATAAAAATACACTGATTACTGTACAAATGACACTAGGGGGCGATCAAGAGGTTAACTGTGTTCCCTAATGTGTTTCTAACTGTAGGGGGAGGGGACTAACCTAGAGCAGGGTTTTCAACCACAATTTTTTACTGACAAAACATGGAAAATTTACTGGCGGAGCACATTTTTTACTGGCACACCGTTGTGTGCTGGGAACACTCGGCTCCCAGTACACAGCGGGAACCAATCGGCAGGCGTATCGCGACTGGTGCATGCGCCGTAGGGAACCGGGCAGTGAAGCCGGAGCGCTTTCTGGTTCCCTCACCAATGCAAAGACAAGGATAAACAGGATAACTTTTAACACAAGTACATGGTACAGCATACTCCTATCAGGTATATGCATTTTAATGCCAAAGTAAAGTTTAATCCCAGAGTAAAAAAAAAAACATTTGACACTTCACATTTTAATAAAAAAATGTAAAAGAAATGGTGTGGGTTTCACCTAATATTTCAGCCAGACCCTTATTCAGGCATGTAGCCTGGGTGGCCAGGAAAAGGAGGGCAGTGAGCACATATGACACATTCCTGTACTAGAAAAGGCCACATTTCCTTAACCACTACCCGCCTATAGAAGAATTACGGTCGGGCGGTGGTTCAGTTATCCTGACTGGGTGTCATATGACATCCAGCAGGATAACATGCCGACACGCGCCTACTTTAGCGCACAGCGTAGGCGATCAGTCGTGCTGTGTGTCACTCTGACACTCTGACACACTGCATCTCCTTACCTTGTGATCTATAACCAATCACAGCTGATCACAGCGTGAACCAGGAAGTGCAAATAAACGTCTTTCCCTGTCACCCTGTCAGAGGGGGGTCTGTTATATTGATTATGAGCACAGCTCCATAAGATGTGCCAGCAACAATGTCAATCAGTGTCCAACAGCTGCCAGTCAGTGCCGCATCAAAAACGAATGGCAGTGCCCATCAAAGTGCCAATCAGTGCTCACAACAGTGCCAATCAGTGCCCACAGTGCCAATCAGTGCCCACCAGTAAAACCTGTCAGTACCTCATCATCAGTGATGCCCATCAATGCCATTGATTAGTGTTAATCAGTGCCACCTGTCAGTGCCGCTCATCAGTGCCAATAAGTGCTGCCTGTCAGTGCCCATAAGTGCCACCTGTCAGTGCCTACCAGTTCCGCCTGTCAGTGCCCATCAGTGCCGCACGTCAGTGCTCATTAGTGCCACCTTTCAGTGCCCATCAGTGCCGCCTATAAGTTCCCATCAATTCTACATATCAGTGCCTCCTCATCAGTGCCCATCAGCGCTACCTTATTAGTGCTCATCAGTGCTGCCTCATCAGTTTCCCGTCAGTCGAGGAGAAAACAACATTTTATAACAGAAACATAAGAAAAACATTTATTTTTACAAAAATGTCAATTTTAAATTTCTTTAGCAAAAAATAAAAACCTCCAGAGGGGATCAAATACCACCAAAATAAAGCTCTATTTGTGGGAATAAAATAATAAAAAAATTGTTTGGGTACAGTGTAGCATGACCACGCAATTGTCATTAAGGCTGCATTCACACTATAACTATAAATTGCGGCGTTTTGTCCCGCGATTTGCCATGACAAAACGCGCCGTTTTTTGCCTTGTTTTGGCCGGGAAGGGTTATTGTAACATTGTCTGCTATGCTGAACCGCCGAAGCCGCCTGAAAAAAAGGGTCCGGGACTTGTTTTGAGCTTCAGGCGTACAGCGTTTCGGCGTTCGGTGTGGAGATGTGAACCATCTCCATAGCCGACAATGTTAAATCACCCCTCGATCGTATTTTAAGCTGCAATAGCGTCGGGCGTAGGGCGTAAAAACGCCTAGGTGTGAATGCAGCCTTAAAGTGCGACAGCGCTGAAAGCTGAAAATTGTCCTAGGCAGGAAGGGGGGAAGTACCCGGTATTGAAGTGGTACATTGGAGGTACAGTGGAACCTTGCATTGCGAGTAATGCGGTTAACGTGCGTTTCTCAATTCGAGCACTGTATTTTTGTAAATCCTGACTCGGTTTGCGAGCAGGATTCAAACAAAAGCGGTGTGTAGTACCACGTTTGGCCTGAGGTGGGGAGAGCCGATCTGTGCTGTTCGGAAATGCTCGGAAAACCTCGGAAATACTCGAGCCTTTCCAAGTTTAGCTGAGCTGTCCTCGGACCTTTCAGGGTTTTTCTTTCCCGAGGCTCTCCGGCGAACCCCCACCTCTGGCCACATGCGTTATTGAATGCCTTTGAAGTCAATGCGGAATAAATTATTTTTGTTTCCATTGATTTATATGGGGAAACTCACTTTAATATGCAAGTACTTTGAATTACGAGCATTCTCCTGGAACAAGTTATGCTCTTAATTCGAGGTTCTACTGTATTTGCTAACTACCTTTGTCCCAATGTTAATGGACAAAGGCCTCTTCTCCACCCTTAAGCCCTTGTTTACTTTGATTGCAGCTTTGAAATCATGCGACTTCATCTGAAATCGCGCGATTTCAAAGCGGCTTGTTAGCGCGACTTCAGGTGCGATGTTTACTTTTTTCAAATCAATGCGGCACCGCAAAGTCGGCATCCCACCGATTTGAACAGTACAATAGGGTGTGCCTTGTCATGCACCTTGACCTGTCAAATCGTATGACAAGTCGCTCCAATGTGAAGGAGGGCTGATTCCCCAAGAAGGAGGAGAAGGTAATATGTGGTGGACCCCTCTAGTGATGTATATTACAATTATGAAAAAAAAAAGTAAAAACCATAATGACAGTACACAGTTAACAAAATAAAATGTGAAAAAGGTGTGGGGTTCTCCTTAGTATTCCAACCAAACACTTATCTAGGCATTAAAAAATGGATTCTTGTCCCAGTATTGAGAGGCAAAGTATGCTTTCTGGTGTCCCAAGAGGGAGGTAGGTGGAGTTATGATGGAATCTGGAAGGGGGCCACCAAATATCAGGCACCACCCATGCATACAGGGGTGCATTGCCCATTGCCACAAAAAGTTAAATGCAAGTAAACACACACAATGTTAAGAAAAACCTTTCATCACAATAAAAAAAATAAAAAAATACCTACTTTTAAAGCTGAAGTTTAATCTACTTATATTTTACCTTCCCTGTTACCTCTTTTTCACGTTCAACATGTTAATAAAATGCTTAAATAAAACCACCCTATTTTCATGACACACTTTATTTTAGACCAAGTGATTAAATCTATACATTGCCGGCAGATCATGGCTGGTGGGAGGGGCTAGTAGGGCGTTGTATATAGCTTTCTGAAGGCAGTATCCTGCCTCCGTACACCTCTAAAGATAAGGTGACCAGATTTTTAAAAAGAAATCCGGGGAGATATTTTTCCTTTACTAGTAATGGCAACACTCAGCGACTCTCTGCCCTGTCGCCGCCCTCCTCACAGTCTCTCAAGTCTTACTCTTCAGGCCCAGCTACTACTGGATGGGGAGCGGAAGAAGAGCACTCTACCAGGGAAGGCAAGGAGATAGGCAGGTGGCTGGTCAGGACTTGAGCCAAAGCAGAAGAACATGCGAGCCGAGCTGAATGGGCATGTGCCCGAAACTGAAGAAATATTCCCTCCACTCCGACCAGCACATGATCATCAGAAAGGGGCACAGATAATGGGAAAAATACAACCCCCCTATGCTAGTAGGTACGGCGGAGCAGGGGTGTGTAGTTCTATTTTTTTTGTCTTTGAAATTGCCCCTGCCCCATATTAAATCCAATCCGGGGACAAAACCAGGGACAGACTTAGTCCGGGGACAGTGTCCTCAATCAGGGGACTGTCTCCTGAAACTGAGGATGTCTGGTCACCCTATCCTAAGAGCCCTCAGCCCAGATGCATGCAGTGGGCTGGCTCTAATTGACTTGCAGCATCTTCAAAAGCATACTGTAAAGCCTGGTAAACACGATCAGGTCTTCCGCGGACAAAGCAAAGGACTTTTGTTCGAAGAACATTGGCCATGAACTTTAAGGCCCATACACACAATCCGATTTTCAGAATTGTGTGATGACAGGCTGTTGTCAGAAAAGCTGACCCTTTGTATGCTCCATCGGACAATTGTTGGACTTTCCGACAACGCATGTTGGATAGCATGCTTTCAAATTTTCCGACAACAAATGTGTGCTGTTGGATTATTCGGTCGTGTGTACAGATTTTGTCCGGAAAAAAATCCAAAGTACAAACACACATGCTTGGAAGCAATGCTTACTATAACACAACATTAGCAGAAGTTGCCCAAAGGGTGGCGCTAAAGAGCTGAAAACCCACGTTGTTTCGTGTTTGTTGGCCGACAATTCTTTGTCGTTTGTTTGCAAGATGAGTTCATGGCCAATGTGTGTATGAGGCTTTAAAAGCACACAGTGTTCGATTGCAGAGAAAGCAATTTCAGTACTGGAGAGGAGCCTTTACAACAAGACTGAAAGTGAGGTTGAAGGTCAATTTTAAAATAAATGTTATTAAGGTTCTCAAAAGTAATTAAACTTTAATCACGTCATCCAGCAATGTAATTCATGACAGATCCTCAGCTGCAGTAATATAAACTGACAATCAGAAATGTTGGGTGATATAATTATTATCACTGAGGTGTACACCTCACTGAGCGATGGGTCATCACTAGATTGGCATCACTGCATGACATCAATCACAGTATCCACAGATGTAAATCCAGCTTCAATCACATCATTTGGTCATTGACATAATCTGGGATCCCAAGACATCTATTTTGATTGGCATGATTACATTACTGTATGTGGATTACATCATCATATCATTACCCCCCCTCCTCTTTGGGGTACCGAAGGAGATCTTGTCAATTAAAACTGGGACAAGGGCATTTTGTGGTGAGGTGTGTGAGTGTAGGGGTTGGATTGGTGAAGAGAATATAGTTAAAGGGTCGTCAGAGGGACACACACACAGTCAAAAAAATTAAAACAAATTACCTCTCCATAAACATAATAAAATGCATTTAAACTAGAGGGTTTGACAAAAACAAATACTTATCTTATACCTCAGTCCCATGGCAGCTGTAACTTTGGTCTTCTCCTTACTTGGTTTTGGAATGTGAGTGGACCCCTCAATATCAGTAATGGGGGCTGCCGCATAACTAGCAAAGAGGAGCAGTGTTGGAGGGAGCAGTAATCCAGTGGGAAGGCAGCTTGCAGATCATGGATTAGTAATGCACTTTATTAGAGCCCCCCACGCTGTATATCTAGAATATGCAAGGGTAATTGCATTCATAGCCTTAACCTGCACAGAGATTTTCCAGGACAACAATCCACACACCAGCAGACTGATGGTGATCATTGGGGTAGGTTAACACTTCAATTAACAACAAAAACCTGGGGAATGCCCAGGGAATAACCAAGCCTACTTACCGACCAGCTAGCAGAACAACCAATTAACCTGTCTAACAATGTGCGTTAAAAACAGGGGTTTTTGTCCGCACACATTTGCAAACGCATGCGTGAGCCACAGAGCCGCGCCAAGGCACCCCATAATTCTGTGGTCCTAACACTAACAGTGAGTGTCCTCACAATGGAGGCACATGCATTTTAATGGATAGATAGGGGCAGGTGGACTGAAGGGGAGCCACCCCTCCTTAAAAGGTACAGAGGCACACCAAGCACCCAGCATATAGCACAATGGCTGCAAAGGTGTTGGTGCACTGCTGGACCAATATAAACACCACAGGTGAAACAAAACATATCCACCGCCCCCATCTATGGCTGGCAATCACAGTAAGTAGCAATGGAAGGCTAAAACAGTTCAATTAACCCTATACACACACACATACACACATTAGCCTCCACCACATGTTTTAAAGGGTCACTAAAGGAAAAATATTTTTTTTGCTGAAATGACTGTTTACAGAGACATAAAAGTTAATTGATTCCTTTTCAAAATAATTAAAAATAGATAAAAATCAATCATATAATGTGCCTACAGGTTAGTTTCACTTTTGAACTGGCTTCATGTTTCTGAAAAGTAGAAATAGACACACAGAACAAAAACAAACAAATCCAGGGCAGTGTTTTGTTTTTAAAATTAATCTGGTTCTGGGAAGTTTTACACAGTAATGACAGCTTAGACCACCGTGAGAAAGCTCCCAGTATGGTGGTTATAAGGAAACAGACAAAGCAGGAAGTGTGGAGAACAGAGCAAGATTACAGCAACTTCAAAGCAAAAACGAACAATAAGGACATGAAACCAGTACTGCAGTAAGGTAAAGGAAGCTATTTAGCTAAAAAAAAAAAAATCCTTTAGTGATCCTTTAAGGCCTCGTTCACACATAGCCGACTCCGTCGCAGTCCGTTCCGACGGAGTCCGCCTGTGTCTGCCAGCTCAGCGGGAGATCAGTCCGCAGATCTCCGCTGAGCCGACGGATGACAAGCTCCTCTCTGCTCACTGAGCGGGGAGGAGCTTGTCGAGTCCCGCTGTCCTCTATGGAGCGATCTGATGAAAACGGACAGCATGTCCGTTTTCATCAGATCTTTCCCGATCCGATCCGCATGGACGGATGGGGACGTGAGCCCCATACGTTTGTTTTTAGCGGATCGGATCAGGTCGGATGTCAGCGGACATGTCTCCGCTGACATCCGACGCTCCATAGGGGTGCATGGAGCGCCCGTTCAGGTCCGCCTGAAAAACTGACAGACGGACCTGAACGGATCCATGTGTGAACGAGGCCTAATGGAAACATGCATTGTTTACAGGATCTACTGTTTTATCTCTGATCTTTGAAAAAAATAACTGTATCACTTGCTGCAAAGCCCAGACAGGAATGTAATAGATGCTAGACTATGAAAGCTTCACAGAGGCCAAAAGTTCTTTAAATTATAATTTGAGCATTTGGAGACCCAGTTTGTATGTGTTAATGAATGAGAAAAAATTGGTGAGGGAAAATATTTAGAGAAAAATAATATTACAAA
This sequence comes from Rana kukunoris, assembly GCA_029574335.1. Taxonomy (NCBI): domain Eukaryota; kingdom Metazoa; phylum Chordata; class Amphibia; order Anura; family Ranidae; genus Rana; species Rana kukunoris. The sequence continues at coordinate 166,096,209 of CM056050.1, forward strand.
ATAGAATAATAAGCGTCAATAATAAAATAAAAAATAACAGGTACCCGTTCCCCCCTCACCCCCGAAAGGTTCCAAATGTGGCACCAGAGGGAGAGAGGAAGCAGATAAGCAGAGCTTCCACATTTTGGTGGAACTCCGCTTTAAGTTTACCTAGCCTTCGGCTGCACAGAGAGTCTAATTTGCTTGTAGAGTTGCCCAATCTGATATATCAGGGCCAATAACTTTTAGTTTTATCATTCCTTCATCATTTCAATGGTAAGCAAGTGCTCCAGAGATGCAAATGCAGCCATCATTCTGATCATTCTGAAGAGGGCATATACATAATTAACACAACCAATCAAAGGGTCTAAGCGGTGTGCTGAAGGAGTGTTAAAGGGTTTTATTATGCTCCAGTGGATGCTTTCCTAATGCCAATAAATCTATCTGTCAGGAAAGGTTTTACCTGTTGGTGGTGCTGTTGGTTCTTTGAAACGCAGTACTGGTGTCCACCAGCGGGTGTCTCCTAACAATCTGGAGCTGTCACAAAAAGTTTCACCTGCTGGTGGCACTGATAGAGTAGTATTTGCAAGAGCTTCACATATTCATACCGATTCACTGCTGGTGGCACTGTTAGATCTTTAGGCCACAGTACCGATGTTCACCAGCAGGTGTCTCCTGGCAGTGTGGAGCCGACATCACCTCCTGCGATTAGGCGTCACCTGAGGCTAACTGCCGGGGTGTGTATTAACACCCGGCTGATGATTACGTTCACTGCCTTAGTATTGTCCTTGAGCCCTGATCTGAACCTGAATCTGTACCTGTGATCCTGTACCTGTACCTGATCCTGATCCTGTGACCCTGTTATCCTGTATCCCTGCTCTGCAGCCTGATCCCATCCACCTTCTCCCTGTCCTGTCCTGCTCCTTGCCCCATCTGCTGATCTCCTGTGTATGACCCCGGCCTGGCTACGTTTTGTATTGGAGGTGTGTTTATTTGTATTCACTTTTCTTAATAAACGTTATTATTCACTTTACATGCGTTTGGTTCCCTCTGTCGCAGTCCACACAGTTCTGGTCACACCTGTTACTGACACTATCTATGTCTATATTTCCAGATGACAAGGTTTAACAATCAGAAAATCAACAAATTATCAGAATGAAATTTTGTTTTAATAGACACCAAATATGATATAAATCCTATGTACAGTATGCCAGTTTCTTCCCCTCTTCTACTGGCTTTCAGCTGCTGGAGGGGGGAGACACATAGGGCATAATTCCTATAATAGCCCATCGTCTTGCCGCACTGCTCCCCCCTTCCTGTCCTGCCTACATCGGATTCCCCCCTGTGTGATGGCTTCCCTGTCCTGCTAGCAGCTGCAAGGGACACAGGAGCATCTGTCAGGATGGAGAGCCTTAGAAGGAGATGGTAAATATGTCATTGGCAGACCCCCACCCCCCTCCCCTTCCCTTAAAAGAGAACATGTAAAAAAATGCAATATATATATATATATATATATATATATATATATATATATATATATATATATATATATATAAAAATATTTAAACATTGTAAAAAAAACTGTTTTAAAAAAATTGTACCAAAATAATTTTAGGAAATTGTAAAAAATTATTTAAAAATGTAGGGACACATTCACATGGGTTCTCAGGCCCATACAGTGTCAATGAGTGGTTTGCTGGAGCCACCTGTTACTCAGCCACAGTACCTAATTTGTCAGGTGTATAGGTGTGGGTGTGTGGCCCTGAATGCATACTGTCTGTGTTTGGGGCTGAACACCTGCATCCACACACCTGTCAAATTATGACCCGCAGCTGTGTTCATACAGCTGCTGTGTCCCCATAGTGTGGCTGCCCACACACAGCAAAAGCCACATACAAAAAAACTGTACAGGCCACAGCACCTATGTGAATGAACATGAGTAGTATATAGGATGGGAAATATGAAACTGGAAGGGGAGGACATTGTATGGGGGAGATGGGACTGGAGAAGGAGGATGACATGGGATGGAAAAGGAGGAGGAAATGGGATGGAGGAGATTGGACTGGAGGAGGAGTACGCAGGATGGAGATTGGAGGAGAAGGAGATAGGACTGAGGAAGGAGGAGATGGGATTAGAGGAGGAGGAGATGGGACTTAGGGAAGAGGAGGACATGTGATGGAGATACAGGAGGACACGGGATGGAGAAGATGGGACTGAAGAAGGAAGATTTGGAATGGAGGAGATGGGACTGGAGGAGGAGGATCTGGAATGGAGGAGATGGGACTGGAGGAGGAGGAGATGGGATTAAGGGAAGAGGAGGACATGGGATGGGAGAGATGGGATTGGAGGAAGAGAACATAGGACTGAGGGAGGAACAGATGGGACTGGAGGAGCAAAAGATGGGACTAAGGGAAGAGGAGGACAGGGGATGGAGGAGGAGGACATGGAATGGAGGATATGGGATTGGAGGACCAGGAGATGGGACCCAAGGGAAGAGGATGACAAGGGATGAAGGATATATTAAGTAGTATACAAATATATATATATATGTATATATCGTTTCTGATGGGTGTCCTGGGTGTGTTTGATATCTAACTGATTGGAATCATGCCTTACCTACTTATAAAATTATAGGCGCTAGATAGGGTTGTAATCTTGAGCTCAGGTTCAGTGCAAATGAAGCCTTACTTATAGATGTGTATTATCTAGACCAGGCATGTCCAAAGTCCGGCCCGGGGGCCAATTGCGGCCCGCTGGACAGTTTTGGATGGCCCGCCTGGTTCTCAGGTGTGCCGTGGTATCAGGGAAGATAAGGGCTGTCAGATGAGCCCGATCTCCTGATCCCCTGTCGGCACTGTAAGAAGCTCCGTCAGCCTCAAAAGTGAAAGTAAATGCAGGGGAGTGTGCTGTGCTCTCTGCTTCCCTCTAGAGTGCAGTACCCGGCTGAACGGAAACTGGAAAGGTACTGTGCTAGAAACCTAGATTTGTTTTAAAAGGGCTTTATACATATGAGTGTCTGTGTGCTTTTATGTGTGTGTGCCTGTATGTATGTGGGTGCCTGCATGTGTGTGTGTGTGCCTGTATGTGTGTGTGTGCCTTTATGTGTGTGTGCCTGTATGTGTGTGTGCCTGTATGTGTGTGCCTGTATGTGTGTGCCTGTATGTGTGTGCCTTTATGTGTGTGTGTGTGTGCCTGTATATGTGTGTGTGTGTGTGTGTGTTCCTGTGTGTGTGTGCCTGTATATGTGTGTGTGTGTGTGTGTGTGTGCCTGTATATGTGTGTGTGTGCCTGTATGTGTGTGCCTGTATGTGTGTATGCCTGTATGTGTGTATGTGTGTGTGTATGTGTGTGTGCCTGTATGTGTGTGTGTGTGCCTGTATATGTGTGTGTGTGCCTATGTGTGTGTGTGTGCCTGTGTGTGCCTGTATATGCCTGTATGTGTGTGTGTGTGCCTGTATGTGTGTATGCCTGTATGTGTGTATGTGTGTGTGCCTGTATGTGTGCCTGTATGTGCGTGTGTGCCTAATTCTTGTTGGACAGTGTATTAGTGATCAAACAAACACAATTTTAATGGTTCAAAGAATGTAAGGCAAAATGGTCGGCCCTCACGCATGTTCACTTTATCAAATCTGGCCCTCTTTGAAAAAAGTTTGGACACCCCTGATCTAGACTGTTTTACAACTGGTTTGCGACAGCCATTAATGGCTAGGCCAATAAGGAGTCTCTTGTAAATCCTGGGCTAAGTAGAGTTTGGTGTTTCTGCATTCATTTCTAGCTGATCTGCTTTGTGGTGCCTTAAGCTGGACTGTTTTGTTTAATGTCTAGCACAGACATGACATGTAAATCTGACCGTTTTTACTTGTGAATCTTGGAAAAACAAGGTTGGCACTGTGTTCAATATGACTTGCCCATTCCTTCGATAAACGTCACTTTTGTCACTTATTGCTTATGAATGAAAGCATATATATATATTTTGCAAAATGTGATTCCCACTCTTCTGACTCTAATCAAATTGCTAATTCAATGGTTTCCTGTGTTTTATCAGCTTGACTTGACACAGTTTTCCAGAGCAGAGTTGTCAGTGAAGTGCTTCACAGAAGTCACAAATACTTTATTAGTGTGTTTTATGGTGACATCATTTGCGGAAAATTAAAAATGCAATAACATTTTATATGGACCACTGGTGCATAAACTACAAGTCACACTTTGCAAGTCAAGTTTTTTTTTCAATGATTGTAAAAAAAAAAATGTACATTGTAACATATACATTTCAAGTGACTTTAGGTTTAAAGTTGTATCCATACACATAGTTCCTTTGGCAATATTTTTATGAACATTTTAATATAAAAATAGAACAAATTTTTCCAATATTTACAAACTTATTACAAGTACACAGTATTTATGTTTCATCACTACCAAATGGCAAGCCATGTGTGAGATTAGAGCAAAAACACAGTAAAAAATTAAATACTGCACATTTCATAAAAATTACAGAGACATCAAACAATATTTGTTTGCAAATATCAAATGGTATTGACCTGGCAGGAATGCAGTTCCACCAATTATTTGATTTAAGGCACATTGGGGGGAAATTATCAAGATTTCTCACACATTACTCTGGATCTGCCTCGAGTTATTAGATTAAAAACATCTAAAAATGTTTGAAAGTTTAAAAATGTTTATTTGTTTGGTTGAATCGTTCTGTGCAGCGCCAGAGTCAAATTTTGATAGATTCCTCCCACTGTTTGAGTGAGGGTAAATGTGCATGTGTAAAATAAATATACACACACACTGTTCACTATTTATCCAGGTACAAGTACACTTAAATATTGAAGGTATGCTTTGTATCTATGTCAAGTTTAAAAAAGAATACTGGAAAATAATATTTAACTAGAATATACTTTTATATGGTATAAATATGATTATTATTATTATTTTTTTATAATTTTGGGCTTTTTGGCTGGGAGCCAAAGAAATATTATATTAATTGGGCTACTGTATATCCTAAAAAAAAAAAAAAACTGGGGGATTCCAATGCATTTAAGATTCTTGGTTGACTACCAAATGGATAAGGTTTCTTGGTTGACTACCAAATGGATATCCAATTTTCATAATAAACACAATCCTACCTAGTAGTCTACGGAAGGAGGCATGCTTGAGCGAACATCAAACAGATTTGTATTAGGAGCCATTTGTGATGTTTTTTTTTTAAGGCTTTTCAAGCATGATATCAGGTAAGTCACTGAGTGACTAACCTATAAAGATTTATCTGACTATAAAAACCTTGGGCCAGATTCAGAAAGAATTAGATTCCCGCAGAGTATCAGAGATACTCTACGCCGCCGTACTTTACCTGGCTCTAGGAGGAATTCAGAGAGATTTTGGCCCGTAAGGTACGGCGGCGTAGTGTATTTCTCCCGGCGGAATCAAAATATGCGAATAGGGGGTGTGAGGCATTTAAATTAAGCGCGTCCCCGCGGCGATCGAACTGCGCATGCTCCGTTCAGAAATTTCCCGCCGTGCATTGCGCGAAATCACGGCGTTACGTCATTTTTTTTGAGTAGTGTCGTTTACGGACATTCCTATTCCCGGACGACTTACGCAAAAAATAAAAAATAAATTTAAAGTCGACACGGGAACGACGGCCATACTTAACATGGGCCGCGTAACGTTAGACCAGCTAAAAGCTGGTTTAACTTTACGTAGCGAAAAAATTACGTACGCAATTGCGAACGACGCTCGTAACTTCGTGGATCTCCGTAAAAAACTCATTTGCATACCCCGACGCGAACTCCACCCAGCGGCCGCAAAAAGATTGCAGCGTAGATCCGAAGGCGTACGAAGACGTAAGCCCGTCAGATCGAAGCCCAACGCCGCCGTATCATTGTTTGAGGATTCAAACTAGTGATACGGCGCGCGAAATTTGAAATTACTCCTGTCTAACACCAGTTAGACAGGTGTAATCGCTCTGTGAATCTGGGCCCTTGTTTTTTTGTCAAACATCCAGTAAGGCTAAAGGGAAATCTGAACAGATTGACTGTTGGAAGTAGATAGGGGTCTTTAGGTAATCATCCCAGATGCATATTGTCATTTAGTTAGTTGGAAGAGCACCTTAGATTTTATTTTTATTTTTAACATACTACTGACTTGCAATATTAGTAGCGGGAATTACTCCTAATCATAACTGCAAATTACAGTCAAGGTAAATGGAGGAACAGTATAGTCATTTTCATTGTAAAATATTCAATGAATACAGGATTCAGACCTCATTTTGTGACGCTATCCTAAATGTGTTACTCATGTAACAAGATCAAAATTTGCAATAAAAGATATTTAAAAATTTGTAATAATTGTGATACTGGAAGACTTTGTAATAAATAATCCAATAGACATATTTTGAACTATGGCAAAGAAAGTGCTGTAAGACTTCTTGTACCTAAATAAAGAATATATATCATTTAACAATGGTCAATAACTTAAAACTCTTAGAGTTATGCAGCCTCATTTACACAGATTGCGGTTCTCCAAAACTGGTAAAAGGAGTCAAACTGTTTTTAGACTAAAGTTCATCCTGCTCGCAGGTAGTGTCATGTGGTGGCACAAATCTGGTGGTGCCAGGGGACTTAAAAATTGGCATGGTGATTTCTTGGAGATCAGGAAGTCTACCCGATCTTGATATTGTTATTGTCCTGCTTTCATAGTCTTTGGGTGGCACTTTGACATTCTGTAGACCCCCCACTTTTTGGAGGTGTGTCTGAGCTGGAGATGATTGGTAATAGTTATCTCTGTGCAAAGGGTCACGTGGTAAAGAGGTGCTTTTGCAAAAGCTGGAAACTGAGAGCTGCCCTGTGTGTACTGGTGGCGGATGAACGTTGGGTGGTCTGCCACACGAAGGACTCCAACAGCGGTCAGAATGGCCTAGGATCTTGCACTCAGTTGTACAGGCCCAGAGTCCTAAAACAGAAAAAGTAAATTAGTTGATAAACTGCCTCTATGATGAGAAAAAATATTTGCATGTCTTTGCTACCGCTGCCGAAAGAGGTGTAATGTTCATAAAGCTCCACGACCGATGTATACATTTAATAAATATGAAAAATACTCAGCTACAGTCAGTTAATAAAATGCCTATATTGTAGAAATATGTCTGTGATAAAAGTGTGACGTTTGGCACATTATTCCCCAGAATAAAATATATGTCGGCATGTTTTTTATGCTACTAAGCACTACAATGTATCTATTTTCTCCTGTATATAAAACAATATTCCATGCTTAATCCATTGCATATTATTTTCAAAGTTATACAGTATTATTATTATATTTTTTCACCATTTTCTATTATTGGAATCAGCCATTAATGTATTCCTGAAAATAAATCCAAGACTTTTCACAATAGGTATCAAAGCGGCAACACAGTGACTGTCGTTCTCCAAAACCAACAATGCCATAACCAGTCTCTCTTTATAAAACTATAAAACATACTTGTAAGGAGCTCTATGATAGTCTAGTATATTTTGCAACATTTTATATACATATTTTATACATATAGATTTTATATACATATAGATAGATAGATAGATCTAGATCTATCTATCTATCTATCTACAGTATATATCTACAGTATCTATCTATCTATCTATCTATCTATCTATCTATCTATCTATCTATCTATCGATATCTATAGATATCTATCTATAGATATATCTATCTATCAATCTATATATATATATATCTATAGATATAGAGATACATAGATATAGATCCATATGATATATATATATCTATATATATATATCTATATATATATATATATAGATATATAGATAGATGGATAGATGGTTAGATCAAAGGTGTGCGCAGTCTATTGGATTAGTGTGTGGACCCCAAAGCTCAAACACATATGCGTGTGTATATATACTGACGGTGTCAGTAGAGCAGAAATTGGTGTCAGCAAAGCAGTGGCTGGTGGCAGTATTATTTTTTTTTTTATTATTATTATTTTTTACAGTTTTATTTATTTTAATATTGTTCTTTTATGATTATTTATTAAAAATAAAAACAAATAGGAGCCTTTGTGGGGCTTTGGTGAAATATCAGGGGTCTAAACAGGGGAAATCGGCTTCACATGGGGTGATTACGGTGTGCCCAGGCACACCTGGCACACCCTGTACGCACACCTATGGGTTAGATAGATATAGATCTGTAGATATAGCTCTATATATCTATATATCTATCTATAGATATCTATATATATAGATATAGATCCATCCATATGATCTATAGATAGGTAGATAATAGATAGATATAGATCTATCTATCTATCTATCTATCTATCTATCTATCTATCTATATATATATATATGCAAATGGATAAGTTCAGAACACAACTAGTTATAAAACTATAAAACATACTTATAAGGAGCTCTATGATATTCAGGTATATTTTGTAAGTAAAAAAACAATCTATATACACACACACACACACACATATATATATATATATATATATATATATATATATATATACTGTATATATATACTGTATATATTTGTGTAACCAAAAGGATATACAGTAACCCTTTTTTCGAAGTGCAGAAGAAAAATGGTTTAAAACTGCAGTGATACAACATACGGTCAGATAGAGCACCACGTACTGTAGATGTATTTGGGATTATAGTTACTTATAATAACAACCTCGATGTGACAATACATTTTGGCTACCAAATTAATAAATGCATTCCGAGAAAGGTTTAGAAGCTATAGCATTCATTGTTTTGCAAAGACTTGGGCATTTTGATGGAATGCCCATAGTGCTGTATATAAATGATGTAAAATAGATTTAGCAATAGGTGTAACAGGTTTTACATCTCAACAATGATTTTTTTTTTCAAAGACACGACTGGTTTAGGTTGCGACAAAATATCCACGTCATCGGCTAAACAGATTACCAAATCGATTTTTCCTGTTCATATTGTATACATATACACCCCCCCCCCAAAAAAAAAAATACATCTGACCAAATTAGTCTGGTGGCAGGGGTCACAAAGCAGCTTTTCCCTTTTCTTGCAGACTAAACTTATAGCTGTAGCTAGAGACCTCCACAAACATATGTGCAGTCCTGGCAATGTTATTAGTAAAGAACATTGGGATTGATTTACTAAAATCGGAGAGGACAAAATCTGGTGTCGCTGTACATGTTAGCCAATCAGCTTCTAATTTCAGCTTGCTCAATTAACAAAAAAAAAAAAAAGCGGATTGTTTTTTTTTATGCACTCTCCAGTTTTAGTAAATCACCCCAAGTCCTTAATGATATCTATAATATGACCAAAGGACACTTACCAGTCTGCATATGGTTAATGAGATCTTTCTTCAGAGCGTCAGCACTGATATCAGAGTCGCTGTCATTGAAGTCACTGTCCCCCTTGCCACTGTCCTTTCCACTGAATTTTTCTGCTTCTCGGATGGATATGGTATTGAATGAATGTCCCTTCCACACTGTCACTGTGGGTCCTGTCTCCTTCCCGAAGGTAGGAGGAGCTGAGGCATAATTCTGCAAGAGAGAATACTATTACAAACCTGATTCACCCAACTACCCCAGCCATCCCTGCCATTGCAGGCACCCAGTCCATCCACTTACCTCACTGTTAGTGGTCCTCAGCCTCTTCTGGGTGTCATACAGACATGTCCCAAAGGTGTCTTCAGTGCTGGCCACTTCTGGAGTGACTGCTGCTTCTGTTCCAGTGAAGGGGGTGGCATTGGGAAAAGGTCTGGCATCAAAGAGATTGGCTTTCTGGTTATCAATAAGCTCCTCATCTTGATCTGCTTTTTCTAACTCAGATATGTCCCTTTCAGTCTTGTTGGCAGCCTTGTTCTCCTTCCTGCGTTTGTTGCATGTAGTAGCAATGGTGATGATGGCAGCTAGGAGAAGGGTGCAACTGCCAGCAAGGACAATGATCACAATCAAGGGAATGTCCCAGTGGGAAACTTTCTCCTCCAAGGAACTTGGCTGCATGACTTCATGATTAATTGGAGGGGTGGCAGCAGTGACCAAGAAGCTGACAGTGGCAGTGTTGGCCAGAGGTGGTCTTCCATTGTCAGTCACTGTGATGATGGTCTTGAACACCTGGCCCAGGTCATCACTGACATCTGCAGTGAGGAAGATCTCTCCTGTAAGCTTGTTGACTGTAAACAGGTTTCTCCCATCTTCTGAGAGGCTGAAAGTGAGCTCAGCATTAACCCCTTCATCTGCATCCCTGGCTTTCATCTGAGTGACCAGAAAGCCATGGGGGGCTCTGGCTGGGATGATCACCTCTGCAGACCCATTGGACAGCACAGGATTGACAATCACAGGGGCATTATCGTTTTGATCCACTATCCTGACCTTGATGATGGCACTGCTGGTAAGCTGGGGAGATCCTCCATCGCTCGCCTGGATCCTGAGGTCCAGCTGCTTGAGGATCTCATAGTTGAAGGTTCTCAGGGCGTAGACAGCCCCGGTGGCCGGATCTAGAGACACATAGGTGGAGATCGGGGCTCCCATAATTTCAAAGTCGGCCAGTCTGTAGATGACTTTGCCATTGTGACCAAGATCGGGGTCCCTGGCCACCACGGTGGTGATGTAGGCTCCGGGGGCATTGTTCTCCATGACGGACACTTCATAGACAGGCTTGGCGAAGACGGGGGCATTGTCGTTCTCATCGCTCACCCGGATCGTGTATTGTTTAATGGTTTTAAAGGGAGGAGATCCCAGATCCTCGGCGACCACGGTGAGGTTGTACTCGGCGATCTTCTCCCGATCTAGAGGAGAGGTGGTGACTATCATAAAGCTATCCTCATAAGCTTGCTGTAACTTAAAGTGTTCGTGTCCATAGAGAGTACAATGTACCTGCCCGTTAGCTCCCGAGTCCCTGTCCGTGGTGCTGATCAGCGCTACAAAGCTGTCCTTAGCTGCAGCCTCGGTGATATAGGCTACTCCAGCACTGATCGAGGTCAGGGGGGTGATGGTGATGGCGGGGGCATTGTCATTGACATCGATCACATGCACGATGACTTTACAGGTAGCAGTTAAAGGGTTGGGACCCAAGTCCTGAGCCTGCACATCAAACTCATAGGTCTGCTTAGTCTCAAAGTCAACCTGACCTTCAAGGGTGAGTCGGCCAGATTTGGCATCGATTTTAAAGAGTTGACGTACCTCGGGGGACACCTGAGGACTGAAGCCATAGACGATCTCTCCATTAGCGCCTTCATCAGGGTCAGCAGCATTGAGATCCAGCAGGAGGTATCCCACAGGAGAGTCTTCCATCAAGTCCACGGTGACAGCGCTCCTCTCAAACACTGGGCTGTTGTCATTAAAGTCCAGCACCCGGACATTAACCACTGCACTGCCAGAACGGGACGGGCTCCCTCCATCCATGGCCACCAGCTCCAAGGTGTAGGCAGCTTGGTTTTCCCTGTCCAGTTCCTTCATCAGGACCAAGTCTGCATACTTCACCCCATCAGCCCTGGTCTGGACATCAATGCTGAAGTGGCTGTTGACTGAGATCTGGAAAGTCTGGATGGAGTTGGACCCTACATCTTCATCCATGGCTATCTCCAGGGGGATCCTGGTCCCCACCATTGCACTTTCTGACACATCCACAGGGATCTCATGGCTGGGGAAATGGGGGCTGTTATCATTGATGTCTCTCACCTCCACCTCCACATGGATCAGCTTAAATTGCTCCTTGGAGAAGCTGACCACGTCCAGAGCCAGGATACAATTGGGGGACTGTTTGCAGATGTGCTCCCGGTCTATCCTCTCTCCAATGCTCAGCTGCCCATCGCTTTCTCTCACTCGGATCAGAGAACTATTAAATTGTTTCATCAATCGGAAACTTCCTTCCCCTGGGAGCTTCAGGTGCAGATCTTCAGCTAAAGTGCCTATGACTGTGCCAGGGTCATCTTCTTCATAAGTCCTGTATCTCATGGTCTTACAGCTACACAATGCCACCAGTGCCACACAACACAAGAGCCTAAAGGGACAAGTCCAGGAGCTTCCCTTTAGAAAAGTCATTGTGTCAAGTCTTAGCAGGTCAGGATGGGATGGAGTGCAGTGCAGAGCCCTTATGGAGCCTGCATGTATAGTACAAAGTGTCCCTGACACTGCTCCTTGTCACACAGTCTGGAGTTCTGAGCGGCTCTGGACACTCTTCAGGGGGTTTTATAAGCTCAGACATGCAAATGAACTGGAGGAGCAGCCAATCACAGGCATGCCTTTGACAGCAGCCTCTTGAATTCTTCCCATAGCACCGATTTAACCATTTCAAGGAGCAATGAATAGAGGTGTCACGTGGTGGCGGGCTATTAAGAAACAAAAGGGTTTATTATTAAAAAAAAAAAAAAAAAACCTTAAAGGGAAACAAGAAGCTTCTATTGTTTGCCTTTGGATGCGTTCGCACCATTGTTTATCGCGACAAGGCTCGGGCGATCGTGCGGACGTTGAGTGCTTTGAGCTATAAGATATGACATAGAACAAGTGTGCTACTGGGCACTTACTTTTATCTTAAAGTGTATGTAACTCTAATGCCGCGTACACACGATCACGCTTTTGCCTGGCTAAATCACATCGGAATTCTATCGGAAAAAAAATAGAGCATGGTTTATATCTAAACTCAGATGGAATTCATCGGAATTTCCGATTAAAAAACTCAGATGGGGCTACACACGATCGGAAAATCTGACTTTTTTCCATTGGAAATTGCGATCGTGTATACGGGGAATAACAATACATTTTTCTTATTTGCTCCCTTTTGGTCTGTTAAAGTCAAACACAGGAAAGATGAACATTATTTCCTTGCAGCAAAGGGTTAACTGCTTGTTTAGGTCCAGGGGGGCATAGAAAAAAATGTACTTACCCAATCCATCACTCGTTCATACTGCTAGACTGGTCCCTGCAGCGTCTTCTCTCCCATGCTCCAGCATTCTAGGCTTCAGATATCAGCCAGAACAAAGTAGGGATCATAGCTCTGGGTTGGATGTGAGGACGTCGAGGGACAGTTCACCGCTGGCGCTGAGGGGGCGCATTTTAATCGTAACAATACATTTCTCTTATTTGCTCCCTTTTGGTCTTTGGCTTTGGCTGATTTACTAAAGGCAAATAGACAGTGCACTTTGCAAGTGCAGTTGCTCTGGAGCTTAGTAAATGAGCACCCCAAAGCTCATACGTGTGTGTGCACCCCAAAGCTCATATGCGCGTGTGCACCCCAAAGCTCATACGTGTGTGTGCACCCCAAAGCTCATATGTGTGTGTGCACCCCATAGCTCATACGTTTGTGTACACCCCAAAGCTCATATGTGTGTGTGCACCCCATAGCTCATATGTTTGTGTACACCCCAAAGCTCATATGCGTGTGTGTGCACCCCAAAGCTCATACGCGTGTGAGTGCACCCCAAAGCTCATACGTTCGTGTGTGCACCCCAAAGCTCATACGTGAGTGTGTGCACCCCAAAGCTCATACGTGTGTGTGCACCCCAAAGCTCATATGCGTGTGTGCACCCCAAAGCTCATACGTGTGTGTGCACCCCAAAGCTCATATGCGTGTGTGTGCACCCCAAAGCTCATACGTGTGTGTGCACCCCAAAGCTCATAAGTGTGTGTGCACCCCAAAGCTCATAAGTGTGTGTGCACCCCAAAGCTCATACAGTACGCGTGTGTGTGCACCCCAAAGCTCATACGCTTGTGTGTGCACCCCAAAGCTTATACGTGTGTGTGTGCACCCCAAAGATCATACGTGTGTGTGCACCCCAAAGCTCATACGCGTGTGTGTGCACCCCAAAGCTCATACGCGTGTGAGTGCACCCCAAAGCTCATACGTTCGTGTGTGCACCCCTAAGCTCATACGTGAGTGTGTGCACCCCAAAGCTCATACGTGTGTGTGCACCCCAAAGCTCATACGTGTGTGTGCACCCCAAAGCTCATATGCGCGTGTGCACCCCAAAGCTCATACGTGTGTGTGCACCCCAAAGCTCATATGTGCGTGTGCACCCCAAAGCTCATACGTGTGTGTGCACACCAAAGCTCATACGCGTGTGTGCGCACCCCAAAGATCATACGCGTGTGTGCGCACCCCAAAGATCATACGCGTGTGTGTGCACCCCAAAGCTCATACGCGTGTGTGTGCACCCCAAAGCTCATATGTGTGTGTATGTGCATCCCAAAGCTCCTATGCCTGTGTGTGCATGTGTATATACTGACTGTGCCAGTAGAGCACTGGATGGTATCAGTAGAGAAGTATATGGTGTCATAAGGGCAGAGATTGGTGTCAGTAGGGCAGTTACAATATTATTATATATTTTTTATATTTTTTAGGAGAAATAAGAAATAAGGAGAATTGTTATTTGGTGAAATATCAGTGGTCTAAACATTGGATGCATGCACCACACTAGGTGATTAGGGTGTGCCCAGGCACACCTGGCACACCATGTGCGCACGCCTATGCCAATCACGTTCAAGAAAAAAAAAAAAAAGCTTGCAGATGATTGGACGATGGAAGTCAGCAGAGCTTTCCTTCATTTACTAATCTCTGGAGCAACTGCACTTCCAAAGTGCAAAGTCTATTTGTAGCAAATCAACCATTATAAGCTAAAAAAAAAAAAAATGCTGGATGAAAAATGCTCATAACAGCGTTTTAGTTCCAGCTTTTAGCAGCAGTTGGGACTGTTCAGGGTTTTGTTCTGCTGGCAATTTCTTCCCTGAAAAAAAAAAAAAATAATAATATTTTTTTTCTACTTGAAGCTGAAGCTTCAAAAATGCTTCTAGGCTAAAATATCGTGCATGGACAAATAGGAGCTGATTTACTAAAGGCTGATAGACTGGGCACTTTGCAAAATGCAGTTGAAATCTGCAAGTGTAGTCACTCCAGAGCTTACTAAATAAGATCAATTATTTCCTTGCAGCAAGGGTTAACTGCTTGTTTAGGTCCAGGGGGCATAGAAGCCATTTACTTACCCAATCCATCACTTGTTCATACCGCTAGACTGGTCCCTGCAGCGTCTTCTCTCCCATGCTCCAGCATTCTAGGCTTCAGATACCAACCCCGAGCAATGCAGGGTCCATAGCACTGTACCTGATGTGAGGACACTGAGGGACAGTTCACCGCTGGAGCTGAAGGGTGGGCATCTGCCAGAGGATCGGATAAGCTTAAGTGCAATTTGTTATACTTGGGGGTTCATTTACTAAAACTGGTGCAGCTGTACATGGTAGCCAATCAGCTTCTAACTTCATCTTGTTCAATTAGGCTTTGACAATAAAACCTGGAAGCTGATTGGTTTTGATGCAGCAGATTTTGCACTCTCCAGTTTTAGTAAATCAACATATTTTTTTCAGTAAGTCCAAGAAATTGTCTGTATATTCCGCCAGAAATCTTCTGTACTCTCTGGACTGGTATCAGTTAACATTGTTCCCTGTTATCGGCATAGACTACAGAACACCTCCCCCTGGTGAGGAAAGTCCTATGTCCTCCTAACATCTTCAGGGTTGATTTACTAAAACTGGAGTGTGCAAAATCTGGTGTAGCTGTGTATGGTAGCCAATCAGCTTTTAACTTCAGCTTGTACAATAAAAAAATAATAATCTGGAAGCTGATTGGTTTCTATGCAGAGCTGCTCCAGATATTGCTCTCTCTATTTTTAGTAAATCAACATATCTTTTTAGAAAATGCAAAAAATATCAGTTTGTCCAGCCAGAACTCTTCAGTATCCCCTTCCTCTGGACTGGTATCAGTTAGCATTGTTTCCTGCTACCTACATGGACTATAGAACACCTCCCCCTTGCATGGTTGCCAACCTCATGCAGCATTTTTTTTACTGACAAAACATGGAAAATTCTCCGGCGGAGCACATTTTTTACTGGAAACTTGAGAAATGACAGAATTCCTATTGAAAACTAACACAGTGAATATTTTAACAGTATAAACATGATATAGAAACACTGACAATACCTATAATAAAGTAATTTTCATGCAAAAAGTCAACACAGAATAACATTATCAGCCCCTGATATTTACTGGCAGTTGTAAAAAAAAAATCACTTTTTTTTTTACAAACTGTCAGTAAATTTACCAGCGATTGGCAACCCTGCCCCCTGGTATAGTGAAGAGAGGAAGGTGTTATGTCACCCTAACACAGTATCGGTTCATCAATAAGACCCCTTTCACACTGGTCTGCCCATAGTGTCAGCGCTAAAACGCAGCTATTTTTACCACCGACGCTATGGGTGGATTTGCAGCGCATTTCGGCCGATAGCGGGGAGCATTTAACCCCTGCTAGTGTCCGAAAAAGAGTTCAAACCGCCCGCAATGCGCTGCTAAAGCAGATTTCAATGGGCAGCAGCGGTGGAGGAGCGGTATACACACCGCTCCTTCACCGCTCCAAAGATGCGGCTAGCAGGGCTTTTTTTACCGTCCTGCTAGCGCAACTCTCCAGTGTGAGGGCCCTTGGGGCTTTTACACTGGAGACAATAGAGCAGCTTTTTAAGGCCCCTTTCACACTGGGGCGTTTTTCGAGCGTTATTCAAGCGTTTTTCAAGCGTTTTTCAAGTGTTATTACAGCGTTATTCAAGCATTTTTCGAGCGTTATTACAGCGTTATTACAGCGTTATTACAGCAAAGCCTCATCTGCAATCCCAATGTGTTGGTAAAGCACCACTAAGACCCTAAAGTTTTAGGGCGTTTTTGCAGTGCCTTGGTGTGAAAGGGTAAGGCGTTTTTACAGCCCTTTTCAAATCATTTCAATGGAGAGGGGCGTTTTTGGAGCGTTTTTTTTCAGCGCTCAAAAGCTGTTTCAAAGATGCTGCTTGCAGGACTCAGTGTGAAAGGGTCCATTGAGATCCATGGAGAGCGTTTTATGAGCATTTTAAGAGTGCTATTTTTAACACTAAAATGCTGTAAAAATGCTTCAGTGTGAAAGGGGTCTAAGGGTGGATTGCAGGCGCTATTTTATTATTTTATTTTTTAAGTTTTTTTTATTAAGGTATTTCACAATATACAAGAGAAAAACAGATCAACAAACAGAAGACATACAATACTCAAGCGCAACAGGCGCTATTTTTAATGCTATAGCGCCTGCAATACGACCTCAGTGTGAAAGGGGTCTAGGTGCAGCAAGTAGCTGTTCTTCCAGCTAGAAATATTCTGTACTCTCTATTATTGATTTACTAAAGGCAAATAGACTGTGCACTTTGCAGTTGCTCCAGAGCTTAGTAAATGAGCAGAAGCTCTGCTGATTTCCATCCTCCAATCATGTGCAGGAAAAATGCTGTTTTTTTTTTTTCCTTGTACGTGATTGGGTATTTTTTTTGCAAAGTGAAGCCTTATCTCATTTACTAAGCTCTGGAGGAACTGCTCTTGCAAAGTGCACAGTCTATTTGCCTTTAGCAAATCAACCCCTTTGTCTCTGGACTGGTAAAAGTTAGCATTGTCCCCTGTTATCTGCATGGACTATAGAACACCTCCTCTTGTCATAGAGAAGCGAGGGAGGTGTTATGCAGTGCTAACCATAGGGTGTGCACCCCAAAGCCCAAACACACACTACCGATCGCTCACGGTGTTCATTCAGAAAGGTAAGGGGCCGGTAAATTACTTATTTACTGGCCCATTCCCCATTCCTGAAACATCCCAGCAGCAACAGCCAATAGGAGAGGAGTAGAAGCAGGCAGCACTGTGGGGGGAAAGATGGAAGCCAGGGCAGTAGGGGGAATGTGTGCTGCACAGAGTGATTAGGGTGTGCCTGGGCACACCTGGCACACCCTGTGCACACGCCTACGGTGCTAACAGTAATATAGTCCTATGGTGACAATGCTGCTCAGTACAGTTGTGACAGTAAGAAAGGAATGTGTTAATAGAAAGTTTGGAAGGTTAAAATAAAAGGGGAAAAGGTGTGGAAAAAATGATCCCAGCCCCCACATCTAGGGAGAAGCAAGCTGGAATACCATCCATTTTTCTTCTTGAATTTAGACTTAAAGATCTGCCTAGTTACAGAGGCTCCGTTTTATGAATAATGCTCATAACACATTTCCTCCCTAAATAGGATTGAAGGATTACCCCAAATTCATTTTCTTCAACCCCCCCACCCATTAGTGATTACGTCTCGTGAGAGCCAACGATCAGAGCTGCAATTTGCTTTTTTTTTTAGACGGCTGGGGTGGGTTAGTATGCATGTCACTGCCCAAGTGGCTTTCTTAAAGCCTCGGACACTGGCAGGCCCCGAAGAAAGAATTAAATGTTCCAAATAGGATTTAGGAGAAGCTTGAGGAGATTTGGAAAGGTTTCAAAGATCAGGCTGTATCAAAGGCTTATGAAGCCCTCGTTAGCTCCAGCGGGAGAATGGCATGGCGGGCCATCCCATTGGAAGCGCCGACGTCTGTATTATTCCAACATGACAGGCGCAAGGGGACAAAGTTGAACAGTTTCCACAGAGGAATTGGACTAAGAGGAGTATAATGAGCCAGCGCCACATGTATCCATTCTGCTCCCCCTATTCAGTCCCAATCACTGCCATAACTCTTTGGCTAAATGATGATGGGTGCTGAATAGGGCACAATGCCGCTTACCTATTAGAATGCGTTTAGTAAGCGATCCCTCCTGATGCTCTGTTCCGCCTATTTAGGGGATTTTCTTTTCTTGTGCTAACAGGGCCTCTCTGGGAAGTTACAGGAGTCTCGCTCCAAGAGCACAAAACCCCAGTAGGGGTCTTCAACCTGCCATGAAGCTACAGACTCCACCATCTGCCTCGTAAGACTTATTACTTAGTGCAAGGGATCTCCAGCTTTTACTAGACGTAATGTACAGTAACTTGCTGCACGTGTATCACACATTTTATACTACCCCCCTCTTCCTTCTCCACTCCAGGGGGCTTCCCCCATTCACATCTATGATTCCCCAAAGCGCACACACGCTCCACAGATTACTATCAATGAGCCTATGCTGAACCCATAGGGATCCTAGACCCTTCATAATCTCCTTGTAGCCTTCCATTCTGGAATACTGATACATCTGACTTTTGTGATCTTCCAAGTGAACTTTATATAGCTTTTCCTCCATCGGTGCAGCTTAACCAAACACAAAGTCTATGTAGGTGTCCTGCTATAGAGGACCAGTCACATCTGTCACCCATGTATCATGGAGGCAAATATTAGAATGAAATGCTACCAGCCTATTAATACAATAGGGGGCAGTGGGATATAAAAAAGCACAGCACCATGCAGGTTTTTGCAGCGGAACAAGAGAGAAAAATGTTTACATGCTGAATAATAATCTTTACAGTAAGGTGACCATATTTTTAAAATGAAATCCGGGGACATATTTTTTCTTTACTAGTAATGACAACAATCAGCGACTCTCTGCCCGTCGCCCCCCCGCCTCACAGCCTCTCAAGTCTTACTCTTCGTGCCCCGGCTCCTACTAGGTGGGGAGCGGAGGAAGATCACTCCACCAGGGAAGGCAAGGAGATAGGCAGGTGGCTGGCTGGGACTTGAGCCAAGGCAGGAGAACATGCGAGCGAAGCTGGATGGGCATGCACCCGAAACTGAAGAAATATTCCCTCCGCTCCGACCATGATCATCAGAAAGGGGCACAGATAATGGGAAAAATACAACGCACGGCGGAGTGGGGGGGTGTAATTCAAATGTTTTTATTTTAATTCTGCACTGACGGTCTTTGAAATTGCCCCTGCCCCATATTAAATCCAATCTGGGGACAAAACCAGGGACAGACTTAGTCCGGGGACAGTGTCCTCAATCAGGGGACTGTCCCCTGAAACTGGGGATGTCTGGTCACCCTACTTTATAGTGAACGAAAAATAATACATGCCAAAAAAGTACAGCAAATGCATGACAAATGCAGAAAAACTTGAAGTTTGTGATGTGAACGAGCACTTGAATATTTCTGAAGGCCTGCATTTATATTTTGTACACTAGGAAGGCGTGCCAGATCATTAATGGAGGCAGGACGTTGGCAACATTTTCCTACTTCCTATGTAAGGCCCCTTCCACATGGGGACGGTTCTGCTTGCAGAGGTCCGCCAGCTCAGTGGGAGATCTCTCAGCTGAGCCGGCGGATGACAGGTTCCTCTTTGCTTAGTGAGCAGGGAGGGGCTTGTCGAGTGCCGCTGTCTCCTATGGAGAGATTGGACGAAAACGGACAGCATGTCCGCCATGGAGGGGTGGCGACGTATCGACATTCGTCTGATTTTAAGGGATCGGATGTCAGCGAACATGTCTCCGCTGACATCCGACGCTCCATAGAGAAGAATGGAGCGTCCATTCAGGACCGCCGAAAAAACTGACCGGCGGACCTGAATGGTCCGGCAGTGTGAAAGGGGCTTTATAGAGAGGAGATTATTAGGCTACATTTAGATATGTGTCAACAATGCCGTACCTCTATAAAACGTTTTGTGTTTGGACAGGGGCGGACTGACCATTCGAGCACTCGGGCACTGCCTAAGGGCACCATGCCACTAGGGGGCCCCATCAGGGTTGCCAGCCTCAGTAAAACCAGGGACAGTATGCAAAAATCTGTGTTTTTTTTTACATCTGTACCTGAAATGTCCTTTACCGACATCCTTTTGGTCTAAAAATCCCAAGATTATAGCTGCCCCGCCTCTCCAGTACCTGTATACTGTGTGTGTATGTGTACTGTGTGTCTCTATGTGTATTCTGTGTGTATGTATACTGTGTGTGTATGTGTACTGTGTGTCTCTATATGTATTCTGTGTGTATGTATACTGTGTTTGTATGTGTGTATGTGTACTGTGTGTGTGTATGTGTATTCTGTGTGTCTCTATGTGTATTCTGTGTGTATGTATACTGTGTGTGTATGTGTACTGTCTGTCTGTATGTGTATTCTGTGTGTCTGTATGTGTATTCTGTGTGTATGTATACTGTGAAGATACTGTATGTATACTGTGTGTGCATACTGTGTATGTAACCGGTATGTGTGTGTATACAGTACTGTGTGGCCCCATAATCTCCTATTGCCTGGGGGCCCCACAATCTCCTATTGCCTGGGGTAGGGTGACCAGACAGCCCCAGTTTTAGGGGACAGTCCCCTGATTGAGGACACTGTCCCCGGACTAAGTCTGTCCCTGGTTTTGTCCCCAGATTGGATTTAATAGGGGGCAGGGGCAATTTCAAAAACAGTCAGTGCAGAATTACAATAAAAAAAATTGAATTACACCCCCCGCTCCGCTGCGCCTACTAGCATGGGGGGGGGGGGTGTTTTTCCCATTATCTGTGCCCCTTACTGATGGTCATGTTCTAGTCAGAGCGGAGGGAATATTTTTTCAGCTCCGCTCGCATGTTATTCTGCCTTGGCTCAAATCCTGGCGCCAGCCGGCTGCCTATCTCCTTGCCTTCCCTGGTGGAGTGATCTTCCTCCGCTCCCCACCCAGTAGTAGCCAGGGCCGGAGAGTAAGAGTCGGTTCACACTGGGGCGATCCGACTCCGGGGGCGGCTCTGCAAGTCGTCCTGAGGACGACTTCAGAGGCGACCTGCCAAACGACTTCTGTATAGAAGTCAATGGAGGTCACCCCGAGTCGCCCCCAAAGTCGTACAGGGTCGCTCCTATTAGAACGCTCCCATTGCATTCAATAGGAGGCGACTCGTCAGGCGGCTGAGCCGCCTGACGAGTCGCCCCAGTGTGAACCAGGTCTAAGACTTGAGAGGCTGTGAGGCGGGCGGCGAATGGCAGAGAGTCGCTGATTGTTGCCATTACTAGTAAAGAAAAAATATGTCCCCGCATTTCATTTTAAAAATTTGGTCACCTTAGCCTGGGGGCCCCATAATCTCCTATTGCCTGGGGGCCCCATAATCTCCTATTGACTGAGGGCCCCATGAGTTGTCAGTCCGCCCCTGTGTTTGGATCTCTTTTCAGAGATGTTAATACGGAGCTCCAGACGCAATTTTTTTTTTTTAAAGTCAGCAGCTACTAACAGTGTAGCTGCTGACTTTAAATAAGGACACTTACTTTGTCCTACTTGCCCGCGCTGATGGGCCCCCCGATGCCGGTCCCACGATCGCTCCGGGTCCCACACCGCCATTCACACTATGGGAAACAGGCAGTGAAGCCGTACGGCTTCACTGCCCGTTTCCTACTGCGTGAGTCTCACGCTGGCTTGTGAATGGGCGCGCTGCTCTCTGAGAACACACACAGTTCCCAGAAAGCAGCGCGCCCCATTCACAAGCAGAAGGACAAGAAGAAAAGGCACCGCGGAGTGGAAGAGGCAGATTACGGACTTCCGCATAGCAACAGGTATTTCGGGTGAGTATTTTATTTTAATTTTTTTCAGGTTTTTTTTATTTAATTTTTTTAAACAACATGGGAAAATGTTGTTTTCCTGGGTGGAGCTCCGCTTTAAAGAAGCAGTGAGGAGGCACCATGTCGCCTTTTCCTGCCTATTTTAACTAGCCCCACGTCGCACCCTTTCCTGGAACGGGTTGGGTTTGGCAGTGGTAATGTCCAGCAAACACACTTTTTTTCTGTGAAGCAAAGCATTGCAGTCTAAGGCTAAGTTTCCACTATTATAACTCCAAAAGTTGTGCGATTTACAGGACGACTTTGCAATGCGCTTTTTGATGCAATGTCATGCGATGTTAGAACCATGGGAGAACAAGTTGCCCCGAAGTCGGAACAAAGTAGTACAAAAAAACTTTTTGGGAGTGGCTGCAACTTGAGTCGCACCAATTAGATCGGGGACCATTGAAATACACACTTAAATACATTAAATGCTTTCGCAAAAACGCAGCCTAGGCGTGTTTTAGAAGCTGCTTTTCTCTTTCCAGGAGAAAAGTGTTTACAAACGCACCGGTGTGCATGAAGCCTTATACCCCGTACACACGATGCAAATATCCTACGACACATTTTCCTCTTTTTTCGAATAATAGTCGCAAGTAGGAATTGAATAGGTTACTAAAGTCACGAAAATTCTTGTATGACAGAAAAAAAAATCGGAAGTGATGTCCTGTGTTGTATTGTATTTGTATTGTATTTTCGGGTGACAACTGTACTGACTAAATGAAAATTGTACGATGTGGTATCGTACGAGGAACAATTTTCATGCATTTTCGATCTAATAGTATTAGATGAATTGTCGTGATAGGCTCTTAAAAGCTCTGTACTAACGATCCGATTATTGTACGATTGCGTCAAAATCGATATTTTTCGTCCGATTTTGTGTACGGGCCATAAGAACAACAAACAGCCTTATGCCTCGTGCACATGATCGGAATTTCCGATGGAAAAAGTTTGACAGAATTTTTTCATCGGATATTCCGACCGTGTGTGTGCCCCATCTGAGTTTTTCCATCGGAAATTCCGATGGACTTAGAAAGAGAACATGTTCTCTTTTTTTTCCGATGAAAAAAAATTCTATCGGCAATTCCGTTTGTCTGTATGGAACTCCGACGGAGAAAAAAACACGCATGCTCAGAATCAAGTCGATGCATGCTCGGAAGCATCGGATGTAATTTTACATCTATATAATACATTGCCTCCTAACATCCTATTTTAACCCTGTAAATGCAACACAACCGTGCTGAAAACACATGCATTACATGAGGTCGCAGGGCGTTTGTGGCAAGACTCCATACACTTAAATGGGTTGCATTTACCAAACGCGACATGCTTTTTTTTTCTCCCATGGCCACCAAGCAAAGCATCGTGACTTTTGTGAAAGTTTGTGAAGCCATAGGCGCAAGCACAGGGTATGCCAGGTGTGCCCAGTCACACCCTAATCACCCTGTGCTGTACAAATTCCCCCATACTGCCCTGGCTCCTCCCCTTCCCCTGTCACAGTGCTTTCAGCTTCACTCCTCTCCCACCGGCTGTTGCTGTGGGGATGTTTTAGAATGAGCGGGGGGGGGGGGGGGAGCTGGTAAATATGTAATTTACTGGCCTCTTCCCTTTCTGAATGAAGATCGTGAGTGATCAGTAGTGTGAGTTGGAGCTTTGGGGTGCATACCTAATGCAATAGGCTGCACACACCCAGGCCCGTTGCTACAGGACAGGCAAAACAAACAATTGCTTGGAGCCCCGAGCTGGCCAGGGGCCCCAAACTTCCCCTTCCCAGGCTATAGTGTGGCTAAGCTTCTCTTCCTTCCTCCTGGAGTCCAGTCCGTGAGTGCTCACTTACTTTCAGTCCAGCCGGGAACACACAAAACTGAATCTCCTGTACCGCGTGGTACCCGGCCCGGCCCGGGCACTATCTGATAGGGGACTGGGGACCCATAATGATAGAACACCGGACTGACAGGAGGAAGAGGAGCTTGGATACGCTACAGCGGCAGCCTACAGGGAAGAAGGGGATGTGAGAACAGAAAAACATAGGGACTGGGGGGGAGTAAGAACATGGGTGTAAAAAAATTAGTGTAGCGCTAACGTAGGCTTTGCATGCGGGGGGTGCTTGGGGGCCCCCATTTTGCTTGGGGCCCCCAAATTCCTTCAAACGGCCCTGCACACACCTATGTGTGAAGCCCTAAACGACTGCAGTGCATACCCTTTTATAGGTAGGCAGTAAAACCATGTCTCAACTGCTTAAATGAGCCCCTATTCAAAACCGTGGGTGCAGCAACAAATTGAAAAGCAGCAACTAGGTTTGAGATATAAAAACATTTAAAAAGAGTCAAAAACATAAGCTGTCAGCTTTCTCTGGGTTACTGCTCTTTATGCACTCTTTTTTAGATAAGCAAGTCTTTGTTTCCAAAACTCATCCACACTTTACAGACTAGCTGTCTATTGAGACGTATAAATGACTATCTGAGTTACTGATCTGCTCTGCACTAGCAGCTCCATCATCACAAACCATGTATGCTTATCTTCCCTGTATAATCTCTGATAGGCATTGTCTGAGTATTGAGTGGCAGACCTGATTTACAGGGAACATAGCTAGAGAACGGGGACTGTGCTGTGTACCAGAGCAAGTTATATGCATACAGATTGTGCATGCTTTTCAATGCAGGCACATCCATTATTTCAATGATTAGGGTAGTGTAGTTACAGTCGCGATGATTACAGTGTATTACTTTTTATGTGTAGGAAAATGGCTTAGCAATCTCTTTGAAGCATCCAGGCAGCTATTTTGATAATGTAATAAGGCTGTTCTACAAAGGAAAGAACACAAAGCACATGGTGATAGAAGCATCAACAGCCTTCTATGTAAAATAGCACAAAACTCATGAGCTCAGGTCAGCTACATTCACTGTCCTATGTCAGTTCTCCCCATCTTATCTGCATATCAGGGGTAGAAAAGGGTGACATTGGATATACTATTGCAGCTTTTAGGCAGCCCATAGTAGGGTGACCACTGACTAGACATCCCCCATTTCTGGGGACAGTCCCTGGATTGAGGACACTGTCCCCTGACCAAGCCTGTCCCCGGTTTTGTCCCCGGATTGGATTTGAATGGGGCTGGGGCAATTCCAAAGACAGTGGGCCAGATTCTCGCACATCTCCGCTTTTTGTGCTGAGCGTAGCGTAACCCATTTACGCTACTCCTCCGCACTTTTTACGGGCAAGTGCTGTATTCTCAAAGCACTTGCTCCGTAATTTGCGGCGGCGTAACGTAAATGGGATGGCGTAAGGCCGCGTAATTCAAATAGGGAAGGAGGGGGGCATGCTGTATTTAAATTAAGCGTGGCCCCACGCCGAACGAACTGCGCATACGCCGGACGTAAACGTAGCCCACTGTGCATGCTTCATAGTACGCCGCAAATACATTTATTTAGACGGCAACGTAATTAACGTACAGCCCTATTCGCGACGAGTTACGTAAACAAGGTAAATGACGGAAAAACACGACGCTGTGCTGACATCCATACTTAATATGGCTTACGCCGGACCTACGCAAGGTTACCACTCATATAGCAGGGGCAACCTTACGCGTACGCAAACTACGTAAACTACGTAGACGGCGCGCAACTTCGTTCGGGAATCGGCGTATCATGCTAATTTTCATATTCGACGCTGAAATCGACCGGAACGCCACCTAGCGGCCAGCGTAACATTACAACTTAGATCCGACGGTGTAAGTGACTTACGCAAGTCGGATCTAAGCAAAATCTATGCGTAACTGATTCTAAGAATCAGTCCCATAGATACCCAGGGCCAGATACAGAGATACGACGGTGTATCTGGAGATACACCGTCGTATCTCTTTTGAGAATCTGGCCCAGTAAGTGCAGAATAAAAATAAATAAATGCACACCCCTGCTCCACTGCACCTACTAGCTTAGGGGGTTTTTCCATTATCGCTGCCCCCTTCTGATGATCATGTGCTGGACCGAGTGGAGGAAATATTTTTTCAGCTCCAGGCGCATGTCCATTCAACTTCGTTGGCATGTTCTTCTGCCTTGGCTCAAGTCCCGGCCACCCGCCTGCCTGCTTATCTCCTTGCCTTCCCTGGCGGAGTGATCTTCCTCCGTTCCCCACCCAGTAGTAGCCGGGAGATTAAGACTTGATAGGCTGTGAGGCGGGCAGCGGCGACGGGCAGAGAGTCGCTGATTGCCACCATTACTAGTAAAAAACTAAAAATATGTCCTTGGATTTAATTTTAAACATCTGGTCACCTTAAACTATAGCCAGTGGCACTGATCG
Organism: Rana kukunoris; assembly: GCA_029574335.1. Taxonomy (NCBI): domain Eukaryota; kingdom Metazoa; phylum Chordata; class Amphibia; order Anura; family Ranidae; genus Rana; species Rana kukunoris. Next base: position 166,122,806 of record CM056050.1, read on the forward strand.
AGCGACATTTATCAAACAGGATGGTTGTACAGAAGTCAATCAGTAAGCTTTGGGCTTTGGTGTCCAGACTAGCTTGGCTCTGAGGAAGCGGGTGCGGCCCCCGAAACACGGCAACCTATACCCTTGTTGTGTCCGCACCCTGTAACATTGTGCAGTTGTATGTCTCATTGTGGGTCATCACTTTTGTGAGTATACACTCTTAACCTTTTAATACTTATTAAATCAGGATTCCACCCGCAATTTTTTTTTAAAAAGTCAGCAGCTACAAACACGGTAGCTGCTGACTTTTAATAAGGACACTTACCTGTCCTAGGCTCCCATGATGATGGGCCCCCCGATGCTGATCCGGATCATTGCAGGTCCTGCACCGCCATCATCAGTAAAGGGAAACAGGCAGTGAAGTTTGCGGCTTCACTGCCCATTTCCTACTGCGCATGCGCGAGGCTTGCACCGCTTTGTGAATAGGCGGCTGCTCTCTGGGATACACACAGTTCCCAGAAGGCAGCGTGCCCCATTCACCAGAAGGATGATGCGGAAGAAGACCCACTGCGGATAAGGAGGAGGCAGATTAGGAACATCCGCATAGCAACAGGTATTTCGCATATTTCGGTATTCACCAGATGGAGGAGAGAAACTCTCTGAGTTCAGCAGACTGGAACAGCTTAGACAGGAACCATTCAGCAGACTGGACTGGAACCAGAAACAGACAGGAACCATTCAGCAGACTGGACTGGAACCAGAAACAGACGGGAACCATTCAGCAGACTGGACTGGAACCAGAAACAGACGGGAACCATTCAGCAGACTGGACTGGAACCAGAAACAGACGGGAACCATTCAGCAGACTGGACTGGAACCAGAAACAGACGGGAACCATTCAGCAGACTGGACTGGAACCAGGACAGATCGGTGGATCTTGTCGGATCGGATGCCAGGAGCCTATAGTTACCACATCCCTCAACCAGCTGGCTATAGTTGGAACATCCAAGGAACCGTAAGGAACCAAAGGCCGTGACTGGGCTATAGTCAACTGTCTATACCGCTTGCGCTCTGGTAAGCTGCTTACTTATCTGGTGGAGGGTGCACCGTTGTATTTACCTCACTTGGTGGTGTGGATCGTAGGAGGTTCCTGTCTGGATCTACAGGATCCAGGATCTACCTGTATATGGACTTTAATGAACTTTATTGTTTATGAACTTTGGTCATCACTAGTTTTATCATTTGTCTATTTTCAAATCTGTTTATCTTTGGCGCATCTTTCTTTTTTCCAGGTATTTCAGGTGAGTATAAAACATTTTTTTTCTAATTTTATTTTAATTTTTTTGCAGCAATTTCCTGTAATTTATTTTTTCAGGGTGGAACTCCACTTTAAATGTGTATGCCCAGACATCACACTCTGTGTTAAACAGGAAGATACATTTTCCTAACACGATCTGAAATTTCTAAACAGTATATACCGTATTTTCCGGCGTATAAGATGACCTTTTATACTTAAAAATATGCCTTAAAACTCGGGGGTCGTCTTATACGCTGGTACCTGTATGCAAAGTCTCAGTCAGACTTTGGGCGTCCATTGTTCAAAAGCCACGCCTCCTCCTTGTGCTGTTCCATGACAGCCTATCACGGATGTCTTCTCATCCTTGGCCTCGGATGACCAGCTGAAAAAGCAGCACAAGGAGGAGGCGCGGCGTTTGAACAATGGACGCCCGAAGTCTGACTGAGACTCTGCAGGTCAGGGATAAGGTATGTGATTCTCGAGGTGAGGCATGTAATTAATGGCACAGTGATGCATATAATGAATGGCACAGTGAGGCATATAATGAATGGCACAGTGAGGCATGTAATGGATGGCACAGTGAGGCATGTAATGGATGGCACAGTAAGGCATGTAATGAAGGCACAGTGAGGCATGTAATGGATGGCACAGTAAGGCATGTAATGAAGGCACAGTGAGGCATGTAATGAATGGCACAGTGAGGCATGTAATGGATGGCACAGTGAGGCATGTAATGGATGGCACAGTGAGGCATGTAATAGATGACGCAGTGAGGCATGTAATAGATGGCATAGTGAGACATGTAATGGCACAGTGAGGCATGTAATGGATGGCACAGTGAGGGATGTAATGGATGCTACAGTGAAGCATGTAATGAATGGCACAGTGAGGCATGTAATGGATGGCACAGTGAAGCATGTAATGGATGGCACAGTGAGGCATGTAATAGATGACGCAGTGAGGCATGTAATAGATGGCATAGTGAGACATGTAATGGCACAGTGAGGCATGTAATGGATGGCACAGTGAGGGATGTAATGGATGCTACAGTGAAGCATGTAATGGATGGCACAGTGAGGCATGTAATGGAGGCACAGTGAGGCATGTAATGGCATAGTGAGATTTGAAAAAAGCTGAATATGCTGCCTTATATGCCGGCAAATGCCGTAATATGTGAGGACAGCAGATATACATGTTCAACCTATGTAGGCAGATTTGGTTCATCCATGTGTATCATCTGAGGCTATTCACTTCACTGGGTGTATGGAGGGTTTACATCCACTTTAAGCAGCCCTTGCATTTTCTTGTAAGGTTTATTTTGAAGTACTGTGTCCCATATTCACCTTATCTCCAAATTTTTGGAGCTGCTATAAGCAAATGCAATGTTCCTTTGATGTTATTACTGAAAATCACACCTGATTATTTCTAAATTATAAACACTCCAGAAGTACAAAGCTTAGAAAATAATACATTTTGCATTATCTGTTAGTATGTAAGCTTTTGTGTGAATATAATAAGAATATAGCAGTTTTACTAACAGTCTTAATGTAACTCGTCTTCACTAGTGATCCATTAAATCAAATGATATTTTTGTATCAAGGACATTTCTAACATAAGCCATCATGTCTGGAAATCGGGATGCATGTCTGGAATATGTTACAAGTCCAACGTGACTGGAAGGATCCATTTAAGCCTCATACTTTTTTGTCTTTTCTTATTCTGTGTTCAGCAATGTCACAAAAGTCCAACTTATATATACATAAGTGAATATGTGGCTAGTGCATATGATATACTAAATGAGTTCTTATTGCGCTTAAAGAGTGTAACGCTTTAGTTTCTATGTCAGTAAATGCAAATCTATCAATTACACGCTCTAAATAGTGACACAACCTGCTAAAGATAGGGATTGCACTCATCCATTCCTGAAGGACACTTTCAGGAGCCATAGCATCCATGAATATCATCTCTGGGGGTAAACGTGATTTTCTTTTTTCCCTTTCTCCGGCTGCACTCTGTCACACAGAAACCTGGCACCGAACCAACAAAGACAAGGTTAATTATCCAGAGGATCAACTATTTTTATCAGGTTATGGTCACACTCAATTGTTTAATGCTATTAAATGTCTGCCTATGTTTGACATTCAAGATCACCGCTTTGTCCTACTTTGTCTCCCTTTTCTAATTGTTCATTCTGTCCATACACCATTACTAGGGTGTGTTGTCTGGGCTCTGGAGTTATTTTTATTAGTGTATCTATTTCTATCAAAAGAAATACTCACGGAGGTTGAAATAAGTTGCATCTGGTCACTTCGCTTAGTAAATATGGTGAAGATGTGTTCACTTTCAATAACCAGTCATGTGCAAGGAAAATTGTAAGAAACGTTTTTTTTTTAGATGATTGAAATGAGCACAGTTTCCGCTTATTAAGTATGCGTAAGGCCCTTTTTACACGGTCGAGCCGTTCAGGTCCGCCGCTCGGTCAGTTTTGTCGGCGGACCTAAACGGTCGCTCCATGCAATCCTATGGAGCGCTGACATCCGAATCGATCCGCCAAAATCAAATGCATGGCGATACGTCCCCATCCGTCCATGGTGGATCAGATTGGGTGAGATCTGATGAAAACGGACCTGCTGTCCGTTTTTATAAGATCTCTCCATAGGAGACAGCAGCGCTGCACAAGCCCCGCCCCGCTCAGTGGGCAGAGAGGGACTTGTCATTCGCCCGATTAGCGGAGAGATCTCCCGCTGCAATCCTATGGAGCGCTGACATCCGACCCGATCTGCCAAAATCAGATGCATGGCGATACATCCCCATCCGTCCATGGTGGATCGGATTGGGGGAGATCTGATGAAAACGGACCTGCTGTCCGTTTTTATCAGATCTCTCCATAGGAGACAGCAGTGCTGCACATGCCCCTCCCCGCTCAAGGAGCAGAGAAGAACTTGTCATCCGCCGGATCAGCGGAGAGATCTCCCGCTGCAATCCTATGGAGCGCTGACATCCGATGCGATCTGCCAAAATCAGGTGCATGGCGAAACGTCCCCATCCGTCCATGGCGGATGGGGTCGGGTGAGATCTGATAAAAACAGACATGTTGTTTGTTTTTATCAGGTCTCTCCATAGGAGACAGTGGTGCTGCACAATCCCCGCCCGCTCAGTGAGCAGAAAGGGACTTGTCATCCACTGGCTCAGTTGAGATCAGCGGAGAGATCTCCCGCTGAGCCGGAGTCCGTCTTGTGTCAAAGAGGCCTTACAAAGTAAATTTACGCGATCATTTTCCATTTCAGTAAACAGTCTCTACCCTTTTAGTTAACAAACCCCAGGGTGGTTATCCACAACTAGGAATGAGCTCAAGCCCTGAACCTGTGTTCGGACAGAACTTTACCTGTTACTCAAAATGCCAGATTTTGCTTGTTTGTCCAAACGCCTTTTTGCTTACTTGATGAGAGCCAAACGTGATGTATACAATGTTTCCCCGATAATAGGACCGGGTCTTATATTCATTTTGGCTACAAAAAACACACTAGGGCTTATTTTCAGGGAATGTCTTATTTATTTACGGTATGTGCAAAAAAGTTCTTCCCCCTGTCAGCTCAGGAGTCAGCATTGTGAAATTATGTAATCCCAAAAATAAACCTTAGTTAAAGACCTTGTAAAAATTCTGTAATCTGTTCTGTAAAAAGATTATATATAGTGTAGTGTGTCTCCTTGTGCAATTTGATTGTGGAAAATACCTTTTTTTTACAACACCGCTGGGCACTCATGTGACCCGCCAGAGCTCTTCTACCCCGCACTGAATACCGCAGAGAGAGAGGCTGAGATCACTGCAGACATCAACGATGCAGAGGGAGGGGCTGCTGACGTCAGCCGGGAGGAGAAGAGCATGGGGGGGTCATGTGAGTGCCCAGGGATTCTGTAAATAAGGTATTTTCCACAATAAAATTACACAAGGAGACACAATACACAATATACATATATATATATATATATATATATATATATATATATATATATATAATCTTTTTACAAAACTGATTACATGATTTTAACCACTTCCCGTCGGCCGTACGACTTTGTATGGCCGAAGGGATGTCCTGAATCTCTAACAGACCGTGTTTTTACGGCCTGCGCTCCGCCCGATGCGCGTGCTTGGCGGCCGTGATGTCCGCCAGGCACTCAGGATCGGCGGCTGCAGGGACAAGACGTGGATCTCTGTGTGTAAACACAGAGATCCATGTCCTGTCAGGGGAGAGAGGAGACCGATCTGTGTCCCTTGTACATAGGGACACAGCATCGGTCACCTCCCCCAGTCACCCCCCCCTCCCCCCACAGTTAGAACACAATTTAGGGTACACATTAACCCCTTCCTCACCCCCTAGTATTAACCCCTTCAATGCCAGTCACATTTATACAGTAATTAGTGCATATTTATAGCACTGATCGCTGTATAAATGTGAATGGCGCCAAAAATGTGTCAAAAGTGTCCGATGTCTCCGCCATAATGTCACAGTCACGAAGAAAATGCTGATCGCCACCATTAGTAGTAAAAAACATAAAATAATAAAAAATAATAATAATTCTGTCCCCTATTTTGTAAGCGCAATAACTTTTGCGCAAACCAGACGCTTATTGCGATTTTTTTTTTTTTTTACCATAAATATGTAGAAGAATACGTATCACCTAGACTGAGAAAAAAAATGTTTTTTTTTTTTTAAATTGGGCTATTTATTATAGCAACAAGTAAAAAATATAGTTTTTTTTTTCAAAATTGTCGCTCTATTTTTGTTTATATCGCAAAAAATAAAAACCGCAGAGGCGATCAAATACCACCAAAAGAAAGCTCTATTTGTGGGGAAAAAAGGACGCCAATTTTGTTTGGGAGCCAGGTCACACGACCGCGCAATTGTCAGTTAAAGTGACGCAGTGCCACAAGCTGAAATTTCACCTGGTCAGGAAGGGGTATATGTGCCCAGTAAGAAAGTGGTTAACTAGGGCTTATTTTCAGGGAAACAGGGTAGTGGTAGTATTTCTGCCATATATGATCATATATACAATATATGATAGATTATTTTCAATGGCTGGGTGCCAGCACTGACATCACCATCCAAAATAGGGTCATATGACTATATCTAGGCAATGTCATTGAACAAATGTTGTCATGTCCATATTTGGTCAGTGACATTACCCAGGAGACCCTATTACTTTGTTTATATTTAGAGGCGAGGACCATGAGATGTCGTCCTCGGTGAATGTGTCACCAGGCTTGGACATGTCAGTTGGTCAGTGTGTTATTTATGTGTACAGGGGATGCAGTTTATTATGACTGAGGATGGACTTACACTGTGGGACTTTTTGGGGGAATTTATTATTTTTTAGTAAGAACTTTAGTAAGAAAATTGCTTAGAACCCCCCAACATTATACCTGAAACCCAACATGTCACACTTTAAAATTGCGCCGCTCGTGGAATGGCATCAAACTTTTACCCTTAAAAATCTCCATAGGCGATATTTTGGCTTACCACATGTGTGGTTTGAACACCATTTTCATATGCAGACCCTACTCACGTGTGCGTTCGCTTCTGCGCGTGAGCTCCTACGGACGGGGCACTTAAAAAAAAAAAAATGGTATTATTTATTTTACTAGACTTTATTTATTTTTACACAGTTTTTTTTTTAAAACTTGGTCACTTTTATTCCTAATACAAGGAATGTAAACACCCCTTTTAATAGAAAAAAGAATGTCTTTGACCTGTCTCTGGATTCTTGTCTGCCTGCTCTACCTGTATTTCACACTCTGCATCCTGCCTTCTAAATTGATACCTTCTTGCCCAGGTGTTAATTGACCTTGAGCTGTATCCTGACACTGCCTCTGCTTTATATTCTTGAACCTTGATGCCCAGCTGTTGCTGACCATGGCCTCTGTCCTGACGCTGTCACTACCTTCTAATTGGGCACCTTGCAACACAGCCGTTGACAACCTTCAACTTGTGTCTTGGCTAAATTCCTGAATGCTGATCGGTGGCAACCATGTTTCAGCATCTGGTTCTTAACCTCCCTGGCGGTATGATTCTTTCAGATTTTAGGTGCTGAAAGCGGTACCATTATTTGCAAGGGAATTTGGCGTTTTATACTGTAGGCCTGTAATTCTTAGGAATAACTCACTTAAATCTGACCAAACAAGAGTCTAATAGGCATCCCGGGTATGATTTTTTTTTTTTATTAAAAATTATATAATAAATAATTGTAAAAAATTATAACAAATAATAATATAATTATAGTAAAAATTATTCAATAATGTAATCAAATCAAAATCACTGAAATTTGCTCAGTTGCAGAATTTTTGCTGTCATTATTTCTTTTTTTTATGACGAATTTCCCCATAAATCGATATCGCTAAATTCTGCAAGTGATTCTGATTTATTATCGCTGTTTTTTAGCTGCTCTAAAACAATTTTTGCCATAAAGGGACACTTTTGGTTGCTATGGGCAATCTACAGTTTGCAGGGAGAAAGAACAGTTTTTATTATATAAAAGGACATGTAGTGTACAGGGCAGACCACTAGGGACATGGGGGTTGTGTATTTTTTACATACAGTACTGTAATCTATAAGATTACAGTATACTGTATGTATAGTGTTTGTTTACATTTTTGAATTTGGCGCCGTTCTCCGCCCCCGTGCGTCGTAACGTCGCAGGGAACGGAGATCGGTGGCGCACAGGGACGCTGTGTGAATCGAGTGAGCACCCGCTCGCTCACACAGTGCGGATGCATCGCTGGATCCAGGGAGAAGGTAAGTAAACAGTCTCTGTGGATGCTGCGAGGCGAGCCCGAGTCTGACTCGGGGTTACCGATCGTAGCACAGAAATCTAACCCCAAATCAGAGTCGGGAACACCGCCAGGGAGGTTAAGCCTCATACACACGATCGGATTTTCCCCAGACAAAGCATAGGACATTTGTCTGAAGGGTGTCGGCTAGAAATTTGTCTTGCATACAAACGGCACACAATTGTCCACCAACAAACATGAAACTATGTGTTTTTTCAGCTCTGTAGCGCCACTATTTGGGCACCTTCTGCCAATGTTGTGTTTGGTGACATTGATTCCGAGCATGCGTGTTTGTACTTTGAACTGTTGTTTGAAGGACTTGTGTACACATGAAAATTAAAAAAATTTTGCGCTATAAACAAAAATAGAGCGAACATTTTGAAAAAAAAAAAACAATATTTTTTACTTTTTTACAATAAGAAATATCCCCAAAAAATCGATATAAAACATTTTTTTCCTCAGTTTAGGCCGATACGTATTCTTCTACATATTTTTGGTAAAAAAAAATTGCAAAAAGCATTTATTGATTGGTTTGCGCAAAAGTTATAGCGTCTACAAAATAGGGTATAGTTTTATGGCATTTTTTATTAATAATTAATTTTTTACTAGTAATGGCGGCGATCAGTGATTTTTATCATGACTGCGACATTATGGCGGACACATCAGACACTTTTGACACATTTTTGGGACCATTGTCATTTTTACAGCGATCAGTGCTATAAAAATGCACTGATAACTGTGAAAATGACACTGGCAGTAAAGGGGTTAACCACTAGGTGTTGCTGTAGGTGTTAAGTGTGTCCTAGTGAGTGATTCTTAACCACTTCATTACTGGGCACATAAACCCCCTTCGTTCCCAGGCGAAATTTCAGCTTCCGGCACTGCGTCACTTTAACTGACATTTGCGCGGTCGTGTGACGTGGCTCCCAAACAAAATTGGCGTCCTTTTTTCCCTACAAATAGAGCTTTATTTTGGTGGTATTTGATCACCTCTGCGGTTTTTATTTTTTGCGTATATAAACAAAAACGAGCGACAATTTAAAAAAAATATATATATTTTTTACTTGTTGCTATAATAAATATCCCATTTAAAAAAAAAAAAAAAACTTTTTTTTTTCACAGTTAAGGCCGATACGTATTTTTCGACGTATTTTTGAAAAAAATAAATTAAAAATCGCAATAAGCGACTGGTTTGCGCAAAAGTTATAGCGCCTACAAAATGAGGAACAGAATTATGATTTTTTTTATTATTATTTTTTTTACTAGTAATGGCGGCGATCTGCGATTTTTATTGCGACTGCGATATTGCGGCGGACATATTGGACACTTTTGACACAAATTTGGGACCATTCACATTTATACAGCTATCAGTGATATAAAAATGCACTAATTACTGTATAAATGTGACTGCCAGGGAAGGGGTTAACACTAGGGGGTGAGGAAGGGGTTAAATGTATTGCCTGGGTGTGTTCTAACTGTGTGGGGGGAGGGGGGTGACTGGGGGAGGTGACCGATGCTGTGTCCCTTATGTAAAGAGACACAGATCGGTCTCCTCTCCGCTGACAGCACGTGGAGCTCTGTATTTACACACAGAGCTCCACGTCCCTGCTGTCATCTTTTCGGTTTCCCGCCGATCGCATGTACCCGACGGACATCGCGGCCACCAGGTACATGCATCGGATCCCCAGCGATGCGGCGGGACAGTGTTTACCCGCCGCGCGCCACACAAATCACGTCCAAAGACGTCAAGTTGGCGCCTCAGGTCCGCGTTGTTGACGTATTCTGTCAATAGCGCGGGTCTGAAGTGGTTAAGCCCTGTACACACGGCCCAGAATCTCGCCAGGAAAATTTTTTTGTTTTTCCTGACGAGATACTTGGCAAGATTCTCTTGCCGGCCAAGTGTGCCGACACACTCCATTCAAAAGAACCACCGTGACGTCATCGACTACGGCGAGCATGCGCTTGTCTCATTCGATGCTGTCACCGCCATCTTGCTACACCCTACCTATGCCTTGGAAGTTACCGCGCATGCGTCAAAGTCATTTTGAGCATGCACGTGTTTCCATGGAGAGGTAAGTATACACGCACTCGGGTTTCTCGGCAGGAAAACACTGCCAACAATCCCGACGAGAAAAATAGAGAGCAGGTTTCCAGACGAGAAACCTCAAAGCCTCGTACACAAACACGTGCGTGTGTACGAGGCTTTACTGTAGGGGGGATGGGCTGTGTGTGATAAGACAGTGGTCACCGCTTCTGATTACAGGAAGCGGTGATTAGTGTCATTGTCACTAGGTAGAGCGGAGAGATGCTTGTTTACATCAGCATCTCCCCATTCTTCCTCACCGTGAAATGATCGCCGGTATCCCTGCTGCGATCGAGTCCGCGGAACCCGCGGTCATGCTCACAGAGCTCACGGCTGACGCGTGCCGACAGGGGCGCGCGCATGTCCACAATGCAGCTTCCTTAAAGGAGACGTATATATACGTCCTTGTGCCATTCTGTCGACGTATAAGTGCGTGCGGCGGTCGGCAAGTGGTTAATCTACACCAGGTATGTGACACTGACCCTAAAGCAGGGATAAGCAATTAGCGGACCTCCAGCTGTTGCAGAACTACCATGAGGCATAGCAAGTCTCTGACAGCCACAAGCATGACACCCAAAGGCAGAGGCATGATGGGATTTGTAGTTTTGGAACAGCTGGAGGTCCCCTAATTGCAGATCCCTGCCCTAAAGGATTTAATCGCTCTCGCTCTCTTTCTCTCTCTCTCTCTCTCTATATATACCGTATATACTGTACATGTACAGATTACTGTTGTCCATACTAAAATTTCTCATAATAACTATAATCCAGGCAATGCGTTTGATAATTGTATAGTGAAGAGGTTGATAAGACAAGTAAGTGCACTTAAGCAATGAGAGAGCTCATTATTACTCACAGAAATATTCCATTATGTGGGAAAATCTCTGTCACCATTTATTACTTCATGGATTTTACAGGCAACATTGCCATATTTCTCATAGGATAAAATGAAGTAATTGGCTCCCATCCCCATTTTTTACCCTACAAAAAGTTACTAATAAAGTGGAAGACCTGCCATGAGAAAACAAAAGGTGCTATCTTTGTGTCAGAGAATATTTTTTTTTATTTGCAATATGTAATTTATTGGATATCATGAACAATCGAATTAGTGGGCAAAATGTAACTATACCAATTAACCATTGCTTTGCATGGGGGGGACCCTGTATAGGGCACCCAGAACTAACCTAGGAAATGTAGCAAATGTTAAAAATTCTGCTGAGAATGAATCTTTAAAGAAAGTTGTCAGTTGAAGGTGCCCAAAAACATTAAATGATAGTCTTTCAAGTTTCGCTGGAACTGATGCTATCCAATGTCTGACACAGTTTTCTGGGGAACAAAATGATCAGGGATGTTAGAGGACCTCGCCCAATACTATTGTGTTCCCTGCAACTGGGAACGTCTGGGCACTTTCCATCCCTCTTCCATTGCTTATGAATGAAACCTGTAATGGTTTTTAGTAAGTTTGTACTTTTGAAAAAAAAAAAGATAAATACCCTTTTAAAATATTGTCCATATCTCTTCTTTGTTTTACAAATAAATATATGACAAAGGATTAGCGGAGCACAATGTGTTGGCCGAAGAGACAGTATAGCAGTGGTTATCTGCCTTGCAGCTCTGCTTGACTGATTGAGCCCTCTGATAATGATTAAATCACTGGGATTCACTTAAATTCATACATTTCAGATTGAGCTATTGAGTTCTATAAACAGTACAGCTAATGATAGCCTGTAAATACAAGAAAATGAGCCTTAACCACTTCCCTACCGGGCCACAGGGGATTGACGTCAGTGTCAACCCCTCGCCGATGAGACTGGACGTCACACAACGTCCCTTCTTCACAGTGTTCTAGGGCGCACGATACCGCGCGTGTACCCGACGCCCGCGATTGCTGCCGGGCACCGCGATTACCGCTGATCACGGCAGGAGTGTGGATCTGTGTGTGTAAACACACAGATCCACCTCCTGTCAGCGGTGAGGAGACTGATGTGTGTTCCCAGTACAAAAGAACACACATCGTTCTCCTCCCCCTGTGAGTCCCCCTCCCCTACAGTTAGAACATACTTTAGGGAACATTTTAACCCCTTCAGCGCCCCCTAGTGTTAACCCCTTCCCTGCCAGTCACATTTACACAGTAATCAGTGCAGTTTTATAGCACTAATCGCTGTGTAAATGTGAATGGTCCCAAAAACATGTCAAAAGTGTCCGATATGTCCGTCGCAATGTCACGGTCACACAAAAAAAAAATGCAGATCGCCGCCATTACTAGTAAAAAAATAAAAATAAAAATGCCATAAATCTATCACCTATTTTGTAGACTCTATAACTTTTGCGCAAACCAATCAATATACGATTATTGCGTTTTTTTAACAAAAATACGTAGAAGAATACGTATTGGTCTAAACTGAGGAAAAAAAACGTTAAAAAAAAAAAAAAAATTGTGATATGTATTAAATAAAAAATATTGTGTTTTTTTTTTTTAAATTGTCACTCTGCTTTTGTTTATAGCGCAAAAAATAAAAAACGCAGAGATGATCAAATACCACTAAAAGAAAGCTCTATTTGTGTGGGGAAAAAAACATAACAATTTAATTTGGGTACAGTGTTGCATGACCGCGCAATTGTCATTCAAAGTGCAACAGCACTGAAAACTAAAAATTGGTCTGGGCAGGAAGGGGGTGAAAATGCCCTGTATTAAAGGGGGTTAAAGGAAGGGGGTTAAAGTAGTTGTAAACTCAAAAAAAAAAAAAAAAAACCCTGAAAGACAAAGGCATAATGAGCTTGTATGCATAGCATACAGTACTAGCTCAATATGAACTACTAACGTTAGATTGAAGCACCCACAGCGGTCCTCATATCCCCCTCCGGCGGCGACTTCTCTCCGGGGTTACTTCTGGGTATCGCGGCTCTGGTGCTGTGATTGGCCGAGCCGTAATGACGTCAGTCCTGCGCATTCGCACTGGAGCCGCCGGTGACAGAACGCGGACTAAAGCAACGGCACATAGGTGCCATTGCTTCAGTTTGCTTTAGTGTGCATGTGCCAATGACATCGGCACATGCAGGGGACAGGGGATATCTCCTAAACTGTGCAGGTTTATGAGATATCCTGGGTAGCTACAGGTAAGCCTTAATAGCCTGTAGCATAAAGTGGTTGTAAAGGGTTTACAACCACTTTAAATTGGTTTTAAAGGCTAAAGGTTTTTTACCTTTGTGCATTCTATGCATGAAGTCAAAAAACCTTCTGTGTGCGGCTGCCCCTCCCCCAGGCCCCCTAATATTTATCTGAGCCCAGGGGCGGACTGACTATTGAGGAACTCGGGCACTGCCCGAGGGCCCCATGCCACCAGGGGGCCACATCAGGGTTGCCAGGCTCATTAAAACCAGGGACAGTATGTAAAAATCTGTGTTTTTTTTTTACATCTGTCCCTGATATGTCCAAAACCTACATGCTTTTGATGTGAAAATCCTGAGATTTTAGCTGCTCCGCCTCTGTACTGCCTCCTGGCTTGGTGGCCATCTGTAAGTCTGGGGGCCCCATAATCTTCTATTGGCCTTGGGCCCCATGAGTTGTCAGTCCGCCCCTGCCTGAGCCCTTATCTCGATCCACCAATGTTCAGGAGACAGTGGCTTTCCTGAGTCTCTTCCTCCACATTGACTGACAAAGCTGCAGGAGCCATTGGCTCCTCCAACTGTCAATGACAGCCAGTGAGCCAATGAGGAGAGAGTGGAAACAGGGCCCGAGCTGCGTTCTGTGTGTAAATGGACACGTAGAGCAAGAGTGAGCCTGCTCGGGGGGGCCCAATAGAAAGCTGCTAGCTCTGGGGGCACCCAGCTGGAGTAGGGGCCAGGAGTGCAGGAGGGGGACCCGAGAAGAGGAGGATCAGGGCTGCAAAATCATTGCACAGAGCAGGTAAGTAGGACATGTTTGTTATTTAAAAAAAACATATCTGCCTTTAATATTGCTGGCTCAAAAGAAGAATGCAAAATATTCATGATGAATAATTCTTACTTACCTCACCAAAGTATATTTTTTACAGTTTTATTTTTCAATCCTATCATAAGAGTTAAAGTAAGTGAAAATATGTACAAAACTTTAATGCTACTATTTACTTACTGGACAAAAAAAACTCTCTCGTCTTTGGTTACCATGAGGCCTCGTACACACGACCATTTTCCTCGACAGAATCCATCAAGAAACTTGGTGGCAGAGCTTTTTTGCCGAAGAAAACGGTCGTGTGTATGCGCATCATCGGTAAAAGTAGCGTTTTTAATGAAGATAGAACATTTGTCACGCTGTAACAGACTGAAAAGTGCAAATCGTCTCTCACCAAACTTTTACTTAACACACGGTAACAAGAGATTAGCAAAAGCAGCCCCAAAGGGTTGTGCCAGTGGAATCGAACTTCCCCTGCCGTCTATGTGTTGTACGTCACCGCATTTGAGAACGAGGAGATTTGGTCTTGACTGTGTGTACGCAAAGAAAGCTTGTCAAGTTTCTCGAGAAGCCTGACAAGGAACTCGTAGAGGAAAACGATGTTTCATTTACGACGAGTTCCTTGGTCGTGTGTACGAGGCCTTACACTATAAGTCCAGTGATATTAATCATTTCATATCTGACAGCTGTGTTGGCTACAGGCCCCCAATTTCTACCCTTTAGGCTAGGTACAGATTGGCAGACATTTCTCCGAAAACAGTAGGCAGAGATGTATCAGTAGGCAGAGATGTACCAGTAGGCAGAGATGTACCAGTAGGCAGAGATGTACTAGTAGGCAGAGATGTATCAGTAGGCAGAGATGTACCAGTAGGCAGAGATGTATCAGTAGGCAGAGATGTATCAGTAGGCAGAGATGTACCAGTAGGCAGAGATGTATCAGTAGGCAGAGATGTATCAGTAGGCAGAGATGTATCAGTAGGCAGAGATGGACCAGTAGGCAGAGATGTATCAGTAGGCAGAGATGTATCAGTAGGCAGAGATGTACCAGTAGGCAGAGATGTACCAGTAGGCAGAGATGTATCAGTAGGCAGAGATGTACCAGTAGGCAGAGATGTATCAGTAGGCAGATATGTATCAGTAGGCAGAGATGTACCAGTAGGCAGAGATGTATCAGTAGGCAGATATGTATCAGTAGGCAGAGATGTATCAGTAGGCAGAGATGTACCAGTCGGCAGAGATGTATCAGTAGGCAGAAATGTATCAGTAGGCAGAGATGTATCAGTAGGCAGAGATGTATCAGTAGGCAGAGATGTACCAGTCGGCAGAGATGTATCAGTAGGCAGAGATGTATCAGTAGGCAGAGATGTATCAGTAGGCAGAGATGTATCAGTAGGCAGAGATGTATCAGTAGGCAGAGATGTACCAGTAGGCAGAGATGTATCAGTAGGCAGAGATGTATTAGTAGGCAGAGATGTATATGTCATTGTGGTGCTTTGACAATTTCCTCTGCTCCATATCATAGAAATACATTAAGCCAATTGTTTGGAAATCTCTATTTGCAATGGCAATTTGGCAAATACCTCAGTCTACTAAAGGTGCTTATTCCTGCCCCAAACTGGTCAGAAATACCCAGTAATCATGAGTAATAATTTACATCACGGGAATCTCTTGTAAATATTGCCTTGCTTGTAACCATACTGTACTTTATGTTTAGAGTCTTTAAAAATTTTTTGAGTGTTTTTATTATTTTATTTTTTGTTTAAGAACTGCATGTTTATAGCTTTAATTGCCATCCTACTCAGCAGCTACCAACTTTATCGGCGTAGAACACGCACCCTAACTTTGAGGCCGTGTACACACGATCAGACATGTCCGAGGAAACATGTCAGACGGACCGTTTTAATCGGACCACGCTGAAATCCCCTCGGACCAGAACGCGGTGACGTAGAACACAACGACGTGATGAAAAAACGAAGTTCAATGCTTCCAAGCATGCGTCGACTTGATTCTGAGCATGCGCGGGATTTTGGTCCGATGATTTCATGTACTAACCATCGAACATGTCCGACGGACAGGTTTCTAAGCATGTTTAGAAACTTTTGTCCGCTGGAAAACGATCCGATAGGCCGTACACACGATCAAACATGTCCACTGAAACTGGTCTGCGGACCAGTTTCAGTGGACATGTTCGATCGTGTGTACACGGGCCTAAGAGGGAAGTTTCAGGAAAAAACCTGCGCGTCACTGAGAAGCCCGTGCGTGTGCCCGGCGGCCGCGATGGCCGCCGGGCACACGCGATTGCCAAGTATCTGAGCTGGGATGTGGAGCTCTGTGTGTAAACACAGAGCTGCACGTCTCTGTCATGGAGAGAGGAGATCGGTTGTGTCACTTGTACATAGGGACACAATCGGTCACCTCCCCCAGTCACCCCCCCTCCCCCTACAGTAAGAACACACCTAGTATACACATTTAACCCCTTCCCCGCCCCGTAGTGGTTAACCCCTTCCCTGCCAGTTACATTTATACCATTATCAATGCATATTTATAGCATTGATCACTGTATAAATGTAAATGGTCCCAAAAATGTGTCAAAAGTGTCCGATGTGTCCGCTATAATGTCCCAATCTGAAAAAATAATCGCAGATCGCCGCCATTCCTAGTAAGAAATAAATAAAAAAAAAATCATAATTATGTCCCCTATTTTGTAGGCAATATAACTTTTGCGCAAACCAGTCACGGTAATACGGTTATTGCGATTTTTTTTTTTAATCAAAAATATGTAGAAGAATACGTATCGGCCTAAACATCATTTTTTTTTTTTTAAATGGGATATTTATTATAGCAAAAAGCAAAAAATATTGTGTATTTTTTCATAATTGTCGCTCTTTTTTTGTTTATAGCGCAAAAAATAAAAACCGCAATTTTGTTTGGGAGCCACATCGCACGACCGCGCAATTGTCAGTTAAAGCGACGCAGTGCCAAAAGCTAAATTTTGTCTGGGCAGGAAGGGGGTGTAGGTGCACAGTAGGCAAGTGCTTAAGGGAGAAGTCAGCAGTTCAAATATGTAGGTGCATCATAATCTTCAACATGTCATCACAATGAGGGGACATACTATCAAATAAATTATGGGTGAGATTAATAAAAAAAAAAGTTAAAAGAAAATTATGAAGGCTGACTATACTGACCTTTCTGAATAATAGTTGTAATAACTGCAAAGTCAGTGGCAGTTAGTTAATTTCTGCAAAGTGTCAGTTAGCACGCCGGTTCCACTATAAGTCTCTGATCATCACCATTACTAGTATAAAAAAAGAGAAATTACAGCATATATGCCGTCATTTGTAGATGCCAAAACTTTCACGCAAACCAATCAATATACAGTGGAACCTCGGATTGCGAGTAAACACGTTTAACGAGTGTTTCGCAATATGAGCCCTGTATTTCAGTGGTCATCAACCCTGTCCTGCAGGGCCCACTAACAGGCCAGGTTTGCAAGATAACTGAAATGCATCCCTGGTGATGTCATTTGCTGCTCAGTGATTGCATTATTCCAGTCTGCATCTCCCCAAGGTAATACATAGAACCTGGCCTGTTAGTGGGCCCTGCAGGACAGGGTTGATGACCACTGTTGTATTTAAAAAAATCCTAACTCGGTTTGCGAGTGTTTTCTCACAAAACTAGCAGGATTTAGGCCAAAGCGGTGTGCAGTACCGTGTTTGGCCTGAGGTGGGGGAGCGCCAGAGCCTAGCGGAGCTGAGAGGTGCCATTCGGAAATGCTCAGAAAGACTCATAAATAGTTGTTGGAAAATGCTACTCCATATCTGTAGTAATGGGTATATTTTTTATTTTCTTTGCCTGAGCCTTTCTGAGGTTTGCCAAGGTCAGCCGAGATATTCTCGGGCCTTTCTGGCCATTTCCAGGGGGTTCCCTGGCGCCCTCCCCCACCTCTGGCTGCATGCGGTATTGCATGCCATTGAATTCAATGCAGAACAAATTATTTTCGTTTCAATTGACTTTAATGGGAAAACTCGCTTTGATATGCGAGTACTTTGGAGTACGAGCATTCTCCTGGAACGGATTATGCTCGTAATTCGAGGTTCCACTGTACACTTATTGGGATTTTTTTTTACCAAAGGCATGGAGCAGAATACATTTTTGCCAAAATTTATAAAGAGATTGAATTTTTTATGGCATATGTTTTATAGCAGAAAGTCAAAAATATATATTTTTTCTAAATTGTCGGTACTGTTATTTTGTTATTTTTTTTTACAGAGATTGATCAGCATTGCTGAGTTATTAGCCAAGCACTCAGATCTATAATGTAATGTTAATGATATCAGAGAGACGTCATCAGCATATCTCCTGGTACCGTGATGTGCTACAGGACACCCTTACAAAGCACTCCGTGACACATTAAGAAGCAATGAAATAAAGGGATCGTCTCTTGGGCTTGGGGCTGACCCTAGCAGTCAGTGACAGATGGTGCTTCCAGCCCTGGAGCCCACCAACTCTGTGCTTTTGTGCCGTCCTGGGGGCTTAACTGAAGTCCTGCAGAGCATTTTCTATGTGATGCTTGGCTGGGAACTGTATAAAGTGCCAAAATTGTTGCTCAGTTATTGAGATGAGTCATATTCTTCTAGCTGTCATATCAATGGGTGAATCTCTCTCATTTACCTAATCAATACAGCTTTCAAACAGAAAAGGTATGGTAAAGAAATGTGTTAAAGTGCTTGTAAACCCCTGAAATAAAAAAAGAACAGCGTATACCCTTCTATAGTGTGTGCTTGCCTCAACCCAAAGCACCTAGTGGGATCTCTGTTTGCTCTATCATTCTTCTGCTATCTACATGAGTCCCTTCTGACAGTCTATCTATGTTGACCCCAAGCAATCTCAAGGGATGGCCCTGCCCTCCTTTCAGCCCCAGCTGTGCATGTTTCCCTATAAGACTATGTAGATAGAGGATGTTTTTTTTCTTTTCCCTCCACTCAGGTCTCAGATTCCACTCAGCTCCCTGTTATATGCTGTGCAGTGTATGATACTAAGTCCCGACCCTCTCCCTTTGATGATCTCTATGCTGTGTAAAATGTGTGATTTAGGAGGATGTTGACGCTGTAGGTAAACAGGTACAACGTATATAGGGGGATTTGTTTCTTCTTGGTGTATGTAGAGTTGCCACCTTTTCTTCAAGCCTATCCCGAACACTTTGAGAGCTACAAGGTGAGTAGTAATGCGGTGCACATAGCATGCTGCAGCAAATTATGGGTGTGGCCAAATTGCTTTTGCTGACATCATCACCCTGCCCCCCAGTGATGCCGAACCTGATAATGTATCAAGGTTCTAGTCCACCTGAAACCCCGAGCACATGATTCAAAACCCGGACTGTCTGGGTAAATCCCGGGAAGGTGGTAACCCTAGGTGTATGACCTGAGCCTAGTAAATTCAGCTGGTTTACATAAGACTTCATTTACACTTGTGCGACTTGCCATGCGACTTTGGACTCATAAAGTCACATGACATGTCACAGAACATGTATTTCAAAGGAAACTGTTCGAATCTATGCAACTTAAAGTTGCATCAAGTTTAAAAAGGTTCCTGCACTACTTTGTGACTTGGGTGCCATAGACTGCAATGCAATCTCACAAAAGTTGCATTAGAGTTGCATATTAATGTTATCAATGACAGTTGTGCAACAGTCAAAGCCAAAGTCAACGGTAAGGGCTCATTTCAACTAGCGTTTTTACAGCCACTTTTTTTAGCCTTTTTTACAGCTTAAAAATGCCTGTCCATGTTTACTTTGTAAAAAAAAAAAAATGTTTTTTTTTTTTGTGAGCTGAAGCTCAAAAACGCAGCGGTAGCGTTTTTGAGCGTTTTTTAATGTCTGGCGTTTTTACAGCTCTATTGCTGGAGCTTTAGAACGCACTGGTCCCGCTTTTTTTTGCAGCTTAAAAACGTCTCAGCCATCTACAGCTCAAAAACGTCATGGTGGGCATGAGGCTGTTTTTAAGCTGCAAAAACGCTCAGAAAAGTGGCTGTAAAAACGCCAGTCGAAATGAGCCCTAAAAGTCATCCTTCCAAGATGCACCCATCCATCGATGCATTAAAGTTGCATTAAAGTCGCAATGGAGTTGCACACGTGTAAATGGAGCCTTTGGGTTTACAAACACTTTAATGCCATCATTGTGTAAGCATTTCTGCTTGTGGCTCAGGTGCTCTGTTTGAGATGGGGCACAGCTAGGGCAGGACACTTTCCTGCCTCCACATTGTCCCATCCCCTGCCATGTGCAATGTGACTATCAAACTGACAGCCAAGTCCTGCAGATATGGCAGGAAAAGCCTGGATATTATGTATAACTGGAAAGAAATTTAATTAAACTTAAAATGTGGCCCCTTCATAGAGAACGCAACTGAAAAATGGAGAGCGAGAGAGAAATCACAGAATTCAATATATACAATACATACAATGTATAGTTTTATAACATGCATTTGTTTCTGTTCTCAAAGGTAGTAACCCTAGGGTTGGTGAGCAGCAGCTGTCTTTTTAGTGCTCTACCTGGCCACTTTAAATCCTTCAAATAAAGGTAGGGGGGTGCACTTTGGTGTCTTCACTTTGAATGGCAGAGGATGTGGCCTGGCACTGATTTTATATGCCTTGACATTTCAGAACGCTTGTAACCAGGGTTGGATTTCTTTTGGGAGAGATAAGGTTGCCACCTGTCCAGGATTCACCCGGACAGTCTGGGTTTTGAATCATGTGTCCGGGTTTTAGACCGCCCGAAACCCGGACACAGTATTCAGACAGGAATGTGGCTCAGAACAGGGCATTACAGGAGGGTGAGGGGGCACTAAGTGCGCCGCATTACTATTTTATTTGGAGTGCCAAAAGATGTCCCAGGTCTGCTACAATCTTATAGTGTATGCAAAAAAATAATAATAGCTGTGCACTGCTAAAGTGTTCAGGTTTAGGCACGGCTGGGCAGCTTTAGGGAGAGCCTAAAGGCACCAAACTGCTTCCTCTGCTAGGATCGACACTGTTACGTTTTCTTACAATGCATTTTAATAGTCCTACTTTGGATTATGCTATTGTGACAGCATGTAAATAAACGAAAACAGGATTAGTGTAGCTCTACTGATGATGGAAAAATAACTAGATGAAAGGCTGTTTCTGGGTCTCTGCCATGGAATGATACAGGCTTATTAAATCTAATGGTAATGCCCCTGCATATGGCCATCAAACAATCACTTATGTTGGGTCTATCATCTTAGCAATGCACCTTAAGATCTATTGCCACCTTTGAAATCCCCTTCTGAAATCTAGTTGCTTGACTGTCAAGACTTTGATGATTTATGATCATTTTAAATATATAAAGTAAGCACACCACATTACAAAAATGCTTTAGCGAAAAAAGTTGTGTTAGGCATATACTATACATATAAGGCCTCGTGCATACGATCGGAATTTCCAATAGAAAAAGTCAGACGTGTGTATGCCCCATTGGATAAATCCCATCGGAGATTACATAGAGAACATGTTCTCTTTTCCTCAAATTCACAGGAAAAAGAGGGGTGTTCCGGCGCTCATAGTGACTGGAAGCCTGGGCAGCGACAGTAGTACTGGTAGCTAGAACTGAACCTATGAAAAGGGGTCTAACAAATAAATATATTATGAGGAGGCAGGCTTCCTGTAGAGGGTGTCCATGACCTCTGTGAATATTTGGAAGAAAAAAGAGAAGGTGGAGGCGCCAACTCAAAAAATAAAAAATAACTTTAAAAACAGCAGTCTACTTAAAATGTGAGTATAGATGTGTACTCACAGGTTCGCTGAGTAGTAGTCCATCTGGGGGGTTTTTGCTAATAGGTGTGTGCCTTTCCACCGGCTCCAGTGATGTCTGGCCGTGCCCTGTGACGTCACCGCTTGTTCCGGATCTGCGTTCCACGCTGGCCAGCAAGGAGCTTCCTGGGCCCATCCACACTGAAGCCGTGCAGACATCACTGGAGACGGTGGAAAGGCACACACCTATTAGCAAAAACCCCCCCGATGGACTTCTACTCAGCGAACCTATACTCACATTTTAAGTAGACTGCTGTTTTTAAGGTTATTTTTTATTTTTTGAGTTGGCGCTTCCACCCCTCTTTTTACTTCTTTTCCTCCAATGGAATTCCGTCGAAATTCCGATGTGAATTTGGTCGGACAAAGGTCCGATTGTGTGTACAGGGCTTTATAGGTACAAATTTCCAAGTTTGTCCTATCACTTCAATCATAATATAGCCTAGGTATTCTGGCCCCACTGAGGCAGACTCAGGTGAAAAGTAGGGATGAGCTCCGCGTTCGATACGAACGTATGTTCGACTCGAACACTGTCTGTTCGTACGTTCGTCGAAATTCGAACAAAATTAGTCGTTCGCGCCAAATTCGAGTGACGCGCAACGGCCCATAATTCACTGCGGCATTGCGCGCTGATGATTGGCCAAACATGCACTGTGACCCTGTATGCTTGGCCAATCACAGCGCGCAAAAAACGGAGAGCCATAATTGGCCAAAGCTTTGGCCAATTATGGCTCAGGGCTTTAGCACACGCCCCACACTATATAAGGCCGTCTGCTGGGCGGCCTCGTGTAGTGTGTTGCGGTTGTTAATGAGAGCAGTCAGAGAGACAGAGAGATAGTCTTTTTATATAGCTGGATAGAGCAGGCAGGCTAGTAAGTTTAGCTTAATTTACAGTGTGTAGAGGATATATATACATCCCTAGGAGTTGTACATATATTTATACACTGTATAGCTTAGCTAGATCAGTTCTTCCTAATTTACTGGCAGGCAGGTGATTGTGCTATTTAAAGACGTTATCACAGGTATAGACACCCAGCAGGTACAATATTTAAAGGAATTTTAAATTTTTTTATTTTTTATTTAAGCATCATTAAAATCAATGCTCCTGGAGCAGTGATTTTAATAATGTTTAACCACTTAAGACCCGGACCAAAATGCAGGTAAAGGACCTTGCCCCTTTTTGCGATTCGGCACTGTGTCGCTTTAACTGACAATTGCGCGGTTGTGCGACGTGGCTCCCAAACAAAATTGGCATCCTTTTTTCCCCACAAATAGAGCTTTCTTTTGGTGGTATTTGAATACCTCTGCGGTTTTTATTTTTTGCGCTATAAACAAAAATAGAGCGACAATTTAAAAAAAAATGCAATATTTTTTACTTTTTGCTATAATAAATATCCCCCAAAAATATATAAAAAAACATTTTTTTTCCTCAATTTAGGCCGATACGTATTTTTCTACCTATTTTTGGTAAAAAAAATCACAATAAGCGTTTATCGGTTGGTTTTCGCAAAATTTATAGCGTTTACAAAATAAGGGATAGTTTTATTGCATTTTTATTAATTTTTTTTTTTTATTATTAATAGCGGCGATCAGCGATTTTTTTCGTGACTGCGACAATATTGCGGACACTTCGGACAATTTTGACACATTTTTGGGACACACTTAAGAGTGCACGCTGCTGCTCGGGGCATCCACCCGGGGGGGGGGGCATCCACCCACTCTTCCCTGTCAGTTCACAAGCTCGCTGAGCCATGCATTCCAGGCACACAGTGTCTTTGGGGGGGGGGGGGGGTCACGTTGGCAACATGGAGGGGGGGAAAGGAGACTGTCCACCCTTCATTCCTGGGGTCATGCCAGCACCTTTTCCCACAGGTTGCGCAGGCAGTCTGCTCTTTGCTGCAATTGTCTTAGCGTTCTGTCACACCAGGTTTCCAGCCAATGCATTTTCTTAGCGTTCTGTCCCTGGGTTTCTGTCATGGCGTTCTGCCCCGGCGTTTCTGTCTTAGCATTTCTGCCCCGGCGTTTCTGTCGTAGCGTTGTTACGCTGCCAGTCTTCCTTGCATTTCTGCAATTTGTCTTAGCACCCTGTCTCTGCGTTTCAGTCGCTCTGCGTTCTAGTCTTTTCTGTCAGTGCGTTTGCCCATAGTTTGTCATGCGTTTCTGCTCTGTCATGCGTTTCTGCCCCGCGTTTCTGCTCTGTCATGCGTTTCTGCCCCTAGAGTTTCTGTCATGCGTTTCTGCCCCTGAGTTTCTGTCATGCGTTTCTGCCCCTGAGTTTCTGTCATGCGTTTCTGCCCCTGAGTTTCTGTCATGCGTTTCAGCTCTGTAATGCGTTCTGCCCCGCGTTTCTGCTCTGTCATGCGTTCTGCCCCGCGTTTCTGCTTTGTCATGCGTTTCTGCCCCTAGAGTTTCTGTCATGCGTTTCTGCCCCAAGAGTTTCTGTCATGCGTTTCTGCCCCTGAGTTTCTGTCATGCGTTTCTGCCCCAAGAGTTTCTGTCATGCGTTTCTGCCCCAAGAGTTTCTGTCATGCGTTTCTGCCCCAAGAGTTTCTGTCATGCGTTTCTGCCCCAAGAGTTTCTGTCAGGCTCTCTGGCCCAGTATTTCCGTATGCTTTGCATTACAGCGTCAGTACGTTTGGGGCATGTGTAGCACACTCATGTAAGGGGGGGGTTTCTGTCATAGCATTCCTGCCCCCGGGGGGTTGCGGTCACAGCGCCCTGCCCCGGGGGTTTTTCCGTCACAGCATCCTGCCCCGGGGGGTTTTCCGTCACAGCGTCCTGCCCCGGAGGCGGGGGGGTTCCGTCACAGCGTCCTGCCCGGGGGGGTCCGTCATAGCGCCCTGCCCGGGGGGGGGGGGGGTTCCGTCACAGCTCCCGGTGGGGGGGGGGGGGGGGGGGGGGTTTCCTTTCTGTCTGGGGGGGGGGGTTGGGTTTCCATCTCAGCATTCTGTCATACCGTTTCTGCCCCACAATTTCTGTCTTTTCAGTTTCAGTCTCAGCTTTTCTCATTAGCATTTCTATCGTTCTTTTTCAGTAGCGGCATTCTGTCGTAGCGTCTCTGCCCCAGGTTTGCTGTCTGTGCATTTCTGCCTCATGGTCCAGTCTCAGCGTGGACTGCCCCAGGATTCTGTCATTGCGTTGCAGTCTCAGCGTTACTGTCAGTGCTTTTTCTGCCTCAGCGGTTCAGTCTCGGCATTTCCTTCTGGCAGGATTCTGTCTTTGTATTTCTGCCTCGGCGTTTCAGGCGCAGCGTTTTCCCTCATCGTTCGGCCCCAGGGTTCTGTTATCACATTTCCGCTTCAGCAGCACAGGCTCTGCTTTTAGACTCACCATTTGTCTCATACCTTTTTCTGCCCAGGTTTCCTGTCATGGCAGTTCGGCCCCTACGTGTCAGGCTCAGCATTTCTCTCAGATAATTTCTGGCCCACGATTTCAGTCATAGCGTTTCTGGCCCACGATTTCAGTCATAGCGTTTCTGGCCTGCGATTTCAGTCATAGCGTTTCTGGCCCACGATTTCAGTCATAGCGTTTCTGGCCCACGATTTCAGTCATAGCGTTTCTGGCCCACGATTTCAGTCATAGCGTTTCTGGCCCATGATTTCAGTCATAGCGTTTCTGGCCCACGATTTCAGTCATAGCATTTCTGGCCCACGAGTACTGGCCCACGAGTACTGGCCCACGAGTACTGGCCCACGAGTACTGGCCCACGTTTTCAGTCACAGCGTTTCTGGCCCACGTTTTCAGTCACAGCGTTTCTGGCCCACGTTTTCATTCACAGCGTTTCTGGCCCACGTTTTCAGTCACAGCGTTTCTGGCCCACGTTTTCAGTCACAGCGTTTCTGGCCCACGTTTTCAGTCACAGCGTTTCTGGCCCACGTTTTCAGTCACAGCGTTTCTGGCCCACGTTTTCAGTCACAGCGTTTCTGGCCCATGATTTTAGTCACAGCGTTTCTGGCCCACGATTTCAGTCACAGCGTTTCTGGGGTGTTCCTGTCCCCAGGGGCTTACCCTCATAGCGTTTCCAGCCTCTGCGTTTCGGGCCCAGGCCTCCAGCCTCTGCGTTTCGGGCCCAGCCCTCCAGTCTCTGCGTTTCGGGCCCAGCCCTCCAGTCTCTGCGTTTCTGGCCCAGCCCTCCAGTCTCTGCGTTTCGGGCCCAGCCCTCCAGTCTCTACGTTTCTGGCCCAGCCCTCCAGTCTCTGCGTTTCTGGCCCAGCCCTCCAGTCGCACGTTTCTGTCATTTTGCCCCAGCATGTCGGTCATGACGTCTGTCTGTCACGGCGTGGTTGTTGTTTGTTGGTCTTCATGTCTCATTGTCCTTTGTCATGTTGCAACTGGGTTAGTTAGCTAGCATTCGAATCTCGGGATCTGTCACGTCTACAGATCCATACGGGCTGAGGTTTCGTTTTTAATGATTGTCGCCCACAATCTTCTCGCCCGTATACCATACGTCATACGATGCACTTTCATTCTCACACCTGTACGACTACCCACCACGCTCCGTGGGTTCACCAGTCCTGAGTGTTCGGTTATCGCCTGTGTCTTCGCTGCAGGTTACTCAGGCTCATTTACCAATCACATAGGGGTGGGGTGCCATCTTTTAGTTCATTCTCGCGCAGTGGTCTCGATGTTCCCGCTCATGTTCCCGAATTTAGGTAAGGTGCCGGGGGGAGGGGGGGGGGTTGTTGCTTGTCTGGTGATCGGTTGTCTGTCATTTCTGCCCCAGTCGCGCGTTTCTGTCATTTCTGCCCCAGTCGCACGTTTCTGTCATTTCTGCCCCAGCATGTCGGTCGTATTGTCTGTCATGGCGTGGTTGTTGTTTGTTATCGTGTCTCATTGTTCTTTGTCATGTTGCAACTGGGTTAGTTAGCTAGCATTCAAATCTCAGGATCTGTCACGTCTACAGATCCATACGGGCTGAGGTTTCGTTTTTAATGATTGTCGCCCACAATCTTCTCGCCTGTATACCATACGTCATACGATACACGTTCATTCTTACACCTATACGACTACTCACCAGCCTTGAGTGTTCAGTTATCGCCTGTGTCTGCGCTGCAGGTTACTCGGGCGCATGTAACTTTCACATAGGGGTGGGGGGGCAGTCTTGGTTCATTCACGCGCAGTGGTCTCGATGTTCCTGCTCATGTTCTCCTTCTTAGGTAGGTGCCGAGGGGGTTGTGATCGTTGCATGTCTGGTGATCTGTTGTCTTGTTTGCTAGTTTATGTTCCCAATCCGAGTCTGGCTTGGTTCCCATGTGCCACGATGCTATTACCAGTGCATCGGCCTTATCCGCTTTTTCAGGTAGCTGACACTCAGTCTCCTGCCTGTGGTCCTTTTTGCAACTTACCCTCTCGCTTCCCTACATCAGCGCGGGTATTGCCCGGTTGAAGGTTTCAATCCGCTTGGCCCTTGCTCCATTTCCCCCATGCATCCTCTGGTCACAAGTAGTTCATTCCTTATGGTGGGGTTGTCTTGGGCATCAGGCTCGTTCCATCTTTCATGGGTCAATAAGTTCTAAGTGGTTCACAGATTCCATAGAGGTTTCCTTGTGTCTCAAGTCATGGGTCGGTGGGTTCTCCTGTCGTAACGGTTTCTTGTATGCTTGCCTTCCAGGCGTACGCTACTCCACTGGACGGTGTGTTCTCTACCCTTCTTCACCTACACATGTGTCTTTTGCCCTCTTCTAGGCATACCGACCAGCTAGGCCAAGGCACACCTCAGGCCTTGGTTGCTAGGGTGATGACATTCCATACTCGAAGACTCTGACCACAAGTATTAAGGCTTGCCGTATGGTTAGCCTGTATTTGTGGGAGGAGTCTGGTGAGTACTTAAGGCTCCTCCCCACATCAGGTTCAGGTTGGCGCCATTTCTGATTTCCCACCCACCCGTTCCCCCAGTTTCACACACCATTTCTCTTTGTACTTTTTCTCATTCTCATATTCAGGGTATGCCCTCTTCTAGGCATACCGACCAGCTAGGCCAAGGCACACCTCAGGCCTTGGTTGCTAGGGTGATCACATTCCATACTCGAAGACTCTGACCACAAATAAAATTTAACCTGGGCGCATATATCTGCAGTATTTTGTTATCTCTCTTCATAGAGCTAAGTCCCATAGCTCTCTTCTGAACCGTTCCTCTGTTATCAGCCTAATAACTCCTGACAAATTTTCGGATACATCAGATAAAAGCAGCCTGAAATTTCTGTCCGCGGAGGTTGCCATAAATAGATTAGCAGGGAGCTGGCCCTGTTACAAAACACCTCTGAGGCCTCGTACACACGACCGAGGAACTCGTCAGAAATGACACATCGTTTTCCTCGAGAAGTTCCTTGTAAGGCTTGTTGAGAAACTCGACAAGCTGTCTTTGCGTACACACTGTCAAGACCAAATCTCCTCGTTCTCAAACTCGTGACTTCAACACATACAACAGCAGGGGCTGCTTTTACTAATCTCATGTTACTGCGTGTTAGGTAAAAGTTTGGTAAGAGACATTTGCCCTTTCCAGTCTGTAACAGCGTGACAAATGTGCTATCTCCATTACAAATACAACTTTTACCGAAGGTGCGCAGGTTTCTAAGCATACACACCAACGTGTTTCATGTGGAAAACCAGCCCGACGAGGAATACGACCACTCCCGTCGAGGAAAAAGAGAACTTGCTCTCTTTTTTCCTCATCGAATTCCTCGACAGTTTGCTCAATGAAAAGCATACACACGACCGCTTTCCTCGGCAAAAAAGCTCTCCCACCAAGTTTCTTGATGGATTCTGTCGAGGAAACCGGTCGTGTGTACGCAGCCTGAGGGTCTCTGCCTATGAGGAGAGGGGGTGTGTGCCTTTCCTCCAATCAGCAATTTTAGCTATCTTGGCTGTATGCCCAGACATCACACCCTGTGTTAAACAGGAAGTGAAAATCTCCTAACGTGATCTGAACTTTCTAAACAGTATATAAAATGTGAAGACAGCAGATATGGATGTAAAACCTGTGTAGGGAGATTTGGTTCATCTCTGTGTATCATCTGAGGCTGTTCACTTCACTGGGTGTATGGACGGTTTACATCCACTTTAAAGACACAGAGCAATAATAATTCATATAGTGCAGGGGTGGCCAACCAGTGGCCCGGGGGCCACATGTGGCCCCCGACCTCCTGCTCTGGAATGATGGATTGGCAAGCCCAGATCGCTGGTGGTAGAAAAAGAAAGCAGCTGCGGAGCAGAGCCCCATAAACCGATGCTTCTTCTACAGCGCCGGCTTTTGCCACAGGTGGAGTCTATGGCAAAGTTTAGCTAACCTGCAGGTCAGACACAGGTGCACTGTGGGTAAACCGCAGCACATCAGTGTGAAAGCAGTCTTAGGCCCTTTTAACACGATCAGCCCGACCAAATGGGACTCTCATTTCACCTATATAGAGTGACAGATGTCTGTTTACGCCCGCCTATCTCCAATCCAAAAAACAGAAGGCAATTAATTTCCTTTCACCTGGGCGTGAAAATAGCCGTGACCTGTCATCTGACCGATTCACTCATTGTGGCCCTTGACTGGTTACCAAGTTGCTTAAGTGGCCCTCGCTCTTCAAAAGGTTGGGCACCCCTGATATAGTGTAACACAACAATGCTCGTTCCAGGTTTGTGAAATACCAAAGCTAGAGACGAGTAAGGAACTAGTAGTCTTAAAAGGAGCTCAGAGTTAGAACCCGTTATATTTCTTTCAGTACATTTTTCCTTTAATAATTTGTTGCACACACTCCAATGGTAATATATTATAAGACATTTAAAGTGTAATTATACTAGCCGAAAAATCAAGTTTCTGTTGTCATAATAGTGATTTAAGTCCAATGTTTCTGAGTTGCAATAATTTCAAACGTCTATCACTGGAAGGTATCTGATGCTACTTTTCTTTAAATCTTAATGTGATCCATGTGGATTGTCATATGTGGTTACTGACAGGTAAATTGTCTACATCATATCTAATTTTCACTACTGCATTCCATACTAGCTTTGACTTGATAGGGTATAGGGAAATATGAAAAACAAAACAATTAATTTGTATATTATTTCACTACATGTAGAAAGCATACAGCATACTTGGGAACAGATGAAGGTGGCTTGTTTTTGACATCTTATGAAGTTAAGGCTAGAAACAAGGCTGTGTGATTTACCTCCATCAAATTACTGAAAGCGTTTGTCATTTCTGAAGGAATTGGATTGCGTTGAAAGCCAGTATTTAATATCTCTTCCAAACAATTGCTTGTAATGAAATGGAGCAAAATAAACAAAACAACGTAGGAGCAAATTACTGCACCTTCAGCAGCATTTTATTGAAAGAGGACGAGGGGGTGCAGATAAATATTAAAGAAAAGCAGGCAGATGATGAATAAGCCTCTGAATATGCAACAGGCCACTCCGTACAGAACACGCTCAGCCAGACACATCGAAACACAGCTCGCAGGTAATGACCATATGGCCTTTCAGGTTGATGATATGCTTTGCTTATCCAGCATGTGCAAAGCCATTAGAAAACATGACAAGACATGGTTGGCTAGATAGTTTACTATTTCAGTGGTGCTCAGAATTTGAAGCAATCAGACAGGTTGTGCACGATACACGTGACCTCAACTGATTACCACCAATATGGTGATTGCTTTACCCCATTTTAAAGGTTGTTGTCAGTCTATTAATTTGTTGTATGTCTGCTTTAAAGGGCATGCTGGTCACTGGGCAGGTAATATAGAAGAGGAGCAGTGACCACATACAATCTAGCCACTGTCAGAATGATGAATTTTCAAGTTTGGCTACAGACTGATACAATTTGATTGTACAATGCCTTTATAATAAACACCAATGCAGTGTGAGGGTGAACCTGTCTGAATGTAAGTTGAATGGGTTGCTTAGGTAAGCCATGAGATGTTACAATTGTTACTGAATTAAAAAGGAATAGTACAGACATTGGGGGTTATTTACAAAAAGGCAAATCCACTTTGCACTGCAAGTGCAAAGTACACTTGAATTTGCATTGAAAGTGCACTTGGAAGTGCAGTTGCTGTACATCTTGGGGTAGATCTGAAATGAGGGGAAGCTCTGCTGATTTTATTATCCAATCATGTGAAGCTAAAATGCTGTTTTTTATGTTGCTTGGATGTCCCTCTCGGATCTACAGTGACTGCACTTCCAAGTGTACTTTCAGTGCAATTTCAAGTGCACTTTGCACTTGTAGTGCAAAGTGGATAACCCCGATTATATTTTCAGATTGTGACTCATGTGACCAGATTTACTATTGCTTTCTTTAAAAGCCATATTAGAAAGACCCAGGTGAAATCAGGAGGATCACTTTTTAATTTGCTTAACGCTTTAAAGTGGATGTACACTCTCCATACACCCAGTGAAGTGAACAGCCTTAGATGATACACAGGGATGAACCAAATCTCCTCACATAGGTTTTACATGTATATCTGCTGTCTTCACATTTATATACTTTATAGAAAGTTCAGATCATGTTATAATTTTTATCTTCCCGTTTAACAAAATGTGATGTCTGGGCAAACAGCCAAGATAGCAAAAATTGCTGATAGGAGGAAAGGCACACCCCCCTCTTATCATAGGCAGAGACTCTCAGAGGTGTTTATAGCAACCTCCCTGAACAGAAATTTCAGGCTGCTTTTATCTGATGTGTCCGAGAATTTGTCAGGCGTTATCATGTTGATAACAAAGGAATGGGTCAGGAGAGAGCTATGGGACTTAGCTCTTTGAAAAGAGATAACAAAACATTGCAGATATATGTGCCCAGCTTAAATTCCATAAATTGGGTTTACACCCACTTTAAGGCCGTGTACACAGGCAAGAATTCTTCAGGAAAAACCTGTCGTTTTCCCTGTCGAGATTCTTGTCAAGAATCGCTTGCCATCCGAGTGTACACACTGACCTTTAAAAAGAACCGCAGTTCTCTTGAAAGGCAAGAATGCGGTGATCGCGTACGACGAGCATGCGCTCGTCACATTCAATGCCATCGCCGCCATCTTGCTTCACCCTACCTATGCCGTGGAAGCTACCACGCATGCGTCAAAGTAATTTCGAGCATGCAGGGGTTTCCACGACGACAGGTAAGTATACACACTCTCGGGGTTCTCGTCTGGAAACAGGGTGACAAGAATCTCAACGAGAAAAAAGAGAGCAGGTTTTCTCGGCAAGAAGCAGTTCTCTTGCTGGTTTTTGCCGAGAAAACCGGTTGCGTGTACGAGGCTTAATGCAATTGAGAAGCCAATTATGATTTATGAGTTGTAAGATTCAGCGCAGATTTGACAAATCTGCATGTAGATATTTTATGCAGGAGATTCAGTGCAGTGGGTCTCTCGGGTCTCTCTCCTCACTGGGCAGATTAATAGCAACCATTGGCTCCTGCTGCTGCCAATCACAGTCAGTGGGCAAAGAATGGCGGAGTGGGACCAAGCCGCACTCTAGAGTTAATTTACTAAAGGCAAATCCACTTTGCACTTGGAAGTGCAGTTGCTGTAGATCTGAGGGGAAGATTTGAAATGAATGGAAGCTCTGCTGGTTTTAGCATCCAATTATGTGCAAGCAAAAATGCTGTTTTTATTTCCCTTGCGTGTTCCCCTCAGATCTACAGTGATTGCATGTCCAACTGAACTTGTAGTGCAAAGTGGATTTGCCTTTAGTAAATAAACCCCCCATGTGTGTCAATGTACCCACTGAGCATATCTCAGGATCGAGCAATCAGCAAGGGGGAGGAGCCATGAGCACAGACGGGGGACCCAAGATGAGGAGGATCAGAGCTGCTCTGTATAAAACCATTACACAGAGCAGGTAAGTAAACCATGTGTGTACATTATTTAAAAAGATAAATTCTTCCCTTTACAATCACCTTAAAGTGGAGTTCCACCCAAAAGTGGAACTTCTGCTCATCTGTCTCCTCCCCCCCCTCCGGTGCCACATTTCATACCCTGTCCCCACTTCTGCCGGACCTCGCCCCAGGGAGGTACGTGAGAAGTCCGGCTCTCTCCTTTTCCCTCCTCCTTTGCCTGCTGTTGGACCAGTAAGAGAGCGCAGTGCACTTCGAGCATGCACAGTCGGGACCCAACCGTGAAGCTGCAATAATTCACAGCCAGGTTCTCTTACCAGCAATAGAATAATCAGCTGCAGTGTCGACATTGCTGGACTCCAGGACAGGTACGTGTCCTAATTTTGAAAGTCAGCAACTACAGTATGTGTAGCTGCTGGCTTTTCATTTTTGGAGGGGGACAGAACTCTGCTTTAAGGTAAAAAAAACTCTCCTGTCCCACAAGACCCCCCCCCCCATACTTACCTGAGTCTGATTTCGATCCGGCACTGTGCTTAAGAGCAGCAGCTCTCTATGCTCTCTCCTTCCTTAGTGGGAAGATTAATAACAGTGGGAGCCATTGCTTTCTGCTGCTGTCAATCAAATTATGTGATGAGGGACAGGTTGTATAAACACAGACAGCATGGCTCAGGATAGAGCCTGCATGAGTTCTCCCATAGAAAGTGGGTTTCTATGGGGGCACTCACAGAATAGGAGAAGCCGGGAGAGCCTTTGGGGGACCCTAGAAGAAGAGCACTGGGGCTGCTCCGTTCAAAACTTTTGCACAGAGCAGATAAGTGTGATACGTTTTATATTTTAAATAAAAGAAAAACTTTGCAATCACTTTAAGCTGGCCATATTGAAGGAATCAGGTAGCTCTGAAAGATTTGTAGAAAAGATTCCTTCATTTGGCAAAGTTAGCTTCCCAAATGAAGTGCATGATGTCCGTTCCAGGCAAATCAAGAGTATACCTGGGTAACGTGCATTGGTTCTCCTGTGCCCCTTGTCTAGCCCACAGAGAGTCCTGGTCAAATTATCTCCCTCTCTAGAGGTAAATACATTGCCTTGCATTTTCTACATTTCTTGTGCCTAAATAGTAAATAGTGCCTACATGTTACATAGGGGTTTATTTGCTAAAGCTAGAGGGCAACATTAGTCAGATTTCTGCATAGAAACCAATCAGCTTCTAACCAAAGGTTGTTCAATTAAACTTTGACAATAAAACCCGGAAGTTGATTGGTTTCTATGCAGAATTGTGACTAATTTGCAGCAAAGTCCAGTTGCAGGTGCTTAAGGATCATGTGTCTTCGGGGGGGATCCCTCAACTGTTGTCCAAACAGCCTGGAACCAAGCTTCTCACCGACAGGAACTGTTATGTGGCACTGGAACTGTGGCACTCAGAGTCAGCTTATCTACTCTGCACTTTATTTTCTCTCTAAGGCCACATACACACAATGAAACATGTCCGTTCAAACATGTCCGACGGACCGTTTCCAGCGGACATGTCTCATCGGATTTTGGTCCGATGGCGTGTACACACCATCGGACGAAAATCCCCTCCGGCTGAGGACGCGGTGACGTGGCGGTGATGTTGACGCCGCCACGTCACCATTCCGGGAAGTAAAATACTTCCACGCATGCGTCGAATCCATTCGATGCATGCGCAGAGATTTCTGTCCGCTGGTTAGTGTACTAACCAGCGGACATATCCGACAGACATGTTTCCGGCAGACAAATTTCAAAGCATGTTTTGAAATTTGTCCGCTGGGAAAACATGTCCGCTAGCCCGTACACACGTTTGGAGATGTCTGCTGAAACGGTCCGTCGGACCAGTTTCAGCAGATAAATTCGATCGTGTGTACGCGGCCTAATAGTTTCTAATCTGACATGTAACCGGACCTTTAAACTTGATAATCCTGATGTGGCCACCGGAAGCCTAAATTGGCTCTAGTCTAAACTAAAACTAGCTATAGAATCACAGATCAGAAAGGACAGGGTTAACTGAAATGATAGGTGATGCGTATAACTAAAATAGCAGGACCTAGTGTAATATACTGGAAGGTGACTCCTACAGTATATATACAGTAGCACAGATTTAACTATCTAGCACTGTGTATGTGAAATGGACAGGGCAGATATATTCCGTCTGTCACAAGGATTTAGATATACCTTCAGCAGCTGCAATTAAACTTTTCAATTAGAAAATAGGAATACTTGCATATTCGTTCTTTCTGGCTTGGGGTTTAGCAGTATGAACATAACATGTGGCTGAGAATTCTCTCTCTCTTTCTACTTCCTTCTTCCGGGGGTTTCAAAGCCAACAACCCAGGGACAGTAAGTGCAGACATAATATACAGTGCTTACAGGCATATACAAATTCAGACAGTAGAGGACAACAGATCCTTACTCCAAAAATCAAACCTAAACATTAAATTTTCAGATTCGGTTATTACTGTGTATATCTTTTTTTGGACAACTGGAGCATGTACCTTTGTGGGACTGGATTAACCAATCATCATTTGTTTAGGCACCTTTCCTGCAGACTGAAATATGCCTGTACATTGCTAACCAAATTCATCTTCTTCGTAACTGAGAATTATCCACTGAAACAAGGCGACGGCACAGGCTTCAGGATTAAGCAAATGTCATTGAAAGTATCAATTCTTAGATCTCTGCAGGGTGTACAAAAACACCCAGCGCCACTGATCCTCATAACAAAAGCTGCTTGTTATCATGCCAATAGGCTTTTTACTGCCTCAAAAGAACCCCTCTCCTTATTTAAGCAACTTAGCAGACAAATGTCTACCGGTCATGCGACCAAACATGCTACAAAGCTCAGTATTTGGGGGGGAATGTTAAACTATAGTCAGCATACAAATCCATTGCATTATTCTAATCGTGTGCGGACAACTAGCTTGACAGCATCATCACGTGATGGGTAAGATCTGGAGAAAATTTTGAACATGGTTTACAAAAGATAGCTCAGCTTCATCTGATCTCTTCTCTGCATTAAAAGAGGATAGACGCCGGGTATAGTCTCGTGTGTAATAGGATTATCTCTCTCATTTTAAGTTCTATACCACATGTAATTTATTTTTAATTAGGATTAGATCTCCTGGTATAGAAAACGCAAATTTGCAAAGGGATACGAGTTTTTATTTTCTTAAGACAGAACCTTGTTTGAATTGCTGTTTTTTTCATGTCCGGTCAGGAATTTATTTGACTTGGAACAACCAGGTTCGGAACACACAAAAAAGAAAATGTGTGCTAAATAAATGCTTATACTTTTTAGAGCAAACATCTTTAATAATATGTTTTCAAACGCAACATTAATTATGAACAGTTTACATGAAGGGCAGTCCTGTATTGTGTTATTGTGACATTAAGTTTATTAACCACTTGCTTACTGGGCACATAAACCCCCTTCATGCCCAGGCGAAATTTCAGCTTCCAGCACTGCTTCACTTTAACTGACATTTGCGCGGTCGTGCGACGTGGCTCCCAAACAAAATTGACGTCCTTTTTTTCCCCACAAATAGAGCTTTATTTTGGTGGTATTTGATCGCCCGTGCGGTTTTAATTTTTTGCACTCTAAACAAAAAAAGAGCGACAATTTAAAAATATATATATATATTTTACTTGTTGCTATAATAAATATCCAATTTTTTTTTAAAAAAAACTATTTTTTTTCTCAGTTAAGGCCGATACATATTCTTCTACATATTTTTGTAAAAAAAAAAAAAATCGCAATAAGCGACTGCTTTGCGCAAAAGTTATAGCGCCTACAAAATAGGGGACAGAATTATGATTTTTTTTTTTACTATTTTTTTTTTTTTACTAGTAATGGCGGCGATCTGTGATTTTTATTGGGACTGCGACATTACGGTGGACACATCGGACACTTTTGACACATTTTTGGGACCATTCACATTTATACAGCGACCAGTGCTATAAATATGCACTAATTACTGTATAAATGTGACTGGCATTGAAGGGGTTAACACTAGGGGGTGAGGAAGGAGTTAAATGTATTCCCTGGGCGCGTTCCAACTGTGTGGGGGGAGGGGACTGACTGGGGGAGGTGACCGATGCTGTGTCCCTATGTACATGGGAAACAGCATCTGTCTCCTCTCCCTGACAGGACATGGAGCTCTGTGTTTACACACAGAGCTCGACGTCCCTGCTCTGTCACCGCCGATCGCGTGTACCTGACGGACACCGCGGCTGCCGGGTACACGCATTGAATCCTCAGCGATGCAACGGCACTGTTTTTCCCCACTGCGCGCCACAGAGTGGCGCACGCGGGGAATTACAATAACATGACGTCCAAAGACTTCAGGTCCGCGCTGTTGACGTCTTTTGTCTATAGCGCGGGACTGAAGTGGTTAATGGCCTACAAAATAAATATTGTTTATGTAAAAAAAAAATTATTAGTCTTCAATTACAATATGGCTTTTGTAGCAATCGTACAGTATATGCTATATTGTAATTTTTATTTTAATATGAAATATATTTTTATTTATTTTAATATAAAAAAACAAAATGAAAAGGTGGAAGGTGTATAATTCATTTGTGCCACATCCCTTGTATTAAAAATTAAAAACAAATGTACCAAAGGTAGGAGTTGGATTTTTAGGCTGCTAAGGTTATAACCAAACAATGATAACAGTTAAAACTTAATTTTTTTTATTACAAATGATGCATAAAATCCATACAAAAAGCTTGAAAAAACCCCATTGTAAATACTGTGGTGATGTTGACAAGATCCTTTACACAACTTCTTCTACATGTTTCGACAACATGGCTTCTTCAGGAAGTATATGTGTGTAGGTTACTAGTAAAGATACAAAAACATTCATGTAATATAACTTGAATAGGATATATACACGCATGTGCGGACAGGCCAAAACACACCCACCCAATTGCCCCCTGATTCTACACTCCTTGGACTCATACCGTAAGGTGTGCCACAAGATGGAAAAAAAGGGAGTTGTACCCTACGGCCCCCCAGGGGCTGATCTGAGACTGCACAAGGCCAACCACAGAAATCTTGGAAACATAGATTTACATATTGTATATTCATTTTCAAGAATGTGATTTTTACTACATCACAAAGGAACACCAAAGTAACAAGGGCTTTGTATTTACTAAAATCATAATACAAATAATCCATTAGGGACCTGTCTGCACATGCATGCATATATGTTATTTCAAGTTATCTTACATGATTGTTTTTGTATCTTTACTAGAATCCTACACACATAGGGCCAGATTCAGCAAGACTTGCGCTGGAGTATTTCGATATGCGCCGCATAACTGTGAAGATGCGCCGTCGTATCTATGTGGCCGTACCCACCAAACTAGATGCGACAGAAAACGGGCTTTCCCCGACCGGCTTAACTTTCCGACGCCAGAGTATCGTCAGCGCATAATTTCGCTTGGCGCATCAGTCGCGCCTATTGATTTCCCCTGCAAATATGCAAATGAGGGAGATTTCCCGATTCGCGAACGGATTAGCACCATACGCTGGCTACATGCGCCGCGCGTATCTCGTCCGTCTGGCGCAAAGTTATTTCTACAAATAGCTGCTTTATCTTTACTCCAGACGGCCAAAGGTCAGCAGGAGAGCAGCTACAGCAGCGTTACCGATGATAAGAGCTAGCTGAGCACCCCCACTTGCAGGACAACACCTCTGTCCATGCTTGTCTGTCAACTTTTACAGCCATGGAGGAAGACATCATAGGTCTCCATAGCCGAGATGACGGCTGACAGCTCCTGGCCTTTAAAGTTCAGCTTTCTCCTGTGTTTGCGGGGAACGGGAGCAGCCATCTCAGAACAAAAGTAACATCACTGCGGGGAGGGGGAACAGGATAAACTTTAGTGCCGGAATGGCGCATCTACGGGCGCATTTAAACGTCCAACGGAACACATTGCGCTGTCGTTTCCAAGGAAGTGGTGCAGACGGAAGTTGTGAGCATGCGCACTGGGATGCATTGACAGTCGACGCATGCGCAGTACGTTCGCCGCGGGATCGCGATTAGTTTAAATAATACACGCCCCGTACCCGCCCAATTTGAATTCCGCCGGCTCATTTTCGATACGCTGCCGCAACTTTAGGAGCAAGTGCTTCATGAATAACAGCACTTGCTCCTAAAATTTCGCCAGAGTAACGTAAATGAGAAACGTTACTCCAGCTTAAAGATGCTCCCATCTACCTGAATCTGGCCCCTAGACAGTACTTCCTGAAGAAGGAGTGCACCGCTAAGCTTGTAGACCCTTTAGCTGAGTTCTGCTGATGAAGCTCTGGGTGGTTTAAGAAAGCAGCTCCACCTGAGCACCGACATGAATCGAACAGGGAGCTAGCGCATACGATTCCACAGGGCGTGGAGTCTAAGATCCAGCAGGTTTTCACCAGGGCCTCTGAATGTGAGGATGACTTTTGCTGCAGCTGACTCCAGGTGGTGGCCCCCAGGGTCTCTCAGCTCATGCTCACGGCAGACTCTGGTGGATGGAGAGGAAGCAGCAGTGCAGGGCAACAAGGAATAATCAGAAGGACAATCCAGGGGTCAGGGTAACAAGCAGATAGGGATGGACAGAACACGCTAAAGATCAGGCTACAAGCAGGCAGGGATAGTCAGGAGAACACACCAAGGATGATGAAGAAAAGAGGGAAGGACGGCCGCACTCCAAGGATTTTCAAACGAAAAAAGTTGTCTTTATTGTAAATCCAAAAACATATACAGTCACAGCAATCACAGAAAACAGGACAGCCGACGCGTTTCGCACTCGATCAGTGCTGAGCCATGACTAAGCACTGATCGAGTGTGAAACGCGTCGGCTGTCCTGTTTTCTGTGATTGCTGTGACTGTATATGTTTTTGGATTTACAATAAAGACAACTTTTTTCGTTTGAAAATCCTTGGAGTGCGGCCGTCCTTCCCTCTTTTCTTCATCATCATTGCTATTTGCATCGCCAGCACCTTGGTAATCTAATTATCCTTGATCGTCTACAGGTCTCATCTGGAGCGGTTATTTCTTTTCTTTTGTCTTTTTTGGAGAACACACCAAGGGCCTGGGCTACAAGCAGGCAGGGATAGTCAGGAGAACACACCAAGGGCCGGGGCTACAAGCAGGCAGGGATAGTCAGGAAACAAGCCAAAGTCGGTACATGGAAACAAATGTAAAGCACGGGACAAGAAACACACAGGACAACCTAAACACATTATTGCTCAGGCAAGGCAGGCTTGCAGTGCATGGTGTTAAATAGTGTTTCCTGTTAGAGACTATAGTGGAGCCACGCTGAGAGAAGATACTTAACCACTTAAGCCCCGGACCACATTGCTGGTCAAAGACCAGGCCACTTTTGCGATTCAGCACTGCGTCGCTTTAACTGACAATTGCGTGCCAAACAAAATTGGCGTCCTTTTTTTCCCACAAATAGAGCTTTCTTTTGGTGGTATTTGATTACCTCTGCGGTTTTTAGTTTTTGCGACATAAACAAAAATTGAGCGAAAATTTTGAAAAAAATGAATATTTTTAACTTTTTGCTATAATAAATATCCCCAAACATATATAAAAAAACGATTTTTCCTCAGTTTAGGCCGATACATATTCTTCTACATATTTTTCGTAGAAAAAAAAAATCACAATAAGCGTTTTTTGATTAGTTTGCGCAAAAGTTATAGCGTTTACAAAATAGGGGATAGTTTTATGGCATTTTTATTAAAAAAAATTTTTTGGAATGGCCGCGATCAGCGATTTTTATCGGTACTACGACATTATGGCGGACACTTCGGACACTTTTGACACATTTTTGGGACCATTGGCATTTTTATAGCGATCAGTGCTATAAAAATGCATTGATTACTATAAAAATGCCACTGGCAGGGAAGGGGTTAACACTAGGGGGCAAGGAAGGGGTTAAGTATGTTCCCTGGTTGTGTTCTAACTGAGGGGGGTGTACTGACTAGGGGAAATGACAGATCGCTGTTCATACATTGTATGAACAGACAATCAGGCATTTCTCCCCCTGACAGGACCGGGAGCTCTGTGTTTAGATAGGATTGCATAGGCTGCATGAAGAAACGGGAAGCTTTACAACCCCTTTAAAGTGATTGAAAACTATCATCTTTTAAAACAATCCATTTATGTTAAAATAGAAATGAAAGGCAAAACATTTGTGTAGAGATAAAAAAAAAATAGAAATACCCTTTTTCCTCTTTTTTTATCAGTGATCACATTCCCTCTGTTCTCAGTTGCATAAGAGATGGGGAAAGAGAAGCAACTGTACACTGGTGTTCCTAGTGAATGGCTGTGCAGGGGAGGTGTGTCAGGGCAAGTCTGATCGTTGAAGGAAAGCAGGTTGAGTTCCCAGCACAGCTAGAGAATTGATCACAGTGTGTTTTCCTGCTTAGTATGGTCAGTTTTTAATAGGAAAGCATAGGGACTGGCAAGAGCACCATGTTTTTGTACACAAGGAAGCAATACAAAGAAAACAGGATACATTTTTATACAAGTACATGGTACAGCAGGCACATATTAGGACTATGCCATGTTGGGTTAACAAACACTTTAAGCAGTGGCAGAACTACCAGGGTCGCAACAGTCATACTTGCAACCAGGCCCTGCCATTCTACCACTGGGGGGGGGGGCAGTAAGGTTTCTAGTCACAATACTCTGAGCTGAGAGTGTCTCTCTCATACAGCTCAGAGCCGGTGTTCTATTGAATACTGCCTCCAATCATCCCTCCGCCTCCTTCCTCTCTTACATCGGATGGGAGAGGAGACAACTGATCTGCTCCCTCTCCCCCCTCTGCTCTCCTCCGGTGGGTATTCTGCATGAAGTCAATTGTGAAGCTAACAAGCTCACACTTTGGTACTTAGGTAGGATTGATGAGCACTGATAGGCAGCACTAATGGGCACTGATAGGGAGAAGGGAGTCACCGCTCCAGGTGGGATCACTGTATGGTCACAAGTAGTTGCAGGATACCAAAGGGTGCTGGCGATGCACTAAGCAAACAGGAAAACAAATGGATGGATAGCCGCACTCCAAAAAATCCAATGAGGAGGTCTTTATTAAATGGTCAGCAGGTACAAAACAAGGTCACGGCAATGGGGAACAAGGGGACAGCTGACGCGTTTCGCACTAAATCAGTGCTTATTCTTGGCCATGAATAAGCACTGATTTAGTGCGAAACGCGTCAGCTGTCCCCTTGTTCCCCATTGCTGTGACCTTGTTTTGTACCTGCTGACCATTTAATAAAGACCTCCTCATTGGATTTTTTGGAGTGCGGCTATCCATCCATTTGTTTTCCCAATAGGCACTGATAGGTAGCACTGATAGGAGACACTAATAGGCGGCACTGATGGGCACTAATAGGACACCACTGATAAGCTGCACTGGTAGGTGGCATTGATGAGAAATGATAGGTGGCACTGATAGGCTGTACTCATGGGCACTAATAAGCAGCATTGATGAGCACTGATAGTTGGCACTGATAGGCAGCACTAATAGGCAGCATCGATGAGTACTGATAGGAGGTCCTGACAGGTAGCATTGGTGAACACTGATAGGCGGCACTGATGGGCATTGAGCACTGAAAGGCAGCACTGACGGGCAGCACTGATAGATGCCATTGATGAGCACTGAAAATCAGCACTGATAAGTGACACTGATAGATGCCATTGATGAGCACTGATAGGTGGCACCGATGGGCACTGATAGGCAGCATTGATGAGCACTGATGGTCAACATTGATGAGCGATGATAGGTGGCACTGATAGGTGGAATTGATGGGCACTGATGGGTGGCAGTGTAAACAATTTACTGACACTGTTGGCCACTTGTTTACTGACACTCCTTTCTTTACACAGATACAGCGTGGAAGGAAAAGACTGCGGATAACAAGCAAGTCTGTTTACATGTGATCAGCTGATCACATGGTAAAGAGTCGATGTGATTGCGCTGGTTGCACGTCCCAGAAACAGAAAAGCAGCAAAGAGACCCATCAAAACACCATCCCCACCGTGAAACATGGTGGTCGCAGAATCATGTTGTAGGTCAGAGTTGATGGGAAGATGGATGAAGCCAAATACAGGGCAATCTTAGAAAAAAAACTGTTAAGCCCTGTACACACGATCGGTGTGTCTGATGAAAACAGACCGATGGACTGTTTTCATCGGACAAACCGGTCGTGTGTGGGCCCCATCGGTTTGTTTATCATCTGTGAAAAAAAATAGAACATGTTTTACATTTT
The DNA here is from genome assembly GCA_029574335.1 of Rana kukunoris. NCBI lineage: Eukaryota > Metazoa > Chordata > Amphibia > Anura > Ranidae > Rana > Rana kukunoris. The sequence continues at coordinate 166,165,821 of CM056050.1, forward strand.
TCCTATGGATAAAAAACCGAACGTCTGTGTGGAAGTCCATCGGTCAAAAACCCACGCATGCTCAGAATCAAGTCGACGTATGCTCGGAAGCATTGAACTTTATTTTTCTCAGCACGTCACAGTATTTTACGTCACCGCGTTTTGGCACAGTCAGATTTTTGACTGATGGTGTGTAGGCAAGACTGATGAAAGTCAGCTTCATCGGATATCCGGCGAAAAAATCGATCGGATTGCATTCCATCAGATATCCGATCGTGTGTACAAGGCTTTAGAGTCTGCAAAAGACTTGAGACTGGGGCGGAGGTTCACATCCAGCAGGACAACTACCCTAAACATACAGCCAGAGCTACAATAGAATGGTTTAGATCAAAGCATATTCATGTGTTAGAAAGGCCCAGTCAAAATCCAGACCTAAATCCAATTGAGAGTCTGTGGCAAGACGTGAAAATTGCTGTTCACAGACACTCTCCATCCTTTGTGTTGGTCTATCACATTTACCTTTTTTTGGTTGTCACATGACAAAATGTGAAAAATGTCAAGGGGTATGAATACTTTTTAAAGGCATCGTATATTGGGTATAGTTCTTGTTCATTACTAATTTCAGATGGAATACTTAGAGGAAACTGTGTTCCCTAACAAGACCAAACATAGACAGATGCCTTGTGACGTTTTCTTTTCTTTTTCCTTTAAAACAGTAAAAAATGATATATAGGATAACTCAAAAGAATTGAACATTTGGCAATTGTAGTCTGGATCAGAATGCCCTTTCAAGAAGAACATGAGTAATTGTAGCATTTTCAGATAATTTCATTATTTATTATTTTATTTTTTTGCTATTTACTTGGCATGCGGTTGTGCACTGTAGTTATTTTCATTAATATCTATGATGAAAAACATAAAGTCTGTACAGTAAAATGCAAACATGTCTTTGATTTTTTTTTTGCTCAATGTCCATATTTAAGAGCTGTTTGGGATCTACAGCAAATGTGGCATTTTTAAGGCAGTTAGGTGACTACAAAGACAGACTCAGGAAAAGGAAGAGAATGATCAGATTGGTTAACATATTTTTCCTTACATATACATAATGAGTTAGAACATTATTTATCATAAATAACCACATTGTTACCTTGCAATCTTAATCATGACCAGTACTGCTTTGTTACTGCTATTCTTCTATTGAGCAACCTTATAATACAGTATATTTTTTTTTTTTATGTTTTTGTATTTGGAATTTAAGTTCTTTGAGCTGATAATAGCCTAAGGATGTTAGATAAACTAAGCATGTAGAAAGAAGCTGGTGGTTAAATACAAATATGTATGCTATAGAAGCAATCCATTATCCCACCGACTTATTCCCGCAATCATTTGTCAAATGTATAACCAGTCTTTTACAACAGTTGGAAATAAATGCAATATGTTGAGTGGCTTAAAGGCTCATTTATGCATGCACTGGCTTTTGTACAGTGATGTACGTTGGATCACTCTTCAGAGGGCGGTTGACAGGAGGAAAAGAGACATTATGTTGCCTCCTCTCCACCTGTTTTGATCTATAAAAAACCTGCATCATCACACCATGGTCCAAGTCAGTTGAATGGGTAGTGACCGGTAAGGGGTATTACTCACCAAGCACAATAGTAGGGATACATTTTTACATTTTTCCATGCCGTGATGCAAGTATATGTAAACCATCCGCTGCCTACACAGCTTAGAGGGAGCAGTTGGAGGGAGGTAAAAACACAAGTGTAAACAAGGCCTTACAAAGGTTAATCCTGTTTTTTGCAGCATGTTTACATCCATCATTGCTGTAAATACACTACCCTTATGCCGCGTACACACGATCACTTTTTGTGATGAAAAAAAACAACGTTTTCAAAACGTCATTTAACCACTTGACTACTGGGCACTTAAACCCACTTAATAACCAGACCAATTTTCAGCTTTCGGTGCTCTCACATTTTGAATGACAATAACTCAGTCATACAACACTGTAACCAAATGAAATTTTTGTCCTTTTTTTCCCACAAATAGAGCTTTCTTTTGGTGGTATTTTATCACCTCTGCGGTTTTTATTTATTTCACTATAAATGAAAAAAGAACGAAAATTTTGTAAAAAAAGTAATTTTTCTTCATTTCTATTATAACATTTTGCAAAAAAGTAATTTTTCTTCATAAACTTGGCCTAAAATGTATACTGCTACATATCTTTGGTAACAAAACAAAAAAAAATTAGATATTATTTAGTCTGGGTGAAAGTTATAAGGTCTACAAGCTATGGTACCAATTACTGAAAATGTATCAATTTGATCACACCTGATGTACTGACAGCCTCTCTCATTTCTTGAGACCCTAACATGCCAGAAAAGTACAAATACTCCCCAAATAACCCCTTTTTGGAAAGAAGACATTCCAAGGTATTTAGAAAGAGGCATTGTGAGTTTTTTGAAGTTGTAATTTTTCCCACAATTCTTTGCAAAAATCAAGATTTTTTTCATTTTTATTTTCTTTCCACAAAATTTTCATATTAGCGGGTTATTTCTCACACACAGCATATGCATACCACAAATTACACCCCAAAACACATTCTGCTATTCCTCCCGAGTATGGCGATACCCCATGTGTGAGACTTTTACACAGCGTGGCCACATACAGAGGCCCAACATGCAGGGAACGCTATCAGACATTCTGGAGCACCCAGACCAATTCTGACATTTCTCTCCTACATGTAAAAATCAACACTTATTTGCTAGAAAATTACATAGAACCCCAAAACATTATATATGCTTTTTTAGCAAAGACCCTAGAGAATACAATGGCGGTTGTTGCAACTTTTTATCGCGCATGGTATTTGCACAGCAATTTTTCGAACACATTTTTTTTGGAAATAAAACAGTTTTGTGCTTTTAAAAAAAAAAAAACATTAAATTTAGCCCAATGTTTTTGCATAATATGAAAGATGAAGTTACGCCGAGTAAATAGATACCCAACATGTCACCCTTCAATATTGCACACGCTCGTGGAATGGCGCCAAACTTTGCGACTTAAAAATCCCCATAGGTGTCGCTTTAAATATTTTTACTGGTTACATTATTTTAGTTGGAGAAGAGGTCTAGGGCCAAAATTATTACTCTCGCTCTAACGTTCGCAGCGATACCTCACATGTGTGGTTTGAACACCGTTTTCATATGTGGGCGGGACTTGCGTATGCGTTCGCTTCTGCATGCGAGCTCACGGGGAGAAGGGCGCTGTATGCCCAGAGTATTGTGGAGTATGCCCAGAGTATTGCAGAGTATTGCAGAGTATGCCCAGAGTATGCCCAGAGTATGCCGCCCAGAGTATTGCAGAGTATGCCGCCCAGAGTATTGCAGAGTATGCCCCCCAGAGTATGCCCCCCCAGAGTATGCCCCCCCAGAGTATGCCCAGCATTGCAGAGTATTGCAGCAGGGATGGCTGAGGAGGGAGGGATGGATTGCTAAGTGGTTAAAATCACTGTGTGTGGGCAAACGTCGTTTTATGTCTTCAAAAAAACGACCAAAAAAAAAAATTCGAACATGCTTGAATTTTTTGTGTCGTTTTTCAAAACGTCGTTTTTTGTGTCATAAAAAGTGATGGTGTGTGGGCAAAACGATGTTTTTAAACCCACGCATGCTCAGAGGCAAGTTATGAGACGGAGCTTCAATGGAACAGAGTGCCGTCGAACGTGGTGTACGTCACCACGCTTTGCTAGAGCATTTTGGAAAAACGATGGTGTGTATGCAACGTCGTTTTGGAAAATGAAGTTTGAAAAACGTCATTTTGTTTCATCACATGAAACGTCGTTTTTTTTCATCACAAAAAGTGATCGTGTGTACACGGCATAAGTCATCACTAGAAAGTATTATATGGACAACTCACACCCAATCCACATTTAGCATGCAGCCCATCTCTTGGAAGCAGATTTTCAGAGCATAGCAGGAAGTATTCGGTGCCAGGATGTTGCTTACTGTATTGACTTATCTTTAGTAAAGGTAAAGCCGTGTACACACGAGGAGACATGTCGGAGGAAACATGTCCGACGGACCGTTTCCAGCGGACATGTCTGAAGGGATCTTTTGGTCTGATGTGTGTACACACCATCAGACCAAAATCCCTGCGGACCAGAACGCGGTGACGTAGAAGACACTGGCGTGCTGGCAAAAGGAAGTTCAATGCTTCCACGCATGTGTCGAATCAATTAGACGCATGCGCGGGATTTCGGTCCGATGGTTGGGCGTACTAACCATCGGACATGTCCGAAGGACAGGTTTCCAGCGGACAAGTTTCTAAGCATGTTTAGAAACTTTTGTCCGCTGGAAACCTGTCCGCTAGGCCGTACACACGATCGAACATGTCTGCTGAAACTGATCTGCGGACCAGTTTCAGCGGACATGTCATCTCGTGTGTACATGGCCTAACAGTATTTTGGCATGTTTTAGTAGCTGTTGGCATGATTACAATTTGAAAATGTAGTAACTAATTTTGTAACTAGCACAGGAACTGGTCAGGGAAGGAGACACTTTGACATAGATGACAATCTCAATATGTTTAGCAATATGTAGAACCAGTGCTTTAACTGGGCCGGAACGCGGCGGTACTCAGTACCGCCACTTCCAAAAATGGCCCTGGAGAGTACCAGCACCTCTCAGTGCCCCCAGTACGTGCGTTTCCCGTACCGGAACGCAGCACCAGGCGGCACTTTCAGGGGAGCGGCAGCCCGCGGCCATGGAAAAAAAAGGGCACGCCGCGCTGTGATACATGTCCCGCCCTCCTCCTCCTCCTAGCTCGTGTGATAGAGCCAGTGTGCTGTCTGTCACACAAGCTGGACTAGAGGAGGGGGGCGGGACATGTATCAGCGCGCGCGCCAGAACTGTTACCGTGGAGAGAGGAGAGGAGAGGAAGAACTGCCTTCAGAACTGTGAGTACTACTGCAATGAGTACACACTACACTGTACACGTGTGAAGGAGAGGGAAGACAGGGAAGAGGGCTGCTGATGGGGACACACACTCTGGTCTGATGTAAGGAGGTGCTGATGGGGGACACTCTGATGTAAGGAGGTGCTGATGGGGACACTCTGATGTAAGGAGGTGCTGATGGGGGACACTCTGATGTAAGGAGGTGCTGATGGCGGACACTCTGATGTAAGGAGGTGCTGATGGGGGACACTCTGATGTAAGGAGGTGCTGATGGCGGACACTCTGATGTAAGGAGGTGCTGATGGCGGACACTCTGATGTAAGGAGGTGCTGATGGCGGACACTCTGATGTAAGGAGGTGCTGATGGCGGACACTCTGATGATCAGAGTGTCCGCCATCAGCACCTCCTTACATCAGAGTGTCTGCCATCAGCACCTCCTTACATCAGAGTGTCCCCATCAGCACCTCCTTACATCAGAGTGTCCCCCATCAGCACCTCCTTACATCAGAGTGTCCGCCATCAGCACCTCCTTACATCAGAGTGTCCCCCATCAGCACCTCCTTACATCAGAGTGTCCCCATCAGCACCTCCTTACATCAGAGTGTCCCCCATCAGCACCTCCTTACATCAGAGTGTCCGCCATCAGCACCCATCCACCTCAGAGCCTTATTGTATGTATAACCTGCTGGGACTTGTAGTTCTCCAATCTCCATGAGCCCCAGGAGAAGATTGAGAACTACAAGTCCCAGCAGTCTTACTAAAATGACAGGCTCTGAGGTGGATAGATGTCTGGACAGTGACAATTGGTGACACAGTGGTGACAATTGGTGGCACAGTGGTGACAATTGGCATGGTACAGTGACTGCATTTAAAGGCATGGCACAGTGGTTGCGTTTGTTGGCATGGCACAGTGGTGACAATTGATGACACAGTGGCTGCATTTGATGGCATGGCGCCCTGTAATTGGGCATATGTGTTCATGCGTTAGAGCGGGGGGGGGGGGGGGGCGAAAAAAAACGTTCTGCCTCGCGGGGGGGGGGGGGGGAACCGGCGCCTAATAGAGTACCGGCACCTCTTTTGGTCCACTTAAAGCACTGTGTAGAACTAAACATTGTAGATTTAGACATGTCCAACTTCTATATGTTGTAGCACAAGGCTGGTTTCCCCTAAGGCATTAATAAAGTTAATTTTAGCTATCATGGCCAGCCCGGCTCTTTTCCGGAATGGGTTTGATTATGTCACTACGTGATGCTCGTGACGGCTTTTGCTGACGTCACTAATGCGGAACATCCTGCCGCTCAGGGCACGCTTTGTTGTAGAAATGTTATTAAGATGTATTCAATATGTATTGTCACAGTGTCTCCCAATGTTAGTCTTAATCATAAGAACTAGGGTTGTCCAGATACCGATACTAGTATCGGTATCGGGACCGATACCGAGTATTTGCGGGAGTACTTGTACTCGCGCAAATGCTCCCGATGCCTAAATATAATACTTTTTTTTAGGGCTGCGGAAATTAACGATTAATTGTTCGATTAATCGTTAATTTCTTTGATCGACTAAAAAAATTTTGATCGACGATCCGCGGAGTGAGCTCCGCGGTCTCGCCGATAGGAAAGACCGCGGCTTCGGCCTAGCTCCGGAGCCGCGGCCATCTTGGTCCACCCGGCGGCAAGCAAGTAGCGGCGCGCTGACGTCATCATCACCCGCAGCATCCGGCATCCTCCTTCTCCCCCCTCAGCGCCAAGTTCCCCTACATGTAGCTCCGCGCTACTTCCGGGTTTCCTCGTCGGGTCGGCTCTAGGTATGGTGGACTGGTGAAGCAGGAGGCGGCAGGGGGGATTGTGCTGGTGGTGGTGCTGCGGGACCTGGCTGGGACACCCAAGATGAGAACAGGAGGCTGAGCCGTGAACAGGTGGAGGGAGAGATGTGCGAGGCAGTGCTGCAGCTGCTGGGGAGAAGGTAATGCTGGTGTACAGAGAGCTGTCTATGTGATATCGGATGAGCTGTATTATATGTCACACTTCTCCCCGTCACACTGCTCCTTCACCTGACACACTGCTCCCCCACCTGACACACTGCCCCCCCCCCCCAGAACTGCTACCCCACCTGACACACTGCCCCCCAGAAACTGCTTCCCCACCTGTCACACTGCTTCCCCACCTGCCCACCTGTCACACTGCCCCCCCAGAACTGCTCCCCACCTGTCACACTGCCCCCCCTTTGACAAACTGCTCCCCCCACCTGTCACACTGCTCCCTGGCTGTGTCTACCCCCCCTACCGCCCCTGGCTGTGTCTAACCCCCTCCCTACCGCCCCTGGCTGTGTCTAACCCCCCCCCTGTCTAACCCCCCCCCACCTGGCTGTGTCTAACTACCACCACCCCTGGCTGTGTCTAACCCCCCTACCACCACCCCTGGCTGTGTCTAACCCCCCTACCACCGCCCCTGGCTGTGTCTAACCCCCCCCACCACCCCTGGCCACCCCCCCCCCACCACCCCTGGCTGTGTCTAACCCCCCCTACCACCCCTGGCTACCACCCCTGGCTGTGTCTAACCCCCCTACCACCACCCCTGGCTGTGTCTAACCCCCTACCACCACCCCTGGCTGTGTCTAACCCCCCTACCACCACCACCCCTGGCTGTGTCTAACCCCCCTACCACCACCCCTGGCTGTGTCTAACCACCCCTGGCTGTGTCTGACCCCCCTACCACCCCTGGCTGTGTCTAACCCCCCCCACCCTACCACCCCTGGCTGTGTCTAACCCCCCCCCCTACCACCCCTGGCTGTGTCTACCCCCCCTACCACCCCTGGCTGTGTCTAACCCCCTACCACCCCTACCCACCCCTGGCTGTGTCTAACCCCCTACCACCCCTGGCTGTGTCTAACCCCCTACTACCCCTGGCTGTGTCTAACCCCCTACCACCCATGGCTGTGTCTAACCCCCCCTACCACCCCGGCTGTGTCTAACCCTCCCAACCACCCCTGCCAGTGTTTAACCCACCCCACCATCCCTGCCTGTGTCTAACCCCCCACCACCCCTGCCTGTGTCTAACCCCCTCCCTACCACCCCTGGCTATGTCTAACATGCCTACCACCCCTGTCTCCTGTGTAACACCCTGTGTCTTACCCCCTCTTTAGCACCCCTCTGAGAAGCACGCGGCGGCGGCGGAATGGCGGAGCCTGCTGCATCCAGGCAACACAACGTTCACAGGGGAGTCGGGGATAGAGAGTGTGACAGACAGCCCAGCCGACAGTGACAGGTGATGGTGGCAGAGGGGGATACGATGGAGGTAGGGGGGTGATGGTGGCACCGCAGGAGGAGATTGGAGGCAGGGGAGATTGTGGCACCACAGAGGGGGGTGAAGGCAGCTGGTGTTAGTGGCAGAGGGGATAGAGGCAGGAGGTGATGTAACTAAATCATTTGCCCTTATTATATTGAAATTATGTTTTTTTACCTTAATGTCTATTACATTTTATTTAGTAACTTTTGCGAAATGCCAGTAAAAATGTGGCTGTGCCAGTAAATTTCGGATGTCGTGAAAGTAAATTTCAATCTGGTAGGTTGGCAACATTGGGGGGGCCCTTCATGGTTTCATGCATCGGGGCCCTGAAGGTTCTAGTTACGCCACTGCGCCCGCCTGCTTGCATCGTGCACGTGTCAGTGTCAGCTACTCTGCGGACGGGTCCTCCTGCCTTAAGAAGGTAAGAGAGGACAACCATCATGTATAGCATGCGGGCAGATGTGTATATGAAAGCATGCAGGCAGATGTGTATATGAAAGCATGCAGGCAGATGTGTATATGAAAAGCATGGGGGCAGATGTGTATATGAAAAGCATGGGGGCAGATGTGTATATTAAAAGCATGGGGGTAGATGCTGTAATATACACATCTGCTCCCATACTGCAAGAATATACACATCTGCCCCCATGCTGCCCCCACCACATTTACCACTGACTAATGCAGAGTTGCAATGCAAGGAGATCAGCTAAAAGTAGTTGTATCTGTATGTGCGTTAATTAATCGAAATTAGTCGATTAATCGATTAAAAAAAAAAACGATTAATCGAACACAAAAATTTTAATCAGTCACAGCCCTACTTTTTTTGTATTTATCAACATGTTCTGTGAAAATTCTTTGAGTTTTTTATTACTGCGTGACAAGAAAATAAAATTTTTTTATTCATTTTTACTCATTTTTATTCTTTCATAATGTCTTGAGTTAGAGTTCTTCACAATTCTAAAGAAAATATCCTTAGTCTGTATTGTGGTTTGAAAACTGTCACATGACATTTAAAAAAAGTATCGGTATTCGGTATCGGCGAGTACATGAAAAAAAGTATCGGTACTTGTACTTGGTCCTAAAAAAGTGGTATCGGGACAACCCTAATAAGAACTAACCCGGAGCAAACCGGCACCAGTGAAGGACCATTGGTAGGTGAAAAGCTTCCTGTGGTTGTGGAGAGGTGTTCGCTCTGCGAGGATATATCCGCAAGCGAGGGCTCCTGTGTTATGAATAGGGATATGTTTGCTCTGCAAAGACATTATCGGTTTGATGCCTATATATCTGCTTTTGTACGCTCATGTCTTTCTATGTGTCTGATCACCATGTGGAGAGACCCTAGCGTGTCCCTGCAGATAGTCTCGCATTCATAGGAACAGTAGTATAATCCGGAAATGCATTGTTCTCTAAACAATGCAGAATAAGGATTTGCACCAATAGTAGAAGCGAGAATGTATGAGCAAGCTTGGTCGGAACAGCATTCACGATTTCTTACTAACTGTGGAGCACAGAAAACAAGAACAAACGGCGGGAAATTGTGCACACTGCTCTGCATGAACACGACTAGACACTTCCCTAGTCATTGTTCTTTTTGAATATACACATGTTTTCATTGGTTGAATTTTGTATAACACCTACTTTTTGAAGGAATACATGGGCTTAAATTACTGAAATGTATAGTCACCAAATCCCCTTTGTTACCGGGTGCTAGGCCAGATGAGAGGGGCCTATCCAGGTGAGCAATACCCACTCGAGAGGAAGTGGTGAGTGAACCTTTTGGGACTTTTTCCCCAGTGATCGGTACTATGCGCCTGAACCTTCCCCTGCTCCTCCATCCTTCTACTTTCTTGCAAGTTATGAAAAAAAATTACATAACAGCTAAAAGTTTTACAATTTCTGTGGACATTGGAGTTCTTTACAGACTTTCCTCCCCTAGACAACAAATGTTGAGGTAACGTGCAAGGCCCAAATCTAATCGAGCAGCTCCTACGGGGTTAGTGCTACACATGAAGGCTCCTCTGGGATTTTCCCGTTACCTCTCACAACTGGACTGAAAGTTTTTGTGTGCTTTATTGAAATTCTGCAATTAAGAAGGTGCTGGACTGTGATTTGAAAGAAAGGGGTTAAAGGTACAGGTCACTTTGTTAACTGCGTAGACCGTGGGCGGAGCCAAGAAAGCCTGTGAGCTACGTTAAAAAAAAAGGGGACCAAAGGGGGAGGAGACCCCGCCTGCTGCGTGAGACTAGCACCAGAGTGTGTCTGGCGCCAGAGACCAGGAGCTGCTAGATCAAGCGAGAGGATCGCAAAGCAGCCATGTCGCTATTCTGGTGGGCACCATCCATTTTTAGGGCCTAGAACGCTTTCCATGCCCATCGCTGTGGGTGCCACGTCATCTGCAGCACCGCTGACATATACAGGGATCCGACTGAAGCCACGCAGATGCTTCATTTTGTACAAAAGTAGAGATGTGGAGTTGCTGGGCATGCTGTGCCCTAAATGTGAAGGACTGGCTGTGCAGTTACGTCCATTTGCCCGGTGTCTATCCTGCGGGGAGTATTTGTTCGAGGTGGAGCAACCCACTGTGTCGTCCCGCACCTATCGGGTAGACTGGAGCACAGGCATCGCCATGTTGGAAGATGTTGCCTTCGCCCCTGAGGTTCAGCCTGCGCACACTACGTCTGCTACAGTGAGAGTAAATCCGGGAGAGATGTCGCTGTCACCACAGAGCTACCAGCGGACATCGCATGTGTCCCCGTCCCACCTACCCGACGGAAGGTGGGGAATGTGAAGGAGTTAAAACAGGAATGCATTGAAGTTTTGAAGAAAAAACAATTACTGGTAGAGTCATCTAGTCAATTACGTACAGAACATATTTTTATCCTCCCCCCTTTTTTCTTTCTTTCAGTAGAATCTTTCTTTGCCATTCTCTGTTTTTTCAAACATATGCCTGTGAAGTCACCTTTAGATATCATCTCCGTCTACTCTAGTGGTTGTTCATATGACACGAGCTGGGTAAACCTGTAAGCCTGTGTATTTTATGTGGTCTAGTTAAACCTGTGTATATTTGTAGCGGGGTATCACCCTTTTCGATGTGATATAAAAGACTACCATTGCTGATCGTGAAGGATCTCAGCTCCCTCTCGTGGCCAAGATGGGTTAGAGCCACCTGTTTTTTACATTTTGTCCTGGTATCGCAGAGAATGTTGGGGAATTGAGTTCAGGAGGAGAAGAGACTCCATCTGCCCTGGCCTGTACAGGGATGTATTCTGGCCTAGGCCAACAAGGCCCAGGCCTAGGGCGGCACTTTGTGGGGGGCGGCCCTCTGTCCTCTTCCCATGGCGTCCCTCTCTCCTCCTCCCAGGGCGTCCCTCTCTCCTCCTCCCAGGGCGTCCCTCTCTACTCCTCCCAGGGCGTCCCTCTGTCCTTCTCCCAGGGCGTCCCTCTGTCCTTCTCCCAGGGCGTCCCTCTGTCCTTCTCCCAGGGCGTCCCTCTGCCCTTCTCCCAGGGTGTCCCTCTGTCCTCTTCCCATGAATATGACAGGGATGTGGCTTTGACAGGAAGGGGTGGGTCATATTTAAATTAGAGGGTGCGCAAGTTTAGTCAGGCCTAGGGCAGCACAAAACCTAAATACACCTCTGGGCCTGTAATAAACTACATCACCCAGAGAGCAGCTGTACAACCCCAAGATGCTTTGCCTTCCGCGCCGCCTGCTAGGGGAGGTACGTGTTAGAACCGCCTCTTCAACCCAGGAGGACACTGCGAGAAGTGTCTCCATGGGGAGTAGGCCGCGGCTGAGGCCTACATACGCCGGGGCAGAGCGCCTTTGAGAAGAAGAGACGGAAACATCTGTTGGAGTGATCGGACGGGCTTCCAGTATCCCTGCGACCTGTCTGAGAACTGGAGGCTGCCGGCTAACGGGACTGTGACTGGAGATTGGGGATAGTTTACCGCAGAAGGACAAGGCCTCAACCGGTTGGGTGAGACGGGCACTTGCCCGAGAGTACTGGTTGTCTTGCGGGAGGGCGGATTGCTGTATCCACTTTTGCGGTTTGACTGTTCAGGAAACTTTCACCAGTTTACTATTTCCCTTTTGGATTATAAATTGCTCTTTGCGCGCCAACACATGCCAACGCATAAGTGCACAAACTATTAGTATAAATTATATTGAGGTTTGGCCTGGCCCGCCAAACCATATTGATTAGCTATAGCTATAATACTCAAAGACCTTCTATTTAGTGTTGCATATTGTTGATATTCATTTTATTGCTCGTTGATCGAGTAATTGGTTCTAATAATATTGTTGATATTTATTTTATTGCTCGTGGATTGAGTAATTGGTTCTAATACATTGTATAGCATTGTATAAAGACAGAGAGCTGTATATATATATATATATATATATATATATATATGTGCAGGCAGTGTAGTTTATATAACACAGTGTATTGAAGTGCCCCCCCCCAAAGCACCTTGTCCTCACAACCCTTGCCCGGTGGTTGTGGGGGTCTGCGTGTGGGGGTTATCGGAATCTGGAAGCCCCCTATAACAAAGTGGTCCCCAGATCCCAGCCCCCCCTACGTGAATGGGTATATGGTACATTATACCCCTACCCATTCATCAAAAAAGTGTCAAAAAAGTAAAAACAACAGCATACAGTTTTTGACAATTCCGTTATTAAAAAAAAAGTGTCCCACGATGTCCATCCATCTTCAATCATAGCACCGACGGTCCAGGGTCCAGCTGACTGCAGCCTTTTCACGGTGACATTTGTTATATAGCCAATAGCGGGGCCACCCAATGATGTAACCAGGTGAGCCCGTCCCTTTTGACATCATGTGATGTCAGAGGAGAGTGGGGGTCACCCGTTTACTTTACCGGAGGGCCCCATCCTTGGCTATATAACATCTGTCACCGCGAAAAAGATGCAGTCGGTGGGACCCAAAACACCCACCCCATGTAGAAGGCATGTGGCCTAGCACACGCTCTCTTGCCCCCCCCCCCCCTTTTCATGTGGCCTGCAAGGTTGCAAATTCGGATAAGGGTCTGGTATGGATTTTGCATTTGGTGCAGGGTTCCCCTTAAAATTCATACCAGACCATTTGTTTTTTATTTTGTCTTTTATGTAAACTAAAATCAATTTTGTACTTTTTAAAAATGTTGTTCCTAAAAGTGCCATGGGCAAATTGTTTTTTGGTTGCTTTTGGAATATTGGGTACTGAGTGCTATTCTGGTCTGAACACTGGTGGCCTTTTTTTTTTCTTTTTTCTCGTTTGTTTTTTAAGTCCATACTTCTCTGTTAAAGAAAGATTTACATTTTTAAATAATGGAAATTATTTTTGAAATTACATCAACATGCAAAATGTTATATGTGACTTTAACGACTGGATTTACATATATTTAGGGAGTCCATATATTTCTCCTGTTAATCAGAATCCTGTTGATTGTTAATCATTTAGTGGATATTAAATTAAAAGGCAGATTTGGTCATACAACAATTGCATCCATCTATGTGTTTCTCTCCAGCAGACAGTTGAATGCTGCAAACCACAAAAGATTGTCATCTCTAGTAATTACCTTCTCCTGCCACTCACCACGTCTTTGGGGCATTGTCCATCATTCACTGCTGGGTTTTGCTAAGACTTTTTCCTCCAGCAATTTGGACCATCGAGATTTGGCAACAATAGATAGCAGGAAAGACCATTTCATATATTTGCTAAATAATTTGCTTGTCTATTAAATCAAAATAAAAGCTTTATATAACCTGCAGGATAGAGCTCTCTAAAGAGGAGTGAAAGGGAGCATTGGTATGAGTCATTCTCTATGGTCATTCTTCGATTTCTGACCAGCTAAGTGCTAATGTGTATGTATGTTACATATTATAGTAAATTATTCCATTTATATATGTTTGTATTGTTTATGCAGCAGCACTATATTCGATTACAACAACAGAAAATGAAATGCAGTACACGTCACAATAACAAATATGTTGATGGTATATACTCATACATAGTGCATACAATCCATGAAAAAGCTTTCACTTAAGAATACAAAAGAGCACTTAGGAAATCAGACAGATGATAGAAATTTTCAGTTCTAACAGTCAAGTGTGCTGAATAGTTGTTGTTTTTTTTTGTTTCACCTAGAATATGTATTGTTTTATGAATCTGTGGATTGGACATAATTGATTTAATCTGAAAACTAACCAAACTAAACAAAAAAAGTGGTGGTTGCTTTTAATATGTCAATTCTTATTTCTAGTATAATATATACACTCTACTAAACTGTACTATATAAATAAAAAACAATAAACAATGTCAGATTGATGAAGGAGACGTGGCCTTGCCTCCGAAATGCGTTCTGATTGGCCAGCACAGTGGTAGGCAGTACTAAAGTCTGACAGCTCCACAACACTCCCACACCAGGAGATCCTGCCAACATTTTCCCGAGTCTCTACCTCGTGGCTTCAGCTCCAGCTGGCACACGGCGCCCATTGCCAACATTCAAGGCTTCCTTGTTCCTCCACTGTTGACCTGACAAGCCTTATCCACTGAGCACCATGTGAGTGCTTTCATTATTTTATATTTTTACCACTTGTTTAATAAACTATATGGCACCAGACGTGGCTTGGAGCTTCTCTTCTCCCCTGCCACTTTTTGTTTTTACAGTCTTCGGGTCCCCAGTCTATGCTGGAAGCAGCCCCGACACCACTAGCAGTCACACACAAGAGACTATTCAAAAGTATCTGTCCTCCTAAATTCACATTGGGATTACTCTAAAGTTGCCACTTGGACTGATTCACTATATATAATTCTCTTAGCCAGCAGGTCTTAGCACTAAGTTCTACTCTTTATGTGTATTAGCTCCTTTGCCGTTACTCTACTTAGTAGAGTCTACTAAGAGGTTGGAGGCTCTTTACCAAGATCGGTGTAGCGGTGTGTCAGACTGACACACCACACCATCGATCACCACGATGCGCGCCCCCACGGACGCACGGTGGCTGTTATTCTGCTGCACATCATATGACGTCCAGTTAGGATAACTGAACCACCGCCCGGCCGTCATTCTACTATAGAGGAACAACTAGTCCCAGCAATAATACATTATACAGAGCAATGGAGATTACCAGCAGCTATAGAGGAACAACAAATCCCAGCAATAATACATTATACAGCGCAATGGAGAATACCAGCAGCTATAGAGGAACAACAAATCCCAGCAATAATATATTAACCAGCCTGTATAATGTATTATTGCTGAGATTTGTTGTTCCTCTATAGCTGCTGGTGTTCACCATTGTGCTGCTGTATTATACGATGCACAATACAATACAAAATAATACAATACAATGCAGCATACCACGTGCACTTTGTCTTTGTTATATTACATACCGCTCCCACTTCAGCCAGCTGCCGATCCCGATTCCCGAAACGAGTCCAATGTGTCTGGTGTGGGCCTCCTCGCTTGGTTCCAACTTCCAAATCTGTGCACTAGGCGGCTCCCGAGTCCCTCAACAGGTCGCCGTCACCTTCAGGTTGACGCCGCACTGCCTGTTGATCTTGTCTGTCCGTTGCTCCGCAGTATAGAATCCTCCTTAGTACAGACCCCCACACTATACACACGCACACCCCCCCTTAGTGCAGACCCCCCATCAGTACAGAAACCCTCACAGTATACACCCCCCCCTTAGTGCAGACCCCATCAGTACAGAATCCCCCCCTTAGTACAGAGACCCCCGCAGTATACAAACCCCCCCATCAGTACAGAATCCCCCCTTAGTACAGAGACCCCCGCAGAACCCCCCTTTAGTATACACACCCACCATCAGCATAGGCAGCCCTCTAACCCCCCCCCTGCACATGTCCATCTACTTAAAATAGTACAGTGACACGTACAGACCTCAGAACAGCGTGGCCGCAGACATACACACAGTAGTGTGTGTCCCTCTGGGTCCTCCTCCTCCTCACTGGATGTTAACAGAGAGGATGAGGCGCCGGCGGCTTCAATTTGCTACACAGAGCGAAGCGCTGATCAGTGTAGGGCAGTGGGCGGTGTTAGCGGTGCCCGCACGTCCGCACCCCCCCCGTACACCCCCGTACACGATCCCTCCAGAAAGATCTGGCAGACACTGGAGTTGTGATACACCATTCCACTATAAAGAGATACTTGTACAAATATGGTCTTCATGGAAGAGTCATCAGAAGAAAACCTCTTCTACGTTCTCACCACAAAATCAGCGTTTGAACTATGCAAATGAACATATAGACAAGCCTGATGCATTTTGGAAACAAGTTCTGTGGACCGATAAGGGTAAAATATAACTTTTTGGCCGGAATGAGCAAAGATACGTTTGGAGAAGAAAGGGCACAGAATTTAATGAAAAGAACCTCTGTCCAACTGTTAAGCATGGGGGTGGATCAATCATCCTTTGGGGTTGTATTGCAGCCAGTGGCACAGGGAGCATTTCACGAGTAGAAGGAAAAATGGATTCAATAAAATTTCAGCACATTTTGGATGGTAACTTGATGCCATCTGTGAAAAAGCTGAACTTAAAGAGAGGATGGCTTCTACAAATGGATAATGATCCTAAACACACCTCAAAATCCACGGTGGATTACATCAAGAGACAGCCCAGAAATCTCAAACTGGAAGACTTTTGTAAGGAAGAATGGGCAAAGATACCTCAAACAAGAATTGAAAGACTCTTGGCTGGCTACAAAAAGTGTTTACAACCTGTGATGCTTGCCAAAGGGGGCAGTACAAGATATTAACTCTGCAGGGTGCCAAACTTTTGCAGACGCCATTGTTTTGTTTTCTGTCATTTTGAAAGTTTAAATGATGGAAATAAAATCTAACTTTTTTTGACATATTATAAGAATGTCTAATCTGTAATTTGATGCCTTTGGGAGATTTTTCCATCTTTCCTTGGCTTCGTTATGCACATTAATACAAATTGTTACCTGGGGTACCCAAACTTCCGATCCTCACTGTATATATATATATATATATATATATATATATATATATATATATATATATAAAGATCTAAAGTTGTTAGTCTGGCTAAGGGTAGACACCAAAGAAGACGCACCTCATCCCGAAATTTAATTAAAGTAATAAGAGTAAGGGAATGGGACTATAGCGGTGCTTGAGTAAGATAATACCATAACAATGGAAAACTCAGGTACATTTTACTTAAAAAATACAAAATGATTTATTTTTAATTATGTATACAAAATTCATTATAAAGTAGAGTGATAACACAGCGTTGGTCATTCACAATAAAGTGGTTCCAAATGGTGGTTGCATTAAAGATTTAGTGGTGGGTTGAGTAATCATACGTAATCATACGTCCAACCAGTGTCAGTGTCAGTTGTTGAGAGAGTAGGACGCTCTCAAACGAGTCTCTCTCTCAGGGATAGCTCAGCCAGGCAGGGTCCTCCCACTGTGCGGCTCCAGGCCTCGCAGGCAAACAGGGCTTCCACCTCCCTGTCTTTGCTGCCACTACCTACAATTTACCTGTCCCTGAGTACCTCCCTGAGTACCTCCGGTTCGTTGACCCAGGCCTCCCCTGGATTCTTCTCACTCCAGGTAAGAGCCTTACTGGGACCACTGACGGCTGTCCTTTTGAGGACAGCCGCCACAAACATCCATGCCCCCCGGGGCTCCCCTGTTTCCCTGCTCCTTCTTCCCCTCCACGGTTGCTCCCCCGGGTGCTTTTTCCCGACAACCGCGCCAGCCTGTGGGGAATCGCGGGCGCCGCGATCTAGGAAAGACCGCGGCTTCACTTGCGGCCTAACGCCGCGCCGATCCCCACACGCTGCTACAGGCCTAGAAATCCCCCCCTTTACCCCAGAAGCATCCCCACACCACTACCACCGCTCGGGCGTCTTTCTCGCCACCCAACCCTACCAGCCTCCGATCGCGGCAGCCGCGACTCAGGAAAGGCCACGGCTTCATCCGCGGCCTAGCGGGGCGCCGCTCCCCTCCCCCAACCATCGGTACCTTTTGCCCCAATAGGGCCAGGAAGCCCCCCCCCTACCCCTGCAGAGTCCCCTCGCCCCCGATCATCCTTCTCAGCCCCCCTGGCGGCACAGACAGTGGTCTTCTTAGCCTGGTACCCCCCCAGCCTGGATCCTGCTGCCAGGTCGGTGGCCAGCTTGCTCCATCCAGCCCTATCTCCCCCCTTTCAAACTCATTTAAAACTTGATCCAGGGCTAAAACCCGATCGCCTCTTTAGGGGTCAGGAAGGAATTTTTTCCCTACCACAGCATATTGGCGCAGCGTGGTCAGGGTTTTTTGCCTTCCTCTGGACCAAGCTAGGATCAGAGGATTCGGTTATCCTTGAGAATCCACCCCCCCACTCCCGCCATGGTTAATCGGCAATACTCGGCGGAGAACATTTGGGATCTGGAGCGATTTGCCGCAATTCTGTCGGCCGCTACCAAAAAGACCCTAGGAAATCTGCGACTTTTGAGGATCGAGCGACGATCGACTACAAAAAATCGCAGGCAGTTATCACAGCCGAAGCACATATCATGTGCTTTGATTAACACCAGATCGGCAGTAAAACACCGATTAGAAATCCATGATTTCTTATTGCAACATGACTTAGACTGCCTCTTTATTACAGAGAGCTGGCTCACAGCCGACTGTAACACCATTCTAGGAGAATTGGTACCAGAAAACTACCGTATTATAACGGAAAACAGAATAGGGCAAAGAGGAGGAGGATTGGCGGTGATTCATAAGACACGTCTTGCGATCACAAAACCAAGCCTCCAAAACCCTCTTCCATTCATGGAAACCCTTACTCTTCAACTGCAAGTAAACGGCCAGGAGACCGTCCGGATTCTACTCTGCTATAGGCCACCTGGCCCCAAGTCGCAGCTGGTCCCATCCTTGACGGACTTTGTCTCCACCTATACCCTGAATAGCAAACACCTTCTGCTGCTCGGGGACTTCAATCTCTGGGCCAACTCCCCGCAAGACCCCATTGCCGACGCCTGCATCGCCCACCTAGAAGGATTAGGGCTTCAGCAACTAGTATGTGGGCCCACACATGCTTCAGGTCATACGCTCGATCTTATTTTCAGACAAGATCTGGAAATAAAAATCTTGGAAAATGAACCATTGCCATGGACAGATCACCATGCAATTAAATTCATTATTTCCAAATTCCCCCCCTTAACAAAAACATCAAATCCAGTGACAACACACTGGACTAGATGTCAGAAGAAGCTCCACTCGGAGCTCTTCAAAGCCACGTTAGGGGAAAAAATAAATACAATTCAGCCGCACCAAACAGCGGAAGAAACATTGGAGGCCATAAACACAGCACTATTGCAGTCAGCTGACTTGATAGCGCCGAAACGAAAGACCCAGATCAGGAAAAATAACTCCGGCTGGTTCAACAACCAGCTGGTGTTACTGAAGCAAGAGCGCAGAAGGGCAGAAGCAGCCTGAAAAGAAACTCTTCAGATGAGAACCTCTTGATCTACAAGGTAATAACTAGAAAATACTACAAGCACATTTTTGAAGCCAAGAAAAATTATTTTTCTGAGGCTATCAACGGTGCCCTAAATCGCCCCCGCGAACTCTTCAAGCTGGTCACTCAGACCATGAATCCAGGATGTCTTGAAGCCCCCAACTTGGATTCACAAGAATTTTGCGATGAGTTATCGGATTGCTTCATTAATAAAATTGAGGCAATCCGGCAAGGCATTCAGCAAAACAATCGCTCTCCCAGCCCCCCCCCCCGTAGTCGTTTACACTGCACCGCCAGTAATTCACCACAGTTAGGTGAGTTCACGCTGGAACCCATCTCCATTCAGACCACTAAAAATATCATCGGCACTCTGCGCAACAGCACTGCGCCAAATGATATTATCCCCACCAAACTGCTGAAGGAATGCGCCGACATCTTGGCACCTCCTGTCACGCAGCTTATCAACCAATCCTTCAAGGAGGGCAAAATGCCCTCCCAGTTGAAGGAGGGCTTCATTCAACCCATCCTGAAGAAAGCCACCCTGGATCCTAAGGATCCACTTAACTGGCGCCCCATAACAGGCCTAAATGTTCTCTCCAAGGTAATGGAGAAAGCAGTGGTACAGCAGCTGCAACAGCATCTAGATACCCACAACTTACTCGACCCATTTCAATCAGGATTCCGTCCCGGACACGGGACGGAAACAGCATTGCTTAAGATATGGGACGACGTTCTCGAGGCCGCAGACGAAGGAGAATCTTCTCTTCTGGTTCTGCTGGACCTAAGCGCAGCCTTTGATACAGTAGATCACAAGCTGTTGTTGACTCGGCTGGCTAAAATAGCTAAAGTCGCAGAAAGCGATATATATCCTGGTTCTCCTCTTTTTTGGAAAACCGATAGCAAATAGTGAAGCTAGGACCCTTCACTTCTGAACAACGCACATTATCGTGCGGGGTCCCTCAAGGATCTCCCTTGTCGCCGATGTTATTCAACATCTATCTGCGTCCTCTCTTCGAAATCATCAGCAGCCAAAAACTGCTATATCACTCTTATGCAGACGACACGCAATTGTACTTCCGCATTTGCAATAAAAAGGATCACCACCTCAATCTAGAGACATGCCTCTCTTTGATAGAGGACTGGATGACAAAGAGTTATCTCAAACTCAACGGAGCAAAAACAGAACTTCTTCTGTTTCACGCCAAGCGTAGGAATCTATCGACACCAACTTGGATCCCGCCACCCATTCTGGGCAAAATCATCACCCCTAGCGCCAAAGTCAAAAGTCTTGGGGTCATCTTTGACTCCGACATGACAATGAACGCACAAATAGGGTCAGTAGTCAGCAGATCTCACCATCTGCTGCGCCTACTACGCAGACTCACGCCTTTTATTCCCAAGAAAGACATAGCGGTCGTGGTGGGAGCGATTGTAAATTCCAGACTGGACTATGCAAATGCCCTTTACCTCGGACTCCCCAAGTACCAGATCGCTCGTCTTCAAGTCGTTCAAAATACGGCCGCCAGACTTGTGACTGGGAAAAAACCCTGGGAATCAATCTCACCTTCACTGAGATCCCTTCACTGGCTACCAGTTAGAGACAGAATTTCCTTTAAAGCTCTCTGTCTAACGCATAGATGTATCCATGGGAATGCTCCCCATTATCTATGCGAAAAATTAAAAGTTCACAATCCCAATCGTATTCTACGATCCACCAATCAAAATCGGCTTCAGATACCAAAAGTCAGATTCAAGTCCAAAGGAGACAGGAGATTCGCTGTCCAAGGTCCCAGACTATGGAACGCCTTACCAGCCAACATTCGGCTGGAGGAGAACTATTTAGTCTTCAGGAGAAAGGTTAAGACGCATCTCTTTTGATATCAAAGGAGACAGGAACAACAAGCGCCCAGAGGCGATTTACTTCGCATGTGCTGCGCTATATAAGTTTTCATTCATTCATTCATACGTTATCACAACATGTTTCGCCTTCAAGCTTTATCAGGGGATGTATGTCTCAACTATGCACAGAAAAGACAACTATATAAATACAGAAAAAGAAAAAAGAGAAATTATAATACAAAAATCACATTTGTTTTAGAAATCTACCTGTTGACAGGTCCACAGGGAAACTTACCACCAAGGGCCCTAGTGCCCCCATGCAAATGGAAAAAAACACAGAGGCTTGGAAAAGGGGGGACCACCCAAGTGGCAAGGGCCTGACCAAAACCGAGCAACTATGCAAACAGAGTGAGCGCTCTAGAGACCTGGTCAAAAAAGAATATAAATAGGCAAAAATCGAATCAAACAGTGCCACTGAGAAATGATGTATATAATAAAATAAGCAAAATCGAAACCCATGCAAAACAATGTGTTGCATAAAGTATTTATCTACACATAAATGACATTCAAGTATCTCAATCAGAGTACTTACTTAAAATCAAGATTAAATATAACGCAGGGGGGGAAGGGGGCGCCTGTAGGTAAAGATACCGAATATATCCAAGGAGAGAAACTTTATTCAGCATGCCGAATGTGTCCAAGAAAAAAACTATTCCAACTCAGGAGTAAGCCTGCAGGTTTGCCATCATAGGAATCAGCTTCCTGTGTTGGCACACAGAGAAGAGGAGGAGCCAAGAGTGCTGGTGCGGGATCCCAGAAGAGGAGGTTCTGGGCAGCTTAGTGAGAATAGTATTACACAGGGCAGGCATGTATGTATGTATAATTATTCGAAAGAACAAAAATAAAAAATACCATTTACAACCGCTTTAATAGCACAAAGGTAAAGAAGTGCAGTTAGCAAACTCCAGAGTTATATGTAATTTAATATTTATTTGATTAAAAAGAAATACAAAATAATCTTTAGTCTGGAATATAATAAAATAATAATGTACACCCCATTTTCCTTCTATTGGTAGCAATACTGGAAAGACTTCCTAGAATAACAAAGCAGGACTAGTTGCCTATCGACATGAACCCTAAATTACTAGGGTAGTGATGGGTTAAATATTCTAACATATGATTTCTTACACTTTAGAATATTTTATAATGAGTGCAATAGGGGTCTATATTTAAAAGTCATCCATCTACAGAAATAGTACCATTATTTAGAGAGAAAAAAAAATCCCCTCTGGCATTATTTCAAATGAAATGAGTGACATGTCTCTGCAGCGGTGTAGTACCGAGCAGATCCTGTGCTGGGGATATTCTACCAAATGAGCCATACCGTACACAGCTCATACACCTCTGCAGAGGTGGCCACTCTCCAACTCCAAAATATCATTATAATGCACCTTAGAGACCTGTTTAGATGAAAGCAACTATAAAAATGCAAATTGTTTTATCTCTCCCAGGCTTTGCAATCAGCACATACTTGCAATTCCTCAGAGATACTGAACTGTTACTTCTAAGCTACTGCAGCTGCTGATAGAGAACCTCTCCTGACAGGAGGAAGATTTTAACTCCTTATACAGCTATTTTAGGTCAGTAAAATGTATGTAAAGCCAACAGATATTAGGTTATTTAGGGCGTATATGAATTAAAAAGGCTACAATCAAAGGCCCAGATTCATAAAGCAATTACGCCTGTCTAACTGGTGTTAGACAGGAGTAATTTCAAATTTTGCGCGCCGTATCACTAGTTTGAATCCTCAAACCATGATACGGCGGCTTCGGGCTTCGATCCGAGAGGCTTACATCTTCGTAAGCCTTCGGATCTACGCTGCGATATTTTTGCGGCCGCTGGGAGGAGTTCGCGTCGTTTTGATGAGCCCAGATATGCAAATGTGTTTTTACGGCGATCCACGAAGATACGAGCGGTCTTCGCAATCGCTTACGTCTGTTTTTTTTTTACGTACTGTTAGACCAGCTTTTTGCTGGTCTAACGGTGCGTAGCCCATGTTAAGTATGGCCGTCGTTCCCGCGTCAAATTTCAGGGGGCGTGAAGGATTTAAAATAGGCGCGTTCCCGCGGCGATCGAACTGCGCATGCTCCGTTCGCAAATTTCCCTCCGTGCATTGCGCGAAATCACGTTGTTACGCCGCCATCGTTTACTGGACAAAATCTACCTGGATTCCACGTAGAGCCAGGTAAAAAAAAAATATATATATATATATATATATATATATACAGTGCATATATATATATATATATATATATATATATATATATATATTTTTTTTATAGATATAATTTGCAATGATGAGGGACTTAATCCCTTGATCAGAGGTATCTGAACTGGCAGGTGCACAATTGCAGTCTGTTAGAGAGCTCAAAGGCTTTTTGTCTTGAAGTATGTGTGCACACATTATCATG
Organism: Rana kukunoris; assembly: GCA_029574335.1. Classification (NCBI taxonomy): domain Eukaryota; kingdom Metazoa; phylum Chordata; class Amphibia; order Anura; family Ranidae; genus Rana; species Rana kukunoris. The sequence goes on from CM056050.1 coordinate 166,189,830, forward strand.
AAGTGGCATACTTATTTAAACAGTTAACCTGACATTCACCAATCTGTCACTGCAGGTGAATCTTCCTGGGGCAAGTATTTTAAATTACATTGATTGATTTATCACCAGAGAATAATTTATGAAAGTCAGCTTCATAAATATGCCCCTTATTGTTGAATGCATATACAATGCCTAGAAAAGTTATTCACACCCCTTGAAAGTTTCAACATTTTATCACGTTACAACCAAAAATGTAAATTTAATTTATTGATATTTTATGTGATAGACCAACACAAAGTAGCACATAATAGTGAAAATGATAAATGGTTTTCAACATTTCTTACAAATAAATACAGTGGAACCTCGGTTTAAGAGTAACTTGGTTTGAGAGCGTTTTGATTTGCGAGCAACTTTTAAAAAAAAAATCTGACTCGGCTTGCGAGTGTTGTCTCGCAAGACAAGCAGAATTCAACCTAATGTTGCCTGCAGTACCGCTTTTGGCCTGACGTGCGGGGGAGCCGAGCAGAGCCGAACAGAGCCGAACACCGGCCAATTCAGCCGATCAAACACGTTCGGCAATGCTCGGAAAGACACAGAAATACTCAGTTTCCGAGCCTTTCAGCCGTTGTGTTCTCGGGCCTTTCCAGCCGTTTCCGAGGCTCTCCAACCTCTAGCCGCATGCGGTATTGCATCCCATCGAAGTCGATGCGAAACAAATTATTTTAATTTCCATTGACTTGACTTCAATTTAATCTCAGTATAAAAACAACCGTTCTGTGAAGCCCTCAGAGATTTGTTAGAGAACCGCAGTGAACTAACAGCATCATGAAGGCCAAGGAACACACCAGACAGGTCAGGGATATACTTGTGGAGAATATTAAAGTAGGGTTAGGTTATAAAAAATATCCCAAGCTTTGAAGATCTCACGGAGCACTGGTCAATCCATCCTTCGAAACTGGAAAGAGTATGGCACAACTGCAAACCTACCAAGACATGACCGTCCACCTAAACTGACAGACAAGGAGAGCATTAATCAGAGAAGCAGTTAAAGGGGTTGTAAAGACAACAATATTTTCCTCTTAAATTAAAGTGTGACAGTAGCTGATAAAGTAAAAGATAAAGTAAAAGTAATGTTTTGCATTATAACTAGTTTGATACCTGTTGAAATTGAGCTGTTTTATTCACCTCTGTCACTCCTGAATCGTTATTCTCATTGACTTCCTGGTTTGCGGTGCGCATTCATTCTTGCTACATCACGGCCTAATGGGAACTACAGTTCCCATTAGGCTTAGCCTCCATGCCTGTGAGGGATAAGAGAGGATCTGCGTGCAGGGCTGTAGTCATAGGGAGGGGGTGAGCACATTCTGCTTTCCACCATGCAAAACAGTTTAGATGCTGGTGGAAAGCAAAAAGAGAAGAGACAGGAAATGGCATTTTCAAACCTGGATTACTGTATTTTGGAGGTCAAAAGGAAAAACAAGGTGATATTTAAATGCTCTAGCTTACAGCAATCAATTGATCTAATAAAAAACGAACCTTTGGTGTTCATTTAAGAGGCCCATGGTAATTCTAGAGGAGCTACAGATATCCACAGCTCAGGTGGGAGAATCTGTCCACAGGACAACTATTAGGGCACTCCACAAATCTGGCCTTTATGGAAGAGTGGCAAGAAGAAAGACATTTTTAAAAGAAAGTCATAAGAAGCCCCATTTGCAGTTTGACAGAAGCCATGTGGGGGACACAGCAAATATGTAGAAGAAGGTGCTCTGGTCAGATGAGACCAAAATTGTCCTTTCTGGCCTAAAAGCAAAACGCTGTGTGTGGTCAAAAATTAATACTGCACATCATCTCAAACATGAAGCATGGTGGTGCCAGCATCATGTTGTGGGGATGCTTTTCTTCAGCAGGAACAGCGAAACAGAATTGATGGGAAGATGGATGGAGCCAAATACATGGCAATCTTAGAAGAAAACCTGTTAGAGTCTGCAAAAGACTTGAGACTGGGGCAGAGGTTCACCTTCCAGCAGGACAACGACCCTAAACATACAGCCAGAGCTACAATGGAATGGATTAGATCAAAGCATATGCATGCGTTAGAATGGTCCAGTCAAAGTCCAAACCTAAATCCAATTGAAAATCTGTGGCACGTCTTGAAAATTGATGTTCACAGACACTCTCCATCCAATCTGACAGAGCTTGAGCTATTTTGAAAAGAAGAATGGGCAAAAATATTTTGCAAAGAAGAATGGGCAAAAGTATTGTGCAAAGAAGAATGGGCAAAGCTGGTATAGACATACCCAAAAAGACTTGCAGCTGTAATTGTAGTGAAAGGTGGTTCTACAAAGTATTGACTCAGGGGGGCTGAATACAAATGCACGCCACACTTTTCACATATTTATTTGTAAAAACAAAATTGAAGACCATTTATAATTTTCCTTCCACTTCAAAATTCACAACTGTGTTGTGTTGGTCTATCCCAGAAAACCTCAATAAAATACATTTATGTTTTTGGTTGTAACATGAAAAAATGTGGAAAATGTCAAGGGGTATGAATACTTTTTCAATGCACTGTATGTTCCAGTAGCCAAGTGGTCCATATTGTTTTGTTCTCCAGGGGTGGTCATGGACTGAGAGGCTTATGAGGCTTATGAGTGTGATATGAGTGTGATATGCCTGTTGGGGAGCTAGATATGTCTAGGACTCAGAATCCTAGAAAATCCTAAGTGAAAGACCAGCAGAAGCTTGCCATTTGACTAGTTGGCACAGAGTAGGGCATATATGAAATGACTGCATAAAAGAACAAACCTGCTTCATGAGAGCTAAAAATCTTAAAGCCTGATTTACATTGGCTTCAGCTTGTATAAGATCAGTGTAAACAGCAAGCTTTGACAAAGAGATTTCAGTACCAATTCAGCTCCAGTTTATAAGTGTTGATTGCATATCTTAATGGGAGTTTGGAATGCCACTTTAAACAAGCTACTAGCAGGCATCATAACTTCTTAAAGCTTGTTGCAAGCCTGCTGAAGCCTGCTAGCAGCTTGCCTAAAATGGCGATCAACACTCTAATTAGATTCTGTGTTCAACATTTACAAACTGGAGCAGAATTGGACTTTAATTGCTAGCCGACCAGTCTCTGCAGTTATACTGCGGCTGCGCAAATTGGCGTGGCTGTACGTCCACTTCTTTAAGACGTTACAGCAGGTGCGCGCGCTGCCTGGCACCCGCGATCACTCATGACAGAGCGAGAAACGGGATTTGTGTGTGAAAACACACAAATCCCAGTTGTCTCAGGGGAGAGGAGACAGATCGTGTGTTCCTACTAAGTATGAAGACCGATCTCTCTCCTCCCATAGTCAGTCCCCTCCCCACACAGTTAGAACACAGCTAGGAAACACAGTTAACCCCTTGATCGCCCCCTAGTGTTAACCCCTTCCCTGCCAGTGACATTTACAGTAATTAATGGCTATTTTTAGCGCTGATCGCTGTATAAATGTCAATGGTCCCAAAATCATGTCAAAAGTGTCCGATCTGTCTGCCGCAATGTCGCAGTCCTGATAAAAAGATCACCGCCATTACTAGTAAAAAAAACAGAATTAATAATAAAAATGACAAAACTCTATGGCCCCATACACACGATCGGATATATCCGATGAAAACGGTCCGCGGACCATTTCCATCGGATATGTCCGATCGGGAGTTTGATCCGATGGCGTGTACACACCATCGGATCAAATTCCCCGCCGCCGGACGGCGCGGTGACGTGGCGATGACGCGGCGGTGACGTTGACGCCGCCGCGTCACCGCTACGTCACCGCACCAGGAAGTAAAACACTTCCGCGCATGCGCCGAATCCATTCGGCAGCGGCGCGGCGGCGGTGGGAGCCGACATGTCTGCTGGTAAGTGTACTAACCAGCAGACATGTCGGGCGGACAGATTCCCACCGGATAGATTTCAAAGCTTGCTTTGAAATCTGTCGGGTGGACAAATCTGTCCGCTAGCCCATACACACGAGCGGAGATGTCTGCTGAAACGGTCCATCAGACCGTTTTCAGCGGACATATCCCCTCGTGTGTACGCGGCCTATCCTCTATTTTGTAGACACACACGAAAGTTTTACGCCGATTTGCGAAGCTAGATATGCCGTAAAACAAGGCTTCAGCCGCCCCACATTACTTGCCTACGCCGGAGTATTGTGGGCGCATAGTTACACTGGACGCATTCGGTGTACCCATGTTAAATATGCAAATTAGTAAGATACGCCGATTCACAAACGTACTTGCGCCGGCGCATTAATATACGCGGTTTACGTAAGTCGTACGTCCGGCCTAAACTTACCCCTCATAAAGCAGGGGTAAGTCATGCAAAGGTATGGGCCAGGGAACGACGCCATCGAATTTTACGTCGCGTATGCCGTTTACGTAGTACTACGTGAATAGGGCTGTGCGTAGGTTACGTTCACGTCGTAGGCAGTGTTCGACGTATCTTAGCCAGCTATTTCGACGTAACTGTGAGCATGCGCACTGGGATGCGTCCAAGAGACGACGCATGAGCAGTTTGTTTTTTGAAGCTGTGGCCATCATTTTCATGGGGTCACGCTTCATTATAATCTATCACGCCCACTTCCAGCCCGCTTCCACCTACTTTGACTTACATCGGCTTACACCGACAACTATACGCTACGCCGGCCTCTCAACGTTGCGCCGGCGTAGCGTAAACAAGATACGATACGCCCGCACAAAGATACGCCTCTCTACGTGAATCCGGGCCTATAACTTTTGCGCAAACCAATCAATATTTGCTTATTGCGATTTGTTTTTTACCAAAAATATGTAGAAGAATACATATTGGCCTAAACTGTGGAAAAAAAATCTTATTTGGGATATTTTTTTATAGCAAAAACAACAAAATATTGTGTTTTTTTTTCCAAAATTGTCTGCCTTTTTTTTTGTATCGCAAAAAAATAAAAACCACAAAGGTGATCATATACCACCAACAAAAACCTCTATTGTGGGGAAAAAGGGACATACATTTTGTTTGGGTACAACGTCGCACGACTGCGCAATTGTCAGTTAAAGCGATGTAGTGCCGTATGGCAAAAAATGGCCTGGTCAGGAAGGGAGAAAATCCTTCTGGGGCTGAAGTGGTTCAAAGTTTCAACAAAGGTTCCTGATAGCTCTAAAAAAGGCTTTGTCAAATCTTTCTGTTCACACTGCTTATATCCAAGCTGAAACCTGTGTGAAACAGGCTTTAGAAAGAATTTAAGAGAGGAGAGCTGGTTAGAATGACTATAGTAAAGAATAGGAGCAAACCTCGGAAAGGAACAAAGAAAAACAGAGGTTGAGCATTAGAAAAATTAGAAATTAGAAATTTAGAAGGTGATAAAAAGATGAGGGTAGCATGCTGTGGCAAAGAGGAGGAAATCAAATGGCAAAAAGCAAAGCAAAGAAAAGAGTGGACAGTGGACACAGGGCTCAAAGGTTGCCACAGCCTTGAAAACAATGTAATGAAAATATTTTCAGAATTCTTAAACTCTGTACTAAATATAAGATATACATTTTCACCCTGATAATATCACTGAACCCTAATTCAGCAGACTTGTCACACTTTAGCAACAGAAAGAGACATTATTTTACAGCTACAGTAGAGTTAAATGTTCAATAGTAATTTCCGAAATTTGATGAATTATTTGACACATTTAAGTAAAGAAATTCGAAAGGTCTTTCAAGTCAAATTTGAGCATTAAAGCTGACCTTTGGCCAAAAACAATAGACAATTGGACATGTGCACTGTAAAAAAAAAATTAGCACTAATAACGTATGGGTCATACAGTATGTGTAGGCTGCAGCGTTATGTAACAGTACAGTAGAGAAAACACTAAGGGCCAGATTTCAGGTAGAGTTACTCTGGAGTATCAGTGATACTCCAGCCTAACTCTCACTTTGAGCCGGCGTTTCTGTTTTCAGTAAGCAGAAAACAAGAAACGTCGGGTTGGAGTTCCTATACGAGCGGCGTAATTGTATTTCGCCGTCGTATCGGAACTGCAATTTTAAAAATGGCGCTCGGGGCGTTCCCGCTGATTAACGCCGAGAATATGTTAATCAGCGAGAATCGGCAATTCACGATCGTATTCGGGCCCGACGCAGTGACTTTCCGACGTTTCCGTAAGAGATACGCGGCGTAAAGAAAAACCAGCCCCCTAGTGGAGTATCCTATGTTAAGTATGGCCGTCGTCATCACGTCGAATAACTTTTTTTTCGAGTCGTTTGCGTAAAACGTCCGTGAATGGGGATTGACGTCATTGATGAGGGCCAGTTTGTCCCGGACACGCCGACGCATGTCATTGATTTTTTTGGATGTCACTGACAGAATTTGGAGCATGCGCACTGACAGTCGACGCATGCGCAGTACGTTCGCCGCGGGATCACGCCTATTTTAAATACTACACGCCCCCTACCCGCCCAATTTGAATTCTGCCGGCTCATTTTCGCTACGCCGCCGCAACTTTGGGAGCAAGTGGTTTGTGAATACAGTACTTGCTCCTAAAGTTTCGGCGGAGTAACGTAAATGAGAAAAGTTACTCCAAAATAAAGATTCGCCCATCTACCTGAATCTGGCCCTAAGTATCCAGCACTGAGACATAAAGTATAACTGAAAACATTTATTTTTAGCTTTAGATAGAGTGGAGAGGGATTAGAACACCAGGCCAAGTGTTTCTATTGCCATTACTGACCTTATGTGTGTGCTGTTTTACAGTCTAGAGAGGACAGTTACTTTTACTTGTGCCAGTGTTAGTCCCTCACATCCAACTAGTGTGCATTTTACATGTGGATGTGGGGAGCGAACAGTTGGATTGCACACACAGATATGCTCTGTGTCATTAAACCTGTCTTGCCATTAAAACTATTGTCAAACCTGTCTATTTCCTTTGCAGTGTTTTTGCCTTCTTTAAAAAAGCCTATTGAAATGTTCTGGGTGTGTCGATGGTCACTGGGATCCAGATACAGGGTGGGTCATCACTTGTGCAGGGCAGGAGGACCCAAACAATGCACCTTTGTGGTAGTGCTGCATATGCTTCACTTGGACTTCTTACTGTCAGAATTGAATTCATGTCTGCTGTTAAATTTAACTTACTGTTAGGAAAAGAAATTGAATAACCTTCAAGGGTTAATGTATTTCTCAATTTTTTGGGTAAGAACTACAAAAAAGGAACAGTTTCTTGCATTCCTTCCATTTCCTGTGCTGTGGGTAGCACAGTGGCTTAGTGATTAGTAATGATTGTCTCAGGCATGTTCGGATTGTACCCACCATGAAGCCGTCACTGCACACCGACGATCATAGGCAGCGTGTGTATGTGCAGCTGCGGCCCGGGAAATGCCTCACTGCCTATGATTGGCAGTGTGCAGTGACGGCTTCCTGCTGGGTGTGATCCAAACACGCCTAAGCCCATCATTACTGATTGGTATTTCTGCCTTAAAGCACTAGCAACTCACATCAGCCATCTCAAAATTTGAGGTGTTCCTCCATGGTTCACAGAGCTCCAGGACCAGCAGGGCCAGGAAGTTGGAGAACCTGGATCAGATCATCCTGGAGGTGAATGCCCTTGGGCATGAGACCAGGACCCCTAGGGACATATCCAAAAAAATCAATGACATGCGTCGGCGTGTCCGGGACAAACTGGCCCTCATCAGAAGGCACCTCAGCGGCACGGGGTGCGGCCCACCTTGTGCTGTGAAGACCAGGGGTGTAGCTGGATCACTCCAAGGCTTCCAGGCCAATAATGCTGCCATCCAGGCAGAGGGAAGCCAGAACAGGCGACTCCAATGGCAGACCAGTGCCCGCCAGCTGCGGATGCAGGCGGAGAATACGTCGGTCCTCACCCGCATTGCCCTAGCGTTGGAGGGTATGCAAACGGCATCATCCATGAGACCAGGGGATGCATCTCGACATGATGCACCACCCCCCCACCCGAGTCTCCCCTGAGACAATTGAGGAGCCGTACCTGTGGCACCAGGCCTGGCCCACAAGAGGGCAAATGTCTTTTTTTTTTTGCTCAGAGTATGAGCTGTTATTTTTTTTAGGTTGGACGTGCACAGAGGTATGTGCCGTCCACCTGTAAGGGCATGCCATGTCAGACAATGGCATGATCCCTTTTTTTTGTAGTAGTAACTGCACACGGTTTGGAGTGCACGCTACAGTGTGACTGGTGTGTGAATGTGTGGGTGACATTCCTGCCAGCAAGGCGTGTCACCTTGGGTCGTCGGGGAGAGGTTATCCCCACGACCATGTGAATGTGGTATGAATGGACAGCAATATCATTGGGGCCTTGGCGTGGCGATGCTGCTCCCAAGCCCTGTGCGGTGGACTTGGGCTAATCCAATGTGAGGTGGATGTGGTGTGTGTGAGCTAGGGACCACAGTGCTGTGCATGCGTGCATTATCCGTGTGCCACGATGAATGTGTGTGTGTTTAACGTGCAAAGAGCAAAGATACGTTCCACGAGGCAACTCCTGACTGCTGTTCCTTCAGCAGACGGGGTCGCCTCAGGCAGGGGGCGACTGTGTGGTTGGGGGGTCAGGTCATTACATATGTCAATCTCCAGGCCCTAGTTGTGCAGCACGCAACATGCACCGATGATATGACACACAAAGTTTGGGGAATACAACAGGGCCCCCCCTTGGACTTATCCAGGCATCGGAAACGGGACTTCAGGATGCCAAAAGTGCGCTCCAGCACTACACGGGTGCGTATGTGTGCCACATTGTATCTTCTCTCTCCTCTGGTTTAGGGATCAGAAGATGGGGCCCAAGTGCATATGCCGAGTCACCTGGAAGGTAAAAGACAGGAGGATGTTAGCCGTGCATGTGCCCCTCGTGATGTCTGCATCATGGGGTCGGAAAGTCATGCCTGACTCCCATGTCACTCACCAACCAGCCAGCTGTCCTTGAACACATTCTGTTCGAATTCTGTTGGGATGGTGCTTTGACGGTATATGTAGCTGTCGTGGCTGGCCCCTGGGTGTTTGGCACGGACGGGCCATATGAGGCATTGGGCATCGGCTATCACCTGTACGTTGATGGAATGCCACTGCTTACGATTGCGGTACATGTGCTCTGTTGCATGGGGGGGCGTAGTGCCACATGTGTGCAATCAATGGCCCCGACAGTGGGTGGGAATCTGGCAATTCTGTAGAAATCCTGCATTGCCTTCTGCCGCAGATGCTCATGGGTCGGTTTGATGATGTGGTGAGACATGCGTGTGAGGATTAAGGGGACAACCTGGTGCACACATCTGCTCATGGTGGATTGTGACATCCCAGACACGACTCCACTTGTACGCTGAAAAGATCCACTGGCAAGGAAATGGAGTGTTCCCAGTACCTTGACCAGTGGCTGCACTGCATGTGAGCGTCCCGTCTGGCTGGTGATTTCATCATGCAGGGCTGTGGCTAATTCCAGGATGGCATCAGGGCTGAATCTGAAGATGCGATACACCTTTGTTTCCCCCATGCCAAAGACGTTCATGCGTGTTCGGTATATCCTCTCCCGTGCCCTCCTCCATGCCTGTGGACGCAGTAGTGCTATGACCATGGCTGCCCCTAGCATGTTGACATACGGATGTGTTGTCCTGCAAGTGTGGTTGCTCAGTTCGTCCGTAACGGTGCTGCTGCAGCTGCTCTCCAGCTGACATGTGCAGGTCTGTTGCTGAGTTACACCTCCTTTATGGGGAATAACTTTGCGCCGGGCGTACACTTATGAGCGGTGCGTGTAGCCTGCATCGGGCGCACGTACGTTCGTGAATCGCCGTACCCCCCTTAATTTGCATATTTGAATAGAAAAACAATGGGAGCGCCACATGCGTCCAGCGTAAATATGTGCTCACTCTACGCCGGCGTAGGCAAGTTACGTCGGTGGGATGAAGCCTATTTTTAGGCGTATCTTAGTTCTGTGGGCTAATCTTGGGATACGTCGGCGTAAGTGCTTTGTGAATCTGGGCCATAGTATATAGGGTTCCTTGAAGTGATTTTAAATCCCAGCATGCACTGTAACCCCAACAGCATAAACGTTAGATCTCCTCATAAGAAGAGCCACAGCATGTGACAGAGGTGGATAACAATTTTGGATAGAAGCTAAGTCACTTGAGAGCTCTCGCAAATGAGGGGCTAAGCCTAGGCCTGTGGTTAAAACTTAAATTTATATGCAGATCTTCCCTCAAGTAACCTAAATACAGTCTTTAGAGTTACTCTTTTGCTAGCTAAATTGGGGCCCATGAGGGAGCTGTGGTGGCTCAACGTGATTGGCACTGCGCTGACAAGCCATTCACCTCTGCAGCCAAGGGTTCGGATCCCGGTCTCGGCTACATGTGAATTGAGTTTGGTGGTCTCAGCCCGGCTCCCGGTGGGTGCGCTATGCAAGGTACGCCTGTGCTTAGTACGCCCCCCCCACAAAAACCACCACACTTGCACGCACCCGAAATTGGTTTAAAAACACACGCACTTTGGCCATGCAGTCTCCTAAAATAAAGAGAGGCGAAGGACCTACGGGGCTGGCTGGGTGGGCTAGGCCCCCTCACTCCCTCATAGGGGGAGTCCCTCTGCCCCATTGGGGTCCCATTGGGCCCCAGTTGGGCTCCCAAGAGGAGCAGGTAGGGTGGGGTGAGTGGGAGGCCCCCCCTCACACCCGCCATTGCCACCAGGGGCATGGAGAAGGATGGCGATTGCCTCCGGGGGGAGGGTCTGCCTACTCCCAACTCCTGCAGTCCGGCTCCATTCTCTCGAGTTCACGCACAAAAATACACTTTAAAAAATAAATAAAAAATAAAATAAAAATTGGGGCCCATGAAGACGTTGGTGGGCATGAATATTATATGGTGTAAGTAGTTATAGTTCTGCATCCAATGGGATGGGATGGATAGTAGAAATGTTTAAGACACTATTGCAATAAGTTGGATAATAAATCAGAAAGTGGAGGTCAGTTTAGGCCTAGTCCAGCAGAACAGCAGAGCACTAAGGCAATTGTGTGTACTGAATATGAAGCACAGATTCCTTGAAAGAAGAACAGTATAAACAATGTCCGTATCCAGAATAACTGTGCATCCAAGACCCTCTCATCACACGCTCTCTCTTAGGCCGTGTACACACGATTGAATTTATCTGCTGAAACTGGTCCGCCGACCAGTTTCAGCGGACATCTCTGATCGTGTGTACGACCTAGCGGACAGATTTGTCCGCTGCAAACCTGTTCGTCGGACATGTCCGCTGGTTAGTACGCCTAACCAGCAGACAGAAATCCCCCGCATGCGCAGAATGGATTCGACGCATGCGTGGAAGTATTTTACTTCCTGGATTGGTGACGTGGCGGCGTCAACGTCACCGCCACATCACCGAGCTGTCTGTCCGCGGGGATTTTGGTTTGATGATGTGTACAACCATCAGACCAGAACAGCCCAGCAGACATATCCAATGAAAACGGTCCGTCGGACCGTTTTCATCGGATAAGTTTGATCGTGTGTACGCGGCCTTAGAGTCTCTTCAGCAACTGGTGTAAACATTGGAGGGGCCCTCTTTTCAGACTGTATCGGTAGGACACCTCACTAGTTCCTGCAGCAGGTCTGGGCAGCGGTGGTCTGAATTTCTAGGCATTGCAGTATAGGCAAAATCCCACAGCAGCGAGTTGACAGTTCAAGTTAACAGCAGAGCAACCAACAGCGCAGAACCCCATCCAGTTCAGTCTAGCAGTCTTTAAAGAGATCCGTCGGCTCTCAGTGAAGTATGGTCCCAATTGCTTTTTTAAGCAGCGAACCACAAACAGTACTTCTCATTCCTTTAGCATCTCTCCGAAATCTCCAACAACCCCTTGCTGTTTTCTGAGGCTTTCCATTTATGCCCTACCCCCAGGTTTACTCCTTCTGCAATGAAATACTTTTGGGTCCAGTAGTTCTTTCACATAGCGATAATAATATCTCTGCTTACTGTCCAAACTACATTTCCCAGCATTCTGCATTCTAAGTGTAAGCTCAAAAAAAAACATATGCACTATTGCCATCTTGTGAAAGAAAGGGAGACCTCCATAATTCAGTTACAGTAGTTACAGTTCCACTTTGTGAGTGTGTTCTACTGTTTTACTGTTTTATTTTATTGGATGGTGTGGGATCATATCTCCTTAAAGTAAGTGAAAAAAAACAACATACAAGAAACATCCCAGTGCCACTTAAGTAACTACTTAAATTCATATTAATTTCTTATAAAATCATAAGATAAATACCTTTTCTTTTTTCATATAAATTTTTTATTAAGGTTTAAAATATACATAACATACACATTTCATAAGGCAAGACAAATAGGAGTGGTATATAAGTGTAGGACAGAGGAACAAACCAACAACAACACCAGACGGTGGAGATAGCTAGAATGCATAAGAACAGTATAGGAACAGCAGATGTTTCTCAAACAACACTACATTCAGCCCAACATTCCCCATCACAAACACTTAGGGCCAGATTCAGAAAGACTGGTGTAAATTTAGGCGGGCTTAGCATATCTCATATACACTACGCCGCCGTAACTTAGAGTGGCAGGTACCGTATTCAAAAAGAACTTGCGCCCTAAGTTATGGCGGCGTAGTGTAAATGGGCCAGCCTAAACCCGTGTAATTCAAAGTAGGCTGGTAGTAGGCGTGTTATATGCAAATGAATCGTGACCCCACGTAAATGACGTGCCTAACGAATGGCGCATTCGCTGTCCGTGGACGTATCCCAGTGCGCATGGTCCAAAATCACGTCGCAAATACTCAATGCTTTTGACTTGAACGTAACTTACGCACAGCCCTATTCGCGTACGACTTACGTAAATGATGTAAACGACGGAAAATTCAACGCTGTTCCGACGTCCATACTTAACATTGCCTGCACCTCATATAGCAGGGGTAAGTTTACGCCAGTCATACGCCTTACGTAAACGACGTATATCAATACGCCGGGCGCATCTACGCTTGTGAATCGGCGTATCTAGCTCATTGGCATATTTTTTATGGGAACGCAGAATGCGTCCAGCGTAACTATGTGCCCACGATACGCCGGCGTAGGCAAGTTACGTCGGACGGCTAAAGCCATGTTTTTCGGCGTATCTTGCTTTCTGAATCGGCGTAAAGATGCGACGGCGCACATTTGAACTGAATCCGGCCCTTAATGTTGGAAATATGTCGGAAATCAAGGTCAACTTACTGTACAACGAAAATAAATCAAATAAAAAGTAAACAAAATAAGGGGAGTATGAATGAGATGGACTAATGTGGTATATATATATATATATACGAAAAGGAAAATGAACTTCACCAGGATGAGCTAGGAGCACCTGCTTAAGACAAAGGTAATCAATAAGAAATCAGATACCCAAGGTCAACCTACTCCTTGTTCCATTCAGTCCAAATCTGCCATCTTTTATTAAAGCTCTTCCTCTGCCCAGCTCTGGAGGCTATTAAAGATTCATAAATGTAATTATTGCATGTGATTGTGAGTACGTCTGAGAGATTTGGTGTTACATTGGATTTCCAATTCTGAGTTATAAGAGATCTAGCAGCTAGCAATAGATACATGATTACAGTACGGAATTGTGAGGTAAAAGATTCTATGCTTAAACTCAACAGGGCCAGCTCCGGCTTTGGACGAGTAAGGACACCTCCAATAAAGGAGATAAATCTAAACAGACTATGCCAGAAGCTAGTTAGGTGTTTGCACTTCCAGAAGATATGCATAATATTGCCTACTTCTCCACAGTTCCTCCAGCACAGAGGTGAGTTATCCTGAGAGAATTTAGACATCCTGTAAGGGGTAAGATACCATCTCAAGGAGATCTTTTGGGCAAGTTCCCAGTGATTAGTACATTTGGAAGCCTTGTAGACCGAGGAGAGAGCACATTGCCACTGTAAATTTGTAAAGGATTTGCCCAAGTCGTCCTCCCATTTCAAGAAAGGGGGGGATTTGACAAAGGTGCGTCTGTGCTGGAGAAGATTGTAGAAAAGGGGGATCCCTTTGATGAGGGGAGTTGAGGATGTATAGAACTTCCAAACCTGGTCTGGGAGACATATTCTGTGGGTTTTGATGGAGTTTAAAAAATGAGATACTTGGTGGAATTTATATGTCCTTAGATGAAAGGTTATATGTAGATTGGAGGGACTGGAAGGTGGCAAGTCGGCCACCACAGTATAGATCCGAGATATGGGCAATTCCCCTATCTCTCCAATCCCCATGGTGGATGTCTGGAATAGCACTCATTAAAGTTTCTATAGGGATAGGTATGTCTATCAATTTATTCTGGGGGTCAGTGATGCCGCCATGGTCCCTCCAGGCCCCCAAAGAGGCCTGAATGGACATGGGAAAGTTGGTGTAGGGGGAGAGGGCTCAGCCTCTCCAAGAACAACAGGGAGATCAAGCTTCTAGTGGGGCACAATGACTGTTCAATGCTGCACCACGGGACCCCTATAGGATCAGCAAACCAAGTCTTGAGTTTGTTTAGAAGGGATGCACGAATGGTAATCCCGTATATCTGTAAAACCCATACCTCCCGCAGACCTATGCCTGGTCAGCAAAGTTTTGGAGCATCTAGGTCTACGAGTGCTCCAGACATAGGTTCTCAGGATAGCATTTAAGGATCTCAGGTGGGAGGATTTAATGGGGATAGGAAGTGTGTGGAAGATATATAGGATCTGGGGTAGTAACACAATTTTAAAGGAAGCAAGACGGCCAGACCAAGAGAGCTCTATCTTAGCCAAGAGTGTGGTCTCCTGTGAGAGTTTATCTATCAACAATGAATAATTGGCATCAGCTAGACCGGATGGGTCCGCTGTAATCTGAAGGCCTAAGTAGGATATACTCCACGCATAGGGGAAGGCGCTTTCCAAATAAACCCGGACAGAGGAAGGGAGATGCATAGGCAAAATAACTGACTTGGAACAATTTACTTTATAGTAGGAAATGTTACTAAAGGACTGTAAAACTTCTTGAGTGTAAGGGAAAAATTTAGTCGGGGAGGTTATAGACAGTATGATATCATCTGCGAACAAATTTATCTTGTGGGATGTGCCATGGAGGGAAAAAACAGTAATAAGAGGATGGGCTCTAATCTTTTCGGCAAATGGTTCAATGAGAAGATTAAAAATCGAGGGAGACAGGGGGCACCCTTGATGTGTCCCATTAGAAATATGGAAAGGCCGGGAAAGACAGTTAGAAGTATAGACCTGGGCCGAGGGAGAGGAGTAAAGGACTAGGATCGCTGACAAAATGGGTCCCTGAAATGCAAATTTAGACAGGGTGTGAGACATATATCCCCAATGAACCCTGTCGAACGCCATCTGCGCATCTGAAGAGAGGAGCAGAGAAGGCGTCCGAGAGGCCCAAGAATGCTGCACTACGCCAATGATCCTGGGTGTAGAATCGGATGCTTCCCTGCCAGTTGTGAAGCCGGATTGATCCGGGTTAATCAAAGACCGTAAGATGTTAAAAAGTCTATGGGCAAGGATTTTAGCATATAGTTTAACATCAGTATTTAAAAGTGAAATGGGGCGAAAGTTGGAGGGGACATTAGGGGACTTGCCAGGTTTGGGGATGGTAACAACATAAGCTTTTAGCATCTCAGGAGGGAAGCATGAAGAAGACATAGCCTGTGAAAAAACTGATTGTAATGTGGGGGCGAGAATGTCGCCAAACACTCTGTAATAATCATTCGGTAGGCCTTTGGGGCCAGGGGATTTACCCAAGGGCATCTTGGAAATCATTCCCTGAATCTCCACATCTGTGATGGGAGCGCCCACGTGGAAGAAAAATATATTTTAAATATATTTAAAAAAAACATTCTAAATATATTTTTCCCAAATATATTGCAATATATTTGAAATGCTACAATTTTGGCCAGATTCAATATATTTCAAAAATATATTTCAATATATTTGTGAATATATTATTGAATATATTGGGAAATGCATTGTGAAATATGTTGCAAATATACTCATAAATATATGTTAAATGTACTTCTGAATGCATTTAGCAATATATTTATGCAGCCATAAATATATTGCAACATGCATTTTGGAATGCATTGTGAATATATTCAGACATATATTGCTAAATGCATTCAGAAGTACATTTAACATATATTTCTGAATACATTCACAATGCATTCCAAAATGCACTTTGCAATATATTTATGGCTGCATAAATATATTGCTAAATGCATTTAACATATATTTATGAATATATTTGCAACATATTTCACAATGCATTACCCAATATATTCACAAATATATTGAAATATATTTTTGAAATATATTGAATCTGGCCAAAATTGTAGCATTTCAAATATATGGCAATATATTTGGGAAAAAATATATTAAGAATGTTTTTTAAAATATATTTTAAATATAAATGTACTGAATGTAAAATAAAAAAAAAATACATTCCTATTACATTTTGAAATGCTGTGCATTTATATATTGTATTTTATATATTGTAGGCCTATAAAACCAGCAAATATTTGGAAATAAAAACGATAACACAGTACAATACACACAACTTTATTATCATGTAAATATACAAACACTACAACACAGAGAATAGAAAGTGGTGTTAACTGTGGTAAATGACATACAAGTTTATTTGTGGTATTCTGATGGTTCCCGATGTTTCCCTTCAGGTGATATTTCAACACCGGAATTGTTCTCGTAAGAGCGTCACTGATCACACCGTTTGAAGTCCCAGGAAACTTTGCCAAAGTGGCAGCTTTAAAAAGTAAATGGAAAATATTAGACTTATTAGATTTTCCCTGTGAATCAAAAGCCATATAAGACCCTTTTCACACTTTAGCGCTGCTAAAGCTCCGGCGGTTTTTGCAACACTTTTTAGGCGTATTTTTTTTTTTTAAAGGGAAAAAGTACAGTTTTTTAATGCGCTTTTAAAGTGCTTTGGAAGTGCTGCCCATTAATTTCAATAGGCAGGTGTGTTTTAGGAGCGCTATTTATAGCGCTCCCAACCCGCCCCAGATGCTGCTTGCAGGACTCTTTCTAAAGTTCCGCAAGCGCATCGCCCCAGTGTGAAAGTACTCATTGCACTGAAAGGGATGCAGTTTCATGAGCTTTTTAGAGGCTATTTCTAGTGCTAAAACACCTGAATACTGGCTCAGTGTGAAAGGGGTCTAATAGATGCAGCTGAGTAAATAAAACGAACAAAATTAAGCATGTAAAAAAAAAATATTGTAGACTTTTAAAAAATCTGTATAAAAATCAACATCTTGCCTACAACTTGCCTTTTTAGTTCAGACTACTACCAGACTGAGCAAGATATCTTATTTTGACACAACAGTCAAATTGGCTTACAGTCTACATGTCAAAGCTGATGTTTTCATAGGGTCTAACTGTACTTGCTTCTCTCCATCTGTCAGCCGCTTGGAGGCACCTCCTTAAAGGTTACTTTTTATTGAAGTGGTTGTAAAGGTACAAGGGTTTTTACCTTCATGTATTCAATGCATGAAGGTAAAAAAAACTTCTGTGTGCAGCCCCCCTATACTTACATGAGCCCTCTTTCAATCCAGTGATGTCCACGAGAGCCTTGTCTCTCCAGGGACTTGCACTGCTGATTGGCTTTCTGTAGCGGTGGGAGCTATTGGCTCACGGTGCTGTCAATCACAGCCAGTGAGCTAATTAGGAGATGGGGTCAAGGCAAGGCTCAGTGTGTGATTGGACACACAGAGCTCTGGTTTCAGGAGCACCGGCATGGACCTGAGAAGAGAAGGATCTGAGCTGCTCTGTACAAAAACCCTTACACAGAGCAGGTAAATAGGAGTAGGATATGTTTGATATTTAAAAAAAAAGACAACCATTTAATGTTTCGATACCAAAAGAAAACCTACCTGTTTAGGCCTTGAGTACGACACTTGACAAGGAGATGAGCTCAAGTCTTCAGATGGGACAAAAGGTGATGCACACGATACACCCACACAGGATGAACTTCCACCATCATTCTTCATGCTATTAGCTGCGCTCTTGTTGTTTTCAAAAGATCCATTACACCAGGCAACTCTATGGAAAAGCATAACAACTTTTTAAGTAACATAATGGCCTATTTTCTCACTATATCTTTTTTTTTTTTTTTTTTTTTTTTTTTTTTTTTTTTAAAGTGTATTTTGTGCGTGAACTCGAGAGAGAGGAGCCGGACTGCAGGAGTTGGGAGTAGGCAGACCCTCCCCCCAGAGGCAATCGCCATCCTTCTCCATGCCCCCTGTGGCAATGGCGGGCCTCCCACTCACCCCGTCCTACCTGCTCCACTTGGGAGCCCAACTGGGGCCCAACAGGACCCCATCGGGGCAGAGGGACTCCCCCTATGGGGTTTTCTCACTATATCCATTCATTTCATTTGTTAGAAATTGATGACTTGTGGAAAAATGTACTTAAATGATTAGAGGGTTTCCTCCAGTCTGCTGCTGACCCCCCCAAGAGGGTTTCTCCCAAGGTAAAAGTAAGGATGTTCCACAAAACAAAAATCCTACTTGTGCATATAGTATGTAGTTACCTCAGTGCACTCACTGATACTATAATGAATGTAGTACAGAAAACTTCCAGTTACTCAACGATCCCCATTGGTACTGTTATTTCTGGTAGCTTGAGATCTAATAGTAACTCTCAAGCATCCACCTCCCATGGCACCCTGACCCCCTCCCACTTAGCAGCTAAAGGGGTAGGGATTGGGGGCAGGGTTTTACCACCCCCAAATTCACATGTGAATGAGCCTTAAAAGTGCTATTGCCAAATGCAACTTAGGGCTCATTCACAAGTGCAGTATGCAATGCTCCAATGCGCCTCTGAGAAATTCTGCAAGGTGGTGAGGAGGCAAAATGTTTACACCAAAAATTGCAGTGAAAGGCACACAATTGCAGCGCGGTAGTACGGCAATTATAGGTTTTAGTCAGGTGTGAGGAGGCAACATTGGAGGAGACTGTGCCCTGTGATCTTTGACTTCTCCCATGTTGTTCAGGTAGATCTCCAACTCTCTAAGGTTGCCTACCTCTGCCTTAAAACACTGTAGAATGAAAGGGCAAATGATTGGTCAAACAGAAAATAAAGATAAAAATAACAAAGGCAGCAGAACTGGGGAATAACACACAATAAATAGATAACAAAAATAAAAGACTGTGCCAATAAAAAAGATTCAATGAAAATTAAAATTGAAAAAATTTCACCAATACCAATTCCATTGAAAGATTGGCATCCAGGGGCTGATATGCCAAAAACTGTGCACAATAATTAACCAAAACAAAAAAATCAGAGTGCAAGGAAAAATTTGTATATAAATTCACAAAATGAATGTCAAATTATATGTATAAACAATGAGAGGTTAATACGCCAAATCGGTGATCCCAAAATTGTATGCCAACAGCACACAATTGGCAAACCAAACCTCAAAAATTCTTAATGATATCACCACAAAACTCAAACGCTGATGACCAAATGAATAATGAAGGATGATGCAGATATGATGATCAGATACAGTGCCAGTTTAATGCAGTGATATAAACCGCAATTAAGTAGTCCGCTTACCAAAGGCAAGTTGTCTCAGTTGTTGGTTTTCTTCTTCCAAGTGCTTATTCTGGTTTTATATTCACCAGCTGTCAGTTAGTCTTGGTCAGGTGCTTTGACAGCGGCTGGCGGCCCATCTGTCAGAATCCGCCAAAAATAAAAAAAATAAAAATTATCTTTCCACCTCCACACCCCCCATCCACTCCCCCCCCACCCCACACACACACACACACACCCCCATCTTTCAAACCCCCCGCCCACACACACACCCCACACACCGCTAACCTCCTTCTGCACAATTTATTTGATGGTAGCTGAATGTAAACAGCAGGCAGTGGGGAACCATAGCCAGACTGCCATTGGCTGTTTCAAATTTTAAAATTAGGCTGACTATTGTGCCCCCTTCCCACTGCCTGCTGTCAATCAGCAGAGGAAGACCTGAAGAAGAATGTTCTCCTTCAAATCCTCTCCTTTGCTGATTGACAGCAGGCTATTGATTTCCCTGCTATTTGCTCTTTTTTCCTGCATTCTGACAGTGGCCAGTGGCTGTTAGAATACAAAAAAAGGCCTAGATGTCAACTGATATCAGGCTACTTCTGGGGCAGCTGGATGTAAACATAATATCATTACCTCATATTGTTATCGGCCTGAAAGGTGGCCCATAATTGGTATCTGTATGGAAAAATCCATATCTAATGGCACCTAGTAGCAGGGCAGATAATAATATGCAAAAGGGGAGGGAGACATAAACATTGGTAGCACTATGCACTGACATTATGGGGTATATTTACTAAAGGCAAATCCGCTTTGCACTACAAGCGCACTTGGAAGTGCAGTCATTATAAATCTGAAGGGGACAAAAAAAATCATTTTTGCCTGTACATGATTGGATGATAAAATCAGCAGGGCTTCCCCTCATTTCAGATCTACCCCTCAGATCTACAGCGACTGCATGTCCAAGTGCACTTGTAGTGCAAAATGGATTTTCCTTTAGTAAATCAACTCCTATGCTGCATGGCGAGTGGATATAGAATAGAAGCCATATAATATTGTATGCAGCAATGTACACTGAAAGTAAGTTACACAGTTACTGGATATAACATGGAAGCCATACATATTATATACAGCAATGTGCACTGACAGTATGTTACACAGTTACTGGATATAACATGGAAGCATTCATATTATATGCAGCAATGTACACTGACAGTATGTTACACAGTTACTGGATATAACATGGAAGCCATACATATTATATACAGCAATGTGCACTGACAGTAAGTTACACAGTTACTGGATATAACATGGAAGCCATACATATTATATGCAGCAATGTGCACTGACAGTATGTTACACAGTTACTGGATATAACATGGAAGCCATACATATTATATGCAGCAATGTGCACTGACAGTATGTTACACAGTTACTGGATATAACATGGAAGCCATACATATTATATACAGCAATGTACACTGACAGTATGTTACACAGTTACTGGATATAACATGGATGCCATACATATTATATGCAGCAATGTACACTGACAGTATGTTACACAGTTACTGGATATAACATGGAAGCCATACATATTATATGCAGCAATGTGCACTGACAGTATGTTACACAGTTACTGGATATAACATGGAAGCCATACATATGCAATGTGCACTGACAGTATGTTACACAGTTACTGGATATAACATGGAAGCCATACATATTATATGCAGCAATGTGCACTGACAGTATGTTACACAGTTACTGGATATAACATGGAAGCCATACATATTATATGCAGCAATGTGCACTGACAGTATGTTACACAGTTACTGGATATAACATGGAAGCCATACATATTATATGCAGCAATGTACACTGACAGTATGTTACACAGTTACTGGATATAACATGGAAGCCATACATATTATATACAGCAATGTACACTGACAGTATGTTACACAGTTACTGGATATAACATGGAAGCCATACATATTATATGCAGCAATGTGCACTGACAGTATGTTACACAGTTACTGGATATAACATGGAAGCCATACATATTATATGCAGCAATGTACACTGACAGTAAGTTACACAGTTACTGGATATAACATGGAAGCCATACATATTATATGCAGCAATGTGCACTGACAGTATGTTACACAGTTACTGGATATAACATGGAAGCCATACATATTATATGCAGCAATGTGCACTGAAGTATGCTACACAGTTACTGGATATAACATGGATGCCATACATATTATATGCAGCAGGGTGACATGCTGTGGAAGAGGAGCTCTATAATATTACATTACTCTGCACATGCTGTATGGTAACTGGGAAGGTGAATGTACACAGAATGAGAACTATTCAGCAGGAAATAGACAAATACAACTTAACTCATACACCAAACTTTCACAATTCTAATATTATTACATAGAAGGCTCACCTTTCATCCAGGAGAATACATCCAGGGGAATACAGAGAGCGTCTCCACCATGCTGCCATGCTTTCCTTTTCAGACTAGGCCTTACCAGGAACAGGAAGTGAGAGGTGAAAGTTCACCCCTCTGGTTCCCACTGCTCACTTCCTGTCACACACCTTCTGTATTGTTTCCTGTATCATTGCAGTCTCATTTAAAGAGTTTTCCCCAGGGCTGAATTCACATATTATAAGATCGAAGGCACAGAATTCAAACCCACATCCCAATAAAAAGAATGAGATAAAAGAAATGAGAAAAATATTTATACATGTAAGTAAGTGATGGGAGATGCATTCTATGGGCCAGATTCAGGTAGATGAGAGTATCTTTCCTCTGGAGTAACGCTTCTCATTTACGTTACTCTGAAGACCCTTTCAGCGCAAGTCCTGTAATTCACATAGCAGTTGCGCGTAAACTTGCGCCAGAGTAACGATAATGCGCTGGCGTAACCCGACGCAAGTGGAAGTGGGTGTGATCATATGTAAATGATGGGCGGAGCCCGGCGCAGAGGCTTACGTTCAGCGCATCATCCACGGAGCATGCGCAGTGAGTGCGGCTCCACTCGCCCCCTTGTGCGCATGCTCACAACTTCCGTCGGCACCACTTCCTGGGAAACGTCAGCGCAATGCGTTCCGCTGGGCGCTTAAAAGCGCTGGCGGAAACGCCATTCCGGCGCAAAAGTAGTTCCGTTTCCCCCCACCCCAGGGAAGATACTTTTGCACTGTAATGGCTGCTCCCGCTACCCCCAGAGAGAGGAGGAACCTCAACTTTAATACCCAGGAGGTCTCAGTGATTATCTCGGCTATGGAGACGGATAATGAATTTCTCCATGGCAAAAAAAGCCGGAAGACCAGCCGGGAGTGGAAGCAGGGCATCCTGGAGTCGATTGCTGCCAGGGTCAATGTCCTGGGCTACTCCACCCGGACTGCTGGGGACATACAAAAAAAATAAATGACCTGCGGCGCAAGGTGAGGGACAAGGTGGCCTCCATCAGGAGGTATGAGAGGGGCACAGGTGGTGGTCCCCCATGTCCTGTCACCCTAACCGCAGAGGAGGAGGTGGTTGCTCGCTGCCTGGAGAGGGAGCAGGTGGAGGGGGTCGCAGGCTATGACTCCGTGGAGGAAGGCACAAGGACAGGTAAGTGTTTTATAATCCCCTATTTGTTGTTTTGCATTTGGGGGGGGGGGACATGTGCCAAGTGTGTGGGACCACCAACATGTGTCTGCTTTGTGTCATCCACAGATGACGGAGCTGGGCCATCATCTGTCAGCCTGCATTCCACCCCATCCCCCCCACGCCATCATGTGCCCGAGCCACTGGGTGGTGAAGAGGTTGTGGAGGAGGAGAGTGGCCACACCACACCTGCCGAGGTGGTTGTGGAGGATCCTGCTGTGGCAGAGCAGGACTTTTCTTTGGTTTTGTCTGTCTCCTCCCCTTCTCCTGGGCCGTCTGTCGTCCCCTCCCCCATCCTTGGAAGCCCCTCAAGGGCGACTCCTTCCACCCGAGGACATCCATCTTCTGGCCCCAGGAAGGCGACCCAGAAGACCAGGGGGGTGTCTGATGGTGTCCAGGACCAGTTGGCGAGGGATCACGCCAGGCAGACGGAACAGATGGGGGCCATAGCGGTGCACTTGGAGAAAGTGGCTGACAGCCTGGGCTCCGTTGCCAACCTCAGCAACGCAGTGCAGGATGTCAGCTGCAACTGCGCTGCAGTGGTCACCACTTTGGGGGAGGTGCAGGGGGATATCCAGCACCTCACTGCAGCCGTCCAGGCCAACACTGCTGCCATCCATGGGAACAGTGCTGCCATCCGGGAGCAGGGGAGGCTGAGTCGGCGGGCCCAGCATTACCAGGTGACCCGTCAGCTCCGGATGCAGGCCCAGACGAACACATACCTTGGACGGATAGCCAGGGCCTTGGAGGGCACGCAGGCCACACCTGCCAGGAGTGGCCCACCTGGGGATCAGCCACCTCCAGATGCCCCCCCACCCCCACCCACTCCATCCAGGCAGCTGCGGAGCCAGAGAGGGGCCCCCAGAAGAAGCCCCCGCATCCCCGATGAGGCCTTTTTTTTTTTCAGGTTTTATATTATTGTTTTTGACATACTCAGGTCATGAGTTTATTTTTTTATTTTTCTCAGGTTATGAGATTATTTTTCTTTTAATGATCAGGATATGATATTTATAATTTCTTTTTGTACTGCACACGGTCAGGAGTGCAGGGGACAGTGTGAATGGTGTGTGAATGTGAGAGGGTGGCACTCCTGAAAGTAAGGGGTGTCACCCTCGGCCGTGGTGGTGAAGTGAACCCCACGGCTGAATGTATGACGTGTGAAAGGTGTGTGAATGGACAGTGACATCATTGGGGCCTTGACGCTGGCGTTACTGCTCCCAACTCCTACATGCTGGACTTGGGCTAATCCAATGTGATGTGCATGTGGTGTGTGTGATCTAGGGACATCAGTGGTGTACACGCGTGCACTGTCTGTGTGATTAATGTTTTGGTTTAGTGTCCAAAGATGCCTACAGCGAGGACCCTCCTGACTGCTCTTCCATCAGCAGACTGGGTGTCCTCTGGCAGGTGGGGACTGTGTGGGTCGGGGGTCAGGTCATCACGTATGTCAATATGCAGGCCTTTTTTCATAGCAAAGTTATGTAGTATGCAACATGCACCGATGATCTGACACACAAAGGTAGGGGAATACAAGAGGGCCCCCCCAGACTTATCCAAGCATCGGAAACGGGACTTCAGGAGCCCAAATGTTTGCTCAACCACTGCACGGGTTTTGATGTGTGCTTCATTGTATTTTCTCTCCCCTCTGGTTTGGGGGTTCCGGAAAGGAGTCATTAGATAGGGTCCCACTGCATATGCAGAGTCACCTGTAAGGTAAAAGACAGGAGAATGTTAGTCACGCATGTGCGATTTCTGTTGTGCATCACGGGAGTGGATAGTCATGCCTGACTCCCTTGTCACTCACCAACCAGCCAGCTGTCCCCATACATGTTCTGGTTAAATTCTGCTGGGATGGGGCTATGACGGTATATGAAACTGTCATGGCTGGACCCGGGGTGTTTGGCACGGACGTGCCATATGAGGCGTTGGGCATCGGCTATCACCTGTACGTTGATGGAGTGCCAATGCTTCCGATTGCGGTATATGTGCTCTGTGGCACTGGGGGGCTGTAGGGCCACATGTGTGCAATCAATGGCCCCCACAGTGCATGGGAATCTGGCAATGTTGTAGAAATCTGTCATTGCCTTCTGCCGCAGCTCCTCAGTGGTTGGTCTGATGAACTGGTTGGACATGCGTCTGAGGATTGCAGGGACAACCTGGTGCACACATCTGCTTATGGAGGACTGTGACATCCCAGCCACCACTCCACTTGTACGCTGGAATGATCCACTTGCAAGGAAATGAAGTGTTGCCAGGACCTTCACCAGTGGCTGCACTGCTTGTGATCGGTGTGTTGGGCTGGTGATGTCATCCTGCAGGGTTGTGGTTAGTTCAAGTATTGCATCTGGGCTGAATCTGAATAGGCGATACACCTCCTCATCCCCCATGCCAAAGAGGTTCATACGTGTGCGGTATATCCTCTCACGTGCCCGCCTTCTTGGTTCCAGGGGACCCATCAGTAGTTCTAGGACCACACGAGTGCCCCTGGCATGTTGGCACACAGAGGTGTTGTCCTTGCAAGTGGGGGTGCTCAGCTAGCTCCTATCGTCGGTAACGCTGCTGTAGCTGCTCTCCTGCTGACCTGTGACCGTCTGGAGTAAAGATAAAGCAGCCTTTTGTAGAAATAACTTTGCGCCGGACGGACCAGATACGCGCGGCGCATGTAGCCAGCGTATGGTGCTAATCCGTTCGTGAATTGTGAAAAATCCCTCATTTGCATATTTGCAGGGGAAATCAATGGGCGCGACTGATGCGCCCAGCGAAAATAAACGCTGACGATACTCTGGCGTCGGAACGTTCCGCCGGTCGCAAATGAGCCGTTATTGGGCGCATCTAGTTTCGTGGGTACGGCCACATAGAAACGTCGGCGCATCAGCACAGTTACGCGGCGCATATCCAAATACTCCAGCGCAAGTGTTCGTGAATCTGGCCCTATATATATATTTTGTATCTTCATTCTGGTACATGTGTGTGTGTATATATATATATATATCAGATATACTCTATGTGTATGTGTATATATATACTAAGGTGACCAGATTTTTTAAAAAAAATCCAGGGACACATTTTTTTTTACTAGTAATGGCGGCAATCAGCGTCTCTCTACCCATCGCTGCAGCCGCCCACCACACAGCCTGCCAAGTCTTACACTCCGGGTCCCCGCTACTGCTTGGTGGGGAGCGGAGGAAGATAAGCAGGCAGGCAGCTGGCCGGGACTTGAGCCAAGGCAGAAGAACATGGAAGCGGAGCTGAATGGGAATGCACCTGAAACTGAAGAAATATTCCCTCTGCTCCGACCAACACATGATCATCAGAAAGGGGCACAGGTAATGGAAAAAATCCCCCCCCCCCCAAGCTAGTAGGAGCGACAGAGTAGGGGGGTGTAATTCAGAATTATTATTTTTTTAATTCTGCACTGACTGTCTTTGAAATTGCCCCAGCCCCTGTTCAAATCCAATGGGGACAAAACTGGGGACAGACTTGGTCTAGGGACAGTGTCCTTAATCCAGGGACTGTCCCCTGAAACCGGGGATGTCTGGTCGCCCTATATATATACACACACACACACACACAGTATATCTGAGATATATATATATATATATATATATATATATGTATATATATATATATATATATATATATATATATATATGTGTGTGTATATATATATATATATATATATATATATATATACTGTATTTGCTGGCGTATAAGACTACCTTTTACACTTAAAAAAACTGGGCAAAAAGCAGGGGTCATCTTATACACCGGGTCAGCTGCTCGGATGCCTGCTGGATGTGCGGTAATATCGCATGTAGCTTCGGCTACATACAGTATATACCGCTGAGCCAATCCCGGTGAGCGATGTATTCAAATGAATACAGAGCCTGCTCAGATTGGGGTAACAACCTCTGCCAATCCGAGTGCCTACATACAGTAGCCTGCTCGGATTGGCTTTGAGAGTCAGAGATGCACGGGCTGATGATGTTACAACCTCTGCCAATCCAAGCAGGCTTTGTATTCATTAATAGAATACATCGCTCGCCGTGATTGGCTCCAGTCCCAGTAAGAATGAAGAAGTATATGGCTCCAGAAGGAAGAAATATGAAGTATCGAACGGGGGTCGTCTTATACGGTGAGTACAGGCAAAAAAAAACGTTAAAAAACTGTAAAATTAGGGGGTCGTCTTATACGCCTGGTCGCCTTATACGCCAGCAAATACGGTATATATATATATATATATATATACACACACACATACACACACATACACACACACACACACAGTATATATATATATATATATATATATATATACACACGCACAAGAATGCAGCTCTCATCACTTACATATTTATCTTCCAGCACAGCCTAGCATTGGCAGTGCAGCTTGGGCAGGGATATGACATTTAAAGCAGAGTTCCACCCAAAAGTGGAAGCTCCACTTATTTGCCTCTTCCCCCCCCCCCCCCCCCCCCCACCTACTTTGCCAATGCTTTTCTGCATGTGTGTTTTTGATGCATTCCAGGGTATGTTTGGTGTGTTTTTAAAGCATTCCAGTGCATTTTCCCCTCTTTTTTTTCTTAACCTTAGATAAGGACATGTGTGTTCCAGTGTGTTCAGGTGCATTCTAGTGCGTTTTTGATGTGCTTTACAGTGTTCCATTACAGTCCAGTGCAGGAAAAATGCAGCATGCTCTACTTTTTTTCTGGAACTGCAAGCACTAGTGTGAATTATGCCATTGAAAACCATATAACTTACTTTCCATGCAGACAAAAAAAACGCACTGGGCTGCATGTGGTGTGAATTGTCCCTATATATAGGCAATGGAGGCAGCAGCACCCGAGAGCCAATGGAAACATTGGCTGGGATACCAACATCGCCGGATTCCAGGACAGGTAAGTGTCCTAATATTAAGTCAGCAGCTGCAGTATGTGTACAGTATGGGGGGTTATTTACTAAAGGCAAATCCACTTTGCACTACAAGCGCAAACTACAAGTGCAAAGTGCATTTGAAATTGCACTGAAAGTGCACTTGTAAGTGCAGGCGCTGTAAATCTGAGGGGTAGAACTGAAATGAGGGGAAGCTCTGCTGATTTTATCATCCAATCATGTGCAAGCTAAAATGCTGTTTTTTTTATTTTCCATGTCCCCCTCAGATCTACAGCGACTGCACTTCCAAGTGCACTTTCCTTGCAATTTCAAGTGCACTTTGAATTTGTAGTTTGAACTTGTAGTGCAACGTGGATTTGCCTTTAGTAAATAACCCCCTTTGTGTAGCTGCTGAGTTTTAATTTTGTGCTGGGGGGAACTTTTTGCTGCTTGAATTACCCTTCGGCAGGTACGAAGTCCAAACAATGGACTGGACTTAGTATAAAAAGAATATACAGTATATATACAATATATATTATATTGCCAAAAATTTTGGGACGCCTGCCTTTACACGCACATGAGTTTTAATAGCATGCCAGTCTATAACAGCTTCAATTCCTCTGAGAAGGCTGTCTTATGGGAATGTTTGACCATTCTTCCAGAAGCACATTTTTGAGTTCAGGCACTGATGTTGGATGAGAAGGCCTGGCTCACAGTCTCCACACAAATTCATCCCAAAGGTGTTCTATCAGGTTGAGGTCAGGACTCTGTGTAGGCCAGTCAAGTTTCTCCACCCCAACCCACTCATCCATGTCTTTATGGACCTTGCTTTGTGCACTGGTCCAAATCATTTGGTGGATTATGGTGTGTGTGTGGGGGGGGGGGGGGGATTATGGTGTGGGGCTGTTTTTCAGGGGTTGGGTTTGGCTCCTTAGTTCCAGTGAAGGGAACTCTTAAGGCGTCAGCATACCAAGACATTTTGGGAAAATGTTATGCCCCCAACTTTGTGCGAACAGTTTGGGGATGGCCCCTTCCTGTTCCAACATGACTGCCCACCAGTGCACAAAGCAAGGTCCATAAAGACACTGATGAGCGAGTTTGGTAATAATAGTGCAACTTCTGATTCATGGATTAAACAGAACATTGAAGATTTATATCCAGAGTTTCTCTCTGTACTCTGTAAGCAGACAAGACCCTTGGACTGTGGAGGTGGATGTCGGTGAAGGTTCTCATTCATTCAGGTCAATCAATAAATCAATATAACTGTACTTGCTGGTCCGCCGACAAGCGTTCTCAATTCAGAATGACTTATACAAAAATTCTTTGGGAATGGAAAGTGGATGCGAGAGGTTTATCTGCTTTGTATTGAATGGATTATGTGCTTAAAATCTTATAAAAAAAATATATTTTATTTGAATCTTTTATTTTTTTTTAATTTATTTTAAAAGAGTAAAACAAGCCATTTTAAAATGGTAGTGGGTCTCTTATAAATGTATTCAGAATGTTATCTATGACATAGTTACAAAAATATCAGACAAAATATATGTTGAAATGTCTTTATTAGACATTAAATATTTTCAGAAAAACATATTTTAAAAATATATTTTCTAATATATAGCTTTGTAAAATATATTTAAATTATATTTTTGGAATGCATTTACAAGTATATTTAAAGATATATGTTTGAATGCATTTTTTTATATGTTCAAAAATATCTGGACAATATATTTTCAAACATATATTTTCACATATATGCCTTTGGAAATATATTAAAATTTATTTTTGGAACACATTTACAAATATATGTAAAAATATATGTTGAAAAAAATCTGAAGAATATATTTAAAAAATATATTTTTCAATATATGTCTTTGGAAAATGCATTTAAATTATATTTTGGAATGCCTTTACAAGTATATTTAAAAATATATGTTTAAATGCATTTTTTTAGATGCTCAAAAATATATGTCAAATATATTGAAAAAAATATATTTTAAAATATATGCCTTTGGAAAATATATTTGAATTTACATTTTTGGAATAGATGTAAAAATATATTCGCGTAGGCCAATATATTGTAAATATATTTAAAATATATAATTTTTTTAAATAAATATATTGGAAATATATTTTTCTTCCATATGGGCGTTTAAGGCCTGTAATTGCATTTTGCAATTACAGGCCTTAAACGCTCCCATCACAGATGTGGAGATTCAGGGAATCATTCCCTGAATCTCCACATCTGTGATGGAAGTGTTTAAGGCCTGTAATTGCGTTGGTGACAGAGTAGGGAGGCTCAGATCAGCCAAAAATGTTTGTATGTAATGATCTGAGGGCTGGGGGGTTCTACTATCTCCATTGATATTGTATAAGGACGAGTAGTATTCTGCAAAGGTATTGGCAATATCTCTTGGATTATATAGTTTACCATCATTGATTGAGCTACGGATGTAAGGGGATTTTCATACGCGTCCTCTGGTTTTTCAGGCTGCGTTTAAAAAATGTACCTGCCTTATTACCAGAGGAGTAGTACGACAACTTCAGGGCATTAACAAACTTGCTGTGAGATTCTAAAAGCAGGTGTCTAAGGTCACACCGGAGATTAACCAATTTATTTGACAGATCTAGACTTGGGGAGGCCTTGTTCTGCAGCTCCAGAGATCTGATGTCCTGCAGGAGAAGGTCTAATTTCAAGGTCCTCTGGCGTTTTAGCTTTGAGCTGAGCTGTAATAAGATGCCCCTAATGAAGGCATTGTGGGCACACCACAAAACTGTCGGATCTGACACCGACCCATTGTTCAACTCAAATTCTTTCAAATGCTTGGTCATGCATATCACCTGAGCTGGTGACTGAAATAAGCCAGTATTAGCTATCCATAAGTAGGCCAGGCTAGGAATCACCTCCTCCACCAACGACATAGAGACAGGTGCATGGTCTGACCATGGGATGTCGTGGATGGTAGAGGAGGAGATCGCCCGGAGCAGAGATTTATCAATGAGTATCATGTCAATACGAGAGTAAGAGTTATGCCTGGATGAGTGAAAGGTATAGTCACGTTTATTAGAATATTGACACCTCCAGACGTCATAGTAATCCTCTCTAAGCAGAGCAGGATGCAGTGAGGGAAGAGGACGTTTGGCTTTAGAGGTTGTGTCAACACTGTAATCAACCGTCATATTGTAATCACCACATATAATGACATCACCTTTTTTAACAACCAAAAGTTTCTTGAACATCTTATTAATAAATGTGATCTGGTTGGAATTAGGAGCATAGAGATTGACAATCGTTTAAGTGCGGTTATTAAATTCCCCTACAAGAATTATATATCTACCAGCCGGGTCAGAAAACACATGTCCAAGTTTGAATGCCACCGATTCTCTGATGACTGTAAAAATCCCTCCATGTTTCTTGTTTGGGCAGAAGCAAAAAATATATTGGGGTAGTTCTTATGTTTGAAACAGGGAGGGTTGGAAGACAGGAAGTGAGATCCCTGTATACATAAAATGTGTGCACGCAACCCTTAAGCCTCTTTCCACAGCGCCGATCTTTTAGCTGGATGGTTCAAACCATTAACGTTAAAAGAGACTATGTTAATCACCATGGCGGGGAGAGGAAACTAAATGATAGTACCTCAGGAATGACATATCGTTGTAGTCCAAATGGCATCCAGGGTGTCGTTTCTGGGGGCAGAACTCTTGCCACAACAGTGGGTGGAGTCCATCTCCTGACAAAAGAAAAAAGCAAAGAAAAAAAACAAAACCACAAGGAACAATGACAGTTAAATAAACAAAACAGCTCGGTCAGAGCAAACCAGAGTAGCAAAATGGGAGATTCATAAATGAATCTGAGAGCAGTAGTACTGCTCATATCTCACAGAGGGGAAAACAGCATAGTTAGTAGAGAACTGGTATTGTATCATTGTTTATTAGCCAAGGCACTTAGGAGGTACGCTTCTTGCATTTCTTCTTGTGTGACACCAGTTGCCACAAACCCTGGGTGTCAACTTTGGCAGCAGAAGGTAAGTCTTCCTTAACTTGTTCTGGCACGATGATCCAGGTCCGCAGCAGTGCAGGGCCCTCCTCTAGAGTATTGATCACAGAAGTGCAGTCATCACGTGTAATGGTGAGCTTGGCAGGGTAGCCCCATCTGTAGATGATTTTGTGGTTGCGCAAGGCCTTAGTAACTGGCAGAAGGGACCTGCGTCTCTGCATTGTAAATTGGGAGAGATCCGCAAAGAGCTGGATGGAAGAATACTGCTCAGGTGGGTTCTTGTTCTTCCTGAAGGCCATCATAAAGCGCTCCTTGCTTTGAAAAAAATGCACCCGCATCAGGACATCCCTAGGAATGTTGTCAGGCAGATGCGACGGTTTAGGAAGGCGATGTATACTGTCTATGACCACTTCTGCGTCTGGTAAGCAGAGTAGAGGAGGACCCACAGGGGCAGGAGTTTCCTCCAGAATGTATGCATTAGAAGAAGTGCCCAGCCACCACAGACATCACAAATTATTATTTTGCTGGAGGAGCTTCCAGGTGCTGACAACACTGAGGCACTATAACATTTATTTAAAGCAATGGGGCATTATTGGCTCAATAGAGGAACTTGTTGCATACATAGGAAAATAGAAGGATCAAGAAGTATTTGAGTGCTGCTCATTCTAGGAGGAAGTCCCACCACTAAGAAAGAAAAGGATGGACCAGTAATGTAACCAAACCAGCTAGAAGATTGCACAGAATTTTTTTTTTTTTTGAAAAAAAATATTGAGCAGGGGGTCTTGGAGTGTAGGGGGAGAGAATATGTTCCACAGCATAGACTTAAGGAAATTAATCCACCCACCCCACATTTGAGTGTAATCTGGTTTTAGTGGCTGTCATGGGTAAAGGGGCTTTCCATAAAGGCTGACTAACTCACCATCTCTGGTCCTGCTAACCTATTCTATTCTGTTTTAATCCAACTCAAGTGTGCCTGCAAAATAAGACCTTATAAATTTGTATAGGGCACTATAGATGTCTATAAGGCAAAGTTTGTGATCTTTATGACTTTAGCATGTTGTTTTCTTGGTAACATTTTCGGTTTCCCACTTCCAGTTATAAGTCTGAATTTAGTATTTTTTTTTTTGCTTTACTTTTGAGTATACAGAGATGACCTGAAAGACATTCTGGAGAGAATTGTGAAGAGCTACAACACCGTACAGGAAAATTACAACACAGCACATTAATTATAAGACTCATCAGCAGCCAAAAATATATCAATCTTAATTTGACAGAGTTTAATTAGTTGGACTAGAATGGTCATTGGTGGACTGGGGCAATTTAGGGGGGGGGGGTTACGGTCTGGTTCTGGTATGTTCTTATTCTTGCATAGAACATTTAGAGATATATACAGTAATTTAGAGTGAATGGCATGTGTAGATATTCTTGCTTCTTTTCTTTATTTCCAAAGCAGGTAAACTGATCACCTTGTGTCTATATTTAATATATGCTTAATATATCCTTAATATACATAGGTACTCAACTTCCACTATTAACATCTGTTAACACAGTGAAAATGTCACGCCTTAATTATATTAAAAGTACAGACCTACAAAGCGTGAAGAATTACTTAGCCTCTATTATTGTATCATACTCTACCTAGGACACCTAAATATTACGTTTTCTTTATATGAATCAAAAGCAGCAGATTGTATGCTATATAGGCACATTTATATAGAAAAATTAAATGTATATTAAATGTTTTTGCTTTGCATTCTGGGTATTAAGGTGTTAAAGTGCAAATTATATATTGTTATAGAAAGTATAACCAAGTAAAGAAAAATGTTTCTTCACTTTACCTGCAGTCTGCATCTTTATTTTTCTCTGATCACATTTGAATATGGCCCACACTTTGCTTTTCAGTACTGGAGTGTAAATACGATACATACATTTACCAGATGTTATGGCTAAAAAGTATATGCAAACCCTAACAATCAACTTCTCTTATTTGCTTCATTTTAGTCTGCTAAATGTTTAATTAAAAGTATTTTGTTAAATCTGTTTGATAAATGCAAAAACATACCCAATGGTCCATTCAAGCGAGCTGATAACTTCCTGTAGTGAGCTGCACAGTGACTTGCGCTAAAAAAAGTCCAAAAGGTCTTATCAGCCCTGTCCGGTTTACCTCTGCTAAATACAGAACATTTCCACCTATTTTATAGGGATGAGGAGAGGGGAGGTGTTTTGCATTCCATATCAACAGTCTGGGGCTGTGATGGTGAACCTTGCCACCCCAGATGTTTTGGAACTACATTTCCCATGATGCTCATGCACTCTGCAGTGTAATTAAGCATCATGGGAAATGTAGTTCCAAAACATCTGGGGTGCCAAGGTTCGCCATCACTGGTCTAGGTGACAACACTGCTCCTCCTTAGATACAGTGTTTAAATGTCATCACAAACTAACAAAAGATTTACCAGCACCCTTACCATCCAACATGCAAACAACCAAACTGACCCTGGCTAACAATTTATGCTAAAAACATAGGGGTTTGTTTGCACATACAGTATCTGTAAATATAAACTTTTGTTTGTGATGTGCGTTGTCCTTCCCTGTGCACCTTACTGCAAAGGTTATTTAAAAGGCAGGGCAGCCATCAGGAATTTTACACACTTTAGGCATGGGTCCCCTGGAGCAGAGAAAGTGAAAGTGTCATCTCCTCCTCTTCTCTCTCTCCAGCAGTGAGCTGATAACGGGGGGGTTGTGCTCCCGAGAATGTGAAAGTGTCATCTCCTCGTCTGCTCTTCTTCTCCCTCTCTCCCGAAGCACGCCGATTACTGGGGGGGGGGGGGCTTCCATGCCCCTGCGGACATTCATGCCCCTTAAAGGTGTAATGCCTGTACCCCCTGATGGCGGCCCTGTTTATAGGTTGTGGCTGTTGCTGCTTTTTGCACAGTTAGTTGAATTGTGTGCAGAGAGGCACTGGTTGCCTTCAGCTGCTATTGTGCTCTACGTGTGTCCCTGTTACTTTCAGGAGGGGGGTTTCCTCCAGGCACAACTGCCCTTAAGATATCCATTGCTATGTATGCTCCAACTTGGGAGACTCTGAAAAATATAGAGTTAGGGCCTTAGTATACAGAGGAGGCTTGACATGGGCACTGTGTTTTTTAACGTCAATTGTTGGGTCAATTTGGTTGTTTTGCAGGTTGGCTGGTAAGTGTGCTGGGAAATCTTTTGTTTTTGGCGATTTGTTTTGCCCTTCCATGTGCACTCTACTGCAAATGTCAGCTATAAGTTAGGGTGGCTGCCATTTCCTTGTAAGTTGTCACCCTAGGGCCTAGGACATGTAATGTGTTATTTGCAGGATCGCTAGGAGAAAATATAGAATAAAAAGCCAGAAAAGAGAAAAGGGATCCAGCTTGGTTTTTTATGTCTTATAATAACTTGAATGAGAAATAGGAATTATGGGATGCCCAACTTGATAGCAACATAAGCCAGGGAGAACTTCCTCCCTATGTACATGTTTCCGGACTGAATTTCTTTCTGAACACTAATTATGTGCCGATATTCTGGCACCACCTATCACGCAGCTTATAAACCAGTCATTCAAGGACGGCATAGTGCCCACCCGGTTGAAACAAGGCATAATCAAATCCATTCTCCTGTTTCACGCCAATCAAAATAATCAACCCGCAACAACATGGATACTCCCACCCATTCTGGGCGAAATCATCACCCCTAGCACCAAAGTCAAAAGTCTAGGGAGTCATCTTTGACACCTACATGACAATGCATGCACAAATAGGGTCAGTAGTCAGCGGATCTCACCATCTGCTGCGCCTACTACGCAGATTTATTCCATTTATTCCAAAAGAAGACATAGCAGTCATGGTGGGAACAATTGTCAACTCCAGACTGGACTATGCAAATGCCCTCTATCTTGGACTCCCAAAGTACCAAATCTCTCGTCTGCAAGTCGTTCAAAATATGGCTGCTAGACTTGTGACTGGGAAAAAACCATGGGAATCAATCTCACCTTCGCTGAGAACCCTTCACTGGTTGCCAGTAAAAGACAGAATTACTTTCAAAGCACTCTGTCTGGCGCATAAGTGTATTTTGGGTCCCCCCCCCCCAATATCTATGCGAAAAAACTAAAAGCTCACAACCCCAATCACGTTCTACGATCCACCAACCAAAATCTACTCCAGATACCCAAAGCCGGATACAAGTCCAAAGGAGAAAGAAGATTTGCGGTCCAAGGTCCTAGACTATGGAACGCTTTACCAACCAGCATTCGGTTGGAGGAGAACCACTTAGCCTTTAGGAGAAAGATCAAAACCCACCTCTTCTGAGGACAAAGGAGAAATGGACAACGAGCGCCCAGAGGCAATTTAGTTTGCATGTGCTGCGCTATATAAGTTTCTCACTCACTCACTCACTGATAGTCTCTGATATAAAAGCAAAAGCACCTTAAAGACTTAAAGTCCCCTTTGAAAGTAGCACAAATGTTGTAGGTTGCATAGAGGAGTGACTCCAACTCCACTGTAGACACTGATCCAAGCTCCGCTGATTGCAGAAACTACTAGCCCACCTGGCTGCTTCTTCACTAACCTGTCTGACTGTTACTGAAGATCTCCCAGGCAAGGTAAAGGAAAGATTTAAGCCCAACGCTGTCTTCCAGAAAGTCTTACTATATGTGACAGTCTTCCTCCTTGCAAGTTCCTGGCCATGCTGATGTACTCACAGGGTCCTCTTTGCTCTCGCTGTCTCTTAGGGGGATTCCTTTCAAATCCTGATGCTGTCAGTATAATCCAAAGTCAGCCTGGGGGAGAGCCAAACAATCTCCAAGCAGGGGTTCTCCTAAAAGGCCACCAACAGTCTCCTCAGCACTCCATCCTCCACCCAACTCCCTGCCAGCATGACTCATTCATATTTAAGGGTTGGCTTAGACACCATGCCAGTCCCACTGCCTGGGGATTGGTAGAGCTCCCCTAAGTATTCAGATCAACCCTACTGGCCTCCGCTCTTCAGCTTCCAAAAAATTCTCCAACCTTCCAGAACCAGGGAGAGGCACCACAGACCTACCTGTATGAGCCCTGAACTGTAGTAAATGTTTGACCCAGATTCAAAGACTCATTTTACCACAAGCCAAAATATACATTTGTCTGTAATTACACTAATAGCACATTCTGAAGTGCAGACATCAAATGTATGTCTAAAGCCCCATACACACGGTCGGACTTTTGGCCAACCAACTTCAAAATCTGCAACTTTTCAAATTTGTCCGATCGTGTGTACGTTCCATCGGACCAACTTTTTCTGGTTTCATCCAACAAAAAGTTGGGTCTGCGAACGGACCAACTTTTCGGCAACAAAAAGTCTGATGGTGCCTTGTGTGACAGTGTGTACAGCAATCCAACCAACTTTTGTACAAAGTGCAAATACGCATGCTCAGAGCCAATGTTAAAATTAACCAACAATAGCAGAAGTTAACCAAAGGGTGGCGGTAAAGAGCAGAAAAGAGCAGAAAAACCACGTGATGATGGGAAAGTTTTAGAAAAGTTTGCAGAAAAGTCTGACTGTGTGTATGATATGGGTGTGACCGGACAAATCAATTAGGACAAAAATCCAAGGGAAATTTTGTTGGATGTCCTACCGTGTGTATGAGCCTTTAGAATTGTAATTGATCCCTGGTTCTCTGTGAAGCTTCTTAGATGTTAGGCTTGGGCCACATAAATGGCATCAACTTTTCTTCAAGTAGAGATTAAAGTGTTTGTAAAGGCAGAAGCTTTTTATATCTTAATGCATTCTATGCATCATGGTAAAAAACACATACATAATCAGCATCCCTAAAGGCCTCCAAAATACTTACCTGAGCCCAATTTTGAATAAATGGTAAGCTCAAGAGCAGTGACTCCATTGTCTCTCTCTCTCTCTCTCTCTCTCTCTCTCTCTCTCCTCTCTCCTCACTGGACATGGAGGCAGCATCAGGAGCAGATTATTCCTGCTGCTGTCAATAAAATCCTGTGAGGAGGAAGCGGGAGGGCGGGACCATGTCACACTGTGTGGGCACTCAGAAGGAAGGAGATGAGATCGCTCGCGGGGGACCCCAGGAAAGGAGGATTGAGGCTGCTCTGTGCAAAATCCAAGTATAACATCTTTATTATTTGAAAAATATTTTTTTAACCTTTACAATCACTTTAAAGTTTATGACAAATCAAATATTTTTTTTCACCGTTTTGAATAGCTTGGGGGAAAGGAATACAACTCCTGTTAGGTTTCTACTGCCACCCAGAGCGTTGATAAAAAGAGTTATCACTTATCCTGCTGACAGTAGTTTCCTTGGACAGGAAGTTCTGCAACAGGAACACAGGAAGAAAAAAAAATATGACAGGAGTTTATCCTTATATTGCTTTTTGGGAGTTAGCTCATGTGAGGATCACCTTCCCTGGGAAAAATGCAGTCCAACGGCAGGTCTTTTCTTAAAATTCTGATTTGTAGTCCATTCTTTTTAAAAGGTTGCACACAAACCAAACAAAACAAAAGAGAAAATAAATTCTTGCCATCCAGGCGCTAACTAAACAGTACAGATTCCTCTCTCACAACTAAAGGACTTTTTCCAGTCACTAACAGGGTGATTTCCTCATGTAGCTCTATCTCAGGGTATCGTCCTGAGTCCCAGGCCAGAGCAACCTCTTGTTCTAGCCCTTCCTTATTTATCCCACCTGTTGCTGGTCACAAGTGGGAAGTAAAACCTGGTTTGGATCCCACACTGCCAAGATGACCCAGAAAATCCGGACTGCTTTCCACCTTAGTTTCCCACATATGAAAGCATGAGAGGTGACACATAGCGCCCCTTAAGGACCTTGACTTTCATTATGTCACATCACCCCCCCCCCCCCCTCTCACAGGTGGTCAGGGCTGAGTGACTCAGGGAGGCTGGATGACTCAACAAGTAGCACCTCTGGTAACTCCCCCTGCTTTCTGGAACCTCGGAGAAGCTTTCAGAAGTAGAGGGTGGAGTTTAGGAGGAGCTGCTTGGAGCATTGATGAGGGCCCCATCCAATCCCCAGCAAAATTGTCTGGCAGAGGGCCAGTAACTCATAAATACTCATGGGTCATGCCAGCAGGGGCAGTGGGGTGGAAAATGGAGAATGAATGCTGAGGAGGCTGTCAGTGACCCTTGAGCGTGCCTCCAAGTCTGGGGGAGGTGACCTCAGGCTTGGGGCTCGGGTGCTGGAGGGATCTTCTACAACACAGGGAGGAAATCCTTCCTGAGGACACAGCAGCAAGCAATTGACAGCAGGAGCAGGTCAGCACGTCCAGGAGTTCTCCGAGGCCGCATACACACGACCGAGTTTCTCAGAATCCAGCGAGAACCTCGATGGGAGACATATTCTGCTGAGAAAACCGGTCATGTGTACACTTTTCGCCGAGCATCCCGTCGGGAAGCTCGTCGAGCCAAAAATAGAGCATGCTCTCTATTTCCTCGTTCTATGGGGAAATTTGGCTCGATGAGCTTTTCGACAGCTGAACGGGAACCTCGACGGGCGGAACGATGAGTTTAGCCCGACAAGTAACTCGGTCGTGTGTACGTGGCCCAAGAGGAGTCAGCCGGGCGGGGAGGTTAGTAAGCAGTCTGGGAGGACTGTGGTATCAGTCTGGGAGGACTGAGGAGAAGTAACCCTGCCGCAGTATATACTATATATTGTTGTTTGATGGAGCACCTTCCCAGATATTGATATTACTCAGATGATACTGCAAAGCTGCAATCTGGAACATGTCTTGGCTCCAAGAACTTGCCCAAGGCAACCTGCAGTAAGAGAAATGCAGAGGTAGGAGGGGCATATGAGTCTCCCAGCCCTCTGCATTCCTCTTGCTATCGCTTGTCTCAAGAAAATGCTTGGAGGCAAGACAAGCATCGGCTATCATGCAGTCATCTCCTTGCTATCTATGTTGTCAGACCACCATCTGGCCCCTTATCTAACCTTATAACTAGGCTTACAAAGCACCTAAAAACATGGTACAGAATACTACATTTTCTTTATCCCCGGGGGACAGAACACTGGAAAAAAAATTAAATGTGAGTTCTTTTAAAAAAAAAAAATTCCCATCAGTCTTTGTTTTCATACAAAAAAAAAAGTTGTCAAGAGCATTAATATCTCCAAATAATTACAGTTTATAAATACACCTTTCGGTTCTCGGTGAAGCAAAGTCATTTATAACTCAGGAGATTTTCATTCAGTGTATTATACAAGTCTAATACATCAGATTTGGTGCGTCTAGTGATAGCTGATGTGTACAGAGAAGGCATACCCAGAGGCATAAATCAGACTGATGGAGATTAGGAGGCTGATTGCTTTTGTGGGGAAATAATGCGTCTTGCATTCTCCCTGAGTAGTATTTATCTTTCTGCTGCTAGTAGTGGAAGGCATGATGTTAAAGGATTAGCTGTCTTATTGAACTCCAAACTCCCAACAACATCAACAATCTCCAGCACGTAAACCCTGTATTAGCTGTTTGGTATCCCACATGGAAACGAGCAAAGAAACACTACAAATGGCTTAATCCCATCAAAAAACTTTAAACAATGTCAATTACAAGCGTGGTATGCCAGTATTCTAATTCAGTCTACTGATAAATAACACATCTAGCACAGACTGTGTGGATAATCATCTGCTGCTTGCAGGAGGCTGCGTGTGCTGCATCGCTGCTACTTCTTTCCATATCCCAGGAACCAGACAATAGCTTATTTCATCTCATAAACAAACTGTGCAATGGAGGCATGACTGTGTTTTCACTTTAATAAATATACACTACACTCACAGAAACAGAATTAAATCAGTTGGTGGTAACGTATGCTTGAGATGAACCTACCATCGTTGGAAACCTTTGCCTATTAACATATTTATTTAAAGACAAAAAAACTAAGGGTCAATTTACAATAGGCATCTGCTGGTAGAAAAGATTAGATGAATGACTCAAAAAGAATTTACATGTCAATAACATGCTGTCAGCTTTTTTCTATTGCAAAGTCCTGGAAAGCCAGCAGGTAACATTGCGTTTCCCCCAGCGGTGTGAGTAAACCGCAGCGCATCAGAAAAAAAAAAAGAGTATATATTTAGTATATACTCTGCATATGTGGATACAGACCTGCCATCCGCCAGCTCCGCTCATTGTGGCCCACGACTGGTTACCAATTCGCTTACGTGGCCCTCATGCTTCAAAAGGTTGGGCACCCCTGCTTTACATGCACATGAAATTTAATGGCATCCAAATCTTAGTCTATAGGGTTCAGTATTGAGTTGGCCCACCCTTTGGAGCTTTAACAACTTCAACTCTTCTGGGAAAGGCTTTCACAAGGTTCTTAGCTTGAAGAAGGAGCACGGCTGTCACGTCATTTACAGCCTGCACACTCAAGAAAACGTGTCGCTATCCAGTGACGTCATCCCTCTCTCCTGGTTACCATCTTGCGTCTCAAGCCTCGTGTTGAGGAACACTCCACTGCACCCGGAAGAGAACCATCTAGAGCAGAGGTCTCCAAACTGCGGCCCGAGCCTTTATGCGGCCCTTGGGCCACTATTCCTCCAACTGATATGAGGCACTTTTCCTTCCACTGACACCAACAAGGGGACACTATTTCTTCTACTGATATCAATGATGGGATACTATTCCTCCTACTGATAGGGGCCATACTCCTCCTCCTACTGACCACCAACCCTGAGGCCATATTTATTCTTACTGGTGCTGGGCCCGGGACATTTTCTTCACCCAATGGACACAATCCGGCCCTTTCTAAAGTCTGAAGGACAATAAAGTGGCCCTTTGTTCGAAAAGTTTGGAGACCCCTGGTCTAGAGGGTATACAAGAAATATTACAGGGCATAGAAAGACAGGAGAATGATGCCTAGTACACACAATCATTTTTCCATCAGGAAAACTGCCGTGTTTTCTTTGGCTGGAAAAACTGATGTGTGTATGCTCCTTAGCATCTTTCCTGACAGGAAAACTGCAGTTTAAAAAATAAGAACATGTTCTCTTTTTTCTCGCCACGAATTGCTGCGTTTTTTTTCCACGCAGTTTTCCTATGGGAAACACTGCGAGGGAGCATACACACGGCCGGTTTTCCTGACCAAGGTTCTCCTGGCAGTTTTCCTGTCGAGAAAACCGGCCGTGTGTACAGGGGAGAAGGGACCAAACTGGTTCTCGGTTTTCCTCTTGGTTTTCCCGGACGTCTTTTGACTGTCAGAAAAACTGATCGTGTGTACTAGGCATAAGGATCGACTACACTGAGGACACCCCCATGTTGGTATTATACAATGCTTAATTTTGACTCTTAAAATGGGAGTTGCTTGTGAACCTTACTGCATTATAAATACTTGTTCAAAATCTGCACCCAGAGGCGCCTCTTTTCTATGTGTGTCTATGGGAATGTTTGTCTTCGTTCTTCCAAAAGCCCATTTGTGAGGCCAGACACTGAGGTTGGACGAGAACCCCTTTTAGGGTTTGGGCTTGCCTTAGTTCCAGTGAAGGGAGCTCTTAGGCCCATACACACAATCAGATTTTCCCGACAAAAAATGTGTGATAGCAGGGTTTTGTCGCATAATTTGACCGTTTGTACGCTCCATCAGACAATTGTTGTCGGATTTTCCAACAACAAATGTGGGAGAGCATGCTTTAAAATTTTCCGACAACAAATGTGTCTTGTCAGATTTTCTGATTGTGTGTACACAAGTCATGTGGCATGGAGTGGGTGTGGCTAAATAATGCTACATATTGGACGTGGCTTTTTAGTCTGATTAGACAACAAATACAGACAACTAGGGAATTATCTCAAATTCACCCCCTATACACACTGCACCGCCCTCTCGACACACTGCCCCCCCCCCATGTACACCGACTCTTTTTTCCTGCACACACTGCTCCCACTCCTTTTTTAAACTATCCCCCTCCCTGTATCCACTGCCTTCCTGTCATAGATGCCTCTTCCAGCCTATCAGCAACCTGTATTTATGTATGACTGTACACAGTATAGGGGGGTGGGTGAAAGAGGGCACATTACAGGGGGGTTGGAGGACATGCATAGCGTGCTGTAGGTCACCATCTCCCTGGTAGGGGCCCTAGTGCATTACTTTGCCCAGGGGCCCATGATGTTATTAAGATGGCCCTGCATGCACATACCTGATAGACAATCCAATAGGCAACTTAAGGTGTGAACATTGCAGGCTAACAATGGTGCTGCTAATTGCAAGGCAGGTTTTTAATTTCTGTTGCTCCACCCTCTGGAAAACTGTCTTGTGATATCCTCTATTGGACTGGTATCGCAACAGAGTGGAGGACTGAACTGTATTCTGCACTGGCATCTGCCATCTGTCTTTTTTTTTTTAAGAAAATCCTGCAAAAGTGGGAGAGGGACAGCAGCCTGTGGTCATGTGTTTAACCTGGGAGAGTGTTAGCAGCCAGTTCAAGTCAGGACAATGGATTCGATAGTGGAGTGGTCAGGCAGGTTCTCCTGGATGCGCTCACTATGATGTCTGAGCCACCACTATGGGGTCCTAAGACATGGTGC
The DNA here is from genome assembly GCA_029574335.1 of Rana kukunoris. Lineage (NCBI taxonomy): Eukaryota > Metazoa > Chordata > Amphibia > Anura > Ranidae > Rana > Rana kukunoris. Next base: position 166,233,436 of record CM056050.1, read on the forward strand.
AGACCTGACCTATGAACCAGATCTGGATACACTAGGAAAGAGGGACCTAACAAGATGTAAAGTTAAATGTTCAGGCCTAATTGTCAAAGATGTGCTAGAACCTGTAAATTATCTAGAGCCGGTGGGATGAGGTTGAGTATTGCCACTCCTTCGCTGCAAAGCTGAGTTCTGCACCTGGGCTGCAATCTAGCTTAATAACCTGGCCCCTGGATTCCCTGTCATATATGTCTGGTGTAGGGTTCACTGAATATGACTGCTTGTGAACTTGGCCACAATTTCTAGCTGAAGGACGCTACATACACACCAAGAAAACACTATTATTTTACAGTTGATGTTAAGATCTGCATAGTCACTGTTGTTTATTTAAATTCGTAATATTTTTGTAGGCCAGGAAACCTTATGTTTAGTTAGAAGCCGGCTGCCCAGGTCAGGGGAAAAGGGTTATTGTTTTGCTGCCTTTCCCGAATGTGTTTATCTGGGGTCCAACCTTCCTTTTGTGTTATCTAATAGGGGATTGGATCCTGGCATACATACCCGCAACAAGGGATATGCGCAAAGACTTTTTGGGACCTGTGGTCCGCACTGGAATGGCAAATCACTGGAATACGCCAAGAACATGGACTTCTCCACTTGAGCATACTGTATCCAAGTATGGACTTTTCCCAAGGAGGCTTCACCTGTGCAGGTAACCTGGGGCAGGAACAGTTCGGTTTAGTTAGGAGAAAGACATTACTGTGTGTTATATATGTTGTGCTAGGTATGGAAAGAGAAAATTTAAGTGAGAGCATGCATGAGGTCCACGCTATGTGCTTTACAGGACCTCATTCTGTTACTGGGAGGTAACAGAGGTACGCTGAGTGGGCAGAGGCCACTCTGGTGGAGTGGGCAGAGGCTCAGTCTGTCCCTTTGAATGCAACATATATACAAGTGTGTGTAGGACTGGACATGGGACAAAGCAGCTTATGGAGAAACTCTGTCCTATGGGTACTACACAAATGTGTCTAATCTCTGAGTTGGGAGGCCGACTTAATGTTTGATTCTTCAAATGGCCGTGACCCCACCTGGTCCCAGGCATTAGTTAGTACCATGTACAAGGGCTAGTGACCCAGTTCAAAGAACCCCTGGGGGTATTCAAATTGAAGTAGTGGGCATGGATACACTGCCAGACTGATCTGCAGCTGTCACTGCCCCACCTAAACCCAGAAGAGATTACAATCTTGCTTGTACATCACTAACCAATGTTTGCACATTGCATGCTAAAATTGGTTATAACTCTACATTGACCCTATGACATTACCAACTTCTTTGGCAATTACTCTTTGTAAATGTGAAGCACATTTAAATGAAACACCCACAGCTTCTGTCTTTATCTGCAAGGCTACACCATACTCATCTTGCTCGGTGGGTTTTCAACCTCAATCTGTATTTTGTATTCTGCTCCTGTCTGCCACTGGCCTTAACCATTTTTGCCCGACCAGGCACAGACTTATGATTTTGTTGCTAGTCAGCTGTCACCACCAAACCCCCAATGAGCTCAACCTATGGACTTAAGCAATATAACATCTGCACCATGGTTGTGATTTTGAGGGCCCCCAGCACCTCTGTGAAACAATGGCCCGGATTCACATACATCGGCGCATATTTATGCCGCCGTAGCGTATCTATTTTACGCTACGCCGGCGCAGCATGGAGAGGCAAGCATGGAATTCACAAAGCAAATGCTCCCAACTCTGCGCCGGCGTAGCGTATATTTCGTAGGCGTAAGCTGGCTTAAGTGGAAGTAGGTGGAAGTGGGCTGGAAGTGGGCATTAACCATGTTAATGAAGCCTGACCCCATGCAAATGATGGGCCGGACGCCAGACAAGTACTTAAAATGAACTGCGCATGTGTCGGGACATGGACGTATCCCCGTGCGCATGCGTACAACCACGTCGGAACAACTGCCTAAGATACGCCGGATCACTGTGTACGCCGTGAACGTAACCTACACCCAGCCAGACCCACGTCGGCCCATAATCACAGACGTCCAACGTAAAATACGTAGGCTTGTGTTCCATACCTTTGCATGGGTTGCGCCTCATCTATGGGGAATAACTTTACGCCAAACGTAAAACTTACGCAAACCGCGTAAATCATGCGCCGGGGCGCCGGGGCGCAAGTACGTTCGTGAATCGGCGTATCTCCCTCATTTGCATATTTGAATCGAAAATCAATAAAAGCCCCACATATATGCGCCCACTCTACACCGGCGTAGGCAAGTTACGTCGGTGGGATGAAGCCTGTTTTTAGGTGTATCTAAGTTTGTGGGTTCGGTGCACAGGTACGACGGCACATATTTGTACTTACGCGGCGTATCTGGAGATACGTCGGCGTAAGTGCTTTGTGAATCCGGGCCAGAGGATTTACTTACCATGACACATCTAGAATGATTCATGTTTTCTGTGTTTTAGTTCACTAATATACAGTAAATTAAACTGTAAGGCCGCGTACACACGATCGGACATATCCGATGAAAACGGTCCGCGGACCATTTCCATCGGATATGTCCTATCGGGAGTTTGATCCGATGGCGTGTACACACCATCGGATCAAATTCCCCGCCGCCGGACGGCGCGGTGATGTGGTGGTGACGCGGCGGTGACGTTGACGCCGCCACATCACCGCCACGTCACCGCACCAGGAAGTTAAACACTTCCGCGCATGCTCCGAATCCATTCGGCGGCGGTGCGGTGGCGGTGGGGGACGACATGTCTGCTGGTAAGTGTACTAACCAGCAGACATGTCGGGCGGACAGATTCCCACCGGATAGATTTCAAAGCATGCTTTGAAATCTGTCGGGTGGAGAAATCTGTCCGCTAACCCATACACACGAGCGGAGATGTCTGCTGAAACGGTCCATCGGACCGTTTTCAGCGGACATATCCCCTCGTGTGTACGAGGCCTCAAACTTTTATTTGTAGTTTCTCTAAAAAAAAATATCCTGCATGGCTTGTGTTATTTGGCTTCCCTGTAATAGGTGTAAGGTAGGATCGAAAATGGGATGCCATTATGTTTTGGAAAATCCAGATCAATAAACTGGGCAGTCACTAACTCACATCATAACAAAGTGCTAAAACTATGCAAAATAAAAATTGTGATCATAACGAAATGATACTCTGAACAATCCATTTTAAAAATGTAGAACCCCATGTGGGATACTCATATGTAATGAATTTTAACAACTCAAAGGAGATTTTGCAGCACCCTATCAATGGTTTGGTAAAAGAGAATCTCTCAACAGATTAACCACTTAAGGACCCCTTCACGCCAATATACGTTGGCAGAATGGCACGGCTGGGCACAGGCACGTTTACCTGCATATTGGTCCAGGTCTTAAAGAGGAGTTCCACCCATTTTTCGAACTTTGTCTGAGCTGCATGCCCTTACCTTATAGATCTCACAATGGCAATTATTTATTTATTTTGATGCTTCTAAATACGTTTTTTTAATTTGCCCCGCCCTTAATCGCCTAGGCGAATAAGTCACATGATGATTCACAAGGGTTCCTGGGATAGCAGCGTCATGTACCCCAGGAGTCCTTGTGAATCGCCTATTGCCGAAATCTCGTGTTTTTTTGCATGTGACGCGAGTGGGAGGAGCTACTGATCAGCCGGGAGGAAGTAAACATCTCCAAACATGAGTATGTGGCCTGGCTATTCATGCAGTGCCACGGGTTTGCAAGATATAATGTCTCCCCTCTCCCTGGTGACAGCCTTGTTTAGCAGAGCAGTGTGTCAGATAATCGTAGCTCCCCCCTCCCCCTCCTCCTCCTCTCCTGCTCTGTATACACACGAGGAGGAGGGGGAGGGGGGAGCAGGGACACCGCTGATCTCCGGTCAGTAAAAAGTTTATCTTTGCTGTGTAGATGGACAGGGGAGAGAGCGGCTGGAAAGGAGGACAAGGTAGAAAATATGTGTAGTGATAGAGGGATTAGCAGGATGTGTACTGGAAGCTTTGGCAGGGAGAAGACAATGCTAGAAGTGTGGACTGGATTTTAAATCTGACAACTGTCACAGGCTGCATAAGATGGGCACATAGGATGGGATGCGATTCGTTGTGCTGGGGGTGATGCAATGTGCTGTGGGTGGATGCGATTCGTTGTGCTGGGGGTGATGCAATGTGCTGTGGGTGGATGCGATTTGTTGTGCTGGGGGTGATGCAATGTGCTGTGGGTGGATGCGATTCGTTGTGCTGGGGGTGATGCAATGTGCTGTGGACGATGGAATTTGATGTGCTGGGGGTGATGCAATGTGCTGTGGGTGGATGCGATTCGTTGTGCTGGGGGTGATGCAATGTGCTGGGGGTGGATGCGATTCGTTGTGCTGGGGGTGATGCAATGTGCTGTGGACGATGGAATTTGATGTGCTGGGGGTGATGCAATGTGCTGTGGGTGGATGCGATTCGTTGTGCTGAGGGTGATGCAATGTGCTGGGGGTGATGCGATTCGTTGTGCTGCGGAGTGATGCGATTCGTTGTGTTCCGGGGTTGTGATGCGATTCGTTGTGCTGAGGGTGATGCAATGTGCTGGGGGTAATGCGATTCGTTGTGCTGCGGAGTGATGCGATTCGTTGTGTTCCGGGGTTGTGATGCGATTCGTTGTGCTGAGGGTGATGCAATGTGCTGGGGGTGGATGCGATTCGTTGTGCTGAGGGTGATGCAATGTGCTGGGGGTGGATGCGATTCGTTGTGCTGAGGGTGATGCAATGTGCTGGGGGTGGATGCGATTCGTTGTGCTGGGGGTGATGCAATGTGCTGGGGGTGATGCAATGTGCTGGGGGTGATGCGATTCGTTGTGCTGGGGGTGATGCAATGTGCTGGGGGTGATGCAATGTGCTGGGGTTGATGCAATTCGTTGTGCTGGGGGTGATGCAATGTGCTGGGGGTGATGCGATTTGTTGTGCTGGGGGTGATGCTATTCGATGTGCTGGGGGTGATGCAATGTGCTGGGGGTGATGCGATTCATTGTGCTGGGGGTGATGCAATGTGCTGGGGGTGATGCGATTCATTGTGCTGGGGGTGATGCGATTCGTTGTGCTGAGGGTGATGCAATGTGCTGGGGGTGGATGCGATTCGTTGTGCTGAGGGTGATGAAATGTGCTGGGGGTAATGCGATTCGTTGTGCTGCGGAGTGATGCGATTCGTTGTGTTCCGGGGTTGTGATGCGATTCGTTGTGCTGAGGGTGATGCAATGTGCTGGGGGTAATGCGATTCGTTGTGCTGCGGAGTGATGCGATTCGTTGTGTTCCGGGGCTGTGATGCGATTCGTTGTGCTGAGGGTGATGCAATGTGCTGGGGGTAATGCGATTCGTTGTGCTGCGGAGTGATGCGATTCGTTGTGTTCCGGGGTTGTGATGCGATTCGTTGTGCTGGGGGTGATGCAATGTGCTGTGGACGATGGAATTTGATGTGCTGGGGGTGATGCAATGTGCTGTGGGTGGATGCGATTCGTTGTGCTGGGGGTGATGCAATGTGCTGTGGGTGGATGCGATTCGTTGTGCTGGGGGTGATGCAATGTGCTGTGGACGATGGAATTTGATGTGCTGGGGGTGATGCAATGTGCTGTGGGTGGATGCGATTCGTTGTGCTGAGGGTGATGCAATGTGCTGGGGGTGATGCGATTTGTTGTGCTGCGGAGTGATGCGATTCGTTGTGTTCCGGGGTTGTGATGCGATTCGTTGTGCTGAGGGTGATGCAATGTGCTGGGGGTAATGCGATTCGTTGTGCTGCGGAGTGATGCGATTCGTTGTGTTCCGGGGTTGTGATGCGATTCGTTGTGCTGAGGGTGATGCAATGTGCTGGGGGTGGATGCGATTCGTTGTGCTGAGGGTGATGCAATGTGCTGGGGGTGGATGCGATTCGTTGTGCTGAGGGTGATGCAATGTGCTGGGGGTGGATGCGATTCGTTGTGCTGGGGGGTGATGCAATGTGCTGGGGGTGATGCAATGTGCTGGGGGTGATGCGATTCGTTGTGCTGGGGGTGATGCAATGTGCTGGGGGTGATGCAATGTGCTGGGGGTGATGCGATTTGTTGTGCTGGGGGTGATGCTATTCGATGTGCTGGGGGGTGATGCAATGTGCTGGGGGTGATGCGATTCATTGTGCTGGGGGTGATGCAATGTGCTGGGGGTGATGCGATTCATTGTGCTGGGGGTGATGCGATTCGTTGTGCTGAGGGTGATGCAATGTGCTGGGGGTGGATGCGATTCGTTGTGCTGAGGGTGATGCAATGTGCTGGGGGTAATGCGATTCGTTGTGCTGCGGAGTGATGCGATTCGTTGTGTTCCGGGTTGTGATGCGATTCGTTGTGCTGAGGGTGATGCAATGTGCTGGGGGTAATGCGATTCGTTGTGCTGCGGGGTGATGCGATTCGTTGTGTTCCGGGGTTGTGATGCGATTCGTTGTGCTGAGGGTGATGCAATGTGCTGGGGGTAATGCGATTCGTTGTGCTGCGGAGTGATGCGATTCGTTGTGTTCCGGGGTTGTGATGCGATTCGTTGTGCTGGGGGTGATGCAATGTGCTGTGGGTGGATGCGATTCGTTGTGCTGAGGGTGATGCAATGTGCTGGGGGTGATGCGATTCGTTGTGCTGCGGAGTGATGCGATTCGTTGTGTTCCGGGGTTGTGATGCGATTCGTTGTGCTGAGGGTGATGCAATGTGCTGGGGGTAATGCGATTCGTTGTGCTGCGGAGTGATGCGATTCGTTGTGTTCCGGGGTTGTGATGCGATTCGTTGTGCTGAGGGTGATGCAATGTGCTGGGGGTGGATGCGATTCGTTGTGCTGAGGGTGATGCAATGTGCTGGGGGTGGATGCGATTCGTTGTGCTGAGGGTGATGCAATGTGCTGGGGGTGGATGCGATTTGTTGTGCTGAGGGTGATGCAATGTGCTGGGGGTGGATGCGATTTGTTGTGCTGAGGGTGATGCAATGTGCTGGGGGTGGATGCGATTCGTTGTGCTGGGGGTGATGCAATGTGCTGGGGGTGATGTAATGTGCTGGGGGTGATGCGATTCGTTGTGCTGGGGGTGATGCAATGTGCTGGGGGTGATGCGATTCGTTGTGCTGGGGGTGATGCAATGTGCTGGGGGTGATGCGATTCGTTGTGCTGAGGGTGATGCAATGTGCTGGGGGTAATGCGATTCGTTGTGCTGCGGAGTGATGCGATTCGTTGTGTTCCGGGGCTGTGATGCGATTCGTTGTGCTGAGGGTGATGCAATGTGCTGGGGGTGGATGCGATTCGTTGTGCTGAGGGTGATGCAATGTGCTGGGGGTGGATGCGATTCGTTGTGCTGGGGGTGATGCAATGTGCTGGGGGTGATGCAATGTGCTGGGGGTGATGCGATTCGTTGTGCTGGGGGTGATGCAATGTGCTGGGGGTGATGCAATGTGCTGGGGGTGATGCGATTCGTTGTGCTGGGGGTGATGCAATGTGCTGGGGGTTGATGCAATTCGTTGTGCTGAGGGTGATGCAATGTGCTGGGGGTGATGCGATTCGTTGTGCTGCGGAGTGATGCGATTCGTTGTGTTCCGGGGTTGTGATGCGATTCGTTGTGCTGGGGGTGATGCAATGTGCTGGGGGTGATGCGATTTGTTGTGCTGGGGGTGATGCAATGTGCTGGGGGTGATGCGATTTGTTGTGCTGGGGGTGATGCAATGTGCTGGGGGTGATGCGATTCATTGTGCTGGGGGTGATGCGATTCGTTGTGCTGAGGGTGATGCAATGTGCTGGGGGTAATGCGATTCGTTGTGCTGCGGAGTGATGCGATTCGTTGTGTTCCGGGGTTGTGATGCGATTCGTTGTGCTGAGGGTGATGCAATGTGCTGGGGGTAATGCGATTCGTTGTGCTGCGGAGTGATGCGATTCGTTGTGTTCCGGGGTTGTGATGCGATTCGTTGTGCTGGGGGTGATGCAATGTGCTGGGGGTGATGCGATTCGTTGTGCTGGGGGTGATGCGATTTATTGTGCTGGGGGTGATGCGATCTCTAGATGCATAAATGAATTTTGTTGCTGAGATTTTTATTTTTTTAAATGAACAGCTGTACATAAATAAGTAGCCGCTGAGTGTAGGGGGGTGAGAGTATGTATGTATATGTGTGTGTATGTGTGTGTGTGTGTATATATATGAATATATATATATATACACACACATTTCTTGAACATGCACAATATTTCCTGGTTCTTGCAGGGAGGAGAGGTTTGCATAGAAAAGTGTCAACTTCCTCTGACACTCCGTTGCTATGGAAACCTGACCTAAACTCTATTACATCGCTTGTGCAGCACTGAGCATGTGCGAGATCTGCAATCAGGAAATCCAGGAAGTAATACAGTATGCCCACACTTAAGATGGCCACGGTCTAATGCTAGTTTTAAAACTTGCAAAATGCTGTAACAACCTAACAAAACAGACCTTAGTTTACAGACTAACTTTACTAGAATACATTAAGCTTGTGTATTACAGAGGTATTTTTATTTAAAAAGTGTAATTTCTGCTGGAACACCCCTTTAAGTGGTTAAAGACTAAACCCCATCTGATAGCTAAAGCAATGTGTTGGTCATTATACTTGGTGAGCATTACATCATAAAGCTTTGGGTTCCAAAGACCACTGTATGACAGTCTGCCAATGTTTGCTTGGCAGTATTTTTCACTTGTATTCTAAAAAAAGTTGTACCCTTAATTAGAATTGAAATTGGAATGTGAAAGTTCACCTCGGAGTTCCATGAGACGTCAGTTTCCCTATGGAGTTTGGGGACAAGTCGTCTGCAGTGGCAAGCAGTGTGGGCAGCAGGAGAGATAAATATTTGGTCTATTTTTTTACAGATATGTGCTTTGATAAGCCCATTTATATTCTTTCTTTCATTCCACAGTAGATAATAAGAACAATCGTATGGCTGTTATAAGAAAAGTGAATATTGCAGACACTTTCATTCCTGCTATTTTTTTTTATTTTTTTTAAACTATCACACCTAATACCTAAACCTAATTATAAAGTTTGATTTTACCCGTACCATAATGGCATAATTAAGAGCTAATCCACTAATTTTCCAACTAATAACTACTCTCTTAATACTAACTCCTACTACAAATAGCCATTGTTTCTCACAATTGTACCATTCCAAGCCCAGTGTGGCCCCTCTCAAGCTATAATTTACTGTACATTTCTGGAAGACTTTAATTTTCTTTCTTTTTATTTGTGAACCAAACGCTTGAATTTGACCACTAATGTTAAAGTTATTTTAACAATATCACAAATTTGCATGCAGAACCTATTGCACTATTACTACAGAGTAGAGATCAAAAAAGTATTGGTTTGGATCACATAGAAATTATTAAGTTTATCTAGCATTTGTTCTTTTCAATCTCATAATACATAGTGAATCATCTTTTGTAGAATACATTTCATGAACTATATTTTACAAATATACAATACCCTTTTAGACATAATCAGCCTTATTCAGTAAAAATTTCTTAATTCTTATACATCAGTTCTTAAGCGCAGGGTCAACCAATGCCAAACTTTGACTTTAGTTACTATGGCTTGACTAAATAGCACTTTAGAATTAAAGGAGTATCAAAGGCTAAAGGTTTTTTATCTTAATGCGTTTTATGCATTAAGATAAAAATCTTTTTGTGTGTAGCAGCCCCCCTAATACTTACCCTAATCCCCTTCTCTATCCAGCGATGTCCATGATTCCCTCGGCTGTCCGGGACCCTCTTCCTGATTTGCTGGGGCACAGCTGTGGTGCCATTGGCTTCCATGGCTGTCAATCAAAGTCAGTTAGCCAATCAGGGGAAAGGGGGGGCAGGGCCAGGTCAGGGCTCCGTGTCTAAAGGACTACACAGAGCTCTGACTCGGATCGGGTGCCCCCATAGCAAGCTGCTATACTACAGGGGCACTTACCAGGAGCAGTGAAGAGTGACCCGAGAAGAGGAGGATTCGGTTTGCTCTGTGCAAAACCGCTGCAACAGGGCAGGTAAGTGTAACATGTTTTTTTTTAAAGCGAGACTTTACAATAACTTTAAGAACTCTTTGAATAAGGCTGGCTATCTTTAAATAATCTATTGTTGCTAGACATAAATTCTAAGCAATTTATGGGCACAGTAGCGACAATTGATGGGCACACAGGCAGCAATTGATGGGGACAGCAGCTGCGTTTGATGGCACAGTGGCGGCAATTTATGGGTACAGTGGCTGTGTTTGATGGCACAGTGGTGGCAATTTATGGGTACAGTGGCTGCGTTTGATGGCACAGTGGCAGCAATGGATGGGGACAGTGGCGACAATTGATGGGAACAGTGGCAGCAATTGATGGGAACACTGGCGGCAATTGATGGACACATTGGCGGCAATTGATGGGCACAGTAGCAACAAGTGATGTGCACAGTGGCAGCAATTGATGGGCACACTGGCAACAATTGATGGGTACAGTAGCTGCGTTTGATGGCACATTGGTGGCAATTTATGGGTACAGTGGCTGCGTTTGATGGCACAGTGGCTGTGTTTGATGGGCACAATGGCTGAGTTTGATGGGCACAGTGGCGGCAATTATGTGGTTTGCAATAGACCCCTCTTTCTGGGTCCTCTGTGGGTTGAATTAGGCTCTCTGTGGGTGTGCTGTGAATTGAAAAAGACCCCTCTTTCTGGGTCTTCTGTGAGTTGAATTAGGCTCTCTGTGGCTGCAGTTAGGCCCCTCTCTTATGCCGCGTACACACGGTCGTTTTTTGCGATGAAAAAAAACGTTGTTTTTTAAAACGTCATTTAAATTGATCGTGTGTGGCCAAAAAAAAATTCCAACATGCTTGAATTTTTTTTTTGTCGTTTTTCAAAACGTCGTTGTTCGTTTCACAAAAAGTCACCGTGTGTAGCAAAAACGACGTTTTTCAACCCGCGCATGCCCAGAAGCTAGTTATGAAGCGAGCTTCAATGGAAAAGAGTGGTGAAAGTAACCTCGCTTTTTGTGAAAAAAACGATGGTGTGTATGCAACATCGTCTTTGAAAAGTGACGTTTTAAAAACGTCGTTTTTTACTTCACAGAAAATTTCGTTTTTTTTCATCACAAAAAATGATCGTGTGTATGCGGCATTAGGGTAGTATTGCATATTTTTCTGTGGGTGGAATAGTACCCCTTCCTGTGGGTGTTCTGTGGGTTGAATTAGGCCCCTTGCTGTGGGTAGAATTTATGGGTAGTATTGTGCCCTTTTCTGCGGGAAGTTTTATGTTCCTTTTTTAGTGGTTCTATTTGTGAGGAACATGTTAGAAGGCTGGCCGCGGGCCAGCCTGAGTTTGTGGAAGGAGTCTAAGAGTACTTAAGACTCCTTCCCCATTAGGTGCTGGGTCGGCGTCTGTTTCAGGGTTCCCATGCACCCGTTCCCCCAGCTCTCATACATACTCATTGAACACTTTGCTTATTCTTACATTCAGGGTATGCCCTCTTCTCAGGCATACTGACCAGCAGGCCAAAGGCACACCTCAGGCCTTGGTTATTAGGGTTATCGCATTCCTTACTCGAAGACTCTGACTACAAGTACTGTACGCAGATCTCATTGGTTAGTATAGTGCACCATTTCTGTTGGTGTTTTCTAAGGAGCAATAATTTTGTTGATGTCCTTAGTAGGAAGATGTGCCCATTTGTGTGGGTGTGGGCGGAGTGGGGTGGGGGGGGACGGTGGTTTAATACCCTATTGTGTGGGTTTCCTGGGGAAGAATATTGTCCAATTTTGTCAGTGTCGAGGGGTAACAGAGTGCCCCTTTTTGAACGTGTTATATGCAAATTGTTCATTTCAAGGATCCTATACATAACTGTTATGTAAAGATGTGTCTATTTTTGCTTTGGTTGTATATTTCTTACATGTCATTACAATTAATTTGACCTTTTTATTGTCTGATTCAATTTTTAATTAAGTGGACATTACTATTTGATTAAATGTGTTAAATAGTTGTTGTTAAACCTCAGTCTAACGTGCAGTATCAGGATCAGCTTCATGGTCAGCTGGAACTTCCATAGAGCCTCATCCTCTGTGAAGTCCATCACCAGAGTCCTCTCTGCAAAATGTCACGGAGCCATCACCGCAACTCACCTCCTCTGACGACTTCTGAGCAATTTAAATTGCAAAATATTGCATTCTAAAAGCTTCAAAGCTGTTATGCTGCTAAGCACTCTCTTTCTCAACTCTAAATCTCTCCAACAGAAAATACTGCACTGGTTACCACAAACAAAAGAGTGGTGTCAAATACCTCACCTTCTTTTAGTTCCTGTTCTGTTTGTAAATTGGACTTAACAGCTTTTTTTTGCGATGTTTACCATCATTTTTTTTCCAGTTAAAGCGGAGGTTCTGTGACCAATCGATTTATTTTTTTTGTGTGTTAAATCAGTGATGTTATACATCTCAGTTGAGTACTCACTTGTTAGGCGATTTAAAACAGCCCCTGTCTGTTTTCTTAGAAAAGATAAACTTATATAATCCAATCTCTGCATTTTCCATTTTGCTCGTGGGCATTGTGAAGCCCACAAGCAATTGCTTCATGGAAGCGGTGAACGCCCTTCTCTAAAATGGTGATTTCAGCAACGCCCCCGTCACGTGACCGACGTCAGGCGTCGCTTCCTTGTTGAAAATCTTGCGGGATTGGATGGACGGCGTTCGTCGTATATCTTGAGAAGCACGAAAATGTGCTCCCAGTACATACTGCGGCAAGCACCCATAATGCACTGCAGTGCCCGAGAGACGCCTACTCCCGCGGGAGGGGAAACCAGGAAGTCTTAAATAATAAGGTATTTATATGTCACATTAAAATTTCATGGGTCATTTGTCTATGCTAGTTGTGCAAGGAAGCGGACAAAATAGATTTGTAATTTGGGTGAACCTCCGCTTTAATTTCTGCAAAATCTTATTTTTTTTATGAATTGGACTTTAATTGCAACATGCGATAATTTATGCAAATAGGTAACATGATACCCTTATTGCATGTAGTAAAGATTAGTGAATCAACCCCTATGGCAATTACATGTTAGAAGGGTATTTAAACTGGGTGAAAGGGGGAGGATCCAGAGGTAGAGATAGTCAGCAATGAACATATTCCAGAGGGTAGTATTGGGGGCATTAGTGGTAAATACAAGGTAAGTATAATAAAAAGTCCTATTAGCAATCTCGGAACACCCAATAAGAGGACAGTATGCGACCGGTCTAACCGTGGCATGTTCATCAATGTCAGGAGCCTGGCGGACAAGATGGGTTAACTAGAGATACTGTGAATGAGGAGGATTTCAAATTTGTGGGAATTTCAGAGACCTGGTTTAACAGCTCTCATGATTGGCTGGCAACCATTCAAGGGTATTCCCTTTATCACAGGAACAGAGAGGGTAAAAAAGGGGCAGGGGTATGCCTATATATCAAGAATAATGTACAAGTGAATGTGATAGATGACATCAAAAAGTGAGCTAGAGAGGAGGTGGAATCCTTATGGGTAGAGCTCCAAAAGGGAAAACAATACTGGGAGTATGCTTTAGGCCCCCTAACCTGAGGGAGGAGTTGGAGACAGACCTCATATCACAATTTGGATTAGCAACAAGGATGGGAAGTGTTATCATAATGGGGTATTTTAATTATGCAGACATAGACTGGGCAGAAGGGAATCACGCATTCGCCTAAAGCTTGCCAGTTCCTAATTGTCTTGCAGGCCAATATCATGGGTCAGATGGGAGACGCACCAACTAGAAAGAAAGCATTGCTATATCTACTAATTACCAACAATACAGACCCGATCACGGATTTGAAAATATGGGGCAATTTAGGAAACAGCTATCACCGGTTAATTGGCTTAAGTATAAATCACACAAATAGGAAACATAAGGGGAATACAAAGATACAAAATTTCCAAAGAGTCCCTAAACTGTGAACCTTGCTAGAAGATATAAATTGGGATAAAATATTAGAATACAAAGAACACAGAGGAGAGATGGGTTTGTTTTAAGAGCATAGTAAACAAGTGCATTAGCCAATGCATCCCATTGGGAAATACATTTAAAAGAGTGAACAAAAGTTCTGGATGGCTAAACTCTAATGTAAAAATGCATATAAAAGCAAAGGAGAAGGCCTTCAAAAAATACAAGGCTGAGGGATCATCATCAGCATACAGACTTTACAAAGAATGCAACAAGATATGTAAGGGTGCACCCAGGGCGGCTAAGATAGAACACAAACGACACATAGAGGGGGAGAGCAAAAAAAATCCCAAGAAATTTGTTAAGAATATATACAATATAAAATGGAGGACAGACCATATTGGCCTCATAAATAATGAGGAAGGACATCTGGTTACAAAGAATGGGAGATGGCGAAGGTATTGAATTTTTTCTTCTACTCAGTCTTCATGAGGTAATCAGGGGCTTCAGTAACGAAAACTGCAGTGTTTGTCCTCATGACACATCAAAGGAAGCACCCTCGTGGCTAACAGAGGAGAGAATTAGAAATAGACTTGGGAAACCTAACATTAATAAATCACTGGGACCAGATGGTTTGCACCTGAGGGAACTCAGTCAAGTAAATGCCAGACCATTTTTCCTAATTTTTACTGACAGTTTAATGACTGGTATGGAACCAGATGATTGGATAAAATCAAATGTAGCACCAATATTTAAAAAAGGGCCAAAATGCATCCCTGGGAATTACAGACCAGTTAGCCTAACATCAATAGTATGCAAGCTCTTGAGGGGATGATAAGGGACTACAGTATATACAAGATGTTAGTAATGAAAACGGTATCATTAGCAGTAATCAGCATGGATTCATGAAGAATCGTTCTTGCCAAACCAATCTATTAACATTCTATGAGGAGGTGAGCTGCCATCTAGATAAAGGAAGGCCCGTAGACATGGTGAATCTGGATTTTGCAAAAGCATTTAACACAGTTCCCCATTAACCTGTACAAAGTAAGCTCTGTTGGCATGGAACATAGGGTGAGAACATGGATTGAAAACTGGCTACAAGGGCGAGTTCAGAGGGTGGTGATGAATGGGTAATACTTGGAATTGTCAGGGGTGGTGGAAAGTGGGGTGCCCGAGGATTCTGTGCTGGGACCAATACTGTTTAATTTGTTCATAAATTACCTGGAGGGTGGGGTAAACAGCTCAATCTCTGTATTTGTGGATGACACTAAGCTAAGCAGGGCAATAACTTCTCCGCAGGATGTGGAAACCTTGCAAAAAGATCTGAACAAATTAATGGGGTGAGCAACTACTTGGAAAATAAGGTTTAATGTAGAAAAATGTAAAATAATGCATTTGGGGGATAAAAATATAAATGTAATCACATTAGGAGGTGAACCTCTGTGGGAATCTAGGATGGAAAAGGACGTGGGGGTCCTAGTAGATGATAGGTTCAGCAATGGCATGCAATGCCAAGCTGCACCAGTCCTCAGGAAGGATGTACTGTAAATGGAGCGAGTACAAATAAGGGCAACAAAGCTAATAAAGTGTCTGGAGGATATTAATTATGAGGAAAAGTTGCGAGCACTGAACTTATTCTCTCTGGAGAAGAGACCCTTGAGAGGGGATATGATTTAAATTTACAAATACCATACTGGTAACCCACAATAGGGATAAAACTTTTTTTGCAGAAGGGAATTTAATAAGACACATGGCCACTCACTAAAATTTGAAGAAAAAAGGTTTAACCTTAAACTGGGTAGAGGGTTCTTTACTGTGAGAGCGGGAAGGATGTGGAATTCCCTTCTTAATCTAGAGCTTGAGTGGTTTCAGCAGGCGTCATAGATAGTTTAAAAAAACTATTAGATAAGCACCTGAACGACCGCAACATACAGGGACATACAATGTAATATCGACATATAATCACACACATAGGTTGGGCTTGATGGACTTGTGTCTTTTTTCAACCTCACCTACTATGTAACTATATGTCACACTGGCAACTTCTGAAGCCATGGACAACACTCCAATGGCAGAAATGCTAACTTTATCCTATTGAACCTCTCTCATGAACAGCAAGATGTTGGCTGGCAATATTTATTGTGCACTAAAGCCTCAGGATTACACCAAAGAATACAGTACGCTATTCCACCACAAAAAAACACGGCTGAACATGGGTAGAAGAAAGCAATAACCTTCTACCTCAGGATGCTAGTGATAGACAGCCAGGGTCTGGAATATTTTATTAACCACTTTCCTATGGCCGTACGACTATATGCGGCCGCAGGGTGGCTCTAATTCTCCGGGCCGCCGTGTTTTCACGGCAGCCCATTTCTTTGTTCCCAGCACGTGATCCAGAGCGCGCAGCGGGGAACTTCTGTACTGGCCGTGTCCCTTGTCCCAATCAGTTTGCGATGTGATCTGTGCGGCGAATGAGAGATGATCTCATATGTAAACATATGAGATAATTTCTCATTGCCGGCTCTCACAATGACAGCGTCCTGTCACTGAAGAGAGAGGAGACCGATCTGTGTCTCTTGTACATAGGGACACAGATCGGTCACCCCCCAGTCACCCCCCCTCCCCCCACAGTTAGAACACAATGCAGGATACACATTAACTTCTTCCTCACCCCCTGGTGTTAACCCCTTCCCTGCCAGTCACATTTATACAGTATTAGTGCATATTTATAGCACTGACTGCAGTATAAATGTGAATGGTGCCAAAAATGTGTCAAAAGTGTACGATGTGTCCGCCATGATGTCGCAGTTGCAATAAAAATCGCAGATCGCCGCCATTACTAGTAAAAAAATAAATAATAAAAAATAATAATTCTGTCCCTTATTTTGTAAGCGCTATATACTTTTGCGCAAACCAGTCGCTTATTTTTTCTTTTTTATACCAAAAATATGTAGAAGAATACGTATCGGCCTAAACTGAATTTTTTTTTTAAATTGGGCTATTTTTTATAGCAACAAGTAAAAAATATTGTATTTTTTTTCAAAATTGTCGTCCTTTTTTGTTTATAGCGCAAAAAATAACAACCGCAGAGGTTACCAAATACCACTAAAAGAAAGCTCTATTTGTGGGGAAAAAAGGACGCCAATTTTGTTTGGGAGCCATATCGCACGACCGTGCAATTGTCAGTTAAAACAACGCAGTGCCGCAAGCTGAAATTTCACCTGGTCAGGAAGGGTGTATACATGCCCAGTAAGGAAGTGGTTAAACAGCGGCATGCAGTACTGAATATCAGAAGCAAAAAGTATAGGCAACTAATTGCTGATACTGGTGGTCTGTTACCCAAAACCATTTGTCTTTGTGACCTATGCAGAATTCTGGTCCTTTATGTAAGATACTGTATATGTCTCACAATTCATAAAAAATATTCTATATGCATATTGTGTAGGGCATGCAGTATCTACACACAGTACATATCACACAGTGCAATTTACTTGTTGATATTTTGAGAAATGAAATATCCAGCAAAGGGCAAATCATTAGTGTATTGTATTCCAGACAGTGTCTAACACAATCTGGAAAGGTCATGCAAATACTCTGCATCACTCACCCATTTTTTTTGTGAAAACTGAACAGTCAAATAATTTGCACTGAAATAGGACAGACATGTCCACTTTGATGTCTTCCTATAATGGACAGCAATGTACATAAGTAATGGGAGAACAGAAAACCCTATACATATATGAAATACAATTTTTTTATTTATATGAAGGCATACAATCAATAATTACTTAAAAAAGCAAAAGCTCTAGTTTTAGTAATTGTTTTAAACCTTTACTAGTCATTACCAGCTTCAGTATTTATTTTTAACATTGTGAGTGAAACGGATTTGTAAGATACAGACTGGGAGGTGCCTATTTACTTATCTGTTGTATACTTCATAATAGTATATTATTATTTATACATACATACATACATGGGCTGATACATACATACATGGGCTGATTTTTTTTTACCACTTTGGCTAAACTTCTAGTTATTCTTGAAATTAGTCGGTATCTGTCAAATGATCAAATATTTAGGCAAAATTGAATGCCAGTTGGTCTTGTCCTGTGCATACAATATCAACAGCCAACATCAACAGCCAACCTTAGCTATGGCTAAACACCGCTTGTTAGTGTGAAACGCGCCATCTCTTCTGTCCGTTCTGCTGTGGCATGTATTTTTTAATTCATTTTTTGAATAAAAGGCAAAAACTTTTGGAGTGCGACTGTCCAGAACTTCTTCCTGTTTTAACAGGCAACCTGCACTTTGAGGAATGGATGGGTTGGGACATTGCACCTGTTAGGACAGTGGTTCTCAACCGTCTAGTGCTGTGACCCCTTGATAACATTTCCCAAGTTGTGGGGACCCCTAACGGTAAAATATTTTTGTAGCATAGGTTGTCAGCCCCCAAGGCAAGACAAGAAATGTGCGCCCCTAACCCACAGACACTTAGCGCTACCTGAGTCCTTTTTATTGGCAACTATAATCACAGGTAGTGTTACTCACTGTGTCTCTGGCTTCACTGTGTCTCTGACTTTGCGGTGTCTTGTAGCAGTGACACCTATGAGGAAATCAGGAGATAGGGTCTCCTCCTGTCCCTCCCACTTCACTTTCCTCACCAGTCAGCTGACCTCTTGTCTTTGCCCCCCAGCCATGCCATGAACTGAATGGGCACCTGCGAAGAGGCTGAGTGGGTGGCTGTGGGCTCCAGATACAGTCTAGCTGGGCGGCCACAAGATCCAGGGATAGCCCTGCTGGGTGGCGCCTGGGAGAGTGGTGTGGGCTTCAGGAACAGTCCAGGATTCGTTGACCCCTGGCAAACCATCATTCGACTCCCCAGGGGGTCCCGACCCAAGGTTGAGAACCACTGTGTTAGGATATAGTAACTGTGCTGGGATGTATTGGTTTGATCGTGTACACGCGATCAAACCAAAATCCCCACCGGCAGACAGCGCGGTGACGTGGCAGTGACGTTGACGCCGCCACGTCACCAGGAAGTAAAACACTTCCGCACATGCGTCGAATCCATTCGACACATGGGCGGGCAGATATGTCTGCTGGTTAGCGTACTAACCAGCAGACATGTCGGACGGACGGGTTCCCAGCAGACAGATTTTAAAGCATGCTTTAAAATCTGTCTGCTGGAAAAACCCACCTGTCCGCCCGTACACACGATCGAATTTGTCTGCTGAAACGGTCCGTCGGACCATTTCCAGCAGATAGATTCGATCGTGTGTACGCGGCCTAAGAGATGATAGGAGCTAAGATATATTGCTGTTCATATGGCATGAACATCAAGAGGCTGTCAGATCACTTGCTAAATACACGTAATGCTTATACCAGATAAAAATCATCTACCCATTTATGATCACCCTAAAGGGCAGAGCATGAAGAAAAACATGGAAGATGCCACTACTGAGCTTCTCCTTCTGAAAATCGTAGTTGTATGACGGTCATACTGACCCTTTGGCTTTAAGGCGTTGACTCATTTAACAGATGAGGTATGCAGATAGAGACTACTGACTTTTCTTTGACTTTCCCTAACTGCTTACTTATCTGAGTCAGAAGCTTACTAAAGTTATAGACAGCCAAGTAATTGGCATTATCAGACGCATAGTGAATAAGTATGCTTGAAGCATATAACACCCGCGCCATACCTCTATATCTTAAATCAATTGATGTGATGAAAGAGCTGCTGTTACTTTTGAGTTAAAATGTGATAAACAACACAGGAGAAAAGCTCAGTGATTAACAGTGCTTGCTAAATAAAGTGACAATGTGCAGATAAATAAAATTAAAAATAAAGTTGTGATCCAAAAATCGATCCTTGATTGGTTGGGTAGTAGATGCTGGAACCCATATAAATTGTGATAATTTTGTGTTTTATTATGTTTATGAGTAAGGCCATAGCAGTCGAAACCTGTTTGCATTATTTAACGTTATGTATTTGTGTAGCCAATAAAGTTGCCGGCTCAATGTTAAAAGTATTAAGGGACTTATGAGGCCTTGTAGGCCATTCTTACTGTTGCCATTATCCTTTGATTTCTTGAAAAACGAAAAAAAAAAAAAGTATTGAGGGAATGCACATCCCAGCCACGAGCACTGGTTTTCAGCCTTGGATAGCATCACCAGCAGTAGAACTTGGGTATAGTATTCAGCGATTCTATGCATGTGGGGCATAGTTTTAAATGACCATAATTCATGATATTTCAGCCCATCCACTATCATAAGGAGAAAAACAAGCAACATCTTGGGACTGGGGCTCGTTTAAGAGATACTGTAAGGTATTATTTGTGAGAACACGGTAAACATTTTGAGCTACTTGTGGCTTAGATATACTCACCTTAAAGTAATCTTTCTTTTTATATTTTTATGTATTTGCTGTACCATGTTTATATGGCTGTATTAGATCAGCCATTAGTGGGAGATGCTCATTCCACTTTGGCAGGGCCGGAGTGGGACTCATTTTCAGCCCTGGAGTTTCATGCCTTAGACCAGCCCACTTTAGTTCACGACTATTAAAATAATGTAATTAAAACTCAAAATATAAGTTAACGCCTATTAAATGCAACCTCACCAACGCCGATCAAATGCAACCTCACCAACGCAGATCAAATGCAACCTTACCACAACCGATTAAATATATGCCGCTTCACCAGCACCCATCAAATTCCACTTCACCAGCACCCATCAATGCCGCCTCGGGGGGCATTTGGCAGATCAGTCAATATACATACAGACACACATTTTAAAATTCTATGTCATTGTCATCACATATACAGTCTCATTAACTCAGAGAGTAAGCCACAGTTTTTACTTACCACACCAGTGTCACCAGGTAACGGTCTTGGATTTAGCAAACTTTCCGACAACAAGAACGGGGACCCTGTGATTTCTGCCTGCTCCTTGCTCATACCAACTCTGCTGCTGTACCTGCCTGCTGCTTCTGTGTCCGGTGCCTCTTCCAGGCTCCACCTGACCCCCAAGCCCGGAGAGCCACCGCCAGGCGCCATGCTATATACCTGTATGTTGCATACATGTGCTCAGCTCCAGTGACACGGCCAGAAGAGCAGGGGGGGCTGTGCTGCTGCACATGGCCACTATAGAGCAGAGGGAGAGCAGAGAGCGGACTCGGTGCTGGACTGTCAGGCGGACACCGGAGAGTGGAGGCAGGGCCGGCCTTAGGTGTTCAGGCGCCCTGTGCAAGCTAATCCTGTGGCGCCCCCCCCCCACCTTCACCCCTTGCCCCCTGGTCACCTAAACATAAACAAAGAGGGTACACTTAGGGTTGCCACCTTTTCTTTGAGCCAAAACCGAAAATTTTAGTGGTACGCAGCACTGCGCTGGCTTATCCCAACCCATTCACCTGAATGGGGCTGTGCTGCAACCGTGTGCAATGCACATGGCTACAGCACAGTGGCATGGGTTTTTAGGGGTTAAAAACAGGTGGTGAGGAAGCAACATAACGCTTCTTCACCACCTGCCAAATACCTTCAAAACATGATCCACTATGGATCATTTTTCAGAGTGCCCTGCAACTCCATTAACACTTGTGGTTGGGGGGGCAGTAAAAATTAGAGGTTGAGCTGTGTTATTACTGCTACCCAACCATTTCCCTTGAACTAAAAAGGCAGCAGAGGGGGACAGAAGGGGCAGAGTGACAGGAGGGGCAGAGTGACAGAAGGGGGTACAGTGACAAGAGGGGGGCAGGATGACAGGAGGGGGCAGGCAGGATGACAGGAGGGGGGGCAGGCAGAGTGACAAGAGGGGCGCAGGCAGAGTGAAAGGAGGGGGGGCAGGCAGAGTGACAAGAGGGGGGGCAGGCAGAGTGACAAGAAGCGGGCAGGCAGAGTGACAAGAAGCGGGCAGGCAGAGTGACAGTAAAGGGCAGGCTGACAGGGGGGCAGAGTGACAGAAGGGGCAGAGTGACAAGAGGGGGGCATGATGACAGGGGGGACAGGCAAATTGACAGGAGGGGGGCAGGATGACAGAAGGGGGGCAGGCAGGCTGACAGGAGGGGGCCAGAGTGACAAGAGGGGGGCAGGCAGAGTGACTAGAGGGGGGAAGGCAGTGTGACAGTAAAGGGCAGGCTGACAGGAGGGGGCAATTCAGAGTGACAAGAGGGGGGCAGGGTGTGTGACAGGAGGGGGCAGGCAGAGTGACAAGAGGGGGGGGGCAGGCAGAGTGACAAGAGGGGGGGGCAGGCAGAGTGACAAGAGGGGGGGGCAGGCAGAGTGACAGTAAGGACAGGATGACAGGACGGCTGAGATAAGGGGGGGGCAGGCAGAGTGACAGGAGGGGGGGCAGGCAGAGTGACAGGAGGGGGGGCAGGCAGAGTGACAGAAGGGGAAGGATGACAGAAGGGCTGAAAAGAGGGGGGGCAGACAGAGTGACAGGAGGGGGGAGCAGGCAGAGTGACAGTACGGGCAGGATGACAGGAGGGCTGAGAGGAGGGGGGTCAGGCAGAGTGACAGTAAAGGGCAGGAGGACCTGTGGAGAGGACACACTATTCTTTGCAGGACACTGTATTATGCTGGCACGAGCACACACAGGGTCCCATACATCTGTACTCTCCCCCCCCTCTCTCCCTCCCTCCATCCGATGACGGCCCTGATGTCTCAGCTTCACTGACCGTGACCGATGGATGTAACTCTGCTGCTGCCTGCTAGATAAGGGGGGGAGGCGACCTTACTGTTTATTATCAGCATCACGGTGCCCTCTGCTCCTGGCGCCGTTAGGACTTCACAACGCACACGTGAGACAAGGAGAGGAGGAGGAGGGAGAGAGGGGAACAGTGTCTGACACTTGGGCACGACAGCTCCCCCCTCTGCAGCGCCAGGGTGCTGCTGACCAGTGACCTGTCCGCCC
This sequence comes from Rana kukunoris, assembly GCA_029574335.1. Classification (NCBI taxonomy): domain Eukaryota; kingdom Metazoa; phylum Chordata; class Amphibia; order Anura; family Ranidae; genus Rana; species Rana kukunoris. Next base: position 166,256,265 of record CM056050.1, read on the forward strand.
CAGCATGTGATGACTGCAAGTCTGCGAGTCTGCGACTCACATAAGAAAGCCGCGGGCGGGGGGGGAGTGCCGCTGCTTGACATCTGATGGGGCCTCAGTAAGACAGCCCTGCGGCCCGCAAACCCGACCAGCCCACCGGGAATTCTCCCGGTTCTCCCGATTGGCCACTCCGGGCCTGGTGTCACTTAGCTTCTTGACTAGCATTGTCTTTTTAGTGGTTCAAACTTGACTAAGACCTGAGCTAAGGGTAATAAACATGTGCAACCATGTACTGCTAAGCAGCAGGAAGCAGTGTTTGAATATGTAATTGGCAAATATGGCTGCCGTCAATCCGTATATAATGCAAATATAAAAAGTGTAGCGCATTAAAATTAATAGATCACCCAATGAAAGGATGAATAAACAGTGCATCAAACAAATGGTGAAAAAATTACGAGGACAATATGTCAACCAAAAAAGTGATGTATATGTATAGACACTGGATGGTGTATATGTAAAATCTAAGGCCCAGATTCACAGAGCAATTACGCCTGTCTAACTGGTGTTAGACAGGAGTAATTTCAAATTTCGCGCGCCGTATCACTAGTTTGAATCCTCAAACCATGATACGGCGGCTTCGGGCTTCGATCCGAGAGGCTTACGTCCTCGTAAGCCTTCGGATCTACACTGCGATATTTTTGCGGCCGCTGGGAGGAGTTCGCGTCGTTTTCATGCGTCGGGATATGCAAATGACTTTTTACGGCGATCCACGAAGGTACGAGTGTCCCTCGCAATCGCCTACATCATTTTTTGGCTACGTAATGTTAGAGGAGCTTTTTGCTGGTCTAACAGTGCGTAACCCATGTAAAGTATGGCCGTCGTTCCCGCGTCGATTTGAAAATATATATTTTTTTTTAACGTAACTCGTTCGGGAATAGGAATGTACGTAAACGACGCTACTACGACGTGACGACGTGTTTTCGCGCAATGCACGGCGGGAAATTTGCGAACGGAGCATGCGCAGTTCGATCGCCGCGGGAACGCGCCTATTTTAAATGCTTTACGCCCCCTACTCGCGCAGATGGATTGCGACGGGAGAAATACACTACGCCGCCATCGTTTACTGGACAAAATCTACCTGGATTCCACGTAGAGCCAGGTAAAAAACGGCAGCGTAGTGTATTTCTGATACTCTATGAGAATCTAATTCTCTGTGAATCTGCCCCTAAATAACTATATGTGAAAAAAAAGTCCAATGTGATGAAAATTGGTGATAATAGTCCCAATGCCTCGGAATGAAGTGCAGTAAAGAAATCCACCACCGATCATTAAAAGGAAGGCTTACCAGAGATACTGTACCCTAATGGACATATGTAAAAGAGAAAAAACTGCGCCAATAAAACATATACAACGATAAAGTCCTTATAAGATGTATATATGGTAAAGTCCACAAAAGTGCATGTAGTTAAACGACACCCAAGTGATTGATACGATCCAGTGAACCGCCACCATATGGACAGAGGCTTACCAGCAAGTAGTGGGTTAACAGCATATCACAGCTCCACAGCTGTTCACAGGATGAAGACTGAAGACAAATGGTGAGACACAAAGTCGACAAATGACAGGAAACCAGCAGAAATCCAACTCAAACAGCCACTCAAGGGTCAAGCAGATGACAGTAATGGAATCCAGAGTGTAGTCTCATAGATGGTCCTCAATGCAGGTGCAGGTACCGCCAGGTTTAAACAGTAATGATTACTCTATGACCATCAATGTAGAACCAACAGGACTGGATGTAGTATAATCCACCAAAAAAAAAAAAACACTTATTCTTGGACGTTGTTCGGTAAGGTGTTTGAATGGATCTTGGAATAACTGTCACAGCCGCGCCATGTAATCTCCTTTGGGTTGCCGAGTTACAGAGGATAGAATCACAAGAGGCTTTCCATGTGCACTACTGAGGTGCACAGACCGAGGTGTACAGGAAACTGACAGCGCACAGCGGACACCTCCTCTACTTCTTCTACAGACTACTGACACCAGACCTCCGCCGCAACTGGACATATGACCAGAGGGTCAGTAAAGCAGGGTATAAACCACTCTCAGGCCTGGATCATCGTCTGCAATTCTCACGGAGACATCTCTCACGTCAATCAGAGAGGAACCCAGGGAACAAATCAGAGAAAAGGTCGCTTCCAGAGGTACCCAATGTGGGCCAAAATTGAAACCAATATGTAGAGATGTAGGAGAAGAAGAGAAAGGCACATAGCGTAATACTGAAAGGTCCAATGTTTAATGTAGGTAAAAACACTTACATTATAAAAGGTGATCTGCGCTTTCAGATGTACAAAGTGGCATCGGTGGAGTCACCCGACACATCAAATAGTGGATCGTCTGTATATAATGATAAATATATGGAAACAATGGCCCGCATTCACAGCCAACGGCGCATCTTTGTGCGGGCGTAGCGTATCTTCTTTATGCTACGTCGGCGCAACGTTGAGAGGCAAGCATGCTATTCACAAAGAATATGCGCTCAACGTTGCGCCGGTGTAGCATATAGTTTTCAGGGTAAGCCGACATAAGTCAAAGTAGGTGGAAGTGGGCTGGAAGTGGGCGTGATATATTAAAATGAAGCGTGACCCCATGCAAATGATGGGCTGAGCTTCAAAAAACGAACTGCACATGCGTTGTCTCCCAGGATGCATCCCAGTGCGCAGGTTCACAGTCACGTCGAAATAGCTGCCTAAATACGTCAATACACTGCCTACGATGTGAACGTAACTTACGCACAGCCCTATTCACGTAGTACTACGTAAACAACGTAAAATACGACGGCTGTTCCCTGGCCCATACCTTTGAATGGGTTGCGCCTCCTATATGAGGAATATCTTTACGCCGGACGTAACCCTTACGCAAATCGCTTAAAACATGCACTGGATGCAAGTACGTTCGTGAATCGGCGTATCTTACTCATTTGCATATTTAACATGGGTACGCCGAATGCATCCAGCGTAACTATGCGCCCACGATATGCCGGCGTAGGCAAGTTTTGTCTGGCGGCTGAAGCCTTGCTTTTCGAAGTATCTTGCTTTGTGAATCGGCACAGAGATGCGACGGCGCACATTTGTACTTACGACGGCGTAACTTTAGATACGTCGGCGTAAGTCCGACGTGAATCTGGGCCAATGTTTTTAAAACAAGACAAAACATTTAAAAAAACTATTTATAATAGGTGCACTACTTATTACTCATACACATGTCAAAGATGGTGGTTTCCCTTTAAAACAACATTACAATTCATTTGATGATCATCTGGCATAGTTAGGAGTTTATAGCTTAAGAAACTGTATGTCTCCATGAAAGTGTTTTGTGAAAACAATGCAAAATGCATAGTTTCTTGCTTCTTTTCATTCCAGTGACACAGGTTTGTCTAATATATTGTTTAATTATAATTGCTAATCATGTTCTCATTCTTGTGCTACTGTGAGTTATTGTTTGATGCTTTACACGTTAGCACAATAAAACTGATTTACAGTAAGGATTGGTTTACTACTCAAGGAGAATGGTAGACACATTATTTTTCCCACGAAAGTAATCAGCCTCCTAATCGCCCTCAATCTGATTCATGAAGTTGCTTCTCTGCACTCTCTATATACCAAACACTAGCACCCTAAAACAGGAATAATAAGGATGCTGCATTGCCAGAGAGGCTCTTGTAAATTGTGGAATCATTAAACAAATAGTTATACGATTCTTTGCAGGTCCTATCCATCATGTATCACTGATTACCTCCGTTCTGCTTCCTAAAGGAAATGTAAAGCAAGAAAACAATTTTTCATCAGTATATAAAACATGGTAATGCTAGCAAAACAAAGGCAATATACTTTCTAAATCATTTACCCTCTGAGTTTATCTTCTCCAATTCCCAAGGTAAAAGTAATACTCTGTAACACTGGAACAATAAAGCTGACAGGTAAGGTATTGTTCATTAGAATTTCCAGAATATGAAGCAAAATTTGGTTAAAAGAGCATTTCCGAAAAATGCTTCAATACAGTTTTTACTGTTGCTGTCAGATAAGGAGTTTTAGTAGGTCAATAGTAAACAGTAGGTGGCATTGACTTTACTGAATGTCAGTCAACTTTATACGGAATTTGTAGTAGCAAACACAGGGCAATCAGGATGGTGCCATGGAAGTTTGACCACAGTTGCCCAACATTGCTTCCTCATTACCATGGAATGTTCAAAGACATCACATGGCTAAATGCATGTAAGTTTGAAGAAATACATGTTTTTTTAGAACACCTGCCATATTTTTTTTTTGCTTATGTTTACTATGCCTTTTTGTTCCCTTTCCCTTCTCTTCTAATTTCCTTTTCTGTCTCTCTACTCTTCAGTTTTCCTTCCTATATTTTTCCTCGTCTCTCCCATCCCCTTACTTTTCTGCCCCTTTCTCTTCCCTTTCCTTTCTCTTGTCATCCTGCTACATCCCATTGACTTACCTTCTGTCTTTCAGGCGGCGTACACACGACCGTGGTTCTCGCTAGAAACCAGCGAGAACCTCGCTGGAAGCTGCATTCCAGCGAGAACCTCGGCCGTGTGTACGCTCCTGGCTCGCCCCGCCCGTCGGTAATCCCGTCGAGCGAATAGAGAGCAGGCTCTCTATTTGCTCGACGGCCCGCCTGGATGAATGGCTGGTTGCCATTCCCGACGGGTGGGTCGCCGATTTCGACGGCCGGCCGAGAGCCTCGACGGGCGGAACGGTGTGTTCCGCCCGTCGAGGTTCTCGTACGTGTGTACGCCACCTTACACTTTCCCTTCTATTATCTCAATTTCACATCCTTTTACCTTCTTTTCTTTTCTCTTTACTTTATCTTTCTTTCATATCACATCTCTTTACTTTCTCTTCTTTTATCTACATTTCCCTTCCTATCTTTATAAACAATTCAAATCTTGGATAGCACATCTTACTAATGCCCAGTACCAGGAAGAAAAAGTTTTAGGCAATTTGGAGGGTCCCAAAACTGACAAATACTCTGTATCATCTACACCAGGTGTAAGCAACCTTTGAGAGGCGGAGATCTACCTGAACAACACAAAGATCACCGTGGAGCTGCACCCTCCTTTTTTTTTTTTTAAGTTAGCTAGCAAGCCCCCAATAAAAAGTAAAGACAGCATAAAGAAAGCTTAGAAAAGTCTAATAAAACCAATTTCATTGTAAAAATATATACTCGGCCATTCACAACTTTTTCATGTCTGGGGAGTAATTTGTCACCCCCAAAAGTTGGATTCAGGAATCCATCTTGAAGGCAGAACAACTGGTACTGCAGGTTGACTAGCTTAATCAGTTTCAGGTCTGGCTGGCCTCAATGCTAGCCTGGCTGTCTGACCAGTGTAAATAGTGTACAGGACAATGTCCAGGGGTCAGTAGTAAGTAGGGCAGTGTACAGAGCTCAGTAGTAGGTAAGGCAGTGTCGGGAGGTCATTAGGAGATAGGGCAGTGTCTAGTGGTCAGTAGCAGGTAAGGCAGTGTACAGTGGTCAGTAGTAGGTAGGGCAGTATACAGGGGTCAGTGGTAAGTAGGGCAGTATACAGAGGTCAGTTGTAGGTAGGGCAGTGTCCAGGGGTCAGAAGTAGGAAGGGCAGTATACAGAGGTCAGTGGTAGGTAGGGCAGTGTCCATAGGTCAGTAGTAGGTAAGGCATTGTATAGGGGTCAGTGGTATGTATGGCAGTGTACAGGAGTCAGTAGTAGATTGGGCAGTGTACAGGGAAAAGCAGGGCAGAGAACAGGGCGTCAGCATGGCAAGGTGGAGGTTGACAGTGGGGTAGTGTAGTGTACAGGTGGTTAGGAGAGCATGGTACTGGGGGACAAGAAGCATGGTATTAGGGGTCAGGAGGCCATGGTACAGGGGGCGCAGGAGAGCATGGTACATGGGGGCTCAGGAGGGCACACCATATGGGAGCTCACGAGGGCATTGTAAAGGGAGTCTTAGGAGGGCACAGTACAGGAGGGCTTAGGAGGACAAAAACATGGTTTCCTGATGCAGAACAGTGCAGGAAACCTACTGAAGCTGATCTACTCATTCTGGTCCCTGTTGGCCCTCTTCTCGTGTCCTTTTCATATGATGTCATCCACACATGCCTTGGATGGACTGGAGAAGAGGGCTGGTGGGGGATAAGAGCAGTGCACTCTGGGGATGAGTTCAGATCCTGAAAGCTATCACAGCTGAAGCTAAACATAGGTGGCAGAAGTTCCTGTTCCCCAGAGCTGCTAGTAAACAAGGAGCAGGTTGCAGGATGGGGATTGAATTTGATAGCTTTCCAGCCTCTGACCTCAGGTGGCCAGTATGCCTGAGCTCATCTCCCCCCTGCGCAGCTCTGCCGTTCTGAGGGAGAAGCCTTGCAGGGTTGGCAAGGCGGTGACTCGATCATGATCTACCCGTCACCTGCCTCGGGGTCGACCAGTAGATAGCAATAGACGGGTTGCCAACCCTGAATTTACACTTAGGTCTTATAAGAGAGAAATATATTGAGAAAGCCAATTGGATGATACGCGCAATGTCATTATGTAGGGTGGAGATAGGACACCATCTTGCTGAGGTTTTGCTATAGTGAAAAAAGCGCTTTTGCCCTTTCTGCCATGTAAGTGTATTTTTATATATTTTTTAAATAAAATAGTGGTTTGCGGTCTGCACAATCGTACATTTTCTTCTCTGACATCTATATTGGAGAGACAGATAACCAGTAAGGCCTCGTACACACGAGCAGACAGATTTGTTCAAATCTGTCTGCTGGGATTTTGGTTTGCTCGCGTGTACACACGAGCAAACCAAAATCCCCGCCAGCAGAGAGCGCGCTGACGTGTCGGTGACGTTGACGCCGCCACGTCACCGCACCAGGAAGTAAAACACTTCCGCGCATGCGCCGAATCCATTCGGCGGCGGTGCGGGACGACATGTCTGCTGGTAAGTGTACTAACCAGCAGACATGTCGGGCGGACGGATTCCCACCCGATAGATTTCAAAGCATGCTTTGAAATCTGTCAGGTGGCCAAATCCGTCGGCTCGGCCATAGGGAGGAGCCATACGTACGGTCTCATACGATACTCAGCAAATTACTGATCGGCTTTTGTCTTAAGGGGAATCCGTGAGTGTGACTCATCACGTACCTTGTGTATACAGCTTACCATACAATATTACACCATGGTATGTTTTCTCTCTTTTTTTCGTTACATGTTCTGCGGACCATGTGAGGATTGACTTCATCTGCATGAGCTATGAGGTTTGATGAACTGACTAATACGTATTCATAGTTGCTGTACATATTTTTTGGAAAACCTATTTTTTGGAAAACTTAGTTTGGAATCACGGAGTATGTACATTGGATTTATATTTGGACCCTTTCAGTATTTATCACTGCTTTATGCGGCACGCAGATTTGTCACTTAGGTGTGGACCTGCCCACAACAGGATTCACTGACTAATTCACACTGCTTGATTGTCAGTTACTGATTGTTAACCCTATATATTGTTCACTGCACGGTTCACATATATTAGTTGTAAATTGTAGCGCATCTTAAAATTGTCTCATTTATATTTGGTGCACCTTCACTTGATGCAGCTTGTTACATTTGGTTATTAATATTTTGTGTTGTAATTATTCATTTAGTAGCGCTGTATTTATAATTTTGTTTAACAAATAGCTCTTTTATTACAATGCATTAAAGCTGAAGTTTAGATAAAACATATGTTTATCTCTACAGCTTTATTGACCTAACTTAGCCGTAATAAAGAATATCCCATGTTGTGCAGGCAGCTGGATCCTGTAAAATTCTTTACTGTAGGGATTCCCTGTCCTTTTTTTGTGTCTGAGCTTCCAGCGCACAGGGGTTATTAGCTTCAGGTCTCCAAGTTAAATTCAGTAGAAAAAGTTCCCAATGGGGATCAAACCCTTCCTCCCTGCTCTGCCATTAATAAAAGTTCTTCAATTTCTTTTGTTGCCTGTAACTAGATCTGTAAATGGGGGAGAGAATCCTCTGACTGAGCAGACTTTACCCCATTTACATATAGTGTTACAGGCAGTGAAGGCAATAAAATAACTTTTTTCAGTGGAGGACGAGAAGGTAAGAGGATCCCTGATGGGAACTTTTTTTTTTTTTTACTGAATTCAGCCTGAAGAACCAAAGCTATCAATGGAAGTTCAGAGATAGGAAGAGGACCAGCATCTCTGCAGGGAAGATTTGCACATGATCCAGTTGCCTCAGGATATACTTCATTACACCTAAGACAAGTCAAACAATCTGCAGGGTTAAAAATAAATAAAAATCTTGCTAAACTTTAGCTTTATATACCGCAGTACAAATAGTTGATCCCGGCTTGGGAAAGTGCCCAATGTGGCTAAAAACATCACTTAAGCTAGCCATGCTTTTAACAGGAACGAGATGCATGTGGTATAGACTAATGGTACTTTATAACATGAACACATTAGTCAACACAGTTTTCTCAATAAAGATTTTGTTGATGATAAAAAAACAGTCTTACAGTATGTGTAAAAGGAAAAAGTCATACATTTTACCTAACTCATATAAAAAACATTATATGACAACATTTATAAACACTGAAAGTAGTAATCATGTTGAGGCTAGTGATATAATATTCATTCTCAAGCTTGACATGTTTTGTGATAAACATAAGATACATTTATATCAAAATCATGAAAAGAGAGTTCTATATGATAAAAATATATATTTTTTGAAGAACAGAAGGTTAGTTGTGGGATAACTTCATCCCACAAAATGATTTTGAGTTCCAAAAAGCTGTAATAAGACGAGTGGGAGTATGGCCTGGCTTATGGAGTGAGGTTATAGACTTAAGCCCCGTACACAGGATTGGAATTTCCGATGGAAAAAGTCTGTCTGACTTTTTCCATCTGCAATTCCGACCGTGTGTATGCCCCATCTGACTTTTTTCTGAGGAATTCTATTGGAGTTTAGATAGAGAACATGTTCTCTCTTACTCCGATGGAAATCCATCGGAATTCCGATGTGAGTTTGGCCGGGAAAAAGTTAGATCATTTGTAACAAAAGAAAAAAGGTCTTTACTGATTAATGAAGCATTGCTTTGGTAGTTGTACAGTATCCTATTATCTGTTATTTTTTAAGGCTATGGTTTTGTTAAATTACCCAGTAATTGCACGTTTGGGCACATTCTTTATGTGGAAAGTGTCCTAGGTTGGAAATTTTAATTTGACAGTGCTTTAAACTCCTCTGATTTAGTAAATAGGTACCAAGCTATCCAGGTCTTGTGGAATTGAGAGGTGGTTTATTTTTTAATAGCTATTGTTTCTTCCATATTATAAATATAGTTTACTCTTTATGACCAATCTTTAGTTGTAGGAACATATGAGGATTGCAAGTGGTATAGAACGACTGATTTTGCTGCGTTTAGCAGATGTCTCGTCAGAGATTTTTTATATTGTCTGCAAGAGTATGAGTTTAAGTGCAACAAGCACAATTTTGATCTAATTTTGTCCAAGTGATGTATACAATCCATTTTTTGACATGGCTCCAAAAAAAGCGAGAAATTGGTAAACATGTCCAACATAGGTGTAAAAATGTACCTTTCTCTGAATTGCAATGCCAGCAGATATCGAAGGCTGATGGGGACCAACTCTTAATTTTTGAAGGTGTTGTGTACCATTGTGTAAGTATTTTGTAGGAGGTTTCTTGCATTCTCGTACTGTTTGTCACTTTTTCAGCAATTGGAACACAGTTTTATTGTTAGATAACTGTCTATTGGTTGTGGTTAGGTACTGAGAACCAGTATTACTAACTTAATAGGGTGATTATAGGCACACCTCTTTACATGTTCCTCATTATCTCAATGTAGGATGTAAATGTTCTGCCTTGTGTGCTAAGATATACCACAAAAGACAAAATAATCACATATGAGTTGACAAGGTTGGACATAATTTACTTGAATATAAGCTGACCCGAGTATAAGCCGAGGTACCTAATTTTACCACAAAAAAACTGGGAAAACCTATTGACTTGAGTATAAGCCTAGGGTGAGAAATGCAGCAGCTACTGTAAGTGGAAAAGAGGGTCAACAATGGCCATTTGCAGCTTCACTGTGCCCATTTGCACGCCTCACTGTACCCATTGCAACCTCTCTGTGCCCAACCTCACTGTACCCAACATCACTGTGCCCATTGCAACCTCACTGTACCCAACCTCACTGTGCCCATTGCAACCTCACTGGGCCCAACCTTACTGTGCCCATTGCAACCTCACTGTGCCCATTGCAACCTCACTGTGCCCATTGCAGCCTCACTGTGCTCAAGTCAGTGTACCTGAAATTATTGACAGGCTGCGGGTGTCCATTCATTGTTTAAAAGTCTCCTCCTGGTCCGTTCCGTGATATGCGTTTCTCAGCAGACACAGTTTCGCCTATCACGTTCTCTCATCCTCGGACTCAGTTTCCCATAGTGTTCAGTGTTCCGCCAATCACAGGCGTTCTCTTGTCCGGGGATGAGAGAATGTCCGTGATAGGCGGAACTGTGTCTGCTGAGAAATGCCTATCACGGAAGGGACCAGGAGGAGACCGCTACTTTTAAACAATGGACGCCCGCAGCCTGTCAATAATTTCAGGTACACTGACTCGAGTATAAGCCGAGGGGGGCATTTTCAGCCTTAAAAAAGGGCTTTAAAAACTCGGCTTATACTCGAGTATATACGGTAATTTAAAGCACACAATTAAATAAATGCTTATTTACTTGTTACAAATTCAGTAACAGAAAATAAACAGATCACAAGTACCTGGAACAAAATGATTTTGCACGTTTTTCTGGGAATACATCCACAATGCAGGATAGCATTATGTGCTGTTTGGAAACATTTGTTGTCTTTTGCCTTGGCACAAACAGACCTGATCAGAACAATTAGGGAGTCGCAGCATTAATTGAAAACATTGAAAAGTGGCTCAGAGAATATATCATGGGACATGAATATCTGGAAGAACAAAAGAATGATTTATCATTCTAATTCTTCTTTGCTTAAGAAAATAAATGTTTACAATCAAACAATGCTTGATTAGAGACAGAAGAAATATTGCGAAAAGAGAATGTGGTTACATTGTAATAAAGATAAACAATAGAGGTAACATTAACATTTCTGAATAAGACAATATTATTTATTATTTGTTTCATGAAAGGAAGACATCCTGTCATCTGCAGTAAACTGATACTGAATGGTTATAATATCTGATTAACTGCACAACACTTTCATGATGTGTGGCAAAGGTTGCTAAATGACTTTTTGCTAAAGTAGTATTAACCACTTGCTTACTGGGCACATATACCCCCCTCCTGCCCAAGTGAAATTTCAGCTTCTGGCACTGCGTCGCTTTAACTGACAATTGCCCGGTCATGCGACGTGGCTCCCAAACAAATAGAGCTTTCTTTTGGTGGTATTTGATCACCTCTGCGGTTTTAATTTTTTTTGCGCTATAAACAAAAAAAGCAACAATTTTGAAAAAAAAACAACAATATTTTTTACTTGTTGCTATAATAAATAGCCCAATTAAAAAAATAAAAATAAATTCTCAATTTAGGTCGATACGTATTCTTCTACATATTTTTGGTAAAAAAAAAAAAAAATCGCAATAAGCGCTTGCAAAATATGGAACAGAATTATTATTATTTTTTTTACTAGTAATGTCGGCGATCTGCGATTTTTTTTTGGGGACTGTGACATTATGGCGGACACATCGGACACTTCTGACACATTTTTGGTGCCATTCACATTTATACAGCTAGCAGTGCTATAAATATGCACTAATTACTGTATAAATGTGACTGGCATTGAAGGGGTTAACACTAGGGGGTGAGGAAGGGGTTAAATGTGTACCTGTATTGTGTTCTAACTGTGGGGGGAGGGGGGTGACTGGGGGAGGTGACCGATTGTGTCCCTATGTACAAGGGACACAGATCGGTCTCCTCTCTCCCCTGACAGGACATGGAACTCTGTGTTTACACACAAAGCTCCACATCCCTGCTTTGTGATTGCCTTTCGTGGGTACCTGGCGGACATCGCGACCACCAGGCATGCGCATCGGCATCTCGGGGACGCGCCAGGCGCGCTTGCGCGCCGCCCAGTGGCGGAGAAATCCAATTTTCAGAGCCACCATGAGGCCGTCATTTGACAATGGTCCGGGGCTCAGGTGGTTAAACCCAAAAACCAAAAATGTAATCTATTGCAGCTTACCAATCACTAGATGTGGTGTTGTATTCATTTTATTTTTCTTAGGCTTTTCCCCTGTTTTCACCTAGTTATCTGTCCAATAACACACCTGAATGAAAGAGCACAGGGACACCTTTGGACATCAGCATGGTCAGTCTGTGGGTGGGGGGGGGGGTAGTTGGGAGTGTTAGATGGACTAGAAGACTTAGGCTTCTTTCGAAAAACAGACCGCTCCGTGTGTGTCCGTCGGCTCAGCGGGGGGTCCCGCTCAGCTTTCGGCGGACAGGGTGGTCCCCGCAAACTGTGCAGGGACCGCCCTGTCTCTCCTCCGCTATCCCCTATGGGGAATCGGATGGAAACGGACCGTCTGTCCGTTTGCATCCGATCCGATCCACCGGACGGAAGAAAACTAGGGTTTTCTTCCGTCCGCAAAACGGATCCAGACGGACACGGATCTTAGGCGGACGTTAGTGGATGCATCATCCGCTAACAGATCCGCTCCCATAGGGACACATTACAAGTCCGTAAACGGACTTGTAATTAGCGGACCGTTCGTCCGCTCATGTGAAAGGGGCCTTAGATGTCCACCCATCATATCTAAGAATGGGTAATCTGCAATATGATAAATAATTGTTTGCTTTTGGGTTTAATACTGTTTTAAGCTGCATTTGCTTCTGCCACCTTTTACTATGTTACTGAAAAATAAAACCTAATGCTAAAATACCATTTTACTTGGCTAAATCCATTGACATGTGACAGGGTCCTGAGTCTTTAATCTTCTCTCTGCAGAGGCGGAGGCTCCTCCATGTGTCAACATCACTGGCTGTGTGTAGAGGACACTTCATTTTGGCTGTCTAAGGCCGCGTACACAGGAGGGACATATCCGGACCGTTTTCATCGGATATGTCCGCCGGGCTATTTTAGTCTGATGGCGTGTACACACCATTGGATCAAAATCCCCGCCGGCAGACAGCGCGGTGACGTGGCGGTGACGTTGACGCCGCCACGTCACCGCACCAGGAAGTAAACAACTTCCACGCATGTGTCGCATCCATACGACCCTTGTGCAGGCAGATCATTTGGAACCATTTTACTTAGTGACAAGAGCTTTGACTAGCGTTCAGAGAGCTTTAACAAAGCGTGTCCGAAGCTATGTTTTGAAGCACGTGTAAATTAGCCCTTAAAGCTCTTATTTACACAACTTACCCAGACTTTCATATTCCACCCCAGTGTAGCATCTTGAAGTGCAAAATAGTGATTAAATGCCTCATTCTTTCCCTACGCTGACCAATCACCTTTCGGGATGCCATCATGCTGTGGAGCCTTGTTTTGAAGCAAGTACAAAGTAGCAGTTAATGTGTGTTGATGTGTAAATGAGCCCTAAAGATATTTTCTTTTCCTCTTAAGCCAGACCTAAACCTTCTTATTGTTTTCAGTTATGTAAGATCTGTTTGATCTCCAACTGCCATGATGGTGCAAGTGTGATTAATTTTGACACCAGCCATTTGATAGTTTGACAGTTTGGTTGAGACAGGTACATTTCTGTCACATTTCAGCCAAGGAAGCCACCATCTTGGCCTCTTTTTGATCTTCAACTGCCACGATGCTACATATGTGATCAGTTATGACACCAGCCATTGGATGGTTTGTCAGTTTGGTTGAGAACACATTCAATGTGACAGTTACATTCTTGGCACATGCCGGAAATGAAAATGTTTTTCAAAACATGAGGAGGGTATGAGAGAGTATAATGGCCCGTACACACGATCCGAATATCGTACGACGAATCGTACGATTTTTTTCGCTTAATAGTCGCAAGTAAAACTAAATAGGTTATTAAAGTCACAAAAAAAACGACAGAAAAAAAAAATCGGAAGTGATGTCATGTATTTGTATTGTATTTTCGGACGACAACTATACTGACTAAATGAAAATCGTAGGATCTGACATCGTACGAGGAAAATTTTCGCGCTTGTCCGATCGAATAATATCGGATGAATGGTCGTAATTGGCTCTCAAAAGTAGTGTACACACGATCCGAAAATCGTACGATCCATCATCGGACGATCGTTTTCGTCCGATATTCGGATCGTGTGTACGGGCCATAAGGGGGTGAGAGGGTGAGTGGGAGGGAAGGGAGCCAGAGAGCTTTGCCTTTAGATGACCTTTAACCACTTAAGGACCCCTTTGCGCCGATATACGTCGGCAGAATGCGTGCACGCGACCCGGTCCAAAGCTCCGTGACCGCGGGACCCGCGGACCTGATTGCCGCTGGAGTCCCATGATCGGTCTCCGGAGCTGAAGAACGGGGAGAGCTGTGTTCTTCACTGTGGTGCCATGATTGATCGTGTGTTCCCTGATCTAGGGAAACACAATCAATGACATCATACCAACAGCCACACCCCCCTACAGTTAGAAACAGAGATGAGGTCACACTTAGCGCCCCCTCGTGGTTAACTCCCAAACTGCAATTGTCATTTTCACAGTACACAATACATTTTTAATGCTGTGAAAATTACAATGGTCCCAAAAATGTGGTAAAATTGTCCGAAGTGTCCGCCATAATGTCGCAGGCACGAAAAAAAAACGCTGATCGCCGCCATTAGTAGTAAAAAAAAAATAATAATAATAAAAATGCAATAAAACTATCACCTATTTTGTAAACGCTACACATTTTGCGCAAACCAATCGATAAACGCTTATTGCATTTTTTTTTTACCAAAAATATGTAGAAGAATACGTATCGGCCTAAACTGAGAAAAAAAAACGTTTTTTTTTATATCTTTTTTGGGTTATATTTATTATAGCAAAAAGTAAAAAATATAGATTTTTTTTCAAAATTGTCGCTCTATTTTTGTTTATAGTGCAAAAAATAAAAACCGCAGAGATGATCAAATACCACCAAAAGAAAGCTCTATTTGTGAGTAAAAAAGGACACCAATTTTGTTTGAGAGCCATGTCGCACGACCGCGCAATTGTCAGTTAAAGCGACGCAGGTCTGGGTCTTAAGTGGTTAAATGCTAGGAAAAACAATAATCTCAAGATCTCTAATACAGGCCATACAAATGAATTGTCCAAGTATAAACATCTTGTGAAAGATCGATGTATGTGGGGCATTTACACTGACCACCAATAATTTGGGGGGAATTTTTCATGTTTGATTATTTTTATTGGTATTTCAAAATAATGCGATACAAAGAGTTAAAGTATCAGTGTTAATATAAACAACATTAGAATTCAAATTAAATAGGCATTTTCTTTTCAAGCAGATTGAAGTCTAATACAGAATTCAATTATAAATAAATAGACAATAAGACCATATAGATAGTAAATGAGAGGGTAGGGGAAGAACAGGTAACTAAAAGGGAATAAATGTGAAAATATCACATACTGATATAATTAAGCATAGACAGACATATGTATAGTAATAAAATAAATCTGTAACCTAGTAAAACAAATACATGTATTAGGTTTAAACAAAAGATGAATTAGTTATTCATCAATACACGAAACCTCACTGAATTTGTAAAGTGGATCCAACAAGCCCATTTCTTAACGTAACTTTTTGGGGGGAATTTTTGATGGCCATCAAGATGAAAGTGAATTCTGCCCACACCACTAATTTAACAGGGGGTTTTATATTGAGTAGCAATGTATTTACCGTGATGGTTGAATATTAGGGAGTTAGTGGTGTCTGAATATGAGGGGCCTCACATGGGGGAGAATGAATGTGTAGGCGTGTACATTAGTAAAGCTTGAAGGGACCACACATAAAGAAGTCAGTGATGGCAAAATATAAGGGGAAAAGGATATGCTGCTACTGTAGGTCATTCATTGTACTATTGCATTGTAATAATTTAATGTTGCTAGTTAACATACTGAATGTGGCTTTTGCAACACAGTATAGAGTATAGTTTGATATGGTAATATTGGGTTATATGATAAGCTGTTGTGTAGCATAATTTTTTTTGCTGGTTGATTTCATTCACTATTACAGTGTAATATGTTCTTGTGACCTTTTGCATATTATGCTGTAATGGCATTACACATTATAATGTGCTGTTGGAGGGTCATTTGTTGTGTCAATGTTATGTGGAATGTTTATGTGGCATGACATAGTCGGCTTGCTACACTAAGACAGACAAATTATTTTAATTCCCTTAGTTATTTTATGCCACGATAAAGAAGAAAAATGTACAGTTTATAGTGACGGAATGAGGAAGATCAGTACTCAAACCAGTCAGAGATTGATGGCTTACAGCAATGTTTCTCAACTCCAGTCCTCAAGTACCCCCAACAGGTCATGTTTTCAGGCTTTCCATTATTTTGCACAGGTGATTTGATCAGTTTCACTGTCTTAGTAATTACTAGGGATGAGCCTGATGTTTGAGTCAAACATAAGTCGGGTGTACACCTGTTCGAAGTGTCTCCTGTCTTTTTTACAATTTTTTTTTTTTGGGTGAAATGGTAGGGGTACCCGTTACAATTCACAGAGGGGGTGGGATCTGTTAAAAGGGCCTTCCAGATTCCAATAAGTCCCCGCCCGCAGACCCCCACAACCACCGGACAAGGGTTGTGGGGATGAGGCCCTTGTCCCCATCAACATGAGGACAAGGTACTTTGTGGTGGGGGACGCAGAGCCCCCATTGCCCCAAAGCACCCATCCCCCATGTTGAGCACATGTGGTCTGGTATGGTTCAGGAGGGGGTGCTCTCTCGTCCCCCTCTTTTCCTGTGGCCAGGTTGCACGCTCGGATAAGGGTCTGGTATGGATTTTTGGGGGGACCCCTACGCCACTTTTTTTTTATTTTGGCACAGGGTTCCCCTTAAAATCCATACCAGACCTGAAGGGTCTGGTATGGAATTGGGGGGACCCCCACGCAATTTTTTTAAAATTTTGGTTCGGTGTTCCCCTTAATATTCATACCAGACCCAGGGGAAAGGGAATAGCTGCTCCAGGTGGGAACCCAGACGAACATCCACCACTGCAGACAACTCAGGTGCAGGAAATGCACTTAGCAAAGCAGGAACAAAGATTGTCTCTGGACAGCCGCACACTGAACAAATTGTAGTCTTTATTGAAAGAAGGACAGCACTACAAGTCACAGCAAAGTAAAATAAAATAAAACCCAACTGTTGACACGTTTTGCACTAACACTAGTGCTTAGTCATAGCCAAAGGGCCTGGTTATGGACAGGGGGGGACCCATGCCGTTTTTTCAATGACTTTCATCTGTATTGCCGAGACCCGACAATTCATTACAGCCGCAATCAGTTTTAAATTACTTTTTTTCCTTCAGAAATGTCATTTTGTGCAGGGACTGTTATTAACACAGGAAAATGCGCCACTTTACAGGCATATTGTAGACACCCCCCAGCCATGAAATTTAAAGGAATATTTGACTTTTATTATTTCACTTTAAAGTGGATGTAAACCCCCAAAAAATTTTTTTTAGAAAAGTTTTTTTTAGAGTATAAGATTTCCTATAATCTGTGCCCAGTCTTGCCACACCGAGTTAATCCAGCGCTGAGTAATCCTCTTTTAAAGTTCAGTGCAAATTAACAGAATTCCAGATAAAAACTTGCCAAATTATAAAGTCCGTTTCTCTGTTATTGCTTTCAGTTAAAGGTTATTTACATATCTAGCTTGGACATGTTTATCATAACAAGAGGTGATCCAAAGTTCATTGTATATTACTAGGATGTGTTATGATGTTATATCACCTCATGTTATGATAAACAAAACATAACATATGATAAACATGTCCTAGCTAGATATGTAAATAACCTGTCACTCAAAGCAAGAAGAGAGAAAACTGACTTTTTATCTAGGCAGGGTTTTATCTGGAAGGCTGTTGATTTTCACTGAACATAAAAGAGGATTACTCAGTGCTGGATTAACTCTATGTGGCAAGACTGGGCACAGATGATAGGAAATATTATACTCTACATTGTGACATCAAAAAAAAATATGTTTTTTTTGGGTTTACATCCACTTTAAGCATTATTAAAATTACTGCTCCTGAAAACCTTTTTTGGCATTGATACATGTCCCCTGGGGCAGGACCAGGTCCCCAAACACTTTTTGTGACAATACCATGCATATAAGCCTTTAAAAATAGAACTTTTGTTTTTTCATGTTCATGTCCCATAGACTTTAACAGTATATTTTTTGCCTTCTCGCAAGTTCTGGTGTGAACTGAACCGGGGGGTGTTCAGCTCATCCTTAGTAATTACCACAGTCGTTTTATCTGAGGGAAATCCTGAAAACATGACTTGTTGGGGGTACTTGAGGACTGGAGTTGGACCAAGCTTATGTTGGTAAAGCAGAAAGATTATCTTATCAATGAACTAGTGCACATTCATTGCCCAATTACAGGCTAAGGTGAGTCCTGGACCAGGCTGGATTGGCCAAATACTGTCTGGTCTGCCAAAATCTAGTAGTATGGTTTGAAATGACGTTCATAAAAAGAACATTTTTTATTTTATCATTGTACTTGTAACGTTAGTAAATTGCTAAGGGCTCCACTTTCTGCTAGCTACCTGCAAAATGAGTCCAACCTTCCCCATGTATGTATCAACAAAATGGGAACATTTTAGTTTTACTTACAAACACATTTTCCATAGCCTAAAGCCGCCTACACACGATCGGTCAAACTGATGAGAGCGGTCTGATGGACCGTTTTCATCAGACCAAACTGATCGTGTGTGGGCGCCATCGGTTATTTATCCATCGGTTTAAAAAAAGCAAACTTGTTTTAAATTTAACCGATGGATACTTAACCGATAGCAAAAAATGATCGTTTGTAGGCACGACCATCAGTTAAAAATCCACGCATGCTCAGAATCAAGTCAACGCATGCTTGGAAGCATTGAACTTCATTTTTTCAGCACGTCGTTGTGTTTTACCTCACCGTGTTCTGACACAATCGTTTTTTTTAACCGATGCTGTGTAGGCACGACTGACCATCAGTCAGCTTTATCGGTTGACTGATGGAAAAATCCATCAGACCGTTTTCATCGGTTTGACCGATCGTGTGTACAGGGCTTTAGATTAGGCATCATAAGCAGCTTTCTAATGTAAGGAGTTCTAGATTGTTTCATTTTTTTGGCTTGACAGCTTAAGAGTTTAACAAGTCTGAGCTCAAAACTGCCTGATAAGCATACTTCTAATTAATTAATTCATCACTGAGCTATGTAGAGGTCATATCATTTTATCAAATGCCATTTTTCAGACTGGATCTCTGCACCACTTGTGTATATCTAACTTTTTAACTATAGCAGAAAGCATTGGATGTCATTTCCAGGGCTCTAAATTTGCCATGTACTGTATATTATAATATGATTGTTCAATCTCTTGCCTAAATAATCCATTTAATTTATAGTCTTTGATGCACTATGATGAATCTAAGGGAAATTTTCAATCAGAAGTTAATGTGGAGGGTCAGGTTAAAATGTCTGGCCAAAAAAAATACTTAAAGTGATTGTAAACCCTCACCTTGTAAAACAACCTAAACCCATTCAGTATAAGATAGAAATAAAAGACAAAACTCTTCTGTGTGTGTATATGAATGAATGAATGAAAACTTATATAGCGCGGCACATGCAAACTGAATCGCCTCTGGGCGCTTGTTGTTCCTGTCTCCTTTGGTATCAAAAGAGATGAGTCTTGATCTTTCTCCTGAATGCTAAGTAGTTCTCCTCCAACCGAATGCTGGTTGGTAAAGCGTTCTATAGTCTGGGACCTTGGACTGCAAATCTTCTATCTCCTTTGGACTTGTAGTTGGCTTTCGGTATCTGCAGTAGATTTTGGTTGGTGGATCGCAAAATGCGATTGGGATTATGAACTTTTATTTTTTCTCACAGATATTGGGGGGCATTCCCATGAATACATCTATGCGTTAGACAGAGTGCTTTAAAAGCAATTCTGTCTTTTACTAGCAACCAATGAAGCGTTCTCAGTGAAGGTGAGATTGCTTCCCAGGGTTTTTTCCCAGTCACAAGTCTTGCAGCCGTGTTTTGAACGACTTGCAGACGAGCGATTTGGTACTTGGGGAGTCCGAGGTAAAGGGTATTTGCATAGTCCAGTCTGGAGTTAACAATTGTTCCTACCACGACTGCTACGTCTTCTTTAGGAATGAAAGGAATATGTCTGCGTAGTAGGCGCAGCAGATGGTGAGATCCGCTGACTACTGACCCTATTTGTGCGTCCATTGTCATGTAGGAGTCGAAGATGACCCCAAGACTTTGGACTTTGGCGCTAGGGGTGATGATTTTGCCCAAAATGGGCGGGGGGGTCCAAGTTGTTGCTGGTTGATTCCTACGCTTGGCGTGAAACAGGAGAAGTTCTTTTTTCGCTCCATTGAGTTTAAGATAACTCTTTGTCATCCAGTCCTCTATCAAAGAGAGACATGTCTCTAGATTGAGGTGGTGATCCTTTTTTTTGCAAATGCGGAAATACAGTTGCGTGTCATCTGCATATGAGTGATAGAGCAGTTTTTGACTGCTGATGATTTCAAAAAGAGGACGAAGATAGATGTTGAATAACACCGGCGACAGAGGGGATCCTTGAGGGACTCCGCATGATAATGTGCGTTTCTCAGAAGTGAAAGGTCCTAACTTCACTATTTGCGAACGGTTTTCCAAGAAAGAGGAGAACCAAGATAAATCGCTACTTCAGCTAGCCGAGTCAATAGAAGCTTGTGGTCTACTGTGTCGAAGGCTGCGCTTAGGTCCAACAGAACCAGAAGACAAGATTCTTCTTCGTCTGCAGCCTCGAGAGTGTCGTCCCATATCTTGAGCAATGCGGTTTCTGTCCCGTGTCCGGGCCGGAATCCCGATTGATATGGATCAAGTAGGTTGTGGGTATCTAGATAGATATATACACACACACATTTTATATATACCTTTCCAGCTGCAGACATTATCCTGGTACAACCACCGAAAGGACGGGAAGTGGTTGAAGAGCCACCTCTGCCTTTCTGCCTGGGGGTGGCACGGCCCCACCTAAAAAATGGCACCGAAGGCAAACGCCAGGTTGATATGCCCCTGTATACTAATGGGAAAAAAATCAGTGAGAATAAAATACTACTTTAAGAAAGCATGAGGCTGAATAATTGCAAAGTATAAAATGGGATCTGAACATTTCAAAACCTCTGAAGACAAAGCTGAATCATGACCTTTTGTATGATTTAAAATGGTCTAAAATAATCTATTAAAATCATCTAAGCACACTCATTATTATCATGTAGTTCCATGGAACATTCGTGTCAAACTTATCTTTCGTGATACCATCTCTAAGGAAACCTGTTTTTTTCCTTCGTGTTTTGTATATGTAAGTAATTGGGATAATGAGCGGCTGCAAGGCTGTCAAATATATTCACACATATTATTGCTCTAATGACAGCAAGATGTGAAGGTGCCGCAGTAAAATGAAGGCAGATAATAATCAGTTTTCTGTCCAGGACTGAGAAAAAAGCCTATTATATTATGCACCACAGAGATGTATACATTAAATGTTACTGTTTCATGCTGAACTATCTCTAGTTTATGTTAGTATGAACTGCATCAACAAGTAAAAGATATTAAATAAATGAAACAATGAACTGCAGGAATATTTTAATTAAGATTATGGCCTGTGGTAAAAATAGGGGTAAATCAAGCCAGCCGCCTACAAAGTAATATTCATTTACTCATCAATTAACCAGCAGATATGTATAATCTAGTAACATCTCAGGTGGTTTATTTAAATTACGGGAATCCTCCCAACACAATTCCACCATGCAAGATCTGGGCTGTTTTTATAGGACGGAAAGGAGCTGCCAGGTGCAGAATACTACAATAGATCTAAACAGGTCTCAGAAGCTGGGCAGAGGGGTTACCGTACTTTTTAAATAACTCCAAGGTTAAGGTTAATTACAATGAAGGTTTTATTAGAGTCAGCTGTGTCGGCCATTGTATTACAATGTGTCTTTCAAAAGAAATGTTTTTTTGATATACATGAGCAAGAGAATAAGGAGTATGTTTAAAAGCAGTGGCATGGCCTATCTGTTACCTTACCAGAGGATCTGATTCAAGTGGATCGTGAATCCTGAAGTGGAACAAAATGTACTCAGGTCCCCTGGGGCTCTTGGCATAACATGCAAAGCATATTTGTACAATATGGCACACCTAACTTCCAAAGCGTGCACCTCCTGTGGTCCATCACTGCCACTGACATCCTCTTTCGGTCTTCTTCTGGAGCCAGAGTTTTTAGCCTTCTGATTGTTACTTTGTCCCGATTCCTAAGCATGCCGAGATTGTACACCGAGCTGCGCTTGTGTAGCTTAGAGGTAGGCAGAAAAAGAAGGAAAAGTCTACCTGCTTGCAAAAAAAGAAAAAAAAAAACACCGGTAGCAATGCTTTAATGATAGGTTCATGTCAAAAGGGAGCTTCAGTCTCCTCCAAAAAAAAGTAATAGTCAGCAGCTACAAATACTGTAGCTGTAGCTGCTGACATTAATCTAAGAACACATATCTGTCCAGGGATCCAGCAATGTCGGCACCCAAGCTGATTCTTAATCGGCTTCGGGTGTAGGCACCATAATTTTCACTAAAGGAAACTGGCAGTGAAGCCCTCAGGCTTCAAAGCTGGATTTCTACTGTGCATGCACGAATCATGTTGTGCTCTGTGAATGGTCCTGCCATTTTCTGGGATGTGTGTGTCGCTGGAAGGCAGTGGTGGAAGGAGAAGAATCCACAGTGATTTTACCTGGAAGTGGGATTGAGTACCTGTCAAACCAGGCACTCGCTCCCCCCGCCCCCCCCCAAAAAGGTGGCAAATGTGGCAGTGGAGGGTGCGAACAAGTGGAGCTTCTCCTGTTGGGTGGAGCTCTGCTTTAAGTGTAGTTGGTCATGGCAAGATCTGGTAGTGGATATGATCTCAGTTAGCCTTACCAACACGGGAACAGGTTTTTAATGATCCACAACAACTGAAAAAGCATACCCTTTTTAGCAATACAGCACACCACAACGCAAGGTATATGTGTTGCACTGTACTATTATGCATTGGGCTCTACCATACAAGGTGTTGGGGGGCCATTTACAGTAAATAGCACTACAACACATTACACATAGAGGAGGTAAGTTGCCGTGTTTGGCAGAATCACACAATTTAGCATGTGTTACCACAATGCACAAGTGTAAATGGACCCTAAAGAAAATCTGTGCTCATAGAACAAGAGTACAGCAATCTTGACCTCTCTAACTGGAAATCTAGCTACCTGGCTGTAATGCCATGTATTCTTTTCTAAGTGACTTCCTTGGCTACATATTAGTTCTGGATCAGTAAATTTTGAAAGCAATAAAGACAGAGACACTCAGCCAGAGATTACTGTATAAGCTGAACACAATTAACAGAGGAGAGCACTAGAACCATTTTATTTTATGGTATAAAAGAAGGTATTACAAAGATGTACTTGCTGGTTTAAAGGATAGCCTCTCACTGCCACATAGATCTTAACTACACAAAGTGCCACATACTTCTTTGTTTCGTCTGTTTCTAACATACAAACATTTCAAACTTTCCTTTTACATTGTATCTTGTTCCTCTGTATTGTCAACAGTGCTTCATACCGTGACTCACACCAATAAATCAAATGCAGTGATTATTGCAATGTCTATTAACCAACACATGCAGTTCCCTATCATTTATATTGTGCCTTATACCTTATACATGCAGATTAATTTGCCAAATGCAGTGCATAATGCTACACATAGTGCCTTATACCTATAAAAAATAATTTCATCATTTCTCACTTCAGCACACAGTACCTAAGACACTGGATGTATAAGTATCTTGCTACTTAGGTAAGTAAGAACTATGGTACTTTGTCTTTTTTTTTTTTACAATATGGTGTCCAAAATTGTTTTCTATATTCTAGATCTGTCCTTTCAAGTGATTTATCTCCTTTTTTTTAAAAAAAATCCCCAAATGTTATTTGCTTTTGGTGCCACTTGGCATTTACTGGAGCTGCTCAGACTATTATTATTGTAACTGTAATCCTGTTAATGTAGAGGTCCAACTTTTGTAATAAAACCATTTATAAATACATATCGTAACTAAACAGCAGTTACATTGGATATAGTAAGCCCTTGTTTCATTAGAAAATAAAATATTTTATTTCAGTGTTTCATTTTCTTTATTTCAAAATCTTTTTTCAGGGCTTGATACACTGCTAACTTTTGACTGCCTACTAGAGAAATTATTATTATGATCCCGTGCAATTTATATATATATTTACTGTCACGCAGATATTAGTTTTGATGATAAAGAATTTTGCAAATGCTGTATGTTACATCAAGCATAATAATATAGAGCATCGACTCATTATATGCACAGGCTGGGAAAATGTAATGCAAAAGATAGTGTCTGTTACAAGAGAATCGCTACAAATGGAAAAGAGAATGACAGAATGAATAATTTATATAAAAAGCAATATTACTCATGCACATTAAAGTGCATCTTCAAATCTGTACAAAATTTATGTCACCATAAAAAGTGACTTTTAACATTATGCTAAAAGTGTCTTGTTTTTAATATAAAAGTAACACGAACATGCAAGGATGAAATCCCTTTATGTGGGCACTGACTTATTCAGTAAATTATGTTTAGTTAAAGATCAGAACACATGTTTCTTGCATTCAAGGTGAATCAAAGGAAATCTGTATCCAGGAGGAAAGGGGCTGATCAGCCAGTAGCAGTGAGACACATGACCACATTACACGCTCCAGGGCAAGAGCCAGGCTGTTGGTACAGCTGCCATTGGAGAGTGCCAAGAAGCCAGATGAGAATGCTAGCAGCATATCTCTCAGGCCTCTGGATATAGCCACTGTTGGCTTCATATACGTATGGCCCCTATTTCTGGGAATGTACAGTGAGGATTATACGGAAAAGTGAAAGCAAAAGGAGACTCGTTGAAATCATGTAATTGCTTTAACTAACAACAGCACTGTATGAGATTTTTTAAATATTGAGAAAGAAAGAAAAAGAAAGAAAGAAAGAAAGAAAGAAAGAAAGAAAGAAAGAAAGAAAGAAAGAAAGAAAGAAAGAAAGAAAGAAAGAAAGAAAAATAAACAAAGAAAGAGAAATAAAGAAGAGAAAGAAAGAAAGAGAAATAAAGAAAAGAAAGAGGAATAAAGAAGAAAAAGAAAGAAAGAGAAAAAGAAGGAAGGAAGGAAAGAAATAAAGAAAAAGAAGGAAGGAAGGAAATAAAGAAAAAGAAAGAAAGAAAGAAAGAAAGAAAGAAAATGAATACAGCACCGTATGAAATTTATAAAATATTGAGATATAAAGAAAGGAAAAATGAGAAAGAACGAAAAAGAAAGAAAGTACGAACAAGAAAGATAAAGAAAGAAGGAGAAAGAACGAAGGAAAGAAAGAAAGAGAGAAAGAAATAAGGAAAGAAAGAAAGAGAGAGATGGCTAAAGATATAAGAAGTTAGATAGTGAACAGTTGAAAAAGAAAGAAAGAGAATAAGCAATAAAGAAAGAAAGACAAAGAAGGAAGGAAGTAAAAAAATAGAGAAACAAAAAAAGAAATAAAAAGAAAGAAAGAGAGATGGCTACAGATAGAAGGAGTTAGATAGTGAAAAATTGAAAAAGAAAGAAAGAAAGAACATAAACAAACAGACAAACAAACAGACAAACAAAGAGAGAGGTGGCTACAGATAGGAGTTAGATAGTGACAGATAGGTACATTCTCTATTTATAAAAAAAAAAAAAAAAACATTCCTAAACATCGGAGCACTTAAAAATGAGCTTTATGTCTGTCATTTCTATTATCCAGTTTAGATTACGTTACTTTATAGGAAACAGATATTTTCTTTAGTAAATGTTTTCACCGCATCACACAGAGAAAATGGCTAGAAACATGTCACAATACAGTTTCACAAAATAAGGTCTGCAAGAAACGATGTTGACATTCAGAAACCATAATTAGAGTTGGAGCCAAAGCATAGTAAATGGAAATCCAATTAAAAGAAAATTCATATTTAAAAGCTTACGTTTTTTTTTGTTTTTTTTTGTAGCATAGAGAAGATTTCGGACCTCTGTCAGGCATTTACTGCTATCACCATCAGGGAGATTTTTTACTTTCCTCACTTTATTGAAACTGGTGGACAAAAAGTCCTAAAGGAGGAGGGGATCTCTGTAAAGGTGAAACAGACAACTATACAACCTGATAGAAATTGAAATTATTTGTTCTCTACAAAATGGCATAGGGTTAAGTCTGTTATCAAGTTTTTATTGGGGTTTGGGTCCCTGTTTTTTATAAGTCTTCTCAACAACATATCCCAGAATATGCTAACACATGGTGCATATTACTGTGTATAATAAAATGCTGTGGACTCCTGTCATGCCTGCAATAAGACTTGTTTGGAGCTAACAAGGCCCAGGCCTAAGGTGGCACTTTGCCTGTATAGTAATTCCGGCCTGTGGCCGGTGACTGGCCTGATGTTCAGAAAGACAGACCAGTAGCCGCAATTAATATAACTGGCGGCCACCAATACTAGTAAGTGTGGCACTGGCAGCAGGTCTTAGCAGCCTAATGCTTTGCCTACCCTCCTCCACAGCATCCTCGGGAGGAGGTTACAGTATATAATATAGTGAAGAGGGCATTTAGGCGAGTAGGTGGTTTCCTTCCTGCTTGATAACTTTGAAGAGATATATAAAGTGATTACGGGATTATTTCCTTGTAAGTCATACTTTGAGTGTTAATGAATCTTACCTGTTGTCCTAAGAGTTAAATCTTGAGAGCTCCGGTGTTGGTGTAATGAAATTACCAGGCTTTTGTAGTGTTCTGGATGAGAAGTAAAGGTGGAACGTATACTTTTTTGCTCATGGTTTTTGCAACCTTTATGCCAATAATTCCTGTTTTAATTAGAAAAATGTATTGTAAATAAACACACACAGATTTTACAGCTCTTTCAGTCTGCGTGTTGACATATTTTGGGGTAATATTTGGCCTGATTGAATCCTAATTTTTTGACTATGAAACTGGTTTGTAAATGTCACATGACCAACATCAAATAGAACATTAGTTGGGCTGGTCCCCATCCAAGGTGTTCTTCCTGGGATAAGTGGTACCTACATCCAAGAGTGGTACCCGTGTGGTCAGATCAGCATTGTATGTCCAATAATCCACAAATATGGATTTAGCCCATAGGGGTATTTTAGCAGGTGAACATGAGCACTTGTTATCACTTAGCACTTCCATTTGGTCTGACATCAGTTTGAGATGTTTCAGTGATCATTCAAAATTCATTGAAAGGTGCACTTGACCTCTTTCTGACCTGCATTCACCTGTGCTTTATGCAGTTTTTCATTTCAATAGACTGGAGGTGGAGCTCTAAGAGGAAAAGGTGAAAGGATTGTGGTTTACAGAAAGATGAAGGGGTGTGGTTTACAGGTCACAGGGTGGGCCTTAAACAGGAAAGGGTGTGACATTCACAGGAAGGGGTGTGTCATATTTAGGGGGTGCACGAGTTTAGGGCAGCACAAAACCTAGGTTCACCACTGGTTTAGAGGAAAATGTACCAAGTTTATACCCATCCCAATTAGTTTTCTATAAAGTGGTAACCTTATGGGCAACTGTCATTTATGTACCCTGCCTTAGCAAAGTCACTATGCATGCAAGTGTAGCACCCTCCTAAGTAGGTTACTAGGATGTACAGTATATATATATATATATATATATATATATATATATATATATATATATATATATATATATATATATTGTAGTAGTCTGGTACTCCAGGGGTGTGGTGACCCAGGGTTCTCAACCGCTCTGGTTGAGGGGCTCCATGAAACGAGTAGTTTACAGAGGAAACTGGCGTTTAAGTTCTCTCATTTAATAAAGTCCACTTTGGGACCTGGAGCCTGGGGATTTCAAAGAGATCTGGGTGGGATGAAATCCCCAGTCCTGGGTCCAGATTTTCAAATAGATCAGCACACTGATTGTGCAGGTGTGTGTGGGCCTGATAGAAGACTCAGGACCAGCATTCTGGGCTCCACCCTCCCGAGGAGACCAGGATTGCAAGGGAAACCCCAGAGAGTGCAGGTGTGCACTGGAGCTGGAGAGTGCAGGCTGCACTGTGAGACCTGAGTGAGGTTGCTGACAGGAGTCAGGAAGGTTCCATGCTGGAGCTTGAGCTGTTGTGCTACTGCTAAGGAGAGCCAGGTAGCTCTGTATTTTCTTTTGCACGTGTAAGCCAGGAGGCTGAAAATATCATTTTTTGTGGACAGTGAAAACCCCCTGCGTGGGAAACTTATGTTTGGACTTTTGTTTATTTTTGCCTTTTCAATAAAAGTGGGCCAACAAGCCCTTAAAGAGAGTTCTGGACTGGCGTGAATCGCTTAAAAACGCATATCCCACTTGAGCTAACAACCCCCAATATCACAATATATATATATATATAGATCTATATATATATGTGTGTGAAACTGCTGCATCCACCAATTAAGTGTACTCTATCACTCTAAACGTAAACAAATTAATTATTAAACAGTGGTGCACTATTCTGATACTTCATAAATCTTTATGTGATCACATATACTTTCTTATATCAAATCAAAACCAATTATTAAACAAGAAAAGTAAGTGCACCACCTGTTATGCCGCGTACACACGATCACTTTTTGTGATGAAAAAAAAATGACATTTTTAAAAATGTCATTTAAAATGATCGTGTGTGGCCAAAATGTCATTTTATGTCTTCTGAAAAATGACCAAAAAAAAATTCGAACATGCTTGAATTTTTTATGTCATTTTTTAAAATGTAATTTTTTGTGTCATAAAAAATGATCATGTGTGGACAAAATGATGTAAAAAATTACGTTTTAAACCCGCACATGCCCAGAAGCAAGTTAGGAGACGGGAGGTAAAACTACCATTCATAATGGAGTAAGCACATTCATCACGCTGTAACAGACAAAAAAGCAGGAATCGTCTTTTACTAACAAGTAACCAGCTAAAAGCAGCTTCAAGGCAAATAGAACTTCCCCTTTAGAGTGCCGTCGTTTTGTTCATCATTTTCCAAAAATGATGGTGTGTACGCAATGTTATTTTTGAAAATGAAGTTTGAAAAATGTTGTTTTTTTTCATGAAGAAAAATTACATTTTTTTTCATCACAAAAAGTGATCGTGTGTACGAGGCATTAGTGTAAGATTCAAAATATACTGTGATATAGAATTGCTAAACGTAAAAAGTCCATACAATCCAAATATAGGTGCTTCAGGAAAATAGTCCACACTTCCAAATGTGTGAATAAAGTGACTACCCCAACTTGGTTGCAACCTGGGTGCTGTGAACGCTCACCTTAACATTTTGACCAGAAAGATCAATAATCACAGTTTGGGAAATCAGTAAAGTTAATTAATTCTACATACCTTCGGTCTTCCTCCACATGTAATTACACTTTTAAGGGGATGAACAAATCTCACAGACCACCAGAGGCTACCAGGGGTGAGCCATGTGCCTCTACTGCTGTGTGTCACTCAGGACTGCGCCACCAGGTTCCAGGGACCACACCCCACACCGTCTGACTTGCAGAGACATGCATAATACCCTGTACACTCTTGATCAAGTCCTGTGCAGAAATAATGAACAGTTGTTTTTCAGGATACCAGCCAGTATCCTCTTTCTGTTAAACCCAGTAGCTGACTTTACTAGCACAGAGGCGGTAGCCAAAGAACCAGGTTCTAAGATCTTTACAGTCTGTACTCACAAGGCCTCTGAACCAAATGGTAGCCTCCTTCCAGTCCTCCAGCAGCACCCTCCAGTAACCCCAGACAGATCTTCCAAGGAATGTCTCCCCCTCAGTCAGCTCTTCAGTACACTTGCCCAGTATTCCAGCTTTCAGACCTCTCATCCGAGGCCACATGGCAGAAGGTGATGAGGAAGGCATAGCACCCCCTCCTCAGTTTGACACTCCTCTCCAGGAAAATACCCCCCTTTCATGTGGGGCCCCTATACCTGTAATTGGCTGAGACAGCATCCATATTCATGCTGCAAAAGTGCATGGGTCCACCCCAGGGGTGTCAGAAGGGGGTGGCTAGGGGGGATTGAAGCCCCGAATGTTAACCCGAAAATGGAATGGAATGCTGCATTCCATTGTTAGAACCGAGCACCGGCCACCGGGACCAATTTGGTCGTGAGTGCTGCCGAAAGTGTCCGAGTGCGGCTGAAAGTAGCCGAGTTCCATAGCGTCTGAAAGTGGCCAAGTGCTCCCGAATCTGACCGAGTGCAGCCGAGTGCAGTCAAGTGCCGCAGGTCACGCTTATTGGAGCCTGCAGCGCCAATGCGAGGACCGCAGGACGTGTGATGTGACGACAGTAACGTCCATCTTAGCCTGCAGGCTCCAGAAGGCCGGAACACTACATCCCCACTCGGGCGGGCGGCTCTCCTCTCCTCCGTGACTCTGCTCCTCTCCTCTCCGATGCTGACAATTGACTGACTGCCTACTGTGCCTGCACACCACGGCTGACTGTGGTAGGTCAGACACACAGTGTGTGTATGTATGTCATTGTCAGTAATAGTATTGATCAGTGTGTGTAGGTCAGGCAGTTCACTGGTCAGCGTGTGTAGGTCAGGCAGGTCACTGGTCAGTGTGTGTAGGTCAGGCAGGTAACTGGTCAGTGTGTGTAGGTCAGGCAGGTAACTGGTCAGTGTGTTTAGGTCAGGCAGGTAACTGGTCAGTGTGTGTAGGTCAGGCAGGTCACTGGTCAGTGTGTGTAGGTCAGGCAGGTCACTGGTCAGTGTGTGTAGGTCAGGCAGGTAACTGGTCAGTGTGTGTAGTTAAATATAATGAAGGTAGCAGAAAATAATAGGGGATTGTGGTAATTTCTAAACTTTCCAAATTTTCCTTTCATAGTTCCCTTAGTATGAATGTGTAGTTTGCACATAACAGACTACCCAATGGTTTAAGAATGACAGTCACCTAGATATGCCTTACCATGTTATCATGTTATTATGTGTGCCATTGTACAAGACTTACCGGCAAAAACGATGTCAAAATGATGCATATTTTCGTCACTTTATTGACCTATGCATTTTATATAGTGTGCAAGGTGTGCACACCCTAATCACCCCGTGTGGTGCAGATTCCCCCTGTTTTTACTCTGGATATTTGACCAAAGGATCCTAAAACACTTGTAAAAATAAAATAAAATATATTAATAAAAACAATATTAATAACAAAAAATTGTAAAAAAAAATAAAACATTGAATAATAAAAATAAAAACAACTGACACTGTATATATATATACTATATACTGTGTATATATATATATATATATATATATATATATATATATATACACACACACATGCATATGTGTTTGAGCTTTGGGGTGCAAACCCTAATACACTAGGATGTGCTCACCTATGTAGTTGCCTATGTGTTATAATAAAGTATTATTATCTGTGAAATAGAAGAAGTAAAATGGGAAGGAAAAAAGAAGAAATAGTTATTCTGTATCTGTTTCCAGCAAAGCCAACAGAAGCGCTTTCAATTATGTGAGCACCGTGGGTGGTAGAACTTATAATAAAGGAAACACAATAAAATCTGTACCATTTATGTTCATTCAAATTCCAGTTTTCAATTCTATACAAGTGCAATGAACAATGCGTTGTTCTCTTAGAGAGAACGCTAATATAACCGGTGATAGAAAAACACTTGTGAGGGTTTGCTGATAACTTCAAAAAATTTTAGCTTTTTTGGTGGAAAAAGTTAGCTTCCTATTGTAATTTGAAGGTAATATATATTTCTTTATATCACTGAATTTAGGCTATACAAACAAAGCTCAAAAAGAAAAAATACATCAAACTACAATGTATGAATTAATTTTCAATTATTAGTCTGAAAAATAATATTGACTGCTCAAAGAAATTGCACTCATTGTGAGGCATTGCAAATGACAAGGTACAAGTAGTCCATAGCAACCAATCAAAAATTATCCCCTAGTTCATGTGATTCCAGTACAATGATGGGCCTTTAATCTTTTTGATAAATATATGTGCAAATGCACACTACTAAGAACCAGATTACATTTTTTCTTTTATAGACATTTTGTTGGAGTTTCAAGTAGAGACACAAAGCATTGGTTTGGAAATATCATATATAAATTAAGATTGTCATACAGCATAACAGGAATTGTAAAGAAAACATTGTACAGTGAATTTTTTGAATAATTTGTGTGATGTTTTAGATGGGGTTTGTATATAAGTGACATTACCAAAAGTATTGGGTTGCCTGCCTTTACATGCACATAGCAATAGAGAATAGATGGCCACAGATGAACAGGTACAACAGGAAGATTTGTTTCATCTCTGTGACTAGTCACTTTCTTGGGTATAGGTATGGGTATACAACCACTTTAAGAGAAGTGAAGCTCTCAGATGCCTGAGAGTCATGCAGTAATCCCAACAAGTGTTGTGGGAAAGATGCTCCAGCAGATACAGGTTGCTGGTCCAGCCTTCAAATGTGTGCAATAAGAAGAGTAGGCCCAGGGTCACCCTTTTAACTACCTGACCACCCCAGTGCTGCCACATGCCATAACATAAGTCATTGCCTCTGGTATAAAGCTGGAACAAGGGTGGCACTGGCCTCTACAGTGGCTGGGTATAGGGTGACCACATTTCCAAACTACCATTCAGGGACACCCTCCCTTCCCAAAAATCAGCTTGTGCTGTAACAAATCACAGCACAGTGATTGGACACTAGAGGCGGGATTTATGATTTCTCCAATCACAAGCAGGGTGCGGGGATTGTGCTCCTCCAGGCCTTCCTGGCCAGGACAAGTACTGTTAGTGAGTAAAGCGGTGATGTGGCAGCCTTTTTTGGGGGCATCAGATTGGCCCGGGGGGTGGATGTGTCAGTTTCATTGCGGGACACTGTATTGTGCTGGAATAAATGTGCCTGGGACAGACCTGCAAAATGCGGGACTGTCCCGGGCAATCCGGGACACGTGGTCACCCTAGCTGGGCAGGTTTTACCTATAACAGCACATCATAGTGTCTTTAATGACACTCTCACAC
Source organism: Rana kukunoris (assembly GCA_029574335.1). NCBI lineage: Eukaryota > Metazoa > Chordata > Amphibia > Anura > Ranidae > Rana > Rana kukunoris. Next base: position 166,289,559 of record CM056050.1, read on the forward strand.
AAATTTGTGTTGTGTATGCTAGTGACAATTTTCCTTTAGGCAAATCTTATGTTCTTTTTTTCAGCTCCCACGCAATCTCCTGTTTGAAACAGTAATATTAATTATTTCAGCACAATGTTTATTATAGAAATGGTATAGTGGAAAATTATTGTGAATAAAACACTGTGTGTAATAAAGAAAAGATGTTCCTGTGTGTTACCTTGACTTCCTGATTGTTCTTCTTGCTTGCTGTGCTCGGAAACATTACTGTAAAAAAAACATTTCTGATTATTGCTAATGTTACATGTGGTTTGCTTTGAAAATGAAAGCTGTTCTATAAACAACACATTTTATGATGCAAATCAAACTGTGAGCTTAAATCATTATGACAAGAATGTGGTTGTGGTTTAGAAATGGCTGTCATAAACTGGATAGCAAGGACCACTATTGTTCATTAACTTACATAAAGCTACTGTAAGAAATGTTTATAGTTAGGTAACCGAAATGGTGTATCAGAACAATTAACATTTCTGGAAATGTCAGATATAAAAGAGCCTAAGGTGGTAAAACCTAAAGCCCTTCCCTGGGCTAACCTCCCTTACACCCCAATTCCCCCATAGAGGCCCCCTGCATTAATGTTTGGCTTTATTTATTTTCATACCTACCTTTTTTAGGTATCTTTAAGCTGTTCATGGTAATGTGCTGGGTTTTCTTCTTCTTCACTGCTGCACCCAACTGGGCAGTACTTTATTAAAGCCGAAGAAATGACATTAAAGACACTCTCTGCATCAATATACTATCAATTAAAGGGGTTGCAAAGGTTTGTTTTTTATTTTCTAAATAGGTTCATTTAAGCTAGTGCATTGTTGGTTCACTTACCTTTTCCTTCCATTTCCCTTCTCAATGTTTTTTTTCCTTTGTCTGAATTTCTCATTTCCTGTTCCTCCTCAGTAAGCTGTTCAATAAGCTGTTCTGGCTGACTAACCACCGCTCGGATAATGGTGGCAAGTTTACTGAGGAGAAACAGGAAGTGATAAATTCAGACAAAAAAAATTTTTTTAGAAGGGAAATCGAAGGAAAAGGTAAGTGAACCAACAATGCACTCGCTTAAAGGAACCTATTTAGAAAATAAAAAATTAACCTTTACAATCCCTGTATTTGTTGAATATCTTTGGTCTTCCAGGTTGAATAATGTTGGGTGTCATTGATCCTGGAGAACATCCAGTGGTGAAAGAGAAGTACTGCAGGGAGCAACTCCAAATTAAAGGGAGTATTGCACTGAACTAATTATTTATGACATGCTGTCTCTTGTTTCTTTGTCTTATAAAATGAATTTTCCTGTAAAGGTGAAACATAATAAAGAGCAAATATTTTCTTATTATTTCTTAGTATCAATGTTTTGCTACAATATAATACATTTGCATCCACCTTGTATAAAGTGCCATTCAGCAGCATTGTGACTAAGGCCTCGTACACACGAGCGGACAGATTTGTTCAAATCTGTCCGTCCGACAGATTTGAACAAATCAGCCTGCTGGGATTTTGGTTTGCTCGCGTGTACACACGAGCAAACCAAAATCCCCGCCAGCAGAGAGCGCGCTGACGTGTCTGTGACGTGGCGGTGACGTTGACGCCGCCACGTCACCGCACCAGGAAGTAAAACACTTCCGCGCATGCGCCGAATCCATTCGGCGGCTGTGTGGCGGCGGTGCGGGACGACATGTCTGCTGGTAAGTGTACTAACCAGCAGACATGTCGGGCGGACGGATTGCCACCCGATAGATTTCAAAGCATGCTTTGAAATCTGTCGGGTGGCCAAATCCGTCGGCTCGGCCGTACACACGATCAAATCTGTCTGCTGAAACGGTCCAGCGGACCGTTTCCAGCGGACAGATTTGATCGTGTGTACGAGGCCTAAAGGATTAAACCTCTAGATCCGGTTTCTGGGATTGAATCCCAACGAGAAGCATATCAAAATGGAGCTTGCATTATCTTTTTGTGTGATCTTCAATGTACCCAGGCTTCCTCCAACAACTCAGAGAGATATAAAAGACATAAATGTATGCAACCCTACTTTCAATAATACATCTTTAATTTTATTTTACAATGCAAGCAGTGTAAGTAGCTAAATGTGACCTGGTATCAGCAACTTGCAATCCCCTGTACAGCAGGGGGATGAGTGATGCAGAAGCAGCACAAAAAGCCAGTCAGTTGTGCTGCAGTGGTCATGTGTTAATAAGGAACATGCTGATTGGAGGAGAGAAGTGTGACAGAGAAATGAGTGCTCACTCAGTTTGCTGCTTTTACTGTCCATTCACAGGCTGACAGAAGGACATGATATCACATACCTTGTAGGAGAGCCTGATATGATGAGGAAGGTCTCTCTTACTCATCTGACTCTGGGCCCCTGATATAAACAGAAGTTGCAGGAGTGCAGAGTGGCATGAGTGCCTGTAAGTCTTGCTAGCAGAGCAGATGTCCACACCAGGCAGGGGTAGTCACCAGAGGTCTTTAGTGAAGAAGGCAGGCTGGGTGACAGCTGGTGAGCAGTAGATCAAAGCAGGCTGGTACTGGCAATAGCAGGCAGGTGAGTCATATACTGGTAACAGACAGTGGATAAGAAGGCACAGCCAGTTGACAGGTAGGTCCTGGCAAAAGCAGGAGGAAAAACAGGCAAGCAGGGTCATACACTGGCAACACAGGTCAGGTACTGGGGCACAGACTAAAGTGTGGTCAAGGTACAATCCAGGTAAGGAGCCAATCAGTGAAACATTAGCAAATAGAGCAGGCAGAATCGGCGGTCAGAAGGCAAGCCGAAGTCAGAACAAGCAGAGTTCAACGAGTAGTCACACAAGCCAAGTCAGTAACTGGAGATAGGATACAGGATCAAAGGTTCTCAAGACACAGAAGTCTGAAGACAAAGCAGCACTGAATCTGAGCACTTGCTCAGTTGAAATAGCCCATTTGGCACCTCTGTCTGTCATAGGTATTTGCGCACATGCGCATTAGTATTACAATGTTTCCAATTCCTATATCCATAAGAAGGGATGTGGATTAGCCTGTGAAGATGCACAGAAGTGCACTAAGAGGAGCCATCTTGTCTAGTGGAATGCCCATCCTGTTGCATGAGCTGTGAGTGTTATTTAACCACTTAAGACCTGGACCAAAATGCAGGTAAAGGACCTTGCCCCTTTTTGCGATTCGGCACTGCGTCGTTTTAACTGACAATTGCGCGGTCGTGTGACGTGGCTCCCAAACAAAATTGGCGTCCTTTTTTCCCCACAAATAGAGCTTTCTTTTGGTTGTATTTGATCACCTCTGCGGATTTTATTTTTTGCGCTATAAACAAAAATAGAGCGACAATTTAAAAAAAAATGCAATATTTTTTACTTTTTGCTATAATAAATATCCCCCAAAAATATGTAAAAAAACATTTTTTTTCCTCAGTTTAGGCTGATACGTATTCTTCTACATATTTTTGGTAAAAAAAATCGCAATAAGCGTTTATCGGTTGGTTTTCGCAAAATTTATAGCGTTTACAAAATAAGGGATAGTTTTATTGCATTTTTATTAATTATATTTTTTTTACTACTAATAGCGGCGATCAGCGATTTTGTTCGTGACTGCGACATTATGGCGGACACTTCGGACAATTTTGACACATTTTTGGGACAATTGTCATTTTCACAGCAAAAAATGCATTTAAATTGCATTGTTTACTGTGGAAATGACAGTTGCAGTTTGGGAGTTAACCAAAAGGGGGCGCTGTGACTTTGAGTGTTCCCTGTGTGTGTGTTTACAACTGTAGGGGGGTGTGGCTGTAGGTGTGACGTCATCGATCGTGTCCCCCTATAACAGGGATGACGCGATCGATGCTGCGGCCACAGAGAAGCACGGGGAAGCTCCAGGGACGGATCGCCGCACTGCAGTGGCGATCGGGTCCGCGAGTCCCGCGGTCCCGGAGCTTCGGACTGGGTCACGGGGGCGCGCCGCGGGCCCGCGCCCGTGACCCACGGCTGGGTACTAAAACCAACGTATGTATACGTTGATGTGCCCAGCCGTGCCATTCTGCCAACGTATATGTGCAGTAGGCGGTCCTTACGTGGTTAAAGGAGTTGCAAACGCTCAAGGTTGTTCACCTTAATGCATTCTATGCAGCTGTGATGCAGCTCCCCCCCCAGAGCCCCCCTTTTACTTACCTGAACCCAGTCTTTCCAGCAATGGGGACAAGCACACCAGCTCCAGCTGGTCATGGGTCCTGATTGAAAATATTGATAGCAGTGCAGCCATTGGCTGAGCGGCTCTCCATTGGGGCACTAAAGAAGAGGAGGAGCCAGGAGCGCCGCTGAGGTACCCCATAAGAGGAGGATCGGGGCCACTCTGTGTAAAACCAACTGCACAGAGGAGGTAAGTAGGACATGTTTGTTATTTTAGTAATTTATTTTTTAAACAAACCTTTAACTGCAGCAGAGAAATATTAGGTCTTGGATGAACAGCTATATAAATCCATTGGTAGGTAAAACAGAAACCTTTTATGTTTGTCATCTGTGTATTTAGCTGTTTGCCTGGAGCTTGCATCTGAAAATTCTAGCCCTGGTATATAAGTGTTTATATGACCTGCAGCACCCACCTAAGATTGCAATATTGTCTGATACAAGTGCTAAATTGAACAATGTGAACAAAATTGTTAGGTTAACACGGTAAAAACAGTCTATTTTATATGTTAAAATATGTTGTTTTTTCTATTGCATTGTATTGTTATATAAATGAGTTTAAAAGATTATATTTTCAACTGTACAATGTTTAGCGGAATAGATTTTTTTTACAATGTTTAAGCATTTCCTAGCTTCTTCTTTGACTTCACTTGGCCTAACCTTTTATTGTATGAATACTGCTTACATTGGTCATGTTCTTATACTAAACTAGAGAATTCTATATTTGGTTTCAGGATTGTGTGTTTGCTTCTAAGCTGATCTGAGCACTTTGCAGTTTTCTGCTGAGCTGGTGCTGAGTGATTCTATTGGGCACTATTATTATTCCTTTTGTTCATCTGCTTTATTAGCATATTATGGTGTGTAATTAACCATTTTCCAATCTCTTGTGAGGTCGGCATTTGAATTTTGCAGTAGCATGGCTATAATATGTACAGAAAAAAACTCTTAAATAAAAACAAAGGCTCAGCTTCATTTTCGGTAATTCTATTGCATTATTGTGTCAACGGTTTAATCCAACTAAGAGGAAAAAATAGCTTTGTGTTTAGTAGAAACTCGTAATTCAAACAAATTCTGCTTACATTTTCAGACTTAAGGGCTCAGCCCTCTTTCTGCTGAGGTTGTTAGAGAAAATGTCCTTGTTGTTTTTTTTTTTCTCTTTGTATGGAGTTATCTTTTACGAAGATTGTGTCAATAACAGAACATGTAAAGCAGACTGGATTCATGCATTTGGTGAATAGATCTGATTGCCAGAGGGATTGATCCTTATGAGATTTGGGCAAAGGTCTACATGGTTGTAGGCAGGGTCTAGACAGGGGGCTGCACAACTATCTTTCTCTGCTTCCCATTTCTCAGTGATGGCTTCTGCCCATTGTTGCAGTGTTAGGCCGCGTACACACGATCGAATATATCTGCTGAAACTGGTCCGCAGACTAGTTTCAGCGGACAGATTCGATCGTGTGTACTGGCTAGCAGACCGGTTTCCAGCAGACAAAAGTTTTAAAGCATGCTTTAAAACTTGTCTGCTGGAAAGCCGTCTGTCCGACATGTCCGCTGGTTAGTACGCCTAACCAGCGGACAAAAATCCCCCACATGCGTTGAATGGATTTGACGCATGCGTGGAAGTATTTTACTTCCTGGTTCGGTGACGTGGCGGCGTCAACGTCACTGCCACGTCACCGCGCTGTCTGTCCGTGGGGATTTTGGTTTGATCGTGTGTACACTGATCAAACCAAAATAGCCCAGCAGACATGTCCGATGAAAACGGTCTGTCAGACCATTTTCATCGGATAAATCTCCTCGTGTGTACGTGGCCTTAGAGGTGATACAACAGCCAGGTGACTGCTGAATCACTTTAATTTTTGTGTACAGCATAGACATGTGCATTTGTTTTCATCCGAATGCATTTTTGTCCGAATTTCAGTTATTTTCATTATCATTTTAACAAACGAAAACGAACGCACAGAATACGAAAACCGAAAGATCCAACATAAACAAATTTATTTTCACTTTCTTTGGTCGAATGTGCCTAACCTTAACTCTATTAGTCCAAGATTATTCTACATAGAAAGAAAAGATTCAACATTATAGAGAGAAAAGATTTGACATTATAGAGAGAAAAGATTGCTGCTGGAATTGGGTGGGGGAAGTAAAATAAAAATAATGATGGTGATGAATGTTATTGGCTCATAAAATAGCTAGAACTAACGTGACAATTCAACATGAACGACAAAGATTCGACAAAGCAGCGAAAAACATACAAACGTCAAATCTGTCATTGAAGGCTTATGGTGTCTGTTGAAAGTTCTAAGAAGATTCGACGGAGCAGCTAAACTGTACGACGCTGCAATCGTATATTTCCGGTCAAATGCTCAGCCCATAGGCTATAGAAAATGTCTAATGTTGGTTGACTAGTAATAATAATTAATAAATATAATTATTACTAGTCATACAACATTAGAATTCTACTATAGCTTGTAGGCGGATAATTTGACCGCAAATAAATGAATTATTCAGCGCTAGAAGGTAAACACACAATGAAAAAACTAATGCAAGCCAGCACTGAAGGTAAATTCAAATAAAACACCCCAGCAGAAATGATGAAAAAAATAGTGCAGCGCAGAACAAATTATTAAATAACATCAAACAACATATATAAGAAAAATCAAACAGAATGTCCATAAGTGTACAGATCATCCAAAGTGAATATGAGGAGCCAGAAAATTGTCCATAAGTGTACTATAATTCCATAGTGAGTAAGAAGAGCTACATCCAAAGCGTGAATGGTGAAATCAGAAGAAAAACCTCCACCAAGAAAGGTAAGAATGGCCTCTCACCTTATTGCCTAGACCAAAAAGGTCAAACAGCATAAAATCAAGGATCTCCCGAATGGTCCAATCAATTCAACAGCAGGATCACTCATGCGGCATCAGTAAAATCTAACGCCAGTAATGGTTTATGCAAAAAGAATGGAAAAAGATCTAGTGCTCTCTGAAGCGTACTTTAAAATGTATTGCATAAGAAATAAACACACTCACATAAAAAGCACTCGTTCCTGAGTGGTAGGTAAAAAAGCCATACAGCCGGGAATCCATCAAACAGATTGTTAGGACACACGGTGTGCAATGTGCAGTCGCGGGTGACGTCACGCATGTAACTCCCCCCTCGTACGTCGTTACGTCCACTAGGCGGGACTTCATCAGCGTGGGGAAGGCAGAAACAACACGGACGTCCCGCTGAATACATTTTAAAGGTGTCGGTTGTCAAAGCAACCAACAACATAATAGAATACACGCCCTCGTCAAGACACAGACGCCTCCCATTGGATCAGTGCAGAGCTAACATAGCTACAAGCACAACAAGCGCAACCGCGCAGCAGGGATCAACGGAACAGCAGGCGAAATAATCATAATAAGGACAAGGAAAAAATAAAACATAAAAACCATATTTAAAACTAATGAGATCCATACAAGGTCTCAGTAGAGAAAGCCAAAGGCTATATTATAAATATAAAAGACGTCATCCACGACTGCACATATCACACATTCACAAATACATACAGCAGTATCATCATTGGTAATGCTACAGATACTCAGGTAAATAAAATAAAACATACAATAATACAATAATGTGGATACTAGACACTAGATATATAAAGCAATTATACCAAGAACCATTGGCATAACGCAAATACATAAATAAATAGCGGCATATTTCCAAAGCATAAAAACTAATACCAAACATTAATACTAGAAATTAATGCTACCTATTGGATATAAAACAATTAAGGTCAAACTCAACATTGAGCCCAAAGGGTGAGGAAACCTTGGTCTCATATATCCAGAAGGATTCGCGTTGACTTATACGACGAATATAATGCCCACCCCTCCAGTGTTTGTCCACTTTTTCAATACCCCAAAATTTAAGTGCACGAGGGTCCTTATGGTGACATTGTTTAAAATGTTTAGAGACACTGTGAGTTCTAATTCCTCTTTTAATGTTACTAATGTGTTCACCAATCCGCACATGCAGAGCTCTAGAGGTACGTCCAACATATTGCAGACCACAATCGCACTCGAGCATATACACTACACCCTCTGTGTCACATGTGATTAGTTGCTTGATTGGATACTCTTTGTGTGTGACATTAGAACAAAAACTTTTTCTCTTCTTAATAGTCTGCCTGACATGCTTACAAGTTGCACAACGGCCACATGCATAAAAGCCAGAGAGAAAATTAAAGAGTTTAGGCTGGGCCCTGGTAGGGGGATCAACCACTCCAGGGGCCAGACTATCTCTAAGTGAGGGAGCCTTTTTATATATAAACTGGGGACGGTCCGGCAGCACCGGACCCAACACAACGTCTCCCTTTAGAATCGGCCAGTGCCTGGTAACTATTTTCTCAAATTTCTTATGGTGTATGTTGAAATCCAACAATAATTTATAGTTGGCTTGATCCTTATCAACATGGACCACTTTATCAGCAACTATGGTATCCCTATCTAAAGCACTAACTTCCTCTATTTCCTGTAATCTAGAGGGACGAGAGTAGCCTTTAGCTACAAATCTAGTAGCAAGCTCTTGGGACTGCAAAAGGTAATCAGCTTGACTAGTGCAATTCCTGCGTAGCCGCACAAACTGCCCACGTGGGATGTTACAAAGCCACAAACGGTGGTTACAGCTAGTAATAGGTATGTAACCATTATGGTCTACAGATTTAAAATAATTCTTAGTACATAGCCTATTATCTAACTTAAATATTTCCAAATCAAGGAAATTGATCTTAGAATGAGACACTGTCCAGGTCAGGACTATATTCTTGGTGTTAGCATTCAATTTATCCATAAAGGACTGTAATGAGAATATATCACCCTCCCATATCAAGATCAGATCGTCAATATACCTCCGATAGCAGACAAGTTGGGGAGGTCTATTCAGGAACACTGCGTCTCGCTCCCAGTGGGCCATAAATAAATTGGCCACACTGGGAGCGAAACGGGCTCCCATAGCAATACCACATTGTTGCAAATAAAACTCTTTGTTATACCAAAAGTAATTCTTAAGAAGACAAAATTTGAGACCTTCCAACAGAAAATTAATGTGATCATGGCTAAGTTCAGTGGACTCCCATGCCCACTGTACTGAAGATAGAGCTGCTTCGTGCCCAATAATTGTATATAGGGAGCCCACATCAGCCGTAACTAAAATAGTATCACAGGTACAGGGGATGGCCTCAAGTATTTGGATTGCTTGCTTAGTGTCCCTCAGATACGCAGGCATACCACGCACCAAAGGTTGCAAGAAAAAATCCAGATATTGGCCAAGCCTAGAGGTCACTGAGTCGATCCCATTTACAATAGGACGACCCGGGGGACGTACAGCATCTTTATGCAGTTTAGGTAAAAAGTATATGATAGGAGTGCGGCAATGGTGGGGATCCAAATAAGCCGCCTCCTTACTAGTCAAAATACCTTGTGTTTTACCATCCTCAATCAAATTATGTAACTCATTTTTGTATTTAACCATAGGGTTACCCCGTAGTGTCAGGTAGGTGTGATGATCACTAAGCAATCTATTAATTTCTTCGTGGTAATAAGCCTTACTTAATACCACAAGGCCACCCCCTTTATCCGAGGGTCGGATTACAATATCATTCCGCTGTTCTAGCGATTTAATCCCCTGTTGAATCGACTGGGAGTCTTTGACCTTTTTAATATGGAGATCATCAAGATCCTTACACACCATATTACGGAAGACATCAAGGTGTCTAGTATCGGTATACTGAGGGTTAAAGACCGATCGGTTCCTCAGATTAGAATGCCCAGCACTGATAGGGGCTGAATTCCTCTCTATAGGGTTGGAGAGGAAATACTTCTTCATATTAAGACCCCTAATGTATTTTTGAACACTGACATAAGTCTGAAATTTGTTCAGATTACGTATGGGGGCAAACTTGAGGCCCTTGTCTAATACACGTGTCTCATTATCAGTCAGAAGTACGCCACTTAGGTTAAAGATACCTGTACCAATCAGGGTCTTTGCCTTTTGGACTCGTCTGCCCCCTCGGACCCCTCTAGATTTTTTATTTTTAGACTGGACAGCCCTCTCGGCGTCTGGGGGGCGGGGGACAATTCTCCCTCCATTCGTTGGTCCAAGGTGGGGGGTACGGTGGGGGCCCCCCCCCAAGGGGCCGGCGGAGGTCCCCTCCAAGGGGTCCTCCCCTGTCCTAAAAAATGTTGATTAGTAGGGGGAGGCCCTTCCCAATAATTTTGTAAAGGTGCATAATAATTATATGTAGATAAAGGTGGTGGTGGAGCCCCTATCTGGACATTACCATTACCCCCTTTGGGATGACCCTTACCCTTAGTTGGCATAGTTTTCCAAGATGGATTAGTATGATACTCGGGATCAGGGGACTGGGGCAACTTTCCACTCATAAACCCCCTCCCTTTCCCATTTTTACCTTTGCCTTTTCCCTTAAAGGATCTAATTCCACCCACAGCAGGGGTGGCAGCCCTCACATGGGTCCCAGATCTCACAGCAATAATTTGACCGGAAAAGTATAAATGCAGCGTCGTACAGTTTCGCTGCTCTGTCGAATCTTTTTTGAACATTCGACAGACACCATAAGCCTTCAATGACAGATTCAACCTTAATTAGTTCGAATTTTCGGACGAATGCAATTTCCAATGAAAAACTAAATAAATAAAAACTAATTTTGGGAGTAACTAAATACATTTATTTTTACGGACGAAAACGATATTCCCAAACAAAATATTTCAGTGTGCACATGTCTAGTACAGCATCAATGGGGTGGTTAAATGACCGGCCATGTTGATGCTGGCACTAGAGGAGCCCATCATTGGACTAATGTAGCCTCTGCCACACAGAGTTCTCAAGAGATTTGTATTCTATTTTTGCACGTTAAAGTGATTATACAGGATTTATAATGGCTCCCCTTGATGGGCAGAACCCAGTCTTGAGCAGGGACAGTGCAGATCTAGATCTCACCCCTTCTGCCAGAGAATCCATTTACGAGGAACTGGCTAAAAGTTGTTTTGGAAAAGAAAAGCCAATGTGGTGACATTTACACCCGTTACATGATGACTTGGCAATCAGTAAAGCTATTTGTACTATTGTTACATAAATTGACAGATGCAGTCAATATATGATCATATATTACATCCTGGATAATTCCAGATTCCCGACTGATTACTCATAGACCTTATTATTGGGGTTTTCTGCAGAACAATTGGTAAAAATAGAATCAGATTTTAGTTGTCTTGAATTTGAATGCCTTAAGGGGAGCTATTCAAACTGACATACAGATATAAATTAGGACCTTCTTTTTAAAGCTCCAACATTTTTGGCATTATGCAGGCATGTAGCTGGCCATTTTGTTTCCTTTCTAAGAGCCTTGCAAATTTAGTTTTAAAAGTATGTATTGATCTAAACAACTCAGTTCATACTTTAAAGGGGTTTTTCCCTAAATAGCTTCCTTTACCTTAGAAAGCCTCTTGAGGGGGGAGGGGGCAAACAGGAGTGTCAGGATGCCCACTAACACCCAGCTCCTTTCTCTATCTGCAAAGTAGAGAGTGTCCTGACTTGCCTGCTCGCCCCCTCCACTCTCAAGAGTCTTTCTCCACACCAGGTAGAAAGCCTTGCATTATGGAGTGTAGTTACAGACAGAAGAAGAGGAAGTGAGGATTTCTCAGAAGAAATATCGACATTTAAAAGCAAAATCGAAGGATGAGGTAAGTGCAGGAGGACTGCACTAAGGTAAAGGAAGCTATTTCGTTTTTTTTTTTTTTACCTTTACTACCCCTTTAAGGTTGGGTCAGGACATTGCAGTGTGGTAGACCCGTTGCTGCTGTCTATTGTCTTCTATGGCTTCTCTTGGATTCACTAATTCACTAATCAAGGGACTGAGTCACAGGAAGAACCCTTCTCAAAAGGCACAGGGTTGTATGGTTCCCTGAATTCAGTGTGCACGATACCACAGATGTCATGTTTTTTTATATTTAGGGGAGTTTTACAACAGTACATACGGGCATACGGGCTCATTAATACTTGTATGCATCTGTGCAGTAAAGTCCTGGGGTTGATTTACTAATACTGGTGCATACTCTGGTGCAGCTCTGCATAGAAACAAACCAGCTTCCTGTTTTTTTTGTATTTTTTTTGTCAAAGCTTAAAGGGGTTGTAAAGGTTTGTTTATTATTTTTAAAATAGGTTCCTTTAACCACTTCAGATCCGCGCTACAGACAAAAGACGTCAACAGCGCAGACCTGAAGTGCGGGGTTAACGTCTTTGGACGTCATGTTATTGTAATTCCCCACGCGCGCCACTGGGTAGCGTGCAGCGGGGAAAAACAGTGCCGTCGCATCGCTAAGGCGTGTACCCGGCAGCCGCGGTGTCCGTCAGGTACACGCGATCGTCGGTGACAGAGCAGGGATGTGGAGCTCTGTGTGTAAACATCCTGTCAGGTAGAGGAGACAGATGCTGTTTCCCTTGTACATAGGGACACAGCATCGGTCACCTCCCCCAGTCAGTCCCCTCCCCCCACACAGTTAGAACACACCCAGGGAATACATTTAACCCCTTCCTCACCCCCTAGTATTAACCCCTTCAATGCCAGTCACATGTATACAATAATTAGTGCATATTTATAGCACTGTCGCTGTATAAATGTGAATGGTCCCAAAAATGTGTCAGAAGTGTCCGATGTGTCCGTCGTAATGTCGCAGTCCCAATAAAAATCGCAGATCGCCGCCATTACTAGTAAAAAAAAAATAGTAAAAAAAAATCATAATTCTGTCCCTTATTTTGTGTGTGCTATAACTTTTGCGCAAAGCAGTCGCTTATTGCGATTTTTTTTTTACAAAAATACGTAGAAGAATACGTATCGGCCTTACAGTAACTAAGAAAAAAAATTGTTTTTTAAAAAAAAAAATTGGGATATTTATTATAGCAACAAGTAAAAAATATATATATATTTTTAAATTGTCGCTCTTTTTTTGTTTATAGCGCAAAAAATAAAAACCGCACGGGCGATCAAATACCACCAAAAGAAAGCTCTATTTGTAGGGGAAAAAGGGACGTAAATTTTGTTTGGGAGCCACGTCGCATGACCGCGCGAATGTCAGTTAAAGCGAAGCAAGGCCGGAAGCTGAAATTTCGCCTGGGCACAAAGGGGGTTTATGTGCCCAGTAAGCAAGTGGTTAAGCTAGTGCATTGTTGGTTTACTAACCTTTTCCTTTAATTTCCCTTTGAATTTTTTTTTCTTTGTTTTCTTTGTCTGAATTTCTCACTTCCTGCTCCTCCTCAGTAAGCTGTTCTGGCTGACTAACCTCCAGCCAGAACAGCTCGGATGATGGGGGCAAGCTTACTGAGGAGAAACAGGAAGTGAGAAATTCAGACAAAGAAAAACAAATTTAGAAGGAAAATCTAAGGAAAAGGTAAGTGGTCCAACAATGCACTAGCTTAAAGGAAAAAAGGAAAGAAACTGCGCTAAAATTAATAAAAGAAAAGAAAAGGGGAACTACAACGTAATAACAATGTGCTTGCCCCAGGTGCTGCGATTTTCATGCAAACAATAAATACAAGAAATAAGCATAGGAAAAAAATAAATCGCGCTACCTCAAATACATTACCCAAACACAAATAAATGCAAATAAATAATCGCAGATAATATGTGTAGAAGGCTGGCTGCTAGATCGAGGAGTGACCTGTGATGGCAAAGGTATAACAGTATGCAGTCACCTCAAAATCGTTCTGATATTAGTGATGGTGATGAACTAAAGACAAAAACAAAACACAAAAAATATGAAAAACAAAAATATGTGATCATATACACATATATAACCATCAACTAGGTGTAACCTTTAGCTCTAAATTAATACACAGTCCAAAGTGTTAGCAAAAAAGAGTCTCTGAATAAAGATTATTAAACACCCGTGCTTCTGGATCATGACGGATTGATAAACGTGCGTGTTATACGCCTGTGCGTTTTATACACCGATGAATACAGTAGTTAGCTGTTAGATCCTTATAGATCTGGTACCTGAGGTGGGGAGACTATGGGGCTGATTTACTAATGAATCTGCGCTGCGCCGGTACATGCCTTAATTAGTGCGCTGGATGAATCCCTAATTAGGCGCATGAACCGGCGGCAGCAGCAGCGCGATGTGATTGATAAGTAAAGCCGCCGCCGAACTCCCTGTATAAGTCTATGGGGGGAAATCTTAATAGTGAATTTTAAAGGCTAATCTGCAAGTTTTGTCCTAAAAAGTGTTTGGGGACCTCAGTCCTGCCCCAGGGGACATGTACCAATGCTTTTTTTATTTTTTAAAACGGCCGTTTTTTCGGGAGCAGTGATTTTAATAATGCTAAAAGTGCAATAATAAAAGTGTAATTTTCCTTTAAATTTCGTACTATGGGGGTCTCTAATGTCAGCATGTGAAAAAGCGCATGTTTCCCGTGGTTAGAACTGTCTCTGCACAAAATGTCATTTTTCAAAGGAAAAAAGCCATTTAAAACTGACTCGCGGCTATAATGAATTGTCGGCTCCCGGCAATTGCAGGAGAATTCATTCATTAAAAAAAGGGAAAAAAAAGCGTGGGGGTCCCCCCAAATTCAATAACCAGACCCTTTAGGTCTGGTATGGATATTAAGGGGAACCCCGCCGTCAATTTTTAAAAAAAATGACGTGGGGTTCCCCCCAAATATCCATAACCAGACCCTTCAGGTCTGGTGTGGAATTTAAGGGGAACTCCACCCCAAAAAACAAAAAAATGGCGTGGAGTCCCCCCTAAAATCCACACCAGACCCCTTATCCGAGCACGTTGACCTGGCCGGCCGCAGAAAAGAGGGGGGGACAGAGCGCGGCCCCCCCCCTCTCCTGAACCGCACCAGGCCACATGCCCTCAACATTGGGAGGGTGTTTTGGGGTGCCCCCCAAAACACCTTGTCCCCATGTTGATGAGGACAAGGGTCTCTTCCCCACAACCCTTGCCCGGTGGTTGTGGGGGTCTGCGGGCGGAAGGCTTATCGAAATCTGGAAGACCCCTTTAACAAAGGGGTCCCCCAGATCCCGGCCCCCCCCTGTGTGAAATGGTAATGGGGTACCTTGTACCTCTACCATTTCACGAGTAAAAAAAATGTAAGGGGTTAAAAAAGACAAGAGCCGGTTTTGGACAAGTCCTTTATTATCTTCTTTCTTCTTTCCTTCGGGTTTCTTCTTCCTCCTCCTTCTTCTTCCTCTGCTTCTGTCTTGGGTCTTCTATTCCCGCATCTTGCCCGGCGTGTTCTTCCATCTTCTTTTCCTCCCGCTGTCCTTCTCGTCCGCATCTTCTTCTTGTTCTTCTTCGCCGGAGCGGCCGCTTCCAATTGAAATCCCCGCTGTCTGCCGGACCACGCCCCCCCTCTTCCCGCATCTTGCCCGGCGTGTTCTTCCATCTTCTTCCGCTGTCCTTCTCGTCCGCATCTTCTCCTTCTTCTTCTTCTTCTTTGCCGGAGCGGCCGCTTCCAATTGAAATCCCCGCTGTCTGCCGGACCACGCCCCCCCTCTGACGCCACGGGCAAGCTCTTAGGAAAGTCCCCGTGTGGTGCCAGTGCGTCAGAGGGGGGCGTGGTCACATGTTCCAGAAAGCGGGCAATTCAATTGGAAGCGGCGACTCTGGCAAAGAAAAAGCCGCGCACGAGCTTCAAATTGAATTGGCCGCCCTCTGACATGTGACCACGCCCCCCTCTGACGCACTGGCAGCACACTCCTAAGAGCTTGCCCGAGGCGTCAGAGGGGGGGGCGTGGTCCGGCAGACAGCGGGGATTTCAATTGGAAGCGGCCGCTCCGGCGAAGAAGAACAAGAAGGAGAAGAAGATGCGGACGAGAAGAACAGCGGAAGAAGATGGAAGAACACGCCGGGCAAGATGCGGGAATAGAAGACCCAAGACAGAAGCAGAGGAAGAAGAAGGAGGAGGAAGAAGAAACCCGAAGGAAAGAAGAAAGAAGATAATAAAGGACTTGTCAAAAACCGGCTCTTGTCTTTTTTAACCCTTTACATTTTTTTTACACGTGAAATGGTAGAGGTACAAGGTACCCCATTACCATTTCACATAGGGGGGGGCCGGGATCTGGGGGGCCCCTTTGTTAAAGGGGTCTTCCAGATTTCGATAAGCCTTCCGCCCGCAGACCCCCACAACCACCGGGCAAGGGTTGTGGGGAAGAGACCCTTGTCCTCATCAACATGGGGACAAGGTGTTTTGGGGGGCACCCCAAAACACCCTCCCAATGTTGAGGGCATGTGGCCTGGTGCGGTTCAGGAGAGGGGGGGGCCGCGCTCTGTCCCCCCCTCTTTTCTGCGGCCGGCCAGGTCAACGTGCTCGGATAAGGGGTCTGGTGTGGATTTTAGGGGGGACTCCACGCCATTTTTTTTTTAATTTGGAGTGGAGTTCCCCTTAAATTCCACACCAGACCCGAAGGGTCTGGTTATGGATATTTGGGGGGAACCCCACGTCATTTTTTTTAAAAATTGATGGCGGGGTTCCCCTTAATATCCATACCAGACCTAAAGGGTCTGGTTATTGAATTTGGGGGGACCCCCACGCTTTTTTTTTGGTGTTTTTAATGAATGAATTCTCCTGCAAATTCCAGGAGCTGACAATTCATTATAGCCGCGAGTCAGTTTTAAATGGCTTTTTTCCTTCAGAATGTCATTTTTCACATGCTGACATTACACCCAGGGCCGCCATCAGGGGGGTACAGGCAGTACACCTGCAGGGCCGCCATTAGGGGGGTACAGGCATTACACCGCCCGGGGGTCCCCAGGGGCCCCCAGGGGCCCGGATGGGAACCACCCTAAAACAAAAAAAACAATTTTTTTTTTTTTTTTTTGTTTAAGGGCTCCGAAGGTCCCCAGGGGCCCGGAGGCCACTAAGGGCCCCAGATGGCAAGCCCTTTTTTTAAAATAAAATATATATATTTAAAAAAATATATATATTTTTTTAATATATTTTTTTTTTTTTTTTTAAGGAAAGGGCCCAGAGGTCCCCAGGGCCCTGGAAGGCTACCCCCTTGTTTTTTTACTTTTTTTCGATAAATGTTATATTTAAAAAATATATATATATGTATTTTCTCTCTTTTGTATTTTTATTTGATAAAGAGCACAGAGGTCCCCAGGGCCCCGGATGGCTACCCCCCTTTTTTATATATATTTTTCTTTATTTCTTATTTCTGTCAAAATTTTTGTAAAGGGCCCCTCCGCTCCTCAATTTGTGGCACCACCCCCCCCCCCCGCTTCTCAATTTCATGCGGCAGCACCCCCCCCCCGGTTCTCTGCTCCAGGGGGCCCATGCCTGAAGCTGTGTAAGGGGCCCCAAAATTCATGATGGCGGCCCTGTACACCTGTAAGGGGCCCGGGGGTCCGGAGGTGCCCAGATGCCTGGAGGCCCCCCAGCGCCCCAGATGGTAACCCCCCTCTTTTTTTTTTTGTATATATATTTGTTAGTTGGTTTTTGTAGGATTTTTTATTAAAGGGCCAATTTTTGGAATTTAATATTTTTTAGCAGTCTGGAGGTCCCCAGGGCCCCGGGTGGCAACCCCCCAAATTTTTTGTTATTAAAGGGCCAATGTTTTGGTTTAGGGGTCTGGAGGTCCCCAGTGGCCTGGTCCCCAGTGGCCCGGAGATCCCCAGGGCTCCAGATGACAACCCCCCACCTTTACAAAAAAATCAAAAAAAAAACATATGATATATTTTTTGGTTATTTTTTAAACATATATATATATAATATAATTTTGAAAGCTCCCAGAGGGCCCCTTTTTGCTTCTAAAAATGTTATAAACATTTTCCCCAGGTTTGTTACTTTTTACTTTAATTTCTTTTTTAAAGTGTATTTTGTGCGTGAAGTCGAGAGAGAGGAGCTGGACTTGCAATCGCCATCCTTCTCCATGCCCCCGGTGGCAATGGTGGGTGTGAGGGGGGCCTCACCCCACCTGCTACACTTGGGAGCCCAATGGGACAGAGGGACTCCCCCTATGAAGGAGTGTAGCCCACCCAGCCAGCCCTGTAGGTCCTTCACCTCCCTTTATTTTAGGAGACCTCATGGCCAAAGTGTGTGCAAGTGTGGTGTTTTTTTTGTGGGGGGGGGGGGGTGGGCATACTAAGCACAGGCGTACCTTGCATAGCACACCCACCGGGAGCTGGGCTGACACCACCAAACTCAATTCATATGTAGCCGAGACCGGGATCCGAACCCTTGGCTGCAGAGGTGAACGGCTTGTCAGCGCAGTGCCATTCACGTTGAGCCACCACAGCTCCCACCCAATGTTATTTTTTTTTTAGATTTTTGGTAGTTATTTTTTATTAAAGGGCCCAGAGCTCCCAAGGCAACCCCCTTTTTTATTATTTTATATATGTAGATATTGTAATTTATTTTTCATTAAAGAGCCCAGAAGTTTCTTTTTATTAAAGGGCCCAGTGGTCCCCAGGGCCCCCGGATGGCTACCACCCTTTTTAATATATATTTTTCTATATGTATTTTTTAGTAAAGGAACCCCCCGCTTATCAAATTGCGGCAGCCCCCCCCCCCTTCTTAATATCAGGCGGCACCCCCCCCCCCCTATTCTCTGCTCCAGGGGGCCCATGCCTGAAGCTGTGTAAGGGGCCCCATAATTCCTGATGGCGCCCCTAATTGCCTCCCCCCCCCCATGGTACTAAATTTCAAGGAATTTTTCACTTTTATTGGTGCACTTTAACCACTTCCATACCGCGCCTATTCTGGCACTTCTCTCCTTCATGTAACAATTATATTTTCTTCCTTGAAACTTACTCAGGACCCCCAAACATTATATATATTTTATTAACAAACACCCTAGGGAATAAAGTGGCGGCCATTTTTTCGGACACATTTCCAACAGTATTTGTGCCAAAAATTTTCTAACGTTTTTTTTTTTTTTGGCTTTCCAAAAAAAAACCTGTTTCATGAATGACAAAATAAGAAAGCAGTAAAGCTAGGCCAATTTTTAGGGATAAGGTAAAAGATGATGTTACACCGAGTAAATAGATACCTAACTTGTCACGCTTTCATATTGCGCACACTCATGGAATGGCGCTAAACTTCGTTATTAAAAATCTCCATAGGCAACGCTTGACTTTTTTTCTCAGGTTACCACTTTTGAGTTACAGAGGAGGTCTAGTGCTAACATTATTGCTCTCGCTCTAACGCACGCTATGATACCTCACATGTGGGGTTTGAAGGATGTTTACATATGTGGGTGGGACTTGCATGCGTGTTCGCTTCTGAGTGCGAGCTACTAGGGACAGGAGCATTTAAATTCCTTTGTTATTTTATTTTTTTACTTAATATTTTAATTTTTGCACTTGTTTGTCCCTTTGTTTGTATTATTTTTCACTTTTCTTCCTATTACAAGGAATGTAAACATCCCTTGTAATAGGACTAGTGTGTGACAGGTCCTCTTTATAGAGAAAGGCGGGGTCAATTAGACCCCACATCTGTCCTCCAGGCTGGAAATCATGGAATTGGTAAAAAAAAAAAACATCTCATGCTTTCAGCTGCAATCATGTTCGTTCAGCACAGTAGCGTAGTGTGTAGCATGTTCACCTAGCAGCAAAAGGGTTGCTGGTTCGAATCCCACCCGTGACACTATCTGCCTGGAGTTTGCATGTTCTCCCTGTGCGGGTTTCCTCCCACAATCTAAAAACATGCTGTAAATTGGATCCTGTCTAAATAAGCCCTAATGTGCAGTAGGAGATTTAGGTTTTGTGCTTCCCTAGGCCTGACCAAATTTTGGCACCCCCCTAATAGAAAAATGACCCACCCTTCCTGTCAAGGCCACACCCTGTTTTTTTATGACCCACCCAGGAATTTTCAGGGGACACACACAAGTTCTGTGGGGGGGGACTTGGGGGGGCCCTTAATTTGCCTACTTTTTCGATCACTTCCTGTTTGGCTATGGGGCAGGAAGTGAAGGCCAATCTCCCCAAACGGACAGGGATAATACAAAATAAACTGACAGAGCTTCTAACCCCCCCCCCCACCAACTCTATCCAAAATGAAAGAAATCCAAAAAATAAAAGTGATGATTATTGTTCCAGTTTAACCCCAAATTTCAGATCATTTTATTGAGAGGCTTAAGAAAATATAACCATGCCAATAGGCCACGATCCAGCGTTGCTAATATGTATGAATGTGTGTTAGGGACCCCCACAAACACCACCCAATGTTAAATCAACTATTTTCTTGTTTGTTTTGGGGATGCCTGCACCCCTGATAGGGTAAAGACACCTCACAAATGTTGTCACTTTCTACTTAATTCATTCACTTCCTGCCACACAGCCAAACAGGAAGTGAGGGAAACACCTGAGTAATGTTTTGTTGGGGACACACAGATCAATATAAATAGTTTCCCATTTTGGAAATGGCATTTTGCTGTGTACACCCCAAATTAGTAGGAATCTTGGACTTTGGGGTCCATTTACTAAAGGCAAATCCACTTTGCACTACAAGTGGACAAGCAAGGAAGAAAACTCAAAACTTGGCGGGATTGGAAGTAAAAACCATCAGTGCTTCCCTTCTGATTTTCATTGCCTACGCTTCTACTGCAGAGCGGCTTTGCCTTTACTAAACCCCAAAGTAACTAATCATTTGGGGTGTACACTGCAGTGCAATTTGCTTAATGGTGACACTAGTTAGATTGACCTGTGCCCCGAAGAAAAGACCATTGGTAGGGTTTTAACCTCACTTCCTGTTCAGCTGTGTGACAGGAAGTGAAGCCAATTTTAGGAAAAGGGACACAAAGCCCAACCTAAAAACACTAGCAGGGGTTCTAACACTCAATTGGCTTCCCTCAAACAACCCACAATTAGAATAGGATTGTCTTGTGCTAGTTTCAAGCACAGCGCTGTAAATCAGCACTTCAAGCCTGTCCAAAAAAAAAACACCACCACCCCCCCCCCTCCAACAGGCCCTGTTTGCAGCTTTTCCTACATCTTGCACATGTGCTTTAAAAAGTCAGTCTGGACATCAGTTCTAGGAAACAATACTTACCGCTTTGTCCTTCCTTTTCTGGTGACTAAACATTTCATGCATACACACCAGGAAAGATCTTAGAGACAAATCACACTTGATGGTTTAGGCCCAAACTATTTCAGCTGCAGCGGTTGAAATCCATAGCATGAAAAAAATATCACAAAACAAACTTCAAAATTTGAAAGTAATTTTATTGGTCCACAAAACAAGGAAAGCAAAAAAAAAATTACAAATAAACACACCAAAAATATATAAAAACACCTAAAAACAAAAAAGACCAACGTTTATTTCACAGTCATTGGAAAATAAATCATGCTTTTAAATAACAGGATAGACCCACAGGATTAAAACATTAGTCATTAACATCTTGAGAAACATTTAGAAAAATTATGTAGCAGAGAAAACATCAAAAAATACAAAACTTGCTCCAAAACATCTCTGTTTCGCTCCGCCATTACTTCCAGCCAGCAAATCTGCCCCCTCTGAGGGGCAGCTGACACGTGCAGTATCCACGCTTTTTATAACATGTGTGCTAATGAACCAATTGGAAACACATGAAGAAATGTCAGCCTCTAGTTTGTGTGCACTTGGAACTGCTTACACCTGTTAAGGATGTCCTTAAATTACTAAGCCAAAAAAAGAGCTTTCTGAGCATGCTCAGAAAGATGCAAGTCATTTTCAGGATCAAACATCCAGCTTTTTTTACTAAGTGTTCGAGCATGCCCAGTTCACTCGAAATGCAGTACCAGAATCAAATCTGCAATGGCGGATGAAAGCATTAGAGGTGTTAAATTTTTTTTTGGTCCCCATGAAGTGATGCTTTACAAGCTGAACGGGAGGTCTTATAGAATTTTTACGTAACAAACCTAAATAGTAATAATTTAAACGCCCCTGTCCCTAGTAGCTCGCAGTCAGAAGCGAACAAGCAGCATTTTTATTGTTTCCGGTTACCAGTTTAGATTTACAGATGAGGTCTAGTGCTATAAATATTCCTCTTGCTGTTACGCACGCTATGATACCTCACATGTGTGGTTTGAAGAAAGTTTCCATATATGGGGGCGGGCCTTAAATGTGTAAGCCCCGCCCACATATTGAACCCCCGTTCAAACCCCACATGTGAGGTATCATAGCGTACGTTAGAGCGAGAGCAATACTTTTAGCACTAGACCTCCTCTGTAAATCAAAACTGGTAACCTGAAACACATAAAAAAGCGTTGCCTATGGGTATTTTCAAGTACTGAAGTTTGGCGCCATTCCATGAGTGTGTGCAATATTAAAGTGTAACATGTTGGGTATCTATTTACTCGGTGTAACATCATCTTTCACATTATGGCCATAAATTGGGCTAACTTTAGTGTATTCTTAATTTGTAACCACTTGAGCCCCAGAGCATATTACTGGTCACTGACGGGGCCAGTTTTTGCATTTCAACACTGCGTCATTTTGACTGACAATTGCGTGGTTGTGCGACGTGGCCCCCAAAAAAATTGGGCGTCCTCATCCTCCCCCCCCCCCCCTAAAAATTCAATTTTTTTTTTTGTTGGTGGTATTTGATCACCTCTGCGTTTTTTCTTATTTTTGCTTGACCCAAAAATATAGCGACAATTTGGTAACTAAAAAAACATCTTTTTTACGGTTTGCTATAATAAATCTCCCCCAAAATATATTCAAAAAATGTTTGCCCTCAGTTTAGGCCGATAAGTATTCTTGGACATCTTTTTGGTTGCAAAAAATCACAATAAGCGTTTGATTGGTTTGGGCAAAAGTTCTAAGTAGGGGTTGGTCTTATGGGTTTTTTTGGAATAATTTTTTGTTTTACTAGTAATGGTGGCTATCATTGTTTTTTCTGTCTAATGCGACATTGTGGCGGACACATTTTTGTGAGATTTGGCATTTTTGTAGCGAGCAATGGTATATCAATGCATTGCTTACTATAAAAATGACACTGGCAGGGAAGGGGTTAACACTAGGGGCGCGGAAGGGGTTGAATATGTTACCTGGGTGTGTTCTAACTGTAAAGGGGGTGGGACTGTGTAGGGGAAATGACAGATCGCTGTTCATACATTGTAGGGACAGACGAGCAGGCATTCCCCCCCCCCTGACAGGACCGGGATAAAGGGGAACTCCACCCCAAATTACAAAAAAAAACGGCGTGGGGGTCCCCCTTCTGGTGCACAACAGGCTCTTAGATTTGATCTGGAAAATAAGGGGTTAAACCCACGCCAAAAAACGGCGTGGGGTTCCCCCTCAGATCCAGACCAAACCCTTCTCCCAGGCACGCAGTCTGGCCGGACAGGAATGGGGGTGGGGACGAGCGAGCGCCCCCCCCCCTCCTGAGCCGTACCAGACCACATGCCCTCGACATGGGGGAGTGTGTGCTGTGGGGGAGGGGGGCACTGCCCCCCCACCCCAAAGCACTCTTGTCCCCATGTCGAAAGGGACAAGAGCCTCTTCCCGACAACCCTGGCCGTTGGTTGTCGGGGTATGCGGGCGGGGGGCTTATCAGAATCTGAGAGCCCCCTATATTAAGGGGGCCCCCAGATTCTGGCCCCCCACCCTATGTGAATGAGTATGGGGTACATCGTACCCCTACCCATTCACCGGGTGGAAAAGTGTAAACAAAAAAAAAAACACACAGAAAAAAATAATTTATTAGTCAGCTCCGGGGGTCTTCTGCCGGGACCCCCCACCACCAGCCCATTGGGCCCCGGGCTTCGCCGTCTTCTGCCGGGGGGGGACACCCACCGATGATCTCCGCCATGTCCAGCCAGGCCCCCACCCCAAAATAAGCTCTTTCACATCCGGGGGGGGCCGGCCGAAAAAAGCAGAGAACAACGGGGGCGGAGCCCCTCGGTCTTCCAGACGTTTTCTGCCGGGGGGGCTCCAGCCCCGCACCGGTCTTCGCCGCCGCCTTCCGCCGGGGGGGGACACCCACCGATGCTCTCGGCCATGTTCGGCCAGGCCCCCTACCCCAAATCAAGCTCTTTTACATCCGGGGGGGGCCGGCGGAAATGGCGGAGAACAACGGGGGGCGAAACCCCTCCTCGGTCTTCGCCTTCCGCCGGGGGGGTACACCTACCCCCCCCCGGTCTTCGCCGCCGCCTTCCGCCGGGGAGAGAGACACCCACCGATGCTCTCCGCCATGTTCGGCCAGGCCCCCTACCCCAAATCAAGCTCTTTTACATCCGGGGGGGGCCGGCGGAAATGGCGGAGAACAACGGGGGCGTCGCCACTCCTCGGTCTTCTAGCCGTCTTCTGCCGGGGGGGGGAAACACCCACCCATGCTCTCCGCCATGCTCGACTGTGCCCCCTACCCCAAAATGAAGCTCTTTTACATCCGGGGGGGGCCGGCCGAAAACAGCGGAGAACAACGGGGGTGTCGCCCCACCTCGGGCTCCTCCGCTTCTGCCTGGCTCCTCCCGAGGCCAGGGCTTCTTTCGCCGTCTTCCGCCGGAGGGCGCCACTCTCCGGGCTTCTCGACGTTGTCTTCCGCCGCGGGGGCCAGGCCTTCTTCTTTGCCGCCCCCCTCGATTTTTTCGGCCTGGACGGGGGTCGTACATCCCATCCAGGACTTGGACGTGGCGGGCTTCTCGTCGCCGTCTTCTGCCGCTGCCCCCTTCACCACGAAGCTCCGTGCTTGTTTGATGAGGGCAGCGGGCTTCCGTCGTCTTCTCCGGGGCGAGGGTCGTACATCCCACCCCGGATTTCGTCGCCGTCTTCTGCCGCTGCCCCCTTCACCACGAAGCTCCGTGCTTGTTTGATGAGGGCAGCGGGCTTCCGTCGCAGTCTTCCGCCGCGGGGTGACACTCGCGGGCTTCTTCTTCCATTCGATGTTGACACGGCGAGGTCCGGCGCTGAAATGCCTTCTGAGCGGCGGGCAAGGACTTATATTGGCATTGGGCGTGGGCGTGGTTATGCCAACATGTGACCTTAACCCATGTGACAGTGATGTGACGTGACATCACTGTCACATGGGTTAAGGTCACATGTTGGCATAACCACGCCCACGCCCAATGCCAATATAAGTCCTTGCCCGCCGCTCAGAAGGCATTTCAGCGCCGGACCTCGCCGTGTCAACATCGAATGGAAGAAGAAGCCCGCGAGTGTCACCCCGCGGCGGAAGACTGCGACGGAAGCCCGCTGCCCTCATCAAACAAGCACGGAGCTTCGTGGTGAAGGGGGCAGCGGCAGAAGACGGCGACGAAATCCGGGGTGGGATGTACGACCCTCGCCCCGGAGAAGACGACGGAAGCCCGCTGCCCTCATCAAACAAGCACGGAGCTTCGTGGTGAAGGGGGCAGCGGCAGAAGACGGCGACGAGAAGCCCGCCACGTCCAAGTCCTGGATGGGATGTACGACCCCCGTCCAGGCCGAAAAAATCGAGGGGGGCGGCAAAGAAGAAGGCCTGGCCCCCGCGGCGGAAGACAACGTCGAGAAGCCCGGAGAGTGGCGCCCTCCGGCGGAAGACGGCAAAAGAAGCCCTGGCCCCTAGTAGGAGCCAGGCAGAACCCGGCGACGAAATCCGGGGTGGGATGTACGACCCTCGCCCCGGAGAAGACGACGGAAGCCCGCTGCCCTCATCAAACAAGCACGGAGCTTCGTGGTGAAGGGGGCAGCGGCAGAAGACAGCGACGAGAAGCCCGCCACGTCCAAGTCCTGGATGGGATGTACGACCCCCGTCCAGGCAGAAGAATTTGAAGGGGGCGGCGGAAGACCCTCAAAAGTGAAAACGTTCACCAGGTGAATGGGTAGGGGTACGATGTACCCCATACTCATTCACATAGGGTGGGGGCCCGAAATCTGGGGGCCACCTTATTAAACGGGGCTCCCAGATTCTGATTGGCTCCCGCCCGCATACCCCGACAACCAATGGCTAGGGTTGTCGGGAAGAGGCTCTTGTCCCGATCGACATGGGGACAAGAGTGCTTTGGGGTGGGGGGGCAGCGCCCCCCTCCCCCAAAGCACACACTCCCCCATGTCGAGGGCATGTGGTCTGGTACGGCTCAGGAGGGGGGGGGCCGCTCGCTCGTCCCCACCCCCATTCCTGTCCGGCCAGACTGCATGCCTGGGATGAGGGCTTGGTACGGATCTGGGGGGGAACCCCACGCCGATTTTGGCGTGGGTTAACCCCTCACGTTCCGGACCAAGCCGGAGAGCCTATTGTACCCCTGGGGGGGAAGCCGCGCCGGTTTCACATTTGAAATTTGGCGCGGAGTTCCCCTTCAGTGTCAGCGCAGCCCGAGAACAGCTCGGAGCTTGCCGTGCGCCGCTCCAGGCAGTGCAAACACTGCTACGCCGCCTGGTATTTACCAAGGATTTCCCGGCGTACTGAAGCGGCGCGCGGTGAGCTCCGATTTTTCCCTCTGCGCATGCCCAGTATGCAAGTGAACCTTCCGAGGTTCTAGCGTACTTTGCAAGGGCACGGGGATCGGGTCCCAAAAGTCACTTTCCCTTTCAAATCGGCCCGCCACACAAGTTGAAACACATGTCACTACACTTCCCCTGCATCACCCCCCTCCCTCCCCTCATAAACTCCCGCCCGAATCCCCGATGTTTACATTACTAAATGCCGCACGCCAGCTCTGTACTGGCGTGCTGTGCGCCCTCTTCTGGGCGCATTAGGCACTTTAGTAAATGAGGAAACACGCTGCACTGGCAGCGTGTTTCTTTGGTAAATGTCAAAAACAGGTTTACTCCTGCTTGTGCACCATGAGTCTTGGCGCACAGGCTTGGTAAATCAGCCCCTATGTTTCTTGACGTAGGCCTAGGTCTGAGGCCTAGCTTGTGTAACATGGGGATCAAACTACCATGGAGGGACACCACATGTCTTGAGTGACAGAGCTGTATTAAAGCTTGGACCTCAGTGGAGTTTGGCTTCTTCTTCCCAGGGTGTCAATAGCTGGGCCATATCATATTATAAGCTGTAAGTACCAATTTTGTCCATATACCTGGAGTCTGCCTATTCCAGGGGTGCCCTGTGACCTAACTTTCTTACAGGAGTATTGAGTGAGAGTCAATATATTGCTAACTTTGCATCTAAAAGTGACCAGTGCTCATCTGTACACATTGCTCCAGTATCATCAAGGACAACACACTAAAGTGAAATGTTAGCCCACAATGTCCCTGGGGGTTCCATAAGACTTGAAGCTTGGGTGGTAAGCGTAAGGTGACCAGATTTTTAAAATGAAATCCGGGGACATATTTTTTCTTTACAAGTAATGGCAACAATAAGCGGCTCTCTGCCTGTCGCCGCCCACCTCACAACCTCTTAAGTCTTACTCATCGGGCCCCGGCTACTACTGGATGGGGAGAGGAGGAAGATCACTCCGCCAGGGAAGGCAGGGAGATAGGCAGGAGGCTGGCCAGGATTTGAGCCAAGGCAGAAGAACATGAGAGCGAAGCTGAATGGGCATGCGCCCGAAACTGAAGAAATATTCCCTCCGCTCCGACCAGCACATGATAAGGGGCACAGATAATGGGAAAAATACAACACCCCTATGCTAGTAGCCACGGCGGAGCAGGGGTGTGCAATTCTATTTTTTTTATTTTAATTGTGCACTGACTGTCTTTGAAATTGCCCCTGCCCCCTATTAAATCCAATCTGGGGACAAAACCAGGGACAGACTTGGTTCCGGGGACAGTGTCCTCAATCAGGGGACTGTCTCCTGAAACTGGGGATGTCTGGTCACCCTACGGTAAGGGGGTGCTACATGTTCTCTAAGACAGCTCCCATCTTTCACTATGGCCTTCACTGTGGCACAATTGTGCACTTTATTTCAAACTACAGAAAACTGTCCATACCAAAACAGACTCAGTTGGTTGTGATTTCCTCCTGGGCAGACATTTTCCAGTTCTCCCCTTGTACAAGCAAAGTTGAAAAATGTATGAGTCATTTACTTGTGTGCGTTACTCTAACATCTATGACATGAAAGCTTCCTAGTCTTTAAATTTCCTCATCCACTGAAAGTAGAACTAGAGGCAAAGATTTTTTTCATTTTGGATGAGGTAAGGGAGGGTATAACCCCTGTCAGTTTATTTTTTGCCATCTGTGTCCCATAGTGGATATTTCCCTCCACTTCCCGTCACATAGCAAAAACAGGAAGTTTGAGTAACTCCCTCCAAAGTGAGGGAATCCTTTGGTGTCACCAGAAGGGCAACAGGACTAGTGTTCCAATTGGAAGATATTCCCCCTATTACTGCTCTGGTGTTATTTTGATTATAACTGGACAAACTGAGAAGGTGTATCTCCCTCTGTGGTGGTACAGACAGCAATAAAAACTTGACAGGTGTTCTAAACCCTATCCACACAATCCCAAACTACAGTATACTTTAATATAATGAAAGAAAAAAAACGAACAAAAAAAACTAAAGAAAAACAAACAAACAAAAAAACAAACAAAGGGAACATAAAATGCATGTAACAAAAACACATTAATACATTGATGCAAGTCCACAGTGTTACTTAAATAATTTACAATTTTCTGGTTAAGGGTGTGTAACCAGGTTTAAATAGCCAGACAGGTGCTGTCCTAGAGGGTAGGTGTTAATGCTTTACCATGTTCTTTGGTCTTTTGGTGGGTTCTTCTCTGGGTCCGGCCAATTAATCCTGTGGTATATAAATATGGGCTAGTGATCTGGTAGATGGAGATCCCCCTGGAGAGGTATGCGGGGAGGGTTCAGGTTTTTCACCATAGAGAGGGCCCAAGACAGAGAGAAAGCCGAGACCGGGGCCCATAAGCAAGAGAGATGGAGAATGATACCTGTGAGGAGCAGAAGGAGGCCATCTACCACCATCGGGATGTAGAGGCATCTGATCCTGGGGTTCGTCCCAAAGACATTAGCTGGAGCATGTCTCTGAAGAACTTAAATCTGATTGAGAATGTCTCTGAAGAACTACACTTGCTTGGACATTATCTTTGCATGTATGCTGGGGCCAAGCAAGTGTAGTTCTTCAGAGACATTCTGTAGTTAGGAGTAGGGATGTAGGAAAACTCTGTATTTGTATGGTGGGTTTTTAACTGTTAATTTTGTACTTTTCTTGAAGCAGAAGTAAACCCATCCATAAAACAGTTTCATTTCCGGCACGTGCTGGAAATGTAACACTTCCATTGGTTGTGCTCTCAACCAAACTGTCAAACCATCCAATGGCTGGTGTCATAACGGATCACATGTGCAGCATCATGGCAGTTGTAGATTAAACAGAGGCAAAGGTGGCAGCTTCCTTGGCTGAAAACGATAGGGGGGTTTACTTACACTTTAAGTACTGTAAAGTATGTGGAAACGTTGTCCCTGCCTGGTCTGAAGTAACTGAAAGAGGTTGATTGCAAGTAACCAGCACACATAGTTCACTGAGTGGGTCTTAAGGCACAGGGGTATGAAGACAACAGTGTGGAGTAGCGGGAAAACACCAGGGGTTACATGGGGTAACAAAAGTTTAGCAAGAAGCCTATCAATAACGTTGAGTTGAGTTGAGTTGAGGTGCACTTTCTATAGCGTGGTCAATTACCCCGGAGGATCCCGACACGCTGGCGACGTCCCTGGGTGAACCCAGGGACAAGTGGACAACAAGATGGTACGACTTGGACTGATGTTCCCGCTCGGATGTTACACTCAGGCCAACTGACGCCTTAAGCCGGGTAGGCTTGATGGAATAGCCAGGTTTTTAAACTCCGGCGAAAGGCCGCCAGTGATGCCGCCTCCTGGATGTCCTCCGGGAGGGAGTTCCACAGCATGGCACCCTGGTGGGAGAAGGATCTGCCACCCCGACGAGTCTTCTTAGGCACCGGTATGTTTAGGAGGCATTTCCTGCTAGATCGCAGAGTTCTTCCCGGGGCTCTCTTGAGGAACCTTCTCCGCAGGTAGCCAGGGGCTGTGCCTTTCAAGATCTTATACATAAGGCAGCCGGCTTTGAACAGAGAACGTTGAACAACGGGCAGCCAATGCAAGGCTTTCCGGGCAGGGGTGATATGTTCCCTCAAGGGGACACCCGTGAGTAACCTTGCCGCTGCGTTCTGAACAAGCTGCAACCTGCGGGTGGATTTCCTTGGAAATCCTAGATAAAGAGAATTACAGTAGTCTAGGCGACTACCGATCGTGGCGCAGACCACAGTCTTTTTATCTGGTGGCTCCAGGTACTTAAAAAGCACCCGAAGTAGCTTGAGCTGCCAGTGGCATGAACTGACAACCATGCTTATCTGTGGTTCCAGAGTCAATCTGGAGTCCAGGATGAAACCCAAGTCCCGCACCTGGGTACCAACCACCGGTGGGGCGCCAAAAGAGGCGGGCCATGGGGGGAGGTTAGGTGGACAGGACGAGTCGCTGAAGATGATACCCTCAGTCTTGTCTCCATTCAGTTTTAAAGAATTGGAGGCCATCCATGTGTTGACATCCTCCAGACAGGAAGCTAGTATGAGACTGGGAGTCTGGTTCCTGGGCAACCTCAGATAAATCTGGGTGTCGTCTGCATACACTTGATACTGGACTTTATGGGTCTGGATGACATCAGTTAGTGGCTTCATATAGATGTTAAAGAGTAGGGGCGACAAGGACGAGCCCTGAGGCACCCCACAAACCAGGGCTGAGTTAGTGGAATAATGAGGGCCAAGTTTGATCTTTTGCACTCTGCCCTGGAGAAATGAGGCCACCCATGCCAACGCTGCGCCATCCATGCCCAAAACAGATTGCATACTTCGTAGTAAAATCGTGTGATTGATGGTATCAAAAGCAGCCGACAAATCCAGCAAAACCAAAACTACCGAATCTCCATCGTCCAGGCTATTGAGGACATCGTCATAAACACATAGAAGACTTGTCTCTGTACCACGCCCAGGGCGGAATCCAGACTGGTGTTCATCCAGAATGTTAAAGGACTCCAGATAACTCTGCAACTGGATCACCACCAGTTTTTCCATGATCTTGGCCAGGAACGGTAGGTTAGAAATAGGCCGATAGCTGCCCAAGACAAGGGGGTCCAAGGAGGGCTTTTTCAGCAGAGCAGAAACTACTGCCTGCTTTAGGCTCTCCGGGACCACACCCGTATACATGTTTTAGGTGGAACGGCCTCTAGTAGAGAAGGAGATATTCTCTGCGCTCTTTCCTCCAGCAGTCTGTCTCCACGAGCAAGAGGAGTGGAGGTTCCCATTCTGTACAGAGATATGGAGGTTCAAAAGTTTAGTCAAGTGCACATGTGGAGCCCACACAGAGTGCACGGCAGGGCCCACTCTGCTACTGGGGTGTAGAAATGGAAAATGTTGGACAGGTGGATGTAAACAAAGCTTAGCATATCCCTCCTAAATGCAAATTACAGAGAAGGTTTTCGGGGAACCAAGAGTTAACTGGAGAACAGTTGCATTGCAAGTGCACATGGTGTACATTAATTTCTTAGGCTCTGTACACACGATCAGACATGTCTGATGAGACTTGTCCGACGGACCATTTTCATCAGACAACTCTGAACTTGTCTGATGGTCTGATGTGCGTACACACCATCGGACCAAAATTTGATCAGACCAGAACGCGGTGACAGAGAACACAACGCCGTGATGAAAAAACGAAGTTCAACGCTTCCAAGCATGCGTCGACTTGATTCTGAGCATGTGTGGGTTTTTGGTCCGATGCTTTTGTGTACTAACCATTGAACCTGTCCGACAGACATGTTCCATCAGACAGGTTTTAAAGCATGTTTTAAAACTTTGGTCTGACGGACAATGGTCTGATGGGCCGTACACACCATCAAACTGGTCCGATGAAACTGGTCTGCAGACCAGTTTCATCAGACATGTCTGATCGTGTGTACAGGGCCTTAAGGTAGAAGCTGGCCTTAAAGTGGATGTAAACCCAATTTTTTTTATGTCACAATGCACAGTATAAGATCTCCTATCATCTGTGCCCAGTCTTGCCACACAGAGTTAATCCAGCTCTGAGCAATGCTCTTTTATTGTTCAGTGAAATAGAACGGACTTACAGAGAAAAAACCTTAGTCCGTTCCGCCCCCTTGCTGTGAGTGACAGGTTATTTACATATCTCATGCACTAGCTTGGAGACAGGCTTTATTTTTTAATTCCCACCCCCACTCCTTTTCTGAAGTCATGTGGTTACTTTTCTGGATTTTGACTGGATGTTACTGATCATAGCAGAATTGAGTGTAAGGGTAGTGTAGAGGTGGGCAGGGAGTCTACTGACATCACAACTCCACCCACCAAGCTCCAGACAACAGATCCACCCACAGAATCTGCAGTTTTTCAGTTCTTATAACAAACAGAGGGGAGACATTTGACAGGCAGGAGGCATGTTCATCCTTATAGATCAGCACTATGGCAGTAGTTTAGAAAGGATGAGAGTTGGTTTAAATCCACTTTACGATATTCCCCTGCGGCTTCCTCAGCCTTGTTCCAGGGCATTGGTGAAGATGCGACAAAGCAAAGGTACCTCAGAGGAACCCAACCCAGGGTAGGTTTCTCATGTGACCCTTGCTTGGCGCCCAACAAGGGGTGAAACATGGAGGACATGACACACAACCACCGCCCTACCCTCTCTTGCTTGCAGGTGTTCACCTATGAAAACCCTATTTAATAGAACAAGGCTAGTTACAATAATGCTAAATATTGTTTCATTTCTCACAATGTTGTGTCCTGCGCACCAGAAGGAGTTTAATGCCAAGTTCACAAATGCTTTTCCAGCATTGCCTTTTAGTTTCAGCAAAATAATGAAAACAAAAAAAAAACAAATGGAAAAACAAAAATACATGCAAATGTATAAAGTAGAGAGACAAAAATACAGCCTTGAAATACGTACTTGACCCATTTTGTAAATTAGTTTCTAATGTCAGCGTCAAGCATGAAAAGAAATCACCTGATACTGTATAAATGCGATAATCAATACCCCAGGCTTTCATTATTTCAAACTTGATATCCTCAGCTAATTAGTTTTACGACATTCCTTTCTATTTCTGTGCCGAGAATAAGTACTTTAAGACCCAGAAAATATTTTTAATTATTGCTTTTCTATATCAATCAATATTACTGCTGATTCATTGGAGTTTGCTACCTGCGTTCCCATTGCAAGGGGAAAAATAGACTTAATGAAAAGCTGCTGGTGCATTTAAAAAGTCAAAAGAGGCTTGAAAGGCCTGGCAGAATGATTGATTTCAAAACCTCCTAACACAATGAAATGAACACAGCTCAAACCACTAGGTCTAGAGGATTTATAAAAAGAGTAGGCTGAGAAATGAGCACACCTGAGGGCAAAATATACAGTAAATAAGCTATTCTCCCATCGGCGTTAAAACCACAATTATCTATTTATTAAATAAACGCACAGCTTTCTTAATAATGTTCTCTGCTGTAATTGAGTCAGAATGGGCAAGAACGGTAACAATATCTATTTTGTGTTAGGCCCTTAATGTTACCACAGTCTCATTCTAAACCGCTGCCCACTGCGTAATGGAAAGAAAACACTATGAAGAAAATGTTCAGGCACACTCATATTCATACATCTTGCTGCTCCAAATACGTTTCTTTTCTTCCTCTTTTTTTTCCCTTTTTGGGGATTTGAATTAATCAGCTGCCATATTGAATTCTTAATGCGATAATTAAGCAAATTAATGCAAAACCAAAGATATTAATGAGGAAGAATATGCTAATGCGCTTTTGATAAAGAGCTCCTCTTTTTCCACTCAGAATCACTGGCAAGCATATTTTATTTCAGGCCAGACAGCTGATCTCATGTGATTTACTGAAAAAGGCTTACGCTCGCCAAAAGCATCATGTAAACAAGGGTTAATGTAAAACATTTCAATATCTGTAAAAGCACTGTTGTCATTTTCAGGCATACTTATCATTTTTTTTTTCATAAAGCATCATGAATGAGACAAATAATGGGTTGTGTGATTTAGATAAAGCTGCAAGAGCAATTCATTTAAAGTGTGAAAAATGAAGCATCTCAATTTATAGTGTTATAAATTATACTGATATATGATAGTTACAACATGGCTGCAGATATTAGTCTTATGTCGCGTACACATGATCATTTTTCGGGTTGTAAACGTAATCATTAAAACGGCCTTGCCCACACACCATCGTTTAAAAAAAAATGCTCTAGCAAAGCGCGGTGACGTACAACATGTACGACGGCACTATAGAGGGGAAGTTCCATGCGGATGACGCCACCCTTTGGGCTGCTTTAGCTGATTCCGTGTTAGTAAAAGACGTGAAAATGTTGTCGTTTTTCCACACACAATCATTTTAAATGACATTTTTTAAAAACGTTTTTTTTTCATGCCGAAAAATGATCGTGTGTACGCGGCATTAGGCCTGTTTTAGTGTTCTCAAAGATTCTCAATTATAGAAAAAGAAAAGTATATTGTACAATAAAGCAAGTTTAGGATAAGGATGAGTAAATGAGTAAATCAAGACATTTTGTTGAACCTGATCCATTTTTCGAAAATCAAAAATCAGTATGATGGTAGAGTGTACCATATACTGTAACTGCCGGTACCTATGGATAGCACAGATGCTACAATTTTAAATTGACACTATGGTTCAAAAACATATTCTATTCAAATATATTACCAAAAGTATCAGGATGCCTGCCTTTACACGCACATAAACTTTAATGGCATCCCAGTCTGAGGCCTCGTACACACGAGGCAATTCATTTGTTCAAATCGACCGTTTCCAGCAGACAGATTTGATTGTGTGTACGCGGCCTGAGTCTGTAGGGTTCAATATTGAGTTGGCCCACCGTTTGCAGCTCTAACAGCTTCAACTCTTCTGGGAAGGCCATCCACAAGTTTTAGGAGTGTGTCTATGGGAATGTTTGACTATTCTTTCAGAAGAAATATTGTGAGTTCTGGTACTGATGTTGCAGAGAAGGCCTGACTCACAGTCTGGGGTGGGGTGGGCAGGAGGGGTGGCTGCCCTTTGCGCAATGGTTTATTGCAAGGATTGGGGCTCTCTGTGTCAGTTGCTCATTTTAGCCAAGTGAATTCTAAATGGCTGTGCACTATGAATTAAGAGAGCTTTAATAATATAGTACATTTTTTGATTATTGATAAATCCCTTATAGGCTTATTAAAAGACAGCTGCAATACATGATATCTCATCTTTACTAATTTTAATGTAAATTGGGCTGGTTTCTATATGCTGTGAAATGAGATTTTGCACTGTATTATTGACTACACCTTGTTTAACAGGACTATAAGTAAAATGCCCCCTCTTCAAAATGTTAGCCAACTGTCAGTTTCTGGCTCTCTGAGAGATTTCCTGATCTCATGCTTGTCCAGAACAGTCAATGACTCAAAGCACTGAAGCCCTAAAGTTCATGTGCGTTTAAAGGCAGGTGTCCCAAAACTTTTGGTAATATAGTGTACATATATATATATATATAAACATATACATACAGCACATGCACACACATTGTAAAAAGTAATTGAGAGATCTAGCTGCTGGGAAGGAAGGAAGGATGTGTAAAACCACTCTGTATTACTTTTAGGCTGGGTTCACACTATTGCAACTTGGATGCAGATTTTCAGAAAATTGCACATTTTGGTCCGAATTTTGGGCTGAATTAGGACCAAAATTTGACCTGAAACAGTAAACAGGGACTCACCAGACCCCTGCTGTGAGCTGCTCTGTACGCAGTGTGAACCCAGCCTTAAAGGGCATATCAAATATGCAGGCTGTTATTTTTAAGACTCCTTTTGAAAATGCTGGTTGTTAGATTAGTGAAAAGGTTTCAGTGCTTTGAGTCATTGACCCAGAACAAGCATGAGATCAGGAGATCTCTCAGAGAGCCAGAAACAGACAGGTAGCTAACATTTTGATGAGGGGGACAACAACCATAGCCCTTTTGCTTTCTCTAAGTTTAGGCTTCCTTTAACTTTTTCATTTGTGACCAAGCAGCCCTAATGCAATACCTATCCATGGTCCTAAGGTGTGCATTTTACTTATAGTCCTGTTAACCACTTGCTTACTGGGCACATATACCCCCTCCTGCCCAGATGAAATTTCAGCTTCTGGCACTGCGTCGCTTTAACTGACAATTGCGCAGTCGTGCAATGTGGCTCCCAAACAAAATTGACGTCCTTTTTTCCCCACAAGTAGAGCTTTCTTTTGGTGGTATTTGGTCACCTCTGAGGTTTTTATTTTTTGCGCTACAATTATGAGCGACAATTTAGAAAAAAAAAACTATATTTTTTACTTGTTGCTATAATAAATAGCCCAATTTTTTTAAAAACATTTTTTTTCCTCAGTTTAGGCCGATACGTATTCTTCTACATATTTTTGGTAAAAAAATAAATAAATCGCAATAAGCGACTGGTTTGCGCAAAGGTTAAAGCGCCTACAAAATAGGGGACACAATTATTATTATTATTATTTTACTAGTAATGGCGGCGATCTGCGATTTTTATTGGGACTGCGACATTATGGCGGACACATCGGACACTTCTGACACATTTTTGGCACCATTCACATTTATACTGCGATCAGTGCTATAAAAATGCACTAATTACTGTATAAATGTGACTGGCATTGAAGGGGTGGGGAGGGGGTGGTGACCGATCAGTGTCCCTATGTACAAGGGACACAGAGCAGTCTGCTCTCTCCCACAGAACACACAGATCCACATCATTGTCTCTGTTATCGCCGATCGCGGGAGCCTGGCGGACATCGCGGCCGCCAGGCACATGCTTCGGCATCTCAGTGAAATGCGGCGGACACGGGCAGTGGCTGGAGGCCGGAGGCCGTATATAGACGGCCTCCCGGAAATTTATATCCACACTGCGGCCGTACGACTTTGTACGCCCGCAGTGTGAATCCAAATTTCCCGGGAACAAGTGGTTAAACAAGGTTTAGTCAATAATACAGTGCAAATCTCACATTTCACAGCATACAGAAACCAGTCCAATTTACAGTCAAATTAGTAAAGATGAGTTAGTTTGTCAGCAGATCAGCCTCTAAATTTCCAGCATAGTGCCAACAAATAGAGAGCAACTGAGCATGTGCAGAGCAGGGTGAGACAGTGTATTACTGCATTTTAAACAGTATAGGCACTTATTTTTTTATCTTTTGTCTAGCTATACATGCAAAAGGGGCCATCCGGAAGTGATCTAGCAGGGCTTAATTTTCTGACCAAAGTTTCACTTTAAGGAAAAGGACATTATTTTAAAAACATTGAGGTGCACATTTTGGACAGAGCGGAGAACTGGTTCACATGAGGTATGAAAAAAAATGAAATGAAGCCAAGCCACAATAGCTACCTAGTAAACACTGGATCAAGCAGCCAAGCCACAAGAGCTGTATAATAAATTCTGGATCAAGCAATCAAACTGCAGAAGTTTTACAGTAAATGCTGGACTTAGATGTCAAGTGACAAAAGCTGTGCAACGAACACTGGCAATCAAGCCACTGTTGTTATCTTGTAACAGAAACAATCGTATACTACATGCTGTAGGCATTGAAATACACCAGCCAAGTTTTTCATATATGTTTTAAAAAATGTCGATAACAAAAGCCTGTCATACAGGGGTCAAATTTCAAAAATTGTAACCAAGAATTTTCCTTCCAATTTCACACCATTAGTTGGCTGCAGCAATCGCTGATCTTTGTGCAGCCATCGCATTTGAGAATTCAGACATGTTGGAAATATTTGGAAAAACTAACAAATTTCGAATTAATGATGGGAGAATCGTGCAAGATATACAGTATAATTGAAAAAGAAATGCGCATTAGCTGTGACCTGGAAAGAAAAGAAGATTCCCAGACACAATTTTTTTTTCTTTAGCAATATGAGATGAATTTGAAAGCTTGGTTGGACAAATTTCTAAATCAATGGTGGCATCATCGGATTACAAAATGCACAAAATGTATGATTTTCTAAAGAGAATTTGTTTGGAATTCGACCAATGTATGGCCTGCAAAAGTTTCAGATTGGATGAAAGCTGTATAAATACAAATAATAAATGTGAGATCCCTTGAGCAAGCTGGTAGTTTCAGCTAAATGCTGGAACTGTCTATCAGTCACGCTCATGTACTCCAGAATGGCATTTATGTAACTATTGCCAAACCTCTTTAGATGCTCATTGTTTACAGCATAACATAAATGGTTTGTTTGCTTTGCAGATTTGGAAGTATGAAGGAGCTCAGACCAACCTTTTTCAACCAGGGTGTCCAAGCATGCTGGGGTGCCTTGAGGTTTCTTCAGGGGTCCCTTGGCAAAATGATAAAACATTGTCCCAAAATTGTATACAAGCCAGTGGGTGGATGAAATCTGCCTTTTAGTTACACAAAGCCACAGGTTTTCATTGTACATCATTACAACCTTACTTGCTGCCAACCTTCTAATGGCCAATAAGATCATCAGTTGATAAGCAAAATATCAGTTGCCTGCATATCATCCTTGTTTGACCCCCTTTTTCCTCTCTCCATCAGCTTTGGGAGCTCATTAACTAAGTGATGGAGAAAAACTGAGGGAGACGAGAAACATTGGAATACTAGTCAGTACCAGTGTGCAAAAGTGTATTTGCTTTGTTAGAATAAATCACCTCTAATGTTGGGTGTCCTACATGTA
Source organism: Rana kukunoris (assembly GCA_029574335.1). Taxonomy (NCBI): domain Eukaryota; kingdom Metazoa; phylum Chordata; class Amphibia; order Anura; family Ranidae; genus Rana; species Rana kukunoris. The sequence goes on from CM056050.1 coordinate 166,328,363, forward strand.
TTGATGTTGCTGCATTGTATTAAACTATCGGAATAGTTTTTAGAAATGGGCACCTCGTGCCTGTCCACAATTTTGGAGGGGGCCTTAAGATTGTCTATCATTTTATAGGGTGTTTTGGCTGAGAAAAGGTTGAGAAACACTGCCCTAGACACCTAATCAGTGCCCCTGTCTCACACAAATCCAGTCATTCTGTGACTATAACCAGGAAGAACAGGGCTACTGGGAAAAAAAGAGAAATGGAGCTGCTTGTAGATTTTTTTAGCCCTTGCATTGCTGTTTTTTAATGGCCAGCACCAAAGGTAGGGCAGGGTTTGAGTTACTTGATAGAGGGCTTTAAGTCTGTTTCAATGAATACAGTATTACATATTAAAATACTGCACACTTTTCCATTACAACAAATCACTCTTATAGACACAGCTTCATTTACAGTCCAACTATACATACAGTTTATGTCTTTGATTGGTAAGCAGGTACAACAAATAACAGATTAATAAATGTGATTCTACGCCCATTTTCCTATAGGTCTGCATAAGGAAGTAAAATACAATTTAATGTGGATGATGAGCATCAGCGGAAATAGAAACGTGTTTTCCATTTTATGTTCTGAGTAAAAAATGGTCACACTCAGCTTGCTCCATTAGAGAAGCACATCACTCTAATGCGGCAGTCCTCCATAGAGACGCATCAGAGTGTGGTGAATATATGTAGCTCAATATAAATACTTTCGTTATCATGAATCCTATTTGACTCAACAATGCTTAGACATAAATATATATTAATATCAAGTCATGACCCTATTTAGTTTACCTGTATTCAATGCTATTTTAGTTTAAGACACTTGTAAGACAGGCACATTGTAAATGCTAAAGGTGCACTTAAATGTTCACATTATATATCCTCTATAAATCTCTTTCCAATTAAAGGAAGACATACCAAGGAAAGATAACATAAGCAAGATGAAGAAGCACTTTCCTGAAATGATAAAGACTCATCTGCATTTTCTGAGAGGTATGCTACATATGGAATATTCAGGTAGGATAATTCAGTGCAGTCCTGCTGTGAATTTACATCTAATTTTAGGCAGACGAATAAGAAAAAAATATTACAATGCAGATATTTTTACATTGTTGTATTTACTGTACACTACCCAGTTTTGCTCACAACAGACATCAGGTTTGATCATTGCTTGTAAATAGTGATTTATGAAATATTGTATTATATTGCAATACATTAGCATTTATTTTTAAAGAGACACTGTTACATTACCCATGTAGGGCAAAATGACAGTCTCTTTGCAAAACGTTTCCCGCCAACCCTTATACTCAACTTGGCTGTGCTCCCTTTCAGAACCTTCCTCCATTGCTGGTGGTGACCAGGAAAAGCTGGGATAGTGATGTCAAAGTGAGTATAAGGGAGTTTGTGGGGGAGGGGGGTGGCGCAATGTGAATTTGCCCCTCATGAGAATGCTCATATACTTAGGGCTGGATTTATACTTTATGACCACCCAGGCCAGCTGTCTTGCGCTGCCCCTGCCTAGCCTAGTAGACTGGTTAGTATTATTATTAAACTAACACGATCAGATGTCATACCAGGATAGCAAGGATAACTTGCCATTTGGCAGTGCTAAATTATAAGTCTGTTAACTTGCTGCACATTTGCACTTGCAAGTTTCACATGAAGCACAAGTTCTAGTTGACACTTTTCCAATTTGTAGCAAAGTTGTGTGGCAAGTCTCTGGCAAGAGTAAAGTTGCAGTGGTGAATCTACAGCAAGACCTCTGCAAGTCTACAACATGAAAATTCAGCCACAGTGACCCCTGTGGTGGGATGACTATTGCACAACACAACTGAACCAGAACTTGCAGTAGACTAATGCCGCGTACACACGATCATTTTTTGTGATGAACTGGGGCAAACTGTCACCTGACCAAATGAGTGTGTAAGGTACACTATTCCACTAACAGAAGCAGCATACTGTGCCGAGGAGTCAACTCTAAGAATCTGTATGTATTGTGTGGTGCCAAGTGATGTGGCAGTCACAAACCTTTTATTATGGAGGAATATGTTATGAACAGCAACAAGATGATTTGGTGGCTTATGTGCTGTCCCTGCCAGTCTGGTTGCAGTAAGCCATTGACGTTGTTGACTATGCTGAAATCCATCTCCATATCCAGACTCATATTACAAATATATTTATTTAAAATGTTCTCTAGTCGGTAACCATCACCAATTATGAGAGATACCATGTAAAACAGAGGCCAAACACTTCCACTTCTGTTTGTTTTGGCTAGTCTTTCAACCCTAGCCCATTCTTCTTTAAGCACTATACATTTAACCTTATGAATATTCTAATAATATATAATATTGATTTATCCTGCAATTCTACTTTAGTGTCCACTTAAGAAAATGTTGGTGGCTAAATCTTTGTCACCACCTAGTTTTACTCCAATCACCTTTGCATTAAGATGGCAGTCATGTCCTCTATATTTAATAAGGTCATATAATATCTTCTGTGACCAGAAGATAAGTAGAAATCTTCACAGACTTGTAGCATGAAAGGTTGACAACTTGGCTAGGTTACTTTTCTCACATGATTCACTGGGTTGTATCAGTCCCACACTGGGTTGTCACAGTCCCCAAGCTTGCATGTCTCTACCATGTGGATAGCGACCACGGCTCAAATGCTTCTGACCCACTTCTGCTTCTGGGCCACTCTTTTCAGACAGGTCAAAGGTTACAGATCAGGTGAAAGTGATTTGGCAGACTTCCAATTTGGGGACATTAATGTAGCACCCTGATGTTTAGGCAGGGTTGTTAAGTAAATTTAGTTTGACAGGCAGTAGTTGTCCTTGTTAATTGTTAGTAGATCCACTAATTCCTGTCTAGTTCTGGACTTGCGGCACCTTCTCTCTTCTGTCACTAGGTGGCGTTATGCTGGTGACAGGTCAGGTTATGAATGGATGGGGTGTCTCAGCCAATTGGCGGGGGGATTCTTTAGTCCCTTAGTCCCTTGGCCTGCTGGGAGAGCCTATTTATTTGGGTGGAGCCAGGTGATCGGGGTTCTGTGCCACCTGGATGGCTGTCTGGGTGGATGTGTGTTATAATGCTCTGGGCTGTTAGGCCGAAAGCCTGAGGCCTATTCTGGGGACATCTGGCTGCTAGGCTGTCTAAGGGCATATACAGAAGCAGCGCAGTGCTGGGACTGCAGGATTGGAGTCCAACCAAGAGTAACAGCTCAGCCGGATGGGGAACTAGTTGAGGTTAGAGATAGATGGGAAGCTGTCGCCACTAAGGGACCATACACCTTGTTACCAGAGACCATTGTGAGTAAGCTGGAGCCAGTACCAGAGCAATCTTGTCACCAGCCAGGATGTTGAAGAAGTGGGAAAACTTCAGCAAGTTCCAAGCCAGGGACCCAGCGGGACAGCAAAGGTGATGTTTGAGGAGCATCAGTGAGTGACAAGCCAGGGACCTAGTGGGTCAGCAAGCGTGACGCTTGAGAAGTATCTGTGAGTGCCAAGCCAGGGACCCAGCAGGAAAGCGGTGTGATGCTTGAGGAAGATACTGAGTAATGGAAGTAATGGAAGTGAAAGAGCTCAAGGGATCCAGTGGCGATCGGGTCTGAGAGTCTAATGAGTGAGTGAGCGAGGACCTACAGTGAGAGACTGTAGTGTGCAAGGAGAACTATTCTGTGTTAACAATAGTACAAATACCGGTACATACTGTTACCGGTACGTACTGTTACAAGATTTGTTGCCATTGTTATTGTCACCATTAGACCTCTAGAGGTCCGGGACCTCGCTACATTAAGATCAGGACTAAAATCGAGACTTTCAAAAGAGTTTTAAAGAGACTTTTAAAATAATTTATTACAGAAACATCCCCATATTTTTTTTAAGGCAAACCTACATTTTTGTTTGATTGTAAAGTTTAACGCTATGAGGCAAACCTGCATTTTAATTAGGCTTTAAAGTCTACCTCCAGATTTCTGACAGTTTTAAAATTGAACAGGTATACTTTGAGACTGACCCTAGACTACAGGCATGTCTTGAAAAATGTGTAAGGCCGCGTACACACAACTAAATAAATCCGATCAAATCGGTCTGACAGACCGATTTGATCAGATTTGTCTGCTGGGCTATTTTGGTTTGATCGTGTACACACGATCAAACCAAAATCCCCGCCAGCAGACAGCGCGGTGACGTGGCGGTGACGTTGACGCCGCCACGTCACCGTACCAGGAAGTGAAAAACGTTCACGCAAGCGTCAAATCCATTTGACGCATGTGCGGGCAGATATGTCCGCTGGTTAGTGTACTAACCAGCAGACATGTCGGACGGACAGACAGACGAACGGGTTCCCAGCAGACAGATTGTAAAGCATGCTTTAAAATTTGTCTGCTGGAAAAACCTGTCTGCTCGCCCGTACACATGATCGAATTTGTCTGCTGAAACGGTCCCGCAGATAAATTCGATCGTGTGTACGCGGCCTAAGAATGACTGCATCTAATCAGCCAATCCATTGTAGATAGTGTTTATTGTATATTATGTTTCATTGTGCACACGCTCTTGAATTATTCATAATATCAAGTAGGAAATGTACATCATTTGTCTGCTGTTGTTGGAGAGTAATGGAATGATGGGTGCATGAAACACTCTGTAAACAACTGTAGGTAAGTGGAGACTGTGTTCAAATGACTAACATTGGACAAAATGGAAATGTAACCTTATGCTAAGGCCTAGTAGAAGAAGATAAAGGATAATATTTCCAAACTCTGTTATTTTGCTGTCATATCCTATCAGTTGTCTCATTTTCGGTGATGTTTTCTATTTAAGTCATTATTATTATGCAGAGCCTTCTTCCATATAGCATGTCACTTTCTTCAAAAATCTTTTATATGTAGTTGAGATTTGTGAAAGATGAAAAAAAGTAAATTTAAGGACATATTTGAGTAATTATGATAGAACTGCTATTCAACTGCATTTCTAATAAAAATTCCATATACAGATAGACTTAAAAGCTAGATAAATTGCATATCATTAAATGAAAGGTAGTCGTGTAATGCAAAGGGGGTTGTATTATAGCATATAATAATTTAATCATAGGGGGAAGTGGTGGTAGCACAATAAATGCCTAATTCCCTGTATGAAAGCCAACACTGCATGTAGTAAGTGTTTGCATTATGCTAAAGAACAAGAATGTCTATACATGAAACAGGCAAAATGTGGGCAATATTACTAGCTGTATCTCATTTGCGCAGTTTGATGTTAAACTGTGTTGTCGGTAATGATCTACACAATTTTGTTCAAGGCTGTAATAAAATTATATGGATTCATGCACTGGGTGTTGAAGTATATTGTGCACTATAGAATATATTCCATTTGAGTGCATTGTGCCCAATTCAAATTTTTTTTGTCTGAAAAATAGTTTACATGGGCTATTAATAAAGATATTTAAAGAGCGCTGTCTGTTGGTGCACGGTTCATTTTCTTGATCCGACTGAGAATACTAGCATGTTCATATGTACATATTAGACTTCACATAGATATACATTTGTCATTATGCTTTAACCAGGAACTAAAGACTTTCCTGCAATCAGAAGATGCCGTGTGATGCTGTTACCCAGGAGCTGTTTCCCCCTAGTGTTCCAGCTTGGCTGCCCTGTGACTCTTTTGATTAGAGGTAGAGCAAGGCATCTTGGGATATGTAGTCCATCTGGAATGGATTCGCCCTCTGACAGCATTGTGTGAAACTACAATTACCAGCTGGCTGTTGGAGAAGAGCAAACCCCAGATTCTCTGCATCATTTGTGTGCAGGGAATCTGTTACCAAAGAGCTGCAGCTGTTTGCGGCCTGCTTCTACTGATTCACCCTACGGATATCTGGAAGGACATCTGCGGACAGCGCCTCTTCACTGTTTGGCAGTAGCCTGGAGGTTGTTCCTGTCCAATCTGCCCTGCAGAGATTTCAGGTCGGTGTGAGCTGTGGAGCCATGCGGCAGAGGCCAGAAGTCATAACTTGAGCCATACTCTTGAGAGATCATCATCAGCCTTATCATCATCTTTATCGTCATCTCATCATCATCGTCATCATCTTCTTGTCCAGTGTGGTGAGCGGGTGATAGCCCAATTTAACAGACACTGTGTATAGACATCATTGTTCCATACATTTTTATCATCTTTAATGCAAAGATTTGCTCCAGTATATCATAGACACTGTACACAGACATCCACTCCATTCACTGTTTGCTGATGCTCGTAGTTCCACAAAGTCGAATATCTTTAAGTCAGTGATCACTGTGCATTCAATTGCTATTCTGTTTGCACGGGAGTGTTGTCTGCTTGTTGCACATCATTTATTGGATCAGCTACCTTGCCCTGGCAAGAAATATTCTTTGCATGCAACTAATCACTTGAAAGCTAGCTAAGGATTAACTGGATTTTCACACAGCAACATGGGACTACTCTTAATTCTCTCCCCACTTCGGGAAATTGTTTGCTAAAACCATCAAAGGTGCATTCCACCAAGAACTCTCTTTAAAGAGCAGGTTGAATTGTGCTATAGTTACTGTTTGCTGGAGTTATATTTTTTTATCTGGTTCTTATGGGGAGGAGCAGTAGAGAAGGGTCTGTAGTCATTCCTTTACTCTCCTGTAGTCCATTCACATTGACATTATATGCACGTATCTGATTATAGGAAATATAGTGTGCACTGTCTTATATTTGAATTATAAAGGTGATAGTTATGAAACAGAGGACCTAACCTTTCCCAACAACATCCAAAACTAGAAATAGCATTTTGGCTGAGTTTCTACTTTACTATCCAAGTGTTGTTTCCTTTAAAGGGCACCCCATCCTTGTTATGGTACGTGGGCTTACCCATGCTGCCTTGCATGTCCTCCAAACCAATACCATACCTGCCTCCCTTTTCTTATAGCCAGACCGGTATAAAATTAGACATGTCCCCCTCCCATATAAAAGCACAGCAGGATATAGTGGATACCATTTTACAATGTATTGGCGCTGCTCAGTGTTCATTAGCTCACAGTGCTGTTCAGTGCTATTCTCAGTCATAGTCGCAGTGCATTGGAACTGCACTCAATCAGTGCTATAATGTAATCATCATTCATTACTGACAGAGAATTTGCTTGTTGCCTTTGCTTATTGCCAGCTGTCAGTAATCCTTGTAATTACCTTACTTTTTATTCCTGTACTGCAACTGAGAGCAAGATAGATAGTTATCCATATAGTTAGGCAGCGCTTACTGACTAGACCACAAAACTAAAATAATAAATTCTATAGTGCTAATACAACCCAGTAACAGTGTATACATAAACAGCATATACTGTATATATCAATCAATATAAGTGTCAATCAATATAAATATCCAAAGTGTCCACACCCATATCCATGTGAACATCCAACATTTCAACTATGATTCTCTTTTGTAATTACCGATAGTTCACAGAGCTAAACTGGTGCCACTACGTGTTACACAAATAGACAAGCTACAGAAATTAGGCACATCCAGTGTGGGGGTACCTAGTATGTTAATGTCATAATTAATTAGCTTACTGGAATATTACATGTACACATGTTAAATATTTAGAAACTGTTTCCTGCTGGTGTAAGATGTAACAAACTTTAGTACTAATACATACTCAAAATTAAAAAGTATCTCACTTTTTATTATGCAAGTTGTTTCTTAAAGTGTATGTTAACCCTCACGTATACCCAGTGAAGTGAACAGCCTCAGATGATACACAGAGATGAAACAAACCCCCCTCACATAAGTTGTACATGCATATCTGCTGTCTTCTGCTTTATATTTTCTTTAGAAAGTTCAGATCGTGTTAGGAGATTTTCTCTTCCTGTTCAGCACTGCAGTAAAGCTTGGAAATACAGCCAAGACAGCTGATTGGCAGAAAAGCACACACCCCCTCCCCTTATAGGTAGAGACTTCCAGAGCTGTTTGTTGAATCGTTCGCTCGGTGCTAATCTATTTATAGCATCCTCCCCAACACAAAACTCAGACTGTTTTTATCTCAGTTAATGGAGAACTTGTCAGAAGTTATCAGGCTGATAACATAAGAACAGAGCAAGAGAAAGCTAAGGTGCACAGGGCTTTGAAGAGAGATAAGAAAACACTGCAGATATATGTGCCAAGCTCAAATGTCATGAATCGGGTTTACATCAACTTTAATATGCTGTTGTCAGCCAGTAACCACGTTGTGTGTTATATTTTTTAACACAAAAATATTCTATTCCTGATCAGTCATGCAAAGTTCAGAGTCATAGTTAATCCTATAGTCTACTACATACTAGGTTAATATTTGTCCCCATTTCCCAGAGACAGTTACAGTTTTGAGGCATCTGTCCCTGGAAAACAAGGCATTGTCCCAGCTGCCTGAGGAAGCAGCGTTATGTGTGAAATGCACTGAGGCACGCATAATACATATGACTGGAAGCCTTCTCAGTTAACATAGAATTATCTCTAGGTTTTACCTGTGACATTATTAGTTTATTTTGGCGTATTGGCCCTCACAGGTTATGTATGTAATGGGAGGGATTGCCCTTGCTGTGCCCTGAGCATTTTAGACTGTTATTGTTTTTAAATGATTATGAATTTGTGAATAAAGTTGTAATATATTTTAACATTGGTTTAAGTCTGTTCTGGCACCTAAAAAAAATCCTGTTTCTTTAATCAATTTACTGCATCCCAATGTTGCTAAAATTGTAGCCAGTGATGTTCAGTAGTTACTCAGCATGAAGTCTGAATCTCTAACTGCAGTCTGAAAGGCTGAGGGAAAACAAACAATTTATCTTCATAATTGATCCTGCTGTTACTGTGCTCACACAGGTCTCTCCCACTGTTGGGAGGACGTGGCTACATGTTTCAGGGGTGTGTCCCCTTTCTCAGGGCACTTTTCATTCATAAAATATATGAGTGGAACCATTATTGATTTTAATCCTTTAAGCATTAAAGGTTTAACTGTGCAAGGCGTGTGCATCCCTGCTTTTTTATTGCTTGTTTATTCTGAGTATAGTGGGGGTATTCTAGAGGTTGCGTGGTATTTAGAGGTATTCTGGAGGTTTCAGGATCCAAGGTAGGTATTTTTAGAGGGTTCAGGGTGTATGTGGGGGATTCTGGAAGGGTAAATGGTGGGTTTTCTAGAGAGTTCAGGGTACATTGTGGGGATATTCTGGAGAATACAGGTTGTATAATGGGAGTATTCTAGAGGATGCAGGGTGTATGAGGGGTGGTCATCCTCAGGGTGACAACCCCCAGATTACAGGGTAAATGGAGTGGGGGGAGATTCTTGTGGATGCAGGGTTTATGGAGGGTGTCTTGAGGCGAGGAGGGTTTGTTTAAGGCATGTGGGGAAGTAATTTTGTAGGTGTGGCTACAAATGGGGGCATAGTTTTGTAGGTGTAGTTAAAACATACACAGTACTGCAAACTCCTATTCTTTTTTTTTCATGTAGTTTTATACAGAACAATATGTGTGTGTGTGTTTGTGTGCGTATGTGTGCTGTTTTCTGTCAATGATTCTGTAATATGTTGCAAGTCCCTTTATTGTTTGCTTTTATTTGGTGACAGACATTTTACGCAAACGCATGCTTCACCTACTTTGATTTTTTTCTTTAACTGCGTGAGTCTAGCAGTCTGATGCATACTGCACAAATTCTAAATAATATAATTCTATAATAAATCGTTTCCTGGGAATATTGATTTACATTGATGATAGATGATGATGTCAATGATAACAATACAGATGATGATGATAGGTTAGGACTAGTTTTCTGCTTCCCATTTGTCTGGTGCAGCCTAAGCAAACTGTAAAATCCAAAGAAGTAACCAACCTTAATATATTTTCTTGCTGTGTTAGTGACTGACATATATTGACTGTTTTAAACACAAAAGTAAAACAATTTTATTCCACATGCACATCTTCCAACGTCTAGGTCACAATGGCATACACATTTGGCAGGATTACCTACATAATCTTATGTATTGTGTAGGCATTGATGAATATGATATGCAGGCTTTCTGAGCACTATAAATAAGTGGCAGTCAGTACTGTGGTAAACATTTTGACACTTCTTTGTACTGTAGAAAGTTGGTCTGCTCCCCTTTCGGCCAATAGGCAAGAGAGAACCACAAAGCCCTTAGCACTACCAAGGACTGCAGAGACTTTGCGTATTAGAGTACCACAAGATTCAAGTCAACCAAAACATTCTAGAAAACATCTAAAGGTATGTGCAAGTACTAATAGATGTCTAATTTTACAACAAAGTTCTGTAGCCTTTTAAGCATCATTATAGTATTGCCAATTTACTTTACAGTGTGTGGCATACACTATACTTTTAGTAAGAAAGCTACATCTATCTGCAGTTCTGTGGACCTACTGTAGGAAAGTCCTTGGAGACAGGAAGATAATGAAAAATTAGAACTATTGAAAATAAATCAATATACATTTTGCTTCCCTTATAACTAGTATGGCCATGAGGTCTTCCCAGGGGAACAAATGTATGATAGTCAATTTAAAATTACTGGTGGAACTGGATCTCCAAGTTACATAAAAAGATAATCATGCATTACAAGTATAGCCTTCTTTGTTGAAGACCATGACATAGAACCCTTATCCATGTTTATGAATAAAAAAACAACTAACTTTATGTGAGAATTTGTTGATTCCGCCCCATTCCTTGTTTTATAACGCTTCTTCTTTTCATCCATTGATACTGTATGCTCACCTTGCTTGTTAAAGCCTGTCTGCATAATTTTGACTGCAGCAATAAAAGAAAAATTGAAGTTGTAGGCGTGTACTAGAGACATAAACAAACAAGATCAGACCAGAAAATCCTTATTTTCTGGAAATTTAGAGTATGTAGTCTGTTCACGTCACATATTAAGTTGGATGATTGGTAGGTAAGAGTATGTGATATAACAGTACATAAAAACAGACAAAAGGAGGCCAAACACATTATTATTGCTGCCAAACCACAGAAAATTTAGGAAATAGCTAAATCCATTAAGAAATTAGACAAAAACGTTTAGGTATGTGGCGGCCTGCTACTTTCTAGCTGATGCTGCTTTAAATTTAGAGGGTAGTCTGAGAGTTAGTTGACTTTGTCATGATTTGTATGATTTTTTACAAAATGTTGGCCTCTGTTCCAGCCATGGCTGTACTGTGAGTGACCACTATGCTGTCTGGGGTGTTGTTCTCACTCTAGGCCGAGGGTGGGAGCAGTCAGGTCAAGGTGTTTTGGGTGTTCCCCCTCAGCAGCCAATCAGAGGGAGTTGATCGTCCCGCTGTGCATGCTGGGGAGGAGTACTTAAGGGACAGACGTCATTAGTTCGGGGTCGTCATCGCCGATCCTGGTCTGTCGTCCCACCACCCCCCGTTTGTGGCCCTCCTGGCCGGGGGTGTGTGTTCTAGTGTTCCTGGCTCCGGGACCACATTAGTCCGGGGTTGTGAACTACTAAGTAGGCCTGGTAGTTTGACTGGGTCTACGTTTGCAGAGTGGTCCTGTGCTGTCCGTCCCGAGGAAGGAAGCCACTTGATGAAGAACCTGTCTTGGAGAGCACGAGCAAGAGGCTGGTATCTCAGAAGAGGCGAGAAAAAGTGTTTAACCGCTCCAAAGTCCCAGAGGACTAGATGACTGAATCCAAACACTTGGGTGCCGGCGCTGCCAGCTATGAATAAGCACTGTATGATAGTGTGAAACGCGTCAGCTTTTTCATCAGATTTTTTGCTGTGACATGTTTGTCTTGTGACCAGTTTTATTAAAAAGGAACAACATTGTTTTTGGAGTGCGGCCATCCTAGTTTTTTTCTACAAATCTTGCATCTCAGAAGAGGCCTTGAACTTCATCGACGGATGCACTATTACTGAAAGGCTGAGTGATGCTTGCCTGTCAGTTCTGAGTTCACAAGCATTTATTCAAGAGAGATCTGGGTGCTTAATCCTGTGCTGAGAGGATTCTGGACTGAATATATCTCTATCTTTAGGAAGGTCTGTGACAGAGACTTTGCTAAGTTTCCGTGTGACATCCTAGCTGCTAGGTTAGTGAGAGAGGCCTATCCAGGTGCACAGTACCCATGACGAAAGCTATGTTGCTGGAAGCAGGAGTATTTCCGAACAAAGTTATACATCTGAACCTATTACCCTTCCACCTCTTCAACTACTACTTTATTCCTTTTACCACATTGGGTAAATAAAGCAAAGAAAAAGAAGCCTAAAGTGTGGACATTTAAGTTTTTCTCAACTCTCATCTGACACCCTAGATGGCGAAGAATAAGAGGTAACATGCTGCCAAAACAAATCAGCAGCTCCTTCAGGAGTGGTGCTACAGGTACATAAGTGAAAGGAATAAAAATTACCATGGGATCACAAACATGAAAATTAGGTACAACACATATGCTAAGGGAGACCTGGGTATAGCAAACCATTTAAATAGTTACTACTGTTTACAGTCTTCTCATAAATAAATTAAACTAACAAAAACAAGTTGGGGGATCATATTGGTTCTAGCAAAGAAGATAAATTTTCAGGATTTCTAAAGACAAAGTTAGCAAGTTAGCAGAGGAATTAACTCAGTTAAAGCTCAAGAAAGCAATGGGTCCTGAATGTAGTCATCTCAGAGTCCTAAGAGGACTTTGAGATATAGCTGTTGGACCATTAACTGATCTTTTTCTTCTGACACAAAAATTTCCTGATGATTGGTGGATGGCTAATATTGTACCTATCGACATAAAGGTAGTAGGGAAGAAACTGGAAACTACACACCAGTGAGTTTAATATCTGTTGTAGTTAAATTATAGGACTCAATCCTAAAAGGAAGGATTAATGATAATTTAAAGACATACAACTTGCTGGACTCAAAGTAGCATGGCTTTAGTGATGGCATATTATGTCAGACTAATTGATTTAAAAAAAAAAAATACCACAAATGTTTTGGACCCAGTTGGTGCTGTGGAAATATACTATTTTGATATCAGCAAAGCATTTAATAGAGATCTACAAAATGATCAAATTAAAAAAGATGTACAAGCTAGGACTTAACCCCTGGGTGGTAACGTTGGCTAAAGGATAGATTCCAGAGTAAATGGGGTTCATTCAGAACAAAGGCCAGTCAACCTGCGTGTAAGTTACATAAGTAAAGGTTGGGTGGGCAAGGTGTATTTTTTGGTTGATTACATAAAGGTGTGTAATAAGGTTGATATGCCTTGAAGCATCTGTAACAGGGGCGGCCTGTCTATTAAGGGGTTTAGGCACCTAAATAGCACCTTAATACAGCCAGAGGCTCTAATAGGCTCTAATAGGCTCCTCACGGCCAATCAGGAGACCCGCCACCTGATTGGCTTAAAGGACAGGCAATCCTATTGGACGCCTAAAAGGAGGAGAGGAGACGCGCGGCGGAAGTGAGGAGGAGGAGAAGACACAGGAGCCGCTGCCTGCTGCCGGATACCCGCTGCCTGCCACCGGGGGGGATGAGATGATGGTTGTTTGCCACGTGAACCACAGTTTATATTGCCAATTGTTCAATCGTCCAGAAATGCCAAATCATATTGCATGTTACAGACCAGTGGTGGCTGTTTTTTTTTTCTGGGGGGGGGGGGGTGGCAAAGAACCACCCCTCTCCCACCCCAGAAAAATAATACACTTAAGGAAAAATAATCCTTTGGCCGTGTACACACGACCGAGGTTCTCGCTGGAAACCAGCGAGAACCTCGCTGGAAGCTGCATTCCAGCGAGGACCTCGGCCGTGTGTACACTCTCGGCGAGCTTCCCGTCGGGAAGCCCGTCGAGCAGAAATAGAGAGCACGCTGTCTATTTGCTCGACGGCCCGCCTGGAAGAATGGCTGGTTGCCATTCCCGACAGGCGGGTCGCCGATTTCGACGGCCGGCAGGGAACCTCGACGGGCGGAACGATGTGTTCTGCCCGTCGAGGTTCTCTGCCGTGTGTACACGGCCTTTGATAGAGTACTATTCTGAGGATACGGTGTTGGCCAGAAATATAAAAGAAACAGATTTGGGGGTACGTATGTCATATGACTGCAAAATAAGCCAAAAATATGGCCAGGTAGGGGGAGTAGTGAATATCATTTTAGAGTGTACCACTAAAGGGGCCACCAGCAGGGGGAAGGTGATTCTATAAAGATAATTATTTAGACCTCGTTAAGAAGATCCCATCCAGGAGATACCTCACTTACAGAAGTATATTGAAGTATATTGGAACAAATATAGATCTACACTTAGACAAAAAAGTAAAAGAAGATGGGCTACTTGGTCTTTTTTTAAATTGTTATTATTATTATTTTTTACGGCTGTTTCTCTTCTATAGTTTATTGTGAAGTATAACAATACATTTTTAATTGTTAACATTTATTAATTGTTAATTTTTAACATAGATGACTGAGATAGCTCTATGTCCTCAGTGACTTATGCTAAGCTGACACCTACTACCGTCTCCTTTCTGATTGGGCTAATAGGTAGATGCTGCACAGGAACACTCATGCTAAAAACATCGGCCCAGATTCACAGAGCGATTACGCCTGCGCAACAGGAGATGCGCGGCGTAAGTCGAAATGTGCGCGTGCGTTTCGATGCACGGCATCCCCAGAACGAGATACGCAAAAAATCTACTTTTTTTTGTCCCGCGTAATTTCGTTAGACTGGCGCATCCGTCCACGCAAAAGTGCGCTAGACAGACCATTGATTTGCTAGTCAAATATGCTAATGAGGGACTTACGGGGATCCACAAAAAAACATTAGGGCAGCGCAGGCTACGCAGTGTGCGCAACAGAAAAATGTCCTGTCTAAAATTAGACCATAGAAAAGCTGGTCTAAAAAGAGAAAAAAAGTCTACTTGTTAGATAAAGCAACACTATTAGTGAGGAGCTCAGCAGTCACACGTGTTGCACAACAATCTGTATGCCAACATGCCAGGGGCATCGTCGCGCATAGCTATACTACTGACTTTAGATGAACAAAGAAGGATGAGGGCACTGAGGAGGGCACTAAGGAGGGCACGGGAGATGTTTTTTTTTATTTGCTTATATAAACTTTACAATTTAATCTAATCTAATACAATATTCTTATCTGATACAAGCCCCTCACTCTTCACTTGATATATAACACATGCATAGACATCTTTGGCATGAGTGATTCTGAGGTGTCTCGCATCTTCAGATTCACCCCTCATGCCATCATGGAATTACCACAACCTTGCAGGAGGACATCAGCAGCCCAACACATGGCACTACCCATGACACCCATGACAGCTACATATACAATCAGAGCCCCAACCCCACAGATTTCGAACAGAACATGTATGGGGACAACTGGCTGGTTGGTGAGTGACATGGGTGGCAGGCATGACTGTCCCCCCCATGATGCACACATCACAAGGGACACATGCACTACTAACATCCTCCTGTCTTTTCCCTTCAAGGTGACTCTGCATATGCACTGGGACCCCATCTCATGACCCCATCTCATGCCAGCTCACATATGCATCTTTGCACGTTAAAAACACACACATTAATCATGGCACAATGAGAATGCATGCATGCACACCACTGTGGTCCCTAGCACACACACCTCACATCCTCATCACATTGGATTGGCACCAGTCCACCATGCAGGACTTGTGAGCTGCAACGCCACGCCACGGCTCCAATTATGTCACTGTACATTCATACACCATTCACACGGACCTGGGGATCACTTCTCCACCACAAATGAGGGTGACACCCCTTTTCCCGCAGGAATATCACCCCCACATTCCAAAATCATACACAAACAGAACCAAAAAAATAAAATAAATGACGAGCAAAAATAAAAAATGCCCCAGCAAAAATATAATTTAAACAAAATAACAACAAAGAAAACACATAAAAGACAAAAATCACTCTGCAAAACAGTCCCCAAATATCTCAAAGACACGTCACAAACAAATAAACAAACGCTAATAAACAAAAGCACCTTGCTGTAACGGAAGGGAAACAAAGGGATGTACTTTTGCAAAGGAAGTGCATTTGTGTGTGTCTATTTATGCTGTTTGCGTAGTTCACAAAGTTGCCCTAGTCCATTTCCAATTTCACTGATTGCGCCGCTCCCGAGTTGTGAGCATGCGCACAGCGGAGCTGACCATGGTCTCCTTCAAGCGTGCATGCGCGAGCCGGCCGGCCCTTCATTTGCATGGGGTCACGGCTCATTTCAATGTAACACGCCCACGTCCTTCCCAATTTGTATTACTCCGCCTTACGCCTTACGCCTATGAAAAAACGTTACGCATGCGCAAAAAGCTACGAGAATAGGGTGATTACGCGGCAAAATTGTGCAAGTCTAACGTAAAGGCGGTGCGCTACGCCGGTCCAATAATGCGCAGATGTACGTGAATCTGGGCCCTCATTTCTTTTTTTTTTCCCCATAAAAAAGGTATTTACTCCTGCTGGTCAAAGAGATTTTCCATCTTATTAGAACAACTCTTTATGTGATAAGATCATTTAGGCTGTTTATTACTGTCTCTCTACACAAACTAGTTGTTGAAAGCAGAGATCAAATTGGTTGTATCACTTACTTTTATTAGGACCGAAATGGCCAACACACCAGAGAAATATTATTGTTATTGCTAATGTTAACAGAATACTTAGCAGTCTGAAAAAAAGCTTATTTTATGTAGCGCTCATTTTAAACCTTAAAAACTTTAAACTTTACCTTTCTACAATATTAAAGGAATGTAACAATCGCATTCTTAAATGTAACATTTTTTTCATTGTACTCATTATGTATGGCAATAATCCTTCTTTAATTATCCATGTAATGTATGTTAGAGATTTTAAATTTTATTTAAAAACATTGCCCAGTAGCCAAAGAAGGGAATAGAATATGTACATTACTAATTATGAAAATAGTTTCGTCTTAGTATGCAGGATTAGTATTTATGAACATACTGTGATATCTGAAAGTAATGTAATATAAGACCTTTTTAATGTTAAGGATGATTATAGTATTTATATATTATTATATTTTCTCATTTATTGTATTCAGAAATGAAAAATACATACTGTATGTCATTAATAAGTTTTATTTTCTTCTAAACTGGTAATTATGAAATCATGTACTTTTGTTTTCTCGTTTCCAACAAGCATTGTTCATTTCATATATTTTCTTGTATATTCTAAGTTGCTCTGTTAAAAATATTCTTTGTTTACAGAGCTCTATAATGCAAAATTATATCTATGATGCTTATGATCTATGATATTTTTTACCAAAAATATTATTATTATTATTATTATACAGGATTTATATAGTGCCAACAGTTTGCTTAGCGCTTTACATCAGGGAAGACAGTACATTCACAATATAAATCAATACAGGAGGGATCAGAGGGCCCTTCTCGTAAGAGCTTACAATCTAGAAGGGAGGGTCAAGTGGAACAAGGGGTAGTAGCTGTGGGGGATGATTAGATGGACTCAAATAAAAAATGCAGTTGCTAGGTGTGGGAAGTTTAGGCTTCTCTGAAGAGGAGGGCTTTCAGGGATCCTCTGAAAGCTAATAGAGAAAGAGATATGTAGAAGAATACATACCGGCCTAAACTGGGGGAAATTTTTTTTTTAATATATATTTTTGGGGGATATTTTTTATAGCAAAAAGTCCAAAAATATTATTATTTTTTCAAAATTGTTGCTTTATTTTTGTTTATAGCGCAAAAAATAAAAACCGCAAAGGTGTTCAAATACCACCAAAAGAAAGCTCTATTTGTGGGAAAAAAAAGGATGCCAATTTTGTTTGGTAGCCATGTCGCACGACCGCGCAATTGTCAGTTAAAGTGACGCCGTGCCGAATCGGAAAAAGGGGCCAGGTCCTTTACCTGCATAATGGTCCGGGTCTTAAGTGGTTAATAAATTATTCCTGAAAATGTGTTGGCTTAATCTATTGCTCATGTAATAAACAGATACCACCTCTGTACACTCCCATCATTCGATTAATCTTAAAACTGTAAACTATGGGTGCTTTTTTCAAAATAAAACCTAATCTGAACAATTCCTTCTCAATCTTTCTCAGCAGCATGTAATCATTCAGTTGATCGTTTGGTAGGACTGGGGAATTAAATCATTGTTTAGACAGGGCTGTGGATCCCATGTGATAGAGCTGGGCCAGTCACAAAGCTCCTATGTGTGTTGCAGGGGAGAGGGGGAATAGGCCCCATGCTCACCAATACCCAGAAGTGACAGGTATGTTTCCCCAATCCCAGTAGGTGAAGTATGCAGCAAAAAAAGGTGAGCAATTTCTGCTGGGGAGATATTTACCCTACTACTTTCAATTGCTCTGCATAGACAGAGAAAAGGTTTACTTTGAAATAGAAGTCTATCCAAAATGTTAGTTTTCGGCTTATATACTTTGGGAAGTTTAACAAATTCAATAATGGGAATTCTGCTGGGGATATCTCATCACTGGGCCCTTTGAGAGTTTCACAAAGCTACAGTAATGATATCCAGAACTCACACAAAAATGGCCTGGTCACATGGAAAGGAGAAGACAGGTATGACCATGAGGAAAGGAGATGAAGGGTATGACCTATCGGAAAGGAGAAGAAGGGTATGACCATGAGGAAAGTAGAAGAAGGGTATGATCATGAGGAAAGGAGAAGAAGGGCATGGCCATATGGAAAGGAGAAGAAGGGTATGACCATATGGAAAGGAGAAGAAGGGTATGACCATATGGAAAGGAGAAAAAGGGTATGGCCATGAGGAAAGGAGAAGAAGGGTATGACCATATGGAAAGGAGAAGAAGGGTATGACCATATGAAAAGGAAAAGAAGGGTATGACCATGAGGAAAGGAGAAGAAGGGTATGACCATGAGGAAAGGAGAAAAAGGGTATGACCATGTGGAAAGGAGAAGAAGGGTATGATCCATGAGGAAAGGAGAAGAAGGGTATGACCATGAGCAAAGGAGAAGAAGGGTATGATCCATGAGGAAAGGAGAAGAAGGGTATGACCATGAGGAAAGGAGAAGAAGGGTATGACCATGAGCAAAGGAGAAGAAGGGTATGACCATGTGGAAAGGAGAAGAAGGGTATGACCATGAGGAAAGGAGAAGAAGGGTATGACCATGAGGAAAGGAGAAGAAGGGTATGACCATGAGGAAAGGAGAAGAAGGGTATGACCATGAGGAAAGGAGAAGAAGGGTATGACCATGAGGAAAGGAGAAGAAGTGTATGGCCATATGGAAAGGAGAAGAAGGGTATGACCATGAGGAAAGGAGAAGAAGGGTATGACCATGAGGAAAGGGGAAGAAGGGTATGACCATGAGGGAATAAGAAGAAGGGTATGACCATGAGGAAAGGAGAAGATGTAAGGCTATGCCCAATAAGTTCAGGAATACGAATCTCAACTGCGGAGACTTCTCAGGTTCGGACCCAGGTTTCACTCTCTTTTGTGCAGAGAGTTTGGTATCCTAGCATCACAGTCTCAGTCACGCAGTATGGCGCATATTCCTTCATCGGCACCTATGCGATTTAAGGAAGATACCGGACGCTAGATCCAAGGCAAGTTAAGGTTACTCTAGATACAATAGTTGGCGTGATCCCGAACGGGCATACGGCCACTAGAGCACTAGACATAAAACACAATACTTCATAGCAAGGTATATAGAGCTAACGCCATATGCCTTAATAGTGGTGGACTGATACAGCGCATCAATATTGAGGGAATGGCGGACAGGGACGTTATAGTTGGTATGCAGAGATTACGGACCAACTCTGGCAATTGCAGGTGGCCGAGCATGCATGGCATGTGAGTAACTGTACAACAAGTCCTCAGGTAATAGGCAGTTTGCACGAAAGCATTTGAGAAGGAGATACGTGAACATGAAAGGACTTCCCATATACTTGGTAATATCAAGGATGCAGAAATCATGGAAAAGTCCCCTTGAGGCATAAACACAGAAAGGCTATGGCTGCAGCATTTCCTGACACAGTATAGCATACACAGTAGCACAGTTCACAGGGCAGCAACACATTGCATAGATCAGGGTACTTGCGATACTGAAGAACTGGCTGGCAGAGTCCAGGATCCGGGTTGCTGGGATTTGTAGTTCCAATGAGTAGGATTTGTGGAGTCCTGGTTGGTGCTGCAGGGTGATGCTGGTCAAGTCCCTGGGGTGACAGGCCAGTGGTGCTGGAGGAACCAGCTGACAGTGGGGCGTCCCCACGCAATAGAGCAACCCCACACTGACAGCCTGGCCAGTTTAAAAAGGCCGCACAACCACTTAACAGGAAGTCACAGGCTAATCAGGAAGTAACTAGCTGAACTCCAAGTGAGAGACTCTTCAGGAAGAAGGTTTGGGAAGGAAGTAACGGGTGAGAGTAACTGGGAAAGAAGTACATATAACTGTACTCAAGGAAGGTTAGCGGTGAGACGTTACAGAAGAAGGGTATGGCCATATGGAAAGGAGAAGAAGAGTATGACCATGAGGAAAGGAGAAGAAGGGTATGACCATGAGGAAAGGAGAAGAAGGGTATGACCATGAGGAAATGAGAAGAAGGATATGACCATTAGGAAAGGAGAAGAAGGGTATGACCATTAGGAAAGGAGAAGAAGGGTATGACCATATGGAAAGGAGAAGAAGGGTATGACCATGTGGAAAGGAGAGGAAGGGTATGACCATGTGGAAAGGAGAAGAAGGGTATGACCATGTGGAAAGGAGAAGAAGGGTACTCTCTGTGTCAGAGTGGAATGTCCCTAGATAGCTAATATAGATGCAGAGAAATTGACATCCACAGTTGCCTAATTAGGAATCTACAAAGTTCATAGGGGAAATTCACTTCCATTAGGATGTAAGCTAATGGCTCAGGGTTAGAGTTATCCCACAAGATAACACATCACCTTCTATAAAATAAAATATTTAAGTGCAGCGCTCTTAATCTATCATGTGAAAAATCCAGTGATATCAAATTATATTCAAATAAATAAATCTATATTATAATGTGTTCAATTAAAGTTCATATGCTGACTTTTCTGCGTTGAATTATTGTGACTTCTCAATTCATATATCATCCACCACTGTAAATATTGTGTCTTCAGCAGATGTGCACACCTTCACTAGCCGTTATACCCACTCACCTCATACATGAGTCAGAAAGACTCAAAACATTTCTTTTCTTTCTTTCTTTCAGCTATGGTCTCATCTTTTCCACATCCGACCAGCTACTCTGTATCCACTTTCCAATCAGTAGCCTCCCAGGGGGATCGCAAGAAAGATCTTTCATATATACTGCCCAACTGCTTCTCTCCTTCCTCCACACCAGCATTATTACTCTGTATTCCTGAGGATATGGCTCCAAATTCATTCAACAATAGGGGATACATAGTGCTCTCCATTTGCAAAATTGATTAAAATGCCCCAATTAAAAAAACACTTACAAGACATTCAATTAAAAACCGGCTCTGTATAATACAAATGCGTCCGCCTGCTCACCACTTTGGCTGCGTGACGTCACAGGCTCAGCTCCTCCCCAGCAGCTGTGGAGTACTAATTAGTAAACTTTATATAGTTTGTTTATAGCACATAACACTTTAGGTATGTGGCGCTAATTGTCTTTTCTACACAATACATCCCCTTCTATGTGAGAGAAGAGAGTATTAGTCAATATATAATGTATGTGTTACAGTTCTGCTTAGGCTGTTTTTCTCTTGGCTCTCATTTGTGTTCTGTAGAAAAAGAATAATTCACCATCCCACAATATGCTAGTAATATGCCATAAGCTCAAACGGAATAGCAAACCTGCCTGTGTGTGCAATATTTACAGTTAATCTTAAATTAGTACCAACTTACTGCATCAGAGTTTTAAAATCCGCCAAAGTGGAGCAAAGCAAAAGTCCAGTGCTTTAGGTAAATTCCTAAACTCCTATGCCATGTGAAGGTAGCATATTGGGTTGATTTACCAAAAGCAATCAGACTGTTCACTTTGCAAGGGAATTTTCCCTTAGCTGCCCTCAATGAAGCTTAACCAGTTGACAACCGCCGCACGCCGATATACGTCGGCAGAATGGCAGGGGCAGGCAAATGGGTGTACAGGTACGTCCCCTTTAATTTGCCATGCAGCAGGCATGCGTGCACCCCTTGTGTTCTCCGTTCCAGCGGGCCACGCAAACTCGATGTTCGCCAGGGGCCCGTGCTCATGACACAGAGATGCAGAACAGGAAGATGCCTATGTAAACAAGGCATTTTCCTGTTCTGCCTAGTGACATGACAGGGATCTACTGCTCCCTTTCATCGGGAGAAGTGATCTCTGTCATGTCAGTGGTAGCCCACCCTCCCACAGTTGGAATCACCCCCTAACACACAATCCCTAGTGTTTAACCCCATCCCTGCCAGTGTCATTTACACAGTAATCAGTACATTTTTATAGCACTGATCACTGTATAAATGACAATGGCCGCAAAATAGTCTCAAAAGTGTCCGATGTGTCTGCCATTACGTTGTAGTCATGATAAAAATTGCAGATCGCAGCCATTACTAGTAAAAAAAATATTAACAAAAATGCCATAAATCTATCCCCTATTTTGTCAATATATACGCCTATTGCAATTTTTTTTACCAAAAATATGTAGAAGAATACATATCAGTCTAAACTGAGGAAAACATTTGTTTTTTTGGGGGGATATTTATTATAGCAAAAAGTCTAAATTATTGCTTTTTTTTTCAAAATTTTCGTTCTTTTTTTGTTTACAGCGCAAAAAATAAACACTGCAGAGGTGATCAAATACCACCAAAAGAAAGCTCTATTTGAGGAAAAAAAGGGCGTCAATTTTGTTTGGGTGCAACGCCGGACAACTGTGTCGCTTTAATTGTCAGTTAAAGCGACACAGTGCCGTATCGCAAAAGTGCTCTGGTCAGGAAGGGGGTAAATTCTTCCTAGGCTGAAGTGGTTAACTAACTTCCATCATGTAATTATGTGCACACACAAATGCATTTTTTTCTCCTTGCACATGACTGGGTATTCTTTGCAAAGTGCGTTTTCACTAAAATAAGAAAACAATCCATTTCAAAGTGAACATTCTGTTGCAAAGAGAGAACATTGTATTTGCCTTTAGTAAATCAACACCATAATAATACAACCGACAACCCTGTATTACTCCTAGACACACAGTCAGAGCCGATCCTAGGGTCACAGACGCCTGGGTGCAGAAATATTTCTGACGCCCCCACGTGGGCGTGGTCATCTTACTAACTCCTCCCCCTTTTCACATGTTTCTATGGCTATGACTCAAACACAGAGATGCTCCCCTAAGAAGTCTTCATTAGTGTCCCCCATCAGAGTCCCCCCAGCAGGTGTCCCCCATCAGAGACCCCCACAGCAGGTGTCCCCCATCAGAGCCCCCCCACAGCAGTTGCCCCCCATCAGAGCCCCCCACATCAGGTGTCCCCATAGATCAGTACTTGTTCAATAGATCCCTGTAGCTCGGGCGCGCTGGGAGCAGAAGCACATTACAGGAGGCGGGGCATACGAGGCATCTTTGGTTACTTGGAGGGTGGCACTCGGAGAGCATTTCTGGGAGTGCACGGGATGATTGGCAGCAGCTCCGGCCAACCCAGAAGCCTCTCATCACACCGCCTATGAGAGAAGAGCCGACACACGCAGAGGGGGCGGGGCAGAAGACTGCTCCATGCACACCGGACAGAATTAATTAGTGGAGCCTAGTGCCGACACGTGTTACGGGTACAGCGGGAGGTATGTGCTCTTGTCAGTTGCCAGAGTAGAGAGCAAGCGGGATGGGGAACCGCAGCACCCGCTACATGCACTCTGCCTCTGGACACAGACAAGGTGGAGGGAGGGGAGCACTTTGGAGCTTCGGCGCCCCACCTCTGCGGCGCCTGGGTGCGGAGCACTCCGTGCACCCTGCCTAGGATCGGCCCTGCACACAGTACCAATGTTCAACTATATATTTCACTTCCATGTGAATTACTAATGTTCAGATAAAGGAACACCTGGGTAGCAGTGATCATAACATGATTTCGTTTAATGTAAACTATAAGCAAGAAATACATACAGGAAAGATAAAAACACTTAATTTCAAGAGAGCAAATTTTCAAAGCATGAGGACTGCTCTCCAGGGCTTGGACTGGGAGGGAATATTGGCACCGATGAACACAGAACAGAAATGGGAATTCTTCAAAAAGACTCTTTGGAACCTCACTGCAAAGTATATTCCCATGGGCAATAAGTTTAAAAGGCTACAGATAAAACCTATGTGGCTCACGGTTAAAGTTAAAAAAGCTATAAACAATAAGAAAATAGCTTTTAAAAAATATAAAAATGAAGGAACACTAGTGTCGTTTAAATGTTACAAAGAATATAATAGAATATGTAAAAAGGAAATCAAGGATGCAAAAATTGAAAATGAACGACAGATTGCAAAAGATAGTAGGACAAACCCCAAAAAATTCTTTAAATATATTAATAGTAAAAAGGTCAAGTCTGAGCATGTAGGCCCTTTACAAAATAATCTAGAGTGGGTGACTGAGGACATAGAGAAGGCAAATTTATTAAATGCTTTCTTCAGCTCTGTGTATACAATGGAGAATGGGGGAGCTCATGTCGATATAGGGGGTGGGAGTGACACAGCCCCAAATCCACAATGGCTCAAAAGTGATATGGTCCAGAAATATTTAGACAGAATAAAGGTGGATAAAGCACCTGGACCAGATGGCATCCACCCACGGATCCTAAAAGAATTGAGCTCTGAAATTTCAAAGCCACTGTATCTAATATTTAGGGACTCATTAATGACAGGAATAGTACCACTGGATTGGCATAAAGCCAATGTGGTGCCCATATTTAAAAAGGGAACAAAGTCTTTACCTAGTAACTATAGACCTGTTAGTTTAACTTCTATAGTTGGAAAGATACTGGAGCGTTTAATAAAAGACCACATGGATGAGTTCTTGCTGGAAACAAACTATTTAAGCAGCAGACAGCATGGATTCATGAAGGACAGAAGTTGTCAGACAAACCTGATTTCCTTTTATGAAGAGGTAAGTAAAACCCTGGACAGAGGCGTGGCAGTGGACGTGGTATACTTGGATTTTGCAAAAGCGTTCGATACAGTTCCCCACACACGGCTCATGTGTAAGGTAAGGTCTACAGGATTAGATATATCAGTTTGTAAATGGATAGAAAACTGGCTGAAAGACAGAATTCAGAGAGTTGTGGTCAATGATTCTTACTCTGAATGGTCCAAGGTTATCAGCGGTGTACCCCAATGTTCAGTGTTGGGTCCCTTACTTTTCAATATATTTATAAATGATATTGGGTCTGAGATCAAAAGTAACATTTCTGTTTTTGCAGATGACACCAAGCTATGCAGTGGAATAACGTCCTTACAGGATGTCTCCAATTTACAAGCCGACCTCAATGCTCTGTCTAATTGGGCGACTAAGTGGCAGATGAGGTTTAATGTTGATAAATGTAAAGTTATGCACTTGGGGGCTAAGAATATTCATGCATCATACATGCTAGGGGGAGTACAACTGGGGGGATCTGTAGTGGAGAAGGATCTGGGTGTTTTAGTTGATCATAAGCTCAATAATGGCATGCAATGCCAAGCTGCGGTTTCCAAAGCGAGCAAAGTCCTTTCTTGTATTAAGAGAGGTATGGACTCCAGAGATAGAGATATCATTTTGCCCTGTACAAATCATTAGTAAGACCTCATCTGGAATATGCAGTCCAGTTTTGGGCACCAGTTCTCAAAAAGGATATCGGAGAACTGGAGAAAGTGCAGAGAAGGGCAACCAAACTGATAAGAGGCATGGAGGAGCTCAGCTATGAGGAAAGATTAGAGGAACTGAATTTATTCACTCTTGAGAAGAGGAGAATAAGGGGGGATATGATCAACATGTACAAATACATAAGAGGTCCATATAGTGAACTTGGTGTTGAGTTATTCACTTTAAGGTCAACACTGAGGACAAGGGGGCACTCTTTACGTCTGGAGGAAAAGAGATTTCACCTCCAAATACGGAAAGGTTTCTTCACAGTAAGAGGTGTGAAAATGTGGAACAGACTCCCTCCAGAGGTGGTTCTGGCCAGCTCAGTAGATTGCTTTAAGAGAGGCCTGGATTCTTTCCTAAATGCACATAATATAACTGAGTACTAAGTTTTGTAGGTAAAGTTGATCCGGGGTAAATCCGATTGCCTTTCGGGGGATCAGGAAGGAATTTTTTCCCCTCCGGTAGCAAATTGGATCATCGCTCTGCTGGGGTTTTTTGCCTTCCTCTGGATCAACTGTGGGTATGGAGTTGGGTGTATGGGAGGATGTACTGTGTTTTACTTTGTTTTATTTTTATTTATTTTTTTATGGTTGAACTGGATGGACTTTCAACCTGACTAACTATGTAACTATGTAACTATGTAACTATGTGCCATGGTCTGTTGCTTGCATCAAAATCTTTCCTTAATAACCAAAATAAGCTGTCTCCCTTTACTGTGGGATTTGGTGGAAAATAAATGTTGACTTGATCTATTTCCCCTGCAAGACCTGTGGGGGATCCTATACCAGTTTTGGATTTAGATGCACCCTTTATGTAGCCTGCATTTGTGCAAAAGTTATACAAGCTTGGACTGAGCCTGCAACATGTCAAGAAAATTGGGTCTATACATTTTGTTTCCTCTCTATTTAAGCTTCAAGGATAAATCAAAATTGGCCTAATTTAACCATGTGAAAAGGAGCAATCAATAAATGTCTTCCTTTTAATCTTTAAAGCGGAGCTCCAGCCGCAATTTTTTTTTTTTTAAAGTCAGCAGCTACTAACAGTGTAGCTGCTGACTTTTAATAAGGACACTTACCTTGTCCTACTTGCCCGCGCTGATGGGCCCCCCGATGCTGGTCCCACGATCGCTCCGGGTCCCGCGCCGCCATTCACACTATGAGAAACAGGCAGTGAAGCGCGCCCCATTCACAAGGAGAAGGACGAGAAGAAAAGGCACCGCGGAGTGGAAGAGGCAGATTACGGACTTCCGCATAGCAACAGGTATTTCGGGTGAGTATTTTTTTTTTTCAGGTTTTTTTTATTTAATATTTTTAAACAACATTGGAAAATGTTGTTTTCCTGGGTGGAGCTCCGCTTTAAATACAGTGCACAATGTTAATTATATATGGTGCTTTGAACTGTGTGGCTGCAAATACTAGCTGGTAGTAGTTAGTCACATTCAACTGGACTTGTTCTGTAATGTTTTAGATGTTTTATTACTCCTCCAACAAGCTCCTTAAACAATAATTCAATAATTAATGCCAGGAACACAGAGCATTTTTGGCCACATGGATTACTCAGTCACCTGAATTTAGTCACCGAGGAATGTCTCAAGGCAGATGTTGACTGTCCAAGAACATGATGGGAGGTGTGAAAGTTTGTAAAACAAAGCTGTTCTAATTACATAATCCAGTTATCATGGGACCTGAACTCTGCCACAAAGTGACAGAAGAGAAGGCATAATTTGCCTGGAGACATTTCTGCACCGGTATCTACTTACATCGCTTGCTTCTGCCTTTACAACCATTGAGTGAGTGGCCTGTTGTATCCCTCCCTATACTGGTCTCTTTACATGTTTCTCTACACTCTTGTGTCAGTGGTTCTAAAAGTATGGAAACCAGAGGGTAGTGTAATAGCCAGACAACTAGCATATTGAAAAGAAGGACAGCAATGATAGCCACCATATTCCCTTATGACAGACAGGCTAAGTTCACTTTTTTTTCTCTAAATTACAGCTCCCCTATGTACCAATATACCATCAATGTACCTCTGTTGCAGAAAAATAAAAGCTTTCTTTGATTTTTAGGACAAGGCCTTACCTTAGCCCCTTGCTGTATTTCCTAAATAGCTTCATCACTTCCTGATATGTAGATTTGAAAAAACAGTAAGACACAGAAGGGAGTTTACCAGCTTACCTCATTAGCACACACATCCGTCACTTACCTCATTTAAACACCCACCCTTCATCCATCAACTATGTTTATACAGCATCCCCGGCATCCCTCTACGTGTGAATTTTCTTGCCTTCCCCAGCGTTCTCCAAGCTGTATCCTGGCCTAGGCCAACAAGGCACAGGCCTAGGGCAGCACTTTGCAGGGGGGCAGCACGAAAAGAGTCCCCGCCGGCTTGCGCTACACTGTTAGGAAAATTAGTCTAGCGCCTCCATAAAGCGGCTGCGCTGCTTCTGGTATGCGGGCGGCCGGCATTCCGCAACTGTGGGGGGGAGGGGCGCTTCCAATTTGGACTGTTTTATCATCCTGGACCACAAACCTTCCTCACTGTGCTATATGTTTCTGGTGCACCATCTACTTAAAGTAGAACTATAGGCAACACTTTTTTTTTAAATTTTGAGTAGAGTAAGAGAGGGTTATAGCCCCTGTCAGTTTATTTTTTACCATCCCTGTCCCATTACAAAGATTTCCCTTCACTTCCTGCTCTATGGCCAACCAGGAAGTAAGAGTAAATCTAAGTAAATTAAGGGAATCCATTGCCCCCCCCCCAGGCCCTCAGAACTAGTGTCCTCACTCGAAAGTTTCAGGGCGGGTCTTAAACAACACAGGGTGTGGCCATGACAGGAAGGGGTGGATCATATTTAAATTAGGGGGTGCACGAGTTTAGTCAGGCCTAGGGCAGCACAAAACCTAAATACACCTCTGGCACAGGCGGCATGCTAAACTCCCAGGGGCCACCTGCCGCCCACCGGTTGAACTTCCCTGATGTAGTGCAAGGGCCTGCTTGATTGGATACATAGTGAATGGATAAATATTCCTATTCAATAGTTTTGGTACATCGAAAGGGAATTGTACAGAGTTTGTATGGTGTATGGTCTCCTTCAATCTCCTAAAATTACCTAGTTGCGTTTTCAATACCACTAATTGTTAACAGCACACCAAACACAAAAGCAAACACACATTTTGCCACAAAATGAATGCAGCAAAACGCAAAGTACAAACTGTGCAATTGGCGCCACAACAAAATGTCCCATGAGCTACTTTGCCACGTGTAGCACAGCCCATTAAAATCAGGCTGCCTTATGTGTGTCACTGGAAAAACAATCCAAAAAACATGTGCTCTCACTACTCTAGGTTTGAATGAGTCCTGAAAGTGAAATTGCTGTGTTCACACAAAAGTAGCCAAACTGCGAATCAGCTCTACACGGCGGTATGTAGAGGCAAAAAAATAGGGCATGCTGTACATGGTGGAAGTATAAAGAATATGATCTTATATACATGTTATTTGGGTGAACCTCCGCTTTAAGGGAAGAAGTAGGTGGTGGTATAGTAATGAGGGAGGTGTGGTCCAGACTGATCATCCCTCCCTCCTGCCAGGACATTGTCTTCTCCCGGTGGAGGGGTGGAGTAGGGAGGGGGAAGCTGTTCCCACTGGGAGAAGACAACGATTATTGCTATTGGATTTAGCAGCCACTTGCAGCAGAATCCAGCAGGCTGGTCGTACCAAAGTTGCTACAAGTTGCTACATTCCACTTGCCCATTAAGGCCGCGTACACACGACCGGTTTCCTTGGCAGAATTCAGCAAGAAACTCGATGGGAGACGTATTCTGCCGAGGAAACCCGTCGGGAAACTCGTCGAGCCAAAAAGAGAGCATGTTCTCTATTTCCTCGTTGGGCCATGGGAACATTTGGCTCGATTAGTTTTTTAACTGCCGAACTAGGAACATGACAGGGAAAACGATGTGTTTCGCCCGACGAGTTTCTCGGTCGTGTGTACGCCGCCTAACAGTTTCAAATCTTTATGAATCGGTCTTTAACCACTTAAGGACCGCCTCCTGCACATATACATCGGCAGAATGGCACGGCTGGGCACATGGACATACAGGTACGTGCTGTGCTAGTACCCAGCCGTGGGTCACGGGCACGCACCCCTGGCGCTCCCGTGACCCGGACCGAAGCTCCGGGACCGCGGGACTCGCGGACCTGATCACCGCTGGAGTGTGGCGATCGGTCCCCGGAGCTGAAGAACGGGGACAGCCGTGTGTAAACACGGCTCCCCCGTTCTTCACTGTGGCGGCAGCATCGATCGTGTCATCCCTCTTATAGGGTAACACAATCGATGACGTCACACCTACAGCCTCACCCCCCTACAGTTGTAAACACACTTCAGGTCACACAAATCCCCATCAGCGCCCCCTGTGGTTAACTCCCAAACTGCAACTGTAATTTCCACAGAAAACAATGCATTTTAAATGCATTTTTTGCTGAGAAAATTACAATGGTCCCAAAAATGTGTCAAAATTGGCCGAAGTATCCACCATAATGTCGCAGTCACGAAAAAAATCGATGATCGCCACCATTAGTAGTAAAAAAATAATAATTAATAAAAATGCAATAAAACTATCCCCTATTTTGTAAACGCTATAAATTTTGCGCAAACCAACCGATAAACGCTTATTGCGTTTTTTTTTTTACACCAAAAATAGGTAGAAGAATACGTATCGGTCAGGCAATTAGTGAAAAAAAAAAAACCTCAGCAGTTGCTGTCCCCGTATCTCTCTTGTGACAGGTACACTTTACTTTCTGTCTTGCAGAATAGCTGACCGTAGACAGAAGCAATTGCCCTTTTTAAGTCTTAACCACCCGATTATTGCACATATATTTTTTTTATAGTCTCTAGGCAGCACCATTACTGAGCCACAAAGAAAAGAGTTTGAAAGTAACCAACAAGCATGTTAAAAGAAGAAAAATCCACTTAATAAGTTGGTACAGCAAGTGAAGGGAAGCTATCAATAAGAAGTGAATGGCTAATAGTGTGGATCACAGCTGACAAAGCAAACAAAATTAAAATAGACACCTGATTGTTGTTAATAGCCTAGACAATCACATACTGAACAACGAGCAGGCCAGTTTCTCTAGCATGGAATTGAATTCAAATTCAATTTGAAACATAATGGAGAGGATTTATCTGAATGAGTATAATTATTTCAAGTTGTCTGAATGTTATTAGGAAGAGAAAAGTACAAAAAAAAGACAAAAATTTGAAAAATAAGATATTGTCTGAATATTTAATACTGTATTGTATTGAGGATCTCAATGGCAAACACATTTAAAATCTCAGCTGACCCCATATGGAAGCATAGTTTTTATATTGGCATATTTTATGACGATTGGACACTTCTATTGTGGATTTATTACTACAGTAAAATCCTCTTTTAAATGTTTTATAGTGTTTTATTATGCTTACACACTCCACAGTTCTGCTGGTTAATCGTATGCACATACCCACCAAATAGATTATAATGGACTATCTTGGTACTGATACACAACAACGTAGTTTATGTAAAATATACTATTTTAATAAATATAAAATGACATACAAAAAAATAATAAATAAATATAACAAGATTTTGTCTGGACAGTGTGTACGCAAAGAAAGCTTGTAAAGATTCTCGACAAGCTTGACAAGGAACTCGTCGAGGAAAATGATGTTTCATTTACGATGAGTTCCTCGGTCGTGTGTACGAGGCCTCAGTGTTGACAGTTGCTTCCCTAGATTCAAAACCTGGGCTTCCAGGGAAACAATGTGCTTACATTTTGCACAGCAGAATTCGTTCTTAATCGGATGATCAAGCAATGCATACATGCCGAAAGATATACACAGAGTTGCATCTCGACACCTGCTGGGCAATCATACCTACTAATTTAATGGGAAAAGGGGGTTATACCCTGTCCAAAATAACTAACAACTAGCTTCCTGACACTAATACTCAACAATACACAGGTTCTCAACAAGACAATACACAGGTTTTCAACAAGACAATACACAGGTTCTCAACAGGACAATACACAGGTTCTCAACAAGACAATACACAGGTTATCAATAAGACAATACACAGGTTCTCAACAAGACAATACACAGGTACTTAACAATACAATACACAGGTACTGACAGTCCACGTGCACTCACAGTCCATATGCACTCACAGTCCACTTGCACTCACAGCACTCATGTACTCACAGCCCACATGCACTCACGCACCATGTTCCCCACTGCTCCATCAAAGGCGGGAGTCAAAGCTTAGGATTGGATTGATGACATCACCCCTCCCTTGCATGACTTTTGTTTGGGCTTGTTGACAGGCTATTTAACCCAGAGCACTGTATCATCAGAGGTGGTCACATGCTTCCCCCTACCTGGAAGTACCAAATATTTCACAAGGGCTTGGATTGGGCAGCAGAATTGCAGGGGGGCACTGTGAAGGTAAGTAGAAGTGGGGTATGTGAGAGTTTAAAAGGCCTATCCATGCTTTTTTCATGCTGCAAAACTGATTAGGTGCATGAAGAGATATTAAAGCACAAATCTAATTCTTTGCTATTTGGTTAGCTTAAATCTATATTTTGCAGTTTAGAGTGAAAGGCAGGGGTAAACTATTTGGGATCACATTCACTACAATACACATGTATCGGTGCGAATATAACCTTAGAGTTTGGATGAGGGGGGTTGAAGAGTTATAATTAGCCTAGAGGTAGAATCTGTAGAATCTGTACACGGTTCAGGGCATGTATGGCAGCACCAAGTTACCAGTGCTGAAGCCTAATCTATGGCTTCTCTATGGGTCAAACTAATAGAGCACTGTACACCCTATAGTCAGAGTTTGTTGCACCCAGGCACATGTCTTTACATGTTCAATAACTTCTATGCTCCCTAATTATTGCCTGTGATGGCCATTATCCACTTAAGACCCGGACACATACGCTGCTAAATGACCCAAGGTGTTTTTACAATTCGGCGCTGCGTCGCTTTAACAGACAATTGCGCGGTCGTGCGATATGGCTCTCAAACAAAATTTGCGTCCTTTTCTTCCCACAAATAGAGCTTTCTTTCGGTGGTATTTGATCGCCTCTGCGATTTTTATTTTTTGCGCTATAAACTAAAATAGAGCCACAATTTTGAAAAAAATCACAATTTTTTTACTTTTTGTTATAAAAAAAAATCAAATAAACTAAATTTTAGTAAAACATTTAGGCCAAAATTAATTCAGCTACATGTCTTTAGTAAAAAAAAAAAATCGCAATAAAAAAAATAGCTACCTAGCGGGAACAGCGACACTAATACAGCGATCAGAAAAATGATCGCTTAGTGACGCTGGCAATAGGGAGTGAAAGGGTTAACTAGGGCGGTGATCAGGGGGTTAAAACTTTATTAGGGGGGGTGGGGGGGCTATCCTGAACCTAACACTAACTGTTTTTTACACTGCCTGTCACACTGACACTAAATGCAGTGATTAGATCACTGCATTTAGTGACACTGTGACAGGGGGGTGGGGGGGTGCGATCACAAGGGGTTAATGTGCCTATGTGAGTGTGTGTCAGTGTTGTGTTGGTGCACACTTACTGTGGATGTCTTCTCTCATCAGCAGCGGTGGGAAACACCGCTGCGATGAGAGGTGACATCATTTCCTCCTTCCTGTGTAAACACAGGAGGAGGAACTGAAACGAAGGGGGAGCGCTCCCATTGGCTGGGAGCGATCGCGGGGGGGCGGAAAACATGGACATCCGCCCGCTCGTCGGCGATCGCTCCCAGAGCCAGGGGGACCCCCGCACGCCGCGGAGGGGGTCCCGATGGGACCCCCGAACCGCACAAAGGCGGGGACGTAAATTTACGCCCTTGTGCCTGTACGAGCCATGTTGTGGCCGTAAATGTGTGTGCGGGGGTCCTTAAGTGGTTATATAGGCAAACATTTAATTACGGTGGTTGATGAATGTACCCAGTCTTACAATTTCCCAATTACTGTGACAAGCTGATATAATACAATCTTGGGCAGAGCATGGATTCACTACAGGTATTCTCTGTCAATTTCCATCAGTTACTGTCAGTCCTACTTGGTTGCAAAAGATCTTTAGGGCCAAAAAAGTTGAACTGCCGTAGGAATGTTCTTCTGGCTCTTCATGAGTATGCTGGTGACAGGCAGGTCTTTTTGGTGTGAGAAGAATGGTCAACGTCGAACAGTGACAAAAAAAAAAAAAGAACTGGAAAAAGTCAGATAATGGAGATGAATGACATACTGGGGTTGAGTTACTAAAACTAGAGAGTGCTAAATTTGGTGCAGCTGTGCATGTTAGCCAATCAGCTTCTAACTTCAGCTTGTTCAATTAAGCTTAGACATAAAAAGTTTCAAGCTGATTGGTTTCTATGTAGAGCTGCACCAGATTTTGTACTCTCTAGCTTTAGTAAATCAACCCCACTAAATACCCATGGCCAAATACTGCCAGAGGCTTGTCCCTAGTGTGACCCCCATGATGACGCCAAACCAAAGAAAACATATATCACTGAAATTTTACTTTCTAAGGTAATTTTTTAGTACATTCAAAACTATCCAGGATACCTAAATCTCATTTTAAACATTTCTTTTGTTAAATTCAAGCATCATACTGATCTGTATTGCATGTGACTTAAAGAGATGAATCGTCTGCTGAAAGCTCACATATTTGTCTCTCAGTTAATTAAATGTACTGAAATAGATGCCAATTAATCTTATAAAGCCTCATTTTTCTGGAAGTTAATCGTGAAAAAGCTTCTTCTTTGATATAAACGCACCGCTAGAGATAACAGAGCTGTTGTAGCCAATTTTGGAGTTTGCATCAGTATTGCACATTTTGGAGAAGAAGGCTGTTTATTAAAAGTTATGCTGTCATCTTCCTCTGTGATAAACTGAACTTGAAAAGATGAATTATCCAAGAATGCAAATACATAGATTAGGATGTTGCTGAAATGTACAGGATGAGAAACAAAATAGACATACAGAGATTTTTATTTTGGAAATAACCAAAGTACTGTTACAATGCTGAGTCAAATGACTTTGATTACCAATTAGTAGTAAGCATCAACTATGAGGCTGCTTTCACACTGGGGCCGGCGTTGACGGTAAAACGCTGCTAGTTTTAGCAGCGCTTTACAGTCATTTTAGCTCTGCTATTTGGACACTAGTGGCCACTTTTAACCCCTGCTAACAGCCAAATAAGGGGTTATATGCTCCTGTGTAGTGACACTGCAGATGCGCTTTGCAGGCGCTTTGGCATCAGTGCCCATTCATTTCAATGGGCAGGGGCGGTGGAGGAGCGGTGAATACAACGCTCCTTCATCGCCCCAAAGATTCTGCTTGCAGGACATTTTTTAACGTCCTCTGGCTATCACTCTGGCACTCTGGCTTTCACACTGGGATTGCAGGGTGGTGTTTTTCAGACGCTTTACAGACGCTATTTTTAGCCCTAAAGTGCCTGAAAAACGCCACAATGTGAAAGAGGTCTAAAAAGTTTTGTAATTTTCAAGGTAGCATAAGTAAACTAATTATATATAAATAACAAGCTGCGCAATGGATGTAAAGGTATCCAAATGAGCCAGTACAATCATTAAACATAAGTGCGTGAAAATTACAGTAACAATGATTCTAGTGACACAACAGATATGATGCCCTATCTGTACAATGATCCAATGAGTCCCAAAAAGTGAATGATCTTTTTTTTTTTCAGAAAAAACATCAGATTTTGTTAGCCAAAATACTTAAAGGTGTACAGTTCTCCTATAGGTGAGTTGGTGACATCAAACCAGAGCAAACCAAAGAAGAGTGACATAGGAAAAAACTGAGTCTTTTGGATCGAGTATGTCAAGGGAACATAAGATAGAGTCTTTTGTCACCTGCAGCTCCACTGGTGTGGTGTATTTGTTGGAATCCCCTTGCAGGCTGCAGTACATAGGCAGAACTAAAAGATCAATGTAGGTGCGTTTAGGGGAACACATAACAAATATCAAAAGTGGTTTTAAAGACCATTTTGTCTCGAGACATTATGATTTATATCACAAACGTAATCCTGTTAATACAATATTCCTACGGGAGCTGTGGTGGCTCAACGTGATTGGCACTGCGCTGACAAGCCATTCACCTCTGCAGCCAAGGGTTCGGATCCCGGTCTCGGCTACATGTGAATTGAGTTTGGTGGTCTCAGCCCGGCTCCCGGTGGGTGTGCTATGCAAGGTACGCCTGTGCTTAGTACGCCCACCCCCCCCCCCCCACAAAAACCACCACACTTGCACGCACACAAAATTGGTTTAAAACACACGCACTTTGGCCATGCGGTCTCCTAAAATAAAAAAGAGAGGCGAAGGACCTACGGGGCTGGCTGGGTGGGCTAGGCCCCCTCACTCCCTCATAGGGGGAGTCCCTCTGCCCCATTGGGGTCCCGTTGGGCCCCAGTTGGGCTCCCAAGAGGAGCAGGTAGGGTGGGGTGAGTGGGAGGCCCCCCTTCACACCCGCCATTGCCACCAGGGGCATGGAGAAGGATGGCGATTGCCTCCGGGGGGAGGGTCTGCCTACTCCCAACTCCTGCAGTCCGGCTCCTCTCTCTCGAGTTCACGCACAAAAATACACTTTAAAAAAAAAAAAATATGCTTAAAAAAAAAAGAAAAAAAAAAAAAAATACAATATTCCTGGGAATTGATCGGTATAGTCCACATTGGAGATGTCATGGATCCACAGGGTACATTGTTATACACCCTATGGTCTGAACATAGACATAGATGTTAACGCTTTTATAGATAACAGCTTACAACCTTGATAGTGAACCTGATCTGAGTTCCCGGAAGGCCCCTTAATTATTTAATTATTGAATAATTTATTGGGGTGATCCAATATTTATAATATTCACTGTAGTGTTCATTTAATAGTTTAAAAAACATTTTTTTTTAGAGTTAATACTGTTCTTCTCCACACTTATGGTTATATCTAACCTTCTAACAGATACAGATTATCATGTGGTCCCACCTCATTGATGGTCTGACTTTTAGATTGGCCTTTATTGGTTTTGACATTTGGTGTAATACCAGGGCCGACCAACGGGGCCATAAGTGATTATCCTTCTCACGCACAACTGACATATTATATATGGAAACAATGGAAAATATCTGCGCTAATTTAAAATAATACAGAAGAAAAAAGCCACTAGCACAATATGTGGATCAAACAAGCAAAAAATATAAAAATTCAGTAGTGCAGCGCTACAATGAAATAATAAAATAAAATAGTGTCCAAATAAGTACAGGACAAAAGACGCACAGGACCCTTTTCCAGTGCAGAATGCGGCCGCGCCAGAGATGTGTGAACCGGCTCCATTGAGAGACGGTCACAGTCTCCTGTCATGCGAATTTGATGTGAGGAAACCCGCATCTAAATCAAATAAGTGTGAACCGGCCTAAGTAAAGCAACCCCAATGAGACACCGTGAATGGAAAAAGAAGATACTTGTGCTGAGAGAACTACCAGGTTGGCTTCACTGATTTTCTTCTGAAAATGCAAATCCTGTTTAAATGGATATACTTTCTGATTCACTTACCTGAAGCATGCAAGTGGGATCTAAAATCAAATGCATAAAGTCAGAACTGACTGCCAAATGTGTTTCTTGTTGCTGACTTAAATGTATTGACTGCATTGAATCACCATGACAGCCTACCGTGAGCATTGGCAACCTACCATTAGATATGAGCATTTTCAGAAAGAGAGGTCAGCGATGGCAGCCCACGTTTTCGCTACATGTTTCCTTTAAATTATTATTATTAAAGCTAAACATCAGACATGTGGCTAAATACACAGATGCCATATGTGTATGGGGCTGTTTAACCTGCCAGAGGATTTGTATTTCTTTCTATCTGCAGGTTTACACAGTTCTGCACAGCCCTTTATGGCAGGGCAATTTGTTGTAGCTCAGTAACTCTTAGGCCCCGTACACACGAGCAAATGAATCTGATCAAATCGGTCTGACAGACACGATTTGGTCAGATTTGTCTGCTGCCTGTTTTGGTTTGATCGCTGTACACACGATCAAACCAAAATCCCCGCCGGCAGACAGCGCGGTGACGTGGCGGTGATGTTGACACCGCCACGTCACCGCACCAGGAAGTAAAACACTTCCGCGCATGGGTCGAATCCATTCGACGCATGTGCGGGCAGATATGTCTGCTGGTTAGCGTACTAACCAGCAGACATATCGGACAGACGGGTTCCCAGCAGACAGATTTTAAAGCAGGCTTTAAAATCTGTCTGCTGGCCAAATCCGTCGGCTCGCCTGTACACAAGATCGAATCTGTCTGCTGAGACGGGCTGTCAGACCGTTTTCAGCAGATAGATTTGATCGGGTCAGCTTATACGTTTCATTTACTTAGACTATTCTTTCCCTAGCATTTCCCTGACATTGGTAAATAAAACCTATTTTTACATACTTTATTGTAGACAATCACTGGGTCTCTGTGCTTGACTATGCAATGCAGCCAAATCAAGGGTGGTGAGAAGGTCAGCAGGGTGCTGCACATAGATTTCTTAAAACATTTTTTAAAGCACCCTGCCTCAGTATCCCTCTCAAGAGCCCTCACCTATGATGCAAGAAGTGGGCTGGCTATTGGGAGGAGTTGTGCACATGTCAACATACCTTGATGGAGGAGTGGGTTTTTCCTAGGAAGGCTGCATTTATATGCAGACCACCCTAGATGATGCTGAGCTTCCATGGTTGAAAGACCTTAAATCCAATGAATGAAAGTGGCAGGCCATAGACGCTCAGGCTGAGGAGAAAAGATGACATTGGATGTCCTACAGCCAGATAATGAGGGGGGTTTCATCTGATTTGCTGTAGCTTTTAGTGCACATTGGGAGCTTCTCCCAGTGAACAGTGAAATCAGAGTAAGCAATTGTAGTACAGTAGAAGATCCTGCACAGCAATGAATAACTAAAGGCTGGAGTTTCAGAGAGTGGCTCTGTACCATGTGATCGCTGTAAACCAATCACAACTATCACAACACTAGAAGTGCTTAGTAACATTCACAACAGAAGTTCCCATTTCTCCATTGTGAATAGACTTAGGCTGGGTTCACACGTGTGTGGTGCAAATTTCAGCTCTGTAATCTCTCTGCAAAGATAAGAGAAGTTTTCAGCAGATTAGCTCAGTTTTTAGCTGCGAATTTGGAGACCTGGCAGAAGTTCCGGGTGAGAGGAGAGTGGGGGAGAAATGTATTGAGCTGAATGACAGAAATTCCTGAAGAGAACGGAACACATCTGCGAATCAGCTGTGTACCCATAGAAGATAATGGGACTGAATTCGCACCTGAGCCGCACCGTAAGGCATAAAATCCGCACACGTTTTTTCTGCAATGCGCAGTGCGAATGCATCGCACATATGTGAACCAGCCTCATTGAAAACAATGTATTTAGAAATGTTCTGCGTATTGGATGCGGTTTAAGCCGCACTCAATTCGCATAGGTGTGAACCCAGCCTAAATGTCTGTAAGCACAGCAGGAAAGGGAACAGCAGACCAAAGGTGAAGGTGGCAGGGTCTTAAAGTGCCCCTGATCACCACTGATTGTGGGATTTTTTTTCTGTGTGTTGTTTAAAGTGCCTCTGACATGATCGTGGCAGCCATGTTTCAGCGCAGGAGTGACATCATCGCGACTCAGCCATTCAAACAGCTTAACCCGGAAGACTGGGTGAAGATGGAAGCCCTGTCAGTGGTGACAGCGCACCGCTGGAGGGCTTTGTTCTAAGGGAAGTATTTCATAATGTGCTAGCATGCGATGCATTTTTTTGGAGGTTTTTTGTTGCGGTTTACTACCACTTTAAAGAGGTATACAAAGGTGATCTGCTAGACAGCATGGGACCAAATCATATACTTTGCCAGGCAGCTTGCAACTGTCCCTCCTGGGTGCACTATTTCCAAATGTCCCAGTGTACAAGGGGCCTTTGCAGTTAGTTTGTTCTTTTTGTCAACCAAATAGGAGTTTCCTTTTAAATCTGAAGAAATATGTTTAGGTTTTCTTAAATGAGAATCTGTTGAAGTAATTTGCTGAAATGCTAAAGCAGCTGTGGTGGCTATTTTTAGATGAGATCTAACATTAAATCAAGAATGAATTATCACAAATAAATGCACAGATTTTTCATTAACTCTTGAATGTATATTTCCAGACTAGAACTACTATTTTGAACATATGCATAGAGACAATCTTTCCTTGAAGGTTAATCTTTGGTCTCCCTTTGGTTTGAAGTGTATGATTAGAAATTATGCTACAGAAATGACTTTGATCATTAAAATTTATATAAAACCAAAAACAAAAATTAGTACATTTCTCCAAACCCTCTCAAGAATCACATTGCTGGCTTTTATTTATTTAAAACCCATTCATTGCAGGGTGGTCTACTGCGGTGTGTTGGCACACATTAGCAATAACATTGACAATAATACATAAAGGTACCCCTAAAAAAAATGAATCTCTGTTATAATACCAATAAATTAACCCAAAGGCATAACTAGAACCTTCAGGGACCTGGTGCAAAAAAACATGAAGGGTCCTCCCTGGCCCCCTTTGAGCTTGGGGCCCTTTCCACTGATCACAGGGTCCTTTACCCCAGTGAAAAAGCATGACAAATTTACTGATGGGCACATTGTTAACTACACTCCTACATCAGTGCCCCTTTACATCAGTGTATCCAAAGTGCTCCCTTACAGCTGTGCCTCCAGAATGCCCCCCTTATATCCTCCAGAGTGCCCATCCTACATCAGTGTCTCCAGAGTGCTGCCTTACATCTGTGCTCCCTTACATCCTCCAGAGTGCCCCCTTACATCTATGCCTCCAAGTGCCCCCTTACATCTATGCCCCCATAGTGCCCCCTTATCTTCCAGAGTGCCCCCTTACATCCTCCAGAGTGCCCCTTTATGTCAGTGTCTCCAAAGTGCCCCCTTACACCCTTCAGAGCACCCCCTTACATCTGTGCATCCATGTCCCCCCTTATATCCTCCAAAGTGCACCCTTACATCATTCAGAGCACGAAAGGAAAAATAAACAATCGCTGGGATAGTGATTGATGGTTGGACTTTGAGGCAAGACGGAAGTATGTAAAAAATATGTTTATTACAAAGTAGAAAAATATACAGCTGTAATAGAGATAAATAAAACCATATAAATTAATAATTAAATATGGACAAGTCCTTTGAAGTCACCTACGCGTTTCACCGTTGGGCTTCCTCAGGGCAAGAAAAAAGGGATTTTTTGACAATGTACAGATATTGTTGTATAGTCTAAAACACCATGGTGAATATATTCGTCGAAAGTATCTGGAACATTCCACAGGGGTATACAGTAATGTCAGAAATTTGTTTTAGAATAATTAAACAAAATAATGTTGATCATCATTGGCAGATTACACCTAAAAAAACTTTAATTT
The DNA here is from genome assembly GCA_029574335.1 of Rana kukunoris. Lineage (NCBI taxonomy): Eukaryota > Metazoa > Chordata > Amphibia > Anura > Ranidae > Rana > Rana kukunoris. Next base: position 166,369,621 of record CM056050.1, read on the forward strand.
ATTGACCCTTGCTGAATTTTTGCCAACGTTCTACATATTCCCTTTCCTTTATTTTAGGTGTAATCTGCCAATGATGATCAACATTATTTTGTTAATTCTGGAATTATTCTAAAACAACTTTCTGACATTACTGTATACCCCTGTGGAATGTTTCAGATACTTTGGATGAATATATTCACCATGGTGTTTTAGATTATACAACATTATCTGTACATTGTCAAAAAATCCCTTATTTTTGACATACTTCCGTCTTGCCTCAAAGTCCGACCATCAATCACTATCCCAGCGATTGTTTCTTTTTCCCTTCTAAATATACGGATGTGGCTCATGTGAGTGCCTTCCTTGTGTACTCTGATTTCCTTTCCCCCCCTTTTTCCTTTGTCCAAATTTCCTTTCGTTTCCTTTTCCCTTTCCTTTTATTTCATCATTCAGAGCACCCCCTTACATCTGTGCCTCCAGCGTGCCCATCTTACATCAGTGTCTCCAGAGTGCCTCTTACATCTGTGCCTCCAGAGTGCCCCCTTACATCTGTGCCTCCAGCGTGCCCATCTTACATCAGTGTCTCCAGAGTGCCTCTTACATCTGTGCCTCCAGAGTGCCCCCTTACATCTGTGCCTCCAGCGTGCCCATCTTACATCAGTGTCTCCAGAGTGCCTCTTACATCTGTGCCTCCAGAGTGCCCCCTTACATCTGTGCCTCCAGCGTGCCCATCTTACTTCAGTGTCTCCAGAGTGCCTCTTACATCTGTGCCTCCAGAGTGCCCCCTTACATCTGTGCCTCCAGCGTGCCCATCTTACATCAGTGTCTCCAGAGAGCTGCCTTACATCTGTGCCTCCAAAGTGCCCCCTTGCATCCTCCAGAGATCCCCCTTACACCAGTGTCTCCAAAATGCCACCTTACATCCTCCAGAGTATCCCCTTTAAATCTATTCCTCCAGAGTGCCCCCTACAGCTATGCCTCCAAAGATTCCCCCCTTACATCCTTCATAGTGCCCCCTTACATCCTCCAGAGTGCCCCTCTTACATCAGTGTCTCCAAAGTGCCCCATTAAATCCTTCAACACACCCTTACATCTGTGCCTCCAGTTTGCCACTTTATATCTTCCAGAGTGTCTCCTTACATCCTCCAGAGTGCCCTTTACATCCTCCAAAACCCCCTTCTTACATTCCACAGAGTGCCCCAAAGTATCTGGAACATTCCACAGGGGTATACAGTAATGTCAGAAAGTTGTTTTAGAATAATTCCAGAATTAACAAAATAATGTTGATCATCATTGGCAGATTACACCTAAAACAAAGGAAAGGGAATATGTAGAACGATGGCAAAAATTCAGCAAGGGTCAATAAATTAAAGTTTTTTTAGGTGTAATCTGCCAATGATGATCAACATTATTTTGTTTAATTATTCTAAAACAAATTTCTGACATTACTGTATACCCCTGTGGAATGTTCCAGATACTTTGGACGAATATATTCACCATGGTGTTTTAGACTATACAACAATGGGGCTGATTTACCAAGCCTGTGCGCCAAGACTCATGGTGCACAAGCAGGAGTAAACCTGTTTTTGACATTTACCAAAGAAACACGCTGCCAGTGCAGCGTGTTTCCTCATTTACTAAAGTGCCTAATGCGCCCAGAAGAGGGCGCACAGCACGCCAGTACAGAGCTGGCGTGCGGCATTTAGTAATGTAAACATCGGGGATTCGGGCGGGAGTTTATGAGGGGAGGGAGGGGGGTGATGCAGGGGAAGTGTAGTGACATGTGTTTCAACTTGTGTGGCGGGCCGATTTGAAAGGGAAAGTGACTTTTGGGACCCGATCCCCGTGCCCTTGCAAAGTACGCTAGAACCTCGGAAGGTTCACTTGCATACTGGGCATGCGCAGAGGGAAAAATCGGAGCTCACCGCGCGCCGCTTCAGTACGCCGGGAAATCCTTGGTAAATACCAGGCGGCGTAGCAGTGTTTGCACTGCCTGGAGCGGCGCACGGCAAGCTCCGAGCTGTTCTCGGGCTGCGCTGACACTGAAGGGGAACTCCGCGCCAAATTTCAAATGTGAAACCGGCGCGGCTTCCCCCCCAGGGGTACAATAGGCTCTCCGGCTTGGTCCGGAACGTGAGGGGTTAACCCACGCCAAAATCGGCGTGGGGTTCCCCCCCAGATCCGTACCAAGCCCTCATCCCAGGCATGCAGTCTGGCCGGACAGGAATGGGGGTGGGGACGAGCGAGCGGCCCCCCCCCTCCTGAGCCGTACCAGACCACATGCCCTCGACATGGGGGAGTGTGTGCTTTGGGGGAGGGGGGCGCTGCCCCCCCACCCCAAAGCACTCTTGTCCCCATGTCGATCGGGACAAGAGCCTCTTCCCGACAACCCTAGCCATTGGTTGTCGGGGTATGCGGGCGGGAGCCAATCAGAATCTGGGAGCCCCGTTTAATAAGGTGGCCCCCAGATTTCGGGCCCCACCCTATGTGAATGAGTATGGGGTACATCGTACCCCTACCCATTCACCTGGTGAACGTTTTCACTTTTGAGGGTCTTCCGCCGCCCCCTTCAAATTCTTCTGCCTGGACGGGGGTCGTACATCCCATCCAGGACTTGGACGTGGCGGGCTTCTCGTCGCTGTCTTCTGCCGCTGCCCCCTTCTCCACGAAGCTCCGTGCTTGTTTGATGAGGGCAGCGGGCTTCCGTCGTCTTCTCCGGGGCGAGGGTCGTACATCCCACCCCGGATTTCGTCGCCGGGTTCTGCCTGGCTCCTACTAGGGGCCAGGGCTTCTTTTGCCGTCTTCCGCCGGAGGGCGCCACTCTCCGGGCTTCTCGACGTTGTCTTCCGCCGCGGGGGCCAGGCCTTCTTCTTTGCCGCCCCCCTCGATTTTTTCGGCCTGGACGGGGGTCGTACATCCCATCCAGGACTTGGACGTGGCGGGCTTCTCGTCGCCGTCTTCTGCCGCTGCCCCCTTCACCACGAAGCTCCGTGCTTGTTTGATGAGGGCAGCGGGCTTCCGTCGTCTTCTCCGGGGCGAGGGTCGTACATCCCACCCCGGATTTCGTCGCCGTCTTCTGCCGCTGCCCCCTTCACCACGAAGCTCCGTGCTTGTTTGATGAGGGCAGCGGGCTTCCGTCGCAGTCTTCCGCCGCGGGGTGACACTCGCGGGCTTCTTCTTCCATTCGATGTTGACACGGCGAGGTCCGGCGCTGAAATGCCTTCTGAGCGGCGGGCAAGGACTTATATTGGCATTGGGCGTGGGCGTGGTTATGCCAACATGTGACCTTAACCCATGTGACAGTGATGTGACGTGACATCACTGTCACATGGGTTAAGGTCACATGTTGGCATAACCACGCCCACGCCCAATGCCAATATAAGTCCTTGCCCGCCGCTCAGAAGGCATTTCAGCGCCGGACCTCGCCGTGTCAACATCGAATGGAAGAAGAAGCCCGCGAGTGTCACCCCGCGGCGGAAGACTGCGACGGAAGCCCGCTGCCCTCATCAAACAAGCACGGAGCTTCATGGTGAAGGGGGCAGCGGCAGAAGACGGCGACGAAATCCGGGGTGGGATGTACGACCCTCGCCCCGGAGAAGACGACGGAAGCCCGCTGCCCTCATCAAACAAGCACGGAGCTTCGTGGTGAAGGGGGCAGCGGCAGAAGACGGCGACGAGAAGCCCGCCACGTCCAAGTCCTGGATGGGATGTACGACCCCCGTCCAGGCCGAAAAAATCGAGGGGGGCGGCAAAGAAGAAGGCCTGGCCCCCGCGGCGGAAGACAACGTCGAGAAGCCCGGAGAGTGGCGCCCTCCGGCGGAAGACGGCAAAAGAAGCCCTGGCCCCTAGTAGGAGCCAGGCAGAAGCGGAGGAGCCCGAGGTGGGGCGACACCCCCGTTGTTCTCCGCTGTTTTCGGCCGGCCCCCCCGGATGTAAAAGAGCTTCATTTTGGAGTGGGGGCACAGTCGAGCATGGCGGAGAGCATGGGTGGGTGTTTCCCCCCCCCGGCAGAAGACGGCTAGAAGACCGAGGAGTGGCGACGCCCCCGTTGTTCTCCGCCATTTCCGCCGGCCCCCCCGGATGTAAAAGAGCTTGATTTGGGGTAGGGGGCCTGGCCGAACATGGCGGAGAGCATCGGTGGGTGTCTCTCTCCCCGGCGGAAGGCGGCGGCGAAGACCGGGGGGGGGGGGTAGGTGTACCCCCCCGGCGGAAGGCGAAGACCGAGGAGGGGTTTCGCCCCCCGTTGTTCTCCGCCATTTCCGCCGGCCCCCCCCCGGATGTAAAAGAGCTTGATTTGGGGTAGGGGGCCTGGCCGAACATGGCCGAGAGCATCGGTGGGTGTCCCCCCCCGGCGGAAGGCGGCGGCGAAGACCGGTGCGGGGCTGGAGCCCCCCCGGCAGAAAACGTCTGGAAGACCGAGGGGCTCCGCCCCCGTTGTTCTCTGCTTTTTTCGGCCGGCCCCCCCCGGATGTGAAAGAGCTTATTTTGGGGTGGGGGCCTGGCTGGACATGGCGGAGATCATCGGTGGGTGTCCCCCCCCGGCAGAAGACGGCGAAGCCCGGGGCCCAATGGGCTGGTGGTGGGGGGTCCCGGCAGAAGACCCCCGGAGCTGACTAATAAATTATTTTTTTCTGTGTGTTTTTTTTTTTTTGTTTACACTTTTCCACCCGGTGAATGGGTAGGGGTACGATGTACCCCATACTCATTCACATAGGGTGGGGGGCCAGAATCTGGGGGCCCCCTTAATATAGGGGGCTCTCAGATTCTGATAAGCCCCCCGCCCGCATACCCCGACAACCAACGGCCAGGGTTGTCGGGAAGAGGCTCTTGTCCCTTTCGACATGGGGACAAGAGTGCTTTGGGGTGGGGGGGCAGTGCCCCCCTCCCCCACAGCACACACTCCCCCATGTCGAGGGCATGTGGTCTGGTACGGCTCAGGAGGGGGGGGGGCGCTCGCTCGTCCCCACCCCCATTCCTGTCCGGCCAGACTGCGTGCCTGGGAGAAGGGTTTGGTCTGGATCTGAGGGGGAACCCCACGCCGTTTTTTGGCGTGGGTTTAACCCCTTATGTTCCAGATCAAATCTAAGAGCCTGTTGTGCACCTGAAGGGGGACCCCCACGCCGTTTTTTTTTGTAATTTGGGGTGGAGTTCCCCTTTATCCCGGTCCTGTCAGGGGGGGGGGGAATGCCTGCTCGTCTGTCCCTACAATGTATGAACAGCGATCTGTCATTTCCCCTACACAGTCCCACCCCCTTTACAGTTAGAACACACCCAGGTAACATATTCAACCCCTTCCGCGCCCCTAGTGTTAACCCCTTCCCTGCCAGTGTCATTTTTATAGTAAGCAATGCATTTCTATACCATTGCTCGCTACAAAAATGCCAAATCTCACAAAAATGTGTCCGCCACAATGTCGCATTAGACAGAAAAAACAATGATAGCCACCATTACTAGTAAAACAAAAAATTATTCCAAAAAAAACCCATAAGACCAACCCCTACTTAGAACTTTTGCCCAAACCAATCAAACGCTTATTGTGATTTTTTGCAACCAAAAACATGTCCAAGAATACTTATCGGCCTAAACTGAGGGCAAACATTTTTTGAATATATTTTGGGGGAGATTTATTATAGCAAACCGTAAAAAAGATGTTTTTTTAGTTACCAAATTGTCGCTATATTTTTGGGTCAAGCAAAAATAAGAAAAAACGCAGAGGTGATCAAATACCACCAACAAAAAAAAAAAATTGAATTTTTAGGGGGGGGGGGGGGGAGGATGAGGACGCCCAATTTTTTTGGGGGCCACGTCGCACAACCACGCAATTGTCAGTCAAAATGACGCAGTGTTGAAATGCAAAAACTGGCCCCGTCAGTGACCAGTAATATGCTCTGGGGCTCAAGTGGTTACAAATTAAGAATACACTAAAGTTAGCCCAATTTATGGCCATAATGTGAAAGATGATGTTACACCGAGTAAATAGATACCCAACATGTTACACTTTAATATTGCACACACTCATGGAATGGCGCCAAACTTCAGTACTTGAAAATACCCATAGGCAACGCTTTTTTATGTGTTTCAGGTTACCAGTTTTGATTTACAGAGGAGGTCTAGTGCTAAAAGTATTGCTCTCGCTCTAACGTACGCTATGATACCTCACATGTGGGGTTTGAACGGGGGTTCAATATGTGGGCGGGGCTTACACATTTAAGGCCCGCCCCCATATATGGAAACATTCTTCAAACCACACATGTGAGGTATCATAGCGTGCGTAACAGCAAGAGGAATATTTATAGCACTAGACCTCATCTGTAAATCTAAACTGGTAACCGGAAACAATAAAAATGCTGCTTGTTCGCTTCTGACTGCGAGCTACTAGGGACAGGGGCGTTTAAATTATTACTATTTAGGTTTGTTACGTAAAAATTCTATAAGACCTCCCGTTCAGCTTGTAAAGCATCACTTCATGGGGACCAAAAAAAAATTTAACACCTCTAATGCTTTCATCCGCCATTGCAGATTTGATTCTGGTACTGCATTTCGAGTGAACTGGGCATGCTCGAACACTTAGAAAAAAAGCTGGAAGTTTGATCCTGAAAATGACTTGCATCTTTCTGAGCATGCTCAGAAAGCTCTTTTTTGGGCTTAGTAATTTAAGGACATCCTTAACAGGTGTAAGCAGTTCCAAGTGCACACAAACTAGAGGCTGACATTTCTTCATGTGTTTCCAATTGGTTCATTAGCACACATGTTATAAAAAGCGTGGATACTGCACGTGTCAGCTGCCCCTCAGAGGGGGCAGATTTGCTGGCTGGAAGTAATGGCGGAGTGAAACAGAGATGTTTTGGAGCAAGTTTTGTATTTTTTGATGTTTTCTCTGCTACATAATTTTGCTAAATGTTTCTCAAGATGTTAATGACTAATGTTTTAATCCTGTGGGTCTATCCTGTTATTTCAAAAGCATGATTTATTTTCCAATGACTGTGAAATAAACGTTGGTCTTTTTTGTTTTTAGGTGTTTTTATATATTTTTGGTGTGTTTATTTGTAATTTTTTTTTTGCTTTCCTTGTTTTGTGGACCAATAAAATTACTTTCAAATTTTGAAGTTTGTTTTGTGATATTTTTTTCATGCTATGGATTTCAACCGCTGCAGCTGAAATAGTTTGGGCCTAAACCATCAAGTGTGATTTGTCTCTAAGATCTTTCCTGGTGTGTATGCATGAAATGTTTAGTCACCAGAAAAGGAAGGACAAAGCGGTAAGTATTGTTTCCTAGAACTGATGTCCAGACTGACTTTTTAAAGCACATGTGCAAGATGTAGGAAAAGCTGCAAACAGGGCCTGTTGGAGGGGGGGGGGGGGGGGGGGTGTTTTTTTTTTGGACAGGCTTGAAGTGCTGATTTACAGCGCTGTGCTTGAAACTAGCACAAGACAATCCTATTCTAATTGTGGGTTGTTTGAGGGAAGCCAATTGAGTGTTAGAACCCCTGCTAGTGTTTTTAGGTTGGGCTTTGTGTCCCTTTTCCTAAAATTGGCTTCACTTCCTGTCACACAGCTGAACAGGAAGTGAGGTTAAAACCCTACCAATGGTCTTTTCTTTGGGACACAGGTCAATCTAACTAGTGTCACCATTAAGCAAATTGCACTGCAGTGTACACCCCAAATGATTAGTTACTTTGGGGTTTAGTAAAGGCAAAGCCGCTCTGCAGTAGAAGCGTAGGCAATGAAAATCAGAAGGGAAGCACTGATGGTTTTTACTTCCAATCCCGCCAAGTTTTGAGTTTTCTTCCTTGCTTGTCCACTTGTAGTGCAAAGTGGATTTGCCTTTAGTAAATGGACCCCAAAGTCCAAGATTCCTACTAATTTGGGGTGTACACAGCAAAATGCCATTTCCAAAATGGGAAACTATTTATATTGATCTGTGTGTCCCCCAACAAAACATTACTCAGGTGTTTCCCTCACTTCCTGTTTGGCTGTGTGGCAGGAAGTGAATGAATTAAGTAGAAAGTGACAACATTTGTGAGGTGTCTTTACCCTATCAGGGGTGCAGGCATCCCCAAAACAAACAAGAAAATAGTTGATTTAACATTGGGTGGTGTTTGTGGGGGTCCCTAACACACATTCATACATATTAGCAACGCTGGATCGTGGCCTATTGGCATGGTTATATTTTCTTAAGCCTCTCAATAAAATGATCTGAAATTTGGGGTTAAACTGGAACAATAATCATCACTTTTATTTTTTGGATTTCTTTCATTTTGGATAGAGTTGGTGGGGGGGGGGGGGTTAGAAGCTCTGTCAGTTTATTTTGTATTATCCCTGTCCGTTTGGGGAGATTGGCCTTCACTTCCTGCCCCATAGCCAAACAGGAAGTGATCGAAAAAGTAGGCAAATTAAGGGCCCCCCCAAGTCCCCCCCCACAGAACTTGTGTGTGTCCCCTGAAAATTCCTGGGTGGGTCATAAAAAAACAGGGTGTGGCCTTGACAGGAAGGGTGGGTCATTTTTCTATTAGGGGGGTGCCAAAATTTGGTCAGGCCTAGGGAAGCACAAAACCTAAATCTCCTACTGCACATTAGGGCTTATTTAGACAGGATCCAATTTACAGCATGTTTTTAGATTGTGGGAGGAAACCCGCACAGGGAGAACATGCAAACTCCAGGCAGATAGTGTCACGGGCGGGATTCGAACCAGCAACCCTTTTGCTGCTAGGTGAACATGCTACACACTACGCTACTGTGCTGAACGAACATGATTGCAGCTGAAAGCATGAGATGTTTTTTTTTTACCAATTCCATGCTTTCCAGCCTGGAGGACAGATGTGGGGTCTAATTGACCCCGCCTTTCTCTATAAAGAGGACCTGTCACACACTAGTCCTATTACAAGGGATGTTTACATTCCTTGTAATAGGAAGAAAAGTGAAAAATAATACAAACAAAGGGACAAACAAGTGCAAAAATTAAAATATTAAGTAAAAAAATAAAATAACAAAGGAATTTAAATGCTCCTGTCCCTAGTAGCTCGCACTCAGAAGCGAACACGCATGCAAGTCCCACCCACATATGTAAACATCCTTCAAACCCCACATGTGAGGTATCATAGCGTGCGTTAGAGCGAGAGCAATAATGTTAGCACTAGACCTCCTCTGTAACTCAAAAGTGGTAACCTGAGAAAAAAAGTCAAGCGTTGCCTATGGAGATTTTTAATAACGAAGTTTAGCGCCATTCCATGAGTGTGCGCAATATGAAAGCGTGACAAGTTAGGTATCTATTTACTCGGTGTAACATCATCTTTTACCTTATCCCTAAAAATTGGCCTAGCTTTACTGCTTTCTTATTTTGTCATTCATGAAACAGGTTTTTTTTTTGAAAGCCAAAAAAAAAAAAAAACGTTAGAAAATTTTTGGCACAAATACTGTTGGAAATGTGTCCGAAAAAATGGCCGCCACTTTATTCCCTAGGGTGTTTGTTAATAAAATATATATAATGTTTGGGGGTCCTGAGTAAGTTTCAAGGAAGAAAATATAATTGTTACATGAAGGAGAGAAGTGCCAGAATAGGCGCGGTATGGAAGTGGTTAAAGTGCACCAATAAAAGTGAAAAATTCCTTGAAATTTCGTACCATGGGGGGGGGGAGGCAATTAGGGGCGCCATCAGGAATTATGGGGCCCCTTACACAGCTTCAGGCATGGGCCCCCTGGAGCAGAGAATAGGGGGGGGGGGTGCCGCCTGATATTAAGAAGGGGGGGGGGCTGCCGCAATTTGATAAGCGGGGGGTTCCTTTACTAAAAAATACATATAGAAAAATATATATTAAAAAGGGTGGTAGCCATCCGGGGGCCCTGGGGACCACTGGGCCCTTTAATAAAAAGAAACTTCTGGGCTCTTTAATGAAAAATAAATTACAATATCTACATATATAAAATAATAAAAAAGGGGGTTGCCTTGGGAGCTCTGGGCCCTTTAATAAAAAATAACTACCAAAAATCTAAAAAAAAAATAACATTGGGTGGGAGCTGTGGTGGCTCAACGTGAATGGCACTGCGCTGACAAGCCGTTCACCTCTGCAGCCAAGGGTTCGGATCCCGGTCTCGGCTACATATGAATTGAGTTTGGTGGTGTCAGCCCAGGCTCCCGGTGGGTGTGCTATGCAAGGTACGCCTGTGCTTAGTATGCCCACCCCCCCCCCCCCCACAAAAAAAACACCACACTTGCACACACTTTGGCCATGAGGTCTCCTAAAATAAAGGGAGGTGAAGGACCTACAGGGCTGGCTGGGTGGGCTACACTCCTTCATAGGGGGAGTCCCTCTGTCCCATCGGGCTCCCAAGTGTAGCAGGTGGGGTGAGGCCCCCCTCACACCCACCATTGCCACCGGGGCATGGAGAAGGATGGCGATTGCAAGTCCAGCTCCTCTCTCTCGACTTCACGCACAAAATACACTTTAAAAAAAGAAATTAAAGTAAAAAGTAACAAACCTGGGGAAAATGTTTATAACATTTTTAGAAGCAAAAAGGGGCCCTCTGGGAGCTTTCAAAATTATATTATATATATATATGTTTAAAAAATAACCAAAAAATATATCATATGTTTTTTTTTTGATTTTTTTGTAAAGGTGGGGGGTTGTCATCTGGAGCCCTGGGGATCTCCGGGCCACTGGGGACCAGGCCACTGGGGACCTCCAGACCCCTAAACCAAAACATTGGCCCTTTAATAACAAAAAATTTGGGGGGTTGCCACCCGGGGCCCTGGGGACCTCCAGACTGCTAAAAAATATTAAATTCCAAAAATTGGCCCTTTAATAAAAAATCCTACAAAAACCAACTAACAAATATATATACAAAAAAAAAAAAGAGGGGGTTACCATCTGGGGCGCTGGGGGGCCTCCAGGCATCTGGGCACCTCCGGACCCCCGGGCCCCTTACAGGTGTACAGGGCCGCCATCATGAATTTTGGGGCCCCTTACACAGCTTCAGGCATGGGCCCCCTGGAGCAGAGAACCGGGGGGGGGGGTGCTGCCGCATGAAATTGAGAAGCGGGGGGGGGTGGTGCCACAAATTGAGGAGCGGGGGGCCCTTTACAAAAATTTTGACAGAAATAAGAAATAAAGAAAAATATATATAAAAAAGGGGGGTAGCCATCCGGGGCCCTGGGGACCTCTGTGCTCTTTATCAAATAAAAATACAAAAGAGAGAAAATACATATATATATATTTTTTTAATATAACATTTATCGAAAAAAAGTAAAAAAACAAGGGGGTAGCCTTCCAGGGCCCTGGGGACCTCTGGGCCCTTTCCTTAAAAAAAAAAAAAAAAATATATTAAAAAAATATATATATTTTTTTAAATATATATATTTTATTTTAAAAAAAGGGCTTGCCATCTGGGGCCCTTAGTGGCCTCCGGGCCCCTGGGGACCTTCGGAGCCCTTAAACAAAAAAAAAAAAAAAAAAATTGTTTTTTTTGTTTTAGGGTGGTTCCCATCCGGGCCCCTGGGGGCCCCTGGGGACCCCCGGGCGGTGTAATGCCTGTACCCCCCTAATGGCGGCCCTGCAGGTGTACTGCCTGTACCCCCCTGATGGCGGCCCTGGGTGTAATGTCAGCATGTGAAAAATGACATTCTGAAGGAAAAAAGCCATTTAAAACTGACTCGCGGCTATAATGAATTGTCAGCTCTTGGAATTTGCAGGAGAATTCATTCATTAAAAACACCAAAAAAAAAGCGTGGGGGTCCCCCCAAATTCAATAACCAGACCCTTTAGGTCTGGTATGGATATTAAGGGGAACCCCGCCATCAATTTTTAAAAAAAATGACGTGGGGTTCCCCCCAAATATCCATAACCAGACCCTTCAGGTCTGGTGTGGAATTTAAGGGGAACTCCACTCCAAATAAAAAAAAAAATGGCGTGGAGTCCCCCTAAAATCCACACCAGACCCCTTATCCGAGCACGTTGACCTGGCCGGCCGCAGAAAAGAGGGGGGGACAGAGCGCGGCCCCCCCCCTCTCCTGAACCGCACCAGGCCACATGCCCTCAACATTGGGAGGGTGTTTTGGGGTGCCCCCCAAAACACCTTGTCCCCATGTTGATGAGGACAAGGGTCTCTTCCCCACAACCCTTGCCCGGTGGTTGTGGGGGTCTGCGGGCAGGAGGCTTATCGAAATCTGGAAGACCCCTTTAACAAAGGGGCCCCCCAGATCCCGGCCCCCCCCCTGTGTGAAATGGTAATGGGGTACCTTGTACCTCTACCATTTCACGAGTAAAAAAAAATGTAAAGGGTTAAAAAAGACAAGAGCCGGTTTTTGACAAGTCCTTTATTATCTTCTTTCTTCTTTCCTTCGGGTTTCTTCTTCCTCCTCCTTCTTCTTCCTCTGCTTCTGTCTTGGGTCTTCTATTCCCGCATCTTGCCCGGCGTGTTCTTCCATCTTCTTCCGCTGTCTTCTCGTCCGCATCTTCTTCTCCTTCTTGTTCTTCTTCGCCGGAGCGGCCGCTTCCAATTGAAATCCCCGCTGTCTGCCGGACCACGCCCCCCCCCTCTGACGCCTCGGGCAAGCTCTTAGGAGTGTGCTGCAAGTGCGTCAGAGGGGGGCGTGGTCACATGTCAGAGGGCGGGCAATTCAATTTGAAGCTTGTGCGCGGCTTTTTCTTTGCCAGAGTCGCCGCTTCCAATTGAATTGCCCGCTTTCTGGAACATGTGACCACGCCCCCCTCTGACGCACTGGCACCACACGGGGACTTTCCTAAGAGCTTGCCCGTGGCGTCAGAGGGGGGGGCGTGGTCCGGCAGACAGCGGGGATTTCAATTGGAAGCGGCCGCTCCGGCGAAGAAGAAGAAGAAGGAGAAGATGCGGACGAGAAGGACAGCGGAAGAAGATGGAAGAACACGCCGGGCAAGATGCGGGAATAGAAGACCCAAGACAGAAGCAGAGGAAGAAGAAGATGGAGGAAGAAGAAACCCGAAGGAAAGAAGAAAGAAGATAATAAAGGACTTGTCAAAAACCGGCTCTTGTCTTTTTTTACACTGACACTTTTTTTTTCTCGTGAAATGGTAGAGGTACAAGGTACCCCATTACCATTTCACACAGGGGGGGGGCCGGGATCTGGGGGCCCCTTTGTAAAAGGGGTCTTCCAGATTTCGATAAGCCTCCTGCCCGCAGACCCCCACAACCACCGGGCAAGGGTTGTGGGGAAGAGACCCTTGTCCTCATCAACATGGGGACAAGGTGTTTTGGGGGGCACCCCAAAACACCCTCCCAATGTTGAGGGCATGTGGCCTGGTGCGGTTCAGGAGAGGGGGGGGCCGCGCTCTGTCCCCCCCTCTTTTCTGCGGCCGGCCAGGTCAACGTGCTCGGATAAGGGGTCTGGTGTGGATTTTAGGGGGGACTCCACGCCATTTTTTTTTTAAATTTGGGGTGGAGTTCCCCTTAAATTCCACACCAGACCTGAAGGGTCTGGTTATGGATATTTGGGGGGAACCCCACGTCATTTTTTTTTAAATTGACGGCGGGGTTCCCCTTAATATCCATATCCAGACCTAAAGGGTCTGGTTATTGAATTTGGGGGGACCCCCACGCTTTTTGTTTTCGTTTTTTTAATGAATGAATTCTCCTGCAATTCCGGAGCTGACAATTCATTATTGCCGCGAGTCAGTTTTAAATGGCTTTTTTTTTTATTTTTTTTTTTTTCAGAATGTCATTTTGTGCAAAGACATATTTCTAACCGCAGGAAAAGTGCACTTTATTCACCTGCTGACATCCCCCCCCCCCCCATGGTACGAATTTTTAAAATAATTATTCAAATGACGTGGGGGTCCCCCCAAATTCAATAACCAGACCCTTTAGGTCTGATATGGATATTAAGGGGAACCCCGCCATCAATTTTTAAAAAAATGACGTGGGGTTCCCCCCAAATATCCATAACCAGACCCTTCGGGTCTGGTGTGGAATTTAAGGGGAACTCCACCCCAAATTAAAAAAAAAATGGCGTGGAGTCCCCCCTAAAATCCACACCAGACCCCTTATCCGAGCACGTTGACCTGGCCGGCCGCAGAAAAGAGGGGGGACAGAGCGCGGCCCCCCCCTCTCCTGAACCGCACCAGGCCACATGCCCTCAACATTGGGAGGGTGTTTTGGGGTGCCCCCCAAAACACCTTGTCCCCATGTTGATGAGGACAAGGGTCTCTTCCCCACAACCCTTGCCCGGTGGTTGTGGGGGTCTGCGGGCAGGAGGCTTATCGAAATCTGGAAGACCCCTTTAACAAAGGGGCCCCCCAGATCCCGGCCCCCCCCCTGTGTGAAATGGTAATGGGGTACCTTGTACCTCTACCATTTCACGAGAAAAAAAAAAGTGTCAGTGTAAAAAAAGACAAGAGCCGGTTTTTGACAAGTCCTTTATTATCTTCTTTCTTCTTTCCTTCGGGTTTCTTCTTCCTCCTCCTTCTTCTTCCTCTGCTTCTGTCTTGGGTCTTCTATTCCCGCATCTTGCCCGGCGTGTTCTTCCATCTTCTGTTCCTCCCGCTGTCCTTCTCGTCCGCATCTTCTTCTCCTTCTTCTTCTTCGCCGGAGCGGCCGCTTCCAATTGAAATCCCCGCTGTCTGCCGGACCACGCCCCCCCTCTGACGCCACGGGCAAGCTCTTAGGAGTGTGCTGCCAGTGCGTCAGAGGGGGCGTGGTCACATAGTGAGAGGGCGGCCAATTCAATTCGAAGCTTGTGCGCGGCTTTTTCTTTGCCAGAGTCGCCGCTTCCAATTGAATTGCCCGCTTTCTGGAACATGTGACCACGCCCCCCTCTGACGCACTGGCACCACACGGGGACTTTCCTAAGAGCTTGCCCGTGGCGTCAGAGGGGGGGGCGTGGTCCGGCAGACAGCGGGGATTTCAATTGGAAGCGGCGCCTCCGGCGAAGAAGAACAAGAAGAAGATGCGGACGAGAAGGACAGCGGGAGGAAAAGAAGATGGAAGAACACGCCGGGCAAGATGCGGGAATAGAAGACCCAAGACAGAAGCAGAGGAAGAAGAAGGAGGAGGAAGAAGAAACCCGAAGGAAAGAAGAAAGAAGATAATAAAGGACTTGTCAAAAACCGGCTCTTGTCTTTTTTAACCCTTTACATTTTTTTTACTCGTGAAATGGTAGAGGTACAAGGTACCCCATTACCATTTCACACAGGGGGGGGGCCGGGATCTGGGGGGCCCCTTTGTTAAAGGGGTCTTCCAGATTTCGATAAGCCTCCTGCCCGCAGACCCCCACAACCACCGGGCAAGGGTTGTGGGGAAGAGACCCTTGTCCTCATCAACATGGGGACAAGGTGTTTTGGGGGGCACCCCAAAACACCCTCCCAATGTTGAGGGCATGTGGCCTGGTGCGGTTCAGGAGAGGGGGGGGGCCGCGCTCTGTCCCCCCCTCTTTTCTGCGGCCGGCCAGGTCAACGTGCTCGGATAAGGGGTCTGGTGTGGATTTTAGGGGGGACTCCACGCCATTTTTTTGTTTTTTTGGGGTGGAGTTCCCCTTAAATTCCACACCAGACCTGAAGGGTCTGGTTATGGATATTTGGGGGGAACCCCACGTCATTTTTTTTTAAAAATTGACGGCGGGGTTCCCCTTAATATCCATACCAGACCTAAAGGGTCTGGTTATTGAATTTGGGGGGACCCCCACGTCATTTGAATAATTATTTTAAAATTCGTACCATGGGGGGGGGGGGGAATGTCAGCAGGTGAATAAAGTGCACTTTTCCTGCGGTTAGAAATATGTCTTTGCACAAAATGACATTCTGAAAAAAAAAAAAAAAAAAAAAAAGCCATTTAAAACTGACTCGCGGCAATAATGAATTGTCGGCTCCCGGCAATTTGCAGGAGAATTCATTCATTAAAAAAAGGGAAAAAAAAAGCGTGGGGGTCCCCCCAAATTCAATAACCAGACCCTTTAGGTCTGGTATGGATATTAAGGGGAACCCCGCCGTCAATTTATTAAAAAAATGACGTGGGGTTCCCCCCAAATATCCATAACCAGACCCTTCGGGTCTGGTGTGGAATTTAAGGGGAACTCCACCCCAAATGTAAAAAATAAATGGCGTGGAGTCCCCCCTAAAATCCACACCAGACCCCTTATCCAGAGCACGTTGACCTGGCCGGCCGCAGAAAAGAGGGGGGGACAGAGCGCGGCCCCCCCCCTCTCCTGAACCGCACCAGGCCACATGCCCTCAACATTGGGAGGGTGTTTTGGGGTGCCCCCAAAACACCTTGTCCCATGTTGATGAGGACAAGGGTCTCTTCCCCACAACCCTTGCCCGGTGGTTGTGGGGGTCTGCGGGCAGGAGGCTTATCGAAATCTGGAAGACCCCTTTAACAAAGGGGCCCCCCAGATCCCGGCCCCCCCCTATGTGAAATGGTAATGGGGTACCTTGTACCTCTACCATTTCACGAGTAAAAAAAATGTAAAGGGTTAAAAAAAGACAAGAGCCGGTTTTTGACAAGTCCTTTATTATCTTCTTTCTTCTTTCCTTCGGGTTTCTTCTTCCTCCTCCTTCTTCTTCCTTCTGCTTCTGTCTTGGGTCTTCTATTCCCGCATCTTGCCCGGCGTGTTCTTCCATCTTCTTCCGCTGTCCTTCTCGTCCGCATCTTCTCCTTCTTCTTCTTCGCCGGAGCGGCCGCTTCCAATTGAAATCCCCGCTGTCTGCCGGACCACGCCCCCCCCTCTGACGCCACGGGCAAGCTCTTAGGAAAGTCCCCGTGTGGTGCCTGTGCGTCAGAGGGGGGCGTGGTCACATGTTCCAGAAAGCGGGCAATTCAATTGGAAGCGGCGACTCTGGCAAAGAAAAAGCCGCGCACGAGCTTCAAATTGAATTGGCCGCCCTCTGACATGTGACCACGCCCCCCTCTGACGCACTGGCAGCACACTCCTAAGAGCTTGCCCGTGGCGTCAGAGGGGGGGCGTGGTCCGGCAGACAGCGGGGATTTCAATTGGAAGCGGCCGCTCCGGCGAAGAAGAAGAAGAAGGAGAAGATGCGGACGAGAAGGACAGCGGGAGGAACAGAAGATGGAAGAACACGCCGGGCAAGATGCGGGAATAGAAGACCCAAGACAGAAGCAGAGGAAGAAGAAGGAGGAGGAAGAAGAAACCCGAAGAAAAGAAGAAAGAAGATAATAAAGGACTTGTCAAAAACCGGCTCTTGTCTTTTTTAACCCTTTACATTTTTTTTATCGTGAAATGGTAGAGGTACAAGGTACCCCATTACCATTTCACACAGGGGGGGGGCGGGATCTGGGGGGCCCCTTTGTTAAAGGGGTCTTCCAGATTTCGATAAGCCTCCTGCCCGCAGACCCCCACAACCACCGGGCAAGGGTTGTGGGGAAGAGACCCTTGTCCTCATCAACATGGGGACAAGGTGTTTTGGGGGGCACCCCAAAACACCCTCCCAATGTTGAGGGCATGTGGCCTGGTGCGGTTCAGGAGAGGGGGGGGGCCCGCGCTCTGTCCCCCCCTCTTTTCTGCGGCCGGCCAGGTCAACGTGCTCGGATAAGGGGTCTGGTGTGGATTTTAGGGGGGACTCCACGCCATTTTTTTTTTTAATTTGGAGTGGAGTTCCCCTTAAATTCCACACCAGACCCGAAGGGTCTGGTTATGGATATTTGGGGGGAACCCCACGTCATTTTTTTTTTAAATTGACGGCGGGGTTCCCCTTAATATCCATACCAGACCTAAAGGGTCTGGTTATTGAATTTGGGGGGACCCCCACGCTTTTTTTTCCCTTTTTTTAATGAATGAATTCTCCTGCAATTGCCGGGAGCCGACAATTCATTATTGCCGCGAGTCAGTTTTAAATGGCTTTTTTCCTTTGAAAAATGACATTTTGTGCAGAGACAGTTCTAACCACGGGAAACATGCGCTTTTTCACATGCTGACATTAGAGACCCCCATAGTACGAAATTTAAAGGAAAATTACACTTTTATTATTGCACTTTTAGCATTATTAAAATCACTGCTCCCGAAAAAACGGCCGTTTTAAAAAATAAAAAAAGCATTGGTACATGTCCCCTGGGGCAGGACTGAGGTCCCCAAACACTTTTTAGGACAAAACTTGCAGATTAGCCTTTAAAATTCACTATTAAGATTTCCCCCATAGACTTATACAGGGAGTTCGGCGGCGGCTTTACTTATCAATCACATCGCGCTGCTGCTGCCGCCGGTTCATGCGCCTAATTAGGGATTCATCCAGCGCACTAATTAAGGCATGTACCGGCGCAGCGCAGATTCATTAGTAAATCAGCCCCAATATCTGTACATTGTCAAAAAATCCCTTATTTTTGACATACTTCCGTCTTGCCTCAAAGTCCGACCATCAATCACTATCCCAGCGATTGTTTCTTTTTCCCTTCTAAATATACGGATGTGGCTCATGTGAGTGCCTTCCTTGTGTACTCTGATTTCCTTTCCCCCCCTTTTCCCTTTGTCCAAATTTCCTTTCGTTTCCTTTTCCCTTTCCTTTTATTTCATCATTCAGAGCACCCCCTTACATCTGTGCCTCCAGCGTGCCCATCTTACATCAGTGTCTCCAGAGTGCCTCTTACATCTGTGCCTCCAGAGTGCCCCCTTACATCTGTGCCTCCAGCGTGCCCATCTTACATCAGTGTCTCCAGAGTGCCTCTTACATCTGTGCCTCCAGAGTGCCCCCTTACATCTGTGCCTCCAGCGTGCCCATCTTACATCAGTGTCTCCAGAGTGCCTCTTACATCTGTGCCTCCAGAGTGCCCCCTTACATCTGTGCCTCCAACGTGCCCATCTTACATCTGTGCCTCCAACGTGCCCATCTTACATCAGTGTCTCCAGAGTGCCTCTTACATCTGTGCCTCCAGAGTGCCCCCTTACATCTGTGCCTCCAGTGTGCCCATCTTACATCAGTGTCTCCAGAGAGCTGCCTTACATCTGTGCCTCCAAAGTGCCTCCTTGCATCCTCCAGAGTATCCCCTTCATATCTATTCCTCCAGAGTGCCCCCTACAGCTATGCCTCCAAAGATTCCCCCCTTACATCCTTCATAGTGCCCCCTTACATCCTCCAGAGTGCCCCTCTTACATCAGTGTCTCCAAAGTGCCCCATTAAATCCTTCAACACACCCTTACATCTGTGCCTCCAGTTTGCCACTTTATATCTTCCAGAGTGTCTCCTTACATCCTCCAGAGTGCCCTTTACATCCTCCAAAACCCCCTTCTTACATTCCACAGAGTGCCCCTTAGGTCCTTCACAATGCCTCCTTGCATCATCCTCCAGAGTACCCCCTTACGTCCTCCAGAATGCCCCTTACATCCTCCACAGTGCCCTCTTACCTCCTCCAGAGTGTCCCCTTACATCCCCCTTCAGAGTCCCCTCTTACTACTTCCAGAATGCGCCCTTAGTTCTACTGTAGTACAGGGAGGAGGAGTCTGCGCACTAAATATCAGCTAAAGCCCTGGGACCAGATACCACGTACTCCTCCAGTCAGGTCTGCCTCTATTCTCCTAGCCGCTGGATTGGGATTTCCACACTACCAGTGCCAAGCCTTGGCAAGCTGATTGAAAATATAAATAAAACCAATATCCCCTTTTCATATATCTTGCTCCCAACAATTTCTGAAACAATTTTTTTGGGGAATTTAATCAAATGGAAACTTAGGCTTGGTTCACACTGCTGCAGTCTGATTTTGATCAGATTTTTACTATGATTATGTAGTGCAACTTGAATGCTACTTTCACGTGGTTTGCATATTCTATGGGACCAAAATTGTGCTGGAATCGCAACAAAGTAGCACAGGAATATTTTCCCAATTTGCACTGTGATGAATTGCATTGATGTAAATCGGCACCAATGTGATTTTTATTGTCATATGATTCTGTCCGATTCAAGTCGCATCTGAAATCACACAAGTGTGAATGGAGCCTCAAAATGCAGCCTACAGCAAAGTGGGATGATGAAAAAAATATATTTTCCAGTCCAATACATGTACAGTATATCATGATGTACTGCATATCACAATAATTTGATGTTGATTCAAGGTATCACTGTATATACCGTGAAAAGCGATAAGCAATCAAACTCAGTACAAAAAGTACATGACCTGAACTCTGGATGCAGGGCTAGGCAACTGTAAATATTCATTTAGTTTTATATGATAAAGAGATGTCCCCCATGGTAATCTCATGTATAATACTCTATAGTAATATCATTCTTCTGTTCATCAATCTGGGATTAGTTGTTGAGCACGCTGTTTGATGAAAGAAAAGTGAGTGCATTAGTACAATCCTGCATGCATCTCCCACAGCGAGGATCAGTTGGCAACAGCATAACTGTGCTGTGCATTTTTTTCCAGCATTCCATAATGGAACTCAGACGACCTATGGGGACAGCTAACCACCCTAAACAGGCATCTCTCAATAGTATCTCATAAATCGTCTGTGCCCAGAGGTACCCAATAAGTATGCTTCCAAACAAGGGCCTAAGAGGAATCTTGTCCCAGGTGTGCTGGTAATTCCATATCCATCTAACAACAACAAAAAGCTGCAATATAAATGCCATATACCTACCAGAGTCCTTATATCATGTTCGGTTATGACCGTTATGATGCACATTGCATTAAAGCAGCCTTTTTTCCTTTTTTAAATTTGTGAAAAAAATATTACAAAATGACTGTTCATTCAACGTTATGCACAAGAACATGTTATGACACAGTGTGGTGCATTGATATGTTTTTAGGTGTTGGGCTGTGTAAAAATGTAGAAATGCTGAACTTTACACAGTACACATTAACCACTTAAGGACCGCCTACTGCACATTTACGTCGGCAGAATGGCACGGCTGGGCACATCAACGCATATATACGTTGATTATAGTACCCAGCCGTGGGTCGCGGGGCGCGCGCCCGCGACCCGGTCCGAAGCTCCAGGACCGGGACCGCAGTGCGGCGATCCGTCCCTGGAGCGGAAGAACGGGGAGAGCGGCTTCCCCGTGCTTCTCTGTGGCCGTAGCATCGATCGCGTCATCCCTGTAATAGGGGGACGCGATCGATGACGTCACACCTACAGCCACACCCCCCTACAGTTGTAAACAAAACACATAGGCACACATCCCCTACAGCGCCACCTGTGGTTAACTCCCAAACTGCAACTGTCATTTCCACAGTAAACGATGCAAATTTAAATGCATTTTTTGCTGTGAAAATGACAATTGTCCCAAAAATGTGTCAAAATTGTCCGAAGTGTCCGCCATATTGTCGCAGTCACGAAAAAAATCGCTGATCGCCGCTATTAGTAGTAAAAAAAAAAAAAAATTAATAAAAATGCAATAAAACTATTCCTTATTTTGTAAACGCTATAAATTTTGCGAAAACCAACCGATAAACGCTTATTGCGATTTTTTTTACCAAAAATAGGTAGAAGAATACGTATCGGCCTAAACTGAGGAAAAATAATGTTTTTTTATATATTTTTGGGGGATTTTTATTCTAGCAAAAAGTAAAAAATATTGCATTTTTTTTAAAATTGTCGCTCTATTTTTGTTTATAGCGCAAAAAATAAAAACCGCAGAGGTGATCACATACCACCAAAAGAAAGCTCTATTTGTGGGGAAAAAAGGACGCCAATTTTGTTTGGGAGCCACGTCGCACGACCGCGCAATTGTCAGTTAAAGCGACGCAGTGCCGAATCGCAAAAAGGGGCAAGGTCCTTTACCTGCATTTTGGTCCGGGTCTTAAGTGGTTAATGTACATGCATATATGGTGTGAATAGACCACATAGAGAAAAAATCTCTTCCGTATATTCCTGAGTTGAGCTGCATTAATCTATAATGATCAACACAGTTCCGTGCACATTGTGTGAGCGAACACCTATAAAAAGTCACTTTGAAGAATAAATACCTTGTGATCCTGCCAGTCCCCTCCACACTGCAAGGCTTCTGGTTTCATGCTGACTACAATAACCACAGAAGCAAATCTGGGGTAGCGTTGACAAGGTTGCTTTTTATGTTCTTTCCTTGGGACCTACAGGTCGCATTGTTAATTCACAGTGTGCCTAAAGTCTGGTTGTCAGCCTGCTCAATAAAAGCAGTTTTTCAGGTATTTAGAACATTTTTTTCCCAATAATATGGTGAGTTCTTCCTTTTTATGAAACTAATGATGAGATAGGCTGATTAAGGTCAGTATACTTCACAAATGCTCTTGTAGCGCTACCCCCTCAGGAGCCGCTGGTTTGATTTTGGGATCTACTCTCAAAAGGCTAATTCGTCCCCTTTAACTGGCTCGAACCCTCCCTTGGGTATAATCGTATTGTGGCCCCCCACTTAGCTGGAGCCACAATAGCATACATAAAACATGCAATGGTAATACATCACCTCTTCTTTGTTGACTGCTACCAGGAATAAACACACGTCTCACAATATATATTCAAACCAAGAGAATAACTCTACTGTGAATATGGTAAAGAGATGTAAGGGGTTTGAATGATTAATAATAATAACACACAGGTATTAACACAAAGGAAACTCTGCAAGTAAACAAAGAGGTCTAGATTAAAGGTAATACTATCTAACTATAGTTACTATAGGCAGTCTATGCTCGCGAGCTCCCTCTAACGGGCAATCCTGCAAAAGAGTTTCTAACCAGGCCTGGTTCAACAGCTCCTAAGAATCCTTTAAACACAGTCTATGTTGCGGCCGTTGGTGCACTTCTCAACTTTGTAATCCAAACAAAAGGGATAAGGGATGAAATAAGCTCAGTCACAGGGATAACGATGAATACAAATGATGATAGACTAATCGCTAGCCAGCGTCAGCCAATTTTATGGAATAACTCCCAACTTAATAGGCCCCTCCAGTTCAGTCAAAGAATAACACGTGCATCGGAACTAAGGGGTGACACCAAATAATCTGTCAAAGTACAGGGGCCCCAAATGGTGGGCATGTGCCCTCTCACCTGAACAGGCCCGATCTGCCTGAATCCTTCTCAAAAGCTTGTCGGTATATCAATGTTCCGTAGCTTTTTGGCGCCAGTGTCTTCCTGGCTGGTGTGGTCATTTTACCCCGTAGGATCTTGACACACTTGGGACACACAGTCGTACACACATATATACATATATACTGTGCCAATTTGGCCAGGATCCAATTAACCTACCAGCATGTCTTTGGAGTGTGGGAGGAAACCGGAGTACCTGGAAGAAACCCACGCAGACACAGGGAGAACATGCAAACTCCAAGCAGATGGTGTCGTGGTCGGGATTCGAACCAGCGACCCTTTTGCTGGTAGGTGAAAGTGATAACCACTATACCGCTGTGCTGGTATGAGCTAGTATGCTAGTCACACTAATTCATTATGTCTTTGTCTTGCAGGTTTTTTTTTTTTTTTCATTTTTTGGGGGGTTTACAACCGCTTTAAGGTAGTTCTAAACTCCTAATGGATGACATTTAAGCATTGTGTATTAAAAAACAATTGTCATGGTTGTTACTTTTGGAAAAGATTGTTTACAACTTTCTTATCCTTTTTTAAGTACTTCTGATCACCTCCAGTCTGTCAGCCTTTTCTACATGCACTTGTTCCAGTGTCAGTTGCTTGTTTTACTCAGGTTTGGCTGCAACAGAAGGCCCTGTCTGCATGCGCATTGGCATAGCCTATTATAATCTCTAACAGAAGCACATGTGTCAAGATGACAACACAGGAGCACAATCGGGAGACACTTTTCACCTAATAACAAGGAAGTACCTGAGCAAGGATCTTTATGGAAGAATCACAATGTTATATTTTAATGAAAACTGTAGATATGGAAAGACTAAAAACTACTTTTGAAATTACATTAACACGCTAAAGAATATATGTGAATTTAATGACTTCAAACTGCATAAATGTCAGCCTATCCTCTCTTAAAACTGGACAAGGATGAGTAAGCTTCCGAGAAATGTGAATATTTTCTGAGAATCTAAGATACACGATTACCAGATCAGCAATACACCATGGATACATATTTGATAAACATAATATTTCTGCCAAAATGGGTCAGGACAGAAGATATTTTCCCAAAGAGAATTGAACAATATTCTCAAACTTTAAATCAGTAAACAACAGAATATAGTAAAAGGCAAAACATATTTCTGTCTTTATATTCTTTCTCAATCTTAAGGAGTTTGCCTATGCTTACAATTTACCTATACAGGCCAGGGTTCCTCAACCAGGGTTCCTCCAGAGTTTGGTAGGTGATCCTTGAACAATAAACAATTTGGGCCAGATTCAGGTAGATGGGAGCATCTTTGCTCCAGAGTAACGCTTCTCATTTGCGTTACGCTGCAGAAATTTTAGGAGCAAGTGCTGTCATTCACGAAGCACTTGCTCCTAAAGTTGCGGCAGCGCATCGCAAATGAGCCGGCGGAATTCAAATTGGGCGGGTACGGGGCGTGTAGTATTAAAACGAAGCGCGTTCCCGCCGCGAACGTACTGCGCATGCGTCGAGTGTCAAAACATCCCCGTGCGCATGCTCCAAATTCTGTGAATGAACGTCAATGACGTCACATTCCCATTCATGAACGTTTTACGCAAGCGACGTTTTTTTTTTTTTTTTCGACGCGATGACGACGCCTATACCTAACATAGGATATTCCAACCCCATGTAGGTATAACTATGCGCCGCGTATCCCGTCCGGAAACGTCGTAACGTCACTGCGTCGCGCCGGAATGCGATCGTGAATTGCCGATTTCCGCTCATTAACATATTTTTTGAGCGGAAATCGGCGGGAACGCCCCCGGCGCCATTTTTAAGTTGAAGTAACGATGCGATGGCGAAACTCAGTTACGCTGCTCGCATCGGAGCTTCAACCCGGCGTTTCTTGTTTTCTGGTTACAGAAAACAGAAACGCCGGCTTAAAGTCACAGTTAGGCTGGCGGATCACTGGATCCGCCAGCCTAACTGTTCCTGAATCTGGCCCTTTCTTTCTACTGACACTATCAATCTTTTTAACTATCTGTAAAGGGGGAATTTCGTACCAATGCCAACATGTGTAAGGAGCAGGGTTGCCAACCTCATGCAGCATTTTTTACTGACAAAATATGGAAAATTTACTGGTGGAGCACATTTTTTTCTGGTAACCCGAGAAATTACAGAACTCCGATTCAAAACCAACACAGTGAATATTTTAACTGTATAAACATGATATGGAAACACTAACAATACCTATAATAAAGTAATTTGCTTACTTTACACTTAAAAAGTCAACACAGCATGAAATGATCAGCCCCTTTTATTTACTGGCAGTTGTAAAAAAAATCACAGATTTTTACAAACTGCCAGTAAATTTACTGGTGGTTGGCAGCCCTGATAAGGAGCGTTCTTCCCACTCACCATTACACTAATGTATCATGAGTTGTAGATATAGTAATTTTCAACAGGTGTTTCCTGAGATCGGAAGGATGCTTCAAAGGTTCTTCAGTGTTGAAAATGTTGAGAAAGGCTTATATACTGTAGGTTTTCCTTATATGTTAAACTTAGACGGTTCTTCTGATGGAGTTCCGATGGAATTCCGCAAAAGCTGTTTTGGATACACACGGTCACACCAAATTCCGACTGTCAAAAACGCAGTGACGTACACTACTACGACAAACCAAGAAAAATTAAGTTCAATGCTTCCCGAGCATGCGTCGACTTGATTCTGAGCATGCATGGTTTTTAGTCCGCCGGAATTACATCCAGACGAATGGAAATTCTGATAGAATTTTTTTCATCTGAAAAATTGAGAACATGTTCTCTATCTAATTCTGTTGGGAATTTCTGACTGAAAAAGTCCAATGGGGCGTACACACGGAGGGAATATCCGATGAAAAGTTTCCGTCTGCCTTTTTCCGTCGGAAATTCTGCTTGTGTGGACAAGGCATAACAGATATATTGCTTCAAAAAGTAAAAATAGTAAAAATAGTTTTTAAAGTATTAGTGAACTTAAAACTGATGTTTTAGTTTTGGTAGATGTTGAAAAATGAAACCACTCTTTTACCAACGCTAAATGGCTGATTGAACCTTGAAGAAGGGGACATAACCCTGAAAGCTTGTCCTGAAAAAATGTAGGGAAATAAAAAAAGTATCATGGACAGCATTCAATTTTCTCTGTCACCAATGCAATGGTAAGATAGCTACACTTGACTTTCTGGGTTCCTAGTCTCCTAATCGACTTTAGCATTTATTTTATACTATGGAGAATGCTAAAGGAGATGATGGGACATGCAAAAGTGGGCAGATATACCCACAACTCCCATGTAGACAAGAACAGAGTGGGGAATTAGAACACATAGACAAACCACATAAAAAGCAGATATTCATAGTTTATATAAACCTTTAGGCCTCGTACACACGAGCGGATATGTCCGCTGAAAACGGTCCGATGGACCGTTTCAGCAGACATCTCCGATCGTGTGTATGGGCTAGCGGACAGATTTGTCCACCCAACAGATTTCAAAGCATGCTTTGAAATCTATCGGGTGGGAATCTGTCCGCCCGACATGTCTGCTGGTTAGTACACTTACCAGCAGACATGTCGTCCCGCACCGCCGCCGCGCAGCCGCCGAATGGATTCGGCGCATGCGCGGAAGTGTTTTACTTCCTGGTGCGGTGACGTGGCGGCGTCAACGTCACCGCCACGTCACCGCGCCGTCCGCCGGCGGGGAATTTGATCCGATGGTGTGTACACGCCATCGGACCAAATTCCAGATCGGACATATCCGATGGAAACGGTCCGCGGACCGTTTTCATCGGATATGTCCGATCGTGTGTATGGGGCCTTATACTAATGCCTCATACACACGATCATAAATTCCGACAAGAAAAGTCCGATGTGAGTAGGCTCCAATGAAATTTTTCTCTTGGAATTTCTGGCAACAATAATTTGAGAGCTGGTTCTCAAATTTTCCGACGGGAAAAGTTCTTGTCGGAAATCCCGATTGTCTGTATGCAATTCTGACTGAGAAAAATCCTACGCATGCTCGGAATCAAGTCGATGCATGCTCGGGAAGCATTGAACTTCATTTTTCTCGGCTTGTCATGGTGTTGTACGTCACCGAGTTCTTGACGGTCGGAATTTGGTGTGACCGCGTGTATGCAACACAAGTTTGAGCCAAAATTCAATCGGAAAAAAATCCTAATTTGTCTTGTCGGAATTTTCAATCGTGTGTATGCTGCATTCAGGGCCGCCATCAGGGGGGTACAGGCATTACACCTGTAAGGGGCCCGGGGGTCCCCAGGGGCCCGGATGGGAACCCCCTCTTTTTTTATTTATTTTTTTAAAAAATATATATTTTTTAATATATTTTTCTTTTATTTTTTATTAAAGGGCCATTTTTTTTTCTTTTAATATTTTTTAGGCGTCCGGAGGTCCCCAGGGGCCTGGATGGCAACCCCCTCATTTTTTATTTATTTTTTATAAAAATATATATTTTTTAATATATTTTTCTTTTCTTTTTTATTAAAGGGCCATTTTTTTTTCTTTTATTATTTTTTAGGGGTCCGGAGGTCCCCAGGGGCTCGGAGGCCCCCAGGGCCCCAGATGGCAACCCCCTCTTTTTTTATTTATTTTTTATAAAAAAAAAATACATTTTAATATATTTTTCTTTTATTTTTTATTAAAGGGCCAATTTGTTTTCTTTTTTTTTGTAGAGGTTCGGAGGTCCACAAGGGCCCAGAGGCCCCCATGGCCCCAGATGGCAACCCCCTCTTTTTTTTTAATAAAAATATATATATTTTTAATATATTTTTATTTTATTTTTTATTAAAGGGCCAATTTTTTTTCTTTTAATATTTTTTAGAGGTCCGGAGGTCCCCAAGGGCCCAGAGGCCCACAGGGCCCCAGGTGGCAACCCCCTCTTTTAAAAAAAAAAAATGTGATAAAAAAAATATTTTTTAATATATTTAAATTTTTTTTTTAAAGGGCCAGAGGTCCCAGATATTAACCACCCTTTAAAAAAAAATATATATATATATATATATATATATATATGTGTGTATGTATATATATATATATATATATATATATATATATATATATATATACATTTTTTCTCTCTTTTTTCTTTTTATTAAAGGGCCCAGAGGTCCCCAGGGCCGCGGATGGCTACCCCCTTTTTTTATATATATTTTTCTTTATTTGTTCTTTTTTTGTAAAGGCCCCCCCCCCCCGGTTCTCCAGGGGGCCCATGCCTGAAGCTGTGTAAGGGGCCCCATCATTCCTGATGGCGGCCCTGGCTGCATTAGTTGTATAGATGGAAATACAGGGCGGATCCTACCCGGGGTGCAGTGGGTGCCCCGCACCCAGCGCTGTCATGTGCGAGGCGCCGAGCGAGCCGCCAAGGAGGTTCTTTTTTTTATTTTTTTTAATCCGAGCCGCCGAGGAGGTTGTTTTTTTTTTTTTGTTATTCCCGAGCGGCCGAGCCGCCGATCCGCCGAAGCAATCCGAGACCCGAGCGGGATGTGACGACGTGACGTCACACGGCCGCTCGGCTCCACCCACCATGACCTCTGCCACAGCCATCTTCAGACAGCGTGCAGGGAGCGAGCGCCGAGCGGAGCTGCCGCCTGATTCAGCTGAGATTGAGCGCCTCTGCCTCAGCCTGCCATGTCCTGGGTGGGTCTGTACTAATGGGGGGTTGTCCTGGGGGAGTCTGTACTAATGGGGGGTTGTCCTAGGGGAGTATGTATTAATGGGGGGTTTGTCCTGGGGGGGGTCTGTACTAATGGGGGTTGTCCTGGGTGGGTCTGTACTAATGGGGGGTTGTCCTGGGGGAGTCTGTACTAATGGGGGGTTGTCCTAGGGGAGTATGTACTAATAGGGGGTTTGTCCTGGGGGGTCTGTACTAATGGGGGGTTTGTCCTGGGGGGGTCTGTACTAATGGGGGGTTGTCCTGGGTGGGTCTGTACTAATGGGGGTTGTCCTGGGGGAGTCTGTACTAATGGGGGGTTGTCCTAGGGGAGTATGTACTAATGGGGGGTTTGTCCTGGGGGGGTCTGTACTAATGGGGGGTTGTCCTGGGTGGGTCTGTACTAATGGGGGGTTTGTCCTGGGGGAGTCTGTACTAATGGGGGGTTGTCCTAGGGGAGTATGTACTAATGGGGGGTTTGTCCTGGGGGGGTCTGTACTAATGGGGGGGTTGTCTTGGGTGGGTCTGTACTAATGGGGGGTTGTCCTGGGTGGGTCTGTACTAATGGGGGGTTGTCCTGGGGGAGTCTGTACTAATGGGGGGTTGTCCTAGGGGAGTATGTACTAATGGGGGGTTGTCCTGGGGGGGTCTGTACTAATGGGGGGTTGTCCTGGGGGGGTCTGTACTAATGGGGGGTTGTCCTAGGGGAGTATGTACTAATGGGGGGTTATCCTGGGGGAGTCTGTACTAATGGGGGGTTGTCCTGGGTGGGTCTGTACTAATGGGGGGTTGTCCTGGGTGGGTCTGTACTAATGGGGGGTTGTCCTGGGGGAGTCTGTACTAATGGGGGGTTATCCTAGGGGAGTATGTACTAATGGGGGGTTTGTCCTGGGTGGGTCTGTACTAATGGGGGGTTGTCCTGGGGGAGTCTGTACTAATGGGGGGTTGTCCTAGGGGAGTATGTACTAATGGGGGTTTGTCCTGGGGGGGGTCTGTACTAATGGGGGGTTGTCCTGGGTGGGTCTGTACTAAAGGGGGGTTGTCCTGGGGGGGTCTGTACTAATGGGGGGTTGTCCTGGGGGGTCTGTACTAATGGGGGGTTGTCCTGGGTGGGTCTGTACTAAAGGGGGGTTGTCCTGGGGGGGTCTGTACTAATGGGGGGTTGTCCTGGGGGTCTGTACTAATGGGGGGTTTGTCCTGGGGGTATCTGTACTAATGGGGGGTTTGTCCTGGGGGTGTCTGTACTCATGGGGGGTGGTTTGTCCTGGGGGGTCTGTACTGAGGGAGGGGGTTTATACTTAGTTAGGAGTCTGCACTGACGGAGGGGGTCTATACTTAGTAGAGGGGGTCTGTAGGGGCGACTATAGGTGGAGGAAGGGGGGCAACACCATGTTTTACCTCAACTGGTGACAACAACCCTAGTGACGCCACTGCATCTGCGGGCTCTTCATTCCTCCTCCCACTCTCTCTCCTCCTTCTCTTCACGCGCAATGCTGTACTAGCGATGCTTGCCAGGGAAGAAATAGAATAGAAAAAGGAGCAGAGAAGAGGATTGTGGGACTTGTAGTTCGAGGACTGGCAGCCCCACTGTAAAAAAGAAACTGCAGCCCACACGGCTTCAGCTGAATGGGGGAGAGAGAGAGAGCCAGGACCCCAGGAAAGCTTTTAGGGAAGTGCACCCAGGACTCCAGAGGACAGTGCTGAGAGAACACCATCAGAGAAAGAACCCCGCTGCCGTGCGCCACCAGAGGGAAAGCCACACAGCCTAGTGCCATCCCTGGCGGAGAAAGGATTGGAGTCATTGCCAGAATACAGATCTGGGCTCTACCCAGTGGAGTATCCATGAACAATTCAGATTGACTCCTGATCAGAGGAACTGGTGTTGTTGGTCAGGTGAGAGCCGATCGGCCATTATCTACTTATGTCAATAGGAACTGCAGTCTCTGACCATCTCCTGTATTATATCTGCAGTCTCTGACTGTCTCCTGTATTATTTCTCCAGTCCCTGACCGTCTCCTGTAGTATGTCTGCAGTCTCTGACCATCTCTTGTAGTATGTCTGCAGTCCCTGACCGTCTCCTGTAGTATGTCTGCAGTCTCTGACCATCTCCTGTATTATATCTCCAGTCACCGACTGTCTCCTGTAATAGGTCTACACTCTCTGACCAGCTCCTGTACTATGATTGCAGTCTCTGACCATCTCTTGTATCATGTCTGCAGTCTCTGACCATCTCCTGTACTATGATTGCAGTCTCTGACCATCTCTTGTATTATATCTCCAGTCACTGACTGTCTCCTTTAATATGTCTACACTCTCTGACCATCTCCTGTACTATGATTGCAGTCTCTGACCATCTCTTGTATCATGTCTACAGTCTCTGACCATCTCCTGTACTATGTTTTGGGGCACTTTCTAACAGTATCAGAGAGGTTCCCCTCCAGGTCTCATTAGTGTACGCTCTTCCAGTATTTTCTTTATTGTTAAAAGATCATGGGAGGATCCCTAGGCAACAAAGACTTCTTAGAGGAGCATCTCTGTGTTTGAGTCATTGCCACAGAAACATTTGTAAAGGGGAGGAGTTGGTAAGATGACCACACCCCTTTGTGGAGGCGCCAGAAATATTTCTGCACCCAGGCGCCTGTGACCCTAGGATCGGCCCTGTGGAAATATGTATATAGATCTCCTTAGATATTTGATGTCTATCATCCAATATGTGTATTTTTGTCAGGACACAAGAAACTGAAGCAGACACCAATGGGGAAAAAAAACTATTGGCTTACTGTTAAAATAAGATTGGCACCAGGGATGTGTTTCTTTTGCTATTTGGTATTAGGTAGGGAAAAATCCTTTCAGCAGGTACATCACTTACTGCCTGACTGTCATCCTGGTCCCATTAATGTCCATCAAAATGAATGAGGAGCTCAATGTAAAATCCACATGTGCTGCTCATACATATAACTTATTGCGTAGTTGACTGTACACAGAGATCTGCTTCTTAAACTCACATGATTAATGTTATGATTGCATATACTGGCAGTATTACTTTTCGTTACTTTCTGTACAACATATTTTCCTAGGACACTATCCTATATTGAAAGATACATCACAATAAGAAATATGTGACAGGAGAAAAGAAAAACATTTGATGAGTTGTTTTTTTTTTGCTTGTGAATAAAAACACGAAACAAGTTAAGAGCCATCGTGCTTTTTGAATATACTGCGAACGGATGGAAAGAAGGAAAAATACAGTGGAGATAGATTGCATTAATCTCTGGTAGATAAAAAATCCAGCACTAGTTTGGACAAGATACTTATCAGTTGTAGCAGAGTAGATAAATAATCTCTGGCAATAACCGCTTGTATTGTTGTATCACTGCTAAAATCTCTTAAGGGTTGGTGGTAGGAAATCGAGTTCCTGTAGCTAGACAGAGCAGATGGTGCCGTATAGTCATGAAGGTAATGAACAGAGAGCTTCATAGCTTTCATTGTTGTTTCTATTTTCTTATTGCTATTAAGATTAACGAAAAATAAATTAAAATAATCTAATTTTATGCTCACTGTCCATGATCTAATCATTTTCCAGTTTTGATTAAATGACATCGGAATAAAAGTAATATTCTAGGGTGGATATAGACTGTTGTTGGGCTTTGTGCAGAAATAATATTTATTAAATATATATCAGTAGTGACCCACCCATACCAGAGCTTAACAAGGTGCTGCTTGCCATTAGGAATCTTTCAATCCCACAAGTGCTCACTGGGAATTCTTCCTTCCTTTGTTATAGTGACACTATAGGTTCAGTTTTTTTTTTAAATAACAGACATGACATACTTAACTCCGCTGTGCAGCTCATTTTGCACAGAGTGGCCCCAAACGCTGTTTTCTGGGTTCCTTGGTGGGTCTCTCGACTCCTCTCCGCTTCAGATAACCCCCTCTGGGAAGCGCTCTCCCAAGGGGGTTATCTTGCGGGCGCGCTCCCGAGTCCATAGCCGCCGAGTGCAGGACTTGGCCGCCCAGGGCGCCTACGTCATATGTTTTGATTGACAGCATTGGGAGCCAATGGCTGCGCTTCTATCAATCTATTCAACGAAGAGCAGAGAACCCCAGGCAAAGATCCATTGCGTTCTCGACGTGGGACTTTCTAGGGCTCAGGTAAGTAAAACGGGGGCCGGTAATCGTCAGATGTTTTTTCACCTTAATGCATAGGATGTATTAAGGTAAAAAAAATGGGAACCTTTACAACCCTTTTAAGCTCTTCTTGGTTTAGCCCTTTAAAGGGCCCTTAGCTCCTGCAACTTCTCATGCATTAGGAAAATATGCAAGCAGTGGTGATTGCAAATATTGAATACATGCTTTCAACTACAGGAGATATGCATGTGTATTGTATATAATTGTTCAATTATTTTCAAATAGGAAATACACATCCAAAAAAGTCAATAAACAACTTCACCTCTGTAAGGATTTACCCACTTCCTGACCAGGCCATTTTTTGCGATTCAGCACTGCATCTCTCTAACTGACAATTGCGCAGTCGTGCAACATTGTATCCAAACGTTCTTTTTTTCCCCACAAATAGAGATTTCTTTTGGTGGTATTTGATCATCACTCTGGTTTTTATTTGTTGCGCTAACCCTAATGTGATATAGAAAAACACATAAAAGAATGGACGTTTTAAAAATTATTCAAAATCAAATAAATAAGAAAGTCCCACGTGATAAAAAATCATTCAATATGAGAAGAACAGAGAAGTCAAACTAAATAAGAAAGTGAATGCTGATCTAGTCTAGAGACCTAGATCTAGTCCAAATCAGACAAATGAAGAGTGAATCCACAATGGTGCTCTTCCAATAGGTCACAACAAGCTGATGAACAGGACATCCAATGGAGACATCAGTCCTCTCTAGTGTAGTACGAATGGGTACCCTTTACCGCAACTGATGGACCCGTATTTCAGCTTTTTATACGTGATCCCCTTTATTATATGTTTGTTGGTTTGTTGGGGGAACTAAGTCAGAGGGGAATTCCCCATCTTGCCAACCACTTTGCTTCATATACACGATCAGAATTTTAGTGTGTAGGCCCAGTGCTGTATCCTGGCCTAGGCCAACAAGGCCCAGGCCTAGGGCAGCACAAAAAGAGTCCCCGCCAGCTTGCGCTACACTGTTAGTGTAGCAGCAGTCTTATGGGGCTGGCTGGGCTGAGAGGCAAATTAGTCTAGCACCCCCATAAAGCGGCCACACTGCTTCTGGTATGCAGGCGGCCGGCATTCTGCAATTGTGGGGGGTTCTGCTGCACCATTGGCATGGTTAAATCTTCTTTGTCCTTTTCATAAAATTATCAGAAATTTGTGCTTAAAGTAGAATTAAAGGCACTTAACTTTATTTTTCATTTTGGATAGAGTAGGGGGGGGGGGTTATAGCCCCTGTCAGTTTATTTTTTACCATTCCTGTCCCATTGCAGAGATTTCCCTTCACTTCCTACCCCATAGCCAAACAGGAAGTGAGAGGAAATGTATACAAATTAAGGGAATCCAGGGCAGGTCTTAAATAGAAAGGGGCGTGGCCTTGTCAGGAAGGGGTGTGTCATATTTAAATTAGGGGTTTAGTCAGGCCTAGGGCAGCACAAAACCTAAATACACCCCTGTGTAGGCCCCATCGGACATTTTCTGTCGGAATTTCCGACAGCACAAATTTGAGAGCTGGTTCTCAAATTTTCCGACGGCAAAAGTTCTTGTCGGAAATTCCGATCATCTGTATGCAATTCCGATGCGAAAAAAAATCCTACGCATGCTGTTGTACGTCCCTGCGTTCTTGACGGTCGGAATTTCCGGCAACATTTGTGTGACCATGTGTATGCAACATAAGTTTGAGCCAACATTCCGTCGGAAAAAAAATCCACGGTTTTCTTGTCGGAATTTTCGATCGTGTGTATGCGGAATTTAAGACTTATTACATTGCTACTCTCTGTTTCTAGATCAGTGTCAGAATTAATGCGTCTACCACAGCATTTACTTTCCTGATAAACATTAATGGTCTTTTTTTTTTTAACAGCAGCTGTCACTTGCATCTGTTTTGAAAGGATCAGATAGATCTTAGCAGAGTAAAAAAAAGGAGAAAGAATGATCTTTAAACCCAAATCCACCAAAATCTTCAGTTTTAAATAAAGAAAAAAGAGGTTTAAACTTCGGTCACATTTTTATTTCTGTCTGTTGAGAGATTTCCAATCACTTCTTGTCCCTCCATCAATGGGGACCGACCATTGAAACCTCCTTTTAAAGGGGCATACTGATTACATCTGCCTGTCAGTTATTCAGGTGGATCTGAATGAAAGCTCTGTGTCAGTCTATGGGCAGGCAGATATAAATTGACATGCGACAGTTTACATCGAATTACCTCCGAATCTGTCTAGGACAAAAAAGAAAGGTTGTGTCTTTTTCCAGTTTTTCGGACCTAGATGTGGCTGGAGGTAAAAAGATGTAAACAAGCACCCGTTATAACTCCCGCCAGTTTTTAACAATATTTTTTTTTTATCTGCATTCCATTTCAGTCATAACAGGAAGTGAAAGGCAATCCATCCAAAGTAAGGCAATCTCTTGCTGTCACCAGGGTCACCAGAACTAGTGCCCCCATAGGAAGATTTCCCCTCTATTTCTGTTTTGGGGACAACCCCAAATTTGTGATTTTCCTTTACTTTCTCTGTCAGTGATAATAGTAAACAAGACAAACCGAGAGGGTGAATCTCCTTAATGGGATCACAGACAGCAATAAAAACTAACAGGTGTTCTAGCAGTGTCAGTTTGTGGTATATTTATATAATGCACTCACAGCCACCCCCACCCCCTGGTCGGTCAGGTCCCCTGCACCACCCTTACCCCATCTGGGTGCAGGCATTGCTTCCTCCAGGCGACGGGGTGGTGATTTCCCCTGCATCTCCTCCCTCTCGGCATCACAATGGCTTCCACCGTGTGTCTCCTTCCTCCTCCTCCTAGGCGGCCAAAAGGAGCGCTTCTCTTCTTGGCCAATTGAGTGGTCTCAGGACCCGCTTCCTGATTGGCCGAGAGGAGAATTAGGAAGACAATAGCGAATATTAATTTACACAACTGAGTAAGATTGGCACTGTGCCCCGAGCCCACCCTTTTTAAAAAACAGTTAGAGCCTCAGGCTCTAATTACATGCTTCTAAAAAAAAACATTGAAATCCATGCGTTCGGCACCCTGCATGGAGATCAGGGACCAGGTACATCGATTAGGGGAACGGCGCCTCTGCTCCCCATATGGACTGGCTGCCAATGCTATCTACTCTCTCTCCACTCTATCCAAACGCCCAAAAAAACTTTTGACTTTAACCGCTTGCCGACCGTGTTCCTGCACATATACGTCGGCAGAATGGCACGGCTGCGCAAAGTGACGTCATTTGGCAGCCAAATGGTCTGGGGCTGAAGTGGTTAATTAGCTAACCTCAGTTGAAGGAAAACTGGAAGATCCTTATTAAATGAGCTGTGACTCGGGTGGGCTTTGAGGGTTTTGTGTTAGATAGTAGGCCTATGTTAGTTAGGTGGAATAAGTGGTACATGTT
This sequence comes from Rana kukunoris, assembly GCA_029574335.1. Classification (NCBI taxonomy): domain Eukaryota; kingdom Metazoa; phylum Chordata; class Amphibia; order Anura; family Ranidae; genus Rana; species Rana kukunoris. Next base: position 166,405,788 of record CM056050.1, read on the forward strand.
GGCCACATGTGGATGGTGTCCAATTGACACGTCCAAATGTTGTACGATATTTTTATTGTTGTCAAAAAACTCAATAACAGATTTATAAAAAATAAATAAATAACTAAACTCAGATATTTTTTTTTTAAATCAGAAAAGTTTTTATTATGAGTAAGGCAAAAAAGAACAAAAACAAAGGGCATGTACACAGCAATTAAGTGACCCAAAAGAAAAAGGGCTACATAGGATACATCATCAGTTGTACAGAAATAAGGAGCAATACACAATCTCAATAACATCACTGAAACAAGTACCATGTACAACTTCCAGTTCGCCCCTCGTTACATCTTTCAGGAGTGGAATAAAGACAGAAAACAACTAAACAATAACCAAACAAAACAAAAAAAGGGGGGGGGGGAGAAAAGACAAAATGAAACAAAGACCAATACAGCCTGAAGACACCAATAAATAATTTTTTCTTATGCTAGCCGTCCCTTTACCCTCGTTTCCAGTAGTTTTAAAAACCCAGTCACATCTCAATGGCCCACCTATCCAAATCATCATCCCTGTAACAACCTATCCAGGACTAGTTGTGGAGGAGCTACCTCCGGAGATTCTAACCAACACTGCCATATATTATCGAATTTTCGTGACGCTTTCCTATGAGAGTATGTGTTCTTTTCCCTTATGAGGATCTTGTTAACCTCCTGGATCCATTGCCGGCTCACTGGAACCCGGGTAGACAGCCAATATTTCGCTATAAGCTTTCTTGCCAGATACAATAGTCTAAGCAGAGTGGTGTAAACATCAGGCAAGTATAAGTCCTCATCAAGGCCCCCGAGCAAGCATACCAGCGGACTCACAGGCAACTGAACCTGAGAGGTGGAATTAATGACCACAATCACTGTGTTCCAATACCTCACAAGCTTGGGGCATCTCCACAACATATGGATAAGGTCCCCTGGGTGAACCTGACATTTGGGGCATATGGGTGTGTCACGTCTGCCCTATTGATGTAATTGTACTGGAGTCCTATATACCCTGTGTAGAATGAACAAATGTGTCAGTCTCTGAGCCGCCGATACTGAAACCAATGGACCCGCATGCAGTACTTGCTCCCATTGTTCTCCGTCTATGGGCCAATGTCCCTCTCCCACTTTTCCCTGCAGGGTAGAATGTCAGGTGCTTGTACAGGTGCTAGTAATTGTAGGTAGGATCTGGAGATGAAGCCCTTTTTTTCAGTTTCATCAAACACTGAGCCCAGAAAGTTGGAGTTCTCTAGGCGCAGAGATGAACAATTTCCCTGGGACCTGAGTGTATACGCCAATCTAAGGTATTGATAATGGGACTCGCCCAGCAGAGGGAATTCCTCTTTTAACCTTTCAAAAGGCTTAAGGACCACCCCGTCCAGGATTTGAACCAAATATTTAATGCCCGCTGCCTCCCACCGAGAGCAGTCCTGAAGTTTAGCTAGTTCAGTATAAAATCTGTTCCGCCAGATGGGTGTGCTAGGTAGGAAACCCGTGATCCCCATTCTCCTCTTAACATTACTCCACAGTTTTTTAAAAAGACAGACTGTAGGACATGTCTCAGGGGCACCAGGGAAACCCATCTCCATGTGGGATAATGCAGAATACAAAGTGGTTGGGTCTATGAGCAAGGCCTTAGAGGGGTCAGTCACCTCCGACTGATTCCACCCCGTAAAATGCTGTAATTGGGCTGCATAGAAATACGTCCGAGTATTGGGAACAGACATTCCCCCCTGATCTTTAGGGTATTGCAGGGTGATAAGTTTTATCCTGGCCACATGGTTATTCCAAATAAGTGACCTAAATTGGGAGTCAATACGCTGAAACCAGTACTTTGGGATCCACACAGGAGCGTTATGCAAAATATACAGCAGTTGTGGGGCCCAGATCATCTTGATCAAGTTTACCCATCCCGTAACTGACAGGGGTAACCTACCCCAGGCGGAGCATTTAGTTTTACATTTTTGTAGGAGGGGTTTGAGGTTGAGGGACACATAGTCCGTCGGATCTTTGGTCACTATAATCCCTAAATATTTAAAGGAGTCCACCAGCTGTATCCGGGATACCACCTCTGGTAGCTTTGAAGGAGGAACATCCAACGGGAGGAGCACCGATTTATGCCAATTAATGGCAAAACCAGACAACTCCCCAAAACACTCGATGAGTTGCATCACTGCAAGCAGGGACCCCTCCTTATCTCCCAGATACAGCAGTGCATCATCCGCGTACAGTGATATCCTAGTCTCTCCATGCTTTAGTTTAAATCCTACTATGTGCGGGGACTCACGTATCCTAGAGGCCAAGGGTTCCAACGCTAGGGCAAAAAGCAGGGGCGACAGAGGGCACCCCTGCCTAGTACCCCGGAACAAAGGAAAGGCCTCCGACAGCACATCATTTATTCTAATCCTCGCCGTTGGGGCTGCATACAAAAGTTTTACCCAGTTTATAAAACCTTTCCCCAGCCCGAATCTATCTAACACTGCCCAGAGATATCTCCACTCGACGCATTTCAAAATCTTTGGCAGCGTCGAGAGAAAGAATCGCCCTATTTCCCGGATTTTCCACAGGGAGCTGAACATTCAAGAAGAGCCTTCTAATATTCAGCGCTGTGGATCGTGCAGGGATAAAGCCCGACTGATCCACATGGACCAATCGAGATATCACCGCAGAAAGCCTAGTCGCCAGAACCCTAGCTAATATTTTAACATCTGAATTCAGTAACGATATAGGCCTGTAGGAGTCAGGCTGCAGGGAGTCCTTGCCTGGCTTAGGAAGTACCACCACCACAGCTTCCCCCATAGAGGCCGGAAGACGACCAGTCTTAAAGGATTCATTGAATACTTCCAACAGTCCCGGCAGAAGGGCCCTTCCCATATCTCTTATAAGTTTCTATTGGCAACCCATCTGTGCCAGGGGCCTTGCTATTCGCCATTTGTGACACAGCCAGTGAGAGTTCTTCTAATTTAAGTGGAGCATTCAGCATCATCACTTCCTGAGCCGTAGCCTTAGGCATGGCGCACTGGTCCAGAAAGTGGGAGACGGCTTCTCCAGTGGGGTTCACTTTAGACGTGTACACATCTTTGAAAAAGTCTGTAAACACTGAGGCAATATGCGCCTGGTCACCGACTGTGTCCCCAAGCGGCGTTTTAATGGCATCAATATGCGCCTTACCCTGCTGTGCTCTTGCGATCACCGCCAGGAGGTGCCCTGTATTTTCCCCTTCATTAAAATAATGTTGTTGAATAAAAAACCTTTTGTTTTCGGCTGCATTTAAAGAGACCTGTTGATACAAAGCTTGGGCCTCTAACCACTTCCTCTCTGTAACATCTGAGGGGTCCTGAACATATTGCGTTTCTGCTTCTCCTGCCATATTCATAACAGTATTTTCCCATTCCTTGGTTTTAGTCTTAATATCGGAGATCTGTTTAATAATAAGCCCCCTCATGCGGGCCTTCAGAGCATCCCATACTACCATGTGGTTTGCAGTGCCTTTGTTGACAGAGAGGAATTCCATAATTTCCCTAGAAATGGCATCAGGGGCGGGGAATAGCTCATGCCAAAAAGGATTTACCTTCCACAGTCCGTTCTGCTTCTGTCGATCGAACTTAATGCCTAACACTAGAGGGGAATGATCCAAAATATTCCTAGGGGCATAGAGAACCGAGACCGTCCTACCCTGCACACCCATATTTCCCAGGCAAAGATCTATGCGTGATAAACAGTGGTGGGCAGCTGAGTAACATGAATACACCCGCACCTCAGGGTTTCTCTCCCTCCAGACATCTCTCAGCCCTAGTTCACTGACCAATTTAGCAAATGGAGTCATTCCACTTAAACCCGTCCTGTTACTCCCACGGGGCGAGAATCTGTCTAGTGCCCTGTCAAGCACATTGTTAAAATCCCCCAGTACCCATACTGGAACATTAGAATGTGGAGCCATGAATTGGGCTAGTTTAGCTAAGCAGTCAGGTGTATATGGCGGGGGTACGTAAATGTTAGCGATGATACAACAAATCCCTGCTAATTTACAGAGTAAAAACACGTAACGTCCCTGATCGAACTCAGATATTTTAAGGACACAGATAAATAACTGACACAGCAAACTTTTAGGCCGCGTACACACAATCAAATCTATCTGCTGGAAACGGTCCGACGGACCGTTTCAGCAGACAAATTCGATCGTGTGTACGGGCGGACAGACGGGTTTTTCCAGCAGACAGATTTTAAAGCATGCTTTAAAATCTGTCTGCTGGGAACCCGTCCGTCCAACATGTCTGCTTGTTAGTACGCTAACCAGCAGACATATCTGTCCGCACATGCGTCGAATGGATTCGACGCATGCGCGGAAGTGTTTTAGTTCCTGGTGACGGTGACGTGGCGGCATCAACATCATCACCACGTCACCGCGCTGTCTGCTGGCGGGGATTTTGGTTTTTTTTTTTTTTTTTTTTTTTAAGTGTATTTTTGTGCGTGAACTCGAGAGAGAGGAGCCGGACTGCAGGAGTTGGGAGTAGGCAGACCCTCCCCCCGGAGGCATTCGCCATCCTTCTCCATGCCCCTGGTGGCAATGGCGGGTGTGAAGGGGGGCCTCCCACTCACCCCGCCCTACCTGCTCCTCTTGGGAGCCCAACTGGGGCCCAACGGGACCCCAATGGGGCAGAGGGACTCCCCCTATGAGGGAGTGAGGGGGCCTAGCCCACCCAGCCAGCCCCGTAGGTCCTTCGCCTCTCTTTATTTTAAGAGACCGCATGGCCAAAGTGCGTGTGTTTTTAAACCAATTTCGTGTGCGTGCAAGTGTGGTGGTTTTTGGGGGGGGGTGGGCGTACTAAGCACAGGCGTACCTTGCATAGCACACCCACCGGGAGGCGGGCTGAGACCACCAAACTCAATTCACATGTAGCCGAGACCGGGATCCGAACCCTTGGCTGCAGAGGTGAATGGCTTGTCAACGCAGTGCCAATCAAGTTGAGCCACCACAGCTCCCTAGGGGATTTTGGTTTGATCGTGTGTACACAATCAAACCAATATACCCCAGCAGAAAAATCCGATCAAAACGGTCTGTCAGACCGATTTAATCGGATTTATTTGGTCGTGTGTACGCGGCCTTACTGTTAGTGAGTTCTTATAAAGTCTTTATCGGTCTTGCACTGCTCAGTTGTTGGTTGCAACAATAGCAAAACATTGACGTTGTATAGCTGGCATATAAATAAGGACCTTTGAGCTTTCAATCTTCATGCTTCAATTAAGAGTTGCAATTAAGGATTTTCAAAGTGTGGCTCACCAGCAATGTGATCCGACTCGATAGCGTGCTCTCTGCCAAGACAGCTGTATGTTTGCAAATAGCAGGAGAAAGTTGCTAGTCAATAAGAGGCTCAACCTTGCTCTTATTTCTTACAAGCAATATCTTCTTCTGTGGCTAAGCTTGGCAGGCTGATGCCTTTACACTGTAAGCAAATAGTCTCAGTGAGATAGACTTGGGGGTTTTCTTTGATGCCATCTGTCAGCAAAAAAAAAAATGAATCAGGAATAGGTCACTTGGATAAACCCATTTGCTAGACAAAATGGTTAACAACTCATGAATACAACTTGTTATGGGAAAAGCCATAATGAATTCAACAAGGAGGTGCCGATAGTTTTTCTGTTGTGCGTTCCTCATTGATATGTGCACTCAGCCCCGCCCACATCTTTTCCACTTCACTTCCATCATTATGGAAAGAAACATGTGCTTTTGCACTGTGTCCGTGTCAGCAATCTGTGCCGACGTGCCTAACAGATTTCTAATGACTTTTCAATGATAATGTACAAGGCTTTGTGCCTTCTCTCTTCTTCTCTTAAAGCCTCCCTCCTCTTTGCCATCTCATTGCTTTTTTTTTTTCTTCTTTTTTGAGGAGCTGCTGACTTTTGTCCCCTTTTCGCTTCATCGCTCCTATTTCCTTGGTTTCCCTCGTTCTGCAAGGTCAGCCTTAGCTATTCTGCTTCACGTGTTTGCTTCCAAGGAACACATAGGAGCCGAAGAGAAAAAATAGTCGAAGGAAATAAAAGATGAAACCTTTACGACTTAAAGGATAAGGATTAAATCCATTTTCCAAAAAAAAAAAAAAAAAAGTATGCAGGCTTCATAGTCGGTCACATGAGCAAAACTCATCATCTTTATCGGCGCAGTGATTGCTGTAGAGTATTAACCTTAAAGCAAATGCATTGATTTGATAAAATCCTTTTATACTGCTTCCATCTCTACTTTGGAATGTAGGTCTGAATTAATAAGATCATCTGCATCCTCCTTCTGTGCTAAATTCCCCTGGCGAAGATTTCTTTTCTCCATCTAAGCTATTTGTGTTTTAGATTTAATCAAGACTTTCTGAACCAGATGTGAGGTGCCCTCACCCTTCATTACCCCTAAAATCAACCCGAGCCCTTGTGCACAATACAGGAGAAAATAAATAAATAAATAACACGGCGCTGCTGTCATGCTCCCGATAAACAGTTTATTAATCATGTTTCGGCTGCGTTATGATTGGCCGTGAACTTTTATTTTACCTAGCGTCCTCGAGTACGGCTAAGGACAAAGATCGCCCAAGAAGAATACGTTTCCTGTAAATGTAATCTAAAAATGATGCCCTCATCTACAAGTATGTTGCTTAGCAATGCAATATTTGTTTCGTATTTTCCACTAGCTAAACACAAGGTGATTTTAAGGAAGGTGCCTCTGCGGCAGCCTGAGGATGTGATTTCAGCATTAATGTCCGATCTGATGTGCTGACTAATGTTTTGCTTCCTTAGGGACCAACGACTCAGTAAGTCTCAGGTGCTGGAGGAATGCTAAATGAAAGGCATTTGGGTATGCAGATGGTCAGTCACCAATGTCACTTCTATTGTACTGTTAATACCACCAATTATGCAAGACTTAATGAATGTCTGGGAGACTTTCGTGGTTAGTCTCATCTTCGAAGAATCTTATGGTGATTGCTTATATTTCCTTCATTTCTCTCTATTCTATGACTGATGGATTCTTCTCTAACAGCGGCTGCTAGTTCTGAATTGCCTTAAGCATTTTCTTTCTGTAAAGTGAAATTCAAGAGAAAATACAATAAAATAATAGCCACAAAGCTGCACAATAATTTACTCATCTGCCATAGTCAAGATCAATACATTGCTTTTTGACACTGATGCCTGGCACAGAACACTTGGGCATCGAAATTTAGGCATTACTTTTCACTGTGAGCATAACTAATAATCTCTGGGCGCCATTATAAAAATTTTTTTTACGGCTCACTTGTATGGAAGAGCCCTGGGGCCATCATAAAAATAAATAAATACAAAATTCTGAGTTTCAAAGTCAGAATTCTGACTTTGAAACTCAGAATTCTTAGATTTAATCTCAGAATTCTGACTTTGAAACTCAGAATTCTGACTTTTAATCTCAGAATTCTGAGATTTAATCTCAGAATTCTGACTTTGAAACTCAGAATTCTGACTTTGAAACTCAGAATTCTGAGATTTAATCTCAGAATTCTGACTTTGAAACTCAGAATTCTGAGATTTAATCCCAGAATTCTGAGTTTCAAAGTCAGAATTCTGACTTTGAATCTCAGAATTTTGTATATATATATATATATATATATATATATATATATATATATATTTTTTTTTTTTATGATGGCCCCAGGGCTCTTCCATACACTTGCCATACAGAAAGAAAAAAAAAAAAACTTAAAAGGGGGATGTAAATGTAAATTTTTTCCCTAAATACCTCCCTTTACCTTAGTGCAGTCCTCCTTCACTTACCTCATCCTTCCATTTTGCTTTTAAATGTCCTTATTTCTTCTGAGAAATGCTCACTTCCTGTTCTTCTGTCTGTAACTACACACAGTAATGCAAGGCTTTCTTCCTGGTGTGGAGTGTTGTGCTCTCCCCCTTCCTTGCACTACATGAGAGTCAGGATGCTCAGTAACACACAGCTTCTTTCTCTATCTGCAATGTAGAGAGAGTCCTGACTCTCCTGTAGTCCAAGGGAGGGGGCGAACACGACACTCCATACCAGGGAGAAAGCCTTGCATTACGATGTGGAGTTACAGACAGAAGAACAGGAAGTCAGTATTTCTCTGAAGATTTAAGGACATTTAAAAGCAAAATAGAAGGATGAGGTAAGTGAAGGAGGACTGCACTAAGGTAAAGGAAGCTATTTAGGGGGAACAAATTGTACCTTTACAACCCCTTTAATAATCATAGTCATGTGGCACGGACCTGTCCTATGACATATATTATTTTCATGTATGGCAAGTTTTCCTATCAATGCTGCTTCCTTACACTGACCAATAGGCATAGGGGTGCACACATGATGTGTGGCAGGTGTGCCTGGGCACACCCTAATCACCCTGTGCTGTGCAGATCCCCCCTGCTGCTTGGCTGCAGAGAAAATGACTGGGGAATCTCTGTCCTCAGTCCTCTTTCTCTGTCTCTAAAGTGAGACATCAAGGGTCTGTTTGGACCCCTGATATTTCACCAAAGCCCCTCAATGGGTGCTCTGAAAAAAAAAATTAAAACTTTTTTTTATATAGAATAATAAAAAATAAATACAAAATGAATGACTGACACTGATTTCCGCCCTGCTGACACAATCCACTGCTCTGCTTCCCTATATATATTTGCACACATACATGTGTGTCTGAGCTTTGTGGTGCACACCCTAATGCAATAGGCTGCGCACACCTATGCCAATAGGATGAAAAATGTTCCCTTGCAGTGATGGTCAGTGTGGGAATAAACTTGTTGGTCAGTAGGAGGAAGATGGCATTTTAGCACCTATTCACTCTAGGATGGTCCCCAAAGTGTGTTATTGTGCACTATATTACCAAAAGTATTGGGACACCTGCCACTACACACACATGAACTTCAATCGCATCCCAGTCTTAGTCCGTAGGATTCAATATTGAGTTGGTCCAGCCTTTGCAGCTATAACAGCTTCAACTCTTCTGGGAATTCTGTCCACAAGGTTTAGGAGTGTGTCTATGGGAATGTTTGACCATTCTTCCAGAAGGACATGTGAGAGGTCAGGCACTGATGTGGACAAGAAGGCCTGAATCGTAGTCTCTGCTCTAACTCATCCCAAAGGTGTTCTATCGAGTTTAGGTCGGGACTCTGTTGCAGGCCAGTCAAGTTCCTCCAACCCAAACTCGCTAATTCATGTTTTTTGAACCATGCTTTGTGCACTGGTGTGCAGTCATGTTGGAACAAGAAGGGGCCATCTCCAAACTGTTCCCACAAAGTTGAGAGCATTAAATTGAAATGTCTTGGTATGCTGACACCTTAAGAGTTCCCTTCACTGGAACTAAGTGCCCAAGCCCAACCCCTGAAAGACAACTCCACACCATAATCCCCCTCCACCAAATGATTTGGACCAGAGCACAAAGCAAGACTTGATGTCTGCCAGTGGTCCGCAATCACAACGAGGACAGGCGAAATGGATAAATGTTTATGTAAATAAGTTTCCCTGTTCTGCCTAGTGACATGACAGATCTACTGCTCCTTGTCATTGGGAGCCGTGATCTCTGTCATGTCCTAGGTAGGCCACCCCCCCTACAGTTAGAACACTCTGAGGGAACACATTTAACCCCCTGATCGCCCCTTAGTCTTTAACCCTTCCCTTCCAGTGACACAGTAATCAATGGCTATTTTTAGCTCTGATTGCTGTATAAATGTCAATGGTCCCAAAATAGTGTCAAAAGTGTCCGATCTGTCCACCGCAATATCGCAGTCCCGATAAAAATCGAATCACCATCATTACTAAGGGAAGCAAATAAATTGCTTCTCTAACACTGACCCGCCTCTCAGCCAATTTGGTGCTTGGGTCTGGTTACCCTGTCACCTGACTGGCTGAAGCGACAGGTGCTGTTATTGGACAGGCGTCCAATCATAGCAGAGGACAGGAAGAGGACGGGAGAAGACATGAGGATTCGGAACGTGGAGTGCAGCACTGAGAGAGGTAGGTGCCAGGCGGGGGGCACACTGGCAGCATTTGATGGGGCACAGTAGCGGCAATTGATGGGGCACACTGGCGGCAATTGATGGGACACACTGGCGGCAATTGATGGAGCACACTGGCGGCAAATGATGTGGAACAGTAGCGGCAATAGATGGAGCACACTGGCATCAAATGATGAACTGATGGGGCACACTGGCAGTAACTGATGGGCACACTGGCAGCATATGATGGGTACAGTAGCTGCATTTGATGGCACATTGGCGGCAATTTATGGGTACAGTGGCTGCGTTTGATGGGCACAGTGGCTGCGCTTGATGTTTTTTTTTTTTTTCAGTTTGTTTGCGCCCCCCCCGCAAAAAAAAAAAAATCGGAGCACCAGCCGCCACTACTCTGACTCTCTTTAGCCTTACGGTATAATCACACGATCATGGTTTGTTTAGACTTTTTGGTGGTCTTTAACAGTGTGTGACATTGGAGTTGTAACACGCTCATGAGAAAGATATTACCTAATGTACTGTGAGGCTATTTGGTGATTTCAGCTACCGCACCTAAACCTTTCAACATAAATTGACCATTGCTAGTCTAGGTTGATTTGTGCTTTCATGACTATCAACATCTAAACTGATTACTAGAATAACATATATAATAAGCTCCTGAATACCCAAACAGTGTTTGGCCGACATTTTTCACTGTTTGGATGACAATTTTCTATTCAGCTTTATTACAGTCTTTTTTTTTGCTTAAAAATAACAAACATGTTATGCTTACAGTACCTGCTCTGTGTAGTGATTTTGCACAGAACAGATTCTCTTCTTCTCAGGTCCCCCTTGACAATCCTGGCTTCTCCCTCCTGCCGAGTGCCCCCACAGCAAGCAGCTTGGTATGGGGGCACCCAAACTGATGCTCTGTGTGTCCATTCAGACAAAGAGCCATAGCTCTGGCCCACCCCCTCTCTCTCATCATTGGCTCACTGACTTTGACAGCAGCAGGAGCCAATGGCTCCTGATGCTGTCTCAGTTAATGAGGAGAGAGAGAGTCCTGGACAGTAAAGGCTCTGGTGCAACATCGCTGGATTGAAATGGGGTTTAGGTATTAGGGGGGTTGAGGGGGGCTGTGGGAAACAGAAGGTTTTTTATCTTAATGCATAGAATGCATTAAGATACAAAATCCTTCTGCCTTTAGAACCACTTTAAAGAGCCTGGGTGGTGCTGAGATTTGAGAACTGAGAGGTATATGGCAATTTAGACCTGCGACTTCTTATGCAACTTTGGACATCAACGTTGCATGACAAGTCATTCCCCATGTTTTCCAATGATAACAATTCTTATATGAGTGACTTAAAGTTGCAGGCTTGCAGCTACTCCAAAGTAGTTCATGCACTACTTTGGTTCGACTTTCATGCAACTTGAGGGCTGTAGACTTCAATGTTAATCCTCAGAAGTTGTCTGGCTCCTTATGAAAAAACAGTCGTATTTGGCAATTTTATACAATGTGGTCTAAGCTTGTGTGTCTAAAACTGTTGCCCATTATCACTGGACAAAGCCAAAGTCGTATCCAAGTTGCATCCATCCAAAGTTGCACCAAAGTGGCACTCCAAAGTCGGCACCACTTTGTTTGTTTTTGTTCATACAAGTGTGAATGGAGCTTCTCTACCTCATACAGAAACATGAGCGGACAGATTTGTTCAAATGAAACTAGAGGTCCGACATTATATGATTGATTGTTAACATTTGTAATCATGTCTTGCTAAAGGAATCAGTTAACTTTTATGTCTCGCGTGTACACACGTAATTTCAGCAAACCAAAATTTTTTTCCCCGCCAGCAGAGAGAGCGCTGACGTTCAGTGACCCTTTAAAGTTGACAGCCGCTTGCACGTCACCCACCAAAGTAAATGCACACTTCCGCGCATGCGTCCTAATCCATTCGGCGGCGGTGCGGCGGCGGAGCGGGACGACATGTCTGCTGGTAATGTACTAACCCTCAGAAGTTGCATGACAGATCCCAACGGATATTTGAATTTCTAAGCAATGCAACTTGTGTGCAATCTGTCGTCCATTATCACTGGTGGACAAATCTGTCCGCTATCCAAGTTGCATCCATCCACAGTTGCACGATCGGAGATGTCTGCTGAAACGGTCGGCATCGGACCGTTTTCAGCGGAGTCAAACGAATCGTGTGACGAGGAGCCTTAGAGATGAATAGGAGAATCAGAGAAGATAGGACAAATACAATGTTCTTTAGGTGAATGACAAATACAATACTCCAGTTCTCATAAAAGTTTGTTTGGTGTTTAAGCAGTATTAAATTAAGGCGGATCACCTGCAAACTCAAAATATCAAATTGCCCCATTACACTGATTCCCATTTAAACACAGATTGATTTACTCTCTAAGTATCTCTGCTCATAGAAGGCAAGCATGTATCTCTATGTACACATCTCTTAAATAGATTGTTTGGTGTTTTGATGATTTGCAAACATTCTGAAGTTAAATCTATAGCATTAGAGATTCTGTTACTAGAACTGAATTACCTATAATTAGATCTCAAGAGCAAGCTTTTTCAAGTAGCGAAATCACAGTCCTAACATATGACTAATGTTTATTGATTTTTTTTAACTTTCTGAAAGCTAGACTTGGCACAGTCCCTTTCGTTGACACATCCCTTGTTAAAAGACAACATAATTAGATTGTGGCCAATTATTACTTGTCCAGTATCTCTCGGGGTATTCAGGAATCAGGATGCATTTTAGCAGTTTAGAAAACTTGGTATAGCGAGATTTGTAAAGTGCTGGACACTTTACATTGAAACAGCTCATTTAAAGGCAATGTATGCTTTCAAATGTTTTTGTTGTTTTACCTACAGTAGTAGAAGTGTACCTATATTCCCTCTGGTTTTTTTTTTTGCCTTATCTTGTAATGATGGGCTGCTGCAGTTTGTTGTGTTAGGGCTCTTTCACACGGGGCGGACCATTTTTGGGCCCCCGCTTTGCTCATCGGGGATCGCTTCCGTCGATCCCCGCTGAGCCGGCAGATGACAGGTCTGTCTCTGCACACCAGGGGCGGACTGACAACTCATGGGGGCCCCGGGCAATAGAAGATCATGGGGCCCCCTGTGTCCCACACCTACACAAAGCCCTACCTACCTAAATCATGGGGCACACAGTAAGGCACACAACAGGGCACAGGCACATCACAGGGCGCACAGCAAGGAACAACACAGGGTATGGGGCACACAGTAGGGTACATCGCAAGGCACACAGGAAAGCACATCATGGGGCAAAGGGCACATCAGGGGGTACACAGCAGGGCACTGAGAACATTGAAGGGCGTGGGGTATAACACAGGACACACAGCAGGGCACAGGGCACATAGTAGTTTTTTTTTATGCTGTACACAGCAGGGCACACATTATTGAGCACAGCATGGTGCATCACAGGGGGCACACAGAACATCAGGGGGTACGCAGCAGGGCATGCAGCACATCACAGGCATGGCACACAGCACATCACAGGGCATGGGGGAGGGCACAGAGCACATACAGGGCAGGGGCACACAGAGGTAACACACAGGGCACACAGTAGGGAACACAGGGTCACAGGGCACATTAGGGGTACACAGCAGGGCACATAGGGCACATCAGGGAGTAGCACATCAGGGCACACAGTATCACAGGGCAGGTGGTGCACAGCAGGCACACATAGGGCACACATCACAGGGCATGGCACACAGCACATCACAGGGATCACAGGACACAGGGAACGCAGTAGGGCAAATTAAAACACAGACACACATCACAGGACACTGGGAACGCAGTAGTCTCTCAGAGCAGCCGTAGTAGGAGAAGGCACAGGGGGACACTGTGGGTGGGTGGAAAATAAGGGAGGAACGAGAGACCATCACAGAGGGGCCTCCTGCGGTCCTGGTGGGGCTGAGCCCCTTACACCTGTACTGTTTGCCGCCCCACCCGCCCCCACAATTACGGCCATTATGGTACCTCCAGACAGGGACAAAGCTAGAGGATTTGGCACCCAGGGCGGATTCTATATCTGGCACCCCCCCCCACTTTAAAATGTAAACACACCCCACTGTGCCCCCTGCATACCTCTGCACTCCCCAATATCTAATTGTCACTATTTTGTACCCCCTCTACATTACACAGCACCCTGCACCTCTGGACCCCTTTACATTACACAGCACCCTGCACCTCTGGATCCCTTTACATTACACAGCACCCTGCACCTCTGGACCCCTTTACATTACACAGCACCCTACACCTCTGGACCCCTTTATATTACACAGCACCCTGCACCTCTGGGCCCCTTAACATTACACAGCACCCTGCACCTCTGGATTCCTTTACATTACTTAAACCCCCCCCCTGCTTTGGACCCCCTGCATGCTGCACAGTCACCTCTCCCCCCAAATGTTACACAGTCACCTCTCCCACCCCTAGGTTTGAACCCCATGAATGCTGCACAGTCACCTCCCCCCCCATGTTACACAGTCACCATCCCCCCAGCTTTGGACCCCATGCATGCTGCACAGTCACCTCTCCCCCCCATGTTACACAGTCACCACCCCCCCCCCAGCATGCTACACATTTACCCTCCCCCCCAGCGTTGGACCCCCAGCATATTGCACAGTCACCCCCCCAGCTTTTGACCCCCATCATATTGCACAGTATCCCCCCCAGCTTTGGACCCCCAGCATATTGCACAGTCACCACCCCTCTCCCGCCCCTTCCTACCTTACTCACGCACAGGGAGAGACACACCAGTGCTGAACAGAGGGCGGGAACTACTGAAGTTAACTTTTCAAAATAACAATGCTAATGATTGGTTGATAGGACCACTTAGCAACCAATCACCTTCTAGTTGACTCCAGAATTTACCATCTTCTATTCAGGCTGCCCCCTGTATCTCTCCCTAACCTGCTGTACCAGAGAGAGAGAGTGTGTTTTTCCTGCTCCTGTCTGTCAGTCTGGTGGCGTGTCACCCAAGGTAGCGATACAGTCTGCAGCATCCTGTGCATCCTGTGCATCCTGTGCATCCTGTCACACTCACAGCCATCACCTGAGCTCGCCTCAGCATTGCCCCTAGTGTGTGTCACCCGGGGCGGACCGCCTCCAGCAAAAACAGCGCCTCACCCGATGCGCTGAATACTTCTCACAGCACGCTGCTTCCCGCCGACCCCTTCTCTCCTTTTGTCCGTCCCAGGTAATGTCATGTACAAGCAACTGGGGTGAACAGGAGGGAAGGAGGAGCTGGCAAGGAGCAGCGTGCTGTGAGAGGTATTATCACAGCTGCATCCTGCTGAATCCCTGCAAGTTTCTGTATTACAGATGTATTACAGATGCAGAGGCTCTCACGGGTCCCCTAGTGGCACGGGCCCTCGATCCATGCCCGAATGACCGATTGGTCAGTCCGCCCCTGCTGCACACTGTGCAGGGACCAACCTGTCAGAGCGCCACTCTCCTCTAGAGTTCGTTGTCACTCGATCTGATGCTCCAGACGGATGAAAAATAGGGTTTTCCGCCCTCACACTTTGGCGGATCAGAGAGGGTCGGATGTCAGCGGGCTCCATAGAAGAGCACGGAGCGCCTGTTCAGGTCCGCCTAAAAAAACTGGCAGGCGGACCTGAACGGTCTGCCCGTGTGAAAGAGCCCTTATAGCTACTTGATCTCCCTATGTTCACATATTCATTCACCTAACTTGCCCCTTTTTGGGAAGGCCACTTCTTGTTCCATATGTGATAAAAACACATCTCTTTCCTTCATTGCTCTGCTTGCATGTGTCTATTTTAGATCTTCAGTGGATATAAAAAGTCTATACTCCCCTGTTAAAATATGAGGTTTCTGTGATTTAAAAAAATTAGACAAAGGTTCATTATTTCAGAACTTTTCCACCTTAAATGTGACCTATAAACTATACAACTCAGTTGAACAACAAACTGAAATCTTTTAGGTGGAGGGAAGTAAAAATAAAAAAATAAAATAACATAGTTGAAAAGTGTGCACACCCTTAAACTAATACTTTGAAGCCCCTTTTGATTTTATTACAGCACTCAGTCTTTTTGGGTATGAGTCTATCAGCATGGCACATCTTGACTTGCCAATATTTGCACACACTTCTTTACAAAAACACTCCAAGTCTGTCAGATTGTGAGGTCATCTCCTGTGCACAGCCCTCTTCAGATCACCCCACAGGTTTTCAAATCGGATTCAGGTCTCTGGCTGGGCCATTCCAACACTTTAACCTTCTTCTAGTGAAGCCATTCGTATGTTGATTTGGATGTAGGTTTTAGGTCATTGTAATGCTGAAAGATGAAGTTCCTCTTAATGTTCAGCTTTCTAAAAGAAGCCTGAAGGTTTTGTGCCAATATTGACTGGTATTTGGAACTGTTCATAATTCCATCTACTTTGACTAAGGCCCCTGCTCCAGCTGAAGAAAACAGCCCCAACGCATGATGCTGCCACTACCATGCTTCACGGATGGTATGGTATTTTTCTGGTGATGTACAGTGTTGTTTTTGCACCAAACCCATCTTTTAGAATTATGGCCAAAAAGTTCAACCTTAGTTTCATCAGACCATAACACATTTTCCCACATGCTTTTGGGAGACTTCAGATGTGTTTTTGCAAAATTTCAAATACCTAATTTTGGCTGTTTGGGAGGATAGCTATATACTTTTCCCGCTGTCTGTACCACCAGAACAGTGTCAAAAGTATAAATGTCCTTGGTCTCCTGCAGAGTTTAGTGGTTTCTACTGTTAACCTATCAGTCTACTGACCTCTGACTACCAGACTACTGACCTCACTTCTGTCTTTTGTATGGAGTTGAAAGACAGTGGGAGGAGGTATTCATTTCCAAATGGTTTTCAGTTGAGGATTTATTTTCACTGTAGCTGTGTTTTGGTGGTGCAGACAATGAAAAAGGTAAATATTGAATCAATTTTTTATTTTTTTTTTTTTTTAAGTAGAGCCGTTTGTGATTTATTTTTATTTTTTGACGGGGAACCTTTGATAGAAATACATGTTTTCAAGAAACAAAGAAAAGCTAAAATAATAATTGTAAACCTTTAGTAAATCAAGACCAGCTACAACATTCTGTACATTGCTTTGAGCCCATAGGAAGAAATACACCAAAATTCATGAAATTTAATCAAAATAATATTAAATCACTAAAATTGCTCTCCACTATATTTCTCTTCCTTTAGTGTCTAACTCCAGTTTTCTGTAATAGATGTACCTGCTGGGAGGGCTGTATAAAGTGAATGTAGCATCAGCTACAAACAGTATACAGCTCTGTGTTTCAGCAGCGATCCCAGGACTTCCCACCTTGCTTCTGGAAATAAAATTGAGTTGGGCTGATCAGCCATTCACAGAATACTTTGTATTTTCTGAATGAATACAAGGCTTCCTCTAAATGGCTGAGGTGGGGGGCAGGTGGATGATGTCACAACTTTCACCTTAGCAAATCAGAGGAAGCATTATAGTAATCAAAAAGCTACAAAGTTTCCTAAAAAAAATGGCTGAGCAGCACTCAATCTGACCCAATTTTGTTTCTGGAATAAGCCAGGAAGTCCTCACCCCACTTCCGGAACACAGCACTGTATAATGTATGTAGCTGATGCTACACACAGCTTATAATGTGCTCCCAGTGGGCACCTCTGTTTGTGAAGGTAATAATATGTTTGAATCAGCTTGGTCCAAATAAGCTATTTTAAAGTGACTGAAACCTGAATTTAGGCCTTATATTTCCTAATATTCACATTGTATTCTAGCAAAGTCACTGCAGGGACATTCGCAGGCTCATCCGGATCACCATCCCACTGCTAGTGAGGCCAACCATGATGTCTAAAAAGTACTGAGAATGGGTAGGTGTATTGGGTAAGTAAATGCTAGGCTGCTTTAAACATTCAGTGTAACCTGTGTTGAGGGAAATATGAAGATACCATTGTTGGCCTACCCTTCTGTTTAGATACCGCCGGACTGGTTATACAAGCATATCATCAGCAATAAACAACATATATCTCCCAGTGCAAGCTACCTAGCAAAATAAACACTTCAATTTCCACCTTTCCGTGAGCCTTTTTAGGTTGGTAAGGAATTTATTACACTATGCATTTTTTAGTACATTTACATGAATAATTTGTCAAAAAACCTATGCAAATGCAGAAGCATAAGTGCACAAAAAACACAAGTTCAATATTTATTATTTAAGCACTAGTTTTATTTTGTTTCTCTATTAAAGTGGCAAATGCAAATTTACCAGTCAGGCATACTTTATTGTCTATAAACTCAGTAACCTTGTGTAATACTCTATTGTAGTGTTTTATGTTCTTAGAATTTAGGGACAGGGCAAAAGGTGCATGTTTGCTGTATCAAACTCAATATTCAACTACAAAAGCCTTTTTTTTAATGAGAATGTGGAAGGTTTATAACCTCTGTCAGGTTTTTATAGCTATTTGTGTCCCACTGTCTCTCTATTGACTCTGTTGACCATTGTCTCCAGTACAGAAAGTGGTGGGAAATTGAACATTTTCAGGTTGTGACTGGAAGAGGAGCTGAGGAGAAATCTTACAAAGGGCAAACCTGCTCTGGTGACATCTATCCAAGAGGGGACATCTCCTTTTTTGGAGATATTTTCAGTTGCATATCTGAAACAGAAAGTGAATGAAAATCTCCCAGTTGGGACTACAAAAAACAAACAAATTGCAGGTCTCCTAGCAATTGCCTATTCTAAAAAAAAAAAAAATGGTCTTTACATACGAATGAATATGATATTTTTCCTAATTCTCCGTTGTTTTTTTTTTTGCGATCTTGTACTGAGCTTTAGTCAGCGTAGCTGTGTGTTGGCTAGTGCTTTTTAAGCATAAAGTTTATTCTGCTGAAGTGTGTGAGCTGGCTCCAACAGGGTGTGCTAGAGATATCAATCTGTGTTAAGGACATTTAATACCCAGCCAATCAGAAAGCTTTGGGGGCTGGACACTTTTTGGCACATGGTCTTCCGTCCTGGGCTTTTGAACTGGGAGCATGCAGATTTAACACCTGCCTTATCCTAGGCATTAGGGCCTAGGAACCTGGAGTGCTGCAAGGATCTTTCCTCCCCTGTGAGAAATGCTATTTTGAGCTTAGAGGGTTAGAGGGAGCAGACTGAGATACCACTCAGAACCTCATTTGTCAAAGAGCAACTTTTGAAGTTTAAAAGGCCAGCCAACATAGCCCCGTAAGAGAGTGATCCAAATATTTTAGAAGGACATGCAGAACACTGAGGCGGCGTACACACGACTGGTTTCCTCGGCAGAACTCAGCAAGAAACTCGATGGGAGACGTATTCTGCCGAGGAAACCGGTCGTGTGTACACTTTTCGCCGAGAAACCCGTCGAGGAACTCGTCGAGCCAAAAAGAGAGCATGTTCTCTATTTCCTCGATGGGCAATGGGAAAATTTGGCTCGACAAGTTTTTTGACTGCTGAACAAGGAACTCGACTGGGAAAACGATGTGTTTCGCCCGGCGAGTTTCTCTGTCATGTGTACGCCGCCTAAGGACTTTTTGAATAGAAATCTACAGGTATCCCATGGTCCCTACACCACAAAAAAAAGTGCAATCAAATCAGAAAAACTGAAGCCCATTATTCTAAACATCCAAAGGAAAATCTACTTAATGAGATGGGTGTGTCTGGGACCTTTATAGCCAAGTAAATGGTCTTGAAACATTTACAATGTTACTCAGTATTGCTGCAAATCACATCAACCTGGTTAAAAAAGTGCTACACATATGTAGCATAAACCCCAGACTGGGCTGGCTGTATTGCTCCAGGTTCCATTCCCTGTAGGGCACATGACAGCCGGGCACACAGTAGTTTAGAATCACTCAACTCAGGAAACCACTGGTGAATATGGATCCCCCACTCTGCACAACCAGGCACACCAAATTTTACACAGGCTCACTGAGACAGGAAACATTCCTTTCAGTTTTGTTTTTTTATTTAGGGGTTTAGAACTTGGATGGGGATAAGTGCTCTACAATCTCAGACTGACACTTCTCAGTCCTCTCAGGCTGTCTCTCCGTCCTCTCTGACTTTCTCATTCACCAGCCACCCGGCTGTCTTCTACCTGGAGATCTTATGGACATGCTTGCTTCCTCCTGTCCTCACACCTGCTCCCGTGTCTCTGGACAGGACTCCTCCGTGTGTTATTAGAGGATCCATCCAGCACCCGAGCTCCCAGGCTCGAGGTCACCCACCCAAATTAGGGGGTGGCTCTCAATGACCTCCAACAGGCTCCTAAGCACTCTATCCCCGGCTTCCACCCAAACTCTGTCCCTGCTGGCCTGACCATGAGTATTTAAGCTGCCCCTTCCCTGCCAGCCCATTTGGATGGGGATTGGTTGGGGTCCTCAGTAATACTCCAGGCAGTAACTCCTAACCTCCCTCCCATTCTCCTGGAAGTCTCTGCAAAGCTGCCAGCCAAGCCAAACAATTTGCCTACACTACAGAAAAACCTGATTACATTTCTAGCACACTAGAGGGTGCTATATGTGTCTTTTTGCAATTTATTTGCTGGTTTACCTTGGGCAGGTGTGGGTTAGCCTTGGGATACTCCAAACTAGGAGAATTATAACAGAGGACACCTGTAACTGCCCTGTCTCTTCAGGGTACAAGCACTGTCTTGTATTGAGTATTTGGTGAACTATAACTAAGGGGAACCCTTTGCAAAGGTATAGCCTGAGTCAGCAAAACTGGAGTGAGCTCTCCCAAAGGTGACAGTGACAGTCTCTAAGATCTTTAAGGCTTGTACTCACTGTGCCCTGGCTACTTTCATGTGCTCTCTTGTAGTACCAGCCAGTCTCTGTATAGAATGCCTCCAGGTCGAGTCTGCTGTGGATTCCCTGCACTGCTAACAGAGACTCTGCATATGGGTTCCCTTACTCTAGCTGGTGCTGGAACCCACATGTCTTCTTCTAAGCTGTAGCAATTAACCCAGACTGAATAAGGACCATGTTGTTCTAGGCTCCAGTCACACCTCAGCCCCTGCTGGTCACCCCCTCAATTAAAGATTGGCTGAGGCTGCATGTATATTCAGCTTAGGGTCTGCCTCTCCCACCCATTATATTCCAAAACTTACTGGAATGCAGGGGAAAGTAGTTGAACCTGCACCATAAGAACTTAGAACAGCCAAAAATCAACTGAACACTGCTCCTTTTTTACAGAGGAGCCATAAACTAATTTCTAGAAGAGTGTTACAAATACATTTTCACAAAAAGATTCAACATATTACATAAACCTTTTGTGGGACCACTTAATGTTCACCATAATGTATTACACTTCCAAGTCTTGGCTTGAAACAAGCTTGGACTGTCCTGAAGACATACAGTATGTGTACTGCTGAGGTATAGGATTTGGGGCACTTAGGGAGCAGAAAAGGTCAATGAAATGGTATCTAAACCCAAGAACAAAAATGTAGTGTCTTGAAATGTATCTGTCATTATATTTGTTGGCTGCATTAGTTTATTTTATTTTTTGGCCAAAAACATGTTCAGCTAATACAGAATCTTGCCAGAAACACAGTGCTCTTGTAACTTCTGGTGAGCTGAAGGGAAGCAAAGGCAATCTTGCTTCTGTAAACTACTGCTCTCAAGCCTCCATATTATGTCGATGATAAGAGGATTTTTTTTTAAGTCCAGGCAGATGACAACCTTGAATACCTCCATAGATACAGTGGATCAGTGAGTGTAGCCACCATAGGACAGAAAGTTTATTAAATGCATTAGGTAAAAATAAAGGTAAAAAGGCCTGAAAAAGAAAAAAATAATAATGTAGCGACCACATCTAAGGATTGCATTTTGAGGTGTGTGTGTGTTTGGGAGGGGGTCTTGGTTAGGTACATGTTCAAAGTATTGAGCCTGTACAGTACCACTAGCTTTAGAATTTGTTATAGTAAAACAGAATTGCAATTACTGCTTTTTGTCATTTGTTATCCTATTTTAGTTTACTATTACGAGCAACTGGCATTTTATTCTACTTTTTGGGATTTGAATGTTTATAATAACCAGTTAGATTTCAGATTCAGTTCTTCCACTGCTCTCTAAAAAAAGAGAATTCAAATCTGATTGGGTGATGTTATTTCTTGTTCAGTAATGTGTGGTCAGGACAGTGTAAACAATAGCAAACTGTCTTCTAGAATGATTTAAAATAGGTTGAAACTACACCAGCAATACACCTAATAAATACTGGTCTTTTGTTTAGAGAAGGATGCTCATGGGCACTTAGCCTCTGGCCATAATGTTTAGCGGTCATGAACAATTGCTTGCTGCCTGTGGAAAAGACACTCTACATCTTCTGCATCCTTGAGTATCTAGCCTTAGGTGAATTGCAACAAACACCTTAATCACTATAATCAGCACTTACTGACCTCTGCAGAAGGCCTGCATTAATTTCAAGGGCATAGCTCCCATTACTGTGCTTATCATATTTGAACAACTGAACCATTTATCTTGTGTTTTCTTGTGCCATAAAGCCCTGTAAAACACGCCTTCACTGAAATATTCTTCATTAACGTGTGCTGCTCAAAGCATTTGGCCACATATAAAAATAATAATTAAAAATCTAGTTAGGGCAAATGTTTACTATATACAGTATATTCTGTATTCTCATACTTTTGAAAATAAGAAGTTTGTCTTTTTTGTTCATTTATCATGGTAACTACTTTTTTTTATAATGAACATGCATATGTAACAATGAAGCTTCATTAATGTATTATTTACAGTGATTGCCACAATAATTTAAGATCACAAAGGGCATGTTTTACTTTGAAATTCTTTGATCACCTTGAATTTCTAAAGGTCTCTTTTTATACCCGCCACATCATTTGTCTGCGCAGAAGTGATTGTTCCCGACTCAATCTATTTTGAGCAGGAGTGAAGGAAAGAGCCCTACAGGGCTGTAGCAAAGCACTGTGAAATAAATGTTTTTTATTCTGCGTATTACTTATTTATTAAAGCTGCTGAAGCATAACTAAAAGGAAAAGGACTGAGAAATATAGAATACAATGGCCTTTAGAATTTAATGGGAGATATGGCTGGAAGCTATTACTTAATTATTTAATAAATCATATTTTTTTTGTTCTTTCTGATCTCCAAGGTGTATTTCCTAGCTTCAGAATGTTTGCTTTCAAACTTACTTAAAGCCACTTACATACCAATAGGGCTTTGGAGCTACAAGTCGTTCCTGTAGTATAATTAACCTTTGGCCTGCTGGAGGGGAGCTGTGACACTGAATTTAAGGTAAAGTCCTTAGGCATTGAATTGACTAGTTGTTGATATTTAATGAATGATTGCAAGTCAACAACAACTTACAACTGGAGATTGTCCATGTTTCCAAACTATATATTTCTAATATTTAATCAACTCCCACAATTTGTTCACATATGTGCCTTGTTATCACCTCTCTTGGTATTAGAAAAAGGCCTGTTTATGCCATACTATGCTTATTATTTGAGATTTTCGAAGCATGGCAAAATTGGATTGTTTGGATAGTTTTTAAACAGGAAAGAGGAAACAGTTAATCTTTTTTATTATTTATTTAACAAACGCTGCTACTGTTAAGACTGCCAGGAACAATACATTTTAAATATGTTAAAATTCAAGGTCCGAGGCAATAAAGTTCTATATTTATATTTAAAAAAAAAATAGCCCAGTCTCAACCAATTAAAAATTGATGCTGTAGACACATTTTTCCCATAATTTTCAATAGCTCCCGGGCCTGTGCTCAGCCCACTGATGCATACAAGAAAATGGGAACAATTTTCCCTGCCTTCCTTTATGGAAGTCAGACCACATAAAAACACTTTAGTGTGCCAGTGTAGTATTTCTGCTCGACATTCAATTCATTAGTTGAATACAAGTGCAAGGCCAGAGTATTAAGTACATTAGAGGCTTGTGCATGAGAGAGCCTTATAGCAGCCTGATTTTTTAGCATTTACTTGGCCTTTCATTCTTTTAAAAGAGCAACTCCAGTGAAAATCAATCAGCAAATTTCAAATGTTATCCAAAAGACAGCGCAAATGTTCTAAAGTCAGAAAGTCCACTTAATTTACCTTTGTAATGAATCTCATCTAGATTTCAGGATAAAAGTGAGTGACTTTGCTCATCATTCTATACTGTATGATGTCCTCTCTCCGAATGAGATTTAGCGTTAGTGGGTAGGATTAGGAATAATTATTGCTTTTCAATATGTGTCAGCACTCAGCAGTTGGAATTCAAAGAATATCAGACTTTCAGCAACATAGAAAACGAGAAATTAAATGGTGTGCAAACCTGGTGCACCACTGTAGCAACAATAACTAGAAACAGATGGACCATTGAATTAAAAGATTTAATTTTATTTTAGTGGGGTTTATGTTTTAATTTAATTTTCTGAAAAAGTTTTTGTGTTAATGTCATCCTCTCATCTTCACCTACTTGTACACAGACAAAAAAATGGGGTTGTGGCGCTGTAAAGCAGTGGCATATAGGTAAAAAAGTCCGCTGTACAAAATCCAAGTCTTGTTAAATGAAATAATACAATTAAATAAAATGGATAGAACCTGGGATGATGAGTGGTGATGAGAGGAACACCACGGAGGACACTGTTCTGTATTAAGCTGATCGTCCCAAAAACGCTGTTCCAGGGGCAAGCCTTCCAAGCAGGGGAGACCAGAAGCAATAACTCCAACATGTACAAGAAAAGAAAAGACAGAGGGCGCGTCTCCAGGTTAAGCGTTGTGAAGCTTTAATACAATACAGATAACAGTGTAGACTTACATATAAAATAGTGGAATCCAGATTCGATCAAGATGATCCTGGATTGGGAGAGATGTGGCGTCTGGCCGAGCTAGATGTTTTGCTGATTGTGCTCCCGGATGAAGCTCCTAAGTCTAACTGTCCATGAAGCAGGTGAAAAACCAAATACTTGTACTGTAACCCTCCTTTCTAACTTCATCACTGGCAAATATTTGGCTTTAGCAGTATAAAGCCAATTGAGGACAACATAACATGAATGTAGGGAAGAGAGGAGTAGAAAGCATCAAAGAGGGCCCGGTCACATGACCTGTCAAAGTCACATGACTATCTGTTCTCTAAATCAAGCATAGAGAACTCATTGGGTCACCGCCATCTCCACACAGTAGCCTGCATTTTATGAATGGTCTGTAAAATGCAAGCCATGTGCAGAGTTTAACAGAGAGCAAATACAATTATTTTCTCTTCATTATAAATGTATCCCATACATTCCTTGATCTATTGATTCTCTAGCCCACAACACAGGTGTTCCATGCAGGGCTGGACTGTGAATAAAAACCAGCCCTTGAAATAATTTCATACCAGCCCCATATCATTATTATACCAGCCCAACAGCATATATATATATATATATATATATATATATATATTGTTCATAAAAGGGGAAACCATGCATTTAAAAGCACATTTGAGGGATGTATTATATATAGATAAGACCGATATGAAAGCACAGAGGTCTTTGTATATATAAGAGCAAACTCCTCTCCAGAAATGTACAGAGACTAGAAAAAAATACTTTTCAACATAGGGCCCCTTTGGAATGTTGGGTTGCAGTAATGCACATTAAAACCCTATGTGCATTACAATGCCATTCATTGACAATGACTAAACTGTACAAAAGCTGTTAACCACTTAATGTGCATTGTGTTGCACTGTGGTGTGATGAAAAATCTACTTTTATATATAATGGGCCAGATTCAGGTACATCTGCGCATTATTGGACCGGCGTAGCGCACCGCCTTTACGTTAGACTTGCGCAATGTAGCCGCGTAATCACCCTATTCTCGTAGTTTTTACGCAGAAAATTGCGCATGCGTAACGTTATTTCAGAGGCGTAAGGCGGAGTAATACAAATTGGGAAGGACGTGGGTGTGTTACATTGAAATGAGCCGTGACCCCATGCAAATGAAGGGCCGGCAGGCTCGCGCATGCGCGCTTGAAGGAGACAATCAGTGAAATTGGAAGTGGACTGGGGCAACTTAGTGAACTACGCAGACAGCATAAATAGACAGACACAAACGCACTTCCTTTGCAAAAGTACATCCCTTTGTATCCCTTCCTATAAAGCAAGGTGCTTTTGTTTATTAGCGTTTGTTTGTTTGTTTGTGACGTGTCTTTGAGATATTTGGGGACTGTTTTGCAGAGTGATTTTTGTCTTTTATGTGTTTTCTTTGTTGTTATTTTGTTTAAATTATATTTTTGCTGGGCATTTTTTATTTTTGCTCGTCATTTATTTTATTTTTTTGGTTCTGTTTGTGTATGATTTTGGAATGTGGGGGTGATATTCCTGCGGGAAAAGGGGTGTCACCCTCATTTGTGGTGGAGAAGTGAAACCCAGGTCTGTGTGAATGGTGTATGAATGTACAGTGACATAATTGGAGCCGTGGCATGGCGTTGCTGATCACAAGTCCTGCATGGTGGGCTTGTGCCAATCCAATGTGATGACAATGTGGTGTGTGTGTGTGTGCTAGGGACCACAGTGGTGTGCATGCATGCATTCTCATTGTGCCATGATTAATGTGTGTGTTTAACGTGCAAAGATGCATATGTGAGCTGGCATGAGATGGGGTCATGAGATGGGGTCCCAGTGCATATGCAGAGTCACCGTGAAGGGAAAAAAGACAGGAGGATGTTAGTAGTGCATGTGCCCCTTGTGATGTGTGCATCATGGGGGGGGACAGTCATGCCTGCCACCCATGTCACTCACCAACCAGCCAGCTGTCCCCATACATGTTCTGTTCGAAATCTGTGGGGATGGGGCTATGA
This sequence comes from Rana kukunoris, assembly GCA_029574335.1. Classification (NCBI taxonomy): domain Eukaryota; kingdom Metazoa; phylum Chordata; class Amphibia; order Anura; family Ranidae; genus Rana; species Rana kukunoris. Next base: position 166,432,602 of record CM056050.1, read on the forward strand.
TTGTATATGTAGCTGTCATGGGTGTCATGGGTAGTGCCATGTGTTGGGCTGGTGATGTCCTCCTGCAGGGTTGTGGTTAATTCCATGATGGCATGAGGGGTGAATCTGAAGATGCGAGACACCTCAGAATCACTCATGCCATAGATGTCTATGCATGTGTGATATATCAAGTGAAGAGTGAGGGGCTTGTATCAGATACGAATATTGTATTAGATTAGATTACATTGTAAAGTTTATATAAGCAAATAAAAAGTAAAAAAAACAAACAAAAAAAAAAACATCTCCCGTGCCTTCCTTAGTGCCCTCCTCAGTGCTCCTCAGTGCCCTCCTCAGTGCCCTCCTCCTTCTTTGCTCATCTAAAGTCAGTAGTATAGCTATGAGCATGGATGCCACTGGCATGTTGGCATACAGTTTGTTGGGCAACACGTGTGACTGCTGAGCTCCTCACTAACAGTGTTGCTTTATCTGACATGTAGACGATTTTTCTCTTTTTAGACCAGCTTTTATATGGTCTAATTTTAGACAGGACATTTTGCTGTTGCGCACACTGCGTAGCCTGCGCTGCCCCAACGTTCTTTTGTGGATCCCCGTAAGTCCCTCATTAGCATATTTGACTAGCAAATCAATGGTCTGTCTAGCGCAGTTTTGCGCGGACGGATGCGCCTGTCTAACGAAATTACGCTGGACAAAAAAAAGTAGATTTCTTGCGTATCTCGTTTTGGGGATGCCGTGCATCGAAACGCACGCGCACATTTAGACTTACGCAGGCGCATCTCCTGTTGCGCAGGCGTAATCGCTCTGTGAATCTGGCCCAATATCTTTAGAGAACATTTATGTGCCAGATAACTGGGCCTGTGCTACTTTATTTGTGTATTGGTCACCTTCTAGCATATTAGTAGGTGAACCTGTTTATTGCAATAAAGTTTATATGCAGCTACTCTTATTTTAGTTAACCCTGTCCCCTTTGGCCTGGGATTCTATACTTAGTTTTAGCTTAAAAAAGTGGATGTAAACCCAAATTGTTGTTGTTTATTTTTTGATGTCACAATGTAGGGTATAAGATTTCCTATAATCTGTGCCCAGTCTTGCCACAATCCAGCTCTGAGCAACCCTCGTTTATTGTTCAGTGAAATAAAACGGACATACAGAGAAAAACCTTAGTCCGTTCTGCCCCCTTGCTGTGAGTGACAGGTTATTTACATATCTCATGCACTAGCCCGAGACAGAAGGCACATCCTGTGTAAAAAGTTCACAATTCACATCCCTCTCCCTCCCCTCCTCCCCCCCTCCTCTTCCTTCCAGCTCTTCCAGGATTGGCTGCATTTACTGTGTTTTGATTAGATGTTTCTCATCATGGGGTGTGATCCACAGGTCAGTGTGACGAGGAAATGCATGTATATTGCAGTGAAAACACAGAACAGAAAGCAGAATATACACAGACAAGGAGAAGCTTGAGTAATCTGATTGTTATATTGCAGTGTGTGTGTCTGAGGTCACCTGATCACAGTTGCAACATCAGGTTATTTACATAACTCATGCACTAGACTGGAGACAGGCATTATTTTTTAATTCCCACCCCACTCCTTTTCTGAAGTCATGTGGTTACTTTTCTGGATTTTGACTGGATGTTAGGGATCATAGCAGAATTTAGTGTAAGGAATACACAAGAGAAAATGCATGTTGACAAGGGGAGTGTAGAGGTGGGCGGAGAGTCTACTGACATCAAGACTCCACCCACCGAGCTCCAGACAACAGACCCACCCACAGAATTTTCAGTTTTTCGGTTCTCATAACAGACAGAGGGGAGACATTTGACAGGTAAGGATACATGCAGGAGGCATGCATATCCTTATAGATCAGCACTATGGTAGTAGTTTAGAATAGATGAAAGTGGGTTTACATCCACTTTAAGGTTTATTAACCAATATAGGCTAGAACCAGTTTAGGCATCAGACAGCCACTTCGGTAGTTAGAGGTCCAGTTGCATGTCAGTTTAAATAGTACTAGGTAGGCACTAAAGTGCAGAATTGATAAACTGACTCTGACACAGTTTTTGCTTGTAGGAAGCTGCATTCTTGGCTGCAGTGGCATCGCTAGGGGGTGGCTGTTGGGGCTACAGCCCAGAGTCTGGGGGCAAAAGCCCCAACTCTCTTACCGGGTGGGTGCAGTTCCACAATTAGCAGGTAGGTCCCAGTCCAGAATGCAGGGGAAAGGGTCGGACTGAGCCGTGGTAGCAATGTCTCTGGCTCCGCCCCCATCTGACTCTACTCTTGGCCACTGGTTGCTGGAGCCGCCTAGCATCTAGCAACCAGTGATTTCACGGCTGCAACTCCCTCCCTGCCCAGCATTCAAAGCAGAGGAGGATTCCACTTCCTCCTCCTCTGCGCTAGTGCTCGTGGGGCCTAAAGAGTTGAGCCCAGTCCCCTTGTCATGGTCCTGGACTGGACCATCCCACTGGTGGTGGTGGGGTGCAGTGCAGTGGCATCTTCAAACAGGGAGGGGGAGGCCTGGGCAGCCAAGAAGTGCCCACGAGGGAGGGAGAGAGAGAAAATGAGGCCTCATCACCACCTTGAGCAGCATCCATGGCGCTGCTCAGCCTGAACTCCTTCTCCAACCTCCTCTACTATCTTACAGTGACTGTTATGGAACAGGAAGAAAACAGGCTGACTGAGAACGGGCGGGAGGTAGGTGGATCACACGTGCCTACCCACACAGACAGGGGCTGGGACTGTAGGGACTGCAGTCAGGGCTAGAGGGTCTCTCTTTTCCATCCCCCTCTCTCTCTTTCACCCCCTCTCTCTCACCTTCCCTTACCCCCTCTCATCCACCCCCCTCTCTCTTACCCCCCTTCATCCACCCCCCCTCTCTCACCCTCTCTTACCCCCTTACATCCACCCCCTCTCATCTACCCCCCTCTCTCTCACCTCCCTCACCCACCCCCTCTCTCACCCTCCCTCTTCCCCTCTCAGATACCCCCTCTCTCTCTTTCACCCCTTTTTGCCCCCTCTCTCTCACCCACCCTCAACCCTCCTCTCTCTCACCCCCCTCTCTCATCCACCCTTACCCCCTCTCTTACCCACCCTCACCCCTGCTCTTTCTCACTCCCCTCTCTCACCCACCCTCACCCTTCCTCTCTCTCACCCCCTCTCTCACCCTAATGTAAGGAAGAGGCTCTCTGGGGGCCCTGAGATAAGGGGAGGCTCTCTGGGGACCCTGATGTAAGGAGAAGGCTCTCTGGGGACCCTGATGTAAGGGGAGGCTCTCTGGGGACCCTCATGTAAGGGGGAGATCCGCACTCAGATATGTAACAATATATATATATATATATATATATATATATATATATACATATACTATATACATGTGTATGCCCGCCCAAGCTACCGTGCCTGGCTGGTTGGACAATGTTTGGAAGGTCTCCGATTATTGCAGCTCTTGCCTTCAGTCCTTCGACACAAAGATGGACGCCACATTGTGATCATCCTCAGGGGCCCCTGCAACTGTACTTTGCTGCAACATTCATCTGGAGGTATCCCTATTAATAACTATATATACCCGGTTATATGTGCACAATTCTACTAGGACTCTTATTTGCCCCATTGCTGATAACACCTGTTTGTACATTGGATGTATGCATGTATGTATATATTATTATTCTTATATAAAGATTGTACTATTTCTATACTGGTGTGAATCTATCTACTTATGGTTAATGTTATACAGGCATACCCCACTTTTAAGTGCACAATGGTGTTTATTTACTAAAGCTGGAATGCGCAACATCAGGCTCCCCTCTGCAGAGAAACCAATGTAATTCCAGGTTTTATTACCAAAGCTTAATTAAGCAAGCTGGGGATAGAAGCTCATTGGTTTCTATGCAGAAGTGAGCCTGATTTTGTGCTTCCCAACTTTAGTAAATAAACCCCATTGAGTACTTAAAAGTGGGGTATACCTGTATGCCGTTTGCAGTAGTTCTTTTGCTTCAAATTATTTTGATCAGATTACTGGATAATTTTCCAGGAGGGGGGATGCCCTCTGTTCACAGAGGCCCTGTCCTGGGCAGAGGCACTGACAACTTTATTATCAAACCCACAATTCCACTTAGTAAAGAGTCCGGTTCTCTTATTTACCTAGAGGTTTAGCACACTATCCTGTTTGGAGAGTCAATTCTCATAACCCCCTTCCCCAAAAGAGGTTCTACACTGGTATCATAAGAAGATTGGTAACATGGCAGCTCTTTCTGGTACCATAGGACACTCTGGCTCTTTCTGGTATCTAAAGACACTCTGGTAGCAGCCTTTTTGGTATCATAGGAAACTCTGGTAAGACAACTCAGATGTTGATTTACTAAAACTGGAGAGTACAAAATCTGGTGCAGTTGACAGCTTTGACAATAAAACCTGGAAGCTTATTGGTTTCTATGCAGAGCTGCCACAGATTTTGCACTCTCTAGTTTTAGTAAATCAGCCCATAGTTTCTTGTGTAGCACAACAGCTCTTTCTTTTATCAGAAGACAGTCTGGTAACATGACAGCTCTTTCTGTTATCATAGGAGAATCTGATACATTTCAATACTCTCAACCCTTCTTGTTTTAATGTGCAACTCTCATAGAATCAGTTTAATACCCTGCAATTCTCATAGAATTTTGCCTGGTAACATTCATATTTTTACAATAGACTTTCTGGTAACAATAGAACACTGATACTCTGCTAACTATGCTTACTATGCTAAGTTTCTCTTATCAGCAGATTTAAAACAAACAGAATTTTGTGTATGGAGGACTTTATAATAGTCTTCATGTACCTGTATAAGAATTAACAGTTATATCCTAAGAATACAGCACACATAATATCATGGCTGTCTGTTTATAGATCAATACACTCAGCACACTACTTTTCATCTGGTCAACCTCTACAGGGAATTCTAAAGAGACTCACTGGGGTACCTAACTATTTGCTAGCAGTTAGTCTAGGCTAGCAGAGTAATGAATAGTACCAGCAGTGATATAATGCACTAATGTGGCTATATTGATCATGTTGCTATTATTAGAAATGTGACACTGTATAACAAAAGAATAATTACAATGAAAAAGAAAAAAAAGAAATGCGCACAAAGGCTGGTTGTCAGCTGGTGATACCAGTTTTGTTTTCGAAGAACCAAGTATTAGCAATGGATATAAGAACAAAAATTGTACAGGTACTAGATTTTTTATTTTTAGGCAATAATGGAAGACACATATAAAGGATTATATATATACACAATAGTGCATTTCTGGTTACTATGCAAGAAATTAAATACTGAAAATGTATCAATATACAATCAAACAGTGAACTGAATAGTCCATAAGGATCAATATGGAAAAGTCCATGTGCCAATAGCAATGAAAGCATATAGTGGAATGAAAGTGTATCTAGTTCTTCAAAAATATGATGTAATATCACACTGGGTGGCAAACCACCTGAATTGTTAAGGAATTCCACCATACACAAGGGCCCTCCGCCATAATCAAGACTCTTACCAGATGGTTGTGATCCCCAATTACAGAGATCAAACAGACTTGAGATATAATGGACCTGTCAGGAAAGGGTTCACCCACTGGTGGCGCTATCAGTCTCTCGGATCGCAGTACCAGTGTTCACCAGCGGGTGTCGTTCAACATTCAGGACCTGTAGCGAGAGAAACTAGTGACACTGTTGGATCCTTGGGTCGTAGTACCGGTGTCCACCAGCGGGTGTATCCCAGCAGTGTGGAGCAGACAGCACCTCCTGCACTCAGGTGTTACGTGAGGCCAATTACTGGCAATCTCATAAGTACCCGGCTGATGAGCACTCTCATCGCCTTGGTATCTCTTTTCTTGTGCCCTGACCTTGCTTGCCTGTTACCAGATCCTGAGCCTGCATCTGACCCTGTTCCTGAGCTTATCCTAACCCAGTCCCTCCTGTGTTCCTGTTACCTTTACCTTCACCCTACAGCCTGATCTATCCTCTCCCTGTCCTGTTTGTTCCCTGTCCCCATCTACTGACCTCCCTTTGTATGACCTTGGCCTGGCTAACATTTATTTTTCTGGAACATTCCTTGTCTATCTGCTGATCTGCTGTGTATGACCCTGGCCTGGCTTACGTCTGAGATTCTGATACTGCCACATTGCTGTATATAACTATTTGTTGTTTGTGGGTTTCTGTTTGGTTGGTTGTGCACTGTTTGTATTCACTTATTTATCACCTATCTTAATAATAATCATTACTATTCACCTTACATGCGTTTTTGGTTCGTCTTTGAATGTAATGCCGCGTACACACGATCATTTTTCGGCATAAAAAAAAAAACAACGTTTTCAAAATCGTAATTTAAAATGTCTGGTCTACTAATTCCTAGACAGGACCCATTTGGGTGTCTCCAAATGGGATCAGTATAGTCCACAGGGATCACCAAACTACGGCCCTCCAGCTGCTGCAAAAATACACATCCCATGAGGCATTGTGAAACTCTTATGCCGCGTACACACGATCACTTTTCGGCATGAAAAAAAACGTAGTTCCAACTTCATCATTAAAAACGATGTGGTCCACACACCGTCGTTTAAAAAAAATAATGAGCAAAGCGCGGTGATGTACGATTGCACTCTAAAGGGGAAGTTCCATTCAAGCTCCCATCTCATTACTTGCTTTTGAGCATGCGCAGGTTTAAAACGTAGTTTTTAGCATCGTTTTAGCCCACATACGATCATTTTTTACAACCCAAAAAACAACATTTTTTAAAACGACATTAAAATATGCAGCATGCTCGAATTTTTTTTTTGTCGTTTTTCAGAAGATGAAAAACTATGTGAAGCCCACACACGATCATTTTAAATTACGTTTTTAAAAACGTTGTTTTTTTTTTATGCCGAAAAATGATCGTGTGTACGCCGCATTACATTCAAAGACATAACTAGGCATGATGGGAATTGTAGTTCCTGAACAACTGGAGGGCCATAGTTTGGAGACCCTTGGTCCACTGGGTTTCAACATATGATATTCCCCAAAATCAATGCCACAATTTCGGATCCAACTCAAACAGCCACCATAGAGGAAAAGGAATATAGCGTGAATACTGTTAGTACACATTTATTGTTAAAAACACCACAAGGTACTCACATGATTCAGGACAATAAAAAGCATATACCGTATATATATAAATAACTGCCAGGCTTGGCACTGTGATATAAAAGTACAAAATACTATTTAAAGCGCAACAATCAACATGAGTTATTGAAAATGATTAATGCAACGTTGCATGCCGATCTAAACCAGGTGCCTGTGTACTTTTATAGCAGGGAATTGGCGTTTTTAAAGCAATTCCAAACAACCATTAAATATACCTGAAACTACTAATCCTATTCAGGACATTTCATCTGCATTACTCTTTAGAAAGTTTGCCATAGTTTTTATACAGATTTTCTGGCCAGATTTAGTAGTCTCCTCACAGAGATTCAATGTATGATTGCAGATTAGTGGTCTGTGCAACCTCCCTCTCAGTATCAAAATTCATTGGGATTTGCAAGGTTGTCTTAAATCAGTAAACTCACCTGGCTGTAATTTTGGTGATACTAAATAAGGCCAATTTAAAAATATATTGGGCCAGATTCACAGAGCGATTACGCCGGCGTAACAGGAGATGCGCGGCGTAAGTCTAATTGTGCGGGTGCGTTTCGATGCACGGCATCCCCAAAACGAGATACGCAAGAAATCTAATTTTTTTTGTCCAGCAGAATTTCGTTAGACTGGCGCATCCGTCCGCGCAAAACTGCGCTAGACAAACCATTGATTTGCTAGTCAAATATGCTAATGAGGGACTTACGGGGATCCACAAAAGAAAGTTGGGGCAGCGCAGGCGACGCAGTGTGCGCAACAGCAAAATGTTCTGTCTACAATTAGACCATATAAAAGCTGGTCTAAAAAGAGAAAAATCGTCTACATGTTAGATAAAGCAACACTGTTAGTGAGGAGCTCAGCAGTCACACGTGTTGCACAACAATCTGTATGCCAACATGCCAGGGGCATCGTCGCGCATAGCTATACTACTGACTTTAGATGAGCAAAGAAGGATGAGGGCACTGAGGAGGGCACTGAGGAGGGCACTAAGGAAGGCACGGGAGATTTTTTTTTGCTTATATAAACGTTACCATTTAATCTAATCTAATACAATATTCTTATCTGATACAAGCCCCTCACTCTTCACTTGATATATCACACATGCATAGACATCTATGGCATGAGTGATTCTGAGGTGTATCGCATCTTCAGATTCACCCCTCATGCAATCATGGAATTAACCACAACCCTGCAGGAGCCCAACACATGACACTACCCATGACACCCATGACAGCGACATATACAATCAGAGCCCCATCCCCACAGATTGCGAACAGAACATGTATGGGGACAGCTGGCTGGTTGGTGAGTGACATGGGTGGCAGGCATGACTGCCCCCCCCCCCATGATGCACACAGCACATGCACGACTAACTTCCTCCTGTCTTTTCCCTTCAAGGTGACTCTGCATATGCACTGGGACCCCATCTCATGACCCCATCTCATGCCAGCTCACATTATGCATCTTTGCACGTTAAACACACACATTAATCATGGCACAATGAGAATGCATGCATGCACACCACTGTGGTCCCTAGCACAGACACATCACATCCTCATTACATTGGATTGGCACAAGCCCACCATGCAGGACTTGTGAGCTGCAACGCCATGCCACGGCTCCAATTATGTCACTGTACATTCATACACCATTCACACAGACCTGGGTTTCACTTCTCCACCACAAATGAGGGTGACACCCCTTTTCCCGCAGGAATATCACCCCCACATTTCAAAATCATACACAAACAGAACCAAACAAATAAAATAAATGACGAGCAAAAATAAAAAATGCCCAACAAAAATATAATTTAAACAAAATAACAACAACAAAGAAAACACATAAAAGACAAAAATCACTCTGCAATCAGTCCCCAAATATCTCAAAGACACGTCACAAACAAACAAACAAACGCTAATAAACAACAGAACAAAAGCACCTTGCTGTATAGGAAGGGATACAAAGGGATGTACTTTTGCAAAGGAAGTGCGTTTGTGTCTGTCTATTTATGCTGTCTGCGTAGTTCACTAAGTTGCCCTAGTCCACTTCCAATTTCACTGATTGCGCCGTTCCCGAGTTGTGAGCATGTGCACAGAGGTGCTGACCATGGTCTGCTTCAAGCGCGCATGCGCGAGCCGGCCGGCCCTTCATTTGCATGGGGTCACGGCTCATTTCAATGTAACACGCCCACGTCCTTCCCAATTTGTAATACTCTGCCTTACGCCTCTGAAATAATGTTACGCATGCGCAATTTTGTGCGTAAAAGCGACGAGAATAGGGTGATTGCGCGGCTACATTGCGCAAGTCTAACGTAAAGGCGGTACGCTACGCCGGTCCAATAATGCGCAGATGTACCTGAATCTGGCCTATAGATTCCGACATCTATATGGATTAATCTAATGGGACAGCCAAGTGAATGAGAGAAATGCCAGGTTAAAAATAGAAGCATCTCAAAAGGCAAACTGTGCCCCTGTCAGTCTGAATACAACATTTATTGCAGTGTATTTCTAAAAATGTCACTGACCACTAGTTAAATGACTTGTTATGACATGACCTGACAAGCTATACAGAGGTGTTCCTGTCCTGTGAATAGAAGAAGCAACTGGTGCAACAGCCTAAGCTATACAGTGTGCATGTGATAGACGAATGCCTCCATGTCCTTGTTACCATCGTACCAAAGTGGCAACACATTACAAAATGTTCAATTAAACAAATAGCTTTATTATTTAGAACATCCAAAAGAGACAATTTGCTTAAGGGACTTTGAACAGCGGTTCTAAGTAAAATAGAAAATAGGACAGCAAATGTATAAAAATACAAAATGTATTTCAATTTACATAAAAAACAAATACAGTAAAAGCAAGGTCACCGTTACATCAATATATATTCAAGATGCCAATGTAATTGATGAATTATTGTTGATTTGCTGACACTATAATCTCTATGCATTTCACAGGACAACACCCACTTCATCAGGAGACAGCAGCGATTGGTTTATATGTGCTAAAAACCATGTCAGTGTGGAAATAGAGTACAACTCAAGACCACATAGAAAAGTTAAGAGGTATTATAAAAATGTCTAATACAGCAAACAAAAAAAATAAAAAAACCCAGCAAAGGTTCCACCAGGAGCTCAGGGCAGATGGGTGGCCAAGAGGCAGGGAAAAATAAAAAGGCGGTGAGACCCCCACTTCAGAACCCCTTGTTGAAAAGAGGATAATGAAAAAGTCAAAAAACACAGCAGCATGCAGGGCTGCTTCAGGCAACCAGGTCTGAAAATGTATATGTTTTTTATTTAAATTGAAATACATTTTTTTTTTTTTTTACATTTGCTGTACTATTTTACTGAGCACTACTCTTCGAGGTCCCTTGGACAAATTGTCATTTTTGGTTGTTCTGGAACATTGGGAACTAAGTGCTGTTTAGGTCTGAGCATGGGGGGGGGGGGGGGACTCTGTAATTGTATGTTTAAGCTTTATTATTTAGGTGGGGGCTTGAGGCTAAGGTTAAGGTTAAGATGACAAATCTTGCTAAAGGTATTAGACAATGGCATCTATTATCGGTGAATGCTTTTAGAGTTTGTATGCATTGGAAATCTACCTGTGTCCATTTTTTAATAAAGCTTTCACAAAGTGCTCAGTGAGAGTACAGTGAGCTGTCAGTCTGTGTATGGCCTAATGAAGACTATAGGGAAATAATAGCCAATGTACTGTATACAAGTAATTGGAGTGCATTTAAAAGGGACATCTAGACAGAAAACAACACAGTTCTTCCTAGTGCCCTGCATTGGTCATTAGTGTTGCTCACGAATATTCGCATTGCGAATATTCGCTACGAATATTGCATATTCGAGTATTCGCGAATATCTCGAATATTGCGGCGAATATTCGCTATTTCGAATATTCGATATTTTTCAAATTTCGCAAAAAAATTCGCAATAAAATTCGCAATAGCGAAAATTCGCAATTTTTTTTTTTATCAAATATCACGAATATTCGATATTAACGAATATTCGCAACCGCATATGTGAAATTTCGCTTTTTTTTATATAAAATATACCGAATATTCGTAAATATCGAATATTCGTGATATTTTATAAAAAAAAAAAAAAAAAAAAAAATCGCGAAATTTCACATTAGCGAAAATTCGCATTAGCGAAAATTCGCAATTTTTTTTTTTTTTTTTTTTTTTATAAAATATCACGAATATTCGATATTAACGAATATTCGCGAATATTCTTCGAAATATTCGCGAAATATCGCAAAATCGAATATGGCGTATTCCGCTCATCACTATTGGTCATTTGGCATTAACCTTTATATGTATACAGGCGGTCCCCAGGTTACCAACATCCGCATTACATATGACTTCTATATTCTATATACAAACAGGGAGACAGGAAGTGAGAAGAAATCCCCCCAGTAAGGGAAATTCTCTCCTGTAATGCACCGTACACACGATTGGAGTTTCAATCGGAATAAACTCTGACAGGTTTTTCTGATTGAATTCTGTTAAAGCTGTCTTGCATACACACGGACACACCAAATGCCAACCGTCAAAAACGCATTGACATACAACACTACGACGAGCCTAGAAAAATGAAGTTCAATGCTTCTGAGCATGGGTCAAATTGCTTCCAAGCATGCATGTTCTTGTCTCCCTCGGAGTTCCATACAGACAACAGAATAGTGTTGCTCACGAATATTCGCATTGCGAATATTCACTACGAATATTGCATATTCGAGTATTCGCGAATAACACGAATATCGCGGCAAATATTCTCTATTTCGAATATTCGAATTTTTTCTATTTTTTTTTTAGAACAGATCACATCCTAGAGATCCCCATCGACGTCTAAAAGCATTGCTGGTATGATTAGAGACCTTGGGCCGAGTAGCTGCAGCGCTCATTTTATATTGCCGAAAAATCGCAATGCGATTATTCGGCAATAGCGATATCGCGCGATTATTTTATATTGTAATATATCACGAATATTCTGAGCCAATCAGAGTGCTCCATTCCGCATTTCTCGAATATTCGCAATTATTTTATATTGTAATATATCACGAATATTCTGAGCCAATCAGAGTGCTCCATTCCGCATTTCTCGAATATTCGCAATTATTTTATATTGTAATATATCACGAATATTCTGAGCCAATCAGAGTGCTCCATTCCGCATTTCTCGAATATTCGCAATTATTTTATATTGAAATATATCACGAATATTCTGAGCCAATCAGAGTGCTCCTTCCGCATTTCTCGAATATTCGCAATTATTGTGTATTGTAATATATCACGAATATTCTGAGCCAATCAGAGTGCTCCTTCCGCATTTGCCGAATATTCACAATTATTGTGTATTGTAATACATCACGAATATTCTGAGCCAATCAGAGTGCTCCTTCCGCATTTCTCGAATATTCGCAATTATTTTGTATTGTAAAATATCACGAATATTCTGAGCCAATCAGAGTGCTCCTTCCGCATTTCTTGAATATTCGCAATTTTTTTGTATTGTAATATATCACGAATATTCTGAGCCAATCAGAGTGCTCCATTCCGCATTTCTCGAAATTTCGCATTCGCATTCGCATTCGCAATAGCGAAAATTCGCAATAATTTCATTTCCAAAAAATATCACGAATATTCGTATTTAGCGAATATATCTCGAATATTCGACTATATATTCGAGATATATCGCGAAATCGAATATGGCATATTCTGCTCAACACTACAACAGAACACATTCTCTTTCTAACTCCATCTGACTTTCCGATGGGGCATACACACAGTGGGAATATCCGATGAAAAAATTTGGTCTGAGTTTTTCCATTGAAAATTCCCATGGTGTACACGAGGCATAAGAGTTATCATGGGAAAAAGATGTCCCCACTGATGCTTTATCACCAATCCTTATTTCCACAACAACCCAAAATTTTCAAAATCCAATTGTCATTGGGACAGAAAGTAAGGTTACATTTTCTGAACAGGCACAAGGGTGTTACCCCTTCCTTATGCTATCCAAAAAACATAAAAAAATGTTTTTTTGGCTGGAGCTAAACTTAAAATATGTACCTTTTCCGACTTACATACAAATTAAACTTATAGTGGAGTTCCACCCATGATGTAATCTTTACATAAATCAACAGCTTACAGCATAAACAACAACATTTGGGCAACCATATTTTTTTACTTACTCTGTCAGCATTTTTGCTATGGGGTCCCATCTAATCTGCCACTTCCGGGCCCTGGAGATTTACGTCATATGCCGTGGCCCCTGTGCAGGGGGCCGGTGCAAGGATTTTTGCCAACTCAGGCGAAGGTACATTTTGCAGCCCAACCCCCCGCATGCACGCGCGCACGCCTGTTATAGAGGAACTACAAATCCCAGCAATAATACATTATACAGTGCATTGGAGAATACCAGAAGCTATAGAGGAACAACAAATCCCAGCAATACATTATATAAAATGCAATGCAGAATATCTACAGTTACAGAGGACTACAAATCCCAGCAGTGCAGTGTGCCATTTTTTTTTAACAGGAAACTTTAAAACAGGTCGGTCCCTCTTACCTGTTTCTGACCAATCTGTGCACAGGGCATCTCCCATCCTGAGTCTTTCAACAGGTCGCCGTCGCCTCCAGGATGACGCTGCAGGCTGCACTGCCTTCTGGTGCAGATCCGGTCCGTCCGTTGCTCCGCCTCCTGCAGTCCTCGCTCCTTCACATCATGCGGCTGAGCTGAGGGGGCAGGGGAACCAGGGGCAGGGCCACTTACGTCTCACACTGACGTAGGACGTAGGCATCGCCGCCGCGTAGCCAAGGACGAGACAAACAGTGAGACTGTCTGTAACACACTAAGACTGTCTGACAGAGTGACTCATTGCACAGGTCAGCTTGGCTGCGGGGACCCACACAGACACACTCTACGATCGGGCGGGAAACTGTCCCGGTCAATTTTCCGCCCCGTTCCCTGGCGGCGCTGGCGCCGTAAGGCAAGTGACCATGTTGCCTTGTGCTAGCGCCGGCCCTGCACCTGTGCTCCTGAGAGATGTGTGTCATTGTTTCCCAGGAATCAGTGTGCAGCTCCAAAGGCTGGCATCCCATTCTTATAAGACAGGAAATGACGTGAAATGCTGCTCCATCGAGACCTCACCCCTTAACCCCCCTGGCGGTATCCCTGAGTCTGACTCGGGGTTAGATTTCTGTGCTGCGATCGGTAACCCCGAGTCAGACTCGGGCTCACCTCGCTGAATCCACAGGCATGGTTTACTTACCTTGTTCCTAGATCCAGCGATGCATCCCCGCTGTGTGAGCGAGTGGGTCCTCGTTCGATTCACACAGTGTCCCCGTGTGCCGCCGAGCTCCGTTCCCTGCGACGTTACGACGCACGGTGGCGGAGAATGGCGCCATATTAAAAAAGTAAACAAATACTATACATACAGTATACTGTAATCTTATAGATTACAGTACTGTATGTAAAAAATACACACCCCCTTTGTCCCTAGTGGTCTGCCCAGTGTCCTACATGTACTTTTAGATAATAAAAACTGTTCTTTCTTCCTGCAAACTGTAGATTGCCCATAGCAACCAAAAGTGTCCCTTTATGTCAAAAATGGTTTTAGAGCAGCTAAAAAACAGCGATAATAAGTTATAATCACTTGCAGAATTTAGCGATAGTGATTTGTGGGGAAATTTGTCGTAAAAAAAAAAATAATGACAGCGACAATTCTGCAACTGAGAAAATTTCAGTGATTTTGATTTGATTACATTATTGAATACTTTTTACTATAATTATATTATTATTTGTTATAATTATTTATTATATTATAATTTATATATATATATATTTTTAAATGTCATACCCGGGATGCCTATTAGACTCTTGTTTGGTCAGATTTAAGTGAGTTTTTCCTAAGAATTACAAGCCTACAGTATAAAACGCCAAATTTCCATGCAAATAATGGTACCGCTTTCAGCACCTAAAATCTGAAAGAATCATACTGCCAGGGAGGTTAACAACCAGCGTGCAAATTCGGGTGTTCCCCGAACGGGGCAAAAAAACAATGTTTGGCCCAAAACTCATGCTTAGTCCGCACCATTTGCCCAACACTACTGGTTACCCACTGTGTGCTAGGATATGCCGTGGTAACACAGGAATAGGCAATGAGTGGAAATGTTCCTGATTAGGACACATGTGGGCACTCTCTAATGCCTAAACTTTAAGCAGGAGTTTGCGGTCATGTGAAATCAACATTAAAGTGTAAGTTAACCATTACAGAAAATCTGTAAGGTGAAATTACACTGGACACCATCCCCATCGCACCTGGTTCCGCTGTACCTGAGGCCGGCGATTACCTGTTCTGACACATCGGATAGCCGCTTTACTGGTCCGGGATTATAAATCACTGCGACTTTCTCTCTTCTTCAGCTCTGACAAGACGAGCTACGCGGGTTCTGATTTGTCGCCACCGCCCATTTGACCAAATAGAAGGCTTCCTATACGTACCTTTATGAGGTATATTTAGGAGATTAAGTTGAGGGGATTTCTAATCCTCGGGCCGGTAAAGCTGCTGTCCGATGTGTCAGAGCGGGTGATTGCCGGACTCTATGTCAGCGGGACCGGGGGGGGGGGGGTATAGGAAGGGAGTCCAGTGTAAGTTCACCTAATAGATTTTTCTGTAAAGGTGAACCTACCCTTTAAGGCACAACTCCAGACTTAGAAGCATGGTTAGTCATACTAGCCATCCTTCATGCTTGAGCTCTTTCTCCCGAGGTACCTCATACATCTCACTCTCACCCGTGACTCAAGGCTGGGTCCCTAGGCACTCTGTGCTGCAGATCCCAGAAAGTGGAGAATCGTCTGCTAGTGAAAGTGCCAAACACATAATCCCCTTCATTATCCTATCTTCCAACCATCAATCAAAATCCACTTCCCTGTGTGTGGCATATTGATTGAATGGGTTGTCAAACATGAATAAATTATTGCAGGTGGGTTTAAAGGTAACTGCTGCCAGAAATGTGTTTTCGGTAAAAATATAATCAAACCGTGACTTTGAAGGAATTAACGGTTTCCCATCTCTGCAGCATGAAAATAGATATGTACATCAAAAAGTAATTAGTACAAACAAGTAGTTACAAGTTCTCCGCCTAAATGCTATGTCGTAGAATGGGGTACCTTAGATTACATATAGCAACGTGTTGAATAGTTAGGCACTTAGAATCTAGAACTTAACATTTTCATCTCTTGCAGAACGCTTTGAGATTTTTCTTTTGTGGTCAACGCCCACCTGTCCCCAGTCAGTCTCACATCTCTACAGGGATCCTTTCAGTGCTAAAGCAGACTCTATCTGCATCTACAAAAAATAGGGAACGGGGAAACATAAAAGCACTCACATGTAGCCAGCATCCGAAATGGTTCAATCAAAAAATGGGGATTACTACAAAAAGTAGTAAAAAGGCGGACTTTGTCAGGCAATCACAAAGACATATACTTTAAGAAAAAAATATTTAATCATATATCATAAAATCCAAAAACAAAAACTAAAATACACAAAAACAGAATATACAGAATACATATTAGCAATGGTAGTTTGCATCTCGCCTCATGGCGAGATGCAAACTACCATTGCTAATATGTATTCTGTATATTCTGTTTTTGTGTATTTTAGTTTTTGTTTTTGGATTTTATGATATATGATTAAATATTTTTTTCTTAAAGTATATGTCTTTGTGATTGCCTGACAAAGTCCGCCTTTTTACTACTTTTTGTAGTAATCCCCATTTTTTGATTATTCTATCTGCATCTAGTAACCAATCAGTTTCTAACTTTAGCTTAAGCTTTGACAATAAAATCTAGAAGCTGATTGGTTACTATGATTTTATGTGCACCAGTTTTAGTAAATCTTCCCCAATGAGTTTTTAAATGGTTTGAAAGGAGTTGTAAAGGCAAAAGGTTTCCTATCTTATGTTGCAAAAAAACCCTTTGGGGTGTAGTAGCCTCCCCAGCACCCCCTAATTACTTACCCATCTCTCTCTCTAGTGATGGCTAGGAGTGTCTTAGCCATCTGGCACTCTCCTCTTGTTTGGCACCATTGTCTCCTGTAGCTGTTAATCAAAGTCAGTTAGCCAATCAGAACAGAAAGGGAGCTGAGCTGAATCCATGACTCGTGTCGGTGCCCCCATAGCAAGCTGGTTGCTGTGGAGGCACTCGAGACAAAGGAGAGGGGCCAGGATCAGTGAAAAGAGGGACCCGAGAAGAGGAGGTTTTAGGCTGCTCTGTACAAATCTACTGCAACAAAGGAGGTAAGTATAACATGTTTTTTTTTTTTTTTAAACAAGACTATACAATCACTTTAAGCATCTCACTGCTTAATGATATCACCGCCAGTTTATCATAGGTTAAATACTGGTTGAATTCACACAACAGAAACCTCCATCATAAGAGGGGTATGGGAATACTTGCATATTTTAGCAGAAGGATCTTGAAAAAACAATTATCACCTTAGTGCTACTAAAGTTTGGAATTCAATACCCCATGAAGGTTTCATCTTTAGCACCTCTTACCTTTGCATACTCAAATACTTAAACATATTTCAGAAGCTAAGTGAAAAAAATGAAAAGGCCTAACATGCACTTAACTGTAATTAGTGGCAAAGCTTTTGAAGGTTGTGAGCTTTTTAATATTTTTTTTAGATGAAGCTTGCTAACATGGTAAAGAGAAGATTGCAGAAAATAAGAATGTGTGATGTAAGGATGTTGCTATCAATTAAAGAAGAGCTGGAAAATACACGATTAAAATTGTGCTATGGAAACCATCTTTAGGCATTCATTTTAACCCAGTCACATCAAACCCCAATATTCCTATTTGATGTTGTCCCAATGATTTGGTTTCCTCAAAGACTTGACTGAGCCTGTATTGTACAATGTGTGGTTACACAGCAAGTGATTAAAGGAGTTGTAAAGTAATTATTCTTTTTTTTGCTGAAATGACTGTTTACAGGTATAGAGACATAATAGTTAACTGATTCTTTTAAAAAACGATTAAAAATAGATAAAAATCAATCATATAATGCACCTGTAGTTCTTTTAGTTTAGTTTTTGCATCTAGTTTAGTTTTTGCATGTTATCCTGTATCTGTGCTATACAGAGCCATAGAGAGTGATGGTTAGGAAAATGAAACTAGAATCTCCCAGTACTGTGGTCCTCAGGAAACAGACAACCAGGAAGTGTCCAGAACAGAGGAGAATTACAGCAACATCAGAGCAAAAACGAACAATGAGGACATGAAACCAGGACTGCAGTAAGTTAACTACTTGCCGACTGCCTGCCGTCATATTACTGCAGGACGGTGGCACTCCTGGGTGAGAGCTGGTAGCTATAAGTCCGCTCTAATGCGGCCGCTAGGGGGCGCGTGCGCATCCCAGCTCTCCCCAGAGTTCCATGCGCGCGTGCCCGCGATAGCTCGTTACAGAGCGGGGAACGGGAGCTATGTATGTAAACACATAGCTCTCGTTCCTGTCAGCGGGGGAAACGCTGATTTTCTGTTCATACAATGTATGAACAGAAGATCAGTGATTTCCCCTAGTGAGGCCACCCCCCATACAGTTAGAACACACCCAGGAACACACTTAACCCCTTCCTTGCCCCCTAGTGTTAACCCCTTCACTGCCAATGGCATTTTTATAGTAATACAATGCATTTAGCATTGATCGCTATAAAAATGCCAATGGCCCCAAAAATTTGTCAAAAGTGTCCGAAGTGCCCGCCATAATGTCGCAGTACTGAAAAAAAATGCTGATCGCCGCCATTACTAGTAAAAAAAAAATATGAATAAAAATGCCATAAAACGACCCCTTATTTTGTAAACGCTATAACTTTTGCGCAAACCAATCAATAAACGCTTATTGCGATTTTTTTAACGAAAAATATGTAGAAGAATATGTATCGGCCTAAACTGAGGAAATTTTTTTTTTATATATATTTGGGGGATATTTATTATAGCAAAAAGTTAAAAATATTGAATTTTTTTCAAAATTGTTCCTCTATTTTTGTTTATAGCGCAAAAAATAAAAACCGCAGAGATGATCAAATACCACCAAAAGAAAGCTCTATTTGTTTGGAAGCCACGTCGCACGACCGCGCAATTGTCAGTTAAAGCGACGCAGTGCCAAATCACAAAAAGTGCTCTGGTCATTGGACAGCAATATGGTCCGGGGCTAAAGTGGTTAAAGGAAGCTATTTAGCTAAAAAAAAAAAAAATCCTTTAGTGACCCTTTAATCCAACTTTTTTTTATTTTCAGACTTTAAAATATGAAGCTAAATGCTTGGGAGTCATTAATGATATTAAACGACAAAAGGAAGGTAAGGCAGATAGTTGTGTTTGCTTCACTACAAAGGTATGTCAGATTTGTACGTTTAAAAAGCTAAGGAAATTCATAAAACTATAATTATTTGTTATAAAATGTCCATCTATGCATAAAAAAATGTTTGATCTGTTGCAGAGAAAAGGTTGTAGATGCACTTTTATCAATCCTGCGGCAGTTAAAGTTTAATAACAATCTGTCATAATTCCTTATCATAAATACGCAGCATGAGACAAAATTAGATATTCCGTTTTGGAATCTGAAAAGGAGAATGCAGATCTGCATTTTTCTCTCTCTCTAATTAACAGGTACAAAAAAGTAGACGTGCAGTTGTACTAGATGTGTTAAAAAAAAAATTTTTTTTTAAAGTCTCAATTTTTGATCATGTTGCAATTGAAAGTGCTGTATTTTTAACTATTTCTATAATTATTTGTTGTGTGGGGGTTATGAAGTGTCATTTACTTAACAATTCTGACAGTTTGTCAGTGCATGTCGACACTTGCCACGTCTCAGGAACGTAATACGTTCTCTGCCTTAAGATCTTCATGAGAACCTAAAAATGTAAATGAGGGCTTTCCTCAAGGGGTTAGCTGTTTCAGTTGAGGAAAGGCTGAAATTGTGACATTTCTTATGGTTAGAACAGAGCCAAGGGGCAATTGTGGGATTAGGACCAGATGTCACATGAGCTCCACAATGTATGCACGGAGTCAGATGTGCCCTGCTCCTTAGTATTATTGATCACAAAGTACATGTTTTTCAAATTAGAACTAGTTACACTGCCATTGTCCAGTACAGAGATTGCAATTCATTTGTAATTATCAGAGAGTAAAGAACAAATTAAAGTGCGTATACAATCTGTCTTGCCAATAATGAAGTTCAGATCTATAATAATGTGCATTTGAGATTTAATCAAGAACATAGCAACACTTGGCATTTGAAGGCCAATAGATAGTGATACAGCTCCTTTTTTTTTTAGCCTTCGTAAGAATTGACATGGAGAATCAATGAGGAAAATTAATTAAACTCATTGTTTACTTTAATAGAAAAAAATAATAGGAGTAGTTGTAAAAATAAGCTGGAATTCAATCTAACATAATTTATTTACACACAAGGCGGAATGTGAGAGGAATTGGTAAAAGGATTATGTGCTACATAGCAGTCATGATGTATTTGTTTGTGAAGAACCTGGAAAGACGCTACTAAGTTTCTTTTATTGCCAAAGAATTACACAATAGAAGGTTTGTTAATTATATATTTCTTTTTAACCACTAAGGGCCAGCGCTATAGTTGAATGACGGCTACAGCGCGGACCCCAATTGCCGGGAGGACATCAATAGACGTCCTCCCCTTTGCACGCGCCCCCTGCAGGTCACGCACGGCGCACACTGTGATTACTGAGTCACTGAGACTTGGGTGATCACGGATCCGAGTAAGGCCAGTCCCGGCCCCTTACCACGTGATCAGCTGTCAGCCAATGACAGCTGATCACGTGATCTAAACAAAGCTCGGTAATAGTTTTTTTCGTTTTGCTGACAGGAGAAAAAAAAGAAGATCACGGGCTGCTATGTAAGGGACATCGGTCCCCAGTGAATGGGGCAATTCTGTCTCATTAGTGCACACAAGTACCACCTGCCAGTGCCCCCTGCCAGTGCTCACAGTGACCAGTTCCACCTGTCAGTGTCAATCAGTACCACCTATCGATGCCCATCACTGCCACCTTTCAATGCCCACCAGTGGTGCCAGTCAGTGCCTTATCAGTGCCACCTAGCAGTGCTGCCAATCCATGTCACCTACCAGTGCTGATCAGTGTCCATCATTGCCACATATCAGTGCCCATCACTGCCACCTATCAGTGCCACCTATTAGTGCCAATTATCAGTGCCCACCAGTGCCACCTATTAATGCTCTTCAGTGCCACCCATCAGTGTCACCTCTCAGTGCCCATCAATGCCACCTCTCAGTGCACACTAGTGCCACCTATCAGTGCCCACCAGTGCCACCTATGTGCCCACCAGTGCCTTCTTATTGGTGCCCATCAGTGCAGCCCATCAGTGCCACGTATCGGTGCCCATCAGTGCAGCCTCATCAGCATGCATCAATGATGGAGAAAAATTACCTGTTTGCAAAATTTTATAACAAAATATAAAACGGTTTTGTATTTTTTTTTTCAAATTCTGTATTTTTACGTTTTTTTTTTAACAAGGAATAAAAACGGCAGAGATGATTATTTGGGTACAGTGTTGTATGACCGTGCAATTGTCATTCAAAGAGTGAGAGCGCTGAGAGCTGAAAATTGGTCTGGGCAGGAGGGGGGTTTAGGTGCCCAGTAAGCAAGTGGTTAAAGGTGGTAAATTTTCCCCTGCAACAGTAAACTTCACCGGGTTTAAACAAGGCTGGTATGAAACGTATCTCATAATGGCCACAATAGTCCCAATTAAGAAGAAACTATCATTTTTTTGGACAAATGTTATTTTAAACAGATGTTTTATATAGTATTCTTCCTATCTAGATACATTTCTTTGTTTTAAAACAAAGAATTTAACCTCTTTACTGCTGTTGTTACAAATGTTACAGCAGAGCAAAAACACTTTCAGTATGCCTGGTGAGTCATGCCTTGTATACACGTTCGGAATTTTCATTGGGATAAAATCCGATGGAATTTTTCATCGGAATTCCGTTCAAGCTCTCTTGCATACACACTGTCAGACCAAATTCCAACTGTCCAAAACGTGGTGAAGTAAAACACTACGTCGAGCCGAGAAAAATGAAGTTCAATGCTTCCGAGCATGCGACTTGATTCTGAGCATGCATGTTTTTTTCTCCGCCGAGTTTCACACAGACGATCGGAATGTCCGATAGGATTTTTTCCATTGGAAAAAAATAAAACATGTTCTATTTCTAAACTCCAATGGAAAAAATGTCAGATGGGGTCCACACACGGTCGGAATATCCGATGAAAAAATTCCGTCTGACTTTTTTCTTCTGAAATTCCGATCGTGTGTACAAGGCATTAGACCTTTACCTACATTTCCTTACCTTAAGTTATCATGATCACTTATGCAACCATAGACTTATAACAGAGTAGTGCCTAGTATTCAGCATTTATAAGAGTGGATATAATCGATGGGGATGGATGAGATTGACAGTTACCCCCCTCCAGGCCACCACTCATTCTGTCTTTACGTCAGTCTTGTTATTGTTTTTATTGCTGAGGATGCAGATTTGGGAGATTGGTGATCATGTCTCCCATGTTCATCAACCTCCCTCAGTGCAGAGTGGCAGCAGAGAGGGAAATTGTTAACATTGTGTCCTCAATCTCCTTCTTCAGGTATGAGGAGGCATGTGTTTAAAATAACCTGTCATGTGAAAAGAACCCGTCATCTGCTGTATATTCTGTCACCAAAGAGCTTTTCAATTCTTGGTGACAGTAATACAGTAAAAAAAAAAAAAAGCGCTGTTACTTTCAAGAATCCAGTAGTACATCCACCCATGCTTGATTCTGTCAACTGACTTCCGGTGGGGGGACGTGAGGGAGGAGTTGGTCTGTGGTGGCCATATTTATAGAGAGGGTATTAGCAGGTGTACAAAAAACTGTGTTATGTTGGCATGTATTTCTTTTGGATTACGTTAGTAAATGGTTTAAGGATGAGGATCCTTTTATATGCTACTTATCGGTATTAAATTGTTTATCTTTTAGAACCATGTGTTTAATAAGCCTTACATTTGCCATGTAAGACCCTTTTTAACACCGGTGACTATAAATGTTATTTTGATATGTACACATATGGGTGGGCCATAACTTTATACAACCATAATTCCCAAAAAGTTGGGATGCTGTGGAAAATCTACGTAAAAACAGAATGCAATGATTTGCAAATCTCATGAACCCATATTTATTCACAATGAAAAGCATTACTGTAATCTGTGAAAAGCTACATCCAAAAATGTGTGAGATTTAAATGATCAGTTGAATATTGTATATTTGAAAATTGTATTATGCACCAGCCAGTTCCTGGAAGGAGGCATCCAGAAGGTGGCTGGGGAGGTGTTAAATATGCAGAAAGGCCTGAACAGATTGTTCATTCCCTCAAGGGAGGGTTTCTGGGTTCTCTTCTGCCCCTGGAGGCAACTCCACAAAGACAAGAAAATGCAGTCTGGGTTTCAGCAGCTTTTGGTCTGAGGGCCTAGGGAAAATTGTCTAAGGATTACATCTGCTGGGGGGCACTGCACTGCAGTTTCAAGTCTCAAGAAGGTCTTTGTTATCTCCCTCACTAAAGATCTTCCTGGGTGGCAGATAGCTCCTGGGACACTTTAAGTAAAGATCTTGCTGGTTTGTTGGGCAAGTGGCAAAAAGTAAATAAGTGCCAGAGGTTGCTATATGGATTGCTGCGGTAGGGTCCTAGATATATAGGCTATTTACTGCTATCTCCGTAAAAGCTGCTATTTGAAGATTAGAGATAAGTTCGTCCTCCTGTTAATGCAGAAATACGAAGGAAGGTTTGGACAGCCGCACTCCAAAAAATTTTCCTTTTATTGGAAAATCAAATCACAAAAATACATGCCACAGCAAAAAAAAAAAAAAACAGATGAAAGCTGCATTGTCAGCACCCGTGGTTTTGGATCCAGTGAGGAGGTTCATTTACTACACCTGAGCGGTTAATCTCTTCCCCTATTCGTCCTCCTGTTGTTGCCACTGTTTTTGATGCAGTCCCTTTTGTTGGAGTATCCTGAGACCCTAAACTCCTCTCCTGTTAAATTTCTTCAGCAATATACCCTAAAAAAAAATCCTCTAGACTCAGACTTAAATGTTGGTGTGTGTGTGGACTAAGCTTGTATGTAGTACCCGGGTTGAGCTGATTGTGGATAGGCAGATTGGATGGCTGTGTGGTCATGCCCACACAGCCATCCAACCTGTCTATCAAACAATCAGCTCAACCCGGGTACGCTGCCTTATGAAGTGATCCATCTGGTGGTGAGAGTGGAGATTGTTTCTGACAGAATTATTTTTTGAAACGCCTATGTTTAGCATTCATTTGTGAGTGTAACTTATATATGGGGTTACCTCTTTTTTTATTAAATAAAAAATAGTGTTACGGAATAACCCTATGTGTACTTGCATTTCTCTTGTCATGAGTGAAACATAGATGGATACACCTGTTCCTGCCGTTCCAAGAAAAGATTTTTCTATGGGTTTATATCCACCTTTCATCTGGTGAGTGTATTACCTTAGGGGGTTAAGACACGAGGTGTGGTGATGGCTGGAACACAGGACAGAGATCATGTGTGAACAGAGCGACCAATTTAACTTTACATAAGATTGGACTATATGATCATTTTGGATGTTAATTTCTAAAGACATTTGTATATTGGAATCTTTAGCGCTGCTAATACTGGAATCCCTTTTTCAGTATATTTATTACATTTGACTTATTATTATAGTGACAGCTTTACTTTTCATCATTATATTTTTCCATATAGCGCTAGGAGTGGTTCGGTGCGTATTTATTTTCCTAATTTTTCACATTTACTTTAATTAACAAAATATATATTATATAGTATGTCTAAAAATGTTACAACCAAACATAACAATGGATCATATAGCTTTTGGTGTCACCAAAACAACTCCAAATACTGTCCATAACTGTGTGGAATAATTCCTATATAAATTATGATACCATAATTTCAATCCAAAAACGTGTAGAAAGATGACTCACTCACAGATGTATATGGACATTAAAAACATGCCAAGCTGTAAATACCTGCCAACCGTTGCTGCCACGTGACATCAGCAATGGTTGGGGAAACACACGTCGATCCTCTGTGGGGAACAGCGGTGCACTGGTAACATTTCAGGATGTTTGTGCCTTTCAGGCACAAATCAATATAAGTTCATATTGTTTTTATTTGTCTGATCTTTTGATTTCCATAAACGTGCTTCACTATGAATACATTACTTTACTTGGATCTGTGATTTGTATTGAATGAGGGAGAGGAGCTACAGGGGAGCGCATGAAAAACATTGGATCCATATTTTCATCCTTGCTGGTTTTAAGGCTTAGCAGGTCTCTGTGGCCATATATATGTCTGGTGAGTGAGTCATTTTACTACACGTGCAAAATCACTTTGTTTTAGATTGAAGAGCTTGTTACTAATACTTTATGGACATCATTTGAACTGATTATGTGGTATTATAATTTATATGGGAATTATTCCACATATTTATGGGCACTATTTGGATTTGTTTTGTTGACTATATGGTTCATTGTTATGTTTGGTTGTAACATTTTTACACATATACGGTATGTTTTGTTTATTGCCACCGAGTTTTAAAAAATAGCACCTAGCTTTACATTTATACACATTTTTAGTGCTGTTGACACTTAAAGGGGCAGCTGCATGTAATTTAAGGGAATTTGGGTTGGTGTCCTCTAATTTTATTTGGCTTTATTTAAGAAGCAATTAACACACTCTGAACAGGGTTGCCAACCATCTGTAAATTTATGGACAATTAGTAAAAATTGGTCAATTTTCAAACTGTTCGCAAATGTCCATCACCTGCCTGTAAAAAACATGGCCATGAACCAGCTTTGGAACTGCGCATTTGCAGGGGCAGACTTGAGCAGGCTTGGACTATATCAAATATATAAGTAGCTGATGGCAATGAGCTGCCCGGACTGGACCATTTGATTGCCTGCTGCATCCGAGCGAGCAATGGAGGAGATCAGGTCAGTGACTGCTCCCAACCAGGCAGGCCACACAAAGTCTGTGGGGGGGTCACTGATGTAAGGGGGGTGTAAATAATACACTAAGGTAAGGCAAGAGGAGGAGTCGCCGAGGTGGTCCCTGGGCGGAAGTAGGAAGTGGGACAGGAAGTACCACTCCTACCAAAGGCCCCACTCCACCCACAAAAAAATTACATGCCAAATGTTGCATGTAAGGGGGTGTGGAGTGCTTAAAGCGGAACTCTGGGTGGAACATCAGAGTCTGCAGGATTCCCCCATACAATGCAGGGGAGAATGTTGCGGACTCTGTTGTAAAGGGGAACATTGATGCAAAGGGCAATGCTGCAAACCCTGATGTAACTGAGAACTTTGATGTAAAGGGGGAATGCTGTAGACTCCCATGTAAGGATGGGCTCTGGTAGCCAGACACCAACCTACATCAGACTTAAAAAAGGACCCCCTCCCCCTTTGTTGGGAAATTGTAGGCAATAACCACACATGAATAGATTAGCAAATATATTTATTGTATGTACATAAAATAGTTTGATCATTCAAGCATGAGATGATCATTAAAAAGACATATCAAAAAAGACATATATGAAAAAAAGAAAAAGAACATGACAGATTACATAGTTAGCATGACATATTATAAAAATAGTCTCTGGTATTAAAGTAATATCTTCAGTACCGAAGAGATTACTTTAATACCGGAGAGCATTTTTATAATACGTCATGCTAACTATGTAATTTGTGTAATCTGTCATGTTCTGTGTCTTTTCCTTTTTTTCTTTTTTTGATATATGTGTTTTTTGATATGTCTTTTTAATGATCATTTCATGCTTGAATGATCAAACTATGTACAAACAATAAATATATTTGCTAATCTATTCATGTGTGGTTATTGCCTACAAAGTCCCAACAAAGGGGGTCCTCTTTTTTCCTATACAATAGGGATGTGGCGACAACACACTGTTCCGACATGGTGAAATCCCTTTTTTGCCAACCTACATAGTTCCCCTTTACATCATGTTCTGCAGTGTTCCCCATTACATCAGGATCTGCAGAGTTTCCCCTTACACTGCAAGGAGGAACTCTGTCGACGTTGATGTAAAGGGGGATTCTGTGGACCGTGATGTAAAGGGGAACTTTATATTAACCCTCTATACCTACTTTCCATGGTGTTTTCCCCTCCCCTCCTCCAGTTAAGCATCCTTAGGGTACTTTATTTTCTCAGTCTAAGTACTCTTATAACCTAATTGATCTGGAGAGTTATAATTTTTGTTTTTATGGTATTTGTATGCTTGTTTGTTACGCCTGCTCTCTTGGTTCACCCTCCCTTCCTCCCCACCCCTCCCCCTCATGAACCTATTTGAAGTTTTATAATGCTTCTACACATGTTTTATCATATGCCCGATTTCCTATACTATGTATATGTCTTATTTTATTTTGTTATTTGTTATTGTTGACTACAATTCTCTCAGTCTGCTTTTTGCTCTTTGTTTTTCCTTTTGTGTATTTTTTTGAAAAACATAATAAATTTACAATTTAAAATAAGAAATAAGTCTTAGATCTTTAAGTTCAGCTTATGATAAATAGGGGAAAACACAAAAGTGTTGCGTTTATAATTTTTCTTAGTGTAAATAATGCTCAGGTTAAATAAAGCCTAGCTGAAAAATAATGCATTTAATTAGGGGCACAATGGCATGGAGCAGGGTCCCTACAGTTGGTAAAGACATTAGATGTTAACAATTTTATTTTTTATCCAGATAGTCTATATTTTTATAAATATTTAATATATACATGGCTCTTTAATGAACTGCATTTCTGTGCTCACTTACCCAAATCTTCAAAATGAAATGCATACTGTTTTGGAGAATCTAACATACATATGCTCATGTCACAATGGAAGCACATTTTATTCTCTGTCTGCCTGAATGCCTAATTTAAATGACAGCAGTTTTTTTCTTAACACAAGCTACTGTAATTAGCTATATTTAGCACTTTGTGTCAAATAACCATGTAATTGGCATCTAATAATGTTCTCACTAGTAATATTTTGTATTTTTGTCAGTAATGTGTAATACCATGTTTGCTTTTACAGACAAGGTAGAGACCATTCATCAAGTTTTGGAGGCTGAAAAATGTAATAGATTTCAGCCTAATTTGTCAAAGCATTTTTTCTAAAGCAATATGAATTAGAATGTGAAGATTTCATTTTTAACAGCTCCCTATGAACTAAAATCTTGCACTACTTGGGTTCTACCAAAGTCCTGATAACCTCAACTGCCAATTTTCCACTAATGTTGCTGATGCTAGAGACCAGTTAGGAAAAACAAAAACATATTTTGACAATTTTCAACTAATGGTTTTCTCAAATCAGAGTTGTACATTTAGCAAAGTAAGCAGAGTTCATCATACAGTATATCAGGGTATTGTTATGTTTTGTATGGTCCAAAACCAACCTGCAGGCAGGAAGATTCCATGTATCCTAACTCATCTTTGCTGGAGAATAGCTTCTTTGTTGAGACCAGATAATCGGGCATTTCAAATTTCCCATGAAGTGGAACTCTTTGGTGGATGAGAATTTGTGTTTTTCAATTGTCCAAAAAACTCTTTCCCCTCTCTCCTAGCATTTTCTTTTGTACAAAGCCTGTGGCCCATGTGTAGTGTAGTGTACACTCCCAAACTACACTATAAAATGCTGACCATGGAGCCAAGGACATTATAACTCCAGCATGCATGCACAGAAATTACATCAATGGCCAACTAGTGACCAAAGAGAGAAGATGGTGAATGGAGAAGAAATGGCAGTGATGGAAGAAGAGTACATCCAACTGTAGAGGCTCATTCACACAACAGTTTCACTTTAACTGTCTCCTGTAATTATCCTGTACAGACCAGGGACCAGAGGCAAGCTGAAGTGCAGCAAAGGGCATTAGTCTCAATAAGTTTGTAGGATGAAAGGTTCTTAACATGTATGTTAGTTCGGGGTTACTGCTTCTTTGCCAGGCTCATGTGATTATCTTTCTAGTTATCAAGACATATAGTACTCACAGGGTAAAACCTGAAAAACGTGGAGGACAAACCAGAATACGGAGCATGAGAGAAGGTAGTAAGTAAATGTAGCAGAAAGTCAGGTTTGGGTCAGAGCGTAAACTAGCAGAGGCGGGGGTCAGGCCAGGTCAGAAACTCAATACCATTCAGACAGGAAAAGAACAAGGTCCCATTAAAAAGGTCAGGAGCAAAGGTCGCTATTATGTGACCGACCAGGAAGTGGAACAGAACATGAGTGAAACATAAAATGTGATCACATGAATTGGAGCAGGATCTTAGAACAAGGTGTGGCTCCTTTGGAGAAATAGAAAAGTGTAGCAGATGTCAAAGGCCACCAAGAACTCACAGTATTGAAAACAATGATAAAGGGTAACACACGATCAGAAATTTTGACAAGAAAAGTCTCATGTGAGCTTTTGGTCAAAAATTCTAACCGCGTGAATGCTCCATCGGACTTTTGCTAGCAGAATTTCCACCAAAAATTACGGAAAATCTGCTTGTCTGTATGCAATTTTGACGCGCAAACATGTTAGGAATCAAGCAGAAGAGCAAAACTACCTATTAGACGTCATTGATCTCGGCTCGTCATACATCTTGTACGTCACCGCGTTTTTCACTGTCGGTATTTCCGACAAGATTTGTGTGACCGTGTGTATGCAAGTTTGAGCCAACATTCCGTCAGAAAAAATCCATGGTTTTCTTGTTGGAATTTCCACTCATGTGTGCGCAGCATAAGTCTTTATAACAAAATAAATTTTGCCATAAAGGTGACAAAGCACAGAGGATGTCCTAGCAAGCCAATATTCAGCTAAATTTTAAGGCTATACATTCAGATGACAAGAACAAGGTGCTTTTCAGGAGAGTGAATATTAAATATCTATTTATATATACAGGATTGTATCCTACGTATGCCCAAGTAATCAACTCATTGTCTTTGATGAATGGTATAGATCAGCGATCTCCAAACTACGGCCCTCCAGCTGCTGCAGAACTACACTTCCCATGAGGCATTGTAAAACTCTGACATTCACAGACATGACTAGGCATGATAGGAATTGTAGTTCCTGAACACCTGGAGGGCCATAGTTTGGAGACCCCTGGTATAGATCATTGGTGCCGTAACTGGGATATGAAGACTTTATGCAGCATGTGGCAATAAAAATGGCTGGATTTACCGGTAATGAGCATTAGCGCTAGTTCACATCTGTGCAGTGCATTTTTTGGTGTGCTGTGTTTTACAGGCACAGGCACATTTTACAGGCGTTTTTGGTGCGTTACCACAAATTATCAGGGCGTTGGACCGTTTGTTTGGCCCGCCAAACTACCACAATGCACTGCGCCACTGCACAGTGCATTAAACACTCTGATTGCCTGAAACAATGAAAGCTTTGCCCAATCAGGGCACAGAGCACTTTTAAAGCCACGATTGGACGCTGTCATGATGACTCTGTCCAATCATGGCTCATTGCTCTTAGTCCTGCCCCACACTATAAAGATATTCTTTCAATAGCAGACATTTTTAGTGTGATATTGGCATGGAGAGAGATAGAACAGGGCTTTGTTCAGTGCTACTAGACAGTTAGTGTGCTATAGTGTGCTATTCTGATTCTATTGTCAGTGTAATATATCAGTTTAGTGTCAACTGGCAACAACCTGGACACCTCCACCCATTCTGGGCCAAATCATCTCCCCTAGCGCCAAAGTCAAAAGTCTCGGGATCATTTTTGACACCCACATGACAATGGACGCACAAATAGGGTTAGTGGTCAGCGGATCTCACCATCTGCTGCGCCTACTACGCAGGCTTATTCCATTCATTCCCAAAGAAGACGTGCCAGTCGTGGTGGGAACAATTGTGAACTCCAGACTGGACTATGCAAATGCCCTCTACCTCGGACTCCCAAAGTACCAAATCGCTCGTCTGCAAGTCGTACAAAATACGGCCGCCAGACTGGTGACTGGGAAAAAACCCTGGGAATCAATCTTACCGTCACTGAGATCCCTTCACTGGTTGCCAGTAAAAGACAGAATTGCTTTTAAAGTGGTTGTAAACCCACTTTTTCGACTTTTACCTACAGGTAAGCCTATAATAAGGCTTACCTGTAGGTATAAAGAATATCTCCTAAACCTATACGGTTTAGGAGATATTACCCCCGCTGATTGCAGCGGCGCATGCGCAGGGGGGAATCTACGGCCAAAGGACCGGCCACCGCCGTCCTGGCCGGATTTAAATCTCCCGCGCGCACGCGCGGGAGTGACGTCATCGCCGCTCCAGCCAATCACAGCGCTGGAGCGGCGATACCCGGAAGACACGCCGAGTCAAGATGACATCTCGCTCGGCGTGCACCAGGTAAGTTCCCTACACCTCGTTCCGAGGTAAGTATTTCATAATGAGCTAATATGCGGTGCATATTAGCTCATTATGGCTTTTCCCTTTTTTGCGGTTTACAACCGCTTTAAAGCTCTCTGTCTGACTCATAAATGCATCCATGGAAAAGCCCCACAATATCTTTGCGATAAAATAGAACCCCACAATCCCAATCGCATTCTGCGATCCAGTGACCAAAATTTGGTCAAAGTACCCAAAGCCAGATTCAAGTCCAAAGGAGAAAGAAGGTTTGCAGTCCAAGGTCCCAAACTTTGGAACGCTTTACCAACCAGCATTCGGTTGGAGGAAAACCACCTGACCTTCAGAAGACAGATTAAAACTCTGCTCTTTTGATGTCAAGAGAGACTGATACAACAAGCGCCCAGAGGCGATTTGGTTCGCATGTGCCGCGCTATATAAGTTTTTCATTCATTCATTCATTCATTCATTCAATCTAGGGATAGTTCAGTCAGTGTGAGTGAAGAGTGACCACCATTCATCTTTACATTAGTGTGAATCTAGGGATAGTTCAGTCAGTATGAGTGTAGTGATCATTTAACACAGTATAATTCATTGCGTAACTGCAATTTTAACGCTGTATATTTAATGCGTTACGTGGCCTTTAACACAGTATATTTCAATAAGTTTCTGCAAGTTTATCGCTGTATATTTCAGTGCTTTAACACAGTATATTTCTGTGCGTTAGTGCACATTTAACACAGTATATTTCAGTGTGTTACTGCAAGTTTAACGCAATATGTTTCAGTGCGTTACCTTCCATTTAACCCAGTATATTTCAGTGCTCTACTGCAAGTTTAACACTGTATATTTCAGTGTGTTACATGTCATTTTAAACAAAGTATATTTCAGTGCATTACTGCAAGTTAAACGCTGTATATTCCAGTGTGTTAAGTGGCAATTAACGCAGTACATTTCTGTGCGTTAGTGCATGCCTAACGCCGTATATTCCAGTGCGTCACCTTTGTTTAATGCAGTATATTTCAGTGCATTACTGCAAGTTTAACGTGTATATTTCAGTGTGTTACCTTCCGCTTAATGCAGCATATTTCAGTGCGTTCCCTTCCGTTTAACGCAGTATAGTTTAGTGTGTTACTGCAAGTTTAACGCTGTATATTTCAGTGTGTTACTGCAAGTTTAACGCCACATATTTCATTGAGTTACTGCAAGTTTAATGCAGTATATTTCAGTGCTATACTGCAAGTTTAATGCCATATATTTCAGTGCGTTACTGCAGTTAATGTGCATCTTGATAAAATCACAGTAAAAATGCAGCATACAAGACTTTTTTAACACACCGTACCTAAAACACACATACTGTATAACACACAGGTGAACGGGGCATAAAACTCTCTCCGTCAAATCATCTCCACACAGTT
Organism: Rana kukunoris; assembly: GCA_029574335.1. NCBI lineage: Eukaryota > Metazoa > Chordata > Amphibia > Anura > Ranidae > Rana > Rana kukunoris. The sequence goes on from CM056050.1 coordinate 166,465,644, forward strand.
ATTATATTTTATATTACTTGCTTCTCTAATTGTAAGCTCTTGTTCTGCATTTGTTTTGCCTTTTTGATAACTTTCCTGATAAACCTTAAGGGCCTAACATTGGGCGCATACACATTTACCAGCGTGTAGGTGACATGGGTACGCTTTTGTTCTGAATCATATTGTATTGTCTCTCTTAATATTGAAAAGCGCTTCAAAACTGTTGGAGCTATATAAATTCTATAAGGTATTAATAATAATTTTTTGATAGTTATCCTCTCATGTATATTAGAAGATAAATATAAAACCTCAGGCCTAACTCAGTACACTACAGTAAAAGGTGTCACTATCTCACAGGAAAAGCAAAACTAAAACTGACTCCCAACATTATCCCTGCCTGCTGGGTAAACAGGTGTGCCTACATAACAGACAGAGGAAAGGGAGCCACTGTCAACGCTAAAGAGTTTAAAGAAGCTGTCATCTGTAATGATTATGCCACACTGTAATGCTGGCTGGCAAATTTTCCAGATTTTCTACGTTCAATTTGAGCTGAAGGAACAGGTTTTAGCCGAGCATGTTTCTGGCAACAAAACAAGAACCTGATTATGAAAAATCATCTTTATCATCTAGTTTCCTTTATTATATTTAAGCGTCCCTTTAGTCATTATTTCAATGTTCATGCATTTTGTTGTAGGTCTAATTGAATCTTTTGTTGCTGCGCAGGCGGCACATTGTTCACTTTATTATAAACCCATTTATAAGTGTTCTATCTTGTATATCCGTCTCTCAGCTGATTCAGAATAAAGATTCCCATCTGTTTCAGTTTTCATCCAAACTCTGGTAACTGAGGGACACCTAACTCATCTGAACTTAGCAACTCATGTTTAGAATGAAAATTTGTACCACCTGCTTAACTCGTCCTGTTCACCAGTAAAACGACAATCCAATTTCCCATGACATACATCAGCATTCTCCATGATCCTGTCTTCTAATATACAGATTCCTTCTGATCCTGTCTCTGACTGTTTGCATCAGAACTACATGTCTCAATCTATATACATCAGTCTTGTGCAAAATCCTGTGAATCTAAGCAGGAGTTCAGACAGCTGTCTCTAGTTCTTTGCAATGACATTGAGTCCATCAGACTCTCGGTGATTTCATTGCAGCAGCCATTTACATCTGATTTCCTGTTATTTCTCTTGCAGAAAATGAGTCTTGCCCAGCAACCCATATAGTTAGGAAATCTATAAAGAGAAAGAAAGGCAGAACACATAAGAATTTGTTCAAAAAGCTTTAACACAACAATACAAATCTTTATTTTTAGTCAGATGAGTATATATTTTTAGAAATGTAAACTCTGCTAAAAATAACTGTCACTTTAAAAAAAGAAATGATGGTTCTTATCCTGTTCTGTAGGTTTGGAAACTGGGTCTAAGGTATTGTAGAACATCATTAACCACTTAAGACCCGGACCAAAATGCTGCTAAAGGACCTTGCCCCTTTTTGCGATTCGGCACTGCGTCGTTTTAACTGACAATTGCGCGGTCGTGCGACGTGGCTCCAAAACTAAATTGGCGTCCTTTTTTCCCCACAAATAGAGCTTTCTTTTGGTGGTATTTGATCACCTCTGCGGTTTTTATTTTTTGCGCTATAAACAAAAATAGAGCCACAATTTTGAAAAATGTTTTACTATTACACACAAAACCACAATATTTAAATTTTGATAGTCGTGAATATAGTTGGGCCAAACACCCCAATGTTCCCCCCACCCCCACCCAGTTTGGTTTGCGCCAGAAATCTCAAACATCGCAAAAGTTCAGACCCCGATCCCCAAACACCATTGAAGTCTATCCGAGTTTGAAAAATCAAAGGTCCCCATTTTGAAGGCTTTTATGCAAGTTATTGGCCATAAAAAGAGTATGAAGGCCCTTGTACTGCCGAAGGTTCAAGGGTAGGTTTAGAGAAATATGTATGCTGTATTACTGAATTCCTACAGACTCATTATGTTTTGAGTCAGCAGGACAAGTGTGCAGAACTCCTGATCTGCATACTTTTTCAGTTCAGTGACTCAAAGTATTAAAGGGGTTGTAAAGGTTTAACTTTTTATTTTAAATAATAAACAGATCATGCTTGCCTCCACTGTGCGCTCCCAAGGGGGTGAGCTTGCGTGCATGCTCATGTGTGATACAGTCTGGCGACCATAGGAATTGTCAAAACTGCCTCCTACTTTATTATATTTTTAACACTTTATTTGTTGAATGGGTAGGGGTACAATATACCCCATACTCATTCACATAAGGGGGGGCAGGGATCTGCGGTCAGTCACCAGCTCTCTGCTCGGGGAGCTGTCAGGACTTCGCGATCAGCAGTGTTTAATTGCTTGGTTGTTAGTGTTAGAGGCACCGAGGGACAGATGCAGCATTGGATTTGTAAGTAAGTTTGAATCTAAAAAAAAAACAAAAAAACATATATCTCTAGTATGGAAAGACAACAGTATAACCTCTTTAGCTTTTTATAGTTGTCTGCAGATTCTCCCTCATTTCTCGTTTTGTAAAAGGTTGTCCCAGAACAGAAAGTAAGGGGAAATCTCTCTAACAGGGGGCTCTGTATATCAGTAATATGTGGCAGGGGTCCAACTTTTCTCCATTCTATTGGGCCTTGTACACACGATAAGTCCAAACTGATGAAAACGGACTGAAGTTCAGTTTCATCGGTTCACAGACTGATGGTCTGATGTGCGTACACACCATCAGTTCAAAAACCGATCGTGTCAGAACGCGGTGACGTAAAACACAACGACGTGCAGAAAAAAATTAAGTTCAATGCTTCCAAGCATGCGTCGACTTGATTCTGAGCATGCGCGGGTTTTGAATCAATGCTTTTGCATACTAACTATCGGTTTTGACCGATCGGTAGGCGTCCATCAGTCTGATTTTAAAGCAAGTTTTAAAACTTTGGACTGAAGGACAAAAGACTGATGGGCCGTACACACGGTCGGTTTAGACTGATGAAACTGAACTTCAGTCCGTTTTCATCAGTTTGGACTGATCGAGTGTACAGGGCCTCAAAGACAAAAAAGGTATAGAAGCACATTAAAACAATCATTTATTTTGCTAGTGTTTAAAGAAACTGTAGCCAAATATAAACTGGTTATCCTATAAACAATTCATGGATGCAAAATCAGCGAACATGAAGTTCTGCTGTAGTCTGTCCCCAAAGACCAGATGATTCACCCATTGGGCACTGCCATCTTGCCTCTCGTACCTCACAATGAAGGTAAAGCCAGGCTTTTCAATCACGGCTTTCTTATCAAACACACTTCTGCCTCTTTTGAGACAGTTATGTGTCACTGTTCTCTGCGAGGCAATAGGCATATGTCAGCAGCCAGAGAAAGTGGCTCAGACAGAGATGAGAGCTTAGCTGTTGACCTTCAACAAAAAAGACTTAATATTAGTAGGGGCACAATTTAGTTTGCTAAGGGCCCGTTCACACCAGGAACTGCGTGTTTTTAATGCAGTTCTGTATGTTTTTTGAGTCACATTTACATGTGTTGCATTGCATTTACACTCATTTTCATGTGTTTATACAGCTTGCTGTATATATTTTTAATACACTTCACTGCAACACCGAGCAGTTCTGGGAAGGGTAAGGGGAAGTTGCCCAAGGTGGAGTGTTTTATTTGAGGGATACAATGTGGCGCCCTCATCATCGCAGCTGCAGTGTCCCCTTCCTGTTCCTCATCAAATCTGCAGTGTGCCCTCCCTGCTATCAGGGCTGCAGAGTGGCAGTTGGCCCCTTGGCTGGAATACCGAGTGTTCCAGCACTGGAAGCAGGGCCAGGACAGGGGGGGGCAGCTGCCCTGGGCACAGCAGAGCAAGGAGAATGGAGACAGGGCAGTAAATCCAATCCATGCACTAACAATGGAAAGGGGCACATTTCTGCATCCTGGCCTTGGGCACTAGATGAACCTGTCCCAGGACTGACTGGACATCACTAGCAAGCATTGTAGATCAATGTCTCTTTTGTTGCACAGCAGTAGCAGACCTGCCATTAGTACAGATGCCCACCTGGGAGTGGAATCCTACATTTCCACTCCCAGTCATGTGACCCATTGCAGACAAGACAAGCTCTGTCCCACCTGATGGAACACCATTTTATCCACATTCTGATAAGCCACGGGACATGCGATGATGTTGGATTGGTCCACAATATTTCTTTAAATGAAGGGTACTGTCTTTATGTAGATACCCAGGCAGCACAGACTGGGGTTTCTAACATTAAGATGTTAAGATGCTGGAGAGGAGATGTCAGGCTGGAGTTATGAGTCTTTGTGCCTGGAGATTAAGCCTTCACTATGCACATTGCTCCTCACTGATTCATTCTATTAAAAGGAAATCACTTTAAAATTTGATATGACACACTTTTGCTGTTTAGAAAGTGTTTAGCGCTTAGCAAATATAATATATACAGTAAAGCCTTGGATTGCAAGTATAATTCATTCCAGAAACATGCTTGTAATTCCAAAGCACTTGTATATCAAAGCAAGTTTCCCCATATGAAATCATGGAAACTCGGCTGATTCATTCCACAACCATTTATTTATAAGTCCTTCAGTTTATAGTCCATATAAAAAGATTATAGCAATGGGATGGGTTGCATAACCTTAAAATGTCCATCCACAAATAGAAGCAAAATCCAGCAGGAGCTACGGAGTATAAAAGAGAAGAGAGGCACCTCTAAGTGTAGCAATATGAATACATTTAATGAAGGTACAACATTTAGCGACTCACATGGCTGATGATTAAAAGAGGCTCATCTAAGTATGCCGGCATCCAGGGTAAAGCGATCCACATAGACAGTCCTCTGCACCACCAACTCTCACCGCTGTCAGTCTGCAATTATGACAGGAAGACTACCCTGCAGTAGAGTGATCTAAAAACGAGGCTTGAAGTGCTCATTGAAGGGATGACGTTGATGGTAGTTCGGAGGACTGTCTATGTGGACAGCTTTTTCCCCCGGATGCCTGCATACTTAGATGTGCCTGATATAATCATCAACCATGTGAGTTGCTAAATGTTGTACCTTCATAATATGTAACCATATTGCTACACTTAGAGGCGCCTCTCTTCTCTTTTCTACTCTGTTGTGACATGACACTACTGGTATATCAAGACATTGCTTGTTCATCAAGTCAAAATGTATTAAAAATCTTTTACTGCATAGGGTTATAATAGCATGCTTTTCAAGCTCATAAACTGGATCATTTTTGAAAAATTTATATTTTAGGTGTTAAAAGTATAATGCAATGTATAAGTATATTTATACATGTAAATGTCTTTATTCTCCCTGGGTAGCTAAAATTAATATTTAGAAACAATATCCACTGTGAGCCAATACTATACACTCACTGGCCACTTTATTAGATATACCTGTTCAATTGCTTGGTAACACAAATTGCTAGTCAGTCAATCATATGACAGCATCTCAGCTTGGACATGTTTATCATATGTTATGTTATGTTTATCATAACATGAGGTATAGAAAGTGAGAAATCCACCCCTCCCCCACATAACACATCCTGGTAATATACAATGAACTTTGGATCACCTCTTGTTATGATAAACATGTCCAAGCTAGATTTGTAAATAACCTGTCACTGAAAGCAAAAACAGAGAAACGGACTGGAATTCTGTTAATTTGCTCTGAAAATTAAAAGAGGATTACTCAGCACTGGATTAACTCTGTGTGGCAAGACTGGGCACAGATGATAGGAAATCTTATACTCTACATTGTGACATAAAAAAATAATAATCATTTTTTGGGGTTTACATCCACTTTAATGCAGCCTGACCATTGCCAATAATGCAGCCTGACCATTGCCAATAATGCAGCCTGACCTGTGCCATTATTGCAGCCTGATCTGTGACATTATTGCAGCCTGACCTGTGCCATCGCTCTGGTTGCTCTGTCTTCTCAGCATGTGCCGGCCGGGAGATCACCCAACGCTCGTGAGGGTTTGGAAAGTGTTTCCTCTACTCTCCTGCCTCTCTTCCGGTATTAACGTGGCAACGCTAGTGGGGGGGATGTCGACAGTGGCAGGGGGCGTTGCCAGCGTTGGCGGTGCCTGATGTACATTCGGACCTTAAGACGCAGAGACATTTTCCCCCATATTTTTGGGGGAATAAAGTGTGTCTTATGGTCCAAAAAAAACTGTATATTTTAATGAGTTCATTGTACTCCAATAGCCTCCACAGTCACTCAATTCAATAGAGCACCTTTGGAATGTGGTGGAACGGGAGAATTGTATCATGGATACAGCAACTGCGTGATGCTATTGTGTCAATATGGACCACAATCTCTGAGGAATGTTTCCAACACCTTGTAGAATCTATGCCACGAAGAATAAAGGCAGTTCTGAAGGCAAAAGGGGGTCCAATCCAGTACTAGCAGGGTTTACCTAAAGCGTCCGGTGAGTGGAGATATACAGTACATATCCCTAATGAACCAAATGATAATCATTAAATATGTAAAACACCAACCACCAAAATCACTGCTATACTTAATAACCCCTAAAAGTATAAAACACATTCTATAGTGTCTCATATAGTGCAGTGCAGTGATATATATACCTTATGATAATAATAATAATAAATAGGAAAAACTTTTAAAGTGATCCAAATAACATTGTAAAAAAAAATACAGATTAAAAATACAATGTTCAATAAACAAATTTGAAAAGAAACAAAGAGTAACAGAAATTCAGCAGATGGAGAACCTGACGATGGGAATAAGAGAACAAGAGGGGAAGTACAGCCAAGTGTGGACCCCCTATATAAGATTTAGAGAGCGAGACCTTTGAAGAAGGAGGAGGATTAGAGGAGGTTTTTTTTTTTTTTTTTTTTTTTTTTTTTTTGGGGGGGGGGACGGGGGGGGGGGGATAGCGACTTAGAAGGAAGGGTAGATATGGGGAATAGGAAGTGTATGATGCCATTGCTATATACAGTAGATATGATGGCAAAATCTGTGAGCCATGTTAAGAAGCATAATGACCAATAAGAAAATGTTTAAAGAAAAGTGTCAAAATGTAGTCATTTACTTTTTTGTTTGTATAAAGAGGAAATAAGAGTGGAAAATGTTATAAAATAAAGAATTATAAAAAAAAAGAAAAGAAACAAAGTGTTCACGTCAATCTTTCAATTCCTCTGAAAAATATCACGCATCTTGCAACACAACACTTTCCATCCTGTGATAAATGTCTTCCTATGCACTGCCCCAGAACAATCCATAGTGATACCTTTCATCACATAGAATCAGATTCGCACTCACCAGACTAAAATTCCTTTCTTCCTCAAGAAAGAGGCGCGCAAGCCCAAGATGTCTCACAAAGAAACCTTCTCTGTTAACATGGATGGCTGCTCAAGACTCCAAACTGCAGTGTCTAGCCTACTCAGTAGAGCAATACAAGGCTTAAAGTGTTACTAAAGCCAGTAATAGGAAAATAGTTCATCCCCCACAGTGCCCACAGCTTATAAATCATCTTGTTACAATACAATATTGCCACTATAAACCTTTTTGGATGAACTGTATACCATGGTCAGTGATAAACTGCACAGTTTCTCCAGTGCAGTTCAGGAAGGAGGAGATTTTCACTGCAGCCTATTAAAGTCTATAGAACCCAATTCAAATGTCCCAATTTTGAAGGCTTGTATCCAAGTTATTGGCCATAAAAAGTAATGCCTAAGGTCCAGCCCAAGGTTCAAGTGTAGGTTTATAGAAATATGTATGCTGTATTACTGAACTCCCCCTGGAATTGCTAGTTACCTGGCTGTCTCCAGACTCATTATGTTCAGCAGAACAAGTATGCAGAACTCCTGATCTGCATACTTTTTCAGTTCAGTGACTCAGAAAGTATTAAAGCCACTTTGTCAGCATGTCAGCCAGACAACTAGTACTTTTAGGGGTTTATTTTATGTTTGGAATTGGGACTTGTAAGCCTGGACTGACACTAGCTGTGGCCGTGACCCTCAGCAGGAGGTCCGGTGCGTCCGCGTTCCCCATTTTGGGTGCTAATCAGGTCCAAATTTTGGCTGGATTCGTACCTGAATTGGACCAGAAGTTGCACAGGACCCATCTGCAATTCGTATCGCGGCCACCCCAGAGGTGTGTAAATCGACTCCATTGAGAGCCGGTCACACTCTCCTGTCATTTATGAAACTCGCATCCAATTCGCATCAGTGTGAACCCAGCCTTAAGGGTAACTTATTCATTTCATGTTACACTATCAGGACTATGAGCATACATTTAGTAGACTTTAAAAATCGCTGCACCCAATACGATCTCACCTAATTTAAACTGTAAACAAATTCATGCATGAATTTGCACAATCCAAAAGCTTAGTAGGAGGGATGAACATGCCATACTCGATCTATCATGTATGGCCAGCTTTAAAGATATATTTTTATTGTATTCAAAATTGCTTTTTCTAATTTTATTTTATTAATTGCTTCCAGTATTAGCATACGTACATCATTCTTAATTAATCCTCTCTTTAGAAACAAATTTCCATTTTAACTTAGGCTGAAATGTAAATCAAACATTGCCTTAGTGGATCAATGAACTGAATTATTATTATCCTAAATTTTGCACTTCAGTAATCTGTACACAGGGAAAAAAATCTGCTAACAAATGCTGGAGTTTGGTCAAATTGTTGTTCAGCAAGCATTTCTTTCATTGCAAATATTGCCGTGTCCGGACTTTTAGAACAATTTTCTTTTTGAATTAACTTCTAGTGATGATTTTTATGGATGAATTGTTTTCAGTAATTGGTTTCCATAATAACTGGTTGTTCAGCACAATGCACAGTATATATCACATAGGCATAAAGAACATCTGCTTTTTCATCATATGTTTTTAAGGTATAGAATCCACAGTGTGTTTCGTTGATCAGCTGCAATCCTAATGTAAACATGTAAAATTAAGATTTTCATGCAATAACAAAAGGTGACCTAAAGGTATACATTTAAATAAAAATACGCTGTGTGGAATCATTTATAAGTACACATTTTTCAAATTTGCAAATAATGCAATAATGCAATGTTGTTTAGAATGCCAGCTGGGTGGAACTGAATATTAAATGAGTAGAGAAATGGTAGAGAGTCTAAAGACAATAACTGATTTAAACTGTAGAGCAGTGGCGGCTGGTGTTTTTTTTTGGAGGGGGCAAGTTGGCGGGGCCCCCCACCCCAGGACTTACCCCATCATTTGCAGGTGGGTGTGCTCTTACGGGCGTTGGGCAGTGGACTGGTTTAGGGCTCCTATGGGCAGGTTGCGAGCTCCTACGGCCGGCAAGTTGCAGGCTCCTATGGGCTGGTTGCAGCCTCGCACAAGTGGCAGGTTGTGGGCTCCTATGGGGGGCAGGCAGTGGCTCCTTTGTCCTCTCTGCATCATGGTGGCCTCTGCTGTGTGGCTCCTCCTCCCTCCTCCTAGGCATTCAATAGGATTGCCGGTCCTTTCAGCCAATCGGGTAGTATATGTAGTGTACATATAAAACAGTTCACAGTATATAGTGCAGTCTGTGCAGTATATATAATACAGTTCAGAGTATATAGTGCAGTCCTTGTAGTGTATATATAATACAGTTCAGAGTATATAGTGCAGTCCGTGTAGTACACATAATACAGTTCAGAGTATATAGTGCAGTCAGTGTAGTTTATATAATACAGTTCGGAGTATATAGCACAGTCTGTGTAGTATATATAATACAGTTCACAGTATATGGTGCAGTCTGTGTAGTATATATAATACAGTTCAGAGTACATAGTGTAGTCCATGTAGTATATATAATACAGTTCAGAGTATATAGTGCAGTCAGTGTAGTGTTTATAATACCGTTCAGCGTATATAGTGCAGTCAATGTAGTATATATAATACAGTTCAGAGTATATAGTGCAGTCAGTGTAGTATATACAGTATAATACAGTAGAGAATGTATAGTGCAGTCACTGTAGTATATATTACAGTGCAGGGTATATAGTGCAGTGCAGAGTATATAATACCGCGTATTGATGTGGTTAAAGGGAACCCTATGACAGAATTAAGTATGGGGACAAGGTGCTTTGGGGTGGGGGTGTGCATTGCCCCCCGCCCCAAAGCACCCATCCTGCCATGTTGAGGGCATGTGCCCTGGTATGGTTCAGGATAGAGATCCCCCCCCCCCCATCGTGACCTCCAGGCTGCAAGGGTATGGTATGGATTTTGGGGGGACCCCACGCCAATTTTTTTCAGTTTTGGTATGGAGCTCCCCTTAAAAACCATACCAGACCCCATGCCGTTTTTTCATAGATGTTTTATTTACTGTATATAGCCCGGAGCCGGCAGTACATTACAGTCGCAAGCAAGTTTAAATGAAATTTTTTCCCTTTAGAAATGTCATTATTGCTGCAGCACTGTTCTACACATTGCAAAGATGCACCACTTTACAGGCAGAATAAGGGCACCCTCCAGTCATGATATTTAAAGGAATATTTCATTTATATTTTTTCACTTTAAGCATAATAAAATCACTGCTCCTGAAAAAACAATGGTTTTAAAAGCTTTTTTTGCATTGATACATGTCCCCTGGGGCAGTACCAAGGTCCCCATACGACAATAGCGTGCATGTAAGCTTTTAAAATTAGGACTTATGATTTTTCATGTTCGTGTCCCATAGACTTTAACAGTGTACGCATGCTTGCTAGAACTTTTTGCCTGTTCAGGTTGTTCTGGTGCGAACCGAGAGAACCAGTCGGTGTTCGGCCCATCCATATTTTATAGTAAATCAGTCCAACTGTTAGAATGAGCCTGTTAACTTAGTATTATTATTATTATTATTATTATTAAAAAGTGTTTAATATCGCGCCCGTCTTACCCATAGGGCCTCGAAGCGCTAAACGCAAACGTACACATCACCTATAGCAGAGAACAAAAATCGGCACCGCAGCAATTAAAAAGGGGTACTAAGAAGGAAGAAACCTAATATAACATAAGGACTCAAAACACCCCTTACTGGTTCAGCCATAGGCTTGGGTAAACAGGTGGGTTTTAAGTTTGCGACGGAAAGCCAGGAGATTACTAACCTGTCTAATCGACAGGGGGGTGCTGTTCCAAAAATTCGCCCCCTGGACGGAAAAAGAGCGACCTCCTCGACGGGCCTTCCTAAAACGAGGCACCGTGAAATCCAGGGAGGTACTGGAACGGAGGGGGCGGGAGGGAACGTATTTGATGAATCTTGCACGGAGGTAGCCTGGACCCGAACCATAGAATACCCTGTGCATAATACAACCAGTCTTGAACAATATCCGTTTTGAAATAGGAAGCCAATGCAGGGCGACAAGAGAGGGGGTGATATGCTCTCTACGGGAAGCACCCGTGAGTAGCCGTGCAGCTGCATTTTGGACAAGCTGGAGTCTATGCAGGTTGTTGTTAGGGAGTCCTAGATACAGGGCATTACAATAGGTATTTATCTTTTTCTAGACAATGCCCACACAATAAATATAAGTTTTGCTTTTAAATTATACCTTGTGAAATTCTCTCCAGAGTAATAATTTGCTGTAGCTGAGAGTAGCAAAGTGCCCAAATTGGCCAGTAACTAAGATTTGATGGAATCTAAAATAAGATTAAAATCAATGATTTGAAGATTCACCATTCTCATCAAACATTTTTTTTTATCGCTGTTGTGCAAAGATCAAGATTATTAATAGAGGGGCCTAGTATGACATCTAAAGATGTGTTTGAAGTGCTTTGCATGTTGTAGTTATTGGTATAAACATTGGTATATAATTGACCTACAAAAAATGAATTTCCCAGGACTGAACTACCTAGCAATACTGGTGAAATTCACAAAATTTAAACAATGTTACTTTTGTGTCTGTAATTTGAAATAATCCCCAATAATCCCCAATCTACACTTACAATTTACAGTCTGTTTTTAGCAGAATAAAACTTAATTAAAATTGGAAATAAAATGACTAATTTTGCTTAATTTTAATCCCATAACCGTCATTTTAATGTTTTAATGAGCGGCAGTAGAGATTCACTTAATTAATCACCACTGTCATTTATTTCATAGTTGTTTACTACAATTTCAAGGTCAAATCTTGATGAACATATTTGTTTAATTCCTGGAGCAGGTATAAAATCTGATTACTTCAGTTAGTGTAGTAAGCACTTGAATTCCATATTCGCCATCAAATCCTTATCAGGTTAACAGCCATTAATTTGATATTATTTCTTTTGACTGATGATTTATAATTAATGCTTACATCTCTAACGATACTGCACTGGGTGTCATTATGAATTATGGCTGGCATATTACTACAAATGTATTAATATATGCAAATGTCTTCATTTTAATTGACTGTTTTTGCCGTTAAAAAATGTGGGAATCTCATGGATATAATGAGATCATTTTTGGAAAATGCCTTTCAAATTTCGGTCTTGCTTTGTAAATATATAAAAGGTCATTGTGTGGATTTAGACAGCAATATTATTAGCCAGAATATAATAGAAATATTGGGCCAGATTCAGGTACACTTAATATTGCGCTGCGTAATCGAAATACTCTACGCTGCCGTATTTTACCAGGCTCTACATCGAATTCTGGTAGATTTTTGCCCGTACGCTACGGCAGCGTAGTCTATTTCTCGCCGCATAATCAAAATACGCGGTTAGGGGGCGTAAAGCATTTAAATTAGGCGCGTCCCCGCCGCGATCGAACTGCGCATTCTCCGTTCAGAAATTTCCCGCCGTGCATTGCGCGAAATCACGTCGTTACGTCATTTTTTGTTTGAGTAGCGTCGTTTACGAACATTCCTATTCCCGGACGACTTACGTAAAAAATAATAAAAGACGTCGGAAAACGTAGAAATTCGACGCGGGAACGACGGCCATACTTAACATGGGCTGTCTAATATTAGAGCAGCAAAAAGCTGGTATAGTGTTACGCAAAAAAAAGATGACTAAAGATGCCGTAAGAGATTGCGATTGAAGATCGTAATTTCGGGGATCGCCGGCAAAAGCTCATTAGCATACCCCGATGCGGAAAACGACGGGAAGTCCACCCAGTGGCCGCAATTTTATTGCAGCGTAGATCCGAAGGCGTACGAACACGTAATCCAGTCGAATTGAAGCCCGCAGCCGTCTATTCATGGTTTGAGGTTTCAGACTAGCTAAAAAACGCACGTAATTTGAAATTACTCCAGTCTAACACCAGGAGTTACGGCTCTCTGAATCTGGCCCATTGTATTAGAGTACCTGATTTTACGAGCTGCAATAGCACTTAAAGTTGATCTAAATTAACTTAATTTTATTACGATATACTTTATGTTTTATCATTTCTTCAGCTACCTTTTAGCCACTTTTTGTCTGAATGTCCTTGCTTCAGAATCATAGCTAGGCGGTCCAATAGGCACTAGAGTTTTAACCATGCTACAAATACACTCTCTAATCCAGCAGATTCTGTTAGGACCATTGTCAGTTTGGCTATTGCTTATCTATGCAACATAAAACACTGTAGTGGAAAATAAGTAGATTTCCACTAAGAAAATTGTATTTTCAAACAAAGATAAGCCATAAGTCATAACCTATTATTCAACTGTGTAAAACAATAATACAGGCAGTCCCCTACTTACAAACACCTGACTTATAAACTACTAATAACAATAATGAGGGGTCCAACTCTTGTCCTGATCCCCTATTTTGCATCCAAAATATAGGTGGTATGCTTTTTTTTAACACTGCCATCATATTGCACTTTTGAGATGCAAATGTAACCTTGCCAAAAATGTAGAAGAAGTTATTTGCGTAGTTTACACAGTTTCGAGGCATCTTGGCTTCTGAGGGAAAATATCACAAAATTGTTCCTTGGAAATGTTAGGCAATGACACTTTCACAAGACACCAGATGTAACTGTATGGTAAGTAGATCTGACCAAGACAAATGTACCTTGCAATAAAAGAACAATACATTTCAATTAGGTAAAAATATTTTGTCGTAAAGTGAAGATAAATGTATACACTTCCATGTGGTACCATGTTTATTGCTCTACCATACTTTGTTGAGAAATTACGAGGCATGGTCATCACACACCATACTCCCTCGTAGGCAAATATACTCGCCTGTGTATAAATCTTTGTTGCAAAATATCTTGAAAACTTTAGCCAACCAGCACCTTTATTACCTGTTTTCTAATTCATTTAATCAAAATATGTAACAATTAGCACATCTTATCTTGGAGGTCCATAATATCCCAAAATGTGTAGACCAGTGGTTGTAATTTTAGTCTACTGTAGTTCCAGCAGTCAAATTAGCAGCAACCATCATATACAGTACTAGGTAAGCACCAAGACTAGCCAATGGTCAGGAGGTGCTCATTAGAATGAGTGGGCAGTACCTGTCATATAGGCTGTCATACTGCTGCGGTATGCTTGTAGGATGTACACATGATCTTTATAGGCTTTAAATAAGCACATATTAACCTCAGACAGCTAAATAAGTCCACATATTACAAACAGAGCAGCACCATCCTCTGTACCTTACCTCATTATCCAGGGTATAGCTTTTGCTGGCTGTGGTAGGTGTGCTAAATTTAAATGACATTTACGGTACCTATGGCATGAAAACATAACATTTTAAGGATCATTTAGATTTGACGTCACAAAATGCACAGTGGAGGTGAGTATTTCAGTTGTTTACGGTTCATGATTTTTTAAGCATTAGCTCACTGCTTCTGAAATATATATATATTATTATTATTATAATACAGGATTTATATAGCGCCAACATTTTATGCAGTGCTTTATAATATAAAAGGCAGACAATACAGTTATAATACAATAAAATACAAGCGGATTAAGAGGGCCCTGCTCAGAAGAGCTTACAATCTAATAGGGTGGGGCAGGTGGTGCAAAAGGTTGTACCTGTGGGGAATGAGCTGATGGAAGTGGTAAAAGATTAGTTGGAGGTGTGATGAAGGTAGCAAGAGTAGGGATTAGCCGGACAGGTTGAGGTAGCGAGTTCCAGAGGATGGGAGAGGCTCTGGAGAAATAATGGAGACGAGCATGGGAGGAGGAGACGAGAGAGTTTGAGAGTAGGAGTACTTGAGAAGAGCGGAAAGGACGGTTTGGGTGATGTTTGAAAACAAGATTGGTGATGTAGCTCAGGGCAGAGTTGTGGGTGGCTTTGTATGTTTTGGTTAGTATTTTGAATTTAATTCACTGCGTGATTGGGAGCCAGTGTAGTGTTTGGAGGAGAGGGTTGGCAGACATTGAGCGGTTGGTAAGGTGGATAAGTCTGGTAGCAGTTTCGGTGGCACAGTGGTGTAGTAGATATCACTTTTGCCTTGCAGTAAAAAGGTTAACCGGTTCAAATCCCAACCACGACTCTACCTGCCTGGAGTTTGCATGTTCTCCCTGTGCCTGTGTGGGTTTCAGCCGGGTATTTTGGTTACCTCCCACACTCCAAAGACATGTTGGATCAATTGGGTCCTGTCTAAATTGACCATAGTATGTATAAATGTGAGTTAGGGACCTTAGATTGTAAGCTCCTTGAGGGTAGGGACAGATGTAAATGTATAATATACAGTATATGTAAAGCGCTTTGTAAATTGTCTGCGCTATATAAGTACCTGAAATAATAATAGTATAATTAGTATACCGATCCTGTCTCCTTACGAAAGACAGGTAGACCTTATAGAACCTATAAAGTTATGAAATGTCCAGCACTGAATCTTTATATTTTAAAAGCCTATCATTTGTATACCAGTACTCCAGCAAACAGTACTGCCTTATAATAAGATAGAGAACAAATAATGTGAGAATCAAAATATGTCGTTTTCTTCTGATAAGAATGGAATGCATTATTTGGAATGTGCTATACAAAGATAGAACAACCACAGAAACTAATTAGGTTATGGCACAGACTGCCAGAGAGAGAGATGTGGCAGAAAGCAGCGTGTAGAATTTTAATAATAGGCAGGGAAGATTCTTGTCACAAGGAATGTGATTAGATTCAAAGTTTTTTTTTTTTTTTTTTTTTATATAGTCACATAGCAATCGTGTTTACCACGAGAACTCTGAATGAATATTACACGATTTCTGTTTCCCAAACTCTTTTCTCACTGCCTCTTCATTCTGTTTTTGGAGATGGAATTTCCCACTGATCGTCATTATGTGTGCAAATCCTTAAAAAAAGGCAACTATCTTTATGGTATAATTGTATAGAAAAGCATTACTTTGACATTATAAAGCATAGCAAAATCCAGAATGCCAATTAATATCAATTAATGCTGTGACTAATAACAATAGAAGCAGATCATCAGTTGTATTGTCCTATTTTGCTTCACAGTGCTTCCCAATTTAGTAGTATGTGAGGGTAGATTCAAGAATGGAGGCAAAGCTCACCATGTGTTCGTTAACATAATTCAGAAGCTTATAACAATGATATATCTAAAACAAAACTGTTTGTGAGTGTGCTAAGCCGGGGCATGTTTTCAAACCTGTGTCTGGTTTTCTATCTAGTGATCCTATGGAAAAATATGGGCAATCCGACGCTTATAAGTTTCCCTTAGCCATAGTCATATGACGCCCACAGGTGGCATCTCCCATGACGTCCTTGACTTTGTTGGAGGATATCTGAATGATGCCTGCAGCTAGAGGCATCATTCAGATATCATTCTTTCATGCCAGCGATTCTGTGCACGATAAGAATGATCATAGCGGCAGTTCCACCACTTGATCGTTCTTATAAGCAATGGGAGAGGGGACATCCTCCCTCCCGCAGCCATCTGGTACTTCTCCGGGCTCTCCTGTGCCATCGGAGGCCTGGAGAAAGAATTGTCGGGCCCCAGATGACGAGCATAGAGATTTCTGGTGACAAGATGGTCACCGGTGATTTCTATGACCGTTGGAGGCCCGGGCACGACGTTAAAACGTAAACAAAGCCGCAATTGCGGCTAGTAAGCATGGGATCAGTGATTTATTTTTCCCGATCTTTTTTTTTTCTCATTAAAAGATTTTATTATATTGTAAGTCAAAAGAAACAAGACCAATATAAATGATGGCTCATCACAGATGCAACTGCGTGAAAAACATGTCAGATAAAAGTACAAATATGAAACTCCATAAACTCGCATTGTAGACTGGTTACAAATAGGATTGCGAGTGTAATCATGGGGTCGCCAGTACCATGAAAGTAGAAGTTATAACGTATACAATGTTTATTCAACAAATATTCGTGTCAGTAACGTATCTATGCATAGGAACATTTCCCAGGGATAATCTGGGAGCCAAACATATTTAGGGACATCAAAGAGGATGTCTTAGATGAGGGGGGGGGGGGTAGGGGGAGAGGTGATGTAGGGTGGTAGTGTTACCTGCGGGTTTTACTTTCCATCTAATCTCCAGTATGGGCATCAGAGGTGCAGTTACGGAGCTACCAAGGCTCGGTAGCATCCCCAGAGGAACATCATTGCATTAAAAGACTCATATTCTTGCGAGAATCGAAAAGCAGACCAAGGTCGCCAGGTGTCAAGAAATTTCTCAGCTGTCCCTCTGTCCTGAGCCAACGTGTCCTCCATCTCGCGAACCTCCGCCACTCTACGAAGCCATTCTTGGACCGAGGGTACTCTGGTGGTGAGCCAGTAGAGATGGATTAGAGACTTAGCTGCATTCAGCAAGTGTTTAGTTAGTGAGTTCTTGTAGCGGGAAAGCGAGAAGGAGGACAAGTGTAGCAGACAGCATGCAGCAGACAATTCTATGGACGTGTCATTGATCCGCTTGGTTGTATCACAGACCTCCTTCCAGAAGGTAGAGATCATAGGGCAGGTCCACCATATGTGGATCAGTGAACCTACTGCCGACTGGCACCTCCAGCAAGTGTTTGGTTTCAAGGGGTCCCAGTTGTGGAGCCTCACTGGTGTGTTGTACCACCTGGTTAGTAGTTTGTAGCTCGTCTCCTGCAGCTTCGTACTGATAGAGCACTTGTGTGCCAATATGCAAGCCTTTTGCCATTGCTTGTCTGTAATGACCAAGTCAAGATCCTCTGACCAATCCCGCCTCTGTTTGTCTAGACTCTCCTCGCTCGTGCATTTCAACCACGAATACGCCACTGAAGTGGCCCTGGCCACCGGTTTCTGTGCGTGACAAGTAGATTCCAGAACCGTCTGTGGTCTAAATAGATCAGGCGAGTTCTTCAAACCAGTTAGGTAGCTGCGCAGTTGAAAATATGACCATTGTTTCATGTCGGTGAGAGCATTGTCTAGTTTAAGTCTTTAAGTTTGTTCTCCACATAGCAATCTCCAATCAACAGCGGGCCATGTGTGCGTGGTGATCTAAAAGTCGGTGTATTCAAGCCGGGAAAGAAGTCAGGGTTGTCAGCTAGAGGGGTGAGCGGGCTGGGGAAGGTGGAAAGTTTCTTCAACTTGGAAAGTGAGTGGAAGACTTCTAGGGTGGTTCCTGTGATGGGATTTTTACGCAATGGAAGGGGGCACCTGGGCCATGATATCCATGGGGAGTATAAGAGAGACACGGGACTAAGTTCATTCTCCAGAGCCACCCAATCTTTTGCGTGGCCATGGCAATGCCAGTCTATAATCCTTGCTAAATGGGCTGCCTGGTAGTACTGTTTAAAATCAGGGAAGCCTAACCCTCCTCTTTCCTTGGGTTGCGTTAAACTGAGCAGTTTGATCCTAGGTTTCTTCCCATTCCAAAGGAATCGGAGTAAAATTGAGTTCATAGACGTGAAAAAACCGACGCGGGATCATAATCGGGAGAGTGCGTGTCAGGTAAAGAAATCTAGGCAGTATAACCATTTTAACTATGGCCGCCCGTCCGAACCACGAGAAGTGTCCCAGGCCCCATTGGCCGAGGTCCCTCTCACAGTCCTTGAGGAGCGGCGAAAAGTTTCGTTCAAAAGCATCCTGGAGGTGCGGGGTGAGCCACGTCCCCAGGTACTTGAGGGCTCCACCCTCCCAACGTAAGGGCGAATTCGCTTTGGTTTGGGATAATAGTCTATCCGGAAGTGTTATGTTGAGAGCTTCCGATTTTGTGTAGTTAATTTTTAGATTCGACATGTAGCCGTAGTGGGCAAATTCCTTCATTAGGTTGGGTAACGATATGTGAGGGTCAGTCAGGAAAAATAAGAGGTCGTCTGCGTATGCCGTGACTTTGAACTCACTGCCCCCCACGCGAAATCCATTCACCGCCGTGTTCAGCTTAACCATCCTAATAAAGGGTTCGAGCGTCATGATGAAGAGCAGGGGCGACAGAGGGCACCCCTGTCTAGTTCCGTTAGCGATTTCCACTTTTTCGGAAAGGATGCCATTTATTTTTAAACGGGCCGTTGGATTTTGGTATAGTGCATCAACCCACGCCATCATGCGTGGGCCGAATCCCACACGGTCGCACACCGCCATCATGAAGTCCCACGCCACCCGGTCGAAGGCCTTCTCCGCATCCGTAGAGAGGAGAAGGCCCTCTATTCTCCGCACTCTCGCCGCGTGGGTCAGCAGCAGGGCTTTGGTAACATTGTCCTTAGCTTCCCGATTCGGCATGAACCCCGCTTGTTCGAGACCAATGAGCCCGGGGAGTAGCGGGCTAAGTCTGGTGGCAAGGATTTTGGCAAATAGCTTCACGTCCAGATTGAGGAGTGAGATGGGTCGGTAGCTAGAACATGACGTGGGATCCTTACCAGGCTTCGGAATGACTGCTACATGGGCCGTGAGGAAATCTGGGCTAACCTTTCTGGGTACAGACAGTGAGTTCAGAGCCTTTTTAAGGGGTTCCACGAGGCGTTCAGTAAAGGTCTTGTAATAAATAGCTGAGTATCCGTCTGGTCCTGGACTCTTATTAGATTTTAACTGCCCTATCGCCACCACTAACTCCTCCTCCAAAATCGGTTTTTTCAATATGGCAATATCCGAGTCCGAGAGTGTCGGAATGCCACTCTCGACTAGGTAATCTCGAATGAGCTGTGGTCTGTCTCCTATCATGTGGGGCTGTCTATGTTGAGGGGGCAGGTTATAGAGTTTCGAATAGAAACTGTGGAAGTGGTTTGCAATCTTTTCAGTTGTTACATCTAATCCCCCATCATCCCGTTTTATGGCAGCAATATTGTTGGCGAATGAGCATTCAAGAAGTGCCCTCGCCAAGAACCTGCCAGTCTTGTCACCCGATTCGTAGTAGAGACGCTTTTTGTATTTTTCCCGATCTTATGCTTTCCAGCCTGGAGGTGAGATGTGGGGTCTTATTGACCCCACATCTCTTCATAAAGAGTACCTGTCACACTATTTATATTACAAGGGATGTTTACATTTCTTGTAATAGGAATAAAAGTGATCAAATAAAAAAAAAGTGTAAAAAAAGAAAAAAAAAAAAAAAAAAAAGTAAAACAAATAAATAAATAATACTTTTTTTTTTAAACGCCCCTGTCACCGGTAGCTTGCGGCCAGAAGCAAACTCACTCGTAAGTCCTGCCCACATATGTAAACACCGTTCAAACCACATATATAAGGTGTTGCCGCGTGTGTTCGAGCGTGTGCAACAATTCTAGTACTAGACCTCCTCTGTAACTCTAAACTGGTAATCTGTAAAACATTTCAAAATGTTGCCTATGGGGATTTTTAAGTACCAAACTTTGGCGCCGTTTCATGAGTGTGCGCAATTTTAAGGCGTGATATGTTATGTCTATTTACTCGGCGGAACATCGTCTTTCATATTTTACAAAAAAATTGGACTAACTTTACTGTTTTATTATCTTTTAATTCATGAAACCATTTTTTCCCCAAAAAAAGGGTGTTTGAAAAATTATTGCGCAAATACCGTGCAAGATAAAACGTTGTAATGACCGTCATTTTATTCCCTAGGGTGTCTGCTAAAAAAAACATATATAATATTTAGGGGTTCTGAGTAATTTTCTAGCAAAAGAATGATGATTCTTACATGTAGGAGAGAAGTGGCAGAAAAGGCCCCGTATTGAGGTGGTATAAAAGCCCGGTATTGAAGTGGTTTTAAGCATAATTCTCAAAAGAAAAATTTAAATTCTGGGCAGGTATCTGGAGTTTTCCCATATATATTTGTATACAATGTTATTTACGTGTTATTTGCATTTTATTTTAAAAGAAACCTATATAGAGAAACTTGAATGCTGCCATTGCTTACCTCCTGAAAAGCTAGTTGCTTTTGTTTTTCTTTAATACCGTGGCTTGATTTATATTATATGATTTTAACCCTTAAAGTGGAACAGAATTTTTTTCCACTTTCTATCTATTAAATCTTCTGTTCTTGTTGTTTTATATTTGGATAGTAAAACATTTTTTCCTACAAGTAAATACCTTATATAGCCCACTTTCTGTTTCTTGTTTAGTAAAAAGCTTAGGCTTGTGACATCATACACAGCTCTCTCTCTCACTGGGAGTTTGGCAAGAAGGGAGGGAGGATGAGAGCTGCAGGGCTGCAGAGCCGGAGGTGTCCCTCTCTGTGTCTGTGTAAATCCAGGAAGAGAACAGGCAGCAGCTTCAGTTGCCCACAGTTAAAATGGATGCAGCCAAGCTCAGTGGAGGGAGACTTCTGCAGCATATTTGGCAAGTACAGAATCACAGTATACAGTAAAACCTTGGTTTGAGAGTAACTTGGTTTGAGAGCGTTTTGCTAAATTTTTTTTAGAAAATTTGACTTGATATACAAGTAATGTCTTGATATACAAGTAGCGTCATGTCACAACTAAGTATAAGGCCCCTTTCACACTTATACGACTTGTCCCACGATTTGTGATGGCAAAGTAGCATGACAAGTAGTGATGAGCGGAATACGCCATATTCGATTTCGCGATATTTCGCGAATATTTCGAAGAATATTCGCGAATATTCGTTAATATCGAATATTCGTGATATTTTATAAAAAAAAAAAAAAATGCGAATTTTCGCCAATGCGAATTTTCGCTAATGCGAAATTTCGCGATTTTTTTTTTTATAAAATATCACGAATATTCGATATTTACGAATATTCGGTATATTTGATAAAAAAAATAAAAAAGCGAAATTTCACATATGCGATCGCGAATATTCGTTAATATCGAATATTCGTGATATTTTATAAAAAAAAAAAAAATTGCGAATTTTCGCCAATGCGAATTTTCGCCAATGCGAATTTTCGCCAATGCGAATTTTCGCCAATGCGATTTTTCGCCAATACGAAATTTTGCTAATGCAAAATTTTGTGATTTTTTTTTTTTATAAAATATCACGAATATTCGATATTTACGAATATTCGCTATATTTTATAAAAAAAAAAAAAATAGCGAAATTTCGCATATGCGAAAGCGAAAATGATTGCGAAATTTCGCTATTTTTTTTTGGATAAAATATCACGAATATTCGATATTTACAAATATTTACGAATATTGCGAAATTTATTGCGAAATTTATTGCGAAATTTGAAAAATACGAATATTCGAAATAGCGAATATTCGCCACGATATTCGAGTTATTCGCGAATACTCAAATATGCAATATTCGTAGCGAATATTTGCAATGCGAATATTCGTGAGCAACACTAATGACAAGTAGCATGACAAGTCGTTTCCCATGATTTCCAATGACAACCAATCATATTAGTACAACTTCAAGTCGTTCCGACTTCAAAGTAGTTTGTGCACTACTTTGGTCCGATTTTGATGGCACTTCCCTGAAATTGCGAAACAAAATCGCGGCCGCGGATCGTGGGAAAAATCGCGGTTGCAAAATCGCTGTAAAATTGCGCAACTTTTTTGTCCTGTGTGAGGTGAGAATTTACCGCAAATTTTCTGCGAATTTACAGCGATTTTACCGCAAATTTCAGGAGTTGTGTTAACTTCCTGTGTACTTCCTGGTTTTTGTAAAGAGAGTAGTGTGGTTAAATTCGTACATATGTGAACCATCAATGTGATTCCAGAACGATTTACACTGATGTCTATGGAGACTAAATTCACACAATACCCTTTTTTTATCGCATCGCTTTCGTAGAGGAATCACAACGCATGTATGTGAACGACCGTCATTCAAAACAATGACGTTATGGATGACGTGCAAATTTATAATGTTTTTGACACATTAGATTCGTTATGAACTCGCATCAGTGTGACTAAAAGTGAAGAGGGGTGGCTCTAAGTGTAGCATATGGTTAAATTTAATGAAGGTACAACATTTAGCAACATATTGCTACACTTAGAGGCACCTCTCTTCTCTTTTACTCTGTAGCTCCTGCTGGATTTTGCTTCTAATCTCCTTGTAGAGGCTGCCATTTGTGGATGGACATTTTATGGTTACACAACCTATCACTGTGCTATAATCTCTTTATATGGACTATAAACTGAAGGACTTATGAATAAATGGTTGTGGAACGAATCATTTGAGTGTTTTTGAATGTTTTTATTTCAAATTATGTGAGCAGGCTGCAGTTCCTTTTTAAGTCAGACTTTAGCCATAACAACTTGATAACAAATAATGCTCTTTAGCAAGGAACAGTGACTAATATACATCCATTAGGGACGCACAGGCGCCGACCTCCCCCATCCATGCGTCTGGCCCCTGATCTACATACAGAGCGTTAGACCATGGATTCCAATGGGGTGGGGGTACTTTTTTAAGCATATAATTAGCGCCAGAGGCTCCAATAGGGTTGAAAAAAAGGATGGGCTCAGGGCACAGAGCACAGAAGAGTTGTGTGATAATAGGGAAAGAATATTCACTATTCTCACACTGATCCTCCTCCCAGCCAGCCAGGAAGCGGGTCGTGAGACCCATTTCCCAATTGTCCGAAAGGAGAAACAATGTTATTGGTGAAGGGGGAGAAGGGAAAAAAAAGCATTGGCTGGGGGAAAAGCAGGAAAAGACCAAAGGACCCACCAGCCACCACTTCAGGGATGGATCACCATCCAGCTCAGCCACCCAGCACTCCCCGGCTCAAGGAGGGGATATCAGGGTCTGGGCAGGACAGAGGTAAGGAGGCTATCCATCTCCCAAGGTGGCGGCGGGGGTTGTTACCTGCGTAAATGTCCGTCTCCCGCCGAGGGGGTGGCCTCCCCAATTATCGAGCACCAGCCACCACTGATACATTCCACATTAATAATTCTGTTACTAAATTAGCGTGTGCTGTAAATTGCCTCCAGCATTGCTTCTGTTTCTTTCATTTTACTAAAGCCCAGAGCAGCAGTAGTAAATCATAAGAATGCATTAACCCCCCTGGCAGTATTCCCGAGTTTGACTCGGGGTTACATTTTCATGCTGCGATCGGTAACCCTGAGTCAGACTCGGGCTTGCCTCGCTAAGTGCACAGACAGGGTTTACTTACCTTGTTCCTGGATCCAGCGATGCCAACACGCTGTGTGAGCGAGCGGGTGCTCGCTCGATTCACACAGCATCCCGTGTGCCGTCGATCTTCGTTCCCTGCGACGTTACGACGCACGGGGCGGAGAAACGGCGCCATATTCAAAAAAGTAAACAAACACATTACATACAGTACAATGTAATCTTATAGATTACAGTACTGCATGTAAAAAATACACACCCCCCTTGCCCCTAGTGGTCTGCCCAGTGCCCTACATGTCCTTTTATATAATAAAAAGTGTTCTTTCTCCCTGCAAACTGTAGATTGTCCATAGCAACCAAAAGTGTCCCTTTATGTCAAAAATGGTTTTAGAGCAGCTAAAAAACAGCGATAATAAATTATAATCACTTGCAGAATTTAGCGATAGCGATTTGTGGGGAAATTCGTCATAAAAAAATAAAATAATGACAGCGACAATTCTGCAACTGAGCAAATTTCAGTGATTTTGATTTCATTACATTATTGAATAATTTTTACTATAATTATATTATTATTTGTTATAATTATTTATAATTATTTATTATATTATAATTTATAAAAAAAAATTAAAAAAAAATGTCATACCCGGGATGCCTATTAGACTCTTGTTTGGTCAGATTTAAGTAAGATATTCCTAAGAATTACAAGCCTACAATATAAAACGCCAAATTTCCTTGCAAATAATGGTACCGCTTTCAGCACCTAAAATCTGAAAGAATCATACCGTCAGGGAGGTTAAGGTGAAAAATCACAAGACTTTACAACCCCTTTAAAACCTAGTATTGATATCAGATGAGCTGTTCCTTCTCCAGACATCTAATAAAGGCTTCATATTGATATGCTTTGAGAAGCTCTATTATTATTGGCAGATCCAGTGGGTCATTGTATCAGCGTAAAGTTTTTCCTAAAACTTCCCTCTTAAAGTTAGGGTGCGTGTTATACACCTGTGCGTGTTATACGCTGATAAATACGGTAATTATCATATAATTTAGTTTTTTTGCAATAGGCCTCTTACTATCTTATTTAAAGCAGAGTTCCACCCAAAAATGGAACTTCTGCTTTTAGGAACCCTCCCCCCTCCGATATCACATTGGCACCTTTCAGGGGGGAGGGGGGAACAGATACCTGTTTAATACAGGTATTTGCTTCCACTTACGGGCATATATAGCCGCATAATCTGAGGGTATCTACGCTAATCCCCCCTGCTGTCTTCTGGGAGACACACAGGTCTTCTGGGAGACCATTTGGATCACGCAGCGCGACTTGCACATGCGCAGTAGGGAACCGGGAAGTAAAGCCACAAAGATTCACTTCCTGATTCCCTTACCTAAGATGGCGGTGGCAGTACCCGAGAGCTGAGCGATAGCTTGGCTTCAGGTGGTGACATTGCGGGCCAGCTGAACAGGTAAGTGTCTTTATTTTAAAAGTCAGACGTTTTAATAAGGCAAATAGGGCAATATACATGGGAGTAGCTCAGAAGCTTCTTAGAAATCATCTTTTCCCAGTCTACCAATTAGGGTTGCCACCACATCGCTTTTACCCTGAACACACATGAATTACACAGGTTCTGAGGCTAATTTAATTCAGATAAGGCACCAAGTGTGTATAATTACTACCTTAATCAGCCAAAAAACATGTGTAATCAATATGAGTTCGGTTTTAAAGGGATGAAGTTGCAACCCCACTGCCAATGCCTCCTAAAAGAAGAACTCTGCATCTAGTAACTGCACAAAATAATATTCACTGATGTACAGAAAACAAATTGGATTGGTTTACTTGGGTTTCTGCACTTTGCACATAATCACTGATCTTTGAACTGGTTGAACAAGCCTACTTCCATCATCATACAGTTGCATTTTATATTCTTTGTGTGCTTGAGCAAGTATACAGCAAAACATTTGCCCCAGTTCCTTTAGTGGTCACACAAGGGACCTGATATACATGTAAAATGGGTCATGTTGCAAAGAAATTAACTCCAGGGGCTGGCATACCATATGTGCAGTCTCTGCAGACACACAGCAAGGGTCCTTTGAGATTTATATTTATACTAGATGTGGAACAGATGGGTGCTGGGACACTTCCGAATGTCATGTCACATGACATGGCATACTCTATTTGGCTAGTAATTGAATTGGTCTTGCATCGGGGGCCTTTGGCGACTCTGTCCACTAGTGTCACATTCAGTGATAAAAGTGCACTGTGCTCTAATTCCTGGCAGGGTACCATATGCATGTAAACATCTCATTGATCATAATAACCCATGTATCATAGAAGTATGAGAGCAGGACAAAACCAAGTAAATTGTTCTATAGTGTTTTACAGAAATGTTAAAATGGGATTTTTTTTATTTATTGAAAATGAATTAAAAAAGCTGAACTGGCAAAGCATGTTTGTCATGATTGCATCTTACTTAAAGCTATATTCCAGAAACTTTGTACAGTGAATGCACGCTATTAATTAAGTCAATGGAGCTGCATGACATCTCTTGGGCTTATCTCTTTTACATCCGACAGTTTTATTGCACTCCCAGAAGATGGCTATCTCTGTATTTCCGGGAATCCGACAATGATTCTACAGGTCTAAGCATCTTCAACATTGGAGTCGATGCAGCTGCTATGGCTGCCCTCTCCTCCTCCGGCCAATCACATAAACCTTTGTATTATGTGAAGTCATTCACAAAAAACAAATGCTTCTTTGAATGGGAATCAGAGGGGAGGTGTCAGGGAATCTCTGTGATACGTCTGGCATGTAAATATGCGCATGAACATGGTATGTCCTGAAGAACGGCTAAGAGGCGCGCACATGCACGCCATAATTTGCGATCACAGCAGTAAATGCACACATGCGGACACAATCATACTTGGCACTGGGCATTTAAAGGGAGCTCAGTTCCATGTCCTTTGCTGACTGATCTGTATCCTGGTTGATCTTGGCTGTTCTCCCTGTTGTTGACCTGGTGCGTTCTTAACTTTGGCTTTGGATTCTCCTTCCATCCTGTTTGCCTTTGACCCGACTTCGTTCCTGACTTTGGCTCCGCACATGACTTGGTACCCCACTGCCTGCCTGTTGACGACCCTGGCTAATTCTGAGACCCTGCTTCTGCCTTTGATCCTGGCTCCTGTTACTGCTCGAGTGCTTGCTCGGGTGTCTGATGCACCAACAATACTACTGTTCATCTGGTTCCAAGGTCATCTTTGAGTTGCATTCTCTGCTGCAGGTTCTACAATCAACACCAGTTACTCGTGTCCCTCCTGTCCCTCAGCACCCAATGTCTCATCTTCAGTGGGGCCAGGGCAGGCGATATAAGAGAGGCCAACCTCGTCAATTCAGTCTCCTATCAGGTACATGACAGGTGGGCATAGCTGTTCTGTGTGCCTCTACCTCCCCTCTCACAGCCTTGATTGTCAGTGTATGCTTCAGCAGAGCCATAAACCTGTCAAATATAAATAATAAAGATAAGTTGAGGAGATGTAATGCACCTTCTTGGACTTAAAGTGGTTGTAAACCCTCTCCTATACCTGGTGAAGTGAATAGCCTCAGGTGATACACAGGGATGAAACAAATCCTTCTACATATGTTTTACATGTATATCTACTGTCTTTCCCTTTCCCTTTAGAGAGTGCAGATTGTGTTACAAATCTTGTTTCCTCTTTCAGCAGTGGGTGTGGAGTCTTTGCATACACTGTACAAGAGCTGATTGGAGTAAAGGCACACACCCCCACTCCAGATAGGCAGAGGAACGAAGGAACATGCAGAGCTGTAGTCTGAATAGACACGCTCTTTGCTTATCTATCTCTAAGCTCCCTCTCTGACACAAATTTCCAGCTACTGTTGTCTCCTGTGTTGGAGAACTTGTAAGAAGTGACTCTGCTCATAACAGAGGAACGGAGCAGCAGAAAGACATGGCAATTAGAGCTTTGTAGAATGAAACTAAACACTACAGATATATGTGCTTAGGTGAGATTTCATGAATGGGGTTTACAACCACTTCAACTTTATTGTGTGCCTGCACTTTTTACAAAGTGACTGATTCCTGACATTCTGCTTTAACCGCTAGTCAACGTGTACAGTAGCTGCCTACTTATGCTTAAAAGGGTGACTATAGTTTTTGATGTAGTATATAAGCTGCTCAAATTCATACATTTGTCATCATACATATCTGAACTCTTTCAACTACAACCTTAAATATAGGGGTGCTTTCAGGGATGAACAGAGAGAATAAATAAATATATTAGATATTTACTTTAATTACAGTATAAGAGCCCATTCACACCTGTACAGTTTCATTTTGCAGTGCACTACATGATAATCCCACTTGTAAGAACCAGGCCATTTTATTCAACAGTTTAGTAAATTGATGTTGTATACAATGCACTTGGACAGAACATTTCCAATATCCTTCAAGAATTTGGGAGTACTTTACAAAGATGTAATCATAGGTATTCTTTACTGGGCTCAAACTGCACTTTGAAAACTGCAGGTCTTTTTGACCTGTGGTTTTCACTGACGAGATGTGAACAGGCCTTAAACCATTTATACAGAACAAAACACTTATGCCGCATACACACAATCAAAATTTCCGTTGAAAAAAGTCTGATGGACTTTTTTCATCGGAAATTACGATCGTGTGTGGGCCCCATTGGACTCTTTTCCATCAGTGTTTAGAAATATAACATATTTTATTTTTTCTCAGATGAAAAAAAAAAAAAAAACGATACAAAATTCCTATCGTCTGTTTGCAACGGAGAAAAAACCCACGCATGCTCAGAATCAAGTCGACGCATGCTCTGAAGCATTGAACTTCATTTTTCTCTGCTCATCGTAGTGTTTTACGTCACTGCGTTTTGGACGGTCGGAATTTAGTCTGACCGTGTGTATGAAAAACTGATGGAAGTCAGCTTCATCAGAATTCCGACAGAAAATTCCATCGGATTTTACTCCATCAGAAATTCTGATAATACTGTACATATCCTTCATCATATACTCAATATACATGAAATAGAAGTCTAAATATGCATATGTTATTTCACGCTTATGGCAATATAACTTTTATTTATTAAGACAGTGCAAGGTGCATTAAGCCATGCTATCAATCAACTTTCATGTTATGTCAGTTTGACACATTTAGAATAATGAAAGATAATTACTGATCGGTTGATACATGTTACTGCACTTGCTATTCATGCATCATTTACATATAACTTTGCCTGAGCGGACTCTTTCCATCACGTCCAACTCACAAGGTTGTTCCTAAGTCTGTAGGCGGAAGCAGTGACATCCAAGCTATTCCCTAAAGCTCTCTAATACAGAAGCAGACATTATTTGTTACTATCTTACTGAATTTTATGACTGCTATAAAAGATTTATCGTCATTCTGGGCCCCCAAAAAATAGCATTGGACATATAATAGTTTGTATCTTAGATGAAAAAACAAGGGTGGCAAGAACTTTTAAAGGAAAATACATTTTTTGCATTACTTTAATCAGCTTTGCAATTTCGTGATGTTGCTGTGCATGATTTGTTTTACAAGACAAAACATAACTTTGTTTTTCATCTCATTAATTAGCCAGTGATTGATTTTCTCTTTTTTAATTGATAGAGGTTGTCGTATAAAAAAGATCAAATATTTACTGCAAGTTCCAATTTCAAACAACCTCATTTATTCCTGCTTATCTCTGGGCATGTACAGTTTATGTGCTTGTATGCCTTAAACGGCAAAATTAAGCAATCATGAAAGATTAAATATTCACATGCTATCTTGTTATGCTGGAACAATATTATTTTGTAAGAAGATTCTAGTCCAGAACCTCCAGTGGCTGCAGGCAAGACATTTTCTCTTCTCCATACACTGTTTCTTCTTATTCCTCTTGAAATACATTGACTTGCATGCCTGGAGCTGGGCAAAGATGCTAGCAATATTTCTGCATAAATAATTCCTAATGAATACAGAAAACATTTATGATATGAACATTCAACATCGTGATCATGATTTATCCTAAAACTTTACACTAAATGCCTTGAAGTTTATTCCATTATAAATACTTGCGGCATTATATTTATTAACATAGAGTACATACTGGGGCATGAATACATATGTATACAGTATCTTCTCTCATTAATTTTTGAAATGCGTCATGACATTCTGGCTCAGACTTCAACACTGGCAATTCTGGTATTTGCTAGGAAATGGTGTATCTTATTGTCTTATTGTTGATTACTTGCTTGCATGGTGGCAGCTTTGCAAACAGCTGAGTCTTAGTCACATTTTGAAATGGAAATATTTTGTACAGTATTTATGCAGTTTGGCCCATGGACTTTATGGAAAGTGTATTGCCTTTGATGGCATGGCTTGAGGAGGTCTATGAGAACAAAATATGATTAGGATAGCCGCACTCCAGTCCAACGTAGCTTTATTGTAAAAAAATGGAAACAGGCACTACAAGTCATAGCAATGAAACCTAGGACAGCTGACGCATTTCACACTAAAGTAGTGTTTACTCATAGGACTTGAGGAGGTCTATGCCCATTTTGTTTCATTAACATAACACACATCGTTTGTGTAGCAACCATGTTGGACACCTATATTTATTAAGGGTATTCCACTATCTTGGTATTGGTCAGAGGATCACTGTGATGCTTCCTGACAACAATTTAGTTCAATGTACCTGAAAAAATACATAACAAAGTCTTGACCCGTCTGTTAGATTGCCAGATCTGGGTAGCATCGGATTGGGAGGCATGCATACTTATGCAAGGTATTCAAATACTAACTTTCAGAAAAAAAATAAAAATTTCTAGGATCTTCCAAAAGTCTTTCTGCCCTGATCTGAGTATAACCTATGGGTAGGCCATAATGTATGACATACTTTTCCAAAAGCACTCCTAGGATTTAACTGCCCTTTGATCCTGGGTAGGAAATACTTTGGTGTATGAGATAAGGTCACCACCTGTACATTTCCAATTCCTCTTGAACCATTGTGAATGCAGAGAAAATCTATACAGAATCCAAACAATGTGGGAGAACCAGCTGTTTTCTCCTAAGCCTCGTACACACAGTCAGACATCCAACAAACTTTCCCTTTGATTTTTGTCCTAATTGATTTGTCCGGTCACACCCATAGCATACACACAGTCAGACTTTTCTGCAAACTTTTCTAAAACTTTCCCATCATCACGTGTTTTTTCTGCTCTTTTCTGCTCTTTACCACCCCCCTTTGGTTAACGTCTGCTATTGTTGGTTGATTTTAACATTGGTTCTGAGCATGCGTATTTGCACTTTGTACAAAAGTTGGTTGGCTTGCTGTACACACAGTCACACAAGGCACCATCAGACTTTTGTTGCTGAAAAGTTGGTCCGTTCGCAGACCCAACTTTTTGTCTGATGAAACCCCAAAAAAGTTGGTCTGAGGGAGCGTACACACGGTCGGACAAATTCGAAAAGTTGCAGATTTTGAAGTTGGTTGGCAAAAAGTGTGACCGTGTGTATGGGGCTTTAGGGTGGTCATGATACAATACAACAAGACAGAACAGTCCTTTGTCTATATTAAACTTATCCCAATCTCTTAGGAATTGACCACACTGGGTAGGTACAGTCTTCCCTTAACTTCTCTTGGTCTTTGGCACACATGGCCCTATACAAAGTCCAATTAGGGGGTTGGATTTTTGACACCTGATTATCCTCTGTGAATTTATGGAGCAGTTCTCAAATTACCTCAACGCTACAGGATAGGCGGACATGTCTGGCACAGTTTCTGGTCCATCTCCTATGGTGAATATCAGCTGCATGTCAGAAAAGACCACTTGATTTTAAACTATTGCAACTGTTGCACACAGAGCCCCAACGCTGGGACCAGAGGGATGTTTGCATTCACTGTTTTCATTAAAATAATCTTATCCCAGATGTCTAGATAGAGCATTAGCTCTAATGTTCTTTGGGCAAGGTTTGTACTTCAAAATAATGTAATAAATAAATAAGGCAGCCAACCAGTGATGTCCTATGGCATCCAGTTTGGCTGTGTCTAGGACATACTGTATGTCAAAGGATTATTACCTGTTTTTATTTCAAACATAACTCCATACACAAAATCATGTAACTTATCAACAATGGCCCATTTGAGCACCGGAAGCTAAAGCTTATAAACAGGGTAGTTATAATAACTAGGAGTGAGGCTTCAGTTGATGAAGGCTATTGGTCATAGCCCAGCTGGATACTCTTGGGGCAACACTCAACTTATTCCTTCAAAGCTAGCATCCACATTGAACTCATATACATTTTGGGCACCAGAATATGCCTTTTCTTCCACAGTTGAGTAAAAGCCTCTTTGCAGAAGTGTCAGTATTTTTTTCACTACCACAAGTGATCAGAAGGTAGCTGTATGTAGTCTGTTGCTCTTACTGAGAATGTGCTATTTCCAGACTTTGAAATAGAGGAAAATTACCAGAAAACAGCGCTAGAATTATTGTTCTCGCTCTGACGATCACGATGATACCTCACATTTGAACACCATTTACATATGCAAGCGTGACTTATGTGGGCATTCTCTTTGCTGTACAAGCTCGTGGGGACGGGGTGCTTACATTTTTTTCCTTCTTTTTATTTTATTTTATGTAAACATCCCTTGTGACAGTAATAGGTGGTGACGGGTACTCTTTATGGAGGGATCAAAGGTCTAAAAGACCCCAAATCCCTCATTTGCACTTTTCAAACAGCGATTCTGAATACTGTAATTTTTTTAAACTGTACCATTGGCAGCCAAGTAAACAGAAGTGACGTTGTGACATTGCTTCTGTATTTACACAAAGGAGACTGTAAGGAACTGTTTCTGGCTTCCTTCCAGTCTCACTCTAGCTGGTGGAAGTGCTGAATCGGGGATCGGGTCTCCCAGTGGGATAAGCGGCAGAAGGCGGGGACATGCCCTCTTGCTTCTTTGGGATAATAGCTGAGCAGCTTTTAACCATATTAGTTGTTATCCCTGAAGAGCCAACCACCCACTCTAAAAAACGGTACCAGGATGATGCATGTAGCTGCATGCATCATCCCAGTATAACCCCCTAAAGCCAAAGCCGCTTATGTGTGTACGGTTGGCGCTAAGGGGTTAAATGACATCACAGTCCTCGAATTGGGGTTTCTGACCTAGCTAGCAGGGACAGGAAGTACCTGTTTATAGCCAATTAACTCTGTGCAAATGAACTAACAAAAATGTTGGCCTAATATAACCTTTGGTCAACATTTTTTCACATGACACATGATGCAGGAGAAGTTTGGTGCCAATTCTCAGCAGTGCTAACCTAGTGATTAATATTAACTAATCAATAAACAGTACGCCACTAACAATGACAGTATCACTAACCTAGTAGCCAAAGCCTATGCATACCTCCCAACTTTTTGAGATGTGAATGAGGGACACATATTAGCAAAAGTATGTAGGCATAGTTAAACCTACAAGTGCTTTTTTTTACCACTTATATTCCTTTTTACTGGCTTTTGAAATTACAAATACAGCAGTATAGAAGTTGGATGAAAGGTTTAGCACTGGTAAAGACTTTTTGAACGATAAATAGTGCATTTTATTTACAACCATATATATCAGATCAAAATGAGGTACAAATGAGGAAGAAAGAGGTTCAGAGGGACATTGTTCCAAATCAGGGACAGTCCCTCAAGATCAGGGACAGTTGGGTATGCTTGTAGTTAGCATAGTCACCTGGTTGAATGGGTTTGTCTACTCCTTCCTTAAAATTGTTGTAAAGGCAGAAGTTTTTTTATCTTAATGCGTACTATGCCCCCCCTCATAATACTTATTCGAGGCCCTCCCTGTCCAGCAATGTCCACAAGTGTCTCAGCCATCCGAGATTCTCCTTCCTGATTGGCTGAGACACAGCAGTGCCGCCTTTAGCTGGTTCTGCTGTCAATCAAAGTCAGCTAGCCAATCAGGGGCGAGAGGGGTGGTGCCGTGTCAGGGTTCCATGTCTGAATGAACACTGGGTGCTGTGACTCAGCTCCGGTGCCCCCATAGAAAGCTGCTGGTCTATGGGGGGCACTGAACAGGAGGGAGGAGGCAGGATCACAGACGGCGTGGTGACGTGGCGGTGACGTTGACGCCGCCACGTCACCGCACCAGGAAGTAAAACACTTCCGCGCATGCGTCGAAACCATTCGGCGCGTGTGCGAGAAGACATGTCTGCTGGTTAGCGTACTAACCAGCAGACATATCGGGCGGACGGGTTCCCAGCCGACAGATTTAAAAGCATGCTTTGAAATCTGTCAGGTGGCCAAGTCCGTCGGCTCGCCCGTACACACGGTCGAATCTGTCTGCTGGGATGGTCGGGCCGATCGTTTCCAGCAGATAGATTTGATCGTGTGTACGTGGCCTTATAGTTGCTAGCAACTATTTGCTCGGGGAGTTAACATCAGCATAGGAATCAGATGTTCTGAAGGTTGTAATTTATATTACCATTACTACTTTGCTGCCAGGTTCCTCATTTGCAGTACTATATCAGATCTCTGTATAAAGGCTGCTTGTAACTGACTGCTGTACCATCTGCCAATAATATAGAGCTGTAGCATCTGTTCAGATCCATTGTTCAAAACAATTTGAGAGATCTGCCATGACTGCTTTTGTGGGCCAAACCCAAAATTGCCCAATACCTCAAATTGTGCACAATACAAAAAAAAAAAAAAAACGCTTATTTTCTAAATGCAATTTAGAAAGTAAGCATTACGCCTTTTTTCCCTTTATAATTATTAAAGAAACATATATTTTTTTATATGATTTCTGCTCTTCCTTTTTTAAAGATGCTATTGATGCTAGGCATTTGTTAAAAGTATGGAGACACAAAAATCCAGTAATGCAGCTTGAAACATAAAGAAATTTAGCCATGGTTTTGTGAGATCATTTTGCACTATTTTATTAATTAGAGTGATGACATACAGTATTGCTTGAAATGGCTATACAAACATACACACAAACTAGAATAGCTTATTTTCTAATATTGAATTCTGTATTTGGATCCATGTAGTGAAAAGCACATACATGGTCTTGAGAAGCTGCATGTGACTTTTACATCTTGTAACAATTACCTCAGAAGGAGCTGCTGGATTGTTGTGGACCCTCCTGCTTACCTACTGGTGACCTGCCCTATAGCTAACCCAGATGCTCACCTTCCCCCAGCCTTCTTTTGGCTTAAATGCCTAGAAAAGAAGGGATTGGTGTACAGAATGCTGTTTTACTTTAATTAAACTTATATCTTAGATTATACAGAAATCTTCAGGGAAATGTAGGCATTTTCACCAAATATGATGCAAAAAGGATATCCTTACTGGATTAACCACTTCCTGCTGAAAGGGCATAAATGGACGTCTTCCTGTTTCAGCGGTTATATCGGGTTGATACCTGCACTTACAGGCTTCAACCTGCTATGTATTGATCTTTTAAGCCGGGGATTCCCTGCACCATAAGAACAATCATAGAGGCTGTTCAGCCACTTGATTGTTCTTACAGGTGGTGGGAGGGGACATTCCCCCTCTTGCTGTCCTCCAGTGCTTCTACCGGATGATACACAGAGATGAAACAAATCATGCTACATAAGTTTTACTTGTATATCTGCTGTCTCCATCTGTATATATCCTTTAGAAAGTGCTCTTCGTGTTAACGTTTTTCTCTTCCTGGTTAGCACTGGTAGTGGATTATTGGCATACAGCCAAGACAGCTGATAGGAGGAAAGGCGCACAAACCCTCTCCTCATAGGCAAAGGAAGAAAAGAATGTGCAGAGCTCTGTTCTTCGATGGCAAGCTGACTGATAATCTATTTATAGCAACCTCCCCCGACACATAGTTACATAGTAGGTGAGATTGAAAAAAAACACAAGTCCATCAAGTCCAACATATGTGTGATTATACAGTATATCAGTATTACATTGCATATCCCTGTATGTTGTGATCATTTAGGTGCTTATCTAAAAGTTTCTATCTCCCGTCTCAGAGAACGCATGCGTTTGCAAATGCGTGCGGACAAAACCCCTGTTTTTAACGCACATTGTTAGACAGGTTAATTGGTTGTTCTGCTAGCTGGTCAGTAAGTAGGCTTGGTTATTCCCTGGGCATTCCCCAGGTTCTTGTTGTTATCTGTTTTAGCCTTCCATTGCTACTTACTGCGATTGCCAGCCATAGATGGGGGCGGTGGATACGTTTTGTTTCACCTGTGGTGTTTATATTGGTCCAGCAGTGCACCAACACCTTTGCAGCCATTGTGCTATATGCTGGGTGCTTGGTGTGCTTCTGTACCTTTAAGGAGGGGTGGCTCCCCTTCAGTCCACATGCCCCTATTTATCCATTAAAATGCATGTGCCTCCATTGTGAGGACACTCACTGTTAGTGTTAGGACCACAGAATTATGGGGTGCCTTGGCGCGGCTCTGTGGCTCACGCATGCGTTTGCAAATGCATGCGGACAAAACCTCTGTTTTTAACGCACATTGTTAGACAGGTTAATTGGTTGTTCTGCTAGCTGGTCAGTAAGTAGGCTTGGTTATTCCCTGGGCATTCCCCAGGTTCTTGTTGTTATCTGTTTTAGCCTTCCATTGCTACTTACTGCGATTGCCAGCCATAGATGGGGGCGGTGGATACGTTTTGTTTCACCTGTGGTGTTTATATAGGTCCAGCAGTGCACCAACACCTTTGCAGCCATTGTGCTATATGCTGGGTGCTTGGTGTGCTTCTGCACCTTTAAGGAGGGGTGGCTCCCCTTTAGTCCACCTGCCCCTATCTATCCATTAAAATGCATGTGCCTCCATTGTGAGGACACTCACTGTTAGTGTTAGGACCACAGAATTATGGGGTGCCTTGGCGCGGCTCTGTGGCTCACGCATGCGTTTGCAAATGTGTGCGGACAAAACCCCTGTTTTTAACGCACATTGTTAGACAGGTTAATTGGTTGTTCTGCTAGCTGGTCAGTAAGTAGGCTTGGTTATTCCCTGGGCATTCCCCAGGTTCTTGTTGTTATCAGACTGATAACAGAGCTACAGAGCAAGAGACAGCTACGGGACATAGTGCTTTGGAGAGAGATAATAAAACACTACAGATATATGTGCCCAGCTCAAATTTCATGAATCAGGTTTACATCCACTTTAAGAGGCGATATGATCGTAATATACATATCTTTAAACGGTGACTTTAGTATTAAGGAAAAATTATTGTATTTTAGGTCTCTAAAAAAACACTGGGCCACACAATGAAGTTGGATGAGAAGCCATTCAATCCTAAACTTTGTAAGTAGTTATTTACAGTGTCAGGGCTGGGCTTCTATCATCTCTCTTCTCAGTGCTCAAGGCTACTCAGGTGTCAGTTAAATACCAGCCACTCATTGTTTCCACAATGACTCACCTGGTTACCATTACCTGCCATTCAGTTCATTAGTACAGCCTACAAAACAGCCTTGCTCATTCCCTCCATGCCTTCGCCACATCAACATCTCCAGCATGTCTCTGCTGTGTTCCTGTTATGACTTTGCCTGGCTGACGTTTCTTCTGGTTGCTGATCCTGATCCCTGGATTCTGACAATGCTGACTCTTGGCTTCCTGATCCCGGCTCGTCTGATTACCTGTTTTGGCTTCCTAACCCTGGCTTCTGGTTTTGACTACATGCCTGATCTGTATTATTTTTACTATTACATTAAAGATGTGTTTTTTTACTGCATTTTCTGTCTGTCTGGTTCATAGTCCCTGACATACTGTTAGTATGCTAAGGTTACAAAACTCCCTTCCACAGTTAGTGGTATTAGAGAGTGCAAATAAGTTAAAAAAAACTTTTTTCAATACAATGTAAAGGGATATGGCAAACAATAGTCTCACACACACACTCACAGGTTAAACTGGATGAGGGGGTGTCTTTCTTCAGCCTTACCAGCTATGTAAAATGATATCTAATGCCGCGTACACGCGATCGTATTTCGGCATGAAAAAAACGACACTTTAAAAAAATGTTATTTAAAATGATCGTGTGTGGGCGTCACATAATTTTTCGAGTTTTGAAAAACTAAATTTTTTTTTTTCAAACATGCTGCATTTTTTAACGACATTTTAAACAATGTAATTTTTGGGTTATAAAAAATGATCGTGTGTGGGCTAAAACAACGTTAAAAACCTGCGCATGCTCAGAAGCAAGTTATGAGATGAGAACGCTCGTTCTGGTAAAACTAGCGTTCATAATGGAGTAAGCACATTCATCACGCTGTAACAGATTGAAAAGCGCAAATCGACTTTTACTAATACAAAATCAGCTAAAGCAGCCCAAAGGGTGGCGCCATCCGCATGGAACTTCCCCTTTGTAGTGCGTGTTGTACATTACCGCGCTGTGCTAGAGCGTTTTTTTTAAAACGACCGTGTGTGGGCAACATCATTTTAATGATGAAGTTGGAAAAAACTTTGTTTTTTTCTACATGCTGAAAAATGCCTGGAAAATGTTGTGTGTACACGGCATCAGCCACTGGGGAAGCTGAAAATTAATATAATGGTCAGCACTACTACAGTGATAGCAGAAATCCCCTCTGCACACACACACACCTGGCACCTTCATTATTCATTTTTTTTCTATGAATGCAGGGTGTTCTCTGATTGGAAGATGGGCAGTGACATCACAATTTCCACCTTATTCAATCAGAGAAAGTATTTTTTTTGGTTGAAGAAAATGCAAGGTGTTGTATAGAAGACAACAGTACCAATAGACTGCCCCCCTGTTATCAGTGTGGAGATGAAAAGCTTCCCGCACAAAACCCCAGAAAAAAAAACAGGAAGACTGCAGCTATCACTGTGGTAGCACTGCCTCTTCCCATCTGTATCCCTTTTCCCATCTCACATCCCTGCCAGTGATTGGCCAGGGCTTTAATATACACATCGGCCCAATGCTTTAATATACACATCTGCCTCCCATACTGCAAGAATATACACATCTGCCCCCATGTGTACATTACAGCATGGGGCATATGTGTATATTCTTGCAGTATGGGAGGCAGATGTGTATATTACAGCATGGGGTCAGATGTGTATATTCTTGCAGTATGGGGGCAGATGTGTATATTACAGCATGGGGGCAAATGTACACATCTGTCCCCATACTCCAGGAATAATATATACATCTGCCCCATAATGTTACCACACACAGATGGTTGTCCTTTCTTACCTGACTATCAGGCAGACAGACCCGTCTGCAGAGTAGCTGATGGACACACGTGCGCAAGGGAAGATGATTCAAGCAGGCGGGCAGGTGATAATGACGTCAGCGCCGCTACTCGGCTGCCGCCGGGTGGACCAAGATGGCCGTGGCTCCGGAGCTAGGCCGAAGCCACGGCCTTTTCCTATCACTATCACTCCGCGGATCGTCCTCGATCAAAATGATTTTAATCGACCAAAGAAATTAACGATTAATCGACCAATTAATCGTTAATTTCCGCAGCCCTAATAAAAACATGTCAGCAAATACACCTATTTAACCATTTCAGCAGCAACGTTTTTCATTCTACAAATTAATCAAAATCCAAGAAGAATACTTTAATATATTGCAGTTTACCAGTCCTTAGATGTAGTGGCTGCATTTGTTTATTGGTGATCCTGCCAATAACACACTTCCTGCTTTAATGTATATATATATATATATATATATATATATTAAATGGCCAAAAAAAACGCCTATAAACGAAACGTGGCTAAATGTGGGTTACCATGTTTAGACACATTTAGACGCATTTGGCGTCTGAAACGTCGGAAACTTCAGCGTCTGAACTCTTTTTTTGCCTTAAAAAAAAGGCCTAAAAAAAAAAACTGCCAAACAACGACAGTAAATTAACCTGTGTACATGTACACATAAGATAACATTGAATAAGTTGAGGGGCAGCTGAAAAAAGCATTCAACTGCCTCTGAACATTCGTTCAGCAGCAGCAGTGTACATGGGGCCTTACATTCACTATACAGCCCTCCCTCTTGTCCCAACTAATAGTTTCCCATTGAATGAAATTAAACAAAATACACCATGCTATAGTATGAAGCGCTGATTATTAAGCGTCTCTTGACTCATTGTTGGACCATGTATACCATTTAAAGTGATACAAAAGTCAATTTTTTTTTTATTTAAAAACAACAAACATATCATACTTACCTGCATTGTGCAGTGGTTTTACAATAAGCAGTCCAGATCTGCCTCTTCTGCAGCTTGCTATGGGGGGCTCCCGAGCCGAAACGCTGCTCTGTGTGTCCATTCAGTCACTGAGCCATGGTTCGGCCCTGCCCCCTCTCTCTCCTCATTGGCTCACTGACTTTGACTGAGACCAGCGGGAGCCAATGGCACCACTCTGCTGTCTCAGCCAATCAGGAGGGAAAGTCTCGGGCTACTGAGACTCTCCTGCAACATTGTTGGATCTAGATGGGGCTCAGGTAAGTATTAGGGGGGCTGGGGAGCTGCTGCACACAGAAGTTTTTTTTATCTTAATGCAAAGAATGCAAAAAATCTTCTGACTTTACAATCACTTTAAATTTGAATTATCATTCTTAAAACTTGAATTATCATAAAAAGGCTTACTCCAACTGAGATATTTTTTTTTTTTTGTGTTTGCTTTGGACCTTTGTGTTCCGAAGAGCCATACAGATTCTAAAAACCTCAATAGGACATCCACCAAAACACCTGAAATTGCACTTTTTAGTATGCTGACTTTATCTATTTTCTTAATGTTTGCTCAGCCTGATTGCTTAGGGAAAAAAAGGTTTTCTGATTTGGCAATCCATTAGTAAATCAACCCCTGAACTTTTACTGTAAGATTGACTGTTGTAGTTTTGCAATATAACTGGTATGTTTCATGGGGCAAATGTTGTTCAGGAACTATTTACATTTTTATAGATTTTCGTATTTTTTCTATCACTTGTAAGCTTTTAACACAGACATAAGTCAATTTTCTCACATAAAACAAGCAGAAGAAAAGCAATACACCATATAAATGGAGTGCAATTTGTAGGAACATAGTTGCAGAGTGAATCAAGCTTCATAAATATGTACCGAAGTGTAATCGTGCACATTGATCACAGGATGTACTGAATTCTAATTTGCCTATGAATGTAAATTGCTGTTATTACAAATAACCTACAAGCATTGCTCCAAAGAGAACACTTAATAGGAAGGTGTGTGAACATCATCTTGAACATTTAGTGGAAAATACTTGAAACCTGCCAAATTCTGGTTGCCTAATGACATGGAAAAGGAAGAAACCCATTTTGAGAAATAAAAGAAAGGAGTGTGAAAGATGCTTGTTTCTAAATATTGTTTTAAAGGTATGATATTTGGCAGAAACAATCTCTACTATTCATTTCCATATGTAAAATTGAGCAGACAAATGTTAACTAAACCAAAAAATATGGCAGTTATGTGGACTTATATTTAAACTACAGGAGAACTACCTCTAAATCAACTATTTTCCATAATGTTGGCAATCATAAGCAATAATTTGTTCAAAATTTAAGTAGAACTAAAGACAAAGCTTTTTTATTTTATTTTTTATTCATAAGGAAGGATACAATCTTTGTCAGTTTTTTTTCATCTTTGTCCCGTTGGGGAGATTTCCCTTCACTTCCTGTCCAATAGCTGAAAGAGGAAGTGAGAGGAAATCCCTCCAAAGTGAGAGACTCCATCGACGTCGCTGGAAATAGTGTACATATAGGGAAATTTCCCCTCTATTATTCTTTTGAGGACAACCCAAGATTTGGGATGTTCTTTTACTTTAACTCTTAGTGATAATGGTAAAAAGGACACATAGAGAGGGTCAATCTCATAACAGGGGTACAGTTGGCAATAAAAACCTGACAAATGTTCTCGTAATTCCTCGCTACTCTATACAAAACCTGAAAACAATTCCTTTTGTTATACTTTAAGGGTCCATTTGCGCCAGATGGGCGGACGTGTGTTTATCAACACATGCCAGCACATATACAGTACTTTATGAAAGCAATATATTTTAATAATAGATGTTCATGTTATGCTTATGTGCACTGTCCTGCACTGAAAAAGGACTAGGACTACTTTTTTCCAATGCAGCACAATTTTTTTCCCGATGGGGTTTCCTTTTTTCTCGCTGGGATTCCCGGAGGATTTCCTGTTGGGAAAACTGCGATGGAGCATACACACGGCCCGTTTTCCCGGCCAAACCTGTCATGGCAGTTTTCCTGATGGGAAACCGGTGATGTGTACGAGGCATCACACTGACAGAGTGTGAGGAGAGGAGAGCCGATCAGCGGCATCTCCTCACAGGGGAGATCTGTGCTGATCATCAGGGCACTGATTTTTGCAGTGTCCGGATTAGCAGTGCAGCCCCAAGAGTGCCTAGCAGTGATGCCAGTCTGTGCCGATCAGTGACACCAATATGTGCCCATCAGTGAGGCCATTCTGTGACCATCAGTGATGCAAGTCAGTGCTGCCTTTCAGTGTCCAACAGTGCCTGCTTATAAGTATCCGCACATCAGTGTATTAAAGTGCTAGGGTATATTAATGTTACTAAATGATGCCTTCGTCCCATTGAAATATTGTAAAGAAAAG
Source organism: Rana kukunoris (assembly GCA_029574335.1). Classification (NCBI taxonomy): domain Eukaryota; kingdom Metazoa; phylum Chordata; class Amphibia; order Anura; family Ranidae; genus Rana; species Rana kukunoris. Next base: position 166,508,566 of record CM056050.1, read on the forward strand.
AGAGGCTGTATTGGACTATACTGGCATCGTATGAGCAACTGATAGACAGTCAAATTTATAATGTAAAATATTTTTATTACAAAGTAAACATTTCTAAACATTTACAATAAAATATTGATTGTGACAACCATAAATCAGCTTATCATTAACATTGTATTAACAATGATGTATACAAAACATCAAATAATGTGCAGTGTATATAGACTCTACATGTTGCATGTTTTGCAGTTACTTGGTGTCCGCTTCCTCAGGAGCAGGCCCGGACTGGCCATAGGGCATACCGGGCAGATGCCCGGTGGGCCGCGGTGGCCCGCTGGCCGCTGACAGCCCGCTGGCCGCTAACGGCCCGCAAATGGCCTGGGGGCCGATAACGGCCCGCGAGCGGCCTGCGAATTGTCTGCATGTCATATCTCCCCAGGGGTGTACCAAGGGGTTGCAGGCCAAGAGGGGACTTCCAGTTTACCTAATAGCCCCGTTTACCAGCCACCAACACAGCGCCAGATAGAGATGAGCTGGGCCAGATAGAGAAAGTTGAGATCAGCTCTGACATTTTACCCCTCCCTTGCTGCCTACACAACCAGTGAGAGGAGCTGCTTCTACTCCTCTCCCTCCTCTTGTCCTGTGTCTGCCTCCCCCACTCTCCCAGACAGACACTGTTCTGCTGCCTAAGAGATGTGGGCGGGAATATTCAAACTAAAGCCAAACAGAAAGGAAAGATGGAGTCTGATATCCATCCATCCAGTCCCTCCTGCCTCTGAGTGAGTACTGTACACTGATGTAGGGGTGCGCTTCATTCCCTTCTCTCTCTCTTCACCTTTCTTTCTTTCTCTCCCTATTATCTATCTATCTATCTATCTTTATTTATCTATCTATCTATCTATCTATCTATCTATCTATCTATCTATCTATCTATCTATCTATCTATATCTATCTTCCTTTGATCCCATCTATCTATCTATCTATCTATCTATCTATCTCATTCTCTTCTTTATTTCTTTCTATCTTCCTTCATTCCCTTCTTTCTGTCTATCTTTATCTATCTTTATCTATCTTCCTTCCTTTCTATCTATTTATTTATCTTTATCTATCTATCTTCCTTTGATTCCTTCTTTCTTTCTATCGTTGTCTGTCTGTCTGTCTTATTTCTTTATCTCACCCCACATTCCATCATTAGCCCCCCCCCCCCCGGGCTGCTCAGTCTAAAGTGTCCGGGCCTATTTTTTGTCCCAGTCCGGGCCTGCTCAGGAGCCATACATAGGCACAAAGTTTATTAAACAATGTATATGGGATATGTCACAAAACTAAAAACAAAAAAATAAACATTAGTATTTTTATACATTGTGGAAAATATAATATTAATTATACCTCAGACAGGAGGCTCATATCTTATGCATTAATCTTTCTTTATTAATGCTCACAGCAGAAACAAAACTGATCAGTATTCACGCTTTTCTAAAAATAACATGAAACAGAAAAGCTGAAACTTGAAAACGAGAAAGAAACTACGTTTCCCAGCAGTCCTTGGGTCTGTGACCCCTCACTCTGGCCTCTGCATATAAGGACTGCTCCTCCCCTTCCTATTCCTCTTTCTTTCTGCTCACAGGAGAGATAAGTATTGCACTGCTGCTAGTTATCTGTGAGGTGTTTTAATTTTGCTTTTACTTTTACTTTTACTTGTACAAAACCTGTGTAACCTTATTATAACTTATTATTATAACCTAGTGCTTATTACTGAACATTGTTCGTTTATATAACATCTAACAGGTGTAGTACCCCTCTCCCTGGCAGGCCCCCTCCTTCCCATAGGTCAGGATCTGAGGTGGTGATTTATCATCACCCAGTTACTTAGCATTCTATAACTGCACTGCCAGAAGGCAATGTCTGAGGACCGCTCTGTCCCCTTGAAGGGACCTGAAGTGCCTCTGGAGCCATCATGCATGCTTAACGCTGCACAGATTCAGGACCTGGTAGCCAGGTCTGTGCAAGCTGCCATGGCAGCCGTGGCGTTACCCTCGGGTTCACAACAAACCCCCAGGGTTGCCCCCACCGTAATTGAAGAACCTCTAGTAAAAAGAGGGAAATCCTCCCAAAAGAGGAAGCATTTGGCTCATATCGAGGACTCCCCGGCAGGGGAAGCAAACAATGTGCACAAGGCTCTCCCTCACCCGGATTGCCACCCCACGCACCCACCGGACCCCTTTCAACCCCTGAGCCTCAGGGAGTCATGCATGAGGCGTACATCCGCCAGGCGGAACAAACCGGACTCCTACGTACTCGACTCAGACGATATTTCGTCTGACGAGTCCTCAGAAGCCGGATTCTCGGGGTCCGAGTACGATGACAATGATGATATGGGTGCTGGGTCAATGGCGATCCCACACGACGCCAAACCTGATATTCAGGGCAATACAATCACAGACGCTCTGGGAGAACCTCTCTTCCATCCAGATGCCATATCTCACCCGCGGTCGGGAGATTGGGCTCCCCTGCCCCACGTGTTCCAATACGTGGAACTCTGGACCCGCAGATCGCTGGATAGAGCTAACCGAAATAAATTGCGGGCGGAATGCCCACGCCTTTCCCTACCCAGTAAGGTGGCATGTACACCAGACATTGATCCCGTCTTATCTAAGTACCTGGCCAAATCAGGGAAATTCCCCAAGAAGGGGATAGATCGCTCATTCAGGAGCATCCAGGACCGGGTCCTCGACATGTTGGGCCCACTGACAAAAATCCTTAACTTGTCTGAGCAAACAGCTGCCTCAGCACAAGAGGTTGATGTGCAACAACTTCGGGGGTGGGCCCAGAGGGCCATATGCCTTTTAGGTAACGCCAACACGGCATGCTCCACGGAGCGCAGACGCTCCATCCTCATGCGCCTGGATCCACAACTGGCCCACCTGGCGGAGACCGAACCGGGACCTTCTGCTGAAGGCCTACTATTTGGGGACTCCCTTGTTAGGGACATTAACAAATTCGTTGGACTATTCAATAGTCTCGACTAAGCTCAATCGTCCCTCAAAAGGGCAGGCAACCAAAAGGTTTTTGCTAGGGCCGGCAGAGGTAGGGGCCGCTCTGCCAGCCGAGCTGGTTACTCCAGACCATTTAATAGGGCTCCCGCCCAGCAACATTACGCTCAGACTCCTGCCTCCTATACCACGGTGGCACAACCCGCACCGTTCTTTCCACCACGTGGCAGACCATGGAGAGGACGTGGGAGCAGAGGTGACCCCAGATCCCGTCCATACTCCGGTAAGTCCTCTTCTGACTCCAAGTTTTTCCACCTCTGTAGGGGGAAGACTACGTTTTTTTATCCACGCCTGGTCTGCGATTACGGCAGACGCATGGGTGATAAACACAGTCACAGGGTTCCAGATAGAACTGTTGTCCTGCCCTCAACTGGGCATTATTCCTCCCCCCCATTCGTTTCACTGCTCAGAACATTGCACTCATAGACAACGAGTTGGGAGAACTGATTTCCAAACAAGCAGTGCTCGAGGTAGACCCTCTCCCTGGGGTTCATAAGCAGTCTTTTTATAGTCAAAAAGAAGGGGGGAGGTTACCGCCCCGTGATAAATCTCCGGGCCCTGAATCAAAACGTCACATACCGTCACTTCAAGATGGAGGGTATCCATTGCCTCCGAGACCTCCTCCACCCGGGGGATTGGCTGGCAAAGGTGGACTTAAAAGATGCATATCTCACAGTCCCCGTACATCCGGAGTCACAACACCTACTCCGATTCAAATGGTGGGATCGCACGTGGCAGTTTACATGCCTACCGTTCAGGCTGTCATCGGCCCCATGGTGCTTCACCAAATTACTCAAGCACGTGGTAGCCGCGTTGCGGAGCAGGGGCGTTCGTCTGATCATTTACCTAGACGATATCCTTATCATTGCGAACTCAAAATCTCAGACCCACGTAGGCTGGACCGTACGTCTCCTGCAGGACCTAGGCTTCCTTATCAACATGGAGAAGTCTATTCTAGCACCATCCCAGAGCATGGAGTTTCTCGGTTTCCTGGTAGATACCAACCAGGCGGTCTTGCGTTTACCCAAGGCAAAACTTGCTCTGATCCGCAAAGAGATCAGAGCAGTACTGCGCAAGCAATCCCTATCTTTACGGGTATTAGCCAGAATAGTGGGCCTCCTGGCCGCATCCATACAGGCCGTCTTCCCGGCCCCTCTCCATTACAGAGCCCTTCAACGCCTCAAAATCCTTCACCTGAGACAAGGTCTCCGTTATGCAGACGAGATTCCACTCTCCGCAGAGGCCAGGACGGAACTGAAGTGGTGGCTCGGTCATGCCGTCGATTGGAACGGCAAGACAATCTTCAATTCCTATCCGGACGTCGTCTTAGAATCCGACGCAAGTGGGGCGCTCGATTCGGAGAGATTTCAACAGGAGGGATCTGGTCAGTCAGGGAATCCTTCCTACACATCAATGCCCTAGAGCTACTAGCTGCCCTCTTCGCGGTTCAGAGTTTTCTCTCGAAGAGATCAAACTGTTGCGTATTGCTACGCATGGACAACATTTCAGCGGTACAATACGTCAACCGTTTGGGGGGGCACCAGGTCCAAAATTTTGGCGGATATCGCCAAGGCATTATGGCACTTCTGCCTGGCCAGGAATATCGTCCTCATGGCGGAGTACATTCCGGGATCCTCCAATATCGTGGCGGACTGGAACTCCAGATACATTACCGATTCCAGCGAGTGGCGGCTAGACCGCTCGACCTTCATCAGTATCATCCATCTCTGGGGACCACTGTCCATAGACTTGTTCGCCTCCAGACTCAACCATCAGTTGCCCCAATTCTTCAGTTGGAGGCCGGACCCAACGGCAACAGCGGTGGATGCTTTCCGCCAATCCTGGACGGGGGGGGACGCATTACGCGTTTCCACCATTCCAGCTGATATGCCGGACCTTATTGCAGATCGCTACCCAGGGAGCCAAGGTGGTGTTGATTGTGCCCTGGTGGCCAACACAACCGTGGTTTCCTCTTCTGTTGGAAATGGTAATCGACCTTCCCAGGGTCTTGCCCTCGTTTCCAGTCCTCCTTTCACACCCGTCCAAAGACATACACCCACTAATTTCAGACGGCTCTCTGACCCTCCTAGCCTGCCTGGTCTCAGGATGCCAGACGCTGACGGAGGCCTTTCACAGTCAGCTAGAGAGCTTCTCGCCCTGGGCCCCCGGGACTCGATCGGCGTATAGGTCAGCCTGGGGAATCTGGGTGCGTTGGTGTAGTCAACGACAGGCTGATCCGATACATACCCCTGTAGCACTTATAGTGAACTTCCTGGCGGAGGCTTTTGATACCGGTAGAGCGTACAGCTCCATTAACGTGTATCGATCAGCTATTTCGGCTTACCATCACCCTGTGGATGCCTTGCCGGTGGGTAGACACCCTCTCATTTGCAAACTAATGAGAGGTATCAAGTTTAAACGACCTCCTCGTCCCAAATACCTATCAACCTGGGACGTATCCAGGGTCCTAGACATGCTATCCACGTGGGATGACAATGAGGACTTGTCTCTCAAACATCTCACGTACAAACTTACGATCCTCCTCTGTCTTATCTCGGTCAAAAGGGTTTCAGATGTTAGAGCACTGGATATTTCCAGGCGACAATTTTCGCCCCTAGGAGTTAGGTTCTCGGTCGTGCGTAGGACCAAGACCGGCATTCAGTCGGTATTCAATACTTTCTTTTCGGATCGTCCGCGCTTATGTGTCGTCAAGTGCCTGCAGGCCTATGAAACGCGTACCGCCGAACTTCGTTCTCCATCTTCGCCCCAATTATTGGTTTCCTACGTCCAACCTCATCGCCCGGTGACTTCTGCCACTCTAGCGCGCTGGGTCAGGTCGACTATGGACATGGCGGGTATAGATACCACTAAATTCGGCGCACACTCCACTAGAAGTGCAATGGCTACTAAGGTGGTCTCGGCCGGGGGATCTCTGTCAGATCTTCTACTGGCGGCGGACTGGTCCTCGGAGACCGTTTTCCGCTCCTTTTACTTCAGACCGGAAACACATGTGTCTATGGCCGCTTTGGGGTAATCTGATGTATATTGTCTTCATTTTCTGTAAGAAATGCTAGCTTTGAACTTGCATAAGATATGAGCCTCCTGTCTGAGGTATAATTCGAGATTTTCCTAGCTTGTGACGGAAAATATTGATTATATGAAGACAGGAGGCGAGTATCTTCCCTCCCTACCCTACCCTATTATGGTTCCTTCTACTCTCTTACAGGATACTGAACACGTTCGACTGCGTTCAGGAAGGTCGAAGACACGTTCCTTCTAACATGGTTTCGTTTCCAAAGGCCCGGTTGGCCGTAGAAGCTGTCGGTTGGTCCCCGTTGGGACGAATGTTACCCCGCGTACAACGGAACGTCTGGGATTCAGAAAAGGCCGGCCAGCCGAAGTCCGAAGTGAGTTGGGGGACCCAGAGACTGGTGAATCATTTTCAATTCGTTTGGAAGTTCGCATGAAGAAAGAGGAATAGGAAGGGGAGGAGCAGTCCTTATATGCAGAGGCCAGAGTGAGGGGTCACAGACCCAAGGACTGCTGGGAAACGTAGTTTCTTTCTCGTTTTCAAGTTTCAGCTTTTCTGTTTCATGTTATTTTTAGAAAAGCGTGAATACTGATCAGTTTTGTTTCTGCTGTGAGCATTAATAAAGAAAGATTAATGCATAAGATACTCGCCTCCTGTCTTCATATAATCAATATTTTCCGTCACAAGCTAGGAAAATCTCGAATTACAGTTATATAGATAAGAATACATCCATCTGCCAATATATAACCATCATTTAAGACAATCTCACCGTGGATGCTGTGTCAGGTAAGTGGCCAAAAACCCAGTCTAGGAAAGCAACCCACCCCGGGAAACACAAAAATGCAGGATGATCCACATAAATTGGTACAACCTGGGTAAAATATTTAAATTAGACATAGTTGAGTATATTCATATGATACTTATGTTTAAACATCTACTTTTTCAGCCAGTTTTGTATCTGTTTGCCCCTATTTACGCAAATTTGTGCATATACGCATTTATATACGCAGGAAAACGTATTCTTGCGTTCTTGTTTTGCACAATATGTAAATGATCATTTGCATGTCTTTGCACCCAATTATGTGCATGAGGCGTAAATTACTGTCCAAAAGCAGATTTCTCTATTTTTCTTTTTACTGAAGAATGCACGGCACTTGTTAACGCCCCTGTGTGCATAGGTACATTACAATTAATGGGCTGTATTTTAGCTCTGTAAAAAAAAAAGCTGCACTGAGCTTTTTCAAGCTGCAGTGTGCAAGAGGCCTAAATACGTATCGAATCCATTTAAAAAAAAAAGATCCATAATGCACAAATCATGAAGCAGATCCATGTGCATGAAGTGAAATGATTGGCAGTCCATAATTAAGCTCCAAGGGGCAGAGCAAACACATTGGGGTGTGGCCTGGCTGAAATCCAGGCTGAGGCTGCCATTCATCTCACTTTATGCACATAGGTCTGCTTCATGATGTGCGGCTTATGGATCTTTTACTTTGACATTACTGCAGCTTGGAGCTAGGAGGAGCTCCCTGTCCCTGCCTGCAGTCACAGTGGTCTAGTTGGACTTTACCTCTCTACCTGAGCAGCACTTAAGCCCTGTACACACAACCACTTTTCCTGCCAGGAAAACTGCCAAGAGAGCTTTTGGCCAGGAAAACCGGACGTGTGTAAACTGCCAGGAATCCCAGTGGAAAAATAGAGAACCCAGTAGTTTTCCTATAGGGAAACACTGTGATGGAGCATACACACGGCCTGGATTTCTGGCCAAAGCACTCCCCACAGTTTTCCCGATGGGAAAGTTACCAAGCAGGTTCTCGGTTTTCCCGTTGGGATTCTCATGTAGAGAAGTGCACACAGCATACATAAGATTGGCAGGTCTTTTATGAATTCAAGAGCAGGGCAGCATCATCAACATCAAGGGAAGCAGCATTAAATAAACTTCACTGGCAGGACCAATGGGTATTGTATTATGCAGAGGAGCTGAAGTGATGAAGTTATAATTAAAATGTTATTAAACCCAGGGCTCTGCATTCGCTGTATCTGTTCTCCCACAGTACACAGAAAATGGAAATGCAAGTATTTTAGTAAATATAAACAGCTAAATATATTTTTTGCAGTATTTAGAAGTCTTGTGAATTCTCTCAGTGTCTGGTTAAATCTTGTAGGAAGAATTTTTATTCTCCTCTGACTGCTCTATGAAGCTACAGGACCCCTGACCCTCTATTTGAACATGTGGTAATGACATGTACAGGGAGGGACTGACAACTCATGGGGCCCCCGGGTAATAGAAAATTATGGGGCCCCCGGGTTAACAGATGGGCACCACGCCAGGAGGCAGTGCAGAGGCGGGGTAGCTAAAATCCGCAGCCGCCGGACCTTGCCGGACAGAAGTATCCCGCGCGCATGCACAGGAGTGACATCTTTGCCACTCCAGCCATACACAGCGCTGGAGCGGCGATACCCGGAAGACACGCCGAGGCAATATGACATCTCCCTTGGCGTGGACCAGGTAAGTTCCCCTAACCTCGTTCCAAGGTAAGTATTTCAAAATGAGCTAGTATGCGGTGCATACTAGCTCATTATGGCTTTTGCTTTACAGGTATGAACAAAGAAAAAAAAATCAGCAGTGGCTTTACTACTGCTTTAAATGATGCAACACATAATAGTGGAATGTCTACTGAAAACTGAAAATGTGCTTTTTATTACACATACTATGGGGGTTATTTACTGAAGGCAAATCCACTTTGCACTACAAGTGCAAAGTGCACTTGGAAATGCAGTCGCTGTAGATCTGAGGGGTAGATTTGAGGGGGACATGCAAGGAAATTAAAAAACTGAATTTTAGCTTGCACATGATTGGATAATAAAATCAGCTTCCCCTCATTTCAGATCTACCCCTCAGATTTACAGCGACTGCACTTCCAAGTGTACTTTCAGTGCAATTTTAAGTGCACTTTGCACTTGTAGCTTTCACTTGTAATGCAAAGTGGATTTGCCTTTCATAAAGATCTGTTAGATCTGTTAAAGATCCTTACCTGCCTGTCAACAATATTTTGTAAAATATACACTAAGCAAAAATATCTGTGGCCGACAAGGCAGCTCATGGACAGCGCATCAGTGAAGGGAAGGTATAATTCCACTTTAACCGGAGGAGATAATTCTACTTCAAACTCAAGCAATGCTAATTAATTTGCAAAAGAAACATGAAAAAAATAATAATACTTTTTGCAAAGATCTTGCACTAAAATGTAACAAGAGCGAACACTTCATCCAAGGACATAACACGGTGAGATCAAGAGTACAAAAAATAAATAAAAGCCTTTGTGTACTCCACTTTATTCAACACAGATAAAATTGAAAGGAATTTACACTGGTTCCCGGAGAGAATGAATAAGGAGGTAATATATGATGGCCTTTTGCTTATGAATTTATATGCTTCTTGCTATAGTTTTGAAGCCTGAGGATTGTTTAGTGCTGTAGTAACATAAATGAATTTTTGGTTCAGGCGCTCAGTAGTAATAAATTCATCCTGAAGTTTTATCAGTGAAGCTATTGAATAGATTGATGATGTGAGAGGACCATGATACTTTATGGCATAATATGAATTTTGTGATAGAATGACTGTGCCTCCTAGCTTGGCCACAGATGAGCTGTGCATGTTAAAATGAATAAGAGACACCTTCTGTCTATACTGGAATCCTGAACATATAAAGTTCTGAATATTTGCAGATTCTTTGTCTGTCAATCAAAATATAAATAGACACACATGTCATAATGTATTAATAAGACGACATGCAGCTCTCGACAAGCTAATGCACAGAGAGACAATGGCATGAATATTCTACAGGTATTGCCGTAGAACAGTTCTATTATTTCTCTTTAATAAAGTTATCATAAAGGGTTATTTATCTATGCATGTATGTTAATTTATTAAAATGAAATATAGTTAATTATAATTATTGCAGATAAGTAAATTGTTTTGCCTGAAGCCGATCAAGCTGTTTGCCTGAGGCAAAGAACTGAAAACTCTCACGCAGTTCACATACTGGTTGGAATCAAATGTTTAGTGCCATGTTTTATATTTGTGGCCCGTCATTTTGTTTTGTGACCCTTCGTCTGTCCCCTATGCTTTCTCGACCTGTCTGTAAGCCAGTCAGAAGAAGTTACCATATATGCTCGAGTATAATCTGAGATTTTCAGCCCCTCTCGGATTATACTCGAGTCAGTGTACCTTTGGTGTCCATTTTTTAATACTCTCGTCTTCCTCCTGGTCCCGTCCCATTCCGTGATAGGCGTTTGACACTGTGTTCAGTGTTCCGTCCTATCATGGACGTTCTTTCATCCTCGGACTCAGTTTCCCAGCAGACACTGTGTTCAGCGTTCTGCCTATCATGGACCTTCTCTTGTCCGAAGATTTAAGACCGTCCATGATTGATGGAACACTGAACATAGTGTCTGCTGGGAAACTGAGTCTGAGGATGAAAGAATGTCTGTGATAGGCGGAACACTGAACACAGTGTCAAATACCTTTCACAGAACGGAACCAGGAGGAAGCCGCGAGTTTTAAAAAATGGACACCCACAGAGCAGCCTGTCAAGAATTTCAGGTACGCTGCAATGTGCACAGTGAGGTAATGGGCGCAGTGAGTTAATGGGCACAGTGAGATAATGGGCACAGTGAGGTAATGGGCACAATGAGGTTGTAATGGGCACAGTGAGGTTGGGCACAGTGAGGTTGCAATGGGAACAGTGAGGTTGAAATGGGCATTGTCGACCCTCTTTTCCACTTACAGTAGCTGCTGCATTCTCACGCTAGGCTTATACTCGAGTCAATACGTTTCCCCAGTTTTTTGTGGTAAAATGAGGTGCCTCGGCTTATACTCGGGTTCGCTTATACTCGGGTATATACGGTATGTTCATTTTAGGCTTTGCAGTTGCAGGTGATGGGCATTTAATTGGTGCACACAGATCTGAATATAACTCTACTTGCCACATCCCTTATTATTTTTTATCATCCTCAGACAACCACTACTACATAGTGTCCTCTAGTGATGAGCGGAATACGCCATATTCGATTTTGCGATATTTCGAAGAATATTCGCGAATATTCGTTAATATCGAATATTCGTGATATTTTATAAAAAAATAAAAAAATGTGAAATTTCGCCAATGCGAAATTTCGCTATTTTTTTTGGATAAAATATCACGAATATTCGATATTTACGAATATTCGCTATATTTTATAAAAAAAATAAAAATGAATGCGAAATTGATTACAAAATTGATTGCGAAATTTTAAAAAATACGAATATTCGAAATAGCGAATATTCGCCGCGATATTCGAGTTATTCACGAATACTCGAATATGCAATATTCTTAGCGAATATTCGCAATGCGAATATTCGTGAACAACACTAGTGTCCTTGAGATAAGCCATTTAGAAGGATAATAAATTAAAAGATGTTCATTATTTGGCCACATGAGTTGAAGCCTGTGAGCCTGAGAAGAAATCATGAGAACAAGCTTTGTAGTCCTGAGGATAAGGCATGTACACTTGGACACTATGGGAAGGTTCCCCTGGGGGGTTTTAATGCAGCAAGATATGTCAATCAAAGTATGAAAATGTATATAAAAAATCTTTATTGGAATAAATTACAAATACATGTTATTACTAAACTGTAGATTCTGGTTGTAGGGATACAATACAAATTTCATGATGCAGCCAAGCAACCATATATTTATACAGCATTACGTAAGTGGTTAAACTGTATGGAGACCCCAACACCTTTGGACCTATTATATCATGGTCTTCTTCTGGGGAATGGTTGGCTCCTAAATAAATATATTAAACAAAGCATGTACACTAAGTGAATTTATGCCACAATGCAAAGGGAAGCCTATCACTTGTTATACCCCTGCTATTAAGTACTATAGAGTAACCCGAATATAAGGCTTTCATTGCAGCATCTAAGACGGTCTGTAAGTTGTATTTATGAGTCTTTCCTCATAAAATGATACTGAAGTTCTGTTTCAATAGGCTTTTGTTTGCTTGAAGAAGGTTTTGCAATTATATACAAGTCTAAGACAATGGAAACCCAACTTGAAGCAGGTCAAATGCATTTCAAAAGGAGGCAACCTGTATGCCAAACTCACCTTTGTGTGAAATCTGAATGATCTAAAAAACAACTCAAACTGACATCAAACTGATGCCATTGACACAAGCTCAAAGCTTATTGACACAGCCCCTATAAGACAGTGGTGATGGTAGTGGAACAGAAACATCACAATAGGTGAAGTAAACAGATAATACCCATGATGTGACTTTGTACCTTGCCATTTTGCCTAATGGCAGGAATATTTTTGGATATTAAAGGTCTTTTTTATCAAGGTAAGCAGTTAGGGGTCATCTATGTCCCCTTTCAAGCTTATAGCTAAGAAAGAGGGGTTGCCATAGCTAGGTATGACTTTCAGTTTTGCAGATTTTCTCACACTTATTGCCTAAAGAAATATACCAACCATAATTTATGCAGGAAATGTCAGATCCCATCGTCAATGATTACTTTAAGATTATCATTTCTTTTAAACCTGAATGTTTGCTTAGATAAAAATACACATTGTACATTATTAATACAGGCATCATTAAATATAACATTATGTTGCAAGAAAGATTCTAGATTCCTCAGGTACACTGTGTCTTGTAAATGACTATTCATTCTAAATGGACACTGGAATAATCAAAATATTAAATATTAAAAGAATAGTTACGAGTTTCCATGTGTTTATTTAGTATAATATGAAAGCAGACTGAATTCTGCAAATAATAGTGTGTTTCATGCTGCCATTTTCTAAATAATGCTAATAAAAAATATTCATGGGTAAAAAGAGGTCACGATAAAAGGTAAAGCATGAGTGAATCAATGAAAAGATCCCTTCAATAGAACTGTCAGGGAGGGATTCTTTTCGTGTCACTGCCTGATTAAATAGTCATAGCCCTGTCAAAAAATGCCCCTATTGGGACACAATGGGTTCATGTGGTGAGGGCCTATTATACTGTATTTAACCAGAGAAAAAAGCAGAGAGGCCATCGTTTTACTAAAACAAAAAAAAACAGACACTGGGCCATTGTGTGTGAAAATGTATTCAGCCATATAGATCTGCCTCATTAGAGGATTGATGATTTGCCTTCTTTACGTCGTGTGGTGCAATGTTTATGTAAGTATTCATATATTAACTGCTTATTGCAACTTTTGACTGCTGTCTCCCTGGAGACTTTCATTAAGGCTAAAGAGCTTGTATATAAGGTGGACATTGTTTACTGGTATGTTACATTAAACAAGAATTAATTAATATCTAAACTAGTCATGCGTATATATAACGTTACACCCTTTCCTATCTGTATTGTGCACCATACCAAGACAAATGCATACTTTTTTTAATTTAGAAGGTGCTTCCATCATGTTCAAATACAGAAGGATGGATTCAATTTAAATTTTTTTTGGCATACAGTATGGATTTGCAGAATATATATATATATATATATATATATATAAATATATATATATATATATATATATATATATATATATATATATATATATATATATATATATGTTTTTGGTTTGGATAAGTTGGAAAGGGATTAGAACACGTATTCGTTTTTATTGCTGTCTGAGCCCATATTATTTAAGTTAAATAGTAGCAGCAGGTGGGAAAATGTTTGGATCTAGGCCAGCAATTGGCTCTCAGCACTATCAAAGCTCAGGTTATTGCCCTTTCACATTTGAAAGACCTTTGGGAGATATGGGCCTTGTGGGAAGTCACCTATTGGTTTTGATAGTACCTTTAATAGGAGTCCCCAGCCTGTCAACCAACCTCTTTATTTAGCTGTGCTTAGTCCACTGCCTGTTGCATGAGCATTAGGTTTAGTTCCTAGGTGCAGGCAATCGTCTATTTTACTACCTGCATTGCTGTTTCTCTGTTTACCTACTTCAGCTTGTATCTGACTATACTCATTCATCACCAACTCTGACCTTTTGTTTGTCAGTTTCTGATATTGCCTATTGACTGTGCACCATCCTCTGGTTCTATTCCTGGTAAGCTGCCATCTGCCTAAATGTGTCTAAGGGCTACAAATTGGTACACCCATCAAGTTGTACAAACACATTCTTGGTTAAAGAGTCCACTAACTCTGATAAGAGTTTTTATTGTACATTAAGGTGGTGATGCACTCAAGGGCTTTGTGGTATATCAACTGACTGTGTGGATCGAGATTCTTTTCACTGATTCACTTTCCACTTTGGGATAACTCACATCACCGATATTTTCCTTAGGGACTATATATTTATTTTTCATTTTAGTGTATACCAGTACTGGATTTATTTAATGTATATTGTTATTTATAATACCCAATTTATGTCTTACTTTTAGCGTGGCACTTTGGTTTTACAATTGGTCTACCACCTATAAAGTCCATCACTCCTTGTGGGGTGTTCTGATAAAAAAACTGGTGTGTTTGTTTGAGACTGTGTGTATTATTCATTTTAGGGGTTAACATCCTCTCCAAAATGCAGATACCACAGATATCCACTATCCATTTTTTCCCTAATAATCTGGCTTCTCTGCACCTCGTGAGCTGCCTTTTAACCCATTAGAGATGTTCTCCTCTCTACTCACACGGTTGTATTCTTTGTAACCATCACCTCTTCCAGTCCAGCATCACTGGGTTTTTTTTTAGTTATTTTTTTTTGCAATGGTCCAAGGACAGTTTTACTGAATAAAACTGACTGTTTTCATGTTGCTGCTATCTAGCAATTTCAAGCCCATCCTTTGGAAAAAAAATTCTGAGCTGCCCTGTGTCCTCGGCACATTTGTGTTTTCTCAAGAAGAGTAGTTAGCCCTCCCAGTTCGTAACTTGGAGCTACAGAATGATTAACCTTTTACACTTTAGAGACAAAAGAGTAGAATGATATAAGTCATTTAGGAACCTGGAAAAACCAGGAGGGGCTGACACCACTTAATCAACAAAAAACTCCATTTGTGGTTAAGCCCACAACAAGACATAGGAACTGAGTACATTTTTAGAAGATCAGTATGTATTGTTTTGTACTTGCTGGGTATTTAAAGGAATAAAACACAGGGTGCATGCGGTACAGAGATGTACTGCAGATGTACTGTATATATTATTTTTTAATTTTGCCCTGATATACACTTTGATAAGTGATACACAAAACTGTGAATTATGGGTAGTAAGAAACTTGTTGGGGTTGATTTGCTAAGGTGCAGAACCTGTTCACTTAAGTGTGAATATTCAGTGGTATTTACTACAATCGTCCTAATAAAATGGCAATTTAATTTCATTTGCACATTATGAGGTATTCAAACACAGTATAAGCTTATTTACTAACATTTAGTTTGCAAAATGAACATCTTCTATCCCTAAAAAATCTACGTCATTGTGGTTACACCACTTTTCTGTCCTGAAATCATCTCACTTGACCCATTTGAAGGCCCTAATTATCTAACTCCTGAGCGTGCTTGTTGGAGTTATATTGTCATGTAACCGTCATGTAATCTCTGCAGATCTGGCTGATGGGATGGAGTGTCCTCTGCACTGCCCATGCGCTGCAGGCAGTGTGCATAGAAAAAGAAAACTGCTATGAGAAATGGGAAATAGTTATGTTGCAAAAGAGACATACACATTGTTGGAAATCTTAACGTAAAAACTGCCTGAATATTCATGTAAATTATCTAGTCATGTAAAAAAGGAAATTCCTGTTCACCCTGAATACAAAATCATGTGCAGATGCGTTTCACATGTTTGGATAATTGAACAGAATATTCATACAATGTTTTTAGTGAATATTCTCAATTTCGTTTTAAAGTGATTGTAAAGGCTTGTTTTTTGGTTTTAAATAACAAACTTACCTCCTCTGTGCAGTTGGATTTGCACAGACCAGTCCGAATCCTCCTCTTCTCGGGTCCTTCTTCTGCTCTCCTGGCCCCTCCCTCTGGTGAGTGCCCCTTAACCTGCAGCTTGCTACAGGGGACACCTGAGCTGAGTCAGAGCTCGGTGCATCCATTCAGACGCGGAGCCCAACCTGGCTCCATCCCCTCTCTGCCCTGATTAGGTGACTGATTTTGATTGACAGCCATGGGAGCCAATGGTGCCATTGCTGTGTTTCAGCCAATAAGGAGGGGTGTCTGGGACAGCTAAGACACTCGTGGACAACGCTGCAAAGAGAAAGGGCTCAGGTAAGTAATTAGGGGGGCTGCCACACACAGAAGGTTTTTATGTATAGAATGCATTAAGATAAAAAAAACTTCTGCCTTTACAACCCCTTTAAGTTTAGTTCTGCTTTATTAACATGAAACTACCATGTAGTTTTTGCAGCAGTTTCATACTCTCTAAATATAAGACATCAGTTTTCTTTCAACAGCAAATTTGTGCAGCTGTTTAAATGACACATATCATCACCAAAATAGTAATATTTTCCATTATACCCATATCTTTACATATTTTTGTAACCTAGTTATTGCCTGAATGGCTACTATTGGCACATTTTCATAATTACAGCATAGAAAAGCTCAATAACCATTACAAACTGAGATTCTAGCACATGTTCAATGTTCTACATATCATACATGATAGAAATGCTAATAGGTTATCTGATACAATTAAATAAGATTAATTCTCGTTGGCTAACTTGAAAGGCGACAATAAAATTGTCTCAAGACTAAAACTGTGATTCACATAATCACGCCATCAAATAAGTTAGAGAAATAATGGTAAGCTATAAAACATCCATCTGTTACCCGCGAGCTTCTGCCAGGGCTAGAAATAGTCAAATCTGGCAGAATGGGAAAAGCATTTTCTATCACGTACTTTGTTGCAGCAAAGGCTTTGATCTGTCTGATGTTAAAACAAGTTAAAATATTTGTGTCTGCTGCAAGGTCAGACGTGGCACTTGCCAGAAAAAGGGGGCAGATTGCACAACAGAGAGAATATCAAGAGTTCCCCGTACAGGAAAACATCAGCAGATGTAGACAAGATTTTAATAGCTACATAAAGAGGAATGCATGACAACCTCATTAGGAAAACCATAATAGCCTGGCAGGGTAGCTCAGTGAAGACAATATATCAATGTCTTGTTTGTTATAACATCACTAACGATGGATGCTGGCTCTTCTTATCATCTTTTATGTGTTTTCTATTGGTTTGCATTACAATACTGTCATGCCAGTCTATATAGCCACTCGGCATGTGAGCAGTCTCGCACTTGCTGACATAACTCTATAAGAGCACAAGTATGATTGCTGCTGGTAAAGTGGCGGTAATAAAAAAGCAGTTAGTGGACCCCCAACTGATACCCTTGATACGGTACATTTAGAGCATTATGACCTTTTTCAAAGTCTGATGACCACTCTTCATGCTGGAAGCATCTGCAGGGGGAGGTCATCCTGTCAAGCCACACGGAGAAGGGGGATCTCGTACCATCTGCCATCAAAAAGCCAAAAAGCTAAGATGTAAATGGTGCCCCTAGGAACAGAGTTTAGGAGTCATCCATCATAGGATCAGCACAATAATTATTATCAATTTCACCCACTGTGCAATTTTCATAGGCTTTAAAAGATACCCATAGGAGCACTTTAAAATTCAATTTTTCATTGTGTCTCTTTATGGGAAAACACCATGGAATCAAAAATGAGTTTAACAAAGCGATTGAGCTAAGTAGATGCGGTATGCACCTTGGTTAACAAACATGCAAATAAGCCAAAACATAAAAAATACTGTGCTGATTATTTCTATGCTTGTTCAGTGATGATAATTAGCAGGGGAATCATCACTTTACTATGCCTCACTGTCTCCATTGCATATGTTTTCTTTTAATAATTGATTTATTAGAATTAGAAAATTATAAATAATATCACAAACCATTCAAAAAATATATTAAGTCAACCATTTTCACCTTACAAAAAAATTTGATGTTTCTCAACTGCTCATACATTGTATTAAGTTAGACCCCTTTATCATAATTTTTTTTTTTTAATTTAAAGGCAAAATTATATTCCCATGGCCTTGTGGGACATGCCATGATCCTGAGACACACGGTGGAGGAAGCTGGAGGAGCGGACACCGGAGCTGTCAAGGCCACTGCCCGCACTTCAGGAGAGGGGGGGAGCATACCACAGCCAAGCCACGTGAGCAGATAAGTGCTGGAATGCCTGCGGGGGGGGGGGGGGCTGGGTGCGGCTGTTTCAGTGCCGTGTTTCAGTGCCTCCCCCCTCCAAAAGAGGAACCCATGAGCCGCCACTGAAAGTTGACCTATAGTTACTATATATATATATGTGGAGAGAGAGAGATTATCTAAATGTTTTAAACCTAGTTTTTATACATATTTTGAAATGATAAATGTACATTTGACCCATCCTTTATACTTTTATAAGCAGAATTTGCTTCCTTCTGATTCTCATACTCAATGAAAAAGTATAGCTGACTGAAAAAATAAACGTTCTATTGCTACAATCTCTAATGGGGTCAAATGGAGTTTCCTCTGGTTGTAGGAATGACATAATGGAGCTCAGACCAAATTTTTTAATTTATGGCAAGATAGAGCTATATTTTTTACTAAAAGTAAGTTATTATTAATAACTAAAAAAGTAAGGTATTTGGTAATGCTGACATACAGTATGTTTTACTGATTTAAAGTCCATCTATCGCCAAATAACAACCATTTTTAACCTGATTCCACTGTCCAGGTTTTTTGTCAGCACATCTTATGGAATGGAGATGGGTGATCCAGTTCTGGAATGTGTGCAAGCCCATGCTGACTGATCATTGTCACACTGATACAGTCTTCTGCAGGGATGGGCGGTGAGGTGAGTGGCTGGTGAGGCACTAGCTGGTATCAGAGCCAGATACACACAGGTTACATACACTGCAATCATTAGAGCGAGAGCAATAATTCTAGCACTACACCTCCTCTGTAACTCTAAACATGTAACCTTTGAAAAAAGTTAAAGCGTCACCTATGGAGATTAATAAGTACTGTTTGGCGCCATTCCACAAGTGTGCGCAATTTAAAAGTGTGACATGTTAGTTGGCGTAACATCATCTTTCACATTATATAAAAAAAATCAGGCTAAAGTTAGTGTTTTTTTTATTTAAATCATGATACTGTTTAAAAAAAAAAGCATTAACATTTTTCTCTGCGCAAATACTGTGTTACATAAAAAGGTGCAATGACCACTATTTTATTCCCTAGGGTGTCTGCTAAAACAATATATATAATGTTTGGAGGTTCAGAGTAATTTTCTAGAAAAAAATTATGATTTTTACATGTAGGAGAGAAGTGTCAGAATTGGCCTGGTGGCAAGGAGTTAATTACCATAAGTAACATACAAATAATTATTATATATTGTTTTTTAAGGTAATTTACTATATTTTCTAAATCTGTAGTCAAGCAGGTGGCTTAACGGAAACATTACTGAAGTTTGAAGTTATAACTTCCATCCAGTAATTTCACAGTAAATAGATAAATAATAAATTATTATGTTACAACATATAGCATATAAATATATGATTTAGTTCTCAACAGAATCAGTTTTTCCCTCTTAATTGTGTGAGAAAAACATGGGATTGTGGGTAAATCTTAGGCTCTGTACACACGATCAGTCCAAACTGATGAAAACGGACTGAAGTTCATTTTCATCAGTCCAAACCTACCGCGTGTATGGCCCATCAGTCTTTTGTCCTTCAGACCAAAGTTTTAAAACATGCTTTAAAATCGGACTGATGGACCGCTGACCGATCGGTCAAAACCGATGGTTAGTACGCAAAAACATCGGTTCAAAACCCGCGCATGCTCAGAATCAAGTCGACGCATGCTTGGAAGCATTGAACTTCGTTTTTTTTCAGCATGTCGTGTATTTTACGCCACCTCGTTGGACTCAATCTGTTTGTGAACTGATGGTGTGTACGCACATCAGACCATCAGACCAATAGACCATCAATCCATCAGACGATCAGTCCGTTTTCATCAGTTTGGACTGATCGTGCTAGTGGCTACAAGGCCAGCTAGTGGCTACAAGGCCTAATACCCATAAACACATGTTTTTTCCTTGTAGTTAAGAGGGCTGGGCTGGAAGGGAGCATATGTCTTTTAGACACATGCCCCTTCTATGACACTGCAGTGAGAGGCGTGTCAGATTTGTTTATCATTTTGAAAATGTGTAATAAATAAAAATAAGGAAAGGTGCATTTGGGCTTATGGCATATTGTGACCTGAATTTATTAAAATTTTCCACTGAAGTAACTAAAGATTGCATCAGATTTGTTTATCATATAAAGAATAAAACCTTTAATATTAAATTCACTAATGTCGTGTTTGCTTTAAAAATTCAGCATTCGTGTATAGCTGTGTTCTCGGGAAAGGTCAGAGATGTACTAGACTGAACTGACAGTGAACAGCTCCTTGGAGCAGAAAGAAGTTAGAAGAGCAGAAATGAGGGAGCAAATAAAAATTCATGGAAACAAATCAGGACATCGGAAAGGGTAGACGAATGGAACATTAACTGAAGACATCACTATAAACCTTTCAGACTGTGCATGTGCTGAACTCGAGTTTGTAAAAGAAAATAGAATCTTGAAAGTCTCATTTACCATTTCTCTGAAAACAATAACATTTCTGTGTGTTTTCTATCTTAACCTGATGAACAGATTTTACCCCGTTGTTTGTTCTTATTGCAGCAGTAGGGGTTGCTTTGCCATAACCAGGCCCACTAACTGTAATCAGAAAGTGTGTGTACCGCGCTAGTGATAAAAAAATTAAAAACAAAATATTCCTGTGAAAAAAGCAGCGACACTAACATGCAATATATTCATGTAAACAAAATACGTAAGAGGAAATAGTCACGCTACTAGGATGAGATTGTAAATAAATGACCATTAAGTGAAATCTCTAAATAAATATAAGTAAGTTAGAGATATATATATATATATATATATATATATAAAAAATATATGTATAAAAAATATAAAAATATATATATATAAATATATAAAAGTCCACATATAATAATCAGTGAGTCCAATTCAAAAGGTAATAGAGATTTAAAGATGGTGGGAAGATGTTCTAACTTTCCATAACCACCAAAGGGAAATGTGGGTGAGCCTTTCCTTGGGGTACACACCGGGGGAAATAAAAACTCTTACCAGATACAATGGTCCTCATATTAGTAGCGAGGTCACCAGCGCCTGCAGATATAGCCCTCTGGAGGGTCTGAGATGAGTCCGGGATTAGTGATGAGCGGAATACGCCATATTTGATTTCGCGATATTTCGCGAATATTTCGAAGAATATTCGTGAATATTCGTTAATATCGAATATTCGTGATATTTTATATATAAAAAAAAAAAATTGCGAAATTTCGCTATTTTTTTTTTGGATAAAATATCACGAATATTCGATATTTACGAATATTCGCTATATTTTATAAAAAAAAAAAAAATAGCGAAATTTCGCATATGCGAAAGCGAAAATTATTGCGAAATTTCGCTATATTTTTTTGGATAAAATATCACGAATATTCAATATTTACGAATATTCGCTATATTTTATAAAAAAAAAAAAAAAAATGCGAAATTTCGCTAATGCTAGTGCGAATGCGAAATTGATTGCGAAATTGATTGCGAAATTTGAAAAAATAAGAATATTCGAAATAGCGAATATTCGCCGCGATATTTGAGTTATTCGCGAATACTCGAATATGCAATATTCGTAGCGAATATTCGCAATGCGAATATTCGTGAGCAACACTATCCGGGATACCGATGTCACTGAACTCCAGGCGTCCTCCTCACTCAAAAATACACCCTTTGTCCACTGTATTTAGAGATGGGATCTCCCAGAAAAGAGCAGAGCATGTAGAAGAATAAAGCGTTCCAATATAGTATAAATCTTTAAAAAAGCTTGCCCATAAAAAAATTCAAATGAACACTCGCACTTTCAGGGTCACGTGGCACGTGGTGACGACAGCGCGTAGCCCACCCGACATGTTTCATCATACGTGACGTTTTCCAGGGGCATGGGCAACGCACTGAGCCATCACCTTATATAGGCAGAAGAAGACAACATCTCTCTATTTAACATGGTGGCCATATTAGTGATAATATTGCAACCCTATACACAGGCAGCGAACCAAGCCTTGTTTTAGGTGACATGTGAGGAGGAAAAGGGTGGATATGAAAACCACCTCTTTGCCAATTACTCTTTCTTAAAGGGCCTGCTAAAGAACCAAGCATCACTATCATATAGCAGCCATATTATAGGAAAAAAAAAGTCATTCAAGCTTCACCTACACTCAATGGCAGTATACACAAAGTGCAACAATAAAAACGGATGTTGTGTCTCAATCTGATTCTTGGAACAATCTGACCAGAGTACAATTGTAAGTATAAAAATTGGGAGTTTATACCATAAGACATAAAATCCGCATCTTCCATACCAATTTTTTGATCAGAAAATGCTGATTGGAATAACCCGTGATGAAAGGCCAGCCAAAATTATTATTTTGTCCATCGTTCACAATGGGCCTTTCAGCCAGGAGTTGACTTCTATCCAATTGTTCCACCTCCAGCACTCTCTGCTCTAGAACTTGGACGGAATACCCTTTCTCGAAATAAAATATTAGTTAAAACTTTAGCTTGCTCTCTAAAGTCTCATATTTTAGTACAATTACACCGTAAGTGCATATTTTGTACACAAATAGTGGCCCACTAACTATAACTGCGAAAGGTCTCAGCTCAAACAATGAGTTTCAGATACTACATACGGTTTTATCCTTTGGCACATTTTTTTTTTATACACTACAAGCTGATCTTCATCCAACAAATCCCATTGTCTTGGAGGATTAATGTGAACCGAACCAAACCTATATCCAAGGTAGAAACAATGCTAAGGTGCAGGGATCCTGTGGTACCCAATTTAGTTTTCAGATTGATTCTTATGCTGCTTGCAAGTAAATACAATGGGCCAGATTCAGAGACCCGTAACTCCTGTCTAACTGGTGTTAGACTGGAGTACTTTCGAATTACGCGCGTTTTTTAGCTAGTCTGAAATCTCAAACCATGAAAAGATGGCTGCGGGCTTCAATTTGACCGGATTACGTGTTCGTACGCCTTCGGATCTACGCTGCAATAAAATTGCGGCCACTGGGTGGACTTCCCGTCATTTTCCACGTCGGGGTATGCTAATGAGCTTTTGCCGGCTATCCCCGAAATTACGATCTTCAATCGCAATCTCTTACGGCATCTTTAGTCATCTTTTTTTTGCATAACACTATACCAGCTTTTTGCTGGTCTAATATTAGACAGCCCATGTTAAGTATGGCAGTCGTTACCGCGTCGAATATCAACGTTTTCCGACGTCTTTTTTTATTTTTTACGTAAGTCGTCCGGGAATAGGAATGTTCGTAAACGACGCTACTCAAAAAAAAAATGACGTAACGACGTGATTTCGCGCATTGCACGGCGGGAAATTTCTGAACGGAGCATGCGCAGTTCGATCGCCGCGGGGACGCGCATAATTTAAATGCTTCACGCCCCCTAATCGCGTATTTCGATTACGCGGCGAGAAAAAGACTACGCTGCCGTATCGTACGGGCAAAAATCTACCAGAATTCGATTTAGAGCCTGGTAAAATACGGCAGCGTAGAGTATTTCGAAAACGCTGCGCAAATTTACGTGTACCTGAATCTGGCCCAATATGTTTATGAAAAGTATAAATGCTGCAAGTAAGCATTTCAAATACTGTACTTGATTTTTGTGCTTTTATCTGTAATGTTTGAAATTGATGTCAGGGTCTTTTTAATGTACAGTTTTACAGCCAAACACAAGTACATGCCTGCACTTCAGCAGTCTGTTTAGCTTAAAATGTTTTAGGTTAGGTTCACTTAATTGTCCTAAGAGGATTGTGGCCTGATCAAGCCATTTTGTTTTGATCCATGCAATGCATGAAGGTACTTTATGTCCATTGCAAATCTACATTTTGACTCAAGGCATTATAGCATTGCTGACAGTGTATGAGAACATGGCCTAATTAGTAATGGGCCTGAGGCCAAGGTTTACATGTCAATTTCATGTAATTATGTAAAGCTCCATCTTTAGCTTATTACTTTTGAACCAAATAAAATTAGTAAATATTTTAGCAGCATTTGATTTTGATAAATTGTTTACTGCACCTTAAGAGTCCAATTTCATTTGGTTCTCATGTATGGTTCATTTTAATAACAGGAAACGGTAATGGGTTTAACTGGATATACTGTATGTACTAGTTAGCAATGTACAGCTTTATCCAAAAATGTATAATGTTTCAAAAGGATTGAAGAGGGCCATATACATTAGATGTTTGTGGCCTGCTAAATACATTTTTAGCCAGATCAATCATTACAGAATCTGGAATCAACATATAAGATATACACACTTTCTTTCATTAAAGAAGAACAGAAATCTGAAAGCTGTGTACAAAAAATAGCCAGAGGGCAATTGACTAATCACCAGCATTGCCGGTGGTCTCTCTGCAGCTGATCTTGACTTGTAAAAAAAACATATTCTCCGTTCTAAAGCTTCCCTCCAACCACTCTATATATGTTATATATGCTGTGATTCTGTACTTGCCAATAGGGATGAGCCCAATGTTCAAGTTGAATGTAACACCGGGTGTTCGCCTGTTCGCCGAATAGGAATACCCTTTAAAAGTCTATGGGAGAAATCAAAAGTGCTAATTTTAAAGGCTTATATGCATGGTATTGTAAATAAAAAGTGTTTGGGGAAAAAGTTTTAAATACGTCTGTTTTTTTGGGAGCAGTGGTTTTAACAACGCTTAAGTGAAACAACAAAAGTTAAATATTTATATTTCTATAAATTTCGTACCTGGGGGGGGGTCTATATTATGCCTGTAAAGTAGCAAATTTTTCCCGTGTTTAGAACAGTCCCTGCACAAAATGACATTTCTAAAGGAAAAAAAGTTATTTAAAACTACCCGACAATAATGAATTGTCGGGTCCCGGCAATACAGATAAAAGTCTTTGAAAAAAAATGCCCTTCAGGTTTGGAATGGATATTAAGTGGAACCCTGCGCCAATTTTTTTTTTAAATGGTGTATGGATCCCCCTAAAAATGGATTTTAAGGGGAACCCTGCACCAAAAAATATATGGCGTGGTGTTCCCCCCAAAAATCCATACCAGACTCTTATCCAAGCACGCAACCTGGCAGGCCCTAGGTTTATGCTGACAGGTAGGGATAAGTTCACCCTGAACATTGCACGTTCGAGCCAAAGACCTACATTTTCTGTGCGCTCAGCGGGAAGTTCTCCTGCTGAGTGCACAATCAATAGGTTGTTAAGGAGCAGGGATGGGAAGCTGGCCGCCATGTCCTTAACAAAGGATGAGTTATCAGCTGTCAACGGGAAAGCTGAATAAAACAAAAAAATGCAAAACCAGGGCGGTACCCGAACCCCCATACCCTTATTTGGCCAATAACTTGCATATAAGCCTTGGGGACTTTGGATTTTCATGTTCAGGTCACATAGACTTTAATAGAGTTTGCAGCTCGGGTCCGAACTTTTTCTCTGTTTTGGAGTTCTGGTGCAAATCCAAACCCATCACTATTGGCAGGTGGAGAGAGCAGAACAGTCACAGGGATCAGCTCACCAGTCTTCTGCAGCTCCTTCACTATTTAATCACAGTCTGGGGGCTGCAGGGTGATCGAACTGTATTGTAAAACTGCAGTAGAGAAAAGTCAGGTCACCAATCAGAAAGATGCTATAATGGTGCCCTGACCCATTCCTAGATACAAATGTAAATCCTGCTCGCTCACTTGATTTGTATACATTGGCATCATGACAAATGCTCCTGGGAAATTAATTTGATATTTCAGCAAGCAGCATAACCACACAGCTTTGGGCTTTGTATACTGTTCCTCAAGGAACATACATACATCTTAGCGTTTATGATGCTCGAATAGATAGATTATTGCCATTTTGCAGAGGTGCCCTAAGCTCTTTTGTAACTTTGGACCCTCCAGCACCTATTAAGCACCAGCACTAAACTTTTACACCACTATCATCAGTTTAAGCAGCATATGGATTACACTTTGCCCAATATATTTATGTCACTTTATGTCACTTTAAATGCTTAGTTACTTTAGAGGGAACTGTATATGCTTACATGACCTGTGTGTTCATGTGAGCTTAGAACAAATAATAATAGTGGTAACATTTGTCTATGCTTACTGTTTTGGAAGCAGATACCTCAAAACCTAATTTTTTGGTGTGTTTGCTTTAGCTTTTACATATTCATCATTATTATATCATAAACTATACTGCACAATAGTAACGTTGTTACAGTTATATTGAAAATAGAGATTAAAACTGCTAATAAACGTGGATAATGTTATGGTTATGAGGCACAGGGATGGATTTACTAAAGGCAAATAGGCTGTTTACTTTGCAATGGCATTTTCCCCAGAACTTATTGAATGTGATAAATATTCACTTTGCTAAGAATACCCAATCATGTGCAAAGAACATAAAAAAAAATGTGTTTTTGCATATGATTGGATGAGGGAAGTCAGCAGAGCCTCACCTGGATAGGATGAGCCCTCTGTTCTTTGCATCAACCTTCTCAAGAACCTGAGCCCCTCTGACACACCAGGTTGAGTCTACAAACACACAATATCATAGGAATGTGTGAAAGCAATGAAAGCAATACTTGGTATTTAACCACTTGATCACTGGGCACTTAAACCCCCTTAATAACCAGACCAATTTTCAGCTTTCGGTGCTCTCACATTTTGAATGACAATAACTCAGTCATACAACACTGTAGCCAAATGAAATTTTTGTCCTTTTTTTCCCACAAATAGAGCTTTCTTTTGGTGGTATTTGATCACCTCTGCGGTTTTTATTTTTTTCGCTTTTAATGAAAAAAGAACGAAAATTTTGTAAAAATATGAATTTTTCTTCATTTCTATCATAACATCTTGTAAAAAAGTAATTTTTCCTCATAAATTTGGCCTAAAATGTATACTGCTACATATTTTTGGTACAAAAAAAATGGATATTATTTAGTCTGGGTGAAAGTTATAGGGTCTACAAGCTATGGTACCAATTTCTGAAAATTGATCAATTTGATCACATCTGATGTACTGACAGCTTCTCTAATTTCTTGAGACCCTAACAAGCCAACAGGCGGCACTGCAGTGGTGCAGGTGGAACTGGTGGGCACAGATGGCACTGGTGGGGACAGATGGCACTGGTGGGCACATATGGCACTGGTGGGGTGCAGATGAGCACTGATTGGCACAGGTGGCACTGATGGGCACAGATGGCACTGATGGGCACAGGTGGCACTCATGGGCACAGGCAGCACTCGTGGGCACAGGTGGCACTCGTGGGCACAGGCGGCACTGATTGGCACTGCTTGGCACAGGCGGCACTGATGGGCACATGTGGCACTCATGGGCACAGGCGGCACTCGTGGGCACAGGCGGCACTCGTGGGCACAGGTGGCACTGATGGGCACAGGTGGCACTGATGTGGCAGTGTTGTGGCAGTGTTGTGGCACTGGTGGGGCACAGGTGGGGCACTGGGGGGGCACTGGTGGCACTGGGGGGGCACTGCTGGGCACTAATCTCTCTCCTCCTTTCTCACGCTGCAATGTTGTGAGGAGAGAAGTGAGGTGCCCCACAATGTTTACATTTGTGATCACGCCGTCATTGGACGGCGCGATCACGTGGTAAGGAGCTGCTGCCATTGGCTCCTTACCGAGATCATTGACGCTGCGGGTCCCGTGAATGCGGATCTGACGCACGCCGGGTTTGTTTACACACGTGATCGCGCCGTCATTGGACGGCGCGATCACGTGGTAAGGAGCCGCCGCCATTGGCTCTTTACCGCGATCATCGATGTTGCGGGTCCCGTGGACCCGGTGAGCACCGGTGATCGCGTGTGCACGCCCGTTCGGGCGCGCACACCTGACTCTAACGGAGGACGTCCTGTTAGAGTACAGGAACCGCCTTATAGACGTATTTCGTCTATAGGGCGGTGACTAAGTGGTTAATAGTAGTGCTATATCAATGAAATCAGGCACCAAACCAGTTAGTAAAGTCAAATTTAATTTTTTGTTCAATAGGTATTTATTGAGAAAAAGACATACAGTGCAGAAAATAAGTATTTGAACACCCTGCTATTTTGCAAGTTCTCCCACTTGGAAATCATGGAGGGGTCTGAAATTGTCATCGTAGGTGCATGTCCACTGTGAGAGACATAATCCAAAAAAAAAATTCCAGAAATCACAATTTATGATTATTTAACTATTTATTTGTATGATACAGCTGCAAATAAGTATTTGAACACCTGTCTATCAGCTAGAATTCTGACCCTCAAAGACCTGTTAGTCTGCCTTTAAAATGTCCACCTCCACTCCATTTATTATCCTAAATTAGATGCACCTGTTTGAGGTCATTAGCTGCATAAAGACACCTGTCCACCCCATACAATCAGTAAGAATCCAACTACTAACATGGCCAAGACCAAAGAGCTGTCCAAAGACACTAGAGACAAAATTGTACACCTCCACAAGGCTGGAAAGGGCTACGGGGAAATTGCCAAGCAGCTTGGTGAAAAAAGGTCCACTGTTGGAGCAATCATTAGAAAATGGAAGAAGCTAAACATGACTGTCAATCTCCCTCGGACTGGGGCTCCATGCAAAATCTCACCTCGTGGGGTCTCAATGATCCTAAGAAAGGTGAGAAATCAGCCCAGGACTACACGGGAGGAGCTGGTCAATGACCTGAAAAGAGCTGGGACCACCGTTTCCAAGGTTACTGTTGGTAATACACTAAGACGTCATGGTTTGAAATCATGCATGGCACGGAAGGTTCCCCTGCTTAAACCAGCACATGTCAAGGCCCGTCTTAAGTTTGCCAATGACCATTTGGATGATCCAGAGGAGTCATGGGAGAAAGTCATGTGGTCAGATGAGACCAAAATAGAACTTTTTGGTCATAATTCCACTAACCGTGTTTGGAGGAAGAAGAATGATGAGTACCATCCCAAGAACACCATCCCTACTGTGAAGCATGGGGGTGGTAGCATCATGCTTTGGGGGTGTTTTTCTGCACATGGGACAGGGCGACTGCACTGTATTAAGGAGAGGATGACCGGGGCCATGTATTGTGAGATTTTGGGCAACAACCTCCTTCCCTCAGTTAGAGCTTTGAAGATGGGTCGAGGCTGGGTCTTCCAACATGACAATGACCCGAAGCACACAGCCAGGATAACCAAGGAGTGGCTCTGTAAGAAGCATATCAAGGTTCTGGCGTGGCCTAGCCAGTCTCCAGACCTAAACCCAATAGAGAATCTTTGGAGGGAGCTCAAACTCCGTGTTTCTCAGCGACAGCCCAGAAACCTGACTGATCTAGAGAAGATCTGTGTGGAGGAGTGGGCCAAAATCCCTCCTCCAGTGTGTGCAAACCTGGTGAAAAACTACAAGAAACGTTTGACCTCTGTAATTGCAAACAAAGGCTACTGTACCAAATATTAACATTGATTTTCTCAGGTGTTCAAATACTTATTTGCAGCTGTATCATACAAATAAATAGTTAAAAAAATCATACATTGTGATTTCTGGAATTTTTATTTTTGATTATGTCTCTCACAGTGGACATGCACCTACGATGACAATTTCAGACCCCTCCGTGATTTCCAAGTGGGAGAACTTGCAAAATAGCAGGGTGTTCAAATACTTATTTTCTGCACTGTATGTAAGAACATACATGAAAAAATAAAATAAATAAATAAATAAATAAAGGGAAAACCATAAAACATAAAACACTCAAAGCACAAGCGATCAAGTCGACTCAACAGTGTACACTACTAAAGACATGCAATTGTACTGATAATAAAGATGAACAACAGTGCTAGAAAGAGCAGCATAAAGAGGGGAAATTAACTCCCATGTCCTCCTATACCACTCAACAGCAAACAAATCAGAGCCTTGATCAGCTCAACACATAAGGTTGGTCAATTGAGAGAAGAAAGAAAAAAAAAAAAAGAGAGGAGGGGAAGGGAGAGCAAGGGAAAGGAAAGGGAAGGTCCTCTGCCTCCAGCCGCCACCTAAAACCTGAGATAAACCCGAAGCTCAACATCAAAATGGTTAAACATCTAGACACAGTTTCATACAGGTTGAGACATAATATCTGCATATGCTGACGTATCTTTAAAGGCGAAAAGTCAAACTTAATATATTGACATCCAATATGGTTGGTAACAAGGCAAGCATAACATGGATTAACAATAGTAATCACACAATTTATCATACAAAGTGATTAACAGGAAGAACTAGGCCTAAGATGACATTTGGCATCCAGATCAGCATAAACAGTAGCAAGGTTACCTCAAGTGCAGCAGTGGACAGTAATAAAGTTTAATCTACCAAGTGGTGGAACTATACTGCCAGAGTACATTTATGGCAGCAATGCTCAGCCTAGACTAACTGGGTAAGAAAAGGAATATTGTAGTGGAGAGGACAGGGGAACAAAGAGGGCTTGCAGAATAATAATTATGGGAGGTTAGTCCTTTGAGATGTTCTTCTGCTAGCTATCATTGCTTCCTAAAGTAGAAAGTTGATGCAGTTACAAACTGAGCGCCTTGTATATTTATAACTTCATTTTTATGTTTGCTTGGAGTTCTCCTTTAACAATTCTATTAGTGGTACCACCATGTGTAACCAGATCGCTTTTTTCTAACTGAGAATTTTTATAAATACACAGACCTGTGGCATATGTTCCAATGATGATAAAGTAAGCTATATGAACCAAATTAGTTCAAAAATTTGTAGGCTTGCTACATTTTTGAATTATTTTTCATGGAACAATAAGAATGATTTAACACTGCTTAGCACTTCTAATTTGATAGATGTAAATTTAAATTACTTGGAATCACAATCTGCAAAAAAATATGGACATGCAGAGTTTGTTAAAATATATCACTTATAACAACTGTGGGACAGTTCCGTGCTCTGTACAGTGAGCAATATTTCGAAATCTTGCGTGACCGATAAAAGTTAATAAGTTCTGCAAAGATGGAAAGCACTGTGCAAAAAAATAAGCATAAGAAAAAAAATACAAAACACATACAGTAGGTAATAAAAATAGAGGAGTGTATCAAAAAAAAAATCTAAAGTCCCCATTTTGAAGGCTTATGCCAGTTATTGGCCATAAAAAGGGTGTGGAGGTCCGGGTACTGTCCTGGGGGACATGTATCAGTGCAATTAAAAACAAAAAACAATTGTTTTTAAAGGAGCAGTGATTTTTAATGATGCTTAAAGTGAAACAATAAAAATGAAATATTCCTTTAAATATAATGCCCAGGGGGGCCCCTTAGTCTGCCTGTAAAATGGCACATCTGTAGCATGTATTGAGCATGTTGAGGGAAAAATTTAATTTCCAAAAGAAATGCATTTAAATGTACTTTGCAGCTGGCAGTCCAGGAAAGCAGGAAAGGGGGGTGATTAACTTTGGGGGGGCACTGGTGCATGTTGGGTCAGTGATGTCACAAAAGGGCGGTACCACCTTGTGACATCGCTAGGTGGCTTTACCCCTTACCTATATAAGAATTGTCAAACGGTGGAGCCTGCAGTAGACAGTCAGCCTTCATTGACAGTAGAGCATTTTTTTCTTTTTCCGGGTCTGGTGGTGGTGGCAGGCATCAGATCTACATCGGGGGACATTATTTTTTCCTTTTTTTTAATAAAGCAACGGTCTGGTACTGTTGGGTGGTACTGTTGCCCCAATTCAGCACCTGCAATGGCCATGCTGGCTAAGGGCGCCTTCTATTGTCCTCCTACAACAGGACCAGATTAGGATACGCACACACCTGTAATAAGAAATAACACCCTCCAGAAATAAGGAATGTCTACACGTATAGCCTTTAAGGCTGGGTTCACACTAGTGCGGTGAGAATTTCAGCTCTTTTATCTCTGCAGACAGATAAGAGAAGTGTTCAGCAGATTAGCTCAGTTTTTGCTGCGAATTTGGAGACCTGGGGGAAGTTCTGAGTGAGAGGAGAGTGGGGGAGAAATGTATTGAGCTGAATGAGAGAAATTCCTGAAGAGAACTGAACATATCTGCGAATCAGCTGCATACCCATAGAAGATAATGGGACTGAATTCGCACCTGAGCCGCACCGCAAGGCCTCCACAACGCATACGGATTTCCGGCAATGCGCAGTGCGAATGCATCGCACATATGTGAACCAGCCTCATTGAAAACAATGGGGCAGATTCACAGAGAATTAGATTCTCGTAGAGTATCAGAAATACACTACGCCGCAGTTTTTTACCTGGCTCTACGTGGAATCCAGGTAGATTTTGTCCAGTAAACGACGGCGGCGTAGTGTATTTCTCCCGTCGCAATCCATCTGCGCGAGTAGGGGGCGTGAAGCATTTAAAATAGGCGCATTCCCGCGGCGATCGAACTGTGCATGCTCCGTTCACAAATTTCCCGCCGTGCATTGCGCGAAAACACGTCGTCACGTCGTAGTAGCGTCGTTTACGTACATTCCTATTCCCGAACGAGTTACGTTAAAAAAAAATATATATTTTCAAATCGACGCGGGAACGACGGCCATACTTTACATGGGTTACGCACTGTTAGACCAGCAAAAAGCTCCTCTGACATTACGTAGCCAAAAAATGACGTAGGCGATTGCGAGGCACAATCGTACCTTCGTGGATCGCCGTAAAAACTCATTTGCATATCCCGACGCATGAAAACGACGCAAACTCCTCCCAGCGGCCACAAAAATATCGCAGTGTAGATCCGAAGGCTTACGAGGACGTAAGCCTCTCGGGTCGAAGCCCGAAGCCGCCGTATCATGGTTTGAGGATTCAAACTAGTGATACGGCGCGCAAAATTTGAAATTACTCCTGTCTAACACCAGTTAGACAGGTGTAATTGCTCTGTGAATCTGGGCCAATGTATTTAAAAATGTTCTGCGTATTAGATGCGGTTTAAGCCGCAACCAATTCGCATAGGTGTGAACCCGGCCTTAATGTTCTTAATGGTAACAGAAGCATAACAATAAAAAAATAAAAAAGGAGGGGTCCTTTGCCAAAATCCACACCAGATCCATAACGCAGCATGTAGCCTGGCTAGTCAGGAAAGGAAGTGTTGGGGGGAGTGCAGTCAGAGTTAGCCCCCCTCCTAACTCCAGCCGACCAGTTTCAGCGGACATATCCGATCGTATGTACGACCTAGCGGACAGGTTTTTCCAGTAGACAAATTTCAAAGCATGCTTTTAAATTTGTCCGCTGCAAACCTGTCCGTCAGACATGTCCGCTGGTTAGTACGCCTAACCAGCGGACAGAAATCCCCCGCATGCGCCGAATGGATTTGACGCATGCGTGGAAGTATTTTACTTCCTGGAGTGGTGACGTGGCGGCGTCAACGTCACTGCGTCCTCAGTCCGAGGGGATTTTCGTCCGATGGTCCATGTCCCCTGGAAACGGTCCGTCGGACATGTTTGAGCAGACATGTCTCCTAAGTGAATTGACCCCTACGTTTTTAGTACATAACTAGTTTATCTATGACAAAAAAAATGAGCACACTTTTCTAAATGTGTATTGTTGTAGATTTTGTTCTTTTATCATGTGCATCAAATCAAATGCCTATCTCCTTCCTAGGATGTATATGGGTGAATGCAAGTAATGTGCCTGAAGACATTATACGTGTCTTGTCCAGATGGCTGAATATTCTTTTACTTAATCTTAAGCAAAGTTTTAGCAGCTATTTCAGTTGGAAATGGAATAAATGGAAGCAGTGCAAAGAATAGCAAGTGCTGGAATGAAATGGGACATTAGCTGGTACGGTGCACTACGCATAATTTCAAGACCAATAAAAAAAGCATATTGAAGTGCTTCCATGTTATTTTTGTTAATGACAAAGTATAATTTTGAACTCCCCTGCAGATAATAAGCATGCAACAGCAATCTTGATGTAAGTATTTGTAATTTATATTGACATGAGACCATTAAATGAAAACAGCATGTGGCTCAGTTTCCAGATGACTTCTGTAACAGTTCTTTGTGACCTTAGACAGGTCATAATATCCATCCAAGTCTCAGGCTAACTAGAGAGATCATATTTCTGCTGTGTGCCTGAAAAGTCATAATTAATGCTATTTTATAAGATGAATGTATAGGCAGCTTTACATGCTGCATAAAAATAGCAGCTATGTGATAAAAAATAAAAAAAATTGTGATTATGCAATTAAAAATTAATGGCAGCTTTTAATAGATCCTGTCATTAGTAAAAATATGTGCATACTCATACCTCCTAACTTTTTGAGATGGGAATGAGGGACACCTATCAGCAACAGCATGCAGGCATAGGACACACCCCTTGTTATGTCCCCTTAAAGGAGAATTGTACAACAAATAAAAAATAAGATTGGTTAAACCCACACGTGTTTTTTTTTTACCCCTACTATTCCTTTATATTGGCTTTTGGAATTTACAAATGCAGCAATTTAGAATTTGGATGAAACGTTTAGCACTGTGAAACACTTTTTAAAAGATAAAAAGTGCATTTTATATACAACTATATAGATCAAAATGAGGGAAAAATGAGGAGGAATGAGGGACAGAGGGACATTGCTCTAAATCAGGGGCAGTCCCTCAAATCGGGGACAGTTGGGAGCTTTGCATACTTGCCAAATAAGCAAATCAAATTCTTACCTTTCCTGCCGTCTGCACTTCTACAAAAGTAGAAATCATTCTCTGAAGATGGAAATTGACATTTCTGGGAGTGTCGATTTCCTGGGTCCCCTGCAGTTCTCACTGGTTCCCCTGTTGACCTCCATATCACTACTACTGTCCTTTTATGAGGTATGAGTGAGAACTGCTGGTGGAAACACTCCCAGAAAGTATTGGTTTTCCAGCAGACCTTTGTTACAAAATGCATATCATTTTATTTCCTCATTAAATCAATAGTATCAATCTTGAGCTATCCAAATGGCTCTTATTATTTCATATAATTGCATAATAATCAGGTTGTTCACACTTAATATAATTAAGTAAAGGTCTGTTCAATGCATTTCTTGGTTTAGCACAGGGGTGTCCAAACTTTTTTCAAAGAGGGCCAGATTTGATGAAGCGAAAAATGCGTGAGGGCCTGAGATTCTTTGAACCATTAAAGTTTGGTTCAAGTGTGTCCGTCCAAACATTAATACACTGCCCAACAAGAAATCTCTTGCCTTTGTTGCTGTGTGTGCTGAAGAGATGAGCTTGTGGGTGATATTTGGATGTGCCGTATTTATCGGCATATAAAACTCACCTTCACTTTAAGAGGGAAGTTTCATGAAAAAAATAAAATTTTAAATAAAGAACTGTGAAGCAATAAAAGGGTCAGTGCCCATCAATGCAACCTAATCGGTGCCCATCTGCAGCCTCACCATTTCCCTGAATGCAGCCTCACCATTGCCGCGAATGCAGCCTGATCGATGGCCATCTGGGAGGGGGCAGGACGAGCGCCAACTGATAACAGCGACAACAGATTGTGGCCCCCTGATATATATCCAAATTACCAATTGGCCCTGGTTTAGCAGGTTGCTTACTCTCTTCTCCTCTCCATTACCCTGATGTTGGTGTGGCAGACTGTCAGACATTCCTTGGTTTTCTTCCCCTAATTCATAACGTTTGGGTTGAATTTACCAGCAAGCATAGCGCCCAACTGTCCCTGATTTGGAGCAATGTCCCTCTGTCTCTCTTTCTTCCTCATTTGTCCCTCATTTTGGTCTGATCCATATAGTTGCATATATAGCTCCCAGTGCTAAACCTTTCATCCAATTTCTAAATTGCTGAATTTGTACATTTTAAAAGCCAATATAAAGGAATAGTAGTGGTAAAAAAAAGCACTTGTGGATTTAATTAACCTTTTTTGGGGTTAATTCTCCTTTAATGGGATGTGGCAGGGGGTGTGTCCTATGCCTACATACGTTTGTTAGTAGGTGTCCCTCATTTCTATCTCAAAATGGGAGGTATGAGCAAGCCATTATGATCCTTATAGTCTCCAATAAAGCTTGGTGAGACAGTTTGGTGACCATGTAGATGGACCATGCACCAGGGATAATAAATAGATAGATAGAGAGATATAGAACTCTTTTAACAATGGCTTCTTCTGACCATCTCTTGATGACTGCTGATCCGAGAAACATGTTGAGACTGGATATTGATTGTAAGGCTGACCATACACAAAGCAAATTTCTGCCCTGCAGCCTTGGAATGATTCCCCCATCCACACAGACAGGGTTGATGCGGGAATCCCTTCTTGATGGGCCATCGTCTTCTCTCGGCGGGCGAAGCCATCTCCGGCCGGTAGAAGAAAGTGATTATTGATAGTGGCTATAGCAGCCGATAGCGATAATCTCAGGAGAACCGGCAGACTGGTTGTACCCAAGTTGATCAGTCAATTTTGTACCTTCAGCCTTCTCATTATGGGTTTGAACCGTGTATGGCCGGCCTAATAGATATAAGGAACCTGCAGTTAAAGGGGTGTTCCAGCCCTTTTTAATGTTTATTAAAAGTCAGCAGCTACAAAAAGTGTAGCTGCTGGCTTTTAATAAACAGACACTTACCTTGTCCATGGTTCCAGCAACGCGCCGGCCGGGGCTCCGCTCCTCTCCCCCCCTCCCCCGGCCGGCATCTTCATTACAACTGTGGGAACCCAGCCGTGACAGCCTTCGGCTTCATGGCCGGGCACCCACTGCGCATGCGCGATCGGCACTGCGCATGCGCGGACGGCGCTGCGCCGTCCCATTGGACAGGAGATCGCCTGGGACCTGTCAGTGTCCCAGGTGATCGCCTACAGGGAGGGGCTGCTGTAGGCGATTAAGCTTAATTGCCTAACCAGCCCCTCGATGGAAGGAGGAAGTGGGACAGGAAGTCCCACTCCTCCTGAAGCCCCTACTCCCCCCCAAAAAAATTACATGCCAAATGTGGCATTTAAGGGGGTGAGGAGTGGGATACGCAGAAGTTCCATTTTTGGGTGGAACTCCGCTTTAAATCAACCTGGCAACAACAGTTTAGAAGTGATATATCAATTTTGGGTTGCGTAATACTTTTTGGTATTGTGGTTAGTTACCCTATTATGAACTTCTTGTACTCTCTCCAGTAAGTTTTAAATACTATTTCAGCATTCTTGTATGGGCACCTTGCATAAGTTACTGAAAGTTCTACAGTGAAAACCAGAAAAAAGCACCCAGAGTGTTCTATATTCTGGCCCATTACAACTCACAACTTCGTTTTGAGATATATAAAGTACCAGGAAAATTTAGCAACATCTGAAGGCCTCTGGGCACATATATACTACACAAAGATGTGCTACTTTTTACTAGTAATAAAATATAATTGTTTTCTGTTAAGGATAACATATGGGCAATTTGTATTTCCTCAAAATGAAACAATTATATTTGTCTGTAGCCATATACAAACCATTCCAGAAGAGCAATCTTAGCAGTGATGAATATTACAAAACAACTAAATAGAACATTTAGATATATCAAACAGAAGTGCTAACCTTGGCGGTTAGGTCTGTAGAGAGTTTTTTTTAGTGCGTTTATTGTTAGCATAAAGATATTGGTTTACAAAATTTGGTTGCAAGGTTTACAACTCCAAAAATCTGAAGGAGTTTCACTGTAAGCATCTATAGGCACAGTGAGGCTGCAAATTGGCAAAGTGTGGCTGCAGATGGCACTGATAGATGGCACTGACTGATGGGCACTGATAAGTGGCACCTATGGGCACTGGCACTGACAGGTGGCTGGCACTGATGGGCAGCACTGACAGGGGGCACTAATAGGCGGCACTTATCGGAACTGATGGAACTGACAGATGGCTGGCACTGATAGGCGGCAGTTATGGGCACTCATATGTGGCTGGCACTGTTAGATGGCACTGATAGGCAGCACTTATGGGCACTGCTGGCACTGACAGATGGCTGGCACTGACAAGTGGCTGGCACTTATGGGCAGGCACTGAAATGCAGCAATAAATGACATGAGGAAATGCTATGCTGCAGCGCCCATCTTGGTTCACCCTGCATTTGGCATCAGTAAGTATCAGCAGACATCAAGTTACACCCAGCCCGAACTACATGGGCCGGGTGTAACAAGATGTCAGCTGCTGGCTTACTGTGGCCAAGTGCAGGGTGTACCCAGATGATGGTGATTGCTCCACCCACTGAGGCCGCCCGCCCACTCCACCTGATCCACCTACTGATGCCAGACCCGTCCTCCCTGCCCTCTGAATCCGTTCACCCCCTCCGCCCACTGAGGTGGCAACATCAGCCTACTGACACTGCCCACCCACTCCGCCCATAGTCTGCTCACCGCCGCACAAATATCAACTCAGGCATCGGGAGCATTTGTGCGAGTACAAGTACTTGTACAAATGCTCTGTATCGGCCCCAATATCGATCTTAGTATCGGTATCGGGACAACCCTAGTTAGTACCCAGTTATATTTATTTATTTATGTACATTTAGGAATCCAGACCTTTTTTAAAGCAATCTACTGAGCTGACCAGAACCACCTCTTGAGGAAGTATTCTACATTTTCAAAGCTCTTATGCTGCATACACACGATCCGATTTTTCGACAAATTTTTCCGATGGAATTCCGTTCAAGCTGTCTTGCATACACACTGTCAGACCAAATTCCGACCATCAAGAATGCGGTGACATACAACACTACAACGAGCAGAGAAAAATGAAGTTCAATGCTTCCGAGCATGCATCGACTTGATTCTGAGCATGCATGTTTTTTTCTTTCATCAGAGTTCCATACAGATGAACGCCATTTCCGATATAATTTTTTCTGTCTGAAAAAAAGAGAACATGTTCTCTTTCTATGCCCGTCAAAATTTCCAAAGCAAAATCTCCAATGAAAAATATCTTACTTTTTCCATCGGAAATTCTTTTTTTTTTAAATATTTTTATTAAGAGAGGTTACATACAGGGTATAACAAGATACTATTACAAAATTTTCAAGCATAAAATTCAGGGGATAAACTGGATGGATAAGAGGTCTAGGGCACTACCCTAGAGATCCCGTGGGGAGATCAGAATTAAACAACACATAGCGCATAGCAATATAGGGAAATAATGGGGAGCTAGACAAATAAAAGAAAAAAAGGGGGGAGGAGGGGGGGGACGTGGTCAACACCTAAATAGAGATCAGTTCCTGCGGATGGAGGTATGTTTGTAGGGTCCTGACCTCCGGGTCAGAACTGGCATTCTCATTTTTGTCCTGGGAGGAATAATCGGCGGGGCTAAGAATCCAGGAGGGGAGGGGGGGGTCTCGCTGTTACCGTGGCAGACAAGTGGCTTTGTCTAGATTTTGTGAGACTGGCAAGTGGGGAGGAGAGGGGGTAGGCGGAATCAGGGGAGAGGGGCTGTGGTAAAGGAATGATAACTTTTCAAAGGTCATCCTGTCCGTGGGAGTGAGTGCCGCGGTCATGAAGAGTTCCCATTTGTGGTAAAAGCGTGCTTTAGTCCGCTCCTGAGTTAGGTCTGTATTGAGCTTGTCTGTGTAAAGCAGTTTCAGTAAATCCTTTTTAATTTGGGAAATGGTTGGGCTGAGGTTGGAGATCCAGTTCCTCAGGATGGACCGTCTGGCAATGAGGAGGCATATCAAAGTCCAGTCTTTACCTGGGGGAGCAGGTAGGAGTTGCGGGTCCCAGTGACCAAAAACAAGAAGCAGAGGGTCCTTGGGCAGTTTCAATAAAGTCACTTCGAAGATGTAGGCCAGGACTTGATCCCAGAATGCTGAGATGTGAGAACAGGACCAGAAGCGGTGAGCGAGTGAGGGCTTGGGGTGCAGACACAGGGGGCACCCCTGGGTGAGGGGGGTCCGATTGGCGTATGAGAAGGGGTTGTGTGCTCTGTGGACGATCTTTAGCTGGGATTCTCTCCAGATCTCATTGGGTATCAGCTTGTATACAGAGTTAAGGCCGCTAAGAAGTTTGTCCACCAGCTCCGAGTCTGGAAAGTCTTTAGACCAGTTGGCGGCCGATGAGGATGCAAGAGGGGGGGTCGTCTTCAGCAACAGAGGTTTATAGATGTCAGAGATAGCGTATGAATCCCGGGCAATAAGGGAGTCGATGAGAGACGTTTGAAACCTCCTGGTGTCATCTCTGCAGACAGTCCTCAGGAAACTGATGCACTGGCCATACTGGAAGATGTTTTCTGGAGGAAATCATGTGCAGTTTAGACATTAATAGGGTCGGGGGCATACAGAGAGGTATAGAATTGTAGCATGGCATCGTTAATGCCCTTTCGGGTGTAATGCACGGCCCCTGAGGGGTCTCTGAGAGAAGTGATGTGAGTCGGGCGGTTGGGGCCCTTGCATAGCCTGGAGAGCAGCTTCCCTGCCTTATTGCCAAATTTGTGTAGCGAAGCGTCTAGGTGAGCCTGTTTGGTCTGTTCGAGTGTCGAGGCCCAAGTATCAAAAGACTGTTTGGCCGTAAGCCAAGTGTCCCTGTTAGCTGGCGAGTTGTCGGTGTAGAGGGATTGCTGGGCAGCATGTAGGCGGGAGCTGGCCAATTTATAGTTCCTAAGGGCATCTCTTTTAAAGGAGGCGGCATATGATATTATGCAACCCCTGAGGAATGCTTTACCCGCTTCCCAGAAGAGATTTGGATTAGTGTAGTGGATTGCATTCGTGGAGGCATAGTCAGACCATGCCTTGTCCATATGCCGTTGGAAATCCGAATTGTTGTGGAGGTAGGAAGGGAAACGCCATATTCTAGGAGTCGTGTGTAGGTCTGGATCATCGATAGTTGTAGTCACAGGGGCGTGGTCAGATATCAGGATGTCATGGATGACAGCATCAGAGATAAGTGGAAGGAGGGCGTCAGAGCAAAACAGATAGTCAAGTCTTGTAAACATATTATGGGGGTTAGAGAAAAAGGTAAACTCCCTGTCTGCTGGGTGGCGCAGGCGCCATATGTCATGGAAGTGGAGGGATTCCATCGTTGATGCGAGGGGCGACTGTGTAGTGGCAGACAAGGGAGATCGTGGGTGTTTGGGGGAGGACCTGTCATCAGTCAAATGCATAGTGGTGTTAAAGTCCCCGCCTATCAGGTGGGGCGAAGTCGAATCGCGTAAGATCCAATTTGTGAGATCCCCAAAGAACTGACTGGTGGGATTGTTGGGAGCGTAAACATTAGTAAGTGTCATAACCCTGGCACCCAATTGGAGTTTGGCCGAGATGAAGCGACCCTCTGAGTCTGTTTCAGTAGAGAGAGTCTTGCAGGGGAGATTTTTATTTATGAGTATCAGTACTCCTGCTCTGCGACCATTAGAGTCGGAGCCAAGGACTGAGCCAACCCACAGTTTCTGCATGCGATGGAAGTCAGGAGTGGAGAGGTGGGTTTCCTGCAGGAGGGCAATGTCTGTTTTGAGACGCTTAAGGTGACGTAAGATTCTCATCCTCTTATTTGGGGACCGGAGCCCCTTAACGTTCCAGGAGACTATTTTCATGTCGGGGCGACTGCTAGGGGGATGTGAGTCGAGATAGCAACAGTTACGGTGATCCGCAGGTAACTAGGGGTGGATCGTATGCGTGGAAAGGTGGTGGAGCTAGTGTTAGGTGCATAGGTGGTATGAGAACTAGAAGTAGACTGTGGAGTATAACGCAAAGAAAGGAGTGGGAAGGGGGGGAGGAGAGGGGGGGGACAACTTAAACAAACTAAACAATAACAATATTCAAGGAACTTTTTTCCACATGGAGCCACTGAGTAGGCCAACTCCCAGCACATGACTCTTTTTGCCGCATTCGACCCGATAAAAGGACATGTAGCGGGTAGTGGGCACAAAGCTTGAAATAAAGAAACAGGGGGAAATTATGATGAGGAAAATAAAGATAAAAAAAAAAAAAAAGGGGGGGGCCCGCTAGAGTTATGTGCAAGGAGTAAAGGCCAGGCAGGGGCGGCAGAGGAAGAAAATAACAGGTACATGTTGCACCCACAATACAAAGTCAGGCATTACAATGTAGAACTAAATAACATTGAATATTGACACCAAGAAAGTTGAACATGAAGAAAAAAAAAAAAAAACAACACTTAGGCCTACCAGGAACCTTATCGAACAGTGGGAGCGGGAGTGCAGGAAAAGGCATGGAAAGGTCCCAAGGTGAAGAGACACAGATCGGTCAAGGGGGGCCGTGAGCCAGCCGAAGGAGGGTCATTGTGGAGAGGGATTCAAATGGGCGAGGGTGGTTGCCGGTCCGGGGCAGAGGCTTTAAACCTTTTCGGAGAGTCCTTGCGTGGGCTCCTATGGTCCAGGGCACGATTTGATGGAGCTGCTCCAGGAGAGGAAAATTGGTTGGAGCCTGCATGGTGCGAGCGCAGGAAGGCCTCTGCAGCTGATGGGTCATGAAAAGAGAGTTGTTCACCGTTGGGTGCCTTTAGCCTGAGAATAGCCGGGAATGCCAGGGTAAATTTGACTTGCAGGCGGTGAAGTTCTGAGCAGATCTGCTGGAAGGCTTTTCTCTTCTTAGAGACTTCAACGGAGTAGTCCGCAAAGACCAGAATCTTCATGCCGTCAATCTGAAGAGATCCGGACTGCCGGAATTTTTGCAGGATGAGAGCTTTATCTGTGTAATTAAGGTACTTTGCTATGATGGGGCGAGGCGACTTGCGCTCAGAATTGAAGAGGCCCATGCGGTGAGCACGTTCAACCGTGCAGGGAGTTGGGATGCCTAGAGCAGCAGGGATGCGACTCGAGCATAGGGCTGCTAGTGCTGAGGGTTGCAGCGATTCAGGGATGCCAACAAAACGCAGGTTACTCCTCCTGGACCTGTTCTCCAAGTCGTCCAGCTTATCAAGGATGTATCTGTTGGTCTTGTCCTGAGCCTGTTCCGTGGATTGGGCCTGGTACAACTCTTCCTCTATGTTGGTTATGCGGCTTTCAACCTCATTAAGCCTGGAGGAGTGTTCCCCTAGCTGGGCCTGGAGCTTGAGCATGCCTTGACTGATTGCTTTCTCCACTGAAGAGGCAATCATGGGGGATAAAAGTGCTGCCACGGCCTGGGCAATGAGCTCAATGTTGGGGTCCCCAGTGTGTGGTGGGGCTTGAGCTGGCTGGTGAGAGGAGGGGGGGGCCGAAGCTCCGCTTACCTCCATCGCAGGGGCCGCATCCGCGGGCGAATCCATGCAGTCTGTTGGAGCGGGGTAGGCCGAAGCCGGGGCCTCGATTTGCGGCTGTCCCGTCCGCGCGGTTACCGCCGCACACGATCGCGTGCCGGTTTTCTCAACAAATTTGTCCATCCTTGCCCGGGGGGGTGCCCGCTTGTGGAGCTGGATGTTGTGAGCGGGTATGCTGGTTTTACAGGCCGGTTTTTAAGTCAGGCTGCGGGAGCTGAGAAGAGAAGCAGCTACTCCATGCGGCGCTGGAACCGGAAGTCCTCATCGGAAATTCTGATCGTGGGTACGTGGCATTACTGCAAAGAAATCTTTTTGTATTTGGAAGAATAAATCTATTTTTCTCCAGGAGTAAAGAG
The DNA here is from genome assembly GCA_029574335.1 of Rana kukunoris. NCBI lineage: Eukaryota > Metazoa > Chordata > Amphibia > Anura > Ranidae > Rana > Rana kukunoris. The sequence goes on from CM056050.1 coordinate 166,552,238, forward strand.
TGTCCCTTCGATGGCACAGAGAAGGTCAGAATAAAAGCTGGGCAACTACAATTTTCGCAAGGTGAACCCATCAATGGCAAATTTTATGTTTTTCTTTAACTTCTTCATTCCCTGGATTTTTATAGGTAATCTACCCACTGAAATTATTCTTTAAAGCTTAACTTACAGCTAACACCTAAACGTGGCCCTAAAATAAGCCTAAAATATAACCCAGTGAAACTCAGGAAAAAAAAAAATATATATATATATATATATATATTTTTTTTGCTGGGTCTAGCTTGTTTGCCTCTAATTCTTGGTTTATTATGTCCAACAAGTTGCTGGAGATGCTAAAAAATTGCTGTTTCCTGCCATGTACCACGGCATTGAACTTCCGGCTCAGCTGCTGTGGGTTCTGCCGCTTAGACAGTGATGATAGGAGATTGTTCAGTCTTTAACTTCTTTATTTAGGGCCAGTTCACATGCAGACCAGTGCATTTTTCTGCATCAAATAGGCATTGAAATTAGGTTATACGGTTTTCAATGGTATAGTTTACACCAGTACTTGCAGTTTCAGTGCATTCTAGTTCCATTAAAAAAAAAAAGTAGAATATGATGCATTTTTCCTGCACAGGACTGTACTGTAATGCTGTAAAACACAGAAAGAACGCACCTAAATGCATCAAAAATGCACTGGAACACACATGCCTTTATTTAAGGTTAAGAAAAAAAGACGGGGGGGGGGATACACTGGACTGCATAAAAATGCACAAAAACTTGCATGCAGAAAAGGGTCTGGATTTTTAGATTATATTTTATATATTTTTTTATATTATTTATGTCAAGCCTTTTTCACAAAAAACGAAAAAAAAACAGTTTGCTGTAACTGCTTATAATGTGTTAGCTAGAGTTTGACTTCAACTTGTTACTGTTTCTTAATATGCTAGTACATCTAACACTCCCCCAGACTGACAATGCTGCTGTCCAAATGTGCCCCCTGTGCTCCTTCATCCACAGTGGGGGCGCTCTAATAACGGTGTGTCACTGGCTAGTAGGGATGTTCGATGTTCGACTCGAACATTGCCTGTCTGCCGAACAGCGAACATTTTGGGGTGTTCGCGGCAAGTTTGCGTGAACTTGCCTGAAGGGTCTGATAATTGAATTTGGAGGGACTCCCACGCATTTTCTTTTAATGACTGTTCTCTGTATTGCCGGAAGCCGACAATTCATTATAGCCACGAGTGATTTTAAATGACTTTTTTCCTTCAGAAATGACACTTTGTGCAGGGACAGTTCTAAGCACAGGAAACAAGCGCTACTACACAGGCATACTATACACCCCCTAGGTATGAACTTTAAAGGAATATTTTACTTTTATTGTTTCACTTTATGCATTATTAAATTCACTGCTCCCGCAAAAACTTCAGTTTTTAAAACTTTTTTTTGCATTGATACATGTCCCCTGGGACAGGACCCGGGTCCCCAAACACTTTTTAGGACAATAACTTGCATATTAGCCTTTAAAATTAGCACTTTAGATTTCAAATGTTCGAGTCCCATAGACTTTAACGGGGTTCTAAAGTTCACACAAACTTTTGGTCTGTACGCAGGTTCTTGTGCGAACCGAACGCGGGGGTGTTCGGCTCATCCCTACTGGCTAGATCACCGGGTGAAAATTTAAGGGAAAACGCTTAAATTAAGAAAACTAATTTAGCCACCACATTAAATATTTAGTGAGCTGCAATACATTACATTTTTGGTTTTGGGTTTTATAGCGTCAGAAACGGACATTTCTAAAAATCTGAATCTCCCCTCTTGACTTCCTACAGTACTTCAGCCTTCCTTCTCATGAATAGCAATTTGTCTTGTATCCTCTCCCACTTAAAGCCAAAGTATTAGACTGGGTGCTTTTACAAAGGCTTTTTCTTGTTGAAGCACAGTGCTGATAAAAGACACTCAGAAAACTGTCAAATAACAAAAGAGCTGACACATCTCTTCTAAGAAGGAGAGAATACATGCATATGAACAGGGGATTAGCTATCCATAAAGAGTAAGGCCACATTATGGTAACAATTCACGGTTAGTAATACAAACTATAACTAAAAACAAATGATCGTTCTTAATTTTTTCCTCGTTAACCTTGCTATACTGTAACTAATTTAAAACCAAAAGCTAAGCCCCTTTTGGCCAAATACTTGTGCAGAAGGTATTAGAGTCCAAAGCTAACACTCCTGTACTGAGAAACACCTGTGCTCAATAGTGGTGAAGAAAATGTATGATCTCAAGCTTTGTTCTTTTAGAAGTTGAACATCATGCAAAAGGGGTTCTTGGTTGGTTTTGGCTAGGTGATCCGAGCAGAAGTTTGCCCCACCCATTTGCCCACAGCCTTCTGGGGAACGTCACAGGTCCCAGAAGGCTGTTGGACCATTCCCAAAGAACAGCATGGCTCGAACATGCATAATGGAAAGCTGGCTTTGAAGCCACAAGGAGTTAGGCCCCTTTCACACGGGCAGACCATATGTCCGCTTTTTCATCCATCCGTGTACAGATGAAAACGGGACATACATTGGTCCCTATGAGATCGCGGGTGTCAGCAGATAAACATCCGCTGACACCCGATCTCGCCCCCCTTTGCATTCCTCTTGTTCTGCAGATGGGGGAAAAAACTATTTTTCCTTCCGTCTGCGGATCGGATGAACACAGACAGACGGTCTGTGTTCATCCGATCCCCCCATAGGGGAGAGTGGAGAAAAGACAGGGTGGTCCCTGTACAGTGTGCAGGGACCGCCCTGTCATCCGCCGGCTTAGCGGAGATCAACGAAGCGATCCCCGCTGAGCAAACAGAGGTGCACGGGGGGGGGGGGATCATTCCTGACCCGGCCCGTGTGAAAGGGGCCTAACAGTCAGCTTCCCTTAGTAAACATGCTGCCACTGGGAACCCAAAGACTGATGGAAAACTGGCCTAGCTGAGGACAATGATGGAAGCTTGGACAGTTAAGTATCATTTTAATAAAAGTCAGCAGCTACAGCATCTACTTTTGAGGGGGAGACTGACAATTATTTTTAAGGGTCTCTATCCCTATGTAATTAATACAAATGACACTGTATGCAATCCATACAAGGAAAACCATGGTCCAGAGGTTTAAAAAATACTAGTTAAAACCTCAGTGTGACATTGAATAGTAGAGCATTCTCTGTGGTACCATTGCTATATTGGGAGGCTAGAAGGAACCCAACAATTGCATGACCAGCAGTGAAAGAGACATAGAAGGATATGCCAGTTAGGGGGCAGGCACCCAAATAAAACTACACTATATTGTCAAAAGTATTGAGACACCTGCCTTTACACACACATCAACTTTAATGGCATCCCAGTCTTAGTCCGTAGGATTCAATATTGAGTCCCATCCTTTGCAACTATAACAGCTTCAACTCTTCAGGGAAGGCTGTCCACAAGGTTTAGAAGTGTGTCCATGGAAATGTATGACCGTTCTTCCAGTGCTCTTGTGTGGTCAGACACTAATGTTGGATGAGAAGGCCTGGCTCACAGTCTCTGCTCTATTTCATCCCAAGGGTGTTCTTTTGGGTTGAGGTCAGGACTCATGTTTGGAAGATCAGCATGGCAAAATGGCAAAATCAACACTTTGAACATACCCCAATGCCATTTTTGAGTGGTTTTGTCATGAATGACATGCTGGATTTATTACTGTAGCTTCTACAGCAGAGTGAACGGTTCCTCGTGGTTGGGAGGGGTTTAAGTACATAGGAAATCTCTTTGGTAGAATCTCTGAGTCTATGCAATTTTGGACTGTGAGCTGCTCTTTAAGTTTACTGCATTAATACTCAATCTGACAAGAAACATAGGGCCAGATTCTCGTAGATCTGCCCTTTTTCTGCGTATCCCCTTTACGCCACGTCTCCGCACTATTTACGGGCAAGTGCCGTATTCTCAAAGCACTTGTTCCGTAATTTGCGGCGGCGTAGCGTAAAGGGGACGGCGTAAGGCCGCGTAATTCAAATAGGGAAGGAGGGGGGCGTGCTGTATTTAAATTAAGCGCTCCCCCGCGCCGAATGAACTGCGCATGCTCCATAGTACGCCGCAAATACATTGATTAAGACGGCAACGTAATTAACGTACAGGCCTATTCGCGACGAGTTATGCAAACGACGTAAACGACGGAAAAACACGACGCTGTCCCGACGTCCATACTTAACATGGCTTACGCCGGACCTACGCAAAGTTACCCCTCATATAGCAGGGGTAACCTTACGCGTACGCAAACTACGTGAACTACGACGATGGCGCGCAAATACGTTTGGGAATCGGCGTATCACGCTCATTTGCATATTCAACGCTGAAATCGACGGGAATGCCACCTAGCGGCCAGCGTAACATTACAACCTAGATCCGAAGGTGTAAGTGACTCACGCAAGTCGGATCTAAGCAAAATCTATACATAACTGATTCTAAGAATCAGTCGCATAGATACCCATTGCCAGATACAGAGATACGACGGCGTATCTGGAGATACACCGTCGTATCTCAGCTGAGAATCTGGCCCATATTTTTTTATATTCTTTCCGACAGCTAACAGAGTAGAAATACAATGGCATATTTTTAACATAGAGTTTCCTATTTTTAACCAATTTATATAAATTAGTATTATATTAATAGTAGTATGGTCCCTAATGGAAAGTCTGTGCTGGGCCCCCCTGTGCAGTACAGGGAATCAGTCCTTCTTCACTCCTTCTTCCACCCACTTTCATTCAATGGGCCAAGAAACAATAACCACCAAATGATATAACTTTATCCTTTAAAGTACAACTAAAGTTTATATGAAATTGCAAGTTAAAACGTGAGCATTGTCCAATTCATATTATCCATATGCCATCTTGCCTAGTATCTGCATCTGCATTAGATAAAGGCAGTGCTACCATTTGATGTAAATTATGTAATCAGTTTGACAAAGAAGGTTCTCTGTAGGAACTAATATTTCTCTTTTTCAGCAATTAGGTGAGTAATAGGGAGGTTTAAATGAATCCCTAATCCTCCCTCGGTTCTTTTGTCATTATCCACTTGTTACTTTTCTTATGCAGATATCAACAAATGAGTAGTGAAACCCAGAACATGACTGGGGAGGTGGCACGCTGTGTCTTTGCAGTCATGGCCGGAGCCTCTTATACAAATATAGTACTGTAATGCCATATTAAGGACTCTTTCACATGATATTTTAGTTCTAGCTTCGACAACAATCCAGTGGTTTTCCGTAGCTAGGCTCACAGGTGGATATGGATAGTTGTAGCTTCTCAAGCAGTACAAAGTTGTCCACTGGCGTTCAGATGTAATCACACTTGAAACGATTACCTGAGATTAGGGATGCAAGCTTTTTGCATCCAGGGGCCATCATCTGTCGCTCCATGTACAATTACATATGATCACCAATGGACAGCTGTACACACTGTTAGTCTGTAATTTCTTTGTACAGGCTGAGCAGCCAAAACTATGTACATCCACCTGTGAATCCAGCCACCAGAATCCATTAGATTTTTGCTGTGACTGGCACAAAAATTCTGTGTAAATGAGGCCAAAGAGAGAAGTGTGGAACGCATATGGTCTCTGGATTGAGCTGCCAGAAAATCTGTAGCCAAAAGGTCATATAGAAACTCAAGTCCTGCACAGGAGATGCGTGAACTCAAAAGTCACACACCACGTACACTGGAGTATATCAAACCTGGAGAAATCAGAATCTAGAGCAGTTATGCATGGCAACCAATCAGCCTTAGTTTTTCATTTTCAAAGCTTAAAGTGAGGATCTTCTAGTTCTTTGCTGCTGGTCACATGTAAAAAAAAAAAAAAAACAGCCTTTGGAATACAGTGTAAATATAAATAATTAATATCAATAAACTGTGTATATGTATTTTAAATCAAATCTTTATTATTTGTAGCGCTAAAGTTAGTGGGAATGGGAGAGTTACGTAGCTCTCATTCACAATTTGTCAAATTTAGGCTGCTGTCATTCACGGAACTGTCCTGTGGGTCAGTCTGCACTCCAGGGGTGTTTCCACCCCTGGGCGGCAGCTGGGGCTGGAGGGGTTCTGGCAGACTCGTTTTCCTCAGCAGCCAATCAGAGGGGTTGGTTCCCTCGCTAAGGCATGCTGAGGGAGGCTATATCTGGGGCAGCCGCCTTGGCCTGAGGGCCGTTTTTGCTTTCTGCGGTAGCCGTGGCCTACCTGGCCGAAGTTGCGCACCATGCGGAGCTCTACTCTGACATAGAGAGGGATCCCAGTAGCTGCTGGGTCCCAAACCTTTTCTGAAAGGATCCCAAGCTGGGAGCTGTACGGTGGGGGATCGGCTTGAGGAGAACCCGGAGGCAGGTGATCCAATAGGGCTTGAACGAACCATTGGGGATCCAGTGACTCTAACTAAATCTATTGGGAGGACTTATTCAATTCAATTCACGCTCATTCAAGTACTAGGCCTGTGGCAGGGGCCCGAGCCAGGCCTGTGGCAGAGGCCTGGTCCTCCCAACATTTGCAAATGACGTTCTGGCTGTCAGGCATGTGTCAAGGTTCGATCCGGGACACTTTACCCATTCCGACTGGAGTGGTGACGAACTGAGTTCTTCATTGCGGAGAGCAAGACTGCTCCCCTCTTCTTCATATCCAAGGCCTGATACTCAAGCTCTCTCTCTCTGCTCATCAACCTTTCCTGTCCTGTACCATGTTGATGGAGGCCATGTTGGGCTTTGGAATAAAGCATTGAAGAAAACCCAACTAAAGACTGGACATTTGCTCTCTGTTTCAACTCACAAGTATCACCCCTGGACATCTGCCAGGTAACACAACACGCCGATCCCGCTTATACTCAGCGGCTCCTGAATGGGGTAGCGCTACATATTTTTTGGCAATAACGTGGTGTGGGCGGATTTCTACCAGTCACAGGCTGTGTCACACTCCTCCAGCCTGTGTCTTATGCTGGCCATACATGCACAGAATTTCAGCCGTTTGCAGATTGAACGATTATTCGCCGGTCAAAAGCGACTTGGCCACTAACTGACAGAATAAACTTGTTTACATGATCGTTTCCATGATCGTAGTGACTGTTGGATAACAATAAAAACGTATATAAATCATACGAAAAATAATATTCTTATTGTTTCGATTACAACATACACATATAAACTTTAGTTAAAACAGTAAAAAATGTTGCTTTGGATCCATTGGCATTAGCCAGGCTCACGGCACGATTGTCGAACGATCTTTTTGAAAAAAAACAGTTTCCGCCAAAATTCTGTGCGTGTATGCCCAGCATAAGAATAACAGAAAGGTGAAGCCTCTATCAGAATACATGTAATAACCCACCCTTATTGTGTTTAGCTGTTTGGTAGGCATAGAGGAGGAGGGAGTGGGCTGTCCTTTACCGCTGTGTATACACCCACATGTGTGACTCTATAGTCACATGAACTGCTCAGATGTGATAGGGAGGAAATGCTCAGGGTAGAAATACACAGAAAACTGAGCATGTGCACAGCTGTCAACACTGCTCTGCAAAATCCCTATCTGAATTGGGGACTTGAAAAGCAGGGGGAGATAGAGAGAAGCAGGATCAACTATTTGTTTTTGCAGTATACAGAACACAAATCTCATAGTGACTGAGTGAGTGGGTTACGTAAAACTTCAACTCAACAAGCTAAAGATAGAAGCTATGCACAACTGCTGCAGATTATTGCTGCTATAGTTTTGATAAATCCCTCCTACATACCCCCCAACTTTATGATATGGGAATAAGGGACACCTGTTAGCAAAAGTATGTAGGCATAAGACACCCCCCTTGCCACGCCCCATAAAGGAGAATTATACATAAAATAAAGATTAGTTAAACCCATAAGTGCTTTTTTCCGTCTACTATTCCTTTATATTGGTTTTTGGACTTTACAAATGAAGCGATTTAGAATTTGGATGAAAGGTTTAACGCTGGGAAACATTTTTTTAAAAGATAAAAAGTGCATACTATATAGATCAGACCAAAATAAGGGACACATGAGGAGGAAAGAGGGACAGAGGGACTTTGTCCCAAATCAGGGACCGTTGGGAGCTATGCTACTATTGTTTTGCAAGTATGCACGCACTATTTTTAACATCCAGCTTCAGAGTGTCTGCATTAAAACAAATCTGATTTAAAGCAGAGTCGTACAGGAAAGTTTCAGAGTGAAAGCATATTTCCCAGTGTTTTCCTTGTGCTTACTTCTGTGACATCACAGATCACCTGATCAAGCTCAGTGAATACATTGGGAAGCATCACGGTTCTTTAAGGCCTCGTACACACGAGCAGACAGATTTGTTCAAATGAACAAATCTGTCTGCTGGGATTTTGGTTTGCTCGCGTGTACACACGAGCAAACCCAAATCCCCGCCAGCAGACGGCGCGCTGACGTGTCGGTGACGTGGCGGTGACGTTGACGCCGCCACGTCACCGCACCAGGAAGTAAAACACTTCCGCGCATGCGCCGAATCCATTCGGCGGCGGTGCGGCGGCGGTGCGGGACGACATGTCTGCTGGTAAGTGTACTAACCAGCAGACATGTTGGGCGGACGGATTCCCACCCGATAGATTTCAAAGCATGCTTTGAAATCTGTCGGGTGGCCAAATCCGTCGGCTCGGCCGTACACACGATCGAATCTGTCTGCTGAAACGGTCCAGCAGACCGTTTCCAGCGGACAGATTTGATCGTGTGTACGAGGCCTAAGAATTCTCTCAACAGCTCCCTACCCAGCTCTGCTGTAAAGGATAATTGGACAGCAAACTCCCCTCTGTGCACTCCGCAGTGCAGTAATTGTTATTGATTTTAATGGTAGTAAATGGAAAACTGCAAATGAACCTGCGGCACCCTGGGGCAGGTACCCAATTGCAGTTGTCACTGTTGGAAAGTTAATCAGTTTATGGTGCTAACATACGAACATTATTTATATTTCCTTCATTCCCAATTTTAGGGATACTAAAGTTGTGTCACCTCCAGAATTGAAAGGCAGCAGTACATAATACATAACACAGGTGTACTAGAACAACAGCAGCTCATGTGAATGCACCTTTATCTCATATGGATTTTGATAAATAATCTGAAATATCTCGCAGACATTTCCTTTTAAATAAATGCAGGCATTGGCAGAGTTAAAGTATAGGTCTTTTGAGTTGTTGTGTTTTAAGTTATTTTGTGTCTGCTCAGCGGTCATGACCATTTCAGGCCTCTCACTGTGCTTTGCAAATGGTCGCAAGTAGCTGTTCTAGAAGCCTGACAGAAACCATTAGCATATTAGTGCAGATCACATTACCATGACTCTATCACAATTTTAATGTGCGTTGCATATACACAGCATTTAAAGCAGCAGCACATAGTAAGTCTAATTCATTGTGTTTAAGATTTTTTTTTCCCCTTTTTTAAGTGTATTCCTTTTTTTGAAACAACACCCATCAGCTTTTAAATTCATATTACCGTAATCAATAACGTTTATAGGAGAAGCTGCCACAATCAGCTATATCATCTGCTTTCCCCATATCACCTGCTTTTAACCTGATAGAAGTATTCTTATGCCGCGTACACACGATCACTTTTTGTGATGAAAAAAAACGATGTTTTCAAAAACGTCATTTAAAATGATGGTGTGTGGGCAAAACGTTGTTTTATGTCTTCAAAAAAACGACCAAAAAAAAATTCGAACATGCTTGAATTTTTTGTGTCGTTTTTCAAAATGTAATTTTTTGTGTCATAAAAAGTGATGGTGTGTGGGCAAAACGAAGTTGAAAACAACATTTTTAAACCCGCGCATGCTCAGAAGCAAGTTATGAGACGGAGCTTCAATGGAACAGAGTGCCGTCGAACGTGGTGTACGTCACCACGCTTTGCTAGAGCATTTTGGAAAAACGATGGTGTGTATGCAACGTCGTTTTGGAAAATGAAGTTTGAAAAACGTCGTTTTTTTTCATCACAAAAAGTGATCGTGTGTACGCGGCATTAGGTATACCTTATACGTATGAAAAAAATGCACTCTCCATGCCGATCATTCCTTCTGAAAATGAAAATAATGATATTGCTGATTTGAAGGTTTCAGTTCTGATGCCAAGCTTGCATACCCACAGTTTTCTTTACACTAGAAAATAGCATATATGTGCAGACTGTATGACTGCAGACTGTGCAGGTGGCCATTTTTATTTAACGTATGTATTCTGTTAAGACTGAGTGCTCTCATAGAATCCCTTGGAGCTGGTGATAAGCAGGTGACACATGATCTGTGCTGCTTTGACATAGTTAATCATGTACTAGTAAGGAATCATTGCAATGCGGTAGAGGTTACATTAATTTCTATTATATATATATATATATATATATATATATATATATATATATATATATATATATATATATATATACAGTATATATATAGTATATAAAAACTAAAAGAAGTGTTGAAGCTGTTATAGCTGCAAAGGGTGTGCCAACTCAATGCTGAACCCTACAGACTAAGACTGGGGCGACATTAAAGTTCATGTTGCTTGTAAAGGAAGGCGTCCCAATGCTTTTGGCAATATAGTATAAATATATATATATATATATATATATTTAGAACACATTTGGGATGTGAATGAAGCATGTGATTTAATCTTCTGCATTAAGTTTCCTTGGCTGACCACTGTATCTACGGTCCTCAGTGTTGGCCATTTCTTTGTGTTTCTTCAAAAGAGCTTAAACAGCAGCCTGCTTTGAAATCCTTGTCTGGGAGAGACCGTGCTGATGCAGTATATCTACCTTGTTTCTTGTTGTCTTGCTGTGGTGTATGACCTGTGACATGAAACAGTCTTTCACAATCTCACCTTAGTAGCACAGTTTGGCTGTTCCTCACCCAGGGTTAAGCCTTCCACACAACTGTTTTGATTAATGACCTACATTTAAAAATTGATGATCATTAGCACCTGATTGGCATAATTGGTTAATCATACACCATAAGTCCAATCCTACAAAATCACAGACTTGTGCATGTGTAAGAATTGATCCTGGTTTGAAGCCAAAGGGTAGTCACACCAAATATTGATTTGAATTTGATGTGTCTTTACTGCATTTTGTAAATTGATCAAAATAAACGGAAATATATGTTTTTGAAAGCATACCTATTTAATCTACAGCATTTATTCACACCTGCCTAAATGTTTGCACAGTACTGTACATATATAAATGAATCAGGTTTTATGAATGGAGGGGGTGGCGCTATTAACCACTTGCCAACCGCCGCATTAACATTTACGTTGACAGAATGGCACAGACAGGCAAATCGTGTGGGCGCACCTGCCACAAGCTCCCTGATCATGCCCGCAGGACCCGATGTCCATCTGTGTCCCCAAATTGTGTGTCACAGAGCTGCAGAACCCATTCTGCCTAGTGACTAGGGTGACCATGTGACCCGGATTGCCCGGGACAGTCCCGCATTTTGCAGGTCTGTCCCGGGCACCTTCATTCCAGGACAATACAGTGTCCCGGAATGAAATTGACACAGCCATGCCCCAAGCCAAACAAATGCCCCCAAAAAAGGCTGCCACATCACCGCTTTACTCACTCACAGTACTTGTCCTGGCCGGGAATGCCTGGAGGAGCACAGTCCCCGCCCTCTGCTTGTGATTGGAGAAATCATAAATTCTGCCTCTTGTGTCCAATCACTGTGCTGTGATTTGTTACAACACAAGCAAATTTTTGGTAAGGGGGTTTTTCCTGAATGGTTGTTTGGAAATGTGGTCATCCTACTAGTGACACTGACACTGATCGTCTGCTCACTCTCATTGGGAGCAGTGATCAGTGTCATGTCACTGCTAGCCCATCCCCCAGAGAGTTAGAATCACTCCGTGGCACACACTTAACCCTTTCCCCACCCCTACATTTACACAGTACAGTAATCAGTGGATTTGTATAGCACTGATCACTGTATAAATGTGAATGATTCCAAAATAGTGCCAAAAGTGTCCGATGTGTCCACCATAATGTCGCAGTCACGATAAAAATCGCTACTCACTGCCATTACTAATTAAATAAATTATTAATAAAAATGGCATATAACTTTTGCGCAAACCAATCAATAAACGCTTATTGCGATTATTTTTTTTTCAAAAAATATGTAGAAGAATACGTACCAGTCTACACTGAGCAAAAAAAAAAAAAAAATGTATATATTTAGGCATATTTATTATAGCAAAAAGTAAAAAAAATATGTTTTTATTTCCAAAATTGTCGCTCTTCTTTTGTTTATAGCACAAAAAATAAAAACCACAGAGGTGATCAAATACCACCAAAAGAAAGCTCTATTTGTAGGGAAAAAAGGACGTAAACTTTGTTAGGGAGCCACGTCGCACAACTGCAAAATTGTCAGTTAAAGCGAAGCAGTGCCGAATCGCAAAAAGTGCTCTGGTCTTTGGGCAACCAAATGGTCCTGGGCTGAAGCGGTTTATCATCTACCTAACCTCCATTCAGAAAAATAAAGAGGGGTTGGGACTTTGTATGAGGCATGTGGTATACCTCCATTCATAGATCATGTTTCATTCATAGAAGTTCTAATATGGCTTCTATGAATGGTGCAGCTAGGTTAAAAGGCCAGGCATATTCAGGCTCTCTTGATGAGAACTTGAGCCAGCCCCTAAAGCTCTGTACACACAACCGGGATTCCTGACAGTATAAAGTCCGCCGGGAATCCCGACGGGACACCCGAGAACCTGCTCGAGAGGTTTTCCCATCAATAAAACTGTATGCTCCCTCCCCCAGGATTCCAGGTTCTCTATTTTCCCACCAGGATTCCCGGCAGTTTTCCTGTTGGGAAAACTGTGAGGCGGCGTACACACGACTGAGGTTCTCGCTGGAAACCAGCGAGAACCTCGCTGGAAGCTGCATTCCAGCGAGGACCTCGGCCGTGTGTACGCTTCTGGCTCGCCCCGCCCGTCGGGAATCCCGTCGAGCGAAAAGAGAGCACGCTCTCTTTTTGCTCGACGGCCCGCCTGGATGAATGGCTGGTTGCCATTCCCGACGGGCGGGTCGCCGATTTCGACGGCCGGCAGAGAACCTCGACGGGCGGAACGATGTGTTCTGCCCGTCGAGGTTCTCTGCCGTGTGTACGCGGCCTCAGGAAGCATACACACGGCCGGTTTTCCCAGGCCAAAAGCTTTCCCCACAGTTTTCATGGCAGGAAAACAGGTCATGTGTATGAGGCTTTAGTTGTATTAAGCGGGGAGGGAAGAACATTTCAACTAAAAGAAGAATCATCACAATGCACACATTCCATAGGATGTAAGTTGTGTCCCTTGTGCTGATTTTTCTGCTTTTAATGTTAGCTACACTTAGGCTTTAAGCTGTTTGGAAACAAATTTTGGCCTGTTACATATTCCACTCTTAATGGCAAGTTTCTATTGATCATATCTGTCCTATTCAAAGCACAACAAAGACCTAACGATGAACAAATGGCTTGCATAACAGATTAATAAATGAGGATGTGTATTGTCTTAATTAAAAAATAATCTTTATATAACTAGTCAAGTGTATAATTGAATAGATTCAGTACTGAAAAATTAACTTTACACAACTTGAAGTATAACACAATAAATAAGTCATCATAAGAGTTATCAATAAATAAACAATGGAAGGATAACAAAATAGGAACTGGCAGCCACATTTTCGACCAATGAAAATATAGACCTTAGTCTATCGATGCATATGTTTTAAACCTTTGGCAGCCAAATGGAAGATATGTGTTGTACATAAAGTTAATTATTTAATATATACAGTGTGCTGTTTGTTGCATGGCTAATGAACTTCTCAAATTGTTAGCATACACAGGATGCAAAAGTTATAGGAGAACTCTAATGAAAACCGAGAGGAAAAAGAAAAGTAAAGGGGCTGCCAATAGTTGCTAAAAGTGCTTTATCTATTTGCTGTTCTTATTGGCTATGGCTGTAATTGTAAGATCTTCTCCATGTTGTACTGCATTGTGTATGCTTGCTTACACATTGCATTCCAAGAACGTGCTGCAGGCATATGCCAGGTTGCTGATGAAAAATCATAATTGGACTCATTTGTTATATGGCATGATGAAGTCATAATGTACCCTTAAATATTAGCTAATTAAAAACAAATGTAGTATGTAAAAGTGCAAGAAAACTAAGTATATGACCCATAGCAACCTAATGCCCTGTACACACGATCGGTTCATCCGATAAAAATGGTCTGATTTTTTCATCAGATATCCGATGAAGCTGACTTTCATCAGTCTTGCCTACACACCAGGTACGATCGTGTCAAAACACGGTGACGTAAAACACAACGACGTGCTGAGAAAAATTAAGTTCAATGCTTCTGAGCATGCGTCGACTTTAATCTGAGCATGCGTGGATTTTTAACCGATAGACGTGCCCACAGAGACAATCGTTTTTTTCTATAGTTTTTTTAACCATCAGATAATTTTAAAACAAGTTCCTCGTTTTTTCACTGATGGATAAAAAACCGATGGGGCCCACACACGATCGGTTTGGTCTGATGAAAACAGTCCATCAGACCGTTTTCATCAGACGAACCGATCGTGTGTATGCGGCATTAGAGTATTAGGGTGGAAAGTGTTTCCTGTTTTCTTAGCTTTCTTGCTATAGTTTTAATGAATCAGTTCCAAAATGAAAAATTGAGAGTCATGGAGAGCTTTTCTGGGCTTTTAGCATACCATATCAGTTCAAGCTATGGTGTTCCCTGCATCTTGGTCCATGTTTGGCCGGGCATTATGATCCCTTTCTCTTCTACTGTTCTCCCACTAAGCATCCGCATGCATTGTAAAATGGGATATACAATGCATATACAGTATATATACAATATATAATATATATAATATATATGTAGAGCTACCCACCAAAGGAGTCGCTGGATTTGATTTGGGATTGGCAAATTAAGTTACCCCAGCTTGGTCTAGGGATGCACCAGAAGAATTAAGTAGTAAACGGAGGTCCACACATTCAATAAAGATTTTCTCAATGCTTTAATTCCAGGCCAACATTAGCCAACATTAACGTTGGTGAAGGTAGAATAGGTTGATCAGAGAAGAGAAACTTTCGATGTCAGGGCAGATCAGCCCTTAGTAGCACAAATTTTCACACGTAGCCACTCCTATGAGACTGAGTGGGTAAGGTGCCCCCGGACAGGTGTCTCTCACACAGACCTGGCAGTCGAGGCACCACCTCGAATCTTGGCTAGGTGGAACGGGTCTCTCTCACAGGCCTGGCTCTAGGCCTCTGTCACAGGCCAGTTAATTTGAATGGACTAAATGAGCGAACAGAGCGAATCCTCCCAGTAGTTTCTCAGCATAAGTCACTGGGCGGCAGCAAAGCGTACCTGCCAGCATCCCGGTCACTGAATCCCCATCTGGGACTCTCTTAGGCTTCGGGAACCCAGTAAATCACTGAGGTCCCTTGATTCTTGTCTCCGGCTGAGACTCAGGAAGGCCCAGGAACCTGGCCAGGCGGGCCGCGCCGGCGGGGTCCATGGGCGTGCACACCCTGAAGGTGGATGCCGCACCCCGAGTCCGGGACCCCGCACACGTGAAGAAGAAGAGCCCCGAAGACCCGACCTAGGTCCCAGATATACCCCTCCCAGCATGCCCAGCGAGGAGAAACCCTCTCCAATTGGCTGCTGAGGAAGACTCCATCCGCCAGAAATTCCGCTGGCTCCCACTGCCGGCCAAGGATGAAATGACATCCCCGGGATGCAGTCCGAGCCAGTGGACCTTTCCAGAATGACATAGGTCAACAACCTAAACAAATAACAGCTAGGAGCAACTTAACTCTAATAGTTCAACTAGTTTTAAACGCAGCGCCCATGCAAAAAGCAAGGGGGCGCTATATATAAATAAAACGGAAAGTTCACATAGACATCAGTTGCCTATGCAGGAGTTTTTCCACATCAATATGAACAGCAAAATGAAAATACCGAGCCATCTGGCTCCCTTGTTGGCAGCACCGCTACTTACCAGTCCCTCTGGCAATCCTGTCCAGCTCTACTGGTTCACTTGGCTCTCTTAGCCTTTAGTCACAGAGTCCTGCTTAATAGTCCAGTTCTGACTTCTGGTTAGGTGTTTTCCTATACACCTCTGATAAGATATGACTCCTGGAACAAGACATCATGTCTCCTGGCTGCTTGCTGGGGGGAACCCCTGGGCGAGGTCTTCTGTCTCATTGCTGCTGGCTGGGGCACCTCTGACCTATAAGTGAGACTTTCTATCTCCCACACTGGTAGCTGTCTCCAAACTGTGAGCTATTCTCAGGCCTGAGTATATAACGATTCTGCACTTGTGTAAAATTCAGACACAGGATAATAGGTTCTGATCCAAAACTACAGAATATGGAGAAAACCAAAAACACAGTTTTCTCCACTCAGAAATGACAGTCTGGAACCTTGAATTAACCCTCAATGTGAATCCAGTGTCATATGCTCCTCCGTTTTTGCAGTGACAGATGCTCCCCCCACTTTGTTTTCTAACCAGAAGGCAAAGACACAAGCTCCTCTCTTTTGGCATCTTTGTGCCAACGATCTCCTAACTCTTTCACTTCACTTCACTTCTTACATTTATCCAAATATTTATTTAACCATTACAGGTGTCGTCCAGGTCTCTCCTCCCCTTTGAGGGTCCACACATGTGACTCCTTGTAAGCCCTCTTTGGCTGGCTCCCGCCTGACGAAACGGGTGATATGTTCTCTTGCAAGGGCCTTCGGACCATTATATAATAATATATTATAATTATTTTAGCCACCTTTTTTTGTTATACGCCAATTCATGGTTATTTGTTGAGCGGTAAATCATTTTTTATTACTCTAACATTTTTTTGATATATTCCTCCAGAGTACAAAATTCCCCCTGAAGAAGACCTTGACAATATTGGTCGAAACGCGTCGGGTTACTCATATGGAAGTTAACTCAAATATGTCTCATTGTGTACTTTACCACATTGTATTTTATACCACTCTACCATTGCTGTTACAATTTTCAAACCATGTATAACCAATGTTCACTATTTCAATGACATAATCATGTTGTATCTCCAATTATGTATAAATTAAGTAAAGATTTTATTTTTATACATTTATTATTCCTTGAATTTAATACATTGTCGCTAAAAAACCTCGCCCTGGGGGACCTTTCTATTTTGTCTTTGCATTTTGGGGTGTGCGGCCCACGGACTCAATACACATGCGTTTTTTCCTTCTAAACTCTTTCACTTTCTACCTCTCATTACCTTCCCTCCTACCTCTAAAAGGAACCTCTGACCTACAGTAGTTACAGAGGTGTTCTGCCTGGGAAAAAAAAATTAAAGTCAGCAGCTACAAATACTGCAGCTGCTGACTTTTAATATATGGACACTTACCTGTTCCCACGATGTCGGCACCGCAGCCGATTTTCAGATCAGCTGTCGAGTGCTGGCCTCGCCATTCATCGTAAGGGAAACCGACAGTCACGACTTTCGGCTTTACAGGAGGTTCTCTACTGCGCATGCATGAAGCATGTTGCACTTTCTTTTTTTTTATTTTTATAATTATCTTTTATTTATTTTTATAAACAAGAAAGCAATACGAAAAACACAAGAAAACGGGATATGCAGAATCCAATACAACAGCTTATTTATATATGGACATTATAATACATCTCTATCTTAAACTCTTTTACTATTCCTAGTCTACAGCAGAGGGAAATTATAATATTTTATATCACAAGCAATTTCCATTCCCCCCAGGGGAGATGTAGAAACCAAAATACTATTTCAACTTTTAACTAAATTTCAAACTTCCCCAAATGTTCCATCTCCTCCCTGATTGTCCATATATTCTTTATGTATTCGACAAATTCCCTCTTTTATCCCCTCATTCCCTCCCCTCTTATCCCCTCCTCAAGACCCCCATCTCCACCTCTTCTCCTCCTCCATCTGCGTACACCCATGGACACGGAGGGAAGAGGATGTTGCACTTTCTAACTGGACCAGTAGTAGAAGAGGGAGGAGGGGGGCCGAACTTATGAGGGACGGTGCCACAGTTCAGTCTTCTAGAAGAGGGGAAGGGTACCTGTCATTAACAGGTACTTATTCCCCCCTCCCCCTGAAAGGTGTCGAATGTGGCACCGGAGGGGGGGAGGGAGCAGATAAGCAGTAGTTCCACTTTTGGGTGTAACTCTGCTTTAATTAGACCTTCTGTTGTGGTCTTGGGGTCATAAGATCACTTACACTTTCTTGGTGTTATAGCAGAGCGTCCCAGAGAGAGCTGGGAAAAGTCCCGTTTAAGGTTTAAATGTCTCCCAGGCTCCTCTCATACACATCCAGGGATCTCTGATCCATGGTACAGTTTGGGTCTTGGTCCTCTTCCCCAGGCTAATTTAAGCTCACCTGAGCAGGAGACTTTGCTCTTGGCCTGGCCTGGGAGACAACACTGGTCTGTGAGAGCAAAGGGTTGGTAAAAAGCTGTATTTGTGGAAACTGACAAGCTATAGGATGCTCAGCCTGGTAGTTAGGGCCTGTATATGATCTGTAGTTAGTGCAGACACGGATAGGTTTTTGTTAGGCTATTTTTTTTTTGTTCTGTTTGTTTTTCTGAATACTGTACAGCACTGTATATAGACTTGTATGAATCACCAATAAACACTGCACTGTTTGTCACTACTTCACTGGATTTGGTTCCAGTGCCTGAAAGACTGCTCATCCCAAGGAGCTTTGTATCGGCTACCTATCCCCCAGGTTACAGTGTGTTCTGGTGTTTTTCTACTGCCTTTCCCAAACTTCCTGTCCTGAAGCTGGAGGGAACCTCTTGTGCTGAACACAAATTCACATTTCTTCCCATTTGTACCAACTTCAACCACTCTTAGGCCTCGTACACACGATCAAATCTGTCTGCTGGAAACGGTCTGCTAGACCGTTTCAGCAGACAGATTCGATCGTGTGTACGGGCGAGCCGACGGATTTGGCCACCCGACAGATTTCAAAGCTTGCTTTGAAATCTGTCGGCTGGGAACCAGTCCGCCCGACATGTCTGCTGGTTAGTATGCTAACCAGCAGACATGTCTTCTCGCACACGCACCAAATGATTTCGACGCATGCGCGGAAGTGTTTTACTTCCTGGTGCGGTGACGTGGCGGCGTCAACGTCACCGCCACGTCACCGACATGTCAGCGCGCTGTCTGCTGGCGGGGATTTTGGTTTGCTCGTGTGTACACGCGAGCAAACCAAAATGCCAGCAGACAGATCTGTTCAAATCGGTCGGACCGATAGATTGCCTCGTGTGTACGAGGCCTTAGTGTACTTTTACGTTCATAAACCCTTCTGCGGTTATCCTCGGTCACCAAAACCTCATTTACAATAACATTCAACATGGGTTCACACATTTCCCTGTTACAGTTACCAATTCTGTTAGTATTTTCTGGCAGAGTGTCTTCGGGCACCTTAACTGCATATTTTCTGGGCCCTTCCTTTTTATGAGGTCTAGCACCAGCAGGAATGCTCCTTTTCATACCCTCAAGCAGCGAGACCTCTAAGATGCCTATCATTTCTGATTTTTCTAGCAGTTTTACTGAGCTGCTTCTGCACTAAACATTCGCTGGAAGCATTTTCGCAGGGAACCGTGAGACCACTTTCCATACAAGTAATCAGCATTGAAGAATCCAGTTTCAATTTTGACCAATCTTGCATTGTACCGCCTGCAGTACCTGGCTCCACTGACTTCACAGTACCAGCTGTGGTGGAGATATCTAGGTGAATGAAGAATGTGTTTTCATCAATTCCATAATTTCCAGTAATTTCTCTGTAATCTAAATACGTTCCACACCTAAGTATAAGACTTCTTTAGGGACTCTTCCCTTACTAGCATTCACTGAGGCTCGAGGAGTAGGAACATTTAAAGAGACCTCCTCCTCACTAAGGGTAACTGACATCACACCTGGTGCTCCCCCTGAGTACTGTCAGATGCATCTCGTATACTCATCCCCTCTCTTTCAGCAACAGTGAGCTATTTCAAGTCATTACAAGTTACACTGTCCTTCTGACACTCCACATTACCCATCTGATGGACTGTGAAAAAAACTTCTGCAATCATGCACCCAGTCCTTATAACTGGCATATTCAAGGTTTTGGATATATTTTTATATCCTTTTCCATCTTTGTATAGTTTCATTACCTTGTTACGCAGGTCTTTTGACTGCTCTTGTACACCTTCTCATGGCTTAATGTCTAGCCTGCTTAGTGCAGCCATGTGAGAGCTAACAAACTCATTGATTATTTATACACAGACACTAATTGTAATTTAAAAATTCACAAATGTGGGAAATGTATTTTTAATTGCCATTTTAACCTGTGTGTTCCACCTTCTGAGTCTGTACCAAGGCCAAACATTCCAGGGTATGTAAACTTTTTATCAGGGCCATTTGGGTGATTTCTGTTATCATTATGATTTAAAAAGGATCCAAAAAACTATGTAATAATACATGTCCTCATGTGATTGCTATGCTTAAATAAAAAGTTGAGCAGTCATATTTTCAATATTAATGCCAACATTTCACAATTTCTATCAGGGTATGCAAACTTTTGAGCACAGCTGTATATATGTCACTTCATGTTAATACAGCCTTCAGTTGCATACATATCTTTTTTTCATTCTGCTTTCCTAATTCCTCGAGATTAGCTATAACTTCAAAAATAATGACAAATCTTTGTATCCACAATCTTGAACGTTTGATATACACTGTAGTAGTATAATAAGTAGAATGTTTGATAAAGTAGTAATAACAACAATATAAATTGGATTTTTAGATTGATCTAAGTAAAAATGAAAATGGAGTTGGTTGGAAGTATTTATGCAAATCATATTTTTGCAGTAATTTGTATTTGCTAATCTCTAGCCTGCACACACAGTGCTACCACATTACTTCCTTCGTATCCGTTTAGCTAAAAAATACCATGCTGTGAGCTGGATCCAACTAAATAAATATACATTTAAATGTGATTAAATATTCCCCATAATGGACATTTGTGTTTAACAAGTAATCCTGGACCATTGTTTCAAAATGTAAGATAATCCAATAAAAGTTCATTGGTGGGTTTATCTTTTGCAAGGCTTTAGCTAAGTACAACAGGATTTGGAAGCTTTCTCGTCAAAGAAAATGTTGGATAAATGTATTTTTTTTTCTTCAAATAAGTAGAGAAAGGAATATTATGTGTATGACTATCAAACAGTAAATGGAAACAAAAATTTGAACTTGCATACTGTGTGCTGCATGCATTATCTAGTCGTGCCATATTTTCTTCTACATCTAACGGCGAGTAACCTATGTGGAAAGCTTGAAAACACATAACTAATCCATATGTATGCCGTAGTCATCACATGCCATGACATTATCACATGCATGCACAAAAGGGTCCTCGTGCCCCTTGATCCTTGTTATATTGCAGAAAATCCTACAATGCGTTTTTAGTCTCCAGGCATACAACTATCACACACATATTCTTCTTTCTTCCTTCCTGGGTGTTCCATCTAAGCCCTGAGACATTCATTTTTCATGGAACCCTCTTCCTAATGTCACCAGGCATTCATCAGTGCTTCAGATTAGTATTCTACTTTAAAAACACATCTTCAAAAATTCACAACTTCCCTACTCCATCACCTGATATTCGCTGATTTTTTACTATTATGTTATCTACAACTACTGCATCAAAATCCTTCTAACTAATTTTGTTCAACACTGGGAAAGATGATGGGGATACCTAAGCCATTATTAACCTTATTACTACTACTGCAACAGGATGGTTGGCGATCAGACAGCCAGAAGGTAACTGTAACTTGCAGTTTACTAAACAGGTGACCGACTTTGCCACATTGAGGGGCCAATGAATAGGGCCATGTATTGTAAGATCTTGGATAAGAACCTTCTTAGCTCAGCCAGAACACTGAAGATGGGTCATAGATGGGTCTTTCAGCTTGACAACAACCAAAAAGATACCGCCAAGGCAACAGCCAAGAAAACAAGGATTTTGAGAAGATCTGTAAAAAAGAGTGGGCCAAAATCACTCCCGAGTAGGGATGAGCTTCGAGTTTGAGTCAAACTCATGTACAACTCGAACATTGCCTGTTCACCCGTTTGGCGAACAGCGAACAATTTGGGGTGTTCACGGCAAATTCAAAAAGCCACGGAACACCCTGTAAAAGTCTATGGGAGAAATCTAAAGTGCTAAATTTAAAGGCTTATATGAAAGTTATTGTGCAAGTTTTTTTTTCCGTTTATTTGATGCAGAGTTCCCCTTAATATCATACCAGACCTGAAGGTAATTGAATTTGGGGGGACCCCCAAGCATTTTTTTTTTTTTTTATCAATGACTTTTCTCTGTATTGCTGGAAGCTGACAATTCATTATTGTGAGTACTTTTAAATTACTTTTTTTCCTTCAGAAATTACATTTTGTGCAGGGACAGTTCTAAACATGGGAAACAAGGACTAATTTACAGGCATACTAAACACACCCCCTAGGTACGAAATTTAAAGGAATATTTCACTTTTATTGTTTCACTTTAAGCATTATTAAAATCACTTCTCTCAGAAAAACAGCCGTTTTAAATCTTTTTTTTTGCATTGATACATGTCCCCTGGGGCAGGACCCGGGCCCACAAACACTTTTTATGTCAATAATGTGCATATAAGCCTTTAAAATTAGCACTTTAGATTTTTCATGTTCGAGTCCCATAGACTTTAACGGTGTTCGGATGTTCGAACAAATTTATTGCCTGTTCGCATGTTCTGATGCGAACCAAACTGGGGGGTGTTTGGCTCATCCCTACTCCTGAGATTTGCGCAAACGTGGTCATTAACTACAAGAAAAGTCTTACCTCTGTGCTTGCCAACAAGTCATGCTTTGCTTGGGGTTCAAATACTTATTTTACTCACTGAACGGCAATTCAATTTATAACACTTGTATCGTGTGTGTTTTTTTGTTATGGATTTTGGGTTAATATCCTGTCTCTATCACTCAAAATACACCTATGAAAAAATTATAGACCCTTAATTTTTTTGTAGTTTGGGCTCCCAAGAGGCCCCCCCTCACACCTGCCATTGCCACCAGGGGCATGGAGAAGGATGGCGATTGCCTCCAGGGGGGAGGGTCTGCCTACTCCCAACTCCTGCAGTCCGGCTCCTCTCTCTCGAGTTCACGCACAAAAAAAATACACTTAAAAAAAAGAAAAAAAAAAAAAAAGAAAACCTATCATTCAATCTTTCTCTTTGTCATGTTTACTGTTATCACCAAATTTGAGAGAAAATCACAAATGTTGGGTTGTCACCAGAACAGATGCATCCAGATTCTGTTCTGGATAATGAGCAATTCCCTCACTTTGAAATT